>CAXAJV010000015.1:533600-2933600 GCA_963969225.1 Xylocopa violacea
ACTGCATCCGAGATGATAGCCTGCCTTAGATTAGGATATATAACGCTATAGACGTATATAATATCCCGACCGAGATGTACGGGACGACACGAACGGGATTCTGTAAAACATTACCAGCGACGGGCTAGGTGGGTTAGGTTAGGTTGTGATACGTTATAGACATATATAATGTTCCCACCGATAAGTAGGGGCCGATATGCCAGGAATGTTGTAAAATACTGCATCCGAGATGATAGCCTGCCTTATATTAGGATCTATAACGCTATAGACGTATATAATATTCCAACCGAGATGTACGGGACGACACGAACGGGATTCTGTAAAACATTACCAGCGAGGGGCTAGATGTGTTATGTTAGGTTATATTACGTTATAGACGAATATAATGTTTCCCCCGAGAAGTAGAGCCGATACGCCAGGAATGGCGTATAATACTGCATCCGAGATGTTAGGCTGCCTTAGGTTAGGATATATAACGCTGTAGACGTACACAATGTCCCAACCGAGACGTACGTGACGGCACGAACGGGATTCTGTAAAACATTACCAGCGAGGGGCTGGACGGGTTAGGTTAGGTTGTGATACGTTATAGACGTATATAATGTTCCCACCGAGATGTAGGGGCCTATACGCCAGGCATGTTGTAAAATACTGCATCCGAGATGATAGCCTGCCTTATATTAGGATCTATAACGCTATAGACGTATATAATATTCCAACCGAGATGTACGGGACGACACGAACGGGATTCTGTAAAACATTACCAGCGAGGGGCTAGATTTGTTAGGTGAGGTTATATTACGTTATAGACCTATATAATGTTCCCACCGAGAAGTAGGGGCCGATACGCCAGGAATGTTGTAAAATTCTACATGCCAGATGATAGCCTGCCTTAGGTTAGGATATATAACGCTATAGACGTATATAATATCCCAACCGAGATGTACGGGACGACACGAACGGGATTCTGTAAGACATTACCAGCGAGGGGCTAGATGTGTTAGGTTAGGTTATATTACGTTATAGACGAATATAAAGTTCCCCCTGAGAAGTAGGGCCGATACGCCAGGAATGGCGTAAAATACTGCATCCGAGATGTTAGGCTGCCTTACGTTAGGATATATATCGCTGGAGATGTTTATAATGTCCCAATCGAGACGTACGGGACGACAGGAACGGGATTCTGTAAAACATTACCAGCGAGGGGCTAGATGGGTTAGGTTAGGTTGTGATACGTTATAGACATATATAATGTTCCCACCGATAAGTAGGGGCCGATATGCCAGGAATGTTGTAAAATACTGCATCCGAGATGATAGCCTACCTTACGTTAGGATATATATCGCTGTAGACGTTTATAATGTCCCAACCGAGACGTACGGGACGAAAGGAACGGGATTCTTTAAAACATTACCAGCGAGGGGCTAGATAGGTTAGGTTAGATTGTGATACGTTATAGACGTATATAATGTTCCAACCGAGAACGGGGGCCGATACGCCAGGAATGTTGTAAAATAATACATCCGAGATGATAGCCTGCCTTAGGTTAGGATATATAACGCTATAGACGTATATAATATTCCAACCGGGATGTACGGGACGTCACTAACGAGGTTCTGTAAAACATTACCAGCGAGGGCCTAGATGTGTTAGGTTAGGTTATATTACGTTATAGAACTATATAATGTTCGCACCGAGAAGTAGGGGCCGATACGCTAGGAATGTTGTAGAATACTACATCCAAGATGATAGCCTGCCTTAGGTTAGGATATATAACGCTATAGACGTATATAATATCCCAACCGAGATGTACGGGACGTCACGAACGAGATTCTGTAAAACATTACCAGCCAGGGTCTAGATGTGTTAGGTTAGGATATATTACGTTATAGACGAATATAATGTTCCCACCGAGAAGTAGGGGCCGATATGCCAGGAATGTTGTAAAATACTGCATCCGAGATGATGGCCTGCCTTAGGTTAGGATATATATCGCTGTAGACGTATATAACGTCCCAACCGAGACCTACGGGTCGAAACGAACGGGATTCTGTAAAACATTACCAGCGAGGGGCTAGATGGGTTAGGTTAGTTTGTGATACGTTATAGACGTATATAATGTTCCCACCGAGAACGGGGGCCGATACGCCAGGAATGTTGTAAAATAATACATCCGAGATGATAGCCTGCCTTAGGTTAGGACATATAACGCTATAGACGTATATCATATTCCAACCGAGATGTACGGGACGTCACTAACGAGGTTCTGTAAAATATTACCAGCGAGGGCCTAGATGTGTTAGGTTAGGATGTGATACGTTATAGACGTGTATAATGTTCCCACCGAGAAGCAGGGGCCGATACACCAGGAATGTTGTAAAATACTACATCCGAGATGTTAGCCTGCCTTACGTTAGGATATATATCGCTGTAAACGTATATAATGTCCCAACCGAGATGTACGGGACGACAGGAACGGGATTCTGTAAAATGTTACAAGCGAGGGGCTAGATGGGTTAGGTTAGTTTGTGATACGTTATAGACGTATATAATGTTCCCACCGAGAACGGGGGCCGATACGCCAGGAATGTTGTAAAATAATACATCCGAGATGATAGCCTGCCTTAGGTTAGGACATATAACGCTATAGACGTATATCATATTCCAACCGAGATGTACGGGACGTCACTAACGAGGTTCTGTAAAATATTACCAGCGAGGGCCTAGATGTGTTAGGTTAGGATGTGATACGTTATAGACGTGTATAATGTTCCCACCGAGAAGCAGGGGCCGATACACCAGGAATGTTGTAAAATACTACATCCGAGATGTTAGCCTGCCTTACGTTAGGATATATATCGCTGTAAACGTATATAATGTCCCAACCGAGATGTACGGGACGACAGGAACGGGATTCTGTAAAATGTTACAAGCGAGGGGCTAGATGGGTTAGGTTAGGTTATATTACGTTATAGACGAATATAATGATCCCACCGAGAAGTAGGTGCCGATACGCCGGGTATGTTGTAAAATACTACATCCGACATGTTAGCCTGCCTTAGGTTAGGATATATAACGCTATAGACGTATATAATATTCCAACCGAGATGTACGGGACGACAGGAACGGGATTCTGTACAACATTACCAGCGAGGGGCTAGATGTGTTAGGTTAGGTTATATTACGTTATAGACGAATATAATGTTCCCCCCGAGAAGTAGGGCCGATACGCCAGGAATGACGTAAAATACTGCATCCGAGATGTTAGGCTGCCTTAGGTTAGGATATATAACGCTGTAGACGTACACAATGTCCCAACCGAGACGTACGGGACGACAGGAACGGGATTCTGTAAAACATTACCAGCGAGGGGCTAGATGGGTTAGATTAGGTTGTGATACGTTATAGACGTATATAATGTTCCCACCGAGAAGTAGGGGCCGATATGCCAGGAATGTTGTAAAATAATACATCCGAGATGATAGCCTGCCTTAGGTTAGGATATATAACGCTATAGACGTATATAATATTCCAACCGGGATGTACGGGACGTCACTAACGAGGTTCTGTAAAACATTACCAGCGAGGGCCTAGATGTGTTAGGTTAGGTTATATTACGTTATAGAACTATATAATGTTCGCACCGAGAAGTAGGGGCCGATACGCTAGGAATGTTGTAGAATACTACATCCAAGATGATAGCCTGCCTTAGGTTAGGATATATAACGCTATAGACGTATATAATATCCCAACCGAGATGTACGGGACGTCACGAACGAGATTCTGTAAAACATTACCAGCCAGGGTCTAGATGTGTTAGGTTAGGATATATTACGTTATAGACGAATATAATGTTCCCACCGAGAAGTAGGGGCCGATATGCCAGGAATGTTGTAAAATACTGCATCCGAGATGATGGCCTGCCTTAGGTTAGGATATATATCGCTGTAGACGTATATAACGTCCCAACCGAGACCTACGGGTCGAAACGAACGGGATTCTGTAAAACATTACCAGCGAGGGGCTAGATGGGTTAGGTTAGTTTGTGATACGTTATAGACGTATATAATGTTCCCACCGAGAACGGGGGCCGATACGCCAGGAATGTTGTAAAATAATACATCCGAGATGATAGCCTGCCTTAGGTTAGGACATATAACGCTATAGACGTATATCATATTCCAACCGAGATGTACGGGACGTCACTAACGAGGTTCTGTAAAATATTACCAGCGAGGGCCTAGATGTGTTAGGTTAGGATGTGATACGTTATAGACGTGTATAATGTTCCCACCGAGAAGCAGGGGCCGATACACCAGGAATGTTGTAAAATACTACATCCGAGATGTTAGCCTGCCTTACGTTAGGATATATATCGCTGTAAACGTATATAATGTCCCAACCGAGATGTACGGGACGACAGGAACGGGATTCTGTAAAATGTTACAAGCGAGGGGCTAGATGGGTTAGGTTAGGTTATATTACGTTATAGACGAATATAATGATCCCACCGAGAAGTAGGTGCCGATACGCCGGGTATGTTGTAAAATACTACATCCGACATGTTAGCCTGCCTTAGGTTAGGATATATAACGCTATAGACGTATATAATATTCCAACCGAGATGTACGGGACGACAGGAACGGGATTCTGTAAAACATTACCAGCGAGGGGCTAGATGTTAGGTTCGGTTATATTACGTTATAGACCTATATAATGTTCCCACCGAGAAGTAGGGGCCGATACGCCAGGAATGTTGTAAAATACTACATCCGAGATGATAGCCTGCCTTAGGTTAGGATATATAACGCTATAGACGTATATAATATTCCAACCGAGATGTACGGGACGTCACCACCCAGCTTCTGTAAAACATTACCAGCGAGGGCCTAGATATGTTAGGTTAGGTTATATTACGTTATAGACGTATATAATGTTCCCACCGAGAAGTAGGGGCCGATACGCCAGGAATGTTGTAGAATACTGCATCCGAGATGATAGCCTGCATTAGGTTAGGATATATAACGCTATAGATGTATATAATATTCCTACCGAGACGTACGGGACGACAGGAACGGGATTCTGTAACACATTACCAGCGAGGGGCTAGATGTGTTAGGTTCGGTTATATTACGTTATAGACCTATATAATGTTCCCACCGAGAAGTAGGGGCCGATATGCCAGGAATGTTGTAAAATACTACATCCGAGATGTTAGCCTGCCTTACGTTAGGATATATATCGCTGTAGAAGTTTATAATTTCCCAACCGAGACGTACGGGACGAAACGAACGGCATTCTGTAAAACATTACCAGCGAGGGGCTAGACGGGTTAGGTTAGGTTGTGATACGTTATAGAAATATATAATTTTCCCACCGAGATGTAGCTGCCGATATGCCAGGAATGTTGTAAAATACTACATCCGAGATGTTAGCCTGCCTTACGTTAGGATATATAACACTATAGACGTATATAATATCCCAATCTAGACGTACGGTACGACACGAACCAGATTCTGTAAAACATTACCAGCGAGGGGCTAGATGGGTAAGGTTAGGTTGTGATACGTTATAGACGTATATAATGTTCCCACCGAGAAGTAGGGGCCGATACGCCAGGAATGTTGTAAAATTCTACATCCGAGATGATAGCCTGCCTTAGGTTAGGATATATAACGCTATAGACGTATATAATATCCCAACCGAGATGTACGGGACGAAACGAACGGGATTCTGTAAAACATTACCAGCGAGGGGCTAGATGGGTTAGGTTAGTATGTGATACGTTATAGACGTATATAATGTTCCCACCGAGAAGTAGGGGCCGATACGCCAGAAATGTTGTGAAATACTACATCCGAGATGATAGCCTGCCTTAGGTTAGGATATATAACGCTATAGACGTATATAATATCCCAACCGAGATGTACGGGACGACACGAACGGGATTCTGTAAAACATTACCAGCGAGGGGCTAGATGGGTTAGGTTAGTATGTGATACGTTATAGACGTATATAATGTTCCCACCGAGAAGTAGGGGCCGATACGCCAGGAATGTTGTACAATACTACATCCGAGATGATAGCCTGCCTTAGGTTAGGATATATAACGCTATAGACGTATATAATATCCCAACCGAGATGTACGGGACGTCACGAACGGGATTCTGTAAAACATTACCAGCGAGGGGCTAGATGTGTTAGGTTAGGTTAAATTACGTTGTAGACGAATATAATGTTCCCACCGAGAAGTAGGGGCCGATACGCCAGGAATGTTGTAAAATACTACATCCGAGATGTTAGCCTGCCTTACGTTAGGATATATATCGCTGTAGAAGTTTATAATGTCCCAACCGAGACGTACGGGACGACAGGAACGGGATTCTGTAAAACATTACCAATGAGGGGCTAGATGTTAGGTTCGGTTATATTACGTTATAGACCTATATAATGTTCCCACCGAGAAGTAGGGGCCGATACGCCAGGAATGTTGTAAAATACTACATCCGTGATGTTAGACTGCCTTACGTTAGGATATATATCGCTGTAGACGTTTATAATGTCCCAACCGAGACGTACGGGACGACAGGAACGGGATTCTGTAAAACATTACCAGCGACGGGCTAGGTGGGTTAGGTTAGGTTGTGATACGTTATAGACATATATAATGTTCCCAGCGATAAGTAGGGGCCGATATGCCAGGAATGTTGTAAAATACCGCATCCGAGATGATGGCCTGCCTTAGGTTAGGATATATATCGCTGTAGAAGTTTATAATGTCCCAACCGAGACGTACGGGACGACAGGAACGGGATTCTGTAACATATTACCAGCGAGGGGCTAGATGTGTTAGGTTCGGTTATATTACGTTATAGACCTATATAATGTTCCCACTGAGAAGTAGGGGCCGATACGCCAGGAATGTTGTAAAATACTACATCCGAGATGTTAGCCTGCCTTACGTTAGGATATATATCGCTGTAGAAGTTTATAATTTCCCAACCGAGACGTACGGGACGAAACGAACGGCATTCTGTAAAACATTACCAGCGAGGGGCTAGACGGGTTAGGTTAGGTTGTCATACGTTATAGAAATATATAATGTTCCCACCGAGATGTAGCTGCCGATATGCCAGGAATGTTGTAAAATACTACATCCGAGATGTTAGCCTGCCTTACGTTAGGATATATAACGCTATAGACGTATATAATATCCCAATCGAGACGTACGGTACGACACGAACCCGATTCTGTAAAACATTACCAGCGAGGGGCTAGATGGGTAAGGTTAGGTTGTGATACGTTATAGACGTATATAATGTTCCCACCGAGAAGTAGGGGCCGATACGCCAGGAATGTTGTAAAATTCTACATCCGAGATGATAGCCTGCCTTAGGTTAGGATATATAACGCTATAGACGTATATAATATCCCAACCGAGATGTACGGGACGAAACGAACGGGATTCTGTAAAACATTACCAGCGAGGGGCTAGATGGGTTAGGTTAGTATGTGATACGTTATAGACGTATATAATGTTCCCACCGAGAAGTAGGGGCCGATACGCCAGAAATGTTGTGAAATACTACATCCGAGATGATAGCCTGCCTTAGGTTAGGATATATAACGCTATAGACGTATATAATATCCCAACCGAGATGTACGGGACGACACGAACGGGATTCTGTAAAACATTACCAGCGAGGGGCTAGATGGGTTAGGTTAGTATGTGATACGTTATAGACGTATATAATGTTCCCACCGAGAAGTAGGGGCCGATACGCCAGGAATGTTGTACAATACTACATCCGAGATGATAGCCTGCCTTAGGTTAGGATATATAACGCTATAGACGTATATAATATCCCAACCGAGATGTACGGGACGTCACGAACGGGATTCTGTAAAACATTACCAGCGAGGGGCTAGATGTGTTAGGTTAGGTTAAATTACGTTATAGACGAATATAATGTTCCCACCGAGAAGTAGGGGCCGATACGCCAGGAATGTTGTAAAATACTACATCCGAGATGTTAGCCTGCCTTACGTTAGGATATATATCGCTGTAGAAGTTTATAATGTCCCAACCGAGACGTACGGGACGACAGGAACGGGATTCTGTAAAACATTACCAATGAGGGGCTAGATGTTAGGTTCGGTTATATTACGTTATAGACCTATATAATGTTCCCACCGAGAAGTAGGGGCCGATACGCCAGGAATGTTGTAAAATACTACATCCGTGATGTTAGACTGCCTTACGTTAGGATATATATCGCTGTAGACGTTTATAATGTCCCAACCGAGACGTACGGGACGACAGGAACGGGATTCTGTAAAACATTACCAGCGACGGGCTAGGTGGGTTAGGTTAGGTTGTGATACGTTATAGACATATATAATGTTCCCAGCGATAAGTAGGGGCCGATATGCCAGGAATGTTGTAAAATACCGCATCCGAGATGATGGCCTGCCTTAGGTTAGGATATATATCGCTGTAGAAGTTTATAATGTCCCAACCGAGACGTACGGGACGACAGGAACGGGATTCTGTAACATATTACCAGCGAGGGGCTAGATGTGTTAGGTTCGGTTATATTACGTTATAGACCTATATAATGTTCCCACTGAGAAGTAGGGGCCGATACGCCAGGAATGTTGTAAAATACTACATCCGAGATGTTAGCCTGCCTTACGTTAGGATATATATCGCTGTAGAAGTTTATAATTTCCCAACCGAGACGTACGGGACGAAACGAACGGCATTCTGTAAAACATTACCAGCGAGGGGCTAGACGGGTTAGGTTAGGTTGTCATACGTTATAGAAATATATAATGTTCCCACCGAGATGTAGCTGCCGATATGCCAGGAATGTTGTAAAATACTACATCCGAGATGTTAGCCTGCCTTACGTTAGGATATATAACGCTATAGACGTATATAATATCCCAATCGAGACGTACGGTACGACACGAACCCGATTCTGTAAAACATTACCAGCGAGGGGCTAGATGGGTAAGGTTAGGTTGTGATACGTTATAGACGTATATAATGTTCCCACCGAGAAGTAGGGGCCGATACGCCAGGAATGTTGTAAAATTCTACATCCGAGATGATAGCCTGCCTTAGGTTAGGATATATAACGCTATAGACGTATATAATATCCCAACCGAGATGTACGGGACGAAACGAACGGGATTCTGTAAAACATTACCAGCGAGGGGCTAGATGGGTTAGGTTAGTATGTGATACGTTATAGACGTATATAATGTTCCCACCGAGAAGTAGGGGCCGATACGCCAGAAATGTTGTGAAATACTACATCCGAGATGATAGCCTGCCTTAGGTTAGGATATATAACGCTATAGACGTATATAATATCCCAACCGAGATGTACGGGACGACACGAACGGGATTCTGTAAAACATTACCAGCGAGGGGCTAGATGGGTTAGGTTAGTATGTGATACGTTATAGACGTATATAATGTTCCCACCGAGAAGTAGGGGCCGATACGCCAGGAATGTTGTACAATACTACATCCGAGATGATAGCCTGCCTTAGGTTAGGATATATAACGCTATAGACGTATATAATATCCCAACCGAGATGTACGGGACGTCACGAACGGGATTCTGTAAAACATTACCAGCGAGGGGCTAGATGTGTTAGGTTAGGTTAAATTACGTTATAGACGAATATAATGTTCCCACCGAGAAGTAGGGGCCGATACGCCAGGAATGTTGTAAAATACTACATCCGAGATGTTAGCCTGCCTTACGTTAGGATATATATCGCTGTAGAAGTTTATAATGTCCCAACCGAGACGTACGGGACGACAGGAACGGGATTCTGTAAAACATTACCAATGAGGGGCTAGATGTTAGGTTCGGTTATATTACGTTATAGACCTATATAATGTTCCCACCGAGAAGTAGGGGCCGATACGCCAGGAATGTTGTAAAATACTACATCCGTGATGTTAGACTGCCTTACGTTAGGATATATATCGCTGTAGACGTTTATAATGTCCCAACCGAGACGTACGGGACGACAGGAACGGGATTCTGTAAAACATTACCAGCGACGGGCTAGGTGGGTTAGGTTAGGTTGTGATACGTTATAGACATATATAATGTTCCCAGCGATAAGTAGGGGCCGATATGCCAGGAATGTTGTAAAATACCGCATCCGAGATGATGGCCTGCCTTAGGTTAGGATATATATCGCTGTAGAAGTTTATAATGTCCCAACCGAGACGTACGGGACGACAGGAACGGGATTCTGTAACATATTACCAGCGAGGGGCTAGATGTGTTAGGTTCGGTTATATTACGTTATAGACGAATATAATGTTCCCCCCGAGAAGTAGAGCCGATACGCCAAGAATGGCGTAAAATACTGCATCCGAGATGTTAGCCTGCCTTAAGTTAGGATATATATCGCTGTAGACGTTTATAATGTCCCAACCGAGACGTACGGGACGACAGGAACGGGATTCTGTAAAACATTACCAGCGAGGGGCTAGATGGGTTAGATTAGGTTGTGTTACGTTATGGACGAATATGATGTTTCCACCGAGAAGTAGAGGCCGATACACCAGGATTGTTTTAAAATACTAAATCCGAGATGATAGCCTGCCTTAGGTTAGGATATATAACGCTACAGAACGTATATAATATTCCAACCGACACGTACGGGACGACAGGAACGGGATTCTGTAAAACATTAACAGCGAGGGGCCAGATGGGTTAGGTTAGGATGTGAAACGTTATAGACGTATATAATGTTCCCACCGAGAAGTAGGGGCCGATACGCCAGGAATGTTGTAAAATACTACATCCGAAATGATAGCCTGCCTTAGGTTAGGATATATAACGCTATAGACGTATATAATATTCCAACCGAGGTGTACGGGACGTCACGAACGAGATTGTGTAAAACATTACCAGAGAGGGTCTAGATTTGTTAGGTTAGGCTATATTACGTAATAGACGAATATAATGTTCCCACCGAGAAGTAGGGGCCGATATGCCAGGAATGTTGTAAAATACTGCATCCGAGATGATAGCCTGCCTTAGGTTAGGATATATAACGCTGTAGACGTATATAATGACCCAACCGAGATGTACGGGACGAAACGAACGGGATTCTGTAAAACATTACCAGCGAGGGGCTAGATGGGTTAGGTTAGAATGTGATACGTTATCGACGTATATAATGTTCCCATCGAGAAGTAGGGGCCGATACGCCAGAAATGTTGTGAAATACTACATCCGAGATGATAGCCTGCCTTAGGTTAGGATATATAACGCTATAGACGTATATAATATCCCAACCGAGATGTACGGGACGACACGAACGGGATTCTGTAAAACATTACCAGCGAGGAGCTAGATGTGTTAGGATAAGTTAAATTACGTTATAGACGAACATAATGTTCCGCCCGAGAAGTAGAGCCGATACGCCAGGAATGGCGTAAAATACTGCATCCGAGATGTTAGCCTGCCTTAAGTTAGGATATATATCGCTGTAGATGTTTATAATGTCCCGACCGAGACGTACGGGACGACAGGAACGGGATTCTGTAAAACATTACCAGCGAGGGGCTAGATGGGTTAGGTTAGGTTGTGATACGTTATAGACGTATATAATGTTCCCCCCGAGAAGTAGAGCCGATACGCCAGGAATGGCGTAAAATACTACTTCCGAGATGATAGCCTGCCTTAGGTTAGGATATATAACGCTATAGACGTATATAATATTCCAACCGAGATGTACGGAACGTCACGAACGAGATTCTGTAAAACAATACCAGCGAGGGCCTAGATGTGTTAGGTTAGGTTATATTACGTTATAGACCTATATAATGTTCCCACCGAGAAGTAGGGGCCGATACGCCAGGAATGTTGTAAAATACTGCATCCGAGATGATAGCCTGCCTTAGATTAGGATATATAACGCAATTGACATATATAATACCCCAACCGAGATGTACGGGACGTCACGAACGGGATTCTGTAAAACATTACCAGCGAGGGGCTAGATGGGTTAGGTTAGGTTGTGATACGTTATAGACATATATAATGTTCCCACCGATAATTAGGGGCCGATATGCCAGGAATGTTGTAAACTACCGCATCCGAGATGATGGCCTGCCTTAGGTTAGGATATATATCGCTATAGACGTATGTAATATTCCAACCGAGATGTACGGGACGTCACGAACGGGATTCTGTAAAACATTACCAACGAGGGGCTAGATGTGTTAGGTTAGGTTATATTACGTTATAGACGAATATAATGTTCCGCCCGAGAAGTAGAGCCGATACGCCAAGAATGGCGTAAAATACTGCATCCGAGATGTTAGCCTGCCTTAAGTTAGGATATATATCGCTGTAGATGTTTATAATGTCCCGACCGAGACGTACGGGACGACAGGAACGGGATTCTGTAAAACATTACCAGCGAGGAGCTAGATGTGTTAGGATAAGTTAAATTACGTTATAGACGAACATAATGTTCCGCCCGAGAAGTAGAGCCGATACGCCAGGAATGGCGTAAAATACTGCATCCGAGATGTTAGCCTGCCTTAAGTTAGGATATATATCGCTGTAGATGTTTATAATGTCCCGACCGAGACGTACGGGACGACAGGAACGGGATTCTGTAAAACATTACCAGCGAGGGGCTAGATGGGTTAGGTTAGGTTGTGATACGTTATAGACGTATATAATGTTCCCCCCGAGAAGTAGAGCCGATACGCCAGGAATGGCGTAAAATACTACTTCCGAGATGATAGCCTGCCTTAGGTTAGGATATATAACGCTATAGACGTATATAATATTCCAACCGAGATGTACGGAACGTCACGAACGAGATTCTGTAAAACAATACCAGCGAGGGCCTAGATGTGTTAGGTTAGGTTATATTACGTTATAGACCTATATAATGTTCCCACCGCGAAGTAGGGGCCGATACGCCAGGAATGTTGTAAAATACTGCATCCGAGATGATAGCTTGCCTTAGATTAGGATATATAACGCAATTGACGTATATAATATCCCAACCGAGATGTACGGGACGTCACGAACGGGATTCTGTAAAACATTACCAGCGAGGGGCTAGATGGGATAGGTTAGGTTGTGATACGTTATAGACATATATAATGTTCCCACCGATAATTAGGGGCCGATATGCCAGGAATGTTGTAAAATACCGCATCCGAGATGATGGCCTGCCTTAGGTTAGGATATATATCGCTATAGACGTATGTAATATTCCAACCGAGATGTACGGGACGTCACGAACGGGATTCTGTAAAACATTACCAACGAGGGGCTAGATGTGTTAGGTTAGGTTATATTACGTTATAGACGAATATAATGTTCCGCCCGAGAAGTAGAGCCGATACGCCAAGAATGGCGTAAAATACTGCATCCGAGATGTTAGCCTGCCTTAAGTTAGGATATATATCGCTGTAGATGTTTATAATGTCCCGACCGAGACGTACGGGACGACAGGAACGGGATTCTGTAAAACATTACCAGCGAGGGGCTAGATGCGTTAGGTTAGGTTGTGATACGTTATAGACGTATATAATGTTCCCACCGAGATGTAGCGGCCGAT
The DNA here is from genome assembly GCA_963969225.1 of Xylocopa violacea. NCBI lineage: Eukaryota > Metazoa > Arthropoda > Insecta > Hymenoptera > Apidae > Xylocopa > Xylocopa violacea. The sequence goes on from CAXAJV010000015.1 coordinate 547,230, forward strand.
ATGCCAGGAATGTTGTAAAATACTGCATCCGAGATGATGGCCTGCCTTAGGTTAGGATATATAACGCTATAGACGTATATAATATCCCAGTCGAGACGTACGGAACGACACGAACGCGATTCTGTAAAATATTACCAGCGAGGGGCTGGATGGGTTAGGTTAGGTTATGTTACGTTATAGACGTGTATAGTGTTCCCACCGAGAAGTAGAGCCGATACGCCAGGAATGGCGTAAAATACTGCATCCGAGATATTAGACTGCCTTAAGTTAGGATATGTATCGCTGTAGACGTTTATAATGTCCCAACCGAGACGTACGGGACGACAGGAACGGGATTCTGTAAAACATTATCAGCGAGGGGCTAGAAGGGTTAGATTAGGTTGTGTTACGTTATGGACGAATATGATGTTTCCACCGAGAAGTAGAGGCCGATACACCAGGATTGTTTTAAAATACTAAATCCGAGATGATAGCCTGCCTTAGGTTAGGATATATAACGCTACAGAACGTATATAATATTCCAACCGACACGTACGGGACGACAGGAACGGGATTCTGTAAAACATTAACAGCGAGGGGCCAGATGGGTTAGGTTAGGATGTGAAACGTTATAGACGTATATAATGTTCCCACCGAGAAGTAGGGGCCGATACGCCAGGAATGTTGTAAAATACTACATCCGAAATGATAGCCTGCCTTAGGTTAGGATATATAACGCTATAGACGTATATAATATTCCAACCGAGGTGTACGGGACGTCACGAACGAGATTGTGTAAAACATTACCAGAGAGGGTCTAGATTTGTTAGGTTAGGCTATATTACGTAATAGACGAATATAATGTTCCCACCGAGAAGTAGGGGCCGATATGCCAGGAATGTTGTAAAATACTGCATCCGAGATGATAGCCTGCCTTAGGTTAGGATATATAACGCTGTAGACGTATATAATGACCCAACCGAGATGTACGGGACGAAACGAACGGGATTCTGTAAAACATTACCAGCGAGGGGCTAGATGGGTTAGGTTCGAATGTGATACGTTATCGACGTATATAATGTTCCCATCGAGAAGTAGGGGCCGATACGCCAGAAATGTTGTGAAATACTACATCCGAGATGATAGCCTGCCTTAGGTTAGGATATATAACGCTATAGACGTATATAATATCCCAACCGAGATGTACGGGACGACACGAACGGGATTCTGTAAAACATTACCAGCGAGGAGCTAGATGTGTTAGGATAAGTTAAATTACGTTATAGACGAACATAATGTTCCGCCCGAGAAGTAGAGCCGATACGCCAGGAATGGCGTAAAATACTGCATCCGAGATGTTAGCCTGCCTTAAGTTAGGATATATATCGCTGTAGATGTTTATAATGTCCCGACCGAGACGTACGGGACGACAGGAACGGGATTCTGTAAAACATTACCAGCGAGGGGCTAGATGGGTTAGGTTAGGTTGTGATACGTTATAGACGTATATAATGTTCCCCCCGAGAAGTAGAGCCGATACGCCAGGAATGGCGTAAAATACTACTTCCGAGATGATAGCCTGCCTTAGGTTAGGATATATAACGCTATAGACGTATATAATATTCCAACCGAGATGTACGGAACGTCACGAACGAGATTCTGTAAAACAATACCAGCGAGGGCCTAGATGTGTTAGGTTAGGTTATATTACGTTATAGACCTATATAATGTTCCCACCGAGAAGTAGGGGCCGATACGCCAGGAATGTTGTAAAATACTGCATCCGAGATGATAGCCTGCCTTAGATTAGGATATATAACGCAATTGACATATATAATACCCCAACCGAGATGTACGGGACGTCACGAACGGGATTCTGTAAAACATTACCAGCGAGGGGCTAGATGGGTTAGGTTAGGTTGTGATACGTTATAGACATATATAATGTTCCCACCGATAATTAGGGGCCGATATGCCAGGAATGTTGTAAAATACCGCATCCGAAATGATGGCCTGCCTTAGGTTAGGATATATATCGCTATAGACGTATGTAATATTCCAACCGAGATGTACGGGACGTCACGAACGGGATTCTGTAAAACATTACCAACGAGGGGCTAGATGTGTTAGGTTAGGTTATATTACGTTATAGACGAATATAATGTTCCGCCCGAGAAGTAGAGCCGATACGCCAAGAATGGCGTAAAATACTGCATCCGAGATGTTAGCCTGCCTTAAGTTAGGATATATATCGCTGTAGATGTTTATAATGTCCCGACCGAGACGTACGGGACGACAGGAACGGGATTCTGTAAAACATTACCAGCGAGGAGCTAGATGTGTTAGGATAAGTTAAATTACGTTATAGACGAACATAATGTTCCGCCCGAGAAGTAGAGCCGATACGCCAGGAATGGCGTAAAATACTGCATCCGAGATGTTAGCCTGCCTTAAGTTAGGATATATATCGCTGTAGATGTTTATAATGTCCCGACCGAGACGTACGGGACGACAGGAACGGGATTCTGTAAAACATTACCAGCGAGGGGCTAGATGGGTTAGGTTAGGTTGTGATACGTTATAGACGTATATAATGTTCCCCCCGAGAAGTAGAGCCGATACGCCAGGAATGGCGTAAAATACTACTTCCGAGATGATAGCCTGCCTTAGGTTAGGATATATAACGCTATAGACGTATATAATATTCCAACCGAGATGTACGGAACGTCACGAACGAGATTCTGTAAAACAATACCAGCGAGGGCCTAGATGTGTTAGGTTAGGTTATATTACGTTATAGACCTATATAATGTTCCCACCGCGAAGTAGGGGCCGATACGCCAGGAATGTTGTAAAATACTGCATCCGAGATGATAGCCTGCCTTAGATTAGGATATATAACGCAATTGACGTATATAATATCCCAACCGAGATGTACGGGACGTCACGAACGGGATTCTGTAAAACATTACCAGCGAGGGGCTAGATGGGATAGGTTAGGTTGTGATACGTTATAGACATATATAATGTTCCCACCGATAATTAGGGGCCGATATGCCAGGAATGTTGTAAAATACCGCATCCGAGATGATGGCCTGCCTTAGGTTAGGATATATATCGCTATAGACGTATGTAATATTCCAACCGAGATGTACGGGACGTCACGAACGGGATTCTGTAAAACATTACCAACGAGGGGCTAGATGTGTTAGGTTAGGTTATATTACGTTATAGACGAATATAATGTTCCGCCCGAGAAGTAGAGCCGATACGCCAAGAATGGCGTAAAATACTGCATCCGAGATGTTAGCCTGCCTTAAGTTAGGATATATATCGCTGTAGATGTTTATAATGTCCCGACCGAGACGTACGGGACGACAGGAACGGGATTCTGTAAAACATTACCAGCGAGGGGCTAGATGCGTTAGGTTAGGTTGTGATACGTTATAGACGTATATAATGTTCCCACCGAGATGTAGCGGCCGATATGCCAGGAATGTTGTAAAATACTGCATCCGAGATGATGGCCTGCCTTAGGTTAGGATATATAACGCTATAGACGTATATAATATCCCAGTCGAGACGTACGGAACGACACGAACGCGGTTCTGTAAAATATTACCAGCGAGGGGCTGGATGGGTTAGGTTAGGTTATGTTACGTTATAGACGTGTATAGTGTTCCCACCGAGAAGTAGAGCCGATACGCCAGGAATGGCGTAAAATACTGCATCCGAGATATTAGACTGCCTTAAGTTAGGATATGTATCGCTGTAGACGTTTATAATGTCCCAACCGAGACGTACGGGACGACAGGAACGGGATTCTGTAAAACATTATCAGCGAGGGGCTAGAAGGGTTAGATTAGGTTGTGTTACGTTATGGACGAATATGATGTTTCCACCGAGAAGTAGAGGCCGATACACCAGGATTGTTTTAAAATACTAAATCCGAGATGATAGCCTGCCTTAGGTTAGGATATATAACGCTACAGAACGTATATAATATTCCAACCGACACGTACGGGACGACAGGAACGGGATTCTGTAAAACATTAACAGCGAGGGGCCAGATGGGTTAGGTTAGGATGTGAAACGTTATAGACGTATATAATGTTCCCACCGAGAAGTAGGGGCCGATACGCCAGGAATGTTGTAAAATACTACATCCGAAATGATAGCCTGCCTTAGGTTAGGATATATAACGCTATAGACGTATATAATATTCCAACCGAGGTGTACGGGACGTCACGAACGAGATTGTGTAAAACATTACCAGAGAGGGTCTAGATTTGTTAGGTTAGGCTATATTACGTAATAGACGAATATAATGTTCCCACCGAGAAGTAGGGGCCGATATGCCAGGAATGTTGTAAAATACTGCATCCGAGATGATAGCCTGCCTTAGGTTAGGATATATAACGCTGTAGACGTATATAATGACCCAACCGAGATGTACGGGACGAAACGAACGGGATTCTATAAAACATTACCAGCGAGGGGCTAGATGGGTTAGGTTAGTATGTGATACGTTATAGACGTATATAATGTTCCCACCGAGAAGTAGGGGCCGATACGCCAGAAATGTTGTGAAATACTACATCCGAGATGATAGCCTGCCTTAGGTTAGGATATATAACGCTATAGACGTATATAATATCCCAACCGAGATGTACGGGACGACACGAACGGGATTCTGTAAAACATTACCAGCGAGGAGCTAGATGTGTTAGGATAAGTTAAATTACGTTATAGACGAACATAATGTTCCGCCCGAGAAGTAGAGCCGATACGCCAGGAATGGCGTAAAATACTGCATCCGAGATGTTAGCCTGCCTTAAGTTAGGATATATATCGCTGTAGATGTTTATAATGTCCCGACCGAGACGTACGGGACGACAGGAACGGGATTCTGTAAAACATTACCAGCGAGGGGCTAGATGGGTTAGGTTAGGTTGTGATACGTTATAGACGTATATAATGTTCCCCCCGAGAAGTAGAGCCGATACGCCAGGAATGGCGTAAAATACTACTTCCGAGATGATAGCCTGCCTTAGGTTAGGATATATAACGCTATAGACGTATATAATATTCCAACCGAGATGTACGGAACGTCACGAACGAGATTCTGTAAAACAATACCAGCGAGGGCCTAGATGTGTTAGGTTAGGTTATATTACGTTATAGACCTATATAATGTTCCCACCGAGAAGTAGGGACCGATACGCCAGGAATGTTGTAAAATACTGCATCCGAGATGATAGCCTGCCTTAGATTAGGATATATAACGCAATTGACGTATATAATACCCCAACCGAGATGTACGGGACGTCACGAACGGGATTCTGTAAAACATTACCAGCGAGGGGCTAGATGGGTTAGGTTAGGTTGTGATACGTTATAGACATATATAATGTTCCCACCGATAATTAGGGGCCGATATGCCAGGAATGTTGTAAAATACCGCATCCGAGATGATGGCCTGCCTTAGGTTAGGATATATATCGCTATAGACGTATGTAATATTCCAACCGAGATGTACGGGACGTCACGAACGGGATTCTGTAAAACATTACCAACGAGGGGCTAGATGTGTTAGGTTAGGTTATATTACGTTATAGACGAATATAATGTTCCGCCCGAGAAGTAGAGCCGATACGCCAAGAATGTCGTAAAATACTGCATCCGAGATGTTAGCCTGCCTTAAGTTAGGATATATATCGCTGTAGATGTTTATAATGTCCCGACCGAGACGTACGGGACGACAGGAACGGGATTCTGTAAAACATTACCAGCGAGGAGCTAGATGTGTTAGGATAAGTTAAATTACGTTATAGACGAACATAATGTTCCGCCCGAGAAGTAGAGCCGATACGCCAGGAATGGCGTAAAATACTGCATCCGAGATGTTAGCCTGCCTTAAGTTAGGATATATATCGCTGTAGATGTTTATAATGTCCCGACCGAGACGTACGGGACGACAGGAACGGGATTCTGTAAAACATTACCAGCGAGGGGCTAGATGGGTTAGGTTAGTATGTGATACGTTATAGACGTATATAATGTTCCCATCGAGAAGTAGGGGCCGATACGCCAGAAATGTTGTGAAATACTACATCCGAGATGATAGCCTGCCTTAGGTTAGGATATATAACGCTATAGACGTATATAATATCCCAACCGAGATGTACGGGACGACACGAACGGGATTCTGTAAAACATTACCAGCGAGGAGCTAGATGTGTTGGGATAAGTTAAATTACGTTATAGACGAACATAATGTTCCGCCCGAGAAGTAGAGCCGATACGCCAGGAATGGCGTAAAATACTGCATCCGAGATGTTAGCCTGCCTTAAGTTAGGATATATATCGCTGTAGATGTTTATAATGTCCCGACCGAGACGTACGGGACGACAGGAACGGGATTCTGTAAAACATTACCAGCGAGGGGCTAGATGGGTTAGGTTAGGTTGTGATACGTTATAGACGTATATAATGTTCCCCCCGAGAAGTAGAGCCGATACGCCAGGAATGGCGTAAAATACTACTTCCGAGATGACAGCCTGCCTTAGGTTAGGATATATAACGCTATAGACGTATATAATATTCCAACCGAGATGTACGGAACGTCACGAACGAGATTCTGTAAAACAATACCAGCGAGGGCCTAGATGTGTTAGGTTAGGTTATATTACGTTATAGACCTATATAATGTTCCCACCGCGAAGTAGGGGCCGATACGCCAGGAATGTTGTAAAATACTGCATCCGAGATGATAGCCTGCCTTAGATTAGGATATATAACGCAATTGACGTATATAATATCCCAACCGAGATGTACGGGACGTCACGAACGGGATTCTGTAAAACATTACCAGCGAGGGGCTAGATGGGATAGGTTAGGTTGTGATACGTTATAGACATATATAATGTTCCCACCGATAATTAGGGGCCGATATGCCAGGAATGTTGTAAAATACCGCATCCGAGATGATGGCCTGCCTTAGGTTAGGATATATATCGCTATAGACGTATGTAATATTCCAACCGAGATGTACGGGACGTCACGAACGGGATTCTGTAAAACATTACCAACGAGGGGCTAGATGTGTTAGGTTAGGTTATATTACGTTATAGACGAATATAATGTTCCGCCCGAGAAGTAGAGCCGATACGCCAAGAATGGCGTAAAATACTGCATCCGAGATGTTAGCCTGCCTTAAGTTAGGATATATATTGCTGTAGATGTTTATAATGTCCCGACCGAGACGTACGGGACGACAGGAACGGGATTCTGTAAAACATTACCAGCGAGGGGCTAGATGCGTTAGGTTAAGTTCTGATACGTTATAGACGTATATAATGTTCCCACCGAGATGTAGCGGCCGATATGCCAGGAATGTTGTAAAATACTGCATCCGAGATGATGGCCTGCCTTAGGTTAGGACATATAACGCTATAGACGTATATAATATCCCAGTCGAGACGTACGGAACGACACGAACGCGATTCTGTAAAATATTACCAGCGAGGGGCTGGATGGGTTAGGTTAGGTTATGTTACGTTATAGACGTGTATAGTGTTCCCACCGAGAAGTGGAGCCGATACGCCAGGAATGGCGTAAAATACTGCATCCGAGATATTAGACTGCCTTAAGTTAGGATATGTATCGCTGTAGACGTTTATAATGTCCCAACCGAGACGTACGGGACGACAGGAACGGGATTCTGTAAAACATTATCAGCGAGGGGCTAGAAGGGTTAGATTAGGTTGTGTTACGTTATGGACGAATATGATGTTTCCACCGAGAAGTAGAGGCCGATACACCAGGATTGTTTTAAAATACTAAATCCGAGATGATAGCCTGCCTTAGGTTAGGATATATAACGCTACAGAACGTATATAATATTCCAACCGACACGTACGGGACGACAGGAACGGGATTCTGTAAAACATTAACAGCGAGGGGCCAGATGGGTTAGGTTAGGATGTGAAACGTTATAGACGTATATAATGTTCCCACCGAGAAGTAGGGGCCGATACGCCAGGAATGTTGTAAAATACTACATCCGAAATGATAGCCTGCCTTAGGTTAGGATATATAACGCTATAGACGTATATAATATTCCAACCGAGGTGTACGGGACGTCACGAACGAGATTGTGTAAAACATTACCAGAGAGGGTCTAGATTTGTTAGGTTAGGCTATATTACGTAATAGACGAATATAATGTTCCCACCGAGAAGTAGGGGCCGATATGCCAGGAATGTTGTAAAATACTGCATCCGAGATGATAGCCTGCCTTAGGTTAGGATATATAACGCTGTAGACGTATATAATGACCCAACCGAGATGTACGGGACGAAACGAACGGGATTCTGTAAAACATTACCAGCGAGGGGCTAGATGGGTTAGGTTAGTATGTGATACGTTATAGACGTATATAATGTTCCCACCGAGAAGTAGGGGCCGATACGCCAGAAATGTTGTGAAATACTACATCCGAGATGATAGCCTGCCTTAGGTTAGGATATATAACGCTATAGACGTATATAATATCCCAACCGAGATGTACGGGACGACACGAACGGGATTCTGTAAAACATTACCAGCGAGGAGCTAGATGTGTTAGGATAAGTTAAATTACGTTATAGACGAACATAATGTTCCGCCCGAGAAGTAGAGCCGATACGCCAGGAATGGCGTAAAATACTGCATCCGAGATGTTAGCCTGCCTTAAGTTAGGATATAAATCGCTGTAGATGTTTATAATGTCCCGACCGAGACGTACGGAACGTCACGAACGAGATTCTGTAAAACAATACCAGCGAGGGCCTAGATGTGTTAGGTTAGGTTATATTACGTTATAGACCTATATAATGTTCCCACCGCGAAGTAGGGGCCGATACGCCAGGAATGTTGTAAAATACTGCATCCGAGATGATAGCCTGCCTTAGATTAGGATATATAACGCAATGGACGTATATAATATCCCAACCGAGATGTACGGGACGTCACGAACGGGATTCTGTAAAACATTACCAGCGAGGGGCTAGATGGGATAGGTTAGGTTGTGATACGTTATAGACATATATAATGTTCCCACCGATAATTAGGGGCCGATATGCCAGGAATGTTGTAAAATACCGCATCCGAGATGATGGCCTGCCTTAGGTTAGGATATATATCGCTATAGACGTATGTAATATTCCAACCGAGATGTACGGGACGTCACGAACGGGATTCTGTAAAACATTACCAGCGAGGGGCTAGATGTGTTAGGTTAGGTTATATTACGTTATAGACGAATATAATGTTCCGCCCGAGAAGTAGAGCCGATACGCCAAGAATGGCGTAAAATACTGCATCCGAGATGTTAGCCTGCCTTAAGTTAGGATATATATCGCTGTAGATGTTTATAATGTCCCGACCGAGACGTACGGGACGACAGGAACGGGATTCTGTAAAACATTACCAGCGAGGGGCTAGATGCGTTAGGTTAGGTTGTGATACGTTATAGACGTATATAATGTTCCCACCGAGATGTAGCGGCCGATATGCCAGGAATGTTGTAAAATACTGCATCCGAGATGATGGCCTGCCTTAGGTTAGGATATATAACGCTATAGACGTATATAATGTCCCAGTCGAGACGTACGGAACGACACGAACGCGATTCTGTAAAATATTACCAGCGAGGGGCTGGATGGGTTAGGTTAGGTTATGTTACGTTATAGACGTGTATAGTGTTCCCACCGAGAAGTAGAACCGATACGCCAGGAATGGCGTAAAATACTGCATCCGAGATATTAGACTGCCTTAAGTTAGGATATGTATCGCTGTAGACGTTTATAATGTCCCAACCGAGACGTACGGGACGACAGGAACGGGATTCTGTAAAACATTACCAGCGAGGGGCTAGATGGGTTAGATTAGGTTGTGTTACGTTATGGACGAATATGATGTTTCCACCGAGAAGTAGAGGCCGATACACCAGGATTGTTTTAAAATACTAAATCCGAGATGATAGCCTGCCTTAGGTTAGGATATATAACGCTACAGAACGTATATAATATTCCAACCGACACGTACGGGACGACAGGAACGGGATTCTGTAAAACATTAACAGCGAGGGGCCAGATGGGTTAGGTTAGGATGTGAAACGTTATAGACGTATATAATGTTCCCACCGAGAAGTAGGGGCCGATACGCCAGGAATGTTGTAAAATACTACATCCGAAATGATAGCCTGCCTTAGGTTAGGATATATAACGCTATAGACGTATATAATATTCCAACCGAGGTGTACGGGACGTCACGAACGAGATTGTGAAAAACATTACCAGAGAGGGTCTAGATTTGTTAGGTTAGGCTATATTACGTAATAGACGAATATAATGTTCCCACCGAGAAGTAGGGGCCGATATGCCAGGAATGTTGTAAAATACTGCATCCGAGATGATAGCCTGCCTTAGGTTAGGATATATAACGCTGTAGACGTATATAACGACCCAACCGAGATGTACGGGACGAAACGAACGGGATTCTGTAAAACATTACCAGCGAGGGGCTAGATGGGTTAGGTTAGTATGTGATACGTTATAGACGTATATAATGTTCCCATCGAGAAGTAGGGGCCGATACGCCAGAAATGTTGTGAAATACTACATCCGAGATGATAGCCTGCCTTAGGTTAGGATATATAACGCTATAGACGTATATAATATCCCAACCGAGATGTACGGGACGACACGAACGGGATTCTGTAAAACATTACCAGCGAGGAGCTAGATGTGTTAGGATAAGTTAAATTACGTTATAGACGAACATAATGTTCCGCTCGAGAAGTAGAGCCGATACGCCAGGAATGGCGTAAAATACTGCATCCGAGATGTTAGCCTGCCTTAAGTTAGGATATATATCGCTGTAGATGTTTATAATGTCCCGACCGAGACGTACGGGACGACAGGAACGGGATTCTGTAAAACATTACCAGCGAGGGGCTAGATGGGTTAGGTTAGGTTGTGATACGTTATAGACGTATATAATGTTCCCCCCGAGAAGTAGAGCCGATACGCCAGGAATGGCGTAAAATACTACTTCCGAGATGATAGCCTGCCTTAGGTTAGGATATATAACGCTATAGACGTATATAATATTCCAACCGAGATGTACGGAACGTCACGAACGAGATTCTGTAAAACAGTACCAGCGAGGGCCTAGATGTGTTAGGTTAGGTTATATTACGTTATAGACCTATATAATGTTCCCACCGAGAAGTAGGGGCCGATACGCCAGGAATGTTGTAAAATACTGCATCCGAGATGATAGCCTGCCTTAGATTAGGATATATAACGCAATTGACGTATATAATACCCCAACCGAGATGTACGGGACGTCACGAACGGGATTCTGTAAAACATTACCAGCGAGGGGCTAGATGGGTTAGGTTAGGTTGTGATACGTTATAGACATATATAATGTTCCCACCGATAATTAGGGGCCGATATGCCAGGAATGTAGTAAAATACCGCATCCGAGATGATGGCCTGCCTTAGGTTAGGATATATATCGCTATAGACGTATGTAATATTCCAACCGAGATGTACGGGACGTCACGAACGGGATTCTGTAAAACATTACCAACGAGGGGCTAGATGTGTTAGGTTAGGTTATATTACGTTATAGACGAATATAATGTTCCGCCCGAGAAGTAGAGCCGATACGCCAAGAATGGCGTAAAATACTGCATCCGAGATGTTAGCCTGCCTTAAGTTAGGATATATATCGCTGTAGATGTTTATAATGTCCCGACCGAGACGTACGGGACGACAGGAACGGGATTCTGTAAAACATTACCAGCGAGGAGCTAGATGTGTTAGGATAAGTTAAATTACGTTATAGACGAACATAATGTTCCGCCCGAGAAGTAGAGCCGATACGCCAGGAATGGCGTAAAATACTGCATCCGAGATGTTAGCCTGCCTTAAGTTAGGATATATATCGCTGTAGATGTTTATAATGTCCCGACCGAGACGTACGGGACGACAGGAACGGGATTCTGTAAAACATTACCAGCGAGGGGCTAGATGGGTTAGGTTAGGTTGTGATACGTTATAGACGTATATAATGTTCCCCCCGAGAAGTAGAGCCGATACGCCAGGAATGGCGTAAAATACTACTTCCGAGATGATAGCCTGCCTTAGGTTAGGATATATAACGCTATAGACGTATATAATATTCCAACCGAGATGTACGGAACGTCACGAACAAGATTCTGTAAAACAATACCAGCGAGGGCCTAGATGTGTTAGGTTAGGTTATATTACGTTATAGACCTATATAATGTTCCCACCGCGAAGTAGGGGCCGATACGCCAGGAATGTTGTAAAATACTGCATCCGAGATGATAGCCTGCCTTAGATTAGGATATATAACGCAATTGACGTATATAATATCCCAACCGAGATGTACGGGACGTCACGAACGGGATTCTGTAAAACATTACCAGCGAGGGGCTAGATGGGATAGGTTAGGTTGTGATACGTTATAGACATATATAATGTTCCCACCGATAATTAGGGGCCGATATGCCAGGAATGTTGTAAAATACCGCATCCGAGATGATGGCCTGCCTTAGGTTAGGATATATATCGCTATAGACGTATGTAATATTCCAACCGAGATGTACGGGACGTCACGAACGGGATTCTGTAAAACATTACCAACGAGGGGCTAGATGTGTTAGGTTAGGTTATATTACGTTATAGACGAATATAATGTTCCGCCCGAGAAGTAGAGCCGATACGCCAGGAATGGCGTAAAATACTGCATCCGAGATGTTAGCCTGCCTTAAGTTAGGATATATATTGCTGTAGATGTTTATAATGTCCCGACCGAGACGTACGGGACGACAGGAACGGGATTCTGTAAAACATTACCAGCGAGGGGCTAGATGCGTTAGGTTAAGTTCTGATACGTTATAGACGTATATAATGTTCCCACCGAGATGTAGCGGCCGATATGCCAGGAATGTTGTAAAATACTGCATCCGAGATGATGGCCTGCCTTAGGTTAGGATATATAACGCTATAGACGTATATAATATCCCAGTCGAGACGTACGGAACGACACGAACGCGATTCTGTAAAATATTACCAGCGAGGGGCTGGATGGGTTAGGTTAGGTTATGTTACGTTATAGACGTGTATAGTGTTCCCACCGAGAAGTGGAGCCGATACGCCAGGAATGGCGTAAAATACTGCATCCGAGATATTAGACTGCCTTAAGTTAGGATATGTATCGCTGTAGACGTTTATAATGTCCCAACCGAGACGTACGGGACGACAGGAACGGGATTCTGTAAAACATTACCAGCGAGGGGCTAGATGGGTTAGATTAGGTTGTGTTACGTTATGGACGAATATGATGTTTCCACCGAGAAGTAGAGGCCGATACACCAGGATTGTTTTAAAATACTAAATCCGAGATGATAGCCTGCCTTAGGTTAGGATATATAACGCTACAGAACGTATATAATATTCCAACCGACACGTACGGGACGACAGGAACGGGATTCTGTAAAACATTAACAGCGAGGGGCCAGATGGGTTAGGTTAGGATGTGATACGTTATAGACGTATATAATGTTCCCACCGAGAAGTAGGGGCCGATACGCCAGGAATGTTGTAAAATACTACATCCGAAATGATAGCCTGCCTTAGGTTAGGATATATAACGCTATAGACGTATATAATATTCCAACCGAGGTGTACGGGACGTCACGAACGAGATTGTGTAAAACATTACCAGAGAGGGTCTAGATTTGTTAGGTTAGGCTATATTACGTAATAGACGAATATAATGTTCCCACCGAGAAGTAGGGGCCGATATGCCAGGAATGTTGTAAAATACTGCATCCGAGATGATAGCCTGCCTTAGGTTAGGATATATAACGCTGTAGACGTATATAATGACCCAACCGAGATGTACGGGACGAAACGAACGGGATTCTGTAAAACATTACCAGCGAGGGGCTAGATGGGTTAGGTTAGTATGTGATACGTTATAGACGTATATAATGTTCCCACCGAGAAGTAGGGGCCGATACGCCAGAAATGTTGTGAAATACTACATCCGAGATGATAGCCTGCCTTAGGTTAGGATATATAACGCTATAGACGTATATAATATCCCAACCGAGATGTACGGGATGACACGAACGGGATTCTGTAAAACATTACCAGCGAGGAGCTAGATGTGTTAGAATAAGTTAAATTACGTTATAGACGAACATAATGTTCCGCCCGAGAAGTAGAGCCGATACGCCAGGAATGGCGTAAAATACTGCATCCGAGATGTTAGCCTGCCTTAAGTTAGGATATATATCGCTGTAGATGTTTATAATGTCCCGACCGAGACGTACGGGACGACAGGAACGGGATTCTGTAAAACATTACCAGCGAGGGGCTAGATGGGTTAGGTTAGGTTGTGATACGTTATAGACGTATATAATGTTCCCCCCGAGAAGTAGAGCCGATACGCCAGGAATGGCGTAAAATACTACTTCCGAGATGATAGCCTGCCTTAGGTTAGGATATATAACGCTATAGACGTATATAATATTCCAACCGAGATGTACGGAACGTCACGAACGAGATTCTGTAAAACAATACCAGCGAGGGCCTAGATGTGTTAGGTTAGGTTATATTACGTTATAGACCTATATAATGTTCCCACCGAGAAGTAGGGGCCGATACGCCAGGAATGTTGTAAAATACTGCATCCGAGATGATAGCCTGCCTTAGATTAGGATATATAACGCAATTGACGTATATAATATCCCAACCGAGATGTACGGGACGTCACGAACGGGATTCTGTAAAACATTACCAGCGAGGGGCTAGATGGGTTAGGTTAGGTTGCGATACGTTATAGACATATATAATGTTCCCACCGATAATTAGGGGCCGATATGCCAGGAATGTTGTAAAATAACGCATCCGAGATGATGGCCTGCCTTAGGTTAGGATATATATCGCTATAGACGTATGTAATATTCCAACCGAGATGTACGGGACGAAACGAACGGGATTCTGTAAAACATTACCAGCGAGGGGCTAGATGGGTTAGGTTAGTATGTGATAGGTTATAGACGTATATAATGTTCCCACCGAGAAGTAGGGGCCGATACGCCAGGAATATTGTAAAATACTACATCCGAGATGATAGCCTGCCTTAGGTTAGGACATATAACGCTATAGACGTATATAATATTCCAACCGAGATGTACCGGACGTCACGAACGGGATTCTGTAAAACATTACCAGCGAGGGGCTAGATGTGTTAGGTTAGGTTATATTACGTTATAGACGAATATAATGTTCCCCCCGAGATGTAGCGGCCGATATGCCAGGAATGTTGTAAAATACTGCATCCGAGATGATGGCCTGCCTTAGGTTAGGATATATAACGCTATAGACGTATATAATATCCCAGTCGAGACGTACGGAACGACACGAACGCGATTCTGTAAAATATTACCAGCGAGGGGCTGGATGGGTTAGGTTAGGTTATGTTACGTTATAGACGTGTATAGTGTTCCCACCGAGAAGTAGAGCCGATACGCCAGGAATGGCGTAAAATACTGCATCCGAGATATTAGACTGCCTTAAGTTAGGATATGTATCGCTGTAGACGTTTATAATGTCCCAACCGAGACGTACGGGACGACAGGAACGGGATTCTGTAAAACATTACCAGCGAGGGGCTAGATGGGTTAGATTAGGTTGTGTTACGTTATGGACGAATATGATGTTTCCACCGAGAAGTAGAGGCCGATACACCAGGATTGTTTTAAAATACTAAATCCGAGATGATAGCCTGCCTTAGGTTAGAATATATAACGCTACAGAACGTATATAATATTCCAACCGACACGTACGGGACGACAGGAACGGGATTCTGTAAAACATTAACAGCGAGGGGCCAGATGGGTTAGGTTAGGATGTGATACGTTATAGACGTATATAATGTTCCCACCGAGAAGTAGGGGCCGATACGCCAGGAATGTTGTAAAATACTACATCCGAAATGATAGCCTGCCTTAGGTTAGGATATATAACGCTATAGACGTATATAATATTCCAACCGAGGTGTACGGGACGTCACGAACGAGATTGTGTAAAACATTACCAGAGAGGGTCTAGATTTGTTAGGTTAGGCTATATTACGTAATAGACGAATATAATGTTCCCACCGAGAAGTAGGGGCCGATATGCCAGGAATGTTGTAAAATACTGCATCCGAGATGATAGCCTGCCTTAGGTTAGGATATATAACGCTGTAGACGTATATAATGACCCAACCGAGATGTACGGGACGAAACGAACGGGATTCTGTAAAACATTACCAGCGAGGGGCTAGATGGGTTAGGTTAGTATGTGATACGTTATAGACGTATATAATGTTCCCACCGAGAAGTAGGGGCCGATACGCCAGAAATGTTGTGAAATACTACATCCGAGATGATAGCCTGCCTTAGGTTAGGATATATAACGCTATAGACGTATATAATATCCCAACCGAGATGTACGGGATGACACGAACGGGATTCTGTAAAACATTACCAGCGAGGAGCTAGATGTGTTAGAATAAGTTAAATTACGTTATAGACGAACATAATGTTCCGCCCGAGAAGTAGAGCCGATACGCCAGGAATGGCGTAAAATACTGCATCCGAGATGTTAGCCTGCCTTAAGTTAGGATATATATCGCTGTAGATGTTTATAATGTCCCGACCGAGACGTACGGGACGACAGGAACGGGATTCTGTAAAACATTACCAGCGAGGGGCTAGATGGGTTAGGTTAGGTTGTGATACGTTATAGACGTATATAATGTTCCCCCCGAGAAGTAGAGCCGATACGCCAGGAATGGCGTAAAATACTACTTCCGAGATGATAGCCTGCCTTAGGTTAGGATATATAACGCTATAGACGTATATAATATTCCAACCGAGATGTACGGAACGTCACGAACGAGATTCTGTAAAACAATACCAGCGAGGGCCTAGATGTGTTAGGTTAGGTTATATTACGTTATAGACCTATATAATGTTCCCACCGAGAAGTAGGGGCCGATACGCCAGGAATGTTGTAAAATACTGCATCCGAGATGATAGCCTGCCTTAGATTAGGATATATAACGCAATTGACGTATATAATATCCCAACCGAGATGTACGGGACGTCACGAACGGGATTCTGTAAAACATTACCAGCGAGGGGCTAGATGGGTTAGGTTAGGTTGCGATACGTTATAGACATATATAATGTTCCCACCGATAATTAGGGGCCGATATGCCAGGAATGTTGTAAAATAACGCATCCGAGATGATGGCCTGCCTTAGGTTAGGATATATATCGCTATAGACGTATGTAATATTCCAACCGAGATGTACGGGACGAAACGAACGGGATTCTGTAAAACATTACCAGCGAGGGGCTAGATGGGTTAGGTTAGTATGTGATAGGTTATAGACGTATATAATGTTCCCACCGAGAAGTAGGGGCCGATACGCCAGGAATATTGTAAAATACTACATCCGAGATGATAGCCTGCCTTAGGTTAGGACATATAACGCTATAGACGTATATAATATTCCAACCGAGATGTACCGGACGTCACGAACGGGATTCTGTAAAACATTACCAGCGAGGGGCTAGATGTGTTAGGTTAGGTTATATTACGTTATAGACGAATATAATATTCCCCCCGAGAAGTAGAGCCGATAAGCCAGGAATGGCGTAAAATACTGCATCCGAGATGATAGCCTGCCTTAAGTTAGGGTATATAACGCTGTAGACGTATATAATGTCCCAACCGAGACGTACGGGACGACACGAACGGGATTCTGTAAAACATTACCAGCGAGGGGCTAGATGTGTTAGGTTAGGTTATATTACGTTATAGACGAATATAATGTTCCCCCCGAGAAGTAGAGCCGATACGCCAGGAATGGCGTAAAATACTGCATCCGAGATGTTAGCCTGCCTTAAGTTAGGATATATATCGCTGTAGACGTTTATAATGTCCCAACCGAGACGTACGGGACGACACGAACGGGATTCTGTAAAACATTACCAGCGAGGGGCTAGATGTGTTAGGTTAGGTTATATTACGTTATAGACGAATATAATGTTCCCCCCGAGAAGTAGAGCCGATACGCCAGGAATGGCGTAAAATACTGCATCCGAGATGTTAGCCTGCCTTAAGTTAGGATATATATCGCTGTAGACGTTTATAATGTCCCAACCGAGACGTACGGGACGACAGGAACGGGATTCTGTAAAACATTACCAGCGAGGGGCTAGAGGGGTTAGGTTAGGTTGTGATAAGTTATAGACGTATATAATGTTCCCACCGAGATGTAGCGCCCGATATGCCAGGAATGTTGTAAAATACTGCATCCGAGATGATGGCCTGCCTTAGGTTAGGATATATAACGCTATAGACGTATATAATGTCCCAACCGAGACGTACGGGACGACAGGAACGGGATTCTGTAAAACATTACCAGCGAGGGGCTAGATGTTAGGTTCGGTTATATTACGTTATAGACCTATATAATGTTCCCACCGAGAAGTAGAGGTCGATACGCCAGGAATGGTGTAGAATACTGCATCCGAGATGTCAGCCTGCCTTACGTTAGGATATATATCGCTGTAGACGTTTATAATGTCCCAACCGAGACGTACGGGACGACAGGAACGGGATTCTGTAAAACATTACCAGCGAGGGGCTAGATGTGTTAGGTTAGGTTATATTACGTTATAGACGAACATAATGTTCCCCCCGAGAACTAGAGCCGATACGCCAGGAATGGCGTAAAATACTGCATCCGGGATATTAGCCTGCCTTAAGTTAGGATATGTATCGCTGTAGACGTTTATAATGTCCCAACCGAGACGTACGGGACGACAGGAACGGGATTCTGTAAAACATTACCAGCGAGGGGCTAGATGGGTTAGGTTAGGTTGTGATACGTTATAGACGTATATAATGTTCCCACCGAGATGTAGCGGCCGATATGCCAGGAATGTTGTAAAATACTGCATCCTAGATGATGGCCTGCCTTAGGTTAGGATATATAACGCTATAGACGTATATAATATCCCAGTCGAGACGTACGGAACGACACGAACGCGATTCTGTAAAATATTACCAGCGAGGGGCTGGATGGGTTAGGTTAGGTTATGTTACGTTATAGACGTGTATAATGTTCCCACCGAGAAGTAGAGCCGATACGCCAGGAATGTTGTAAAATACTGCATCCGAGATGTTAGCCAGCCTTAGGTTAGGATATATAACGCTATATACGTATATAATATTCCAACCGAGATGTACGGGACGTCACGAGCGGGATTCTGTAAAACATTACCAGCGAGGGGCTAGATGAGTTAGGTTAGGTTATTTTACGTTATAGACCTATATAATGTTCCCAGCGAGAAGTAGGGGCCGATACGCTAGGAATGTTGTAAAATTCTACATCCGAGATGATAGCCTGCCTTAGGTTAGGATATATAACGCTATAGACGTATATAATATCCCAACCGAGATGTACGGGACGACACGAACGGTATTCTGTAAAACATTACCAGCGAGGGGCTAGATGTGTTAGGTTAGGTTATATTACGTTATAAGCGAATATAATGTTCCCACCGAGAAGTAGGGGCCGATACGCCAGGAATGTTGTAAAATACTACATCCGAGATGTTAGCCTGCCTTACGTTAGGATATATATCGCTGTAGACGTTTATAATGTCCCAACCGAGACGTACGGGACGACAGGAACGGGATTCTGTAAAACATTACCAGCGAGGGGCTAGATGTTAGGTTCGGTTATATTACGTTATAGACCTATATAATGTTCCCACCGAGAAGTAGAGGTCGATACGCCAGGAATGTTGTAAAATACTACATCCGAGATGTTAGACTGCCTTACGTTAGGATATATATCGCTGTAGACGTTTATAATGTCCCAACCGCGACGTACGGGACGACAGGAACGGGATTCTGTAAAACATTACCAGCGAGGGGCTAGATGGGTTAGGTTAGGTTGTGATACGTTATAGACATATATAATGTTCCCACCGAGATGTAGCGGCCGATATGCCAGGAATGTTGTAAAATACCGCATCCGAGATGATGGCCTGCCTTAGGTTAGGATATATCACGCTATAGACGTATATAATATCCCAACCGAGATGTACGGGACGACACGAACGGGATTCTGTAAAACATTACCAGCGACGGGCTAGGTGGGTTAGGTTAAGTTGTGATACGTTATAGACATATATAATGTTCCCACCGATAAGTAGGGGCCGATATGCCAGGAATGTTGTAAAATACTGCATCCGAGATGATAGCCTGCCTTAGATTAGGATCTATAACGCTATAGACGTATATAATATTCCAACCGAGATGTACGGGACGTCACGAACGGGATTCTGTAAAACATTACCAGCGAGGGGCTAGATGTGTTAGGTTAGGTTATATTACGTTATAGACCTATATAATGTTCCCACCGAGAAGTAGGGGCCGATACGCCAGGAATGTTGTAAAATTCTACATCCGAAATGATAGCCTGCCTTAGGTTAGGATATATAACGCTATAGACGTATATAATATCCCAACCGAGATGTACGGGACGAAACGAACGGGATTCTGTAAAACATTACCAGCGAGGGGCTAGATGGGTTAGGTTAGTATGTGATACGTTATAGACGTATATAATGTTCCCACCGAGAAGTAGGGACCGATACGCCAGAAATGTTGTGAAATACTACATCCGAGGAGATAGCCTGCCTTAGGTTAGGATATATAACGCTATAGACGTATATAATATCCCAACCGAGATGTACGGGACGTCACGAACGGGATTCTGTAAAACATTACCAGCGTGGGGCTAGATGAGTTAGGTTAGGTTATATTACGTTATAGACCTATATAATGTTCCCACCGAGAAGTAGGGGCCGATACGCCAGGAATGTTGTAAAATTCTACATCCGAGATGTTAGATTGCCTTACGTTAGGATATATATCGCTGTAGAAGTTTATAATGTCCCAACCGAGACGTACGGGACGACACGAAAGGGATTCTGTAAAACATTACCAGCGAGGGGCTAGATGTGTTAGGTTCGGTTATATTACGTTATAGACATATATAATGTTCCCACCGATAATTAGGGGCCGATATGCCAGGAATGTTGTAAAATACTGCATCCGAGATGATAGCCTGCCTTAGATTAGGATATATAACGCTATAGACGTATATAATATCCCAACCGAGATGTACGGGACGACACGAACGGTATTCTGTAAAACATTACCAGCGAGGGGCTAGATGTGTTAGGTTAGGTTATATTACGTTATAAGCGAATATAATGTTCCCACCGAGAAGTAGGGGCCGATACGCCAGGAATGTTGTAAAATACTACATCCGAGATGTTAGCCTGCCTTACGTTAGGATATATATCGCTGTAGACGTTTATAATGTCCCAACCGAGACGTACGGGACGACAGGAACGGGATTCTGTAAAACATTACCAGCGAGGGGCTAGATGTTAGGTTCGGTTATATTACGTTATAGACCTATATAATGTTCCCACCGAGAAGTAGAGGTCGATACGCCAGGAATGTTGTAAAATACTACATCCGAGATGTTAGACTGCCTTACGTTAGGATATATATCGCTGTAGACGTTTATAATGTCCCAACCGCGACGTACGGGACGACAGGAACGGGATTCTGTAAAACATTACCAGCGAGGGGCTAGATGGGTTAGGTTAGGTTGTGATACGTTATAGACATATATAATGTTCCCACCGAGATGTAGCGGCCGATATGCCAGGAATGTTGTAAAATACCGCATCCGAGATGATGGCCTGCCTTAGGTTAGGATATATCACGCTATAGACGTATATAATATCCCAACCGAGATGTACGGGACGACACGAACGGGATTCTGTAAAACATTACCAGCGACGGGCTAGGTGGGTTAGGTTAGGTTATGTTACGTTATAGACGTGTATAGTGTTTCCACCGAGAAGTAGAGCCGATACGCCAGGAATGGCGTAAAATACTGCATCCGAGATATTAGACTGCCTTAAGTTAGGATATGTATCGCTGTAGACGTTTATAATGTCCCAACCGAGACGTACGGGACGACAGGAACGGGATTCTGTAAAACATTACCAGCGAGGGGCCAGATGGGTTAGGTTAGGTTGTGATACGTTATAGACGTATATAATGTTCCCCCCGAGAAGTAGAGCCGATACGCCAGGAATGGCGTAAAATACTACTTCCGAGATGATAGCCTGCCTTAGGTTAGGATATATAACGCTATAGACGTATATAATATTCCAACCGAGATGTACGGAACGTCACGAACGAGATTCTGTAAAACAATACCAGCGAGGGCCTAGATGTGTTAGGTTAGGTTATATTACGTTATAGACCTATATAATGTTCCCACCGAGAAGTAGGGGCCGATACGCCAGGAATGTTGTAAAATACTGCATCCGAGATGATAGCCTGCCTTAGATTAGGATATATAACGCAATTGACGTATATAATATCCCAACCGAGATGTACGGGACGTCACGAACGGGATTCTGTAAAACATTACCAGCGAGGGGCTAGATGGGTTAGGTTAGGTTGTGATACGTTATAGACATATATAATGTTCCCACCGATAATTAGGGGCCGATATGCCAGGCATGTTGTAAAATACCGCATCCGAGATGATGGCCTGCCTTAGGTTAGGATATATATCGCTGTAGAAGTTTATAATGTCCCAACCGAGACGTACGGGACGACAGGAACGGGATTCTGTAAAACATTACCAGCGAGGGGCTAGATGGGTTAGGTTAGGTTGTGATACGTTATAGACATATATACTGTTCCCACCGATAATTAGGGGCCGATATGCCAGGAATGTTGGCAAATACTGCTTCCGAGATGATAGCCTGCCTTAGGTTAGGATATATAACGCTATAGACGTATATAATATCCCAGTCGAGACGTACGGAACGACACGAACGCGATTCTGTAAAATATTACCAGCGAGGGGCTGGATGGGTTAGGTTAGGTTATGTTACGTTATAGACGTGTATAATGTTCCCACCGAGAAGTAGAGCCGATACGCCAGGAATGTTGTAAAATACTGCATCCGAGATGTTAGCCAGCCTTAGGTTAGGATATATAACGCTATATACGTATATAATATTCCAACCGAGATGTACGGGACGTCACGAGCGGGATTCTGTAAAACATTACCAGCGAGGGGCTAGATGTGTTAGGTTAGGTTATATTACGTTATAGACCTATATAATGTTCCCACCGAGAAGTAGGGGCCGCTACGCCAGGAATGTTGTAAAATTCTACATCCGAAATGATAGCCTGCCTTAGGTTAGGATATATAACGCTATAGACCTATATAATATCCCAACCGAGATGTACGGGACGAAACGAACGGGATTCTGTAAAACATTACCAGCGAGGGGCTAGATGGGTTAGGTTAGTATGTGATACGTTATAGACGTATATAATGTTCCCACCGAGAAGTAGGGGCCGATACGCCAGAAATGTTGTGAAATACTACATCCGAGATGATAGCCTGCCTTAGGTTAGGATATATAACGCAATAGACGTATATAATATACCAACCGAGATGTACGGGACGACACGAACGGGATTCTGTAAAACATTACCAGCGAGGGGCTAGATGGGTTAGGTTAGTATGTGATAGGTTATAGACGTATATAATGTTCCCACCGAGAAGTAGGGGCCGATACGCCAGGAATATTGTAAAATACTACATCCGAGATGATAGCCTGCCTTAGGTTAGGACATATAACGCTATAGACGTATATAATATTCCAACCGAGATGTACCGGACGTCACGAACGGGATTCTGTAAAACATTACCAGCGAGGGGCTAGATGTGTTAGGTTAGGTTATATTACGTTATAGACGAATATAATGTTCCCCCCGAGAAGTAGAGCCGATAAGCCAGGAATGGCGTAAAATACTGCATCCGAGATGATAGCCTGCCTTAAGTTAGGGTATATAACGCTGTAGACGTATATAATGTCCCAACCGAGACGTACGGGACGACACGAACGGGATTCTGTAAAACATTACCAGCGAGGGGCTAGATGTGTTAGGTTAGGTTATTTTACGTTATAGACCTATATAATGTTCCCAGCGAGAAGTAGGGGCCGATACGCTAGGAATGTTGTAAAATTCTACATCCGAGATGATAGCCTGCCTTAGGTTAGGATATATAACGCTATAGACGTATATAATATCCCAACCGAGATGTACGGGACGACACGAACGGTATTCTGTAAAACATTACCAGCGAGGGGCTAGATGTGTTAGGTTAGGTTATATTACGTTATAAGCGAATATAATGTTCCCACCGAGAAGTAGGGGCCGATACGCCAGGAATGTTGTAAAATACTACATCCGAGATGTTAGCCTGCCTTACGTTAGGATATATATCGCTGTAGACGTTTATAATGTCCCAACCGAGACGTACGGGACGACAGGAACGGGATTCTGTAAAACATTACCAGCGAGGGGCTAGATGTTAGGTTCGGTTATATTACGTTATAGACCTATATAATGTTCCCACCGAGAAGTAGAGGTCGATACGCCAGGAATGTTGTAAAATACTGCATCCGAGATGATAGCCTGCCTTAGATTAGGATCTATAACGCTATAGACGTATATAATATTCCAACCGAGATGTACGGGACGTCACGAACGGGATTCTGTAAAACATTACCAGCGAGGGGCTAGATGTGTTAGGTTAGGTTATATTACGTTATAGACCTATATAATGTTCCCACCGAGAAGTAGGGGCCGATACGCCAGGAATGTTGTAAAATTCTACATCCGAAATGATAGCCTGCCTTAGGTTAGGATATATAACGCTATAGACGTATATAATATCCCAACCGAGATGTACGGGACGAAACGAACGGGATTCTGTAAAACATTACCAGCGAGGGGCTAGATGGGTTAGGTTAGTATGTGATACGTTATAGACGTATATAATGTTCCCACCGAGAAGTAGGGACCGATACGCCAGAAATGTTGTGAAATACTACATCCGAGGAGATAGCCTGCCTTAGGTTAGGATATATAACGCTATAGACGTATATAATATCCCAACCGAGATGTACGGGACGTCACGAACGGGATTCTGTAAAACATTACCAGCGAGGGGCTAGATGAGTTAGGTTAGGTTATATTACGTTATAGACCTATATAATGTTCCCACCGAGAAGTAGGGGCCGATACGCCAGGAATGTTGTAAAATTCTACATCCGAGATGTTAGATTGCCTTACGTTAGGATATATATCGCTGTAGAAGTTTATAATGTCCCAACCGAGACGTACGGGACGACACGAAAGGGATTCTGTAAAACATTACCAGCGAGGGGCTAGATGTGTTAGGTTCGGTTATATTACGTTATAGACATATATAATGTTCCCACCGATAATTAGGGGCCGATATGCCAGGAATGTTGTAAAATACTGCATCCGAGATGATAGCCTGCCTTAGATTAGGATATATAACGCTATAGACGTATATAATATCCCAACCGAGATGTACGGGACGACACGAACGGGATTCTGTAAAACATTACCAGCGACGGGCTAGGTGAGTTAGGTCAGGTTGTGATACGTTATAGACATATATAATGTTCCCGCCGATAAGTAGGGGCCGATATGCCAGGAATGTTGTAAAATACTGCATCCGAGATGACAGCCTGCCTTATATTAGGATCTATAACGCTATAGACGTATATAATATTCCAACCGAGATGTACGGGACGACACGAACGGGATTCTGTAAAACATTATCAGCGAGGGGCTAGATGTGTTAGGTTAGGTTATATTACGTTATAGACGAATATAATGTTCCCCCCGAGAAGTAGAGGCCGATACGCCAGGAATGTTGTAAAATACTACATCTGAGATGTTAGCCTGCCTTACGTTAGGATATATATCGCTGTAGACGTTTATAATGTCCCAACCGAGACGTATGGGACGACGGGAACGGGATTCTGTAAAACATTACCAGCGAGGGGCTAGATGTGATAGGTTAGGTTTTATTACGTTATAGATGAATATAATGTTCCCGCCGAGAAGTAGAGCCGATACGCCAGGAATGGCGTAAAATACTGCATCCGAGATATTAGCCTGCCTTAAGTTAGGATATGTATCGCTGTAGACGTTTATAATGTCCCAACCGAAACCTACGGGACGACAGGAACGGGATTCTGTAAAACATTACCAGCGAGGGGCTAGATGTCTTAGGTTATGTTATATTACGTTATAGACTAATATAATGTTCCCCCCGAGAAGTAGAGGCGATACGCCAGGAATGGCGTAAAATACTGCATCCGAGATGTTAGGCTGCCTTAGGATAGGATATATATCGCTGTAGACGTTTATAATGTCCCAACCGAGACGTACGGGACGACAGGAACGGGATTCTGTAAATCATTACCAGCGAGGGGCTAGATGGGTTAGGTTAGGTTGTGATACGTTATGGACATATATAATGTTCCCACCGATAAGTAGGGGCCGATATGCCAGGAATGTTGTAAAATACTGCATCCGAGATGATAGCCTGCCTTAGATTAGGATATATAACGCAATTGACGTATATAATATCCCAACCGAGATGTACGGGACGTCACGAACGGGATTCTGTAAAACATTACCAGCGAGGGGCTAGATGGGTTAGGTTAGGTTGTGATACGTTATAGACATATATAATGTTCTCACCGATAATTAGGGGCCGATATGCCAGGAATGTTGTAAAATACTGCATCCGAGATGATAGCCTGCCTTAGATTAGGATCTCTAACGCTATAGACGTATGTAATATTCCAACCGAGATGTACGGGACGTCACGAACGGGATTCTGTAAAACATTACCAGCGAGGGGCTAGATGGGTTAGGTTAGTATGTGATACGTTATAGACTTATATAATGTTCCCACCGAGATGTAGCGGCCGATATGCCAGGAATTTTGTAAAATACTGCATCCGAGATGAAGGCCTGCCTTAGGTTAGGATATATAACGCTACAGACGTATATAATATCCCAGTCGAGACGTACGGAACGACACGAACGCGATTCTGTAAAATATTACCAGCGAGGGGCTGGATGGGTTAGGTTAGGTTATGTTACGTTATAGACGTGTATAGTGTTCCCACCGAGAAGTAGAGCCGATACGCCAGGAATGGCGTAAAATACTGCATCCGAGATGATAGCCTGCCTTAAGTTAGGATATATAACGCTGTAGACGTATATAATGTCCCAACCGAGACGTACGGGACGACACGAACGGGATTCTGTAAAACAATACCAGCGAGAGCCTAGATGTGTTAGGTTAGGTTATATTACGTTATAGACCTATATAATGTTCCCACCGAGAAGTAGGGGCCGATACGCCAGGAATGTTGTAAAATTCTACATCCGAAATGATAGCCTGCCTTAGGTTAGGATATATAACGCTATAGACGTATATAATATCCCAACCGAGATGTACGGGACGAAACGAACGGGATTCTGTAAAACATTACCAGCGAGGGGCTAGATGGGTTAGGTTAGTATGTGATACGTTATAGACGTATATAATGTTCCCACCGAGAAGTAGGGGCCGATACGCCAGAAATGTTGTGAAATACTACATCCGAGATGATAGCCTGCCTTAGGTTAGGATATATAACGCAATAGACGTATATAATATACCAACCGAGATGTACGGGACGACACGAACGGGATTCTGTAAAACATTACCTGCGAGGGGCTAGATGGGTTAGGTTAGTATGTGATAGGTTATAGACGTATATAATGTTCCCACCGAGAAGTAGGGGCCGATACGCCAGGAATGTTGTAAAATACTACATCCGAGATGATAGCCTGCCTTAGGTTAGGACATATAACGCTATAGACGTATATAATATTCCAACCGAGATGTACCGGACGTCACGAACGGGATTCTGTAAAACATTACCAGCGAGGGGCTAGATGTATTAGGTTAGGTTATATTACGTTATAGACGAATATAATGTTCCCCCCGAGAAGTAGAGCCGATACGCCAGGAATGGCGTAAAATACTGCATCCGAGATGTTAGCCTGCCTTAAGTTAGGATATATATCGCTGCAGACGTTTATAATGTCCCAACCGAGACGTACGGGACGACAGGAACGGGATTCTGTAAAACATTACCAGCGAGGGGCTAGAGGGGTTAGGGTAGGTTGTGATAAGTTATAGACGTATATAATGTTCCCACCGAGATGTAGCGGCCGATATGCCAGGAATGTTGTAAAATACTGCATCCTAGATGGTGGCCTGCCTTAGGTTAGGATATATAACGCTATAGACGTATATAATATTCCAACCGAGGTGTACGGGACGTCACGAACGAGATTGTGTAAAACATTACCAGAGAGGGTCTAGATTTGTTAGGTTAGGCTATATTACGTAATAGACGAATATAATGTTCCCACCGAGAAGTAGGGGCCGTTATGCCAGGAATGTTGTAAAATACTGCATCCGAGATGATAGCCTGCCTTAGGTTAGGATATATAACGCTGTAGACGTATATAATGACCCAACCGAGATGTACGGGACGAAACGAACGGGATTCTGTAAAACATTACCAGCGAGGGGCTAGATGGGTTAGGTTAGTATGTGATACGTTATAGACGTATATAATGTTCCCATCGAGAAGTAGGGGCCGATACGCCAGAAATGTTGTGAAATACTACATCCGAGATGATAGCCTGCCTTAGGTTAGGATATATAACGCTATAGACGTATATAATATCCCAACCGAGATGTACGGGACGACACGAACGGGATTCTGTAAAACATTACCAGCGAGGAGCTAGATGTGTTAGGATAAGTTAAATTACGTTATAGACGAACATAATGTTCCGCCCGAGAAGTAGAGCCGATACGCCAGGAATGGCGTAAAATACTGCATCCGAGATGTTAGCCTGCCTTAAGTTAGGATATATATCGCTGTAGATGTTTATAATGTCCCGACCGAGACGTACGGGACGACAGGAACGGGATTCTGTAAAACATTACCAGCGAGGGGCTAGATGGGTTAGGTTAGGTTGTGATACGTTATAGACGTATATAATGTTCCCCCCGAGAAGTAGAGCCGATACGCCAGGAATGGCGTAAAATACTACTTCCGAGATGATAGCCTGCCTTAGGTTAGGATATATAACGCTATAGACGTATATAATATTCCAACCGAGATGTACGGAACGTCACGAACGAGATTCTGTAAAACAATACCAGCGAGGGCCTAGATGTGTTAGGTTAGGTTATATTACGTTATAGACCTATATTATGTTCCCACCGAGAAGTAGGGGCCGATACGCCAGGAATGTTGTAAAATACTGCATCCGAGATGATAGCCTGCCTTAGATTAGGATATATAACGCAATTGACGTATATAATATCCCAACCGAGATTTACGGGACGTCACGAACGGGATTCTGTAAAACATTACCAGCGAGGGGCTAGATGGGTTAGGTTAGGTTGTGATACGTTATAGACATATATAATGTTCCCACCGATAATTAGGGGCCGATATGCCAGGAATGTTGTAAAATACCGCATCCGAGATGATGGCCTGCCTTAGGTTAGGATATATATCGCTGTAGAAGTTTATAATGTCCCAACCGAGACGTACGGGACGACAGGAACGGGATTCTGTAAAACATTACCAGCGAGGGGCTAGATGGGTTAGGTTAGGTTGTGATGCGTTATAGACATATATAATGTTCCCACCGATAATTAGGGGCCGATATGCCAGGAATGTTGGCAAATACTGCTTCCGAGATGATAGCCTGCCATAGATTAGGATCTATAACGCTGTAGACGTATATAATGTCCCAACCGAGACGTACGGGACGACACGAACGGGATTCTGTAAAACATTACCAGCGAGGGGCTAGATGTGTTTGGTTAGGTTATATTACGTTATAGACGAATATAATGTTCCCCCCGAGAAGTAGAGCCGATACGCCAGGAATGGCGTAAAATACTACATCCGAGATGATAGCCTGCCTTAGGTTAGGATATATAACGCTATAGACGTATATAATATTCCAACCGAGATGTACGGAACGTCACGAACGAGATTCTGTAAAACAATACCAGCGAGGGCCTAGATGTGTTAGGTTAGGTTATATTACGTTATAGACCTATATAATGTTCCCACCGAGAAGTAGGGGCCGCTACGCCAGGAATGTTGTAAAATTCTACATCCGAAATGATAGCCTGCCTTAGGTTAGGGTATATAACGCTATAGACGTATATAATATCCCAACCGAGATGTACGGGACGAAACGAACGGGATTCTGTAAAACATTACCAGCGAGGGGCTAGATGGGTTAGGTTAGTATGTGATACGTTATAGACTTATATAATGTTCCCACCGAGATGTAGCGGCCGATGTGCCAGGAATTTTGTAAAATACTGCATCCGAGATGATGGCCTGCCTTAGGTTAGGATATATAACGCTATAGACGTATATAATATCCCAGTCGAGACGTACGGAACGACACGAACGCGATTCTGTAAAATATTACCAGCGAGGGGCTGGATGTGTTAGGTTAGGTTATGTTACGTTATAGACGTGTATAGTGTTCCCACCGAGAAGTAGAGCCGATACGCCAGGAATGGCGTAGAATACTGCATCCGAGATGTTAGCCTGCCTTACGTTAGGATATATATCGCTGTAGACGTTTATAATGTCCCAACCGAGACGTACGGGACGACAGGAACGGGATTCTGTAAAACATTACCAGCGAGGGGCTAGATGTGTTAGGTTAGGTTATATTACGTTATAGACGAACATAATGTTCCCCCCGAGAACTAGAGCCGATACGCCAGGAATGGCGTAAAATACTGCATCCGGGATATTAGCCTGCCTTAAGTTAGGATATGTATCGCTGTAGACGTTTATAATGTCCCAACCGAGACGTACGGGACGACAGGAACGGGATTCTGTAAAACATTACCAGCGAGGGGCTAGATGGGTTAGGTTAGGTTGTGATACGTTATAGACGTATATAATGTTCCCACCGAGATGTAGCGGCCGATATGCCAGGAATGTTGTAAAATACTGCATCCTAGATGATAGCCGGCCTTAGGTTAGGATATATAACGCTATAGACGTATATAATATCCCAGTCGAGACGTACGGAACGACACGAACGCGATTCTGTAAAATATTACCAGCGAGGGGCTGGATGGGTTAGGTTAGGTTATGTTACGTTATAGACGTGTATAATGTTCCCACCGAGAAGTAGAGCCGATACGCCAGGAATGTTGTAAAATACTGCATCCGAGATGTTAGCCAGCCTTAGGTTAGGATATATAACGCTATATACGTATATAATATTCCAACCGAGATGTACGGGACGTCACGAGCGGGATTCTGTAAAACATTACCAGCGAGGGGCTAGATGAGTTAGGTTAGGTTATTTTACGTTATAGACCTATATAATGTTCCCAGCGAGAAGTAGGGGCCGATACGCCAGGAATGTTGTAAAATTCTACATCCGAGATGATAGCCTGCCTTAGGTTAGGATATATAACGCTATAGACGTATATAATATCCCAACCGAGATGTACGGGACGACACGAACGGTATTCTGTAAAACATTACCAGCGAGGGGCTAGATGTGTTAGGTTAGGTTATATTACGTTATAAGCGAATATAATGTTCCCACCGAGAAGTAGGGGCCGATACGCCAGGAATGTTGTAAAATACTACATCCGAGATGTTAGCCTGCCTTACGTTAGGATATATATCGCTGTAGACGTTTATAATGTCCCAACCGAGACGTACGGGACGACAGGAACGGGATTCTGTAAAACATTACCAGCGAGGGGCTAGATGTTAGGTTCGGTTATATTACGTTATAGACCTATATAATGTTCCCACCGAGAAGTAGAGGCCGATACGCCAGGAATGTTGTAAAATACTACATCCGAGATGTTAGACTGCCTTACGTTAGGATATATATCGCTGTAGACGTTTATAATGTCCCAACCGCGACGTACGGGACGACAGGAACGGGATTCTGTAAAACATTACCAGCGAGGGGCTAGATGGGTTAGGTTAGGTTGTGATACGTTATAGACATATATAATGTTCCCACCGAGATGTAGCGGCCGATATGCCAGGAATGTTGTAAAATACTGCATCCGAGATGATAGCCTGCCTTAGATTAGGATCTATAACGCTATAGACGTATATAATATTCCAACCGAGATGTACGGGACGTCACGAACGGGATTCTGTAAAACATTACCAGCGAGGGGCTAGATGTGTTAGGTTAGGTTATATTACGTTATAGACCTATATAATGTTCCCACCGAGAAGTAGGGGCCGATACGCCAGGAATGTTGTAAAATTCTACATCCGAAATGATAGCCTGCCTTAGGTTAGGATATATAACGCTATAGACGTATATAATATCCCAACCGAGATGTACGGGACGAAACGAACGGGATTCTGTAAAACATTACCAGCGAGGGGCTAGATGGGTTAGGTTAGTATGTGATACGTTATAGACGTATATAATGTTCCCACCGAGAAGTAGGGACCGATACGCCAGAAATGTTGTGAAATACTACATCCGAGGAGATAGCCTGCCTTAGGTTAGGATATATAACGCTATAGACGTATATAATATCCCAACCGAGATGTACGGGACGTCACGAACGGGATTCTGTAAAACATTACCAGCGAGGGGCTAGATGAGTTAGGTAGGTTATATTACGTTATAGACCTATATAATGTTCCCACCGAGAAGTAGGGGCCGATACGCCAGGAGTGTTGTAAAATTCTACATCCGAGATGTTAGATTGCCTTACGTTAGGTTATATATCGCTGTAGAAGTTTATAATGTCCCAACCGAGACGTACGGGACGACACGAAAGGGATTCTGTAAAACATTACCAGCGAGGGGCTAGATGTGTTAGGTTCGGTTATATTACGTTATAGACATATATAATGTTCTCACCAATAATTAGGGGCCGATATGCCAGGAATGTTGTAAAATACTGCATCCGAGATGATAGCCTGCCTTAGATTAGGATATATAACGCTATAGACGTATATAATATTCCAACCGAGATGTACTGGACGACACGAACGGGATTCTGTAAAACATTATCAGCGAGGGGCTAGATGTGTTAGGTTAGGTTATATTACGTTATAGACGAATATAATGTTCCCCCCGAGAAGTAGAGGCCGATACGCCAGGAATGTTGTAAAATACTACATCGGAGATGTTAGCCTGCCTTACGTTAGGATATATATCGCTGTAGACGTTTATAATGTCCCAACCGAGACGTATGGGACGACGGGAACGGGATTCTGTAAAACATTACCAGCGAGGGGCTAGATGGGTTAGGTTAGTATGTGAACCGTTATAGACGTATATAATGTTCCCACCGAGAAGTAGGGGCCGATACGCCAGGAATGTTGTAAAATACTACATCCGAGATGATGGCCTGCCTCGGGTTAGGATATATAACGCTATAGACGTATATAATATTCCAACCGAGATGTACGGGACGTAACGAGCGGGATTCTGTAAAACATTACCAGCGAGGGGCTAGATTTGTTAGGTGAGGTTATATTACGTTGTAGATCTATATAATGTTCCCACCGAGAAGTAGGGGCCGATACGCCAGGAATGTTGTAAAATTCTACATCCGAGATGATAGCCTGCCTTAGGTTAGGATATATAACGCTATAGACGTATATAATATCCCAAGCGAGATGTACGGGACGACACGAACGGGATTCTGTAAAACATTACCAGCGAGGGGCTAGACGTGTTAGGTTAGGTTATATTACGTTATAGACGAATATAATGTTCCCACCGAGAAGTAGGGCCGATACGCCAGGAATGGCGTAAAATACTGCATCCGAGATGTTAGGCTGCCTTAGGTTAGGATATATAACGCTGTAGACGTACACAATGTCCCAACCGAGACGTACGGGACGACAGGAACGGGATTCTGTAAAACATTACCAGCGAGGGGCTAGATGGGTTAGATTAGGTTGTGATACGTCATAGACGTATATAATGTTCCCACCGAGAAGTAGGGGCCGATATGCCAGGAATGTTGTAAAATACCGCATCCGAGATGATGGCCTGCCTTAGGTTAGGATATATTTCGCTGTAGAAGTTTATAATGTCCCAGCCGAGACGTACGGGACGACAGGAACGGGATTCTGTAACACATTACCAGCGAGGGGCTAGATGTGTTAGGTTAGGTTATATTACGTTATATACGAATATAATGTTCCCCCCGTGAAGTAGAGCCGATACGCCAGGAATGGCGTAAAATACTGCATCCGAGATGTTAGCCTGCCTTAAGTTAGGATATATATCGCTGTAGACGTTTATAATGTTCCAACCGAGACGTACGGGACGACAGGAACGGGATTCTGTAAAACATTACCAGCGAGGTGCTAGAGGGGTTAGGTTAGGTTGTGATAAGTTATACACGTTTATAATGTTCCCACCGAGATGTAGCGGCCGATATGCCAGGAATGGCGTAAAATACTGCATCCGGGATATTAGCCTGCCTTAAGTTAGGATATGTATCGCTGTAGACGTTTATAATGTCCCAACCGAGACGTACGGGACGACAGGAACGGGATTCTGTTAAACATTACCAGCGACGGGCTAGGTGGGTTAGGTTAAGTTGTGATACGTTATAGACATATATAATGTTCCCACCGATAAGTAGGGGCCGATATGCCAGGAATGTTGTAAAATACTGCATCCGAGATGATAGCCTGCCTTAGATTAGGATCTATAACGCTATAGACGTATATAATATTCCAACCGAGATGTACGGGACGTCACGGACGGGATTCTGTAAAACATTACCAGCGAGGGGCTAGATGTGTTAGGTTAGGTTATATTACGTTATAGACCTATATAATGTTCCCACCGAGAAGTAGGGGCCGATACGCCAGGAATGTTGTAATATTCTACATCCGAAATGATAGCCTGCCTTAGGTTAGGATATATAACGCTATAGACGTATATAATATCCCAACCGAGATGTACGGGACGAAACGAACGGGATTCTGTAAAACATTACCAGCGAGAGGCTAGATGGGTTAGGTTAGTATGTGATACGTTATAGACGTATATAATGTTCCCACCGAGAAGTAGGGACCGATACGCCAGAAATGTTGTGAAATACTACATCCGAGATGATAGCCTGCCTTAGGTTAGGATATATAACGCTATAGACGTATATAATATCCCAACCGAGATGTACGGGACGTCACGAACGGGATTCTGTAAAACATTACCAGCGAGGGGCTGGATGAGTTAGGTTAGGTTATATTACGTTATAGACCTATATAATGTTCCCACCGAGAAGTAGGGGCCGATACGCCAGGAATGTTGTAAAATTCTACATCCGAGATGATAGCCTGCCTTAGGTGAGGATATATAACGCTATAGACGTATATAATATCCCAACGGAGATGTACGGGACGACACGAACGGGATTCTGTAAAACATTACCAGCGAGGGGCTAGATGTGTTAGGTTAGGTTATATTACGTTATAGACGAATATAATGTTCCCACCGAGAAGTAGGGGCCGATACGCCAGGAATGTTGTAAAATTCTACATCCGAGATGATAGCCTGCCTTAGGTTAGGATATATAACGCTATAGACGTATATAATATCCCAACCGAGATGTACGGGACGGCACGAAGGGGATTCTGTAAAACATTACCAGCGAGGGGCTAGATGTGTTAGGTTAGGTTATATTACGTTATAGACGAATATAATGTTCCCACCGAGAAGTAGGGCCGATACGCCAGGAATGGCGTAAAATACTGCATCCGAGATGTTAGGCTGCCTTAGGTTAGGATATATAACGCTGTAGACGTACACAATGTCCCAACCGAGACGTACGGGACGACAGGAACGGGATTCTGTAAAACATTACCAGCGAGGGGCTAGATGTGTTAGGTTAGGTTATATTACGTTATAGACCTATATAATGTTCCCACCGAGAAGTAGGGGCCGATACGCCAGGAATGTTGTAATATTCTACATCCGAAATGATAGCCTGCCTTAGGTTAGGATATATAACGCTATAGACGTATATAATATCCCAACCGAGATGTACGGGACGAAACGAACGGGATTCTGTAAAACATTACCAGCGAGAGGCTAGATGGGTTAGGTTAGTATGTGATACGTTATAGACGTATATAATGTTCCCACCGAGAAGTAGGGACCGATACGCCAGAAATGTTGTGAAATACTACATCCGAGATGATAGCCTGCCTTAGGTTAGGATATATAACGCTATAGACGTATATAATATCCCAACCGAGATGTACGGGACGTCACGAACGGGATTCTGTAAAACATTACCAGCGAGGGGCTGGATGAGTTAGGTTAGGTTATATTACGTTATAGACCTATATAATGTTCCCACCGAGAAGTAGGGGCCGATACGCCAGGAATGTTGTAAAATTCTACATCCGAGATGATAGCCTGCCTTAGGTGAGGATATATAACGCTATAGACGTATATAATATCCCAACGGAGATGTACGGGACGACACGAACGGGATTCTGTAAAACATTACCAGCGAGGGGCTAGATGTGTTAGGTTAGGTTATATTACGTTATAGACGAATATAATGTTCCCACCGAGAAGTAGGGGCCGATACGCCAGGAATGTTGTAAAATTCTACATCCGAGATGATAGCCTGCCTTAGGTTAGGATATATAACGCTATAGACGTATATAATATCCCAACCGAGATGTACGGGACGACACGAAGGGGATTCTGTAAAACATTACCAGCGAGGGGCTAGATGTGTTAGGTTAGGTTATATTACGTTATAGACGAATATAATGTTCCCACCGAGAAGTAGGGCCGATACGCCAGGAATGGCGTAAAATACTGCATCCGAGATGTTAGGCTGCCTTAGGTTAGGATATATAACGCTGTAGACGTACACAATGTCCCAACCGAGACGTACGGGACGACAGGAACGGGATTCTGTAAAACATTACCAGCGAGGGGCTAGATGTGTTAGGTTAGGTTATATTACGTTATAGACGAATATAATGTTCCCCCTGAGAAGTAGAGGCCGATACGCCAGGAATGTTGTAAGATACTACATCCGAGATGTTAGCCTGCCTTACGTTAGGATATATATCGCTGTAGACGTTTATAATGTCCCAACCGAGACGTATGGGACGACGGGAACGGGATTCTGTAAAACATTACCAGCGAGGGGCTAGATGTGATAGGTTAGGTTTTATTACGTTATAGACGAATATAACGTTCCCCCCGAGAAGTAGAGCCGATACGCCAGGAATGGCGTAAAATACTGCATCCGAGATGTTAGCCTGCCTTAAGTTAGGATATATATCGCTGTAGACGTGTATAATGTCCCAACCGAGACGTACGGGACGACACGAACGGGATTCTGTAAAACATTACCAGCGAGGGGCTAGATGGGTTAGGTTAGTATGTGAACCGTTATAGACGTATATAATGTTCCCACCGAGAAGTAGGGGCCGATACGCCAGGAATGTTGTAAAATACTACATCCGAGATGATAGCCTGCCTCAGGTTAGGATATATAACGCTATAGACGTATATAATATTCCAACCGATATGTACGGGACGTAACGAGCGGGATTCTGTAAAACATTACCAGCGAGGGGCTAGATTTGTTAGGTGAGGTTATATTACGTTATAGACCTATATAATGTTCCCACCGAGAAGTAGGGGCCGATACGCCAGGAATGTTGTAAAATTCTACATCCGAGATGATAGCCTGCCTTAGGTTAGGATATATAACGCTATAGACGTATATAATATCCCAACCGAGATGTACGGGACGACACGAACGGGATTCTGTAAAACATTACCAGCGAGGGGCTAGATGTGTTAGGTTAGGTTATATTACGTTATAGACGAATATAATGTTCCCCCCGAGAAGTAGGGCCGATACGCCAGGAATGGCGTAAAATACTGCATCCGATATGTTAGGCTGCCTTAGGTTAGGATATATAACGCTGTAGACGTACACAATGTCCCAACC
Source organism: Xylocopa violacea (assembly GCA_963969225.1). Classification (NCBI taxonomy): domain Eukaryota; kingdom Metazoa; phylum Arthropoda; class Insecta; order Hymenoptera; family Apidae; genus Xylocopa; species Xylocopa violacea. The sequence goes on from CAXAJV010000015.1 coordinate 585,453, forward strand.
GAGACGTACGGGACGACAGGAACGGGATTCTGTGAAACATTACCAGCGAGGGGCTAGATGGGTTAGATTAGGTTGTGATACGTTATAGACGTATATAATGTTCCCACCGAGAAGTAGGGGCCGATATGCCAGGAATGTTGTAAAATACCGCATCCGAGATGATGGCCTGCCTTAGATTAGGATATATATCGCTGTAGAAGTTTATAATGTCCCAACCGAGACGTACGGGACGACAGGAACGGGATTCTGTAACACATTACCACCGAGGGGCTAGATGTGTTAGGTTCGGTTATATTACGTTATAAACATATATAATGTTCCCACCGATAATTAGGGGCCGATATGCCAGGAATGTTGTAAAATACCGCATCCGAGATGATAGCCTGCCTTAGATTAGGATATATAACGCTATAGACGTATATAATATCCCAACCGAGATGTACGGGACGACACGAACGGGATTCTGTAAAACATTACCAGCGACGGGCTAGGTGGGTTAGGTTAGGTTGTGATACGTTATAGACATATATAATGTTCCCGCCGATAAGTAGGGGCCGATATGCCAGGAATGTTGTAAAATACTGCATCCGAGATGATGGCCTGCCTCAGGTTAGGATATATAACGTTATAGACGTGTATAATATCCCAGTCGAGACGTACGGAATGACACGAACGCGATTCTGTAAAATATTACCAGCGAGGGGCTAGATGGGTTAGGTTAGGTTATGTTACGTTATAGACGTGTACAATGTTCCCACCGAGAAGTAGAGCCGATACGCCAGGAATGGCGTAAAATACTGCATCCGAGATGATAGCCTGCCTTAAGTTAGGATATATAACGCTGTAGACGTATATAATGTCCCAACCGAGACGTACTGGACGACACGAACGGGATTCTGTAAAACATTACCAGCGAGGGGCTAGATGTGTTAGGTTAGGTTATATTTCGTTATAGACGAATATAATGTTTCCCCCGAGAAGTAGAGCCGATACGCCAGGAACGGCGTATAATACTTCATCCGAGATGTTAGGCTGCCTTAGGTTAGGATATATAACGCTGTAGACGTACACAATGTCCCAACCGAGACGTACGGGACGGCACGAACGGGATTCTGTAAAACATTACCAGCGAGGGGCTGGACGGGTTAGGTTAGGTTGTGATACGTTATAGACGTATATAATGTTCCCACCGATATGTAGGGGCCGATACGCCAGGCATGTTGTAAAATACTGCATCCGAGATGATAGCCTGCCTTAGGTTAGGATATATATCACTGTAGATGTTTATAATGTCCCAACCGAGACGTACTGGACGACACGAACGGGATTCTGTAAAACATTACCAGCGAGGGGCTAGATGTGTTAGGTTAGGTTATATTTCGTTATAGACGAATATAATGTTTCCCCCGAGAAGTAGAGCCGATACGCCAGGAACGGCGTATAATACTGCATCCGAGATGTTAGGCTGCCTTAGGTTAGGATATATAACGCTGTAGACGTACACAATGTCCCAACCGAGACGTACGGGACGGCACGAACGGGATTCTGTAAAACATTACCAGCGAGGGGCTGGACGGGTTAGGTTAGGTTGTGATACGTTATAGACGTATATAATGTTCCCACCGAGATGTAGGGGCCGATACGCCAGGCATGTTGTAAAATACTGCATCCGAGATGATAGCCTGCCTTAGGTTAGGATATATATCACTGTAGAAGTTTATAATGTCCCAACCGAGACGTACGGGACGACAGGAACGGGATTCTGTAACACATTACCAGCGAGGGGCTAGATGTGTTAGGTTAGGTTATATTACGTTATAAGCGAATATAATGTTCCCACCGAGAAGTAGGGGCCGATACGCCAGGAATGTTGTAAAATACTACATCCGAGATGTTAGACTGCCTTACGTTAGGATATTTATCGCTGTAGACGTTTATAATGTCCCAACCCCGACGTACGGGACGACAGGAACGGGATTCTGTAAAACATTACCAGCGACGGGATAGGTGGGTTAGGTTAAGTTGTGATACGTTATAGACATATATAATGTTCCCACCGATAAGTAGGGGCCGATATGCCAGGAATGTTGTAAAATACTGCATCCGAGATGATAGCCTGCCTTAGATTAGGATCTATAACGCTATAGACGTATATAATATTCCAACCGAGATGTACGGGACGTCACGAACGGGATTCTGTAAAACATTACCAGCGAGGGGCTAGATGTGTTAGGTTAGGTTATATTACGTTATAGACCTATATAATGTTCCCACCGAGAAGTAGGGGCCGATACGCCAGGAATGTTGTAAAATTCTACATCCGAAATGATAGCCTGCCTTAGGTTAGGATATATAACGCTATAGACGTATATAATATCCCAACCGAGATGTACGGGACGACACGAACGCGATTCTGTAAAATATTACCAGCGAGGGGCTGGATGTGTTAGGTTAGGTTATGTTACGTTATAGACGTGTATAGTGTTCCCACCGAGAAGTAGAGCCGATACGCCAGGAATGGCGTAGAATACTGCATCCGAGATGTTAGCCTGCCTTACGTTAGGATATATATCGCTGTAGACGTTTATAATGTCCCAACCGAGACGTACGGGACGACAGGAACGGGATTCTGTAAAACATTACCAGCGAGGGGCTAGATGTGTTAGGTTAGGTTATATTACGTTATAGACGAACATAATGTTCCCCCCGAGAAGTAGAGCCGATACGCCAGGAATGGCGTAAAATACTGCATCCGGGATATTAGCCTGCCTTAAGTTAGGATATGTATCGCTGTAGACGTTTATAATGTCCCAACCGAGACGTACGGGACGACAGGAACGGGATTCTGTTAAACATTACCAGCGACGGGCTAGGTGGGTTAGGTTAAGTTGTGATACGTTATAGACATATATAATGTTCCCACCGAGAAGTAGGGACCGATACGCCAGAAATGTTGTGAAATACTACATCCGAGATGATAGCCTGCCTTAGGTTAGGATATATAACGCTATAGACGTATATAATATCCCAACCGAGATGTACGGGACGTCACGAACGGGATTCTGTAAAACATTACCAGCGAGGGGCTAGATGAGTTAGGTTAGGTTATATTACGTTATAGACCTATATAATGTTCCCACCGAGAAGTAGGGGCCGATACGCCAGGAATGTTGTAAAATTCTACATCCGAGATGATAGCCTGCCTTAGGTGAGGATATATAACGCTATAGACGTATATAATATCCCAACCGAGATGTACGGGACGACACGAACGGGATTCTGTAAAACATTACCAGCGAGGGGCTAGATGTGTTAGGTTAGGTTATATTAAGTTATAGACGAATATAATGTTCCCACCGAGATGTAGCGCCCGATATGCCAGGAATGTTGTAAAATACTGCATCCGAGATGATGGCCTGCCTTAGGTTAGGATATATAACGCTATAGACGTATATAATATCCCAGTCGAGACGTACGGAACGACACGAACGCGATTCTGTAAAATATTACCAGCGAGGGGCTGGATGTGTTAGGTTAGGTTATGTTACGTTATAGACGTGTATAGTGTTCCCACCGAGAAGTAGAGCCGATACGCCAGGAATGGCGTAGAATACTGCATCCGAGATGTTAGCCTGCCTTACGTTAGGATATATATCGCTGTAGACGTTTATAATGTCCCAACCGAGACGTACGGGACGACAGGAACGGGATTCTGTAAAACATTACCAGCGAGGGGCTAGATGTGTTAGGTTAGGTTATATTACGTTATAGACGAACATAATGTTCCCCCCGAGAAGTAGAGCCGATACGCCAGGAATGGCGTAAAATACTGCATCCGGGATATTAGCCTGCCTTAAGTTAGGATATGTATCGCTGTAGACGTTTATAATGTCCCAACCGAGACGTACGGGACGACAGGAACGGGATTCTGTTAAACATTACCAGCGACGGGCTAGGTGGGTTAGGTTAAGTTGTGATACGTTATAGACATATATAATGTTCCCACCGATAAGTAGGGGCCGATATGCCAGGAATGTTGTAAAATACTGCATCCGAGATGATAGCCTGCCTTAGATTAGGATCTATAACGCTATAGACGTATATAATATTCCAACCGAGATGTACGGGACGTCACGGACGGGATTCTGTAAAACATTACCAGCGAGGGGCTAGATGTGTTAGGTTAGGTTATATTACGTTATAGACCTATATAATGTTCCCACCGAGAAGTAGGGGCCGATACGCCAGGAATGTTGTAATATTCTACATCCGAAATGATAGCCTGCCTTAGGTTAGGATATATAACGCTATAGACGTATATAATATCCCAACCGAGATGTACGGGACGAAACGAACGGGATTCTGTAAAACATTACCAGCGAGAGGCTAGATGGGTTAGGTTAGTATGTGATACGTTATAGACGTATATAATGTTCCCACCGAGAAGTAGGGACCGATACGCCAGAAATGTTGTGAAATACTACATCCGAGATGATAGCCTGCCTTAGGTTAGGATATATAACGCTATAGACGTATATAATATCCCAACCGAGATGTACGGGACGTCACGAACGGGATTCTGTAAAACATTACCAGCGAGGGGCTGGATGAGTTAGGTTAGGTTATATTACGTTATAGACCTATATAATGTTCCCACCGAGAAGTAGGGGCCGATACGCCAGGAATGTTGTAAAATTCTACATCCGAGATGATAGCCTGCCTTAGGTGAGGATATATAACGCTATAGACGTATATAATATCCCAACGGAGATGTACGGGACGACACGAACGGGATTCTGTAAAACATTACCAGCGAGGGGCTAGATGTGTTAGGTTAGGTTATATTACGTTATAGACGAATATAATGTTCCCACCGAGAAGTAGGGGCCGATACGCCAGGAATGTTGTAAAATTCTACATCCGAGATGATAGCCTGCCTTAGGTTAGGATATATAACGCTATAGACGTATATAATATCCCAACCGAGATGTACGGGACGACACGAAGGGGATTCTGTAAAACATTACCAGCGAGGGGCTAGATGTGTTAGGTTAGGTTATATTACGTTATAGACGAATATAATGTTCCCACCGAGAAGTAGGGCCGATACGCCAGGAATGGCGTAAAATACTGCATCCGAGATGTTAGGCTGCCTTAGGTTAGGATATATAACGCTGTAGACGTACACAATGTCCCAACCGAGACGTACGGGACGACAGGAACGGGATTCTGTAAAACATTACCAGCGAGGGGCTAGATGTGTTAGGTTAGGTTATATTACGTTATAGACGAATATAATGTTCCCCCTGAGAAGTAGAGGCCGATACGCCAGGAATGTTGTAAGATACTACATCCGAGATGTTAGCCTGCCTTACGTTAGGATATATATCGCTGTAGACGTTTATAATGTCCCAACCGAGACGTATGGGACGACGGGAACGGGATTCTGTAAAACATTACCAGCGAGGGGCTAGATGTGATAGGTTAGGTTTTATTACGTTATAGACGAATATAATGTTCCCCCCGAGAAGTAGAGCCGATACGCCAGGAATGGCGTAAAATACTGCATCCGAGATGTTAGCCTGCCTTAAGTTAGGATATATATCGCTGTAGACGTGTATAATGTCCCAACCGAGACGTACGGGACGACACGAACGGGATTCTGTAAAACATTACCAGCGAGGGGCTAGATGGGTTAGGTTAGTATGTGAACCGTTATAGACGTATATAATGTTCCCACCGAGAAGTAGGGGCCGATACGCCAGGAATGTTGTAAAATACTACATCCGAGATGATAGCCTGCCTCAGGTTAGGATATATAACGCTATAGACGTATATAATATTCCAACCGATATGTACGGGACGTAACGAGCGGGATTCTGTAAAACATTACCAGCGAGGGGCTAGATTTGTTAGGTGAGGTTATATTACGTTATAGACCTATATAATGTTCCCACCGAGAAGTAGGGGCCGATACGCCAGGAATGTTGTAAAATTCTACATCCGAGATGATAGCCTGCCTTAGGTTAGGATATATAACGCTATAGACGTATATAATATCCCAACCGAGATGTACGGGACGACACGAACGGGATTCTGTAAAACATTACCAGCGAGGGGCTAGATGTGTTAGGTTAGGTTATATTACGTTATAGACGAATATAATGTTCCCCCCGAGAAGTAGGGCCGATACGCCAGGAATGGCGTAAAATACTGCATCCGATATGTTAGGCTGCCTTAGGTTAGGATATATAACGCTGTAGACGTACACAATGTCCCAACCGAGACGTACGGGACGACAGGAACGGGATTCTGTGAAACATTACCAGCGAGGGGCTAGATGGGTTAGATTAGGTTGTGATACGTTATAGACGTATATAATGTTCCCACCGAGAAGTAGGGGCCGATATGCCAGGAATGTTGTAAAATACCGCATCCGAGATGATGGCCTGCCTTAGATTAGGATATATATCGCTGTAGAAGTTTATAATGTCCCAACCGAGACGTACGGGACGACAGGAACGGGATTCTGTAACACATTACCACCGAGGGGCTAGATGTGTTAGGTTCGGTTATATTACGTTATAAACATATATAATGTTCCCACCGATAATTAGGGGCCGATATGCCAGGAATGTTGTAAAATACCGCATCCGAGATGATAGCCTGCCTTAGATTAGGATATATAACGCTATAGACGTATATAATATCCCAACCGAGATGTACGGGACGACACGAACGGGATTCTGTAAAACATTACCAGCGACGGGCTAGGTGGGTTAGGTTAGGTTGTGATACGTTATAGACATATATAATGTTCCCGCCGATAAGTAGGGGCCGATATGCCAGGAATGTTGTAAAATACTGCATCCGAAATGATGGCCTGCCTCAGGTTAGGATATATAACGTTATAGACGTGTATAATATCCCAGTCGAGACGTACGGAATGACACGAACGCGATTCTGTAAAATATTACCAGCGAGGGGCTAGATGGGTTAGGTTAGGTTATGTTACGTTATAGACGTGTACAATGTTCCCACCGAGAAGTAGAGCCGATACGCCAGGAATGGCGTAAAATACTGCATCCGAGATGATAGCCTGCCTTAAGTTAGGATATATAACGCTGTAGACGTATATAATGTCCCAACCGAGACGTACTGGACGACACGAACGGGATTCTGTAAAACATTACCAGCGAGGGGCTAGATGTGTTAGGTTAGGTTATATTTCGTTATAGACGAATATAATGTTTCCCCCGAGAAGTAGAGCCGATACGCCAGGAACGGCGTATAATACTTCATCCGAGATGTTAGGCTGCCTTAGGTTAGGATATATAACGCTGTAGACGTACACAATGTCCCAACCGAGACGTACGGGACGGCACGAACGGGATTCTGTAAAACATTACCAGCGAGGGGCTGGACGGGTTAGGTTAGGTTGTGATACGTTATAGACGTATATAATGTTCCCACCGATATGTAGGGGCCGATACGCCAGGCATGTTGTAAAATACTGCATCCGAGATGATAGCCTGCCTTAGGTTAGGATATATATCACTGTAGATGTTTATAATGTCCCAACCGAGACGTACTGGACGACACGAACGGGATTCTGTAAAACATTACCAGCGAGGGGCTAGATGTGTTAGGTTAGGTTATATTTCGTTATAGACGAATATAATGTTTCCCCCGAGAAGTAGAGCCGATACGCCAGGAACGGCGTATAATACTGCATCCGAGATGTTAGGCTGCCTTAGGTTAGGATATATAACGCTGTAGACGTACACAATGTCCCAACCGAGACGTACGGGACGGCACGAACGGGATTCTGTAAAACATTACCAGCGAGGGGCTGGACGGGTTAGGTTAGGTTGTGATACGTTATAGACGTATATAATGTTCCCACCGAGATGTAGGGGCCGATACGCCAGGCATGTTGTAAAATACTGCATCCGAGATGATAGCCTGCCTTAGGTTAGGATATATATCACTGTAGAAGTTTATAATGTCCCAACCGAGACGTACGGGACGACAGGAACGGGATTCTGTAACACATTACCAGCGAGGGGCTAGATGTGTTAGGTTAGGTTATATTACGTTATAAGCGAATATAATGTTCCCACCGAGAAGTAGGGGCCGATACGCCAGGAATGTTGTAAAATACTACATCCGAGATGTTAGACTGCCTTACGTTAGGATATTTATCGCTGTAGACGTTTATAATGTCCCAACCCCGACGTACGGGACGACAGGAACGGGATTCTGTAAAACATTACCAGCGACGGGATAGGTGGGTTAGGTTAAGTTGTGATACGTTATAGACATATATAATGTTCCCACCGATAAGTAGGGGCCGATATGCCAGGAATGTTGTAAAATACTGCATCCGAGATGATAGCCTGCCTTAGATTAGGATCTATAACGCTATAGACGTATATAATATTCCAACCGAGATGTACGGGACGTCACGAACGGGATTCTGTAAAACATTACCAGCGAGGGGCTAGATGTGTTAGGTTAGGTTATATTACGTTATAGACCTATATAATGTTCCCACCGAGAAGTAGGGGCCGATACGCCAGGAATGTTGTAAAATTCTACATCCGAAATGATAGCCTGCCTTAGGTTAGGATATATAACGCTATAGACGTATATAATATCCCAACCGAGATGTACGGGACGAAACGAACGGGATTCTGTAAAACATTACCAGCGAGAGGCTAGATGGGTTAGGCTAGTATGTGATACGTTATAGACGTATATAATGTTCCCACCAAGATGTAGGGACCGATACGCCAGAAATGTTGTGAAATACTACATCCGAGATGATAGCCTGCCTTAGGTTAGGATATATAACGCTATAGACGTATATAATATCCCAACCGAGATGTACGGGACGTCACGAACGGGATTCTGTAAAACATTACCAGCGAGGGGCTAGATGAGTTAGGTTAGGTTATATTACGTTATAGACCTATATAATGTTCCCACCGAGAAGTAGAGGCCGATACGCCAGGAATGTTGTAAAATTCTACATCCGAGATGATAGCCTGCCTTAGGTGAGGATATATAACGCTATAGACGTATATAATATCCCAACGGAGATGTACGGGACGACACGAACGGGATTCTGTAAAACATTACCAGCGAGGGGCTAGATGTGTTAGGTTAGGTTATATTACGTTATAGACGAATATAATGTTCCCACCGAGAAGTAGGGGCCGATACGCCAGGAATGTTGTAAAATTCTACATCCGAGATGATAGCCTGCCTTAGGTTAGGATATATAACGCTATAGACGTATATAATATCCCAACCGAGATGTACGGGACGACACGAAGGGGATTCTGTAAAACATTACCAGCGAGGGGCTAGATGTGTTAGGTTAGGTTATATTACGTTATAGACGAATATAATGTTCCCACCGAGAAGTAGGGCCGATACGCCAGGAATGGCGTAAAATACTGCATCCGAGATGTTAGGCTGCCTTAGGTTAGGATATATAACGCTGTAGACGTACACAATGTCCCAACCGAGACGTACGGGACGACAGGAACGGGATTCTGTAAAACATTACCAGCGAGGGGCTAGATGTGTTAGGTTAGGTTATATTACGTTATAGACGAATATAATGTTCCCCCTGAGAAGTAGAGGCCGATACGCCAGGAATGTTGTAAGATACTACATCCGAGATGTTAGCCTGCCTTACGTTAGGATATATATCGCTGTAGACGTTTATAATGTCCCAACCGAGACGTATGGGACGACGGGAACGGGATTCTGTAAAACATTACCAGCGAGGGGCTAGATGTGATAGGTTAGGTTTTATTACGTTATAGACGAATATAATGTTCCCCCCGAGAAGTAGGGCCGATACGCCAGGAATGGCGTAAAATACTGCTTCGGATATGTTAGGCTGCCTTAGGTTAGGATATATAACGCTGTAGACGTACACAATGTCCCAACCGAGACGTACGGGACGACAGGAACGGGATTCTGTAAAACATTACCAGCGAGGGGCTAGATGGGTTAGATTAGGTTGTGATACGTTATAGACGTATATAATGTTCCCACCGAGAAGTAGGGGCCGATATGCCAGGAATGTTGTAAAATACCGCATCCGAGATGATGGCCTGCCTTAGATTAGGATATATATCGCTGTAGAAGTTTATAATGTCCCAACCGAGACGTACGGGACGACAGGAACGGGATTCTGTAACACATTACCACCGAGGGGCTAGATGTGTTAGGTTCGGTTATATTACGTTATAAACATATATAATGTTCCCACCGATAATTAGGGGCCGATATGCCAGGAATGTTGTAAAATAACGCATCCGAGATGATAGCCTGCCTTAGATTAGGATATATAACGCTATAGACGTATATAATATCCCAACCGAGATGTACGGGACGACACGAACGGGATTCTGTAAAACATTACCAGCGACGGGCTAGGTGGGTTAGGTTAGGTTGTGATACGTTATAGACATATATAATGTTCCCGCCGTTAAGTAGGGGCCGATATGCCAGGAATGTTGTAAAATACTGCATCCGAGATGATGGCCTGCCTCAGGTTAGGATATATAACGTTATAGACGTGTATAATATCCCAGTCGAGACGTACGGAATGACACGAACGCGATTCTGTAAAATATTACCAGCGAGGGGCTAGATGGGTTAGGTTAGGTTATGTTACGTTATAGACGTGTACAATGTTCCCATCGAGAAGTAGAGCCGATACGCCAGGAATGGCGTAAAATACTGCATCCGAGATGATAGCCTGCCTTAAGTTAGGATATATAACGCTGTAGACGTATATAATGTCCCAACCGAGACGTACTGGACGACACGAACGGGATTCTGTAAAACATTACCAGCGAGGGGCTAGATGTGTTAGGTTAGGTTATATTTCGTTATAGACGAATATAATGTTTCCCCCGAGAAGTAGAGCCGATACGTCAGGAACGGCGTATAATACTGCATCCGAGATGTTAGGCTGCCTTAGGTTAGGATATATAACGCTGTAGACGTACACAATGTCCCAACCGAGACGTACGGGACGGCACGAACGGGATTCTGTAAAACATTACCAGCGAGGGGCTGGACGGGTTAGGTTAGGTTGTGATACGTTATAGACGTATATAATGTTCCCACCGAGATGTAGGGGCCGATACGCCAGGCATGTTGTAAAATACTGCATCCGAGATGATAGCCTGCCTTAGGTTAGGATATATATCACTGTAGAAGTTTATAATGTCCCAACCGAGACGTACGGGACGACAGGAACGGGATTCTGTAAAACATTACCAGCGAGGGGCTAGATGGGTTAGATTACGTTGTGATACGTTATAGACGTATATAATGTTCCCTCCGAGAAGTAGGGGCCGATATGCCAGGAGTGTTGTAAAATACCGCATCCGAGATGATGGCCTGCCTTAGGTTAGGATATATATCGCTGTAGAAGTTTATAATGTCCCAACCGAGACGTACGGGACGACAGGAACGGGATTCTGTAACACATTACCAGCGAGGGGCTAGATGTGTTAGGTTAGGTTATATTACGTTATAAGCGAATATAATGTTCCCACCGAGAAGTAGGGGCCGATACGCCAGGAATGTTGTAAAATACTACATCCGAGATGTTAGACTGCCTTACGTTAGGATATTTATCGCTGTAGACGTTTATAATGTCCCAACCCCGACGTACGGGACGACAGGAACGGGATTCTGTAAAACATTACCAGCGACGGGATAGGTGGGTTAGGTTAAGTTGTGATACGTTATAGACATATATAATGTTCCCACCGATAAGTAGGGGCCGATATGCCAGGAATGTTGTAAAATACTGCATCCGAGATGATAGCCTGCCTTAGATTAGGATCTATAACGCTATAGACGTATATAATATTCCAACCGAGATGTACGGGACGTCACGAACGGGATTCTGTAAAACATTACCAGCGAGGGGCTAGATGTGTTAGGTTAGGTTATATTACGTTATAGACCTATATAATGTTCCCACCGAGAAGTAGGGGCCGATACGCCAGGAATGTTGTAAAATTCTACATCCGAAATGATAGCCTGCCTTAGGTTAGGATATATAACGCTATAGACGTATATAATATCCCAACCGAGATGTACGGGACGACACGAACGCGATTCTGTAAAATATTACCAGCGAGGGGCTGGATGTGTTAGGTTAGGTTATGTTACGTTATAGACGTGTATAGTGTTCCCACCGAGAAGTAGAGCCGATACGCCAGGAATGGCGTAGAATACTGCATCCGAGATGTTAGCCTGCCTTACGTTAGGATATATATCGCTGTAGACGTTTATAATGTCCCAACCGAGACGTACGGGACGACAGGAACGGGATTCTGTAAAACATTACCAGCGAGGGGCTAGATGTGTTAGGTTAGGTTATATTACGTTATAGACGAACATAATGTTCCCCCCGAGAAGTAGAGCCGATACGCCAGGAATGGCGTAAAATACTGCATCCGGGATATTAGCCTGCCTTAAGTTAGGATATGTATCGCTGTAGACGTTTATAATGTCCCAACCGAGACGTACGGGACGACAGGAACGGGATTCTGTTAAACATTACCAGCGACGGGCTTGGTGGGTTAGGTTAAGTTGTGATACGTTATAGACATATATAATGTTCCCACCGAGAAGTAGGGACCGATACGCCAGAAATGTTGTGAAATACTACATCCGAGATGATAGCCTGCCTTAGGTTAGGATATATAACGCTATAGACGTATATAATATCCCAACCGAGATGTACGGGACGTCACGAACGGGATTCTGTAAAACATTACCAGCGAGGGGCTAGATGAGTTAGGTTAGGTTATATTACGTTATAGACCTATATAATGTTCCCACCGAGAAGTAGGGGCCGATACGCCAGGAATGTTGTAAAATTCTACATCCGAGATGATAGCCTGCCTTAGGTGAGGATATATAACGCTATAGACGTATATAATATCCCAACCGAGATGTACGGGACGACACGAACGGGATTCTGTAAAACATTACCAGCGAGGGGCTAGATGTGTTAGGTTAGGTTATATTAAGTTATAGACGAATATAATGTTCCCACCGAGATGTAGCGCCCGATATGCCAGGAATGTTGTAAAATACTGCATCCGAGATGATGGCCTGCCTTAGGTTAGGATATATAACGCTATAGACGTATATAATATCCCAGTCGAGACGTACGGAACGACACGAACGCGATTCTGTAAAATATTACCAGCGAGGGGCTGGATGTGTTAGGTTAGGTTATGTTACGTTATAGACGTGTATAGTGTTCCCACCGAGAAGTAGAGCCGATACGCCAGGAATGGCGTAGAATACTGCATCCGAGATGTTAGCCTGCCTTACGTTAGGATATATATCGCTGTAGACGTTTATAATGTCCCAACCGAGACGTACGGGACGACAGGAACGGGATTCTGTAAAACATTACCAGCGAGGGGCTAGATGTGTTAGGTTAGGTTATATTACGTTATAGACGAACATAATGTTCCCCCCGAGAAGTAGAGCCGATACGCCAGGAATGGCGTAAAATACTGCATCCGGGATATTAGCCTGCCTTAAGTTAGGATATGTATCGCTGTAGACGTTTATAATGTCCCAACCGAGACGTACGGGACGACAGGAACGGGATTCTGTTAAACATTACCAGCGACGGGCTAGGTGGGTTAGGTTAAGTTGTGATACGTTATAGACATATATAATGTTCCCACCGATAAGTAGGGGCCGATATGCCAGGAATGTTGTAAAATACTGCATCCGAGATGATAGCCTGCCTTAGATTAGGATCTATAACGCTATAGACGTATATAATATTCCAACCGAGATGTACGGGACGTCACGGACGGGATTCTGTAAAACATTACCAGCGAGGGGCTAGATGTGTTAGGTTAGGTTATATTACGTTATAGACCTATATAATGTTCCCACCGAGAAGTAGGGGCCGATACGCCAGGAATGTTGTAATATTCTACATCCGAAATGATAGCCTGCCTTAGGTTAGGATATATAACGCTATAGACGTATATAATATCCCAACCGAGATGTACGGGACGAAACGAACGGGATTCTGTAAAACATTACCAGCGAGAGGCTAGATGGGTTAGGTTAGTATGTGATACGTTATAGACGTATATAATGTTCCCACCGAGAAGTAGGGACCGATACGCCAGAAATGTTGTGAAATACTACATCCGAGATGATAGCCTGCCTTAGGTTAGGATATATAACGCTATAGACGTATATAATATCCCAACCGAGATGTACGGGACGTCACGAACGGGATTCTGTAAAACATTACCAGCGAGGGGCTGGATGAGTTAGGTTAGGTTATATTACGTTATAGACCTATATAATGTTCCCACCGAGAAGTAGGGGCCGATACGCCAGGAATGTTGTAAAATTCTACATCCGAGATGATAGCTTGCCTTAGGTGAGGATATATAACGCTATAGACGTATATAATATCCCAACGGAGATGTACGGGACGACACGAACGGGATTCTGTAAAACATTACCAGCGAGGGGCTAGATGTGTTAGGTTAGGTTATATTACGTTATAGACGAATATAATGTTCCCACCGAGAAGTAGGGGCCGATACGCCAGGAATGTTGTAAAATTCTACATCCGAGATGATAGCCTGCCTTAGGTTAGGATATATAACGCTATAGACGTATATAATATCCCAACCGAGATGTACGGGACGACACGAAGGGGATTCTGTAAAACATTACCAGCGAGGGGCTAGATGTGTTAGGTTAGGTTATATTACGTTATAGACGAATATAATGTTCCCACCGAGAAGTAGGGCCGATACGCCAGGAATGGCGTAAAATACTGCATCCGAGATGTTAGGCTGCCTTAGGTTAGGATATATAACGCTGTAGACGTACACAATGTCCCAACCGAGACGTACGGGACGACAGGAACGGGATTCTGTAAAACATTACCAGCGAGGGGCTAGATGTGTTAGGTTAGGTTATATTACGTTATAGACGAATATAATGTTCCCCCTGAGAAGTAGAGGCCGATACGCCAGGAATGTTGTAAGATACTACATCCGAGATGTTAGCCTGCCTTACGTTAGGATATATATCGCTGTAGACGTTTATAATGTCCCAACCGAGACGTATGGGACGACGGGAACGGGATTCTGTAAAACATTACCAGCGAGGGGCTAGATGTGATAGGTTAGGTTTTATTACGTTATAGACGAATATAATGTTCCCCCCGAGAAGTAGAGCCGATACGCCAGGAATGGCGTAAAATACTGCATCCGAGATGTTAGCCTGCCTTAAGTTAGGATATATATCGCTGTAGACGTGTATAATGTCCCAACCGAGACGTACGGGACGACACGAACGGGATTCTGTAAAACATTACCAGCGAGGGGCTAGATGGGTTAGGTTAGTATGTGAACCGTTATAGACGTATATAATGTTCCCACCGAGAAGTAGGGGCCGATACGCCAGGAATGTTGTAAAATACTACATCCGAGATGATAGCCTGCCTCAGGTTAGGATATATAACGCTATAGACGTATATAATATTCCAACCGATATGTACGGGACGTAACGAGCGGGATTCTGTAAATCATTACCAGCGAGGGGCTAGATTTGTTAGGTGAGGTTATATTACGTTATAGACCTATATAATGTTCCCACCGAGAAGTAGGGGCCGATACGCCAGGAATGTTGTAAAATTCTACATCCGAGATGATAGCCTGCCTTAGGTTAGGATATATAACGCTATAGACGTATATAATATCCCAACCGAGATGTACGGGACGACACGAACGGGATTCTGTAAAACATTACCAGCGAGGGGCTAGATGTGTTAGGTTAGGTTATATTACGTTATAGACGAATATAATGTTCCCCCCGAGAAGTAGGGCCGATACGCCAGGAATGGCGTAAAATACTGCATCCGATATGTTAGGCTGCCTTAGGTTAGGATATATAACGCTGTAGACGTACACAATGTCCCAACCGAGACGTACGGGACGACAGGAACGGGATTCTGTGAAACATTACCAGCGAGGGGCTAGATGGGTTAGATTAGGTTGTGATACGTTATAGACGTATATAATGTTCCCACCGAGAAGTAGGGGCCGATATGCCAGGAATGTTGTAAAATACCGCATCCGAGATGATGGCCTGCCTTAGATTAGGATATATATCGCTGTAGAAGTTTATAATGTCCCAACCGAGACGTACGGGACGACAGGAACGGGATTCTGTAACACATTACCACCGAGGGGCTAGATGTGTTAGGTTCGGTTATATTACGTTATAAACATATATAATGTTCCCACCGATAATTAGGGGCCGATATGCCAGGAATGTTGTAAAATACCGCATCCGAGATGATAGCCTGCCTTAGATTAGGATATATAACGCTATAGACGTATATAATATCCCAACCGAGATGTACGGGACGACACGAACGGGATTCTGTAAAACATTACCAGCGACGGGCTAGGTGGGTTAGGTTAGGTTGTGATACGTTATAGACATATATAATGTTCCCGCCGATAAGTAGGGGCCGATATGCCAGGAATGTTGTAAAATACTGCATCCGAGATGATGGCCTGCCTCAGGTTAGGATATATAACGTTATAGACGTGTATAATATCCCAGTCGAGACGTACGGAATGACACGAACGCGATTCTGTAAAATATTACCAGCGAGGGGCTAGATGGGTTAGGTTAGGTTATGTTACGTTATAGACGTGTACAATGTTCCCACCGAGAAGTAGAGCCGATACGCCAGGAATGGCGTAAAATACTGCATCCGAGATGATAGCCTGCCTTAAGTTAGGATATATAACGCTGTAGACGTATATAATGTCCCAACCGAGACGTACTGGACGACACGAACGGGATTCTGTAAAACATTACCAGCGAGGGGCTAGATGTGTTAGGTTAGGTTATATTTCGTTATAGACGAATATAATGTTTCCCCCGAGAAGTAGAGCCGATACGCCAGGAACGGCGTATAATACTTCATCCGAGATGTTAGGCTGCCTTAGGTTAGGATATATAACGCTGTAGACGTACACAATGTCCCAACCGAGACGTACGGGACGGCACGAACGGGATTCTGTAAAACATTACCAGCGAGGGGCTGGACGGGTTAGGTTAGGTTGTGATACGTTATAGACGTATATAATGTTCCCACCGATATGTAGGGGCCGATACGCCAGGCATGTTGTAAAATACTGCATCCGAGATGATAGCCTGCCTTAGGTTAGGATATATATCACTGTAGATGTTTATAATGTCCCAACCGAGACGTACTGGACGACACGAACGGGATTCTGTAAAACATTACCAGCGAGGGGCTAGATGTGTTAGGTTAGGTTATATTTCGTTATAGACGAATATAATGTTTCCCCCGAGAAGTAGAGCCGATACGCCAGGAACGGCGTATAATACTGCATCCGAGATGTTAGGCTGCCTTAGGTTAGGATATATAACGCTGTAGACGTACACAATGTCCCAACCGAGACGTACGGGACGGCACGAACGGGATTCTGTAAAACATTACCAGCGAGGGGCTGGACGGGTTAGGTTAGGTTGTGATACGTTATAGACGTATATAATGTTCCCACCGAGATGTAGGGGCCGATACGCCAGGCATGTTGTAAAATACTGCATCCGAGATGATAGCCTGCCTTAGGTTAGGATATATATCACTGTAGAAGTTTATAATGTCCCAACCGAGACGTACGGGACGACAGGAACGGGATTCTGTAACACATTACCAGCGAGGGGCTAGATGTGTTAGGTTAGGTTATATTACGTTATAAGCGAATATAATGTTCCCACCGAGAAGTAGGGGCCGATACGCCAGGAATGTTGTAAAATACTACATCCGAGATGTTAGACTGCCTTACGTTAGGATATATATCACTGTAGAAGTTTATAATGTCCCAACCGAGACGTACGGGACGACAGGAACGGGATTCTGTAAAACATTACCAGCGAGGGGCTAGATGGGTTAGATTACGTTGTGATACGTTATAGACGTATATAATGTTCCCTCCGAGAAGTAGGGGCCGATATGCCAGGAGTGTTGTAAAATACCGCATCCGAGATGATGGCCTGCCTTAGGTTAGGATATATATCGCTGTAGAAGTTTATAATGTCCCAACCGAGACGTACGGGACGACAGGAACGGGATTCTGTAACACATTACCAGCGAGGGGCTAGATGTGTTAGGTTAGGTTATATTACGTTATAAGCGAATATAATGTTCCCACCGAGAAGTAGGGGCCGATACGCCAGGAATGTTGTAAAATACTACATCCGAGATGTTAGACTGCCTTACGTTAGGATATTTATCGCTGTAGACGTTTATAATGTCCCAACCCCGACGTACGGGACGACAGGAACGGGATTCTGTAAAACATTACCAGCGACGGGATAGGTGGGTTAGGTTAAGTTGTGATACGTTATAGACATATATAATGTTCCCACCGATAAGTAGGGGCCGATATGCCAGGAATGTTGTAAAATACTGCATCCGAGATGATAGCCTGCCTTAGATTAGGATCTATAACGCTATAGACGTATATAATATTCCAACCGAGATGTACGGGACGTCACGAACGGGATTCTGTAAAACATTACCAGCGAGGGGCTAGATGTGTTAGGTTAGGTTATATTACGTTATAGACCTATATAATGTTCCCACCGAGAAGTAGGGGCCGATACGCCAGGAATGTTGTAAAATTCTACATCCGAAATGATAGCCTGCCTTAGGTTAGGATATATAACGCTATAGACGTATATAATATCCCAACCGAGATGTACGGGACGACACGAACGCGATTCTGTAAAATATTACCAGCGAGGGGCTGGATGTGTTAGGTTAGGTTATGTTACGTTATAGACGTGTATAGTGTTCCCACCGAGAAGTAGAGCCGATACGCCAGGAATGGCGTAGAATACTGCATCCGAGATGTTAGCCTGCCTTACGTTAGGATATATATCGCTGTAGACGTTTATAATGTCCCAACCGAGACGTACGGGACGACAGGAACGGGATTCTGTAAAACATTACCAGCGAGGGGCTAGATGTGTTAGGTTAGGTTATATTACGTTATAGACGAACATAATGTTCCCCCCGAGAAGTAGAGCCGATACGCCAGGAATGGCGTAAAATACTGCATCCGGGATATTAGCCTGCCTTAAGTTAGGATATGTATCGCTGTAGACGTTTATAATGTCCCAACCGAGACGTACGGGACGACAGGAACGGGATTCTGTTAAACATTACCAGCGACGGGCTAGGTGGGTTAGGTTAAGTTGTGATACGTTATAGACATATATAATGTTCCCACCGAGAAGTAGGGACCGATACGCCAGAAATGTTGTGAAATACTACATCCGAGATGATAGCCTGCCTTAGGTTAGGATATATAACGCTATAGACGTATATAATATCCCAACCGAGATGTACGGGACGTCACGAACGGGATTCTGTAAAACATTACCAGCGAGGGGCTAGATGAGTTAGGTTAGGTTATATTACGTTATAGACCTATATAATGTTCCCACCGAGAAGTAGGGGCCGATACGCCAGGAATGTTGTAAAATTCTACATCCGAGATGATAGCCTGCCTTAGGTGAGGATATATAACGCTATAGACGTATATAATATCCCAACCGAGATGTACGGGACGACACGAACGGGATTCTGTAAAACATTACCAGCGAGGGGCTAGATGTGTTAGGTTAGGTTATATTAAGTTATAGACGAATATAATGTTCCCACCGAGATGTAGCGCCCGATATGCCAGGAATGTTGTAAAATACTGCATCCGAGATGATGGCCTGCCTTAGGTTAGGATATATAACGCTATAGACGTATATAATATCCCAGTCGAGACGTACGGAACGACACGAACGCGATTCTGTAAAATATTACCAGCGAGGGGCTGGATGTGTTAGGTTAGGTTATGTTACGTTATAGACGTGTATAGTGTTCCCACCGAGAAGTAGAGCCGATACGCCAGGAATGGCGTAGAATACTGCATCCGAGATGTTAGCCTGCCTTACGTTAGGATATATATCGCTGTAGACGTTTATAATGTCCCAACCGAGACGTACGGGACGACAGGAACGGGATTCTGTAAAACATTACCAGCGAGGGGCTAGATGTGTTAGGTTAGGTTATATTACGTTATAGACGAACATAATGTTCCCCCCGAGAAGTAGAGCCGATACGCCAGGAATGGCGTAAAATACTGCATCCGGGATATTAGCCTGCCTTAAGTTAGGATATGTATCGCTGTAGACGTTTATAATGTCCCAACCGAGACGTACGGGACGACAGGAACGGGATTCTGTTAAACATTACCAGCGACGGGCTAGGTGGGTTAGGTTAAGTTGTGATACGTTATAGACATATATAATGTTCCCACCGATAAGTAGGGGCCGATATGCCAGGAATGTTGTAAAATACTGCATCCGAGATGATAGCCTGCCTTAGATTAGGATCTATAACGCTATAGACGTATATAATATTCCAACCGAGATGTACGGGACGTCACGGACGGGATTCTGTAAAACATTACCAGCGAGGGGCTAGATGTGTTAGGTTAGGTTATATTACGTTATAGACCTATATAATGTTCCCACCGAGAAGTAGGGGCCGATACGCCAGGAATGTTGTAATATTCTACATCCGAAATGATAGCCTGCCTTAGGTTAGGATATATAACGCTATAGACGTATATAATATCCCAACCGAGATGTACGGGACGAAACGAACGGGATTCTGTAAAACATTACCAGCGAGAGGCTAGATGGGTTAGGTTAGTATGTGATACGTTATAGACGTATATAATGTTCCCACCGAGAAGTAGGGACCGATACGCCAGAAATGTTGTGAAATACTACATCCGAGATGATAGCCTGCCTTAGGTTAGGATATATAACGCTATAGACGTATATAATATCCCAACCGAGATGTACGGGACGTCACGAACGGGATTCTGTAAAACATTACCAGCGAGGGGCTGGATGAGTTAGGTTAGGTTATATTACGTTATAGACCTATATAATGTTCCCACCGAGAAGTAGGGGCCGATACGCCAGGAATGTTGTAAAATTCTACATCCGAGATGATAGCCTGCCTTAGGTGAGGATATATAACGCTATAGACGTATATAATATCCCAACGGAGATGTACGGGACGACACGAACGGGATTCTGTAAAACATTACCAGCGAGGGGCTAGATGTGTTAGGTTAGGTTATATTACGTTATAGACGAATATAATGTTCCCACCGAGAAGTAGGGGCCGATACGCCAGGAATGTTGTAAAATTCTACATCCGAGATGATAGCCTGCCTTAGGTTAGGATATATAACGCTATAGACGTATATAATATCCCAACCGAGATGTACGGGACGACACGAAGGGGATTCTGTAAAACATTACCAGCGAGGGGCTAGATGTGTTAGGTTAGGTTATATTACGTTATAGACGAATATAATGTTCCCACCGAGAAGTAGGGCCGATACGCCAGGAATGGCGTAAAATACTGCATCCGAGATGTTAGGCTGCCTTAGGTTAGGATATATAACGCTGTAGACGTACACAATGTCCCAACCGAGACGTACGGGACGACAGGAACGGGATTCTGTAAAACATTACCAGCGAGGGGCTAGATGTGTTAGGTTAGGTTATATTACGTTATAGACGAATATAATGTTCCCCCTGAGAAGTAGAGGCCGATACGCCAGGAATGTTGTAAGATACTACATCCGAGATGTTAGCCTGCCTTACGTTAGGATATATATCGCTGTAGACGTTTATAATGTCCCAACCGAGACGTATGGGACGACGGGAACGGGATTCTGTAAAACATTACCAGCGAGGGGCTAGATGTGATAGGTTAGGTTTTATTACGTTATAGACGAATATAATGTTCCCCCCGAGAAGTAGAGCCGATACGCCAGGAATGGCGTAAAATACTGCATCCGAGATGTTAGCCTGCCTTAAGTTAGGATATATATCGCTGTAGACGTGTATAATGTCCCAACCGAGACGTACGGGACGACACGAACGGGATTCTGTAAAACATTACCAGCGAGGGGCTAGATGGGTTAGGTTAGTATGTGAACCGTTATAGACGTATATAATGTTCCCACCGAGAAGTAGGGGCCGATACGCCAGGAATGTTGTAAAATACTACATCCGAGATGATAGCCTGCCTCAGGTTAGGATATATAACGCTATAGACGTATATAATATTCCAACCGATATGTACGGGACGTAACGAGCGGGATTCTGTAAATCATTACCAGCGAGGGGCTAGATTTGTTAGGTGAGGTTATATTACGTTATAGACCTATATAATGTTCCCACCGAGAAGTAGGGGCCGATACGCCAGGAATGTTGTAAAATTCTACATCCGAGATGATAGCCTGCCTTAGGTTAGGATATATAACGCTATAGACGTATATAATATCCCAACCGAGATGTACGGGACGACACGAACGGGATTCTGTAAAACATTACCAGCGAGGGGCTAGATGTGTTAGGTTAGGTTATATTACGTTATAGACGAATATAATGTTCCCCCCGAGAAGTAGGGCCGATACGCCAGGAATGGCGTAAAATACTGCATCCGATATGTTAGGCTGCCTTAGGTTAGGATATATAACGCTGTAGACGTACACAATGTCCCAACCGAGACGTACGGGACGACAGGAACGGGATTCTGTGAAACATTACCAGCGAGGGGCTAGATGGGTTAGATTAGGTTGTGATACGTTATAGACGTATATAATGTTCCCACCGAGAAGTAGGGGCCGATATGCCAGGAATGTTGTAAAATACCGCATCCGAGATGATGGCCTGCCTTAGATTAGGATATATATCGCTGTAGAAGTTTATAATGTCCCAACCGAGACGTACGGGACGACAGGAACGGGATTCTGTAACACATTACCACCGAGGGGCTAGATGTGTTAGGTTCGGTTATATTACGTTATAAACATATATAATGTTCCCACCGATAATTAGGGGCCGATATGCCAGGAATGTTGTAAAATACCGCATCCGAGATGATAGCCTGCCTTAGATTAGGATATATAACGCTATAGACGTATATAATATCCCAACCGAGATGTACGGGACGACACGAACGGGATTCTGTAAAACATTACCAGCGACGGGCTAGGTGGGTTAGGTTAGGTTGTGATACGTTATAGACATATATAATGTTCCCGCCGATAAGTAGGGGCCGATATGCCAGGAATGTTGTAAAATACTGCATCCGAGATGATGGCCTGCCTCAGGTTAGGATATATAACGTTATAGACGTGTATAATATCCCAGTCGAGACGTACGGAATGACACGAACGCGATTCTGTAAAATATTACCAGCGAGGGGCTAGATGGGTTAGGTTAGGTTATGTTACGTTATAGACGTGTACAATGTTCCCACCGAGAAGTAGAGCCGATACGCCAGGAATGGCGTAAAATACTGCATCCGAGATGATAGCCTGCCTTAAGTTAGGATATATAACGCTGTAGACGTATATAATGTCCCAACCGAGACGTACTGGACGACACGAACGGGATTCTGTAAAACATTACCAGCGAGGGGCTAGATGTGTTAGGTTAGGTTATATTTCGTTATAGACGAATATAATGTTTCCCCCGAGAAGTAGAGCCGATACGCCAGGAACGGCGTATAATACTTCATCCGAGATGTTAGGCTGCCTTAGGTTAGGATATATAACGCTGTAGACGTACACAATGTCCCAACCGAGACGTACGGGACGGCACGAACGGGATTCTGTAAAACATTACCAGCGAGGGGCTGGACGGGTTAGGTTAGGTTGTGATACGTTATAGACGTATATAATGTTCCCACCGATATGTAGGGGCCGATACGCCAGGCATGTTGTAAAATACTGCATCCGAGATGATAGCCTGCCTTAGGTTAGGATATATATCACTGTAGATGTTTATAATGTCCCAACCGAGACGTACTGGACGACACGAACGGGATTCTGTAAAACATTACCAGCGAGGGGCTAGATGTGTTAGGTTAGGTTATATTTCGTTATAGACGAATATAATGTTTCCCCCGAGAAGTAGAGCCGATACGCCAGGAACGGCGTATAATACTGCATCCGAGATGTTAGGCTGCCTTAGGTTAGGATATATAACGCTGTAGACGTACACAATGTCCCAACCGAGACGTACGGGACGGCACGAACGGGATTCTGTAAAACATTACCAGCGAGGGGCTGGACGGGTTAGGTTAGGTTGTGATACGTTATAGACGTATATAATGTTCCCACCGAGATGTAGGGGCCGATACGCCAGGCATGTTGTAAAATACTGCATCCGAGATGATAGCCTGCCTTAGGTTAGGATATATATCACTGTAGAAGTTTATAATGTCCCAACCGAGACGTACGGGACGACAGGAACGGGATTCTGTAACACATTACCAGCGAGGGGCTAGATGTGTTAGGTTAGGTTATATTACGTTATAAGCGAATATAATGTTCCCACCGAGAAGTAGGGGCCGATACGCCAGGAATGTTGTAAAATACTACATCCGAGATGTTAGACTGCCTTACGTTAGGATATTTATCGCTGTAGACGTTTATAATGTCCCAACCCCGACGTACGGGACGACAGGAACGGGATTCTGTAAAACATTACCAGCGACGGGATAGGTGGGTTAGGTTAAGTTGTGATACGTTATAGACATATATAATGTTCCCACCGATAAGTAGGGGCCGATATGCCAGGAATGTTGTAAAATACTGCATCCGAGATGATAGCCTGCCTTAGATTAGGATCTATAACGCTATAGACGTATATAATATTCCAACCGAGATGTACGGGACGTCACGAACGGGATTCTGTAAAACATTACCAGCGAGGGGCTAGATGTGTTAGGTTAGGTTATATTACGTTATAGACCTATATAATGTTCCCACCGAGAAGTAGGGGCCGATACGCCAGGAATGTTGTAAAATTCTACATCCGAAATGATAGCCTGCCTTAGGTTAGGATATATAACGCTATAGACGTATATAATATCCCAACCGAGATGTACGGGACGAAACGAACGGGATTCTGTAAAACATTACCAGCGAGAGGCTAGATGGGTTAGGCTAGTATGTGATACGTTATAGACGTATATAATGTTCCCACCAAGATGTAGGGACCGATACGCCAGAAATGTTGTGAAATACTACATCCGAGATGATAGCCTGCCTTAGGTTAGGATATATAACGCTATAGACGTATATAATATCCCAACCGAGATGTACGGGACGTCACGAACGGGATTCTGTAAAACATTACCAGCGAGGGGCTAGATGAGTTAGGTTAGGTTATATTACGTTATAGACCTATATAATGTTCCCACCGAGAAGTAGAGGCCGATACGCCAGGAATGTTGTAAAATTCTACATCCGAGATGATAGCCTGCCTTAGGTGAGGATATATAACGCTATAGACGTATATAATATCCCAACGGAGATGTACGGGACGACACGAACGGGATTCTGTAAAACATTACCAGCGAGGGGCTAGATGTGTTAGGTTAGGTTATATTACGTTATAGACGAATATAATGTTCCCACCGAGAAGTAGGGGCCGATACGCCAGGAATGTTGTAAAATTCTACATCCGAGATGATAGCCTGCCTTAGGTTAGGATATATAACGCTATAGACGTATATAATATCCCAACCGAGATGTACGGGACGACACGAAGGGGATTCTGTAAAACATTACCAGCGAGGGGCTAGATGTGTTAGGTTAGGTTATATTACGTTATAGACGAATATAATGTTCCCACCGAGAAGTAGGGCCGATACGCCAGGAATGGCGTAAAATACTGCATCCGAGATGTTAGGCTGCCTTAGGTTAGGATATATAACGCTGTAGACGTACACAATGTCCCAACCGAGACGTACGGGACGACAGGAACGGGATTCTGTAAAACATTACCAGCGAGGGGCTAGATGTGTTAGGTTAGGTTATATTACGTTATAGACGAATATAATGTTCCCCCTGAGAAGTAGAGGCCGATACGCCAGGAATGTTGTAAGATACTACATCCGAGATGTTAGCCTGCCTTACGTTAGGATATATATCGCTGTAGACGTTTATAATGTCCCAACCGAGACGTATGGGACGACGGGAACGGGATTCTGTAAAACATTACCAGCGAGGGGCTAGATGTGATAGGTTAGGTTTTATTACGTTATAGACGAATATAATGTTCCCCCCGAGAAGTAGGGCCGATACGCCAGGAATGGCGTAAAATACTGCTTCGGATATGTTAGGCTGCCTTAGGTTAGGATATATAACGCTGTAGACGTACACAATGTCCCAACCGAGACGTACGGGACGACAGGAACGGGATTCTGTAAAACATTACCAGCGAGGGGCTAGATGGGTTAGATTAGGTTGTGATACGTTATAGACGTATATAATGTTCCCACCGAGAAGTAGGGGCCGATATGCCAGGAATGTTGTAAAATACCGCATCCGAGATGATGGCCTGCCTTAGATTAGGATATATATCGCTGTAGAAGTTTATAATGTCCCAACCGAGACGTACGGGACGACAGGAACGGGATTCTGTAACACATTACCACCGAGGGGCTAGATGTGTTAGGTTCGGTTATATTACGTTATAAACATATATAATGTTCCCACCGATAATTAGGGGCCGATATGCCAGGAATGTTGTAAAATAACGCATCCGAGATGATAGCCTGCCTTAGATTAGGATATATAACGCTATAGACGTATATAATATCCCAACCGAGATGTACGGGACGACACGAACGGGATTCTGTAAAACATTACCAGCGACGGGCTAGGTGGGTTAGGTTAGGTTGTGATACGTTATAGACATATATAATGTTCCCGCCGTTAAGTAGGGGCCGATATGCCAGGAATGTTGTAAAATACTGCATCCGAGATGATGGCCTGCCTCAGGTTAGGATATATAACGTTATAGACGTGTATAATATCCCAGTCGAGACGTACGGAATGACACGAACGCGATTCTGTAAAATATTACCAGCGAGGGGCTAGATGGGTTAGGTTAGGTTATGTTACGTTATAGACGTGTACAATGTTCCCATCGAGAAGTAGAGCCGATACGCCAGGAATGGCGTAAAATACTGCATCCGAGATGATAGCCTGCCTTAAGTTAGGATATATAACGCTGTAGACGTATATAATGTCCCAACAGAGACGTACTGGACGACACGAACGGGATTCTGTAAAACATTACCAGCGAGGGGCTAGATGTGTTAGGTTAGGTTATATTTCGTTATAGACGAATATAATGTTTCCCCCGAGAAGTAGAGCCGATACGTCAGGAACGGCGTATAATACTGCATCCGAGATGTTAGGCTGCCTTAGGTTAGGATATATAACGCTGTAGACGTACACAATGTCCCAACCGAGACGTACGGGACGGCACGAACGGGATTCTGTAAAACATTACCAGCGAGGGGCTGGACGGGTTAGGTTAGGTTGTGATACGTTATAGACGTATATAATGTTCCCACCGAGATGTAGGGGCCGATACGCCAGGCATGTTGTAAAATACTGCATCCGAGATGATAGCCTGCCTTAGGTTAGGATATATATCACTGTAGAAGTTTATAATGTCCCAACCGAGACGTACGGGACGACAGGAACGGGATTCTGTAAAACATTACCAGCGAGGGGCTAGATGGGTTAGATTACGTTGTGATACGTTATAGACGTATATAATGTTCCCTCCGAGAAGTAGGGGCCGATATGCCAGGAGTGTTGTAAAATACCGCATCCGAGATGATGGCCTGCCTTAGGTTAGGATATATATCGCTGTAGAAGTTTATAATGTCCCAACCGAGACGTACGGGACGACAGGAACGGGATTCTGTAACACATTACCAGCGAGGGGCTAGATGTGTTAGGTTAGGTTATATTACGTTATAAGCGAATATAATGTTCCCACCGAGAAGTAGGGGCCGATACGCCAGGAATGTTGTAAAATACTACATCCGAGATGTTAGACTGCCTTACGTTAGGATATATATCGCTGTAGACGTTTATAATGTCCCAACCCCGACGTACGGGACGACAGGAACGGGATTCTGTAAAACATTACCAGCGACGGGCTAGGTGGGTTAGGTTAAGTTGTGATACGTTATAGACATATATAATGTTCCCACCGATAAGTAGGGGCCGATATGCCAGGAATGTTGTAAAATACTGCATCCGAGATGATAGCCTGCCTTAGATTAGGATCTATAACGCTATAGACGTATATAATATTCCAACCGAGATGTACGGGACGTCACGAACGGGATTCTGTAAAACATTACCAGCGAGGGGCTAGATGTGTTAGGTTAGGTTATATTACGTTATAGACCTATATAATGTTCCCACCGAGAAGTAGGGGCCGATACGCCAGGAATGTTGTAAAATTCTACATCCGAAATGATAGCCTGCCTTAGGTTAGGATATATAACGCTATAGACGTATATAATATCCCAACCGAGATGTACGGGACGAAACGAACGGGATTCTGTAAAACATTACCAGCGAGAGGCTAGATGGGTTAGGTTAGTATGTGATACGTTATAGACGTATATAATGTTCCCACCAAGATGTAGGGACCGATACGCCAGAAATGTTGTGAAATACTACATCCGAGATGATAGCCTGCCTTAGGTTAGGATATATAACGCTATAGACGTATATAATATCCCAACCGAGATGTACGGGACGTCACGAACGGGATTCTGTAAAACATTACCAGCGAGGGGCTAGATGAGTTAGGTTAGGTTATATTACGTTATAGACCTATATAATGTTCCCACCGAGAAGTAGGGGCCGATACGCCAGGAATGTTGTAAAATACCGCATCCGAGATGATGGCCTGCCTTAGATTAGGATATATATCGCTGTAGAAGTTTATAATGTCCCAACCGAGACGTACGGGACGACAGGAACGGGATTCTGTAACACATTACCACCGAGGGGCTAGATGTGTTAGGTTCGGTTATATTACGTTATAGACATATATAATGTTCCCACCGATAATTAGGGGCCGATATGCCAGGAATGTTGTAAAATACCGCATCCGAGATGATAGCCTGCCTTAGATTAGGATATATAACGCTATAGACGTATATAATATCCCAACCGAGATGTACGGGACGACACGAACGGGATTCTGTAAAACATTACCAGCGACGGGCTAGGTGGGTTAGGTTAGGTTATATTACGTTATAAGCGAATATAATGTTCCCACCGAGACGTAGGGGCCGATACGCCACGAATGTTGTAAAATACTACATCCGAGATGTTAGACTGCCTTACGTTAGGATATATATCGCTGTAGACGTTTATAATGTCCCAACCCCGACGTACGGGACGACAGGAACGGGATTCTGTAAAACATTACCAGCGAGAGGCTAGATGGGTTAGGTTAGTATGTGATACGTTATAGACGTATATAATGTTCCCACCAAGAAGTAGGGACCGATACGCCAGAAATGTTGTGAAATACTACATCCGAGATGATAGCCTGCCTTAGGTTAGGATATATAACGCTATAGACGTATATAATATCCCAACCGAGATGTACGGGACGTCACGAACGGGATTCTGTAAAACATTACCAGCGAGGGGCTAGATGAGTTAGGTTAGGTTATATTACGTTATAGACCTATATAATGTTCCCACCGAGAAGTAGGGGCCGATACGACAGGAATGTTGTAAAATTCTACATCCGAGATGATAGCCTGCCTTAGGTGAGGATATATAACGCTATAGACGTATATAATATCCCAACCGAGATGTACGGGACGACACGAACGGGATTCTGTAAAACATTACCAGCGACGGGCTAGGTGGGTTAGGTTAGGTTGTGATACGTTATAGACATATATAATGTTCCCGCCGATAAGTAGGGGCCGATATGCCAGGAATGTTGTAAAATACTGCATCCGAGATGATGGCCTGCCTCAGGTTAGGATATATAACGTTATAGACGTGTATAATATCCCAGTCGAGACGTACGGAATGACACGAACGCGATTCTGTAAAATATTACCAGCGAGGGGCTAGATGGGTTAGGTTAGGTTATGTTACGTTATAGACGTGTACAATGTTCCCACCGAGAAGTAGAGCCGATACGCCAGGAATGGCGTAAAATACTGCATCCGAGATGATAGCCTGCCTTAAG
The DNA here is from genome assembly GCA_963969225.1 of Xylocopa violacea. NCBI lineage: Eukaryota > Metazoa > Arthropoda > Insecta > Hymenoptera > Apidae > Xylocopa > Xylocopa violacea. Next base: position 615,750 of record CAXAJV010000015.1, read on the forward strand.
TTAGGATATATAACGCTGTAGACGTATATAATGTCCCAACCGAGACGTACTGGACGACACGAACGGGATTCTGTAAAACATTACCAGCGAGGGGCTAGATGTGTTAGGTTAGGTTATATTTCGTTATAGACGAATATAATGTTTCCCCCGAGAAGTAGAGCCGATACGCCAGGAACGGCGTATAATACTGCATCCGAGATGTTAGGCTGCCTTAGGTTAGGATATATAACGCTGTAGACGTACACAATGTCCCAACCGAGACGTACGGGACGGCACGAACGGGATTCTGTAAAACATTACCAGCGAGGGGCTGGACGGGTTAGGTTAGGTTGTGATACGTTATAGACGTATATAATGTTCCCACCGAGATGTAGGGGCCGATACGCCAGGCATGTTGTAAAATACTGCATCCGAGATGATAGCCTGCCTTAGGTTAGGATATATATCACTGTAGAAGTTTATAATGTCCCAACCGAGACGTACGGGACGACAGGAACGGGATTCTGTAAAACATTACCAGCGAGGGGCTAGATGGGTTAGATTACGTTGTGATACGTTATAGACGTATATAATGTTCCCTCCGAGAAGTAGGGGCCGATATGCCAGGAGTGTTGTAAAATACCGCATCCGAGATGATGGCCTGCCTTAGGTTAGGATATATATCGCTGTAGAAGTTTATAATGTCCCAACCGAGACGTACGGGACGACAGGAACGGGATTCTGTAACACATTACCAGCGAGGGGCTAGATGTGTTAGGTTAGGTTATATTACGTTATAAGCGAATATAATGTTTCCCCCGAGAAGTAGAGCCGATACGCCAGGAATGGCGTAAAATACTGCATCCGAGATGATAGCCTGCCTTAAGTTAGGATATATAACGCTGTAGACGTATATAATGTCCCAACCGAGACGTACTGGACGACACGAACGGGATTCTGTAAAACATTACCAGCGAGGGGCTAGATGTGTTAGGTTAGGTTATATTTCGTTATAGACGAATATAATGTTTCCCCCGAGAAGTAGAGCCGATACGCCAGGAACGGCGTATAATACTGCATCCGAGATGTTAGGCTGCCTTAGGTTAGGATATATAACGCTGTAGACGTACACAATGTCCCAACCAAGACGTACGGGACGGCACGAACGGGATTCTGTAAAACATTACCAGCGAGGGGCTGGACGGGTTAGGTTAGGTTGTGATACGTTATAGACGTATATAATGTTCCCACCGAGATGTAGGGGCCGATACGCCAGGCATGTTGTAAAATACTGCATCCGAGATGATGGCCTGCCTTAGGTTAGGATATATATCACTGTAGAAATTTATAATGTCCCAACCGAGACGTACGGGACGACAGGAACGGGATTCTGTAAAACATTACCAGCGAGGGGCTAGATGGGTTAGATTACGTTGTGATACGTTATAGACGTATATAATGTTCCTTCCGAGAAGTAGGGGCCGATATGCCAGGAGTGTTGTAAAATACCGCATCCGAGATGATGGCCTGCCTTAGGTTAGGATATATATCGCTGTAGAAGTTTATAATGTCCCAACCGAGACGTACGGGACGACAGGAACGGGATTCTGTAACACATTACCAGCGAGGGGCTAGATGTGTTAGGTTAGGTTATATTACGTTATAAGCGAATATAATGTTCCCACCGAGAAGTAGGGGCCGATACGCCAGGAATGTTGTAAAATACTACATCCGAGATGTTAGACTGCCTTACGTTAGGATATATATCGCTGTAGACGTTTATAATGTCCCAACCCCGACGTACGGAACGACAGGAACGGGATTCTGTAAAACATTACCAGCGACGGGCTAGGTGGGTTAGGTTAAGTTGTGATACGTTATAGACATATATAATGTTCCCACCGATAAGTAGGGGCCGACATGCCAGGAATGTTGTAAAATACTGCATCCGAGATGATAGCCTGCCTTAGATTAGGATCTATAACGCTATAGACGTATATAATATCCCAACCGAGATGTACGGGACGACAAGAACGGGATTCTGTAAAACATTACCAGCGAGGGGCTAGATGTGTTAGGTTAGGTTATATTACGTTATAGACGAATATAATGTTCCCACCGAGAAGTAGGGGCCGATACGCCAGGAATGTTGTAAAATTCTACATCCGAAATGATAGCCTGCCTTAGGTTAGGATATATAACGCTATAGACGTATATAATATCCCAACCGAGATGTACGGGACGAAACGAACGGGATTCTGTAAAACATTACCAGCGAGAGGCTAGATGGGTTAGGTTAGTATGTGATACGTTATAGACGTATATAATGTTCCCACCAAGATGTAGGGACCGATACGCCAGAAATGTTGTGAAATACTACATCCGAGATGATAGCCTGCCTTAGGTTAGGATATATAACGCTATAGACGTATATAATATCCCAACCGAGATGTACGGGACGTCACGAACGGGATTCTGTAAAACATTACCAGCGAGGGGCTAGATGAGTTAGGTTAGGTTATATTACGTTATAGACCTATATAATGTTCCCACCGAGAAGTAGGGGCCGATACGCCAGGAATGTTGTAAAATTCTACATCCGAGATGATAGCCTGCCTTAGGTGAGGATATATAACGCTATAGACGTATATAATATCCCAACCGAGATGTACGGGACGACACGAACGGGATTCTGTAAAACATTACCAGCGAGGGGCTAGATGTGTTAGGTTAGGTTATATTACGTTATAGACGAATATAATGTTCCCCCCGAGAAGTAGGGCCGATACGCCAGGAATGGCGTAAAATACTGCATCCGATATGTTAGGCTGCCTTAGGTTAGGATATATAACGCTGTAGACGTACACAATGTCCCAACCGAGACGTACGGGACGACAGGAACGGGATTCTGTAAAACATTACCAGCGAGGGGCTAGATGGGTTAGATTAGGTTGTGATACGTTATAGACGTATATAATGTTCCCACCGAGAAGTAGGGGCCGATATGCCAGGAATGTTGTAAAATACCGCATCCGAGATGATAGCCTGCCGTAGATTAGGATATATAACGCTATAGACGTATATAATATCCCAACCGAGATGTACGGGACGACACGAACGGGATTCTGTAAAACATTACCAGCGACGGGCTAGATGAGTTAGGTTAGGTTATATTACGTTATAGACCTATATAATGTTCCCACCGAGAAGTAGGGGCCGATACGACAGGAATGTTGTAAAATACTGCATCCGAGATGATGGCCTGCCTCAGGTTAGGATATATAACGTTATAGACGTGTATAATATCCCAGTCGAGACGTACGGAATGACACGAACGCGATTCTGTAAAATATTACCAGCGAGGGGCTAGATGGGTTAGGTTAGGTTATGTTACGTTATAGACGTGTACAATGTTCCCACCGAGAAGTAGAGCCGATACGCCAGGAATGGCGTAAAATACTGCATCCGAGATGATAGCCTGCCTTAAGTTAGGATATATAACGCTGTAGACGTATATAATGTCCCAACCGAGACGTACTGGACGACACGAACGGGATTCTGTAAAACATTACCAGCGAGGGGCTAGATGTGTTAGGTTAGGTTATATTTCGTTATAGACGAATATAATGTTTCCCCCGAGAAGTAGAGCCGATACGCCAGGAACGGCGTATAATACTGCATCCGAGATGTTAGGCTGCCTTAGGTTAGGATATATAACGCTGTAGACGTACACAATGTCCCAACCGAGACGTACGGGACGGCACGAACGGGATTCTGTAAAACATTACCAGCGATGGGCTGGACGGGTTAGGTTAGGTTGTGATACGTTATAGACGTATATAATGTTCCCACCGAGATGTAGGGGCCGATACGCCAGGCATGTTGTAAAATACTGCATCCGAGATGATAGCCTGCCTTAGGTTAGGATATATATCACTGTAGAAGTTTATAATGTCCCAACCGAGACGTACGGGACGACAGGAACGGGATTCTGTAAAACATTACCAGCGAGGGGATAGATGGGTTAGATTACGTTGTGATACGTTATAGACGTATATAATGTTCCTTCCGAGAAGTAGGGGCCATATGCCAGGAGTGTTGTAAAATACCGCATCCGAGATGATGGCCTGCCTTAGGTTAGGATATATATCGCTGTAGAAGTTTATAATGTCCCAACCGAGACGTACGGGACGACAGGAACGGGATTCTGTAACACATTACCAGCGAGGGGCTAGATGTGTTAGGTTAGGTTATATTACGTTATAAGCGAATATAATGTTCCCACCGAGAAGTAGGGGCCGATACGCCAGGAATGTTGTAAAATACTACATCCGAGATGTTAGACTGCCTTACGTTAGGATATATATCGCTGTAGACGTTTATAATGTCCCAACCCCGACGTAAGGGACGACAGGAACGGGATTCTGTAAAACATTACCAGCGACGGGCTAGGTGGGTTAGGTTAAGTTGTGATACGTTATAGACATATATAATGTTCCCACCGATAAGTAGGGGCCGACATGCCAGGAATGTTGTAAAATACTGCATCCGAGATGATAGCCTGCCTTAGATTAGGATCTATAACGCTATAGACGTATATAATATTCCAACCGAGATGTACGGGACGTCACGAACGGGATTCTGTAAAACATTACCAGCGAGGGGCTAGATGGGTTAGGTTAGTATGTGAACCGTTATAGACGTATATAATGTTCCCACCGAGAAGTAGGGGCCGATACGCCAGGAATGTTGTAAAATACTACATCCGAGATGATGGCCTGCCTCAGGTTAGGATATATAACGCTATAGACGTATATAATATTGCAACCGAGATGTACGGGACGTAACGAGCGGGATTCTGTAAAACATTACCAGCGAGGGGCTAGATTTGTTAGGTGAGGTTATATAACGTTATAGACCTATATAATGTTCCCACCGAGAAGTAGGGGCCGATACGCCAGGAATGTTGTAAAATTCTACATCCGAGATGATAGCCTGCCTTAGGTTAGGATATATAACGCTATAGACGTATATAATATCCCAACCGAGATGTACGGGACGACACGAACGGGATTCTGTAAAACATTACCAGCGAGGGGCTAGACGTGTTAGGTTAGGTTATATTACGTTATAGACGAATATAATGTTCCCACCGAGAAGTAGGGCCGATACGCCAGGAATGGCGTAAAATACTGCATCCGAGATGTTAGGCTGCCTTAGGTTAGGATATATAACGCTGTAGACGTACACAATGTCCCAACCGAGACGTACGGGACGACAGGAACGGGATTCTGTAAAACATTACCAGCGAGGGGCTAGATGGGTTAGATTAGGTTGTGATACGTTATAGACGTATATAATGTTCCCACCGAGAAGTAGGGGCCGATATGCCAGGAATGTTGTAAAATACCGCATCCGAGATGATGGCCTGCCTTAGGTTAGGATATATATCGCTGTAGAAGTTTATAATGTCCCAACCGAGACGTACGGGACGACAGGAACGGGATTCTGTAACACATTACCAGCGAGGGGCTAGATGTGTTAGGTTAGGTTATATTACGTTATAGACCTATATAATGTTCCCACCGAGAAGTAGGGGCCGATACGCCAGGAATGTTGTAAAATTCTACATCCGAGATGATAGCCTGCCTTAGGTGAGGATATATAACGCTATAGACGTATATAATATCCCAACCGAGATGTACGGGACGACACGAACGGGATTCTGTAAAACATTACCAGCGAGGGGCTAGATGTGTTAGGTTAGGTTATATTACGTTATAGACGAATATAATGTTCCCCCCGAGAAGTAGGGCCGATACGCCAGGAATGGCGTAAAATACTGCATCCGATATGTTAGGCTGCCTTAGGTTAGGATATATAACGCTGTAGACGTACACAATGTCCCAACCGAGACGTACGGGACGACAGGAACGGGATTCTGTAAAACATTACCAGCGAGGGGCTAGATGGGTTAGATTAGGTTGTGATACGTTATAGACGTATATAATGTTCCCACCGAGAAGTAGGGGCCGATATGCCAGGAATGTTGTAAAATACCGCATCCGAGATGATAGCCTGCCGTAGATTAGGATATATAACGCTATAGACGTATATAATATCCCAACCGAGATGTACGGGACGACACGAACGGGATTCTGTAAAACATTACCAGCGACGGGCTAGATGAGTTAGGTTAGGTTATATTACGTTATAGACCTATATAATGTTCCCACCGAGAAGTAGGGGCCGATACGACAGGAATGTTGTAAAATACTGCATCCGAGATGATGGCCTGCCTCAGGTTAGGATATATAACGTTATAGACGTGTATAATATCCCAGTCGAGACGTACGGAATGACACGAACGCGATTCTGTAAAATATTACCAGCGAGGGGCTAGATGGGTTAGGTTAGGTTATGTTACGTTATAGACGTGTACAATGTTCCCACCGAGAAGTAGAGCCGATACGCCAGGAATGGCGTAAAATACTGCATCCGAGATGATAGCCTGCCTTAAGTTAGGATATATAACGCTGTAGACGTATATAATGTCCCAACCGAGACGTACTGGACGACACGAACGGGATTCTGTAAAACATTACCAGCGAGGGGCTAGATGTGTTAGGTTAGGTTATATTTCGTTATAGACGAATATAATGTTTCCCCCGAGAAGTAGAGCCGATACGCCAGGAACGGCGTATAATACTGCATCCGAGATGTTAGGCTGCCTTAGGTTAGGATATATAACGCTGTAGACGTACACAATGTCCCAACCGAGACGTACGGGACGGCACGAACGGGATTCTGTAAAACATTACCAGCGATGGGCTGGACGGGTTAGGTTAGGTTGTGATACGTTATAGACGTATATAATGTTCCCACCGAGATGTAGGGGCCGATACGCCAGGCATGTTGTAAAATACTGCATCCGAGATGATAGCCTGCCTTAGGTTAGGATATATATCACTGTAGAAGTTTATAATGTCCCAACCGAGACGTACGGGACGACAGGAACGGGATTCTGTAAAACATTACCAGCGAGGGGATAGATGGGTTAGATTACGTTGTGATACGTTATAGACGTATATAATGTTCCTTCCGAGAAGTAGGGGCCATATGCCAGGAGTGTTGTAAAATACCGCATCCGAGATGATGGCCTGCCTTAGGTTAGGATATATATCGCTGTAGAAGTTTATAATGTCCCAACCGAGACGTACGGGACGACAGGAACGGGATTCTGTAACACATTACCAGCGAGGGGCTAGATGTGTTAGGTTAGGTTATATTACGTTATAAGCGAATATAATGTTCCCACCGAGAAGTAGGGGCCGATACGCCAGGAATGTTGTAAAATACTACATCCGAGATGTTAGACTGCCTTACGTTAGGATATATATCGCTGTAGACGTTTATAATGTCCCAACCCCGACGTAAGGGACGACAGGAACGGGATTCTGTAAAACATTACCAGCGACGGGCTAGGTGGGTTAGGTTAAGTTGTGATACGTTATAGACATATATAATGTTCCCACCGATAAGTAGGGGCCGACATGCCAGGAATGTTGTAAAATACTGCATCCGAGATGATAGCCTGCCTTAGATTAGGATCTATAACGCTATAGACGTATATAATATTCCAACCGAGATGTACGGGACGTCACGAACGGGATTCTGTAAAACATTACCAGCGAGGGGCTAGATGGGTTAGGTTAGTATGTGAACCGTTATAGACGTATATAATGTTCCCACCGAGAAGTAGGGGCCGATACGCCAGGAATGTTGTAAAATACTACATCCGAGATGATGGCCTGCCTCAGGTTAGGATATATAACGCTATAGACGTATATAATATTGCAACCGAGATGTACGGGACGTAACGAGCGGGATTCTGTAAAACATTACCAGCGAGGGGCTAGATTTGTTAGGTGAGGTTATATAACGTTATAGACCTATATAATGTTCCCACCGAGAAGTAGGGGCCGATACGCCAGGAATGTTGTAAAATTCTACATCCGAGATGATAGCCTGCCTTAGGTTAGGATATATAACGCTATAGACGTATATAATATCCCAACCGAGATGTACGGGACGACACGAACGGGATTCTGTAAAACATTACCAGCGAGGGGCTAGACGTGTTAGGTTAGGTTATATTACGTTATAGACGAATATAATGTTCCCACCGAGAAGTAGGGCCGATACGCCAGGAATGGCGTAAAATACTGCATCCGAGATGTTAGGCTGCCTTAGGTTAGGATATATAACGCTGTAGACGTACACAATGTCCCAACCGAGACGTACGGGACGACAGGAACGGGATTCTGTAAAACATTACCAGCGAGGGGCTAGATGGGTTAGATTAGGTTGTGATACGTTATAGACGTATATAATGTTCCCACCGAGAAGTAGGGGCCGATATGCCAGGAATGTTGTAAAATACCGCATCCGAGATGATGGCCTGCCTTAGGTTAGGATATATATCGCTGTAGAAGTTTATAATGTCCCAACCGAGACGTACGGGACGACAGGAACGGGATTCTGTAACACATTACCAGCGAGGGGCTAGATGTGTTAGGTTAGGTTATATTACGTTATAGACGAATATAATGTTCCCCCGAGAAGTAGAGCCGATACGCCAGGAATGGCGTAAAATACTGCATCCGAGATGTTAGCCTGCCTTAAATTAGGATATATATCGCTGTAGACGTTTATAATGTCCCAACCGAGACGTACGGGACGACAGGAACGGGATTCTGTAAAACATTACCAGCGAGGGGCTAGATGTGTTAGGTTAGGTTATATTACGTTATAGACGAACATAATGTTCCCCCCGAGAAGTAGAGCCGATACGCCAGGAATGGCGTAAAATACTGCATCCGGGATATTAGCCTGCCTTAAGTTGGGATATGTATCGCTGTAGACGTTTATAATGTCCCAACCGAGACGTACGGGACGACAGGAACGGGATTCTGTAAAACATTACCAGCGAGGGGCTAGATGGGTTAGGTTAGGTTGTGATACGTTATAGACGTATATAATGTTCCCACCGAGATGTAGCGGCCGATATGCCAGGAATGTTGTAAAATACTGCATCCGAGATGATAGCCTGCCTTAGGTTAGGATATATAACGCTATAGACGTATATAATATCCCAACCGAGATGTACGGGACGTCACGAACGGGATTCTGTAAAACATTACAAGCGAGGGGCTAGATGAGTTAGGTTAGGTTATATTACGTTATAGACATATATAATGTTCCCACCGAGAAGTAGGGGCCGATACGCCAGGAATGTTGTAAAATTCTACATCCGAGATGATAGCCTGCCTTAGGTGAGGATATATAACGCTATAGACGTATATAATATCCCAACCGAGATGTACGGGACGACACGAACGGGATTCTGTAAAACATTACCAGCGAGGGGCTAGATGTGTTAGGTTAGGTTATATTACGTTATAGACGAATATAATGTTCCCACCGAGAAGTAGGGCCGATACGCCAGGAATGGCGTAAAATACTGCATCCGAGATGCTAGGCTGCCTTAGGTTAGGATATATAACGCTGTAGACGTACACAATGTCCCAACCGAGACGTACGGGACGACAGGAACGGGATTCTGTAAAACATTACCAGCGAGGGGCTAGATGGGTTAGATTAGGTTGTGATACGTTATAGACGTATATAATGTTCCCACCGAGAAGTAGGGGCCGATATGCCATGAATGTTGTAAAATACCGCATCCGAGATGATGGCCTGCCTTAGGTTAGGATATATATCGCTGTAGAAGTTTATAATGTCCCAACCGAGACGTACGGGACGACAGGAACGGGATTCTGTAACACATTACCAGCGAGGGGCTAGATGTGTTAGGTTAGGTTATATTACGTTATAGACGAATATAATGTTCCCCCCGAGAAGTAGAGCCGATACGCCAGGAATGGCGTAAAATACTGCATCCGAGATGTTAGCCTGCCTTAAGTTAGGATATATATCGCTGTAGACGTTTATAATGTCCCAACCGAGACGTACGGGACGACAGGAACGGGATTCTGTAAAACATTACCAGCGAGGGGCTAGATGTGTTAGGTTAGGTTATATTACGTTATAGACGAACATAATGTTCCCCCCGAGAAGTAGAGCCGATACGCCAGGAATGGCGTAAAATACTGCATCCGGGATATTAGCCTGCCTTAAGTTGGGATATGTATCGCTGTAGACGTTTATAATGTCCCAACCGAGACGTACGGGACGACAGGAACGGGATTCTGTAAAACATTACCAGCGAGGGGCTAGATGGGTTAGGTTAGGTTGTGATACGTTATAGACGTATATAATGTTCCCACCGAGATGTAGCGGCCGATATGCCAGGAATGTTGTAAAATACTGCATCCGAGATGATAGCCTGCCTTAGGTTAGGATATATAACGCTATAGACGTATATAATATCCCAACCGAGATGTACGGGACGTCACGGACGGGATTCTGTAAAACATTACAAGCGAGGGGCTAGATGAGTTAGGTTAGGTTATATTACGTTATAGACCTATATAATGTTCCCACCGAGAAGTAGGGGCCGATACGCCAGGAATGTTGTAAAATTCTACATCCGAGATGATAGCCTGCCTTAGGTGAGGATATATAACGCTATAGACGTATATAATATCCCAACCGAGATGTACGGGACGACACGAACGGGATTCTGTAAAACATTACCAGCGAGGGGCTAGATGTGTTAGGTTAGGTTATATTACGTTATAGACGAATATAATGTTCCCACCGAGAAGTAGGGCCGATACGCCAGGAATGGCGTAAAATACTGCATCCGAGATGCTAGGCTGCCTTAGGTTAGGATATATAACGCTGTAGACGTACACAATGTCCCAACCGAGACGTACGGGACGACAGGAACGGGATTCTGTAAAACATTACCAGCGAGGGGCTAGATGGGTTAGATTAGGTTGTGATACGTTATAGACGTATATAATGTTCCCACCGAGAAGTAGGGGCCGATATGCCAGGAATGTTGTAAAATACCGCATCCGAGATGATGGCCTGCCTTAGGTTAGGATATATATCGCTGTAGAAGTTTATAATGTCCCAACCGAGACGTACGGGACGACAGGAACGGGATTCTGTAACACATTACCAGCGAGGGGCTAGATGTGTTAGGTTAGGTTATATTACGTTATAGACGAATATAATGTTCCCCCCGAGAAGTAGAGCCGATACGCCAGGAATGGCGTAAAATACTGCATCCGAGATGTTAACCTGCCTTAAGTTAGGATATATATCGCTGTAGACGTTTATAATGTCCCAACCGAGACGTACGGGACGACAGGAACGGGATTCTGTAAAACATTACCAGCGAGGGGCTAGATGTGTTAGGTTAGGTTATATTACGTTATAGACGAACATAATGTTCCCCCCGAGAAGTAGAGCCGATACGCCAGGAATGGCGTAAAATACTGCATCCGGGATATTAGCCTGCCTTAAGATGGGATATGTATCGCTGTAGACGTTTATAATGTCCCAACCGAGACGTACGGGACGACAGGAACGGGATTCTGTAAAACATTACCAGCGAGGGGCTAGATGGGTTAGGTTGGGTTGTGATACGTTATAGACGTATATAATGTTCCCACCGAGATGTAGCGGCCGATATGCCAGGAATGTTGTAAAATACTGCATCCGAGATGATAGCCTGCCTTAGGTTAGGATATATAACGCTATAGACGTATATAATATCCCAACCGAGATGTACGGGACGACACGAACGGGATTCTGTAAAACATTACCAGCGGGGGGCTAGATGTGTTAGGTTAGGTTATATTACGTTATAGACGAATATAATGTTCCCACCGAGAAGTAGGGCCGATACGCCAGGAATGGCGTAAAATACTGCATCCGAGATGTTAGGCTGCCTTAGGTTAGGATATATAACGCTGTAGACGTACACAATGTCCCAACGGAGACGTACGGGACGACAGGAACGGGATTCTGTAAAACATTACCAGCGAGGGGCTAGATGGGTTAGATTAGGTTGTGATACGTTATAGACGTATATAAGGTTCCCACCGAGAAGTAGGGGCCGACATGCCAGGAATGTTGTAAAATACCGCATCCGAGATGATGGCCTGCCTTAGGTTAGGATATATATCGCTGTAGAAGTTTATAATGTCCCAACCGAGACGTACGGGACGACAGGAACGGGATTCTGTAACACATTACCAGCGAGGGGCTAGATGTGTTAGGTTCGGTTATATTACGTTATAGACCTATATAATGTTCCCACCGAGAAGTAGGGGCCGATACGCCAGGAATGTGGTGAAATACTACATCCGAGATGATAGCCTGCCTCAGGTTAGGATATATAACGCTATAGACGTATATAATATTCCAACCGATATGTACGGGACGTAACGAGCGGGATTCTGTAAAACATTACCAGCGAGGGGCTAGATGGGTTAGGTTAGGTTGTGATACGTTATAGACGTATATAATGTTCCCACCGAGAAGTAGGGGCCGATACGCCAGGAATGTTGTAAAATTCTACATCCGAGATGATAGCCTGCCTTATGTTAGGATATATAACGCTATAGACGTATATAATATTCCAACCGATATGTACGGGACGTAACGAGCGGGATTCTGTAAAACATTACCAGCGAGGGGCTAGATTTGTTAGGTGAGGTTATATTACGTTATAGACCTATATAATGTTCCCACCGAGAAGTAGGGGCCGATACGCCAGGAATGTTGTAAAATTCTACATCCGAGATGATAGCCTGCCTTATGTTAGGATATATAACGCTATAGACGTATATAATATCCCAACCGAGATGTACGGGACGACACGAACGGGATTCTGTAAAACATTACCAGCGAGGGGCTAGATGTGTTAGGTTAGGTTATATTAAGTTATAGACGAATATAATGTTCCCCCCGAGAAGTAGGGCCGATACGCCAGGAATGGCGTAAAATACTGCATCCGATATGTTAGGCTGCCTTAGGTTAGGATATATAACGCTGTAGACGTACACAATGTCCCAACCGAGACGTACGGGACGACAGGAACGGGATTCTGTAAAACATTACCAGCGAGGGGCTAGATGGGTTAGATTAGCTTGTGATACGTTATAGACGTATATAATGTTCCCACCGAGAAGTAGGGGCCGATATGCCAGGAATGTTGTAAAATACCGCATCCGAGATGATGGCCTGCCTTAGATTAGGATATATATAGCTGTAGAAGTTTATAATGTCCCAACCGAGACGTACGGGACGACAGGAACGGGATTCTGTAACACATTACCACCGAGGGGCTAGATGTGTTAGGTTCGGTTATATTACGTTATAGACATATATAATGTTCCCACCGATAATTAGGGGCCGATATGCCAGGAATGTTGTAAAATACCGCATCCGAGATGATGGCCTGCCTTAGGTTAGGATATATATCGCTGTAGAAGTTTATAATGTCCCAACCGAGACGTACGGGACGACAGGAACGGGATTCTGTAACACATTACCAGCGAGGGGCTAGATGTGTTAGGTTCGGTTATATTACGTTATAGACCTATATAATGTTCCCACCGAGAAGTAGGGGCCGATACGACAGGAATGTTGTAAAATATTACAACCGAGATGTTAGACTGCCTTACGTTAGGATATATATCGCTGTAGACGTTTATAATGTCCCAACCGAGACGTACGGGACGACAGGAACGGGATTCTGTAAAACATTACCAGCGAGGGGCTAGATGGGTTAGGTTAGGTTGTGATACGTTATAGACATATATAATGTTCCCACCGATAAGTAGGGGCCGGTATGCCAGGAATGTTGTAAAATACTGCATCCGAGATGATGGCCTGCCTTAGGTTAGGATATATAACGTTATAGACGTATATAATGTCCCAACCGAGACGTACGGGACGACACGAACGCGATTCTGTAAAACATTACCAGCGAGGGGCTAGATTTGTTAGGTGAGGTAATATTACGTTATAGACCTATATAATGTTCCCACCGAGAAGTAGGGGCCGATACGCCGGGAATGTTGTTAAATTCTACATCCGAGATGATAGCCTGCCTTAGGTTAGGATATATGACGCTGTAGACGTACACAATGTCCCAACCGAGACGTACGGGACGGCACGAACGGGATTCTGTAAAACATTACCAGCGAGGGGCTGGACGGGTTAGGTTAGGTTGTGATACGTTATAGACGTATATAATGTTCCCACCGAGATGTAGGGGCCGATACGCCAGGCATGTTGTAAAATACTGCATCCGAGATGATAGCCTGCCTTAGGTTAGGATATATATCGCTGTAGAAGTTTATAATGTCCCAACCGAGACGTACGGGACGACAGGAACGGGATTCTGTAACACATTACCACCGAGGGGCTAGATGTGTTAGGTTCGGTTATATTACGTTATAGACATATATAATGTTCCCACCGATAATTAGGGGCCGATATGCCAGGAATGTTGTAAAATACCGCATCCGAGATGATAGCCTGCCTTAGATTAGGATATATAACGCTATAGACGTATATAATATCCCAACCGAGATGTACGGGACGACACGAACGGGATTCTGTAAAACATTACCAGCGACGGGCTAGGTGGGTTAGGTTAGGTTGTGATACGTTATAGACATATATAATGTTCCCGCCGATAAGTAGGGGCCGATATGCCAGGAATGTTGTAAAATTCTACATCCGAGATGATAGCCTGCCTTAGGTTAGGATATATAACGCTATAGACGTATATAATATCCCAACCGAGATGTACGGGACGACACGAACGGGATTCTGTAAAACATTACCAGCGAAGGGCTAGATGTGTTAGGTTAGGTTATATTACGTTATAGACGAATATAATGTTCCCACCGAGAAGTAGGGCCGATACGCCAGGATTGGCGTAAAATACTGCATCCGAGATGTTAGGCTGCCTTAGGTTAGGATATATAACGCTGTAGACGTACACAATGTCCCATCCGAGACGTGCGGGACGACAGGAACGGGATTCTGTAAAACATTACCAGCGAGGGGCTAGATGGGTTAGATTAGGTTGTGATACGTTATAGACGTATATAATGTTCCCACCGAGAAGTAGGGGCCGATATGCCAGGAATGTTGTAAAATACCGCATCCGAGATGATGGCCTGCCTTAGGTTAGGATATATATCGCTGTAGAAGTTTATAATGTCCCAACCGAGACGTACGGGACGACAGGAACGGGATTCTGTAACACATTACCAGCGAGGGGCTAGATGTGTTAGGTTAGGTTATATTACGTTATAGGCGAATATAATGTTCCCCCCGAGAAGTAGAGCCGATACGCCAGGAATGGCGTAAAATACTGCATCCGAGATGTTAGCCTGCCTTAAGTTAGGATATATATCGCTGTAGACGTTTATAATGTCCCAACCGAGACGTACGGGACGACAGGAACGGGATTCTGTAAAACATTACCAGCGAGGGGCTAGATGGGTTAGGTTAGGTTGTGATACGTTATAGACGTATATAATGTTCCCACCGAGATGTAGCGGCCGATATGCCAGGAATGTTGTAAAATACTGCATCCGAGATGATAGCCTGCCTTAGGTTAGGATATATAACGCTATAGACGTATATAATATCCCAACCGAGATGTACGGGACGTCACGAACGGGATTCTGTAAAACATTACAAGCGAGGGGCTAGATGAGTTAGGTTAGGCTATATTACGTTATAGACCTATATAATGTTCCCACCGAGAAGTAGGGGCCGATACGCCAGGAATGTTGTAAAATTCTACATCCGAGATGATAACCTGCCTTAGGTGAGGATATATAACGCTATAGACGTATATAATATCCCAACCGAGATGTACGGGACGACACGAACGGGATTCTGTAAAACATTACCAGCGAGGGGCTAGATGTGTTAGGTTAGGTTATATTACGTTATAGACGAATATAATGTTCCCACCGAGAAGTAGGGCCGATACGCCAGGAATGGCGTAAAATACTGCATCCGAGATGTTAGGCTGCCTTAGGTTAGGATATATAACGCTGTAGACGTACACAATGTCCCAACCGAGACGTACGGGACGACAGGAACGGGATTCTGTAAAACATTACCAGCGAGGGGATAGATGGGTTAGATTACGTTGTGATACGTTATAGACGTATATAATGTTCCTTCCGAGAAGTAGGGGCCATATGCCAGGAGTGTTGTAAAATACCGCATCCGAGATGATGGCCTGCCTTAGGTTAGGATATATATCGCTGTAGAAGTTTATAATGTCCCAACCGAGACGTACGGGACGACAGGAACGGGATTCTGTAACACATTACCAGCGAGGGGCTAGATGTGTTAGGTTAGGTTATATTACGTTATAAGCGAATATAATGTTCCCACCGAGAAGTAGGGGCCGATACGCCAGGAATGTTGTAAAATACTACATCCGAGATGTTAGACTGCCTTACGTTAGGATATATATCGCTGTAGACGTTTATAATGTCCCAACCCCGACGTAAGGGACGACAGGAACGGGATTCTGTAAAACATTACCAGCGACGGGCTAGGTGGGTTAGGTTAAGTTGTGATACGTTATAGACATATATAATGTTCCCACCGATAAGTAGGGGCCGACATGCCAGGAATGTTGTAAAATACTGCATCCGAGATGATAGCCTGCCTTAGATTAGGATCTATAACGCTATAGACGTATATAATATTCCAACCGAGATGTACGGGACGTCACGAACGGGATTCTGTAAAACATTACCAGCGAGGGGCTAGATGGGTTAGGTTAGTATGTGAACCGTTATAGACGTATATAATGTTCCCACCGAGAAGTAGGGGCCGATACGCCAGGAATGTTGTAAAATACTACATCCGAGATGATGGCCTGCCTCAGGTTAGGATATATAACGCTATAGACGTATATAATATTGCAACCGAGATGTACGGGACGTAACGAGCGGGATTCTGTAAAACATTACCAGCGAGGGGCTAGATTTGTTAGGTGAGGTTATATAACGTTATAGACCTATATAATGTTCCCACCGAGAAGTAGGGGCCGATACGCCAGGAATGTTGTAAAATTCTACATCCGAGATGATAGCCTGCCTTAGGTTAGGATATATAACGCTATAGACGTATATAATATCCCAACCGAGATGTACGGGACGACACGAACGGGATTCTGTAAAACATTACCAGCGAGGGGCTAGACGTGTTAGGTTAGGTTATATTACGTTATAGACGAATATAATGTTCCCACCGAGAAGTAGGGCCGATACGCCAGGAATGGCGTAAAATACTGCATCCGAGATGTTAGGCTGCCTTAGGTTAGGATATATAACGCTGTAGACGTACACAATGTCCCAACCGAGACGTACGGGACGACAGGAACGGGATTCTGTAAAACATTACCAGCGAGGGGCTAGATGGGTTAGATTAGGTTGTGATACGTTATAGACGTATATAATGTTCCCACCGAGAAGTAGGGGCCGATATGCCAGGAATGTTGTAAAATACCGCATCCGAGATGATGGCCTGCCTTAGGTTAGGATATATATCGCTGTAGAAGTTTATAATGTCCCAACCGAGACGTACGGGACGACAGGAACGGGATTCTGTAACACATTACCAGCGAGGGGCTAGATGTGTTAGGTTAGGTTATATTACGTTATAGACGAATATAATGTTCCCCCGAGAAGTAGAGCCGATACGCCAGGAATGGCGTAAAATACTGCATCCGAGATGTTAGCCTGCCTTAAATTAGGATATATATCGCTGTAGACGTTTATAATGTCCCAACCGAGACGTACGGGACGACAGGAACGGGATTCTGTAAAACATTACCAGCGAGGGGCTAGATGTGTTAGGTTAGGTTATATTACGTTATAGACGAACATAATGTTCCCCCCGAGAAGTAGAGCCGATACGCCAGGAATGGCGTAAAATACTGCATCCGGGATATTAGCCTGCCTTAAGTTGGGATATGTATCGCTGTAGACGTTTATAATGTCCCAACCGAGACGTACGGGACGACAGGAACGGGATTCTGTAAAACATTACCAGCGAGGGGCTAGATGGGTTAGGTTAGGTTGTGATACGTTATAGACGTATATAATGTTCCCACCGAGATGTAGCGGCCGATATGCCAGGAATGTTGTAAAATACTGCATCCGAGATGATAGCCTGCCTTAGGTTAGGATATATAACGCTATAGACGTATATAATATCCCAACCGAGATGTACGGGACGTCACGAACGGGATTCTGTAAAACATTACAAGCGAGGGGCTAGATGAGTTAGGTTAGGTTATATTACGTTATAGACCTATATAATGTTCCCACCGAGAAGTAGGGGCCGATACGCCAGGAATGTTGTAAAATTCTACATCCGAGATGATAGCCTGCCTTAGGTGAGGATATATAACGCTATAGACGTATATAATATCCCAACCGAGATGTACGGGACGACACGAACGGGATTCTGTAAAACATTACCAGCGAGGGGCTAGATGTGTTAGGTTAGGTTATATTACGTTATAGACGAATATAATGTTCCCACCGAGAAGTAGGGCCGATACGCCAGGAATGGCGTAAAATACTGCATCCGAGATGCTAGGCTGCCTTAGGTTAGGATATATAACGCTGTAGACGTACACAATGTCCCAACCGAGACGTACGGGACGACAGGAACGGGATTCTGTAAAACATTACCAGCGAGGGGCTAGATGGGTTAGATTAGGTTGTGATACGTTATAGACGTATATAATGTTCCCACCGAGAAGTAGGGGCCGATATGCCATGAATGTTGTAAAATACCGCATCCGAGATGATGGCCTGCCTTAGGTTAGGATATATATCGCTGTAGAAGTTTATAATGTCCCAACCGAGACGTACGGGACGACAGGAACGGGATTCTGTAACACATTACCAGCGAGGGGCTAGATGTGTTAGGTTAGGTTATATTACGTTATAGACGAATATAATGTTCCCCCCGAGAAGTAGAGCCGATACGCCAGGAATGGCGTAAAATACTGCATCCGAGATGTTAGCCTGCCTTAAGTTAGGATATATATCGCTGTAGACGTTTATAATGTCCCAACCGAGACGTACGGGACGACAGGAACGGGATTCTGTAAAACATTACCAGCGAGGGGCTAGATGTGTTAGGTTAGGTTATATTACGTTATAGACGAACATAATGTTCCCCCCGAGAAGTAGAGCCGATACGCCAGGAATGGCGTAAAATACTGCATCCGGGATATTAGCCTGCCTTAAGTTGGGATATGTATCGCTGTAGACGTTTATAATGTCCCAACCGAGACGTACGGGACGACAGGAACGGGATTCTGTAAAACATTACCAGCGAGGGGCTAGATGGGTTAGGTTAGGTTGTGATACGTTATAGACGTATATAATGTTCCCACCGAGATGTAGCGGCCGATATGCCAGGAATGTTGTAAAATACTGCATCCGAGATGATAGCCTGCCTTAGGTTAGGATATATAACGCTATAGACGTATATAATATCCCAACCGAGATGTACGGGACGTCACGGACGGGATTCTGTAAAACATTACAAGCGAGGGGCTAGATGAGTTAGGTTAGGTTATATTACGTTATAGACCTATATAATGTTCCCACCGAGAAGTAGGGGCCGATACGCCAGGAATGTTGTAAAATTCTACATCCGAGATGATAGCCTGCCTTAGGTGAGGATATATAACGCTATAGACGTATATAATATCCCAACCGAGATGTACGGGACGACACGAACGGGATTCTGTAAAACATTACCAGCGAGGGGCTAGATGTGTTAGGTTAGGTTATATTACGTTATAGACGAATATAATGTTCCCACCGAGAAGTAGGGCCGATACGCCAGGAATGGCGTAAAATACTGCATCCGAGATGCTAGGCTGCCTTAGGTTAGGATATATAACGCTGTAGACGTACACAATGTCCCAACCGAGACGTACGGGACGACAGGAACGGGATTCTGTAAAACATTACCAGCGAGGGGCTAGATGGGTTAGATTAGGTTGTGATACGTTATAGACGTATATAATGTTCCCACCGAGAAGTAGGGGCCGATATGCCAGGAATGTTGTAAAATACCGCATCCGAGATGATGGCCTGCCTTAGGTTAGGATATATATCGCTGTAGAAGTTTATAATGTCCCAACCGAGACGTACGGGACGACAGGAACGGGATTCTGTAACACATTACCAGCGAGGGGCTAGATGTGTTAGGTTAGGTTATATTACGTTATAGACGAATATAATGTTCCCCCCGAGAAGTAGAGCCGATACGCCAGGAATGGCGTAAAATACTGCATCCGAGATGTTAACCTGCCTTAAGTTAGGATATATATCGCTGTAGACGTTTATAATGTCCCAACCGAGACGTACGGGACGACAGGAACGGGATTCTGTAAAACATTACCAGCGAGGGGCTAGATGTGTTAGGTTAGGTTATATTACGTTATAGACGAACATAATGTTCCCCCCGAGAAGTAGAGCCGATACGCCAGGAATGGCGTAAAATACTGCATCCGGGATATTAGCCTGCCTTAAGATGGGATATGTATCGCTGTAGACGTTTATAATGTCCCAACCGAGACGTACGGGACGACAGGAACGGGATTCTGTAAAACATTACCAGCGAGGGGCTAGATGGGTTAGGTTGGGTTGTGATACGTTATAGACGTATATAATGTTCCCACCGAGATGTAGCGGCCGATATGCCAGGAATGTTGTAAAATACTGCATCCGAGATGATAGCCTGCCTTAGGTTAGGATATATAACGCTATAGACGTATATAATATCCCAACCGAGATGTACGGGACGACACGAACGGGATTCTGTAAAACATTACCAGCGGGGGGCTAGATGTGTTAGGTTAGGTTATATTACGTTATAGACGAATATAATGTTCCCACCGAGAAGTAGGGCCGATACGCCAGGAATGGCGTAAAATACTGCATCCGAGATGTTAGGCTGCCTTAGGTTAGGATATATAACGCTGTAGACGTACACAATGTCCCAACGGAGACGTACGGGACGACAGGAACGGGATTCTGTAAAACATTACCAGCGAGGGGCTAGATGGGTTAGATTAGGTTGTGATACGTTATAGACGTATATAAGGTTCCCACCGAGAAGTAGGGGCCGACATGCCAGGAATGTTGTAAAATACCGCATCCGAGATGATGGCCTGCCTTAGGTTAGGATATATATCGCTGTAGAAGTTTATAATGTCCCAACCGAGACGTACGGGACGACAGGAACGGGATTCTGTAACACATTACCAGCGAGGGGCTAGATGTGTTAGGTTCGGTTATATTACGTTATAGACCTATATAATGTTCCCACCGAGAAGTAGGGGCCGATACGCCAGGAATGTGGTGAAATACTACATCCGAGATGATAGCCTGCCTCAGGTTAGGATATATAACGCTATAGACGTATATAATATTCCAACCGATATGTACGGGACGTAACGAGCGGGATTCTGTAAAACATTACCAGCGAGGGGCTAGATGGGTTAGGTTAGGTTGTGATACGTTATAGACGTATATAATGTTCCCACCGAGAAGTAGGGGCCGATACGCCAGGAATGTTGTAAAATTCTACATCCGAGATGATAGCCTGCCTTATGTTAGGATATATAACGCTATAGACGTATATAATATTCCAACCGATATGTACGGGACGTAACGAGCGGGATTCTGTAAAACATTACCAGCGAGGGGCTAGATTTGTTAGGTGAGGTTATATTACGTTATAGACCTATATAATGTTCCCACCGAGAAGTAGGGGCCGATACGCCAGGAATGTTGTAAAATTCTACATCCGAGATGATAGCCTGCCTTATGTTAGGATATATAACGCTATAGACGTATATAATATCCCAACCGAGATGTACGGGACGACACGAACGGGATTCTGTAAAACATTACCAGCGAGGGGCTAGATGTGTTAGGTTAGGTTATATTAAGTTATAGACGAATATAATGTTCCCCCCGAGAAGTAGGGCCGATACGCCAGGAATGGCGTAAAATACTGCATCCGATATGTTAGGCTGCCTTAGGTTAGGATATATAACGCTGTAGACGTACACAATGTCCCAACCGAGACGTACGGGACGACAGGAACGGGATTCTGTAAAACATTACCAGCGAGGGGCTAGATGGGTTAGATTAGCTTGTGATACGTTATAGACGTATATAATGTTCCCACCGAGAAGTAGGGGCCGATATGCCAGGAATGTTGTAAAATACCGCATCCGAGATGATGGCCTGCCTTAGATTAGGATATATATAGCTGTAGAAGTTTATAATGTCCCAACCGAGACGTACGGGACGACAGGAACGGGATTCTGTAACACATTACCACCGAGGGGCTAGATGTGTTAGGTTCGGTTATATTACGTTATAGACATATATAATGTTCCCACCGATAATTAGGGGCCGATATGCCAGGAATGTTGTAAAATACCGCATCCGAGATGATGGCCTGCCTTAGGTTAGGATATATATCGCTGTAGAAGTTTATAATGTCCCAACCGAGACGTACGGGACGACAGGAACGGGATTCTGTAACACATTACCAGCGAGGGGCTAGATGTGTTAGGTTCGGTTATATTACGTTATAGACCTATATAATGTTCCCACCGAGAAGTAGGGGCCGATACGACAGGAATGTTGTAAAATATTACAACCGAGATGTTAGACTGCCTTACGTTAGGATATATATCGCTGTAGACGTTTATAATGTCCCAACCGAGACGTACGGGACGACAGGAACGGGATTCTGTAAAACATTACCAGCGAGGGGCTAGATGGGTTAGGTTAGGTTGTGATACGTTATAGACATATATAATGTTCCCACCGATAAGTAGGGGCCGGTATGCCAGGAATGTTGTAAAATACTGCATCCGAGATGATGGCCTGCCTTAGGTTAGGATATATAACGTTATAGACGTATATAATGTCCCAACCGAGACGTACGGGACGACACGAACGCGATTCTGTAAAACATTACCAGCGAGGGGCTAGATTTGTTAGGTGAGGTAATATTACGTTATAGACCTATATAATGTTCCCACCGAGAAGTAGGGGCCGATACGCCGGGAATGTTGTTAAATTCTACATCCGAGATGATAGCCTGCCTTAGGTTAGGATATATGACGCTGTAGACGTACACAATGTCCCAACCGAGACGTACGGGACGGCACGAACGGGATTCTGTAAAACATTACCAGCGAGGGGCTGGACGGGTTAGGTTAGGTTGTGATACGTTATAGACGTATATAATGTTCCCACCGAGATGTAGGGGCCGATACGCCAGGCATGTTGTAAAATACTGCATCCGAGATGATAGCCTGCCTTAGGTTAGGATATATATCGCTGTAGAAGTTTATAATGTCCCAACCGAGACGTACGGGACGACAGGAACGGGATTCTGTAACACATTACCACCGAGGGGCTAGATGTGTTAGGTTCGGTTATATTACGTTATAGACATATATAATGTTCCCACCGATAATTAGGGGCCGATATGCCAGGAATGTTGTAAAATACCGCATCCGAGATGATAGCCTGCCTTAGATTAGGATATATAACGCTATAGACGTATATAATATCCCAACCGAGATGTACGGGACGACACGAACGGGATTCTGTAAAACATTACCAGCGACGGGCTAGGTGGGTTAGGTTAGGTTGTGATACGTTATAGACATATATAATGTTCCCGCCGATAAGTAGGGGCCGATATGCCAGGAATGTTGTAAAATTCTACATCCGAGATGATAGCCTGCCTTAGGTTAGGATATATAACGCTATAGACGTATATAATATCCCAACCGAGATGTACGGGACGACACGAACGGGATTCTGTAAAACATTACCAGCGAAGGGCTAGATGTGTTAGGTTAGGTTATATTACGTTATAGACGAATATAATGTTCCCACCGAGAAGTAGGGCCGATACGCCAGGATTGGCGTAAAATACTGCATCCGAGATGTTAGGCTGCCTTAGGTTAGGATATATAACGCTGTAGACGTACACAATGTCCCATCCGAGACGTGCGGGACGACAGGAACGGGATTCTGTAAAACATTACCAGCGAGGGGCTAGATGGGTTAGATTAGGTTGTGATACGTTATAGACGTATATAATGTTCCCACCGAGAAGTAGGGGCCGATATGCCAGGAATGTTGTAAAATACCGCATCCGAGATGATGGCCTGCCTTAGGTTAGGATATATATCGCTGTAGAAGTTTATAATGTCCCAACCGAGACGTACGGGACGACAGGAACGGGATTCTGTAACACATTACCAGCGAGGGGCTAGATGTGTTAGGTTAGGTTATATTACGTTATAGGCGAATATAATGTTCCCCCCGAGAAGTAGAGCCGATACGCCAGGAATGGCGTAAAATACTGCATCCGAGATGTTAGCCTGCCTTAAGTTAGGATATATATCGCTGTAGACGTTTATAATGTCCCAACCGAGACGTACGGGACGACAGGAACGGGATTCTGTAAAACATTACCAGCGAGGGGCTAGATGGGTTAGGTTAGGTTGTGATACGTTATAGACGTATATAATGTTCCCACCGAGATGTAGCGGCCGATATGCCAGGAATGTTGTAAAATACTGCATCCGAGATGATAGCCTGCCTTAGGTTAGGATATATAACGCTATAGACGTATATAATATCCCAACCGAGATGTACGGGACGTCACGAACGGGATTCTGTAAAACATTACAAGCGAGGGGCTAGATGAGTTAGGTTAGGCTATATTACGTTATAGACCTATATAATGTTCCCACCGAGAAGTAGGGGCCGATACGCCAGGAATGTTGTAAAATTCTACATCCGAGATGATAACCTGCCTTAGGTGAGGATATATAACGCTATAGACGTATATAATATCCCAACCGAGATGTACGGGACGACACGAACGGGATTCTGTAAAACATTACCAGCGAGGGGCTAGATGTGTTAGGTTAGGTTATATTACGTTATAGACGAATATAATGTTCCCACCGAGAAGTAGGGCCGATACGCCAGGAATGGCGTAAAATACTGCATCCGAGATGTTAGGCTGCCTTAGGTTAGGATATATAACGCTGTAGACGTACACAATGTCCCAACCGAGACGTACGGGACGACAGGAACGGGATTCTGTAAAACATTACCAGCGAGGGGCTAGATGGGTTAGATTAGGTTGTGGTACGTTATAGACGTATATAAGGTTCCCACCGAGAAGTAGGGGCCGATATGCCAGGAATGTTGTAAAATACCGCATCCGAGATGATGGCCTGCCTTAGGTTAGGATATATATCGCTGTAGAAGTTTATAATGTCCCAACCGAGACGTACGGGACGACAGGAACGGGATTCTGTAACACATTAGCAGCGAGGGGCTAGATGTGTTAGGTTCGGTTATATTACGTTATAGACCTATATAATGTTCCCACCGAGAAGTAGGGGCCGATACGACAGGAATGTTGTAAAATACTACAACCGAGATGTTAGACTGCCTTACGTTAGGATATATATCGCTGTAGACGTTTATAATGTCCCAACCGAGACGTACGGGACGACAGGGACGGGATTCTGTAAAACATTACCAGCGAGGGGCTAGATGGGTTAGGTTAGGTTGTGATACGTTATAGACATATATAATGTTCCCACCGCTAAGTAGGGGCCGATATGCCAGGAATGTTGTAAAATACTGCATCCGAGATGATAGCCTGCCTTATATTAGGATCTATAACGCTATAGACGTATATAATATTCCAACCGAGATGTACGGGACGACACGAACGGGATTCTGTAAAACATTACCAGCGAGGGGCTAGATGTGTTAGGTTAGGTTATATTACGTTATAGACGAATATAATGTTCCCCCTGAGAAGTAGAGGCCGATACGCCAGGAATGTTGTAAAATACTACATCCGAGATGTTAGCCTGTCTTACGTTAGGATATATATCGCTGTAGACGTTTATAATGTCCCAACCGAGACGTATGGGACGACGGGAACGGGTTTCTGTAAAACATTACCAGCGAGGGGCTAGATGTGATAGGTTAGGTTTTATTACGTTATAGACGAATATAATGTTCCCCCCGAGAAGTAGAGCCGATACCCCAGGAATGGCGTAAAATACTGCATCCGAGATGTTAGCCTGCCTTAAGTTAGGATATATATCGCTGTAGACGTGTATAATGTCCCAACCGAGACGTACGGGACGACACGAACGGGATTCTGTAAAACATTACCAGCGAGGGGCTAGATGGGTTAGGTTAGTATGTGAACCGTTATTGACGTATATAATGTTCCCACCGAGAAGTAGGGGCCGATACGCCAGGAATGTTGTAAAATACTACATCCGAGATGATGGCCTGCCTTAGATTAGGATATATATCGCTGTAGAAGTTTATAATGTCCCAACCGAGACGTACGGGACGACAGGAACGGGATTCTGTAACACATTACCACCGAGGGGCTAGATGTGTTAGGTTCGGTTATATTACGTTATAGACATATATAATGTTCCCACCGATAATTAGGGGCCGATATGCCAGGAATGTTGTAAAATACCGCATCCGAGATGATAGCCTGCCTTAGATTAGGATATATAACGCTATAGACGTATATAATATTCCAACCGAGATGTACGGGACGACACGAACGGGATTCTGTAAAACATTACCAGCGAGGGGCTAGATGTGTTAGGTTAGGTTATATTACGTTATAGACGTATATAATGTTCCCACCGAGATGTAGGGGCCGATACGCCAGGCATGTTGTAAAATACTGCATCCGAGATGATAGCCTGCCTTAGGTTAGGATATATATCACTGTAGAAGTTTATAATGTCCCAACCGAGACGTACGGGACGACAGGAACGGGATTCTGTAAAACATTACCAGCGAGGGGCTAGATGGGTTAGATTAGGTTGTGATACGTTATAGACGTATATAATGTTCCCTCCGAGAAGTAGGGGCCGATATGCCAGGAGTGTTGTAAAATACCGCATCCGAGATGATGGCCTGCCTTAGGTTAGGATATATATCGCTGTAGAAGTTTATAATGTCCCAACCGAGACGTACGGGACGACAGGAACGGGATTCTGTAACACATTACCAGCGAGGGGCTAGATGTGTTAGGTTCGGTTATATTACGTTATAGACCTATATAATGTTCCCACCGAGAAGTAGGGGCCGATACGACAGGAATGTTGTAAAATATTACAACCGAGATGTTAGACTGCCTTACGTTAGGATATATATCGCTGTAGACGTTTATAATGTCCCAACCGAGACGTACGGGACGACAGGAACGGGATTCTGTAAAACATTACCAGCGAGGGGCTAGATGGGTTAGGTTAGGTTGTGATACGTTATAGACATATATAATGTTCCCACCGATAAGTAGGGGCCGGTATGCCAGGAATGTTGTAAAATACTGCATCCGAGATGATGGCCTGCCTTAGGTTAGGATATATAACGTTATAGACGTATATAATGTCCCAACCGAGACGTACGGGACGACACGAACGCGATTCTGTAAAACATTACCAGCGAGGGGCTAGATTTGTTAGGTGAGGTAATATTACGTTATAGACCTATATAATGTTCCCACCGAGAAGTAGGGGCCGATACGCCGGGAATGTTGTTAAATTCTACATCCGAGATGATAGCCTGCCTTAGGTTAGGATATATGACGCTGTAGACGTACACAATGTCCCAACCGAGACGTACGGGACGGCACGAACGGGATTCTGTAAAACATTACCAGCGAGGGGCTGGACGGGTTAGGTTAGGTTGTGATACGTTATAGACGTATATAATGTTCCCACCGAGATGTAGGGGCCGATACGCCAGGCATGTTGTAAAATACTGCATCCGAGATGATAGCCTGCCTTAGGTTAGGATATATATCGCTGTAGAAGTTTATAATGTCCCAACCGAGACGTACGGGACGACAGGAACGGGATTCTGTAACACATTACCACCGAGGGGCTAGATGTGTTAGGTTCGGTTATATTACGTTATAGACATATATAATGTTCCCACCGATAATTAGGGGCCGATATGCCAGGAATGTTGTAAAATACCGCATCCGAGATGATAGCCTGCCTTAGATTAGGATATATAACGCTATAGACGTATATAATATCCCAACCGAGATGTACGGGACGACACGAACGGGATTCTGTAAAACATTACCAGCGACGGGCTAGGTGGGTTAGGTTAGGTTGTGATACGTTATAGACATATATAATGTTCCCGCCGATAAGTAGGGGCCGATATGCCAGGAATGTTGTAAAATTCTACATCCGAGATGATAGCCTGCCTTAGGTTAGGATATATAACGCTATAGACGTATATAATATCCCAACCGAGATGTACGGGACGACACGAACGGGATTCTGTAAAACATTACCAGCGAAGGGCTAGATGTGTTAGGTTAGGTTATATTACGTTATAGACGAATATAATGTTCCCACCGAGAAGTAGGGCCGATACGCCAGGATTGGCGTAAAATACTGCATCCGAGATGTTAGGCTGCCTTAGGTTAGGATATATAACGCTGTAGACGTACACAATGTCCCATCCGAGACGTGCGGGACGACAGGAACGGGATTCTGTAAAACATTACCAGCGAGGGGCTAGATGGGTTAGATTAGGTTGTGATACGTTATAGACGTATATAATGTTCCCACCGAGAAGTAGGGGCCGATATGCCAGGAATGTTGTAAAATACCGCATCCGAGATGATGGCCTGCCTTAGGTTAGGATATATATCGCTGTAGAAGTTTATAATGTCCCAACCGAGACGTACGGGACGACAGGAACGGGATTCTGTAACACATTACCAGCGAGGGGCTAGAGGGGTTAGGTTAGGTTGTGATAAGTTATAGACGTATATAATGTTCCCACCGAGATGTAGCGGCCGATATGCCAGGAATGTTGTAAAATACTGCATCCGAGATGATGGCCTGCCTTAGGTTAGGATATATAACGCTATAGACGTATATAATATCCCAGTCGAGACGTACGGAACGACACGAACGCGATTCTGTAAAATATTACCAGCGAGGGGCTAGATGGGTTAGGTTAGGTTATGTTACGTTATAGACGTGTATAATGTTCCCACCGAGAAGTAGAGCCGATACGCCCGGAATGGCGTAAAATACTGCATCCGAGATGATAGCCTGCCTTACGTTAGGATATATATCGCTGTAGACGTTTATAATGTCCCAACCGAGACGTACGGGACGACAGAAACGGGATTCTGTAAAACATTACCAGCGAGGGGCTAGATGTGTTAGGTTAGGTTATATTACGTTATAGACGAACATAATGTTCCCCCCGAGAAGTAGAGCCGATACGCCAGGAATGGCGTAAAATACTGCATCCGGGATATTAGCCTGCCTTAAGTTAGGATATGTATCGCTGTAGACGTTTATAATGTCCCAACCGAGACGTACGGGACGACAGGAACGGGATTCTGTAAAACATTACCAGCGAGGGGCTAGATGGGTTAGGTTAGGTTGTGATACGTTATAGACGTATATAATGTTCCCACCGAGATGTAGCGGCCGATATGCCAGGAATGTTGTAAAATACTGCATCCGAGATGATAGCCTGCCTTAGGTTAGGATATATAACGCTATAGACGTATATAATATCCCAACCGAGATGTACGGGACGTCACGAACGGGATTCTGTAAAACATTACAAGCGAGGGGCTAGATGAGTTAGGTTAGGCTATATTACGTTATAGACCTATATAATGTTCCCACCGAGAAGTAGGGGCCGATACGCCAGGAATGTTGTAAAATTCTACATCCGAGATGATAACCTGCCTTAGGTGAGGATATATAACGCTATAGACGTATATAATATCCCAACCGAGATGTACGGGACGACACGAACGGGATTCTGTAAAACATTACCAGCGAGGGGCTAGATGTGTTAGGTTAGGTTATATTACGTTATAGACGAATATAATGTTCCCACCGAGAAGTAGGGCCGATACGCCAGGAATGGCGTAAAATACTGCATCCGAGATGTTAGGCTGCCTTAGGTTAGGATATATAACGCTGTAGACGTACACAATGTCCCAACCGAGACGTACGGGACGACAGGAACGGGATTCTGTAAAACATTACCAGCGAGGGGCTAGATGGGTTAGATTAGGTTGTGGTACGTTATAGACGTATATAAGGTTCCCACCGAGAAGTAGGGGCCGATATGCCAGGAATGTTGTAAAATACCGCATCCGAGATGATGGCCTGCCTTAGGTTAGGATATATATCGCTGTAGAAGTTTATAATGTCCCAACCGAGACGTACGGGACGACAGGAACGGGATTCTGTAACACATTAGCAGCGAGGGGCTAGATGTGTTAGGTTCGGTTATATTACGTTATAGACCTATATAATGTTCCCACCGAGAAGTAGGGGCCGATACGACAGGAATGTTGTAAAATACTACAACCGAGATGTTAGACTGCCTTACGTTAGGATATATATCGCTGTAGACGTTTATAATGTCCCAACCGAGACGTACGGGACGACAGGGACGGGATTCTGTAAAACATTACCAGCGAGGGGCTAGATGGGTTAGGTTAGGTTGTGATACGTTATAGACATATATAATGTTCCCACCGCTAAGTAGGGGCCGATATGCCAGGAATGTTGTAAAATACTGCATCCGAGATGATAGCCTGCCTTATATTAGGATCTATAACGCTATAGACGTATATAATATTCCAACCGAGATGTACGGGACGACACGAACGGGATTCTGTAAAACATTACCAGCGAGGGGCTAGATGTGTTAGGTTAGGTTATATTACGTTATAGACGAATATAATGTTCCCCCTGAGAAGTAGAGGCCGATACGCCAGGAATGTTGTAAAATACTACATCCGAGATGTTAGCCTGTCTTACGTTAGGATATATATCGCTGTAGACGTTTATAATGTCCCAACCGAGACGTATGGGACGACGGGAACGGGTTTCTGTAAAACATTACCAGCGAGGGGCTAGATGTGATAGGTTAGGTTTTATTACGTTATAGACGAATATAATGTTCCCCCCGAGAAGTAGAGCCGATACCCCAGGAATGGCGTAAAATACTGCATCCGAGATGTTAGCCTGCCTTAAGTTAGGATATATATCGCTGTAGACGTGTATAATGTCCCAACCGAGACGTACGGGACGACACGAACGGGATTCTGTAAAACATTACCAGCGAGGGGCTAGATGGGTTAGGTTAGTATGTGAACCGTTATTGACGTATATAATGTTCCCACCGAGAAGTAGGGGCCGATACGCCAGGAATGTTGTAAAATACTACATCCGAGATGATGGCCTGCCTTAGATTAGGATATATATCGCTGTAGAAGTTTATAATGTCCCAACCGAGACGTACGGGACGACAGGAACGGGATTCTGTAACACATTACCACCGAGGGGCTAGATGTGTTAGGTTCGGTTATATTACGTTATAGACATATATAATGTTCCCACCGATAATTAGGGGCCGATATGCCAGGAATGTTGTAAAATACCGCATCCGAGATGATAGCCTGCCTTAGATTAGGATATATAACGCTATAGACGTATATAATATTCCAACCGAGATGTACGGGACGACACGAACGGGATTCTGTAAAACATTACCAGCGAGGGGCTAGATGTGTTAGGTTAGGTTATATTACGTTATAGACGTATATAATGTTCCCACCGAGATGTAGGGGCCGATACGCCAGGCATGTTGTAAAATACTGCATCCGAGATGATAGCCTGCCTTAGGTTAGGATATATATCACTGTAGAAGTTTATAATGTCCCAACCGAGACGTACGGGACGACAGGAACGGGATTCTGTAAAACATTACCAGCGAGGGGCTAGATGGGTTAGATTAGGTTGTGATACGTTATAGACGTATATAATGTTCCCTCCGAGAAGTAGGGGCCGATATGCCAGGAGTGTTGTAAAATACCGCATCCGAGATGATGGCCTGCCTTAGGTTAGGATATATATCGCTGTAGAAGTTTATAATGTCCCAACCGAGACGTACGGGACGACAGGAACGGGATTCTGTAACACATTACCAGCGAGGGGCTAGATGTGTTAGGTTCGGTTATATTACGTTATAGACCTATATAATGTTCCCACCGAGAAGTAGGGGCCGATACGACAGGAATGTTGTAAAATATTACAACCGAGATGTTAGACTGCCTTACGTTAGGATATATATCGCTGTAGACGTTTATAATGTCCCAACCGAGACGTACGGGACGACAGGAACGGGATTCTGTAAAACATTACCAGCGAGGGGCTAGATGGGTTAGGTTAGGTTGTGATACGTTATAGACATATATAATGTTCCCACCGATAAGTAGGGGCCGGTATGCCAGGAATGTTGTAAAATACTGCATCCGAGATGATGGCCTGCCTTAGGTTAGGATATATAACGTTATAGACGTATATAATGTCCCAACCGAGACGTACGGGACGACACGAACGCGATTCTGTAAAACATTACCAGCGAGGGGCTAGATTTGTTAGGTGAGGTAATATTACGTTATAGACCTATATAATGTTCCCACCGAGAAGTAGGGGCCGATACGCCGGGAATGTTGTTAAATTCTACATCCGAGATGATAGCCTGCCTTAGGTTAGGATATATGACGCTGTAGACGTACACAATGTCCCAACCGAGACGTACGGGACGGCACGAACGGGATTCTGTAAAACATTAGCAGCGAGGGGCTGGACGGGTTAGGTTAGGTTGTGATACGTTATAGACGTATATAATGTTCCCACCGAGATGTAGGGGCCGATACGCCAGGCATGTTGTAAAATACTGCATCCGAGATGATAGCCTGCCTTAGGTTAGGATATATATCGCTGTAGAAGTTTATAATGTCCCAACCGAGACGTACGGGACGACAGGAACGGGATTCTGTAACACATTACCACCGAGGGGCTAGATGTGTTAGGTTCGGTTATATTACGTTATAGACATATATAATGTTCCCACCGATAATTAGGGGCCGATATGCCAGGAATGTTGTAAAATACCGCATCCGAGATGATAGCCTGCCTTAGATTAGGATATATAACGCTATAGACGTATATAATATCCCAACCGAGATGTACGGGACGACACGAACGGGATTCTGTAAAACATTACCAGCGACGGGCTAGGTGGGTTAGGTTAGGTTGTGATACGTTATAGACATATATAATGTTCCCGCCGATAAGTAGGGGCCGATATGCCAGGAATGTTGTAAAATTCTACATCCGAGATGATAGCCTGCCTTAGGTTAGGATATATAACGCTATAGACGTATATAATATCCCAACCTAGATGTACGGGACGACACGAACGGGATTCTGTAAAACATTACCAGCGAAGGGCTAGATGTGTTAGGTTAGGTTATATTACGTTATAGACGAATATAATGTTCCCACCGAGAAGTAGGGCCGATACGCCAGGATTGGCGTAAAATACTGCATCCGAGATGTTAGGCTGCCTTAGGTTAGGATATATAACGCTGTAGACGTACACAATGTCCCATCCGAGACGTGCGGGACGACAGGAACGGGATTCTGTAAAACATTACCAGCGAGGGGCTAGATGTGTTAGGTTAGGTTATATTACGTTATAGACGAACATAATGTTCCCCCCGAGAAGTAGAGCCGATACGCCAGGAATGGCGTAAAATACTGCATCCGGGATATTAGCCTGCCTTAAGTTAGGATATGTATCGCTGTAGACGTTTATAATGTCCCAACCGAGACGTACGGGACGACAGGAACGGGATTCTGTAAAACATTACCAGCGAGGGGCTAGATGGGTTAGGTTAGGTTGTGATACGTTATAGACGTATATAATGTTCCCACCGAGATGTAGCGGCCGATATGCCAGGAATGTTGTAAAATACTGCATCCGAGATGATAGCCTGCCTTAGGTTAGGATATATAACGCTATAGACGTATATAATATCCCAACCGAGATGTACGGGACGTCACGAACGGGATTCTGTAAAACATTACAAGCGAGGGGCTAGATGAGTTAGGTTAGGCTATATTACGTTATAGACCTATATAATGTTCCCACCGAGAAGTAGGGGCCGATACGCCAGGAATGTTGTAAAATTCTACATCCGAGATGATAACCTGCCTTAGGTGAGGATATATAACGCTATAGACGTATATAATATCCCAACCGAGATGTACGGGACGACACGAACGGGATTCTGTAAAACATTACCAGCGAGGGGCTAGATGTGTTAGGTTAGGTTATATTACGTTATAGACGAATATAATGTTCCCACCGAGAAGTAGGGCCGATACGCCAGGAATGGCGTAAAATACTGCATCCGAGATGTTAGGCTGCCTTAGGTTAGGATATATAACGCTGTAGACGTACACAATGTCCCAACCGAGACGTACGGGACGACAGGAACGGGATTCTGTAAAACATTACCAGCGAGGGGCTAGATGGGTTAGATTAGGTTGTGGTACGTTATAGACGTATATAAGGTTCCCACCGAGAAGTAGGGGCCGATATGCCAGGAATGTTGTAAAATACCGCATCCGAGATGATGGCCTGCCTTAGGTTAGGATATATATCGCTGTAGAAGTTTATAATGTCCCAACCGAGACGTACGGGACGACAGGAACGGGATTCTGTAACACATTAGCAGCGAGGGGCTAGATGTGTTAGGTTCGGTTATATTACGTTATAGACCTATATAATGTTCCCACCGAGAAGTAGGGGCCGATACGACAGGAATGTTGTAAAATACTACAACCGAGATGTTAGACTGCCTTACGTTAGGATATATATCGCTGTAGACGTTTATAATGTCCCAACCGAGACGTACGGGACGACAGGGACGGGATTCTGTAAAACATTACCAGCGAGGGGCTAGATGGGTTAGGTTAGGTTGTGATACGTTATAGACATATATAATGTTCCCACCGCTAAGTAGGGGCCGATATGCCAGGAATGTTGTAAAATACTGCATCCGAGATGATAGCCTGCCTTATATTAGGATCTATAACGCTATAGACGTATATAATATTCCAACCGAGATGTACGGGACGACACGAACGGGATTCTGTAAAACATTACCAGCGAGGGGCTAGATGTGTTAGGTTAGGTTATATTACGTTATAGACGAATATAATGTTCCCCCTGAGAAGTAGAGGCCGATACGCCAGGAATGTTGTAAAATACTACATCCGAGATGTTAGCCTGTCTTACGTTAGGATATATATCGCTGTAGACGTTTATAATGTCCCAACCGAGACGTATGGGACGACGGGAACGGGTTTCTGTAAAACATTACCAGCGAGGGGCTAGATGTGATAGGTTAGGTTTTATTACGTTATAGACGAATATAATGTTCCCCCCGAGAAGTAGAGCCGATACCCCAGGAATGGCGTAAAATACTGCATCCGAGATGTTAGCCTGCCTTAAGTTAGGATATATATCGCTGTAGACGTGTATAATGTCCCAACCGAGACGTACGGGACGACACGAACGGGATTCTGTAAAACATTACCAGCGAGGGGCTAGATGGGTTAGGTTAGTATGTGAACCGTTATTGACGTATATAATGTTCCCACCGAGAAGTAGGGGCCGATACGCCAGGAATGTTGTAAAATACTACATCCGAGATGATGGCCTGCCTTAGATTAGGATATATATCGCTGTAGAAGTTTATAATGTCCCAACCGAGACGTACGGGACGACAGGAACGGGATTCTGTAACACATTACCACCGAGGGGCTAGATGTGTTAGGTTCGGTTATATTACGTTATAGACATATATAATGTTCCCACCGATAATTAGGGGCCGATATGCCAGGAATGTTGTAAAATACCGCATCCGAGATGATAGCCTGCCTTAGATTAGGATATATAACGCTATAGACGTATATAATATTCCAACCGAGATGTACGGGACGACACGAACGGGATTCTGTAAAACATTACCAGCGAGGGGCTAGATGTGTTAGGTTAGGTTATATTACGTTATAGACGTATATAATGTTCCCACCGAGATGTAGGGGCCGATACGCCAGGCATGTTGTAAAATACTGCATCCGAGATGATAGCCTGCCTTAGGTTAGGATATATATCACTGTAGAAGTTTATAATGTCCCAACCGAGACGTACGGGACGACAGGAACGGGATTCTGTAAAACATTACCAGCGAGGGGCTAGATGGGTTAGATTAGGTTGTGATACGTTATAGACGTATATAATGTTCCCTCCGAGAAGTAGGGGCCGATATGCCAGGAGTGTTGTAAAATACCGCATCCGAGATGATGGCCTGCCTTAGGTTAGGATATATATCGCTGTAGAAGTTTATAATGTCCCAACCGAGACGTACGGGACGACACGAACGGGATTCTGTAACACATTACCAGCGAGGGGCTAGATGTGTTAGGTTCGGTTATATTACGTTATAGACCTATATAATGTTCCCACCGAGAAGTAGGGGCCGATACGACAGGAATGTTGTAAAATATTACAACCGAGATGTTAGACTGCCTTACGTTAGGATATATATCGCTGTAGACGTTTATAATGTCCCAACCGAGACGTACGGGACGACAGGAACGGGATTCTG
This sequence comes from Xylocopa violacea, assembly GCA_963969225.1. Lineage (NCBI taxonomy): Eukaryota > Metazoa > Arthropoda > Insecta > Hymenoptera > Apidae > Xylocopa > Xylocopa violacea. The sequence goes on from CAXAJV010000015.1 coordinate 652,443, forward strand.
TAAAACATTACCAGCGAGGGGCTAGATGGGTTAGGTTAGGTTGTGATACGTTATAGACATATATAATGTTCCCACCGATAAGTAGGGGCCGGTATGCCAGGAATGTTGTAAAATACTGCATCCGAGATGATGGCCTGCCTTAGGTTAGGATATATAACGTTATAGACGTATATAATGTCCCAACCGAGACGTACGGGACGACACGAACGCGATTCTGTAAAACATTACCAGCGAGGGGCTAGATTTGTTAGGTGAGGTAATATTACGTTATAGACCTATATAATGTTCCCACCGAGAAGTAGGGGCCGATACGCCGGGAATGTTGTTAAATTCTACATCCGAGATGATAGCCTGCCTTAGGTTAGGATATATGACGCTGTAGACGTACACAATGTCCCAACCGAGACGTACGGGACGGCACGAACGGGATTCTGTAAAACATTACCAGCGAGGGGCTGGACGGGTTAGGTTAGGTTGTGATACGTTATAGACGTATATAATGTTCCCACCGAGATGTAGGGGCCGATACGCCAGGCATGTTGTAAAATACTGCATCCGAGATGATAGCCTGCCTTAGGTTAGGATATATATCGCTGTAGAAGTTTATAATGTCCCAACCGAGACGTACGGGACGACAGGAACGGGATTCTGTAACACATTACCACCGAGGGGCTAGATGTGTTAGGTTCGGTTATATTACGTTATAGACATATATAATGTTCCCACCGATAATTAGGGGCCGATATGCCAGGAATGTTGTAAAATACCGCATCCGAGATGATAGCCTGCCTTAGATTAGGATATATAACGCTATAGACGTATATAATATCCCAACCGAGATGTACGGGACGACACGAACGGGATTCTGTAAAACATTACCAGCGACGGGCTAGGTGGGTTAGGTTAGGTTGTGATACGTTATAGACATATATAATGTTCCCGCCGATAAGTAGGGGCCGATATGCCAGGAATGTTGTAAAATTCTACATCCGAGATGATAGCCTGCCTTAGGTTAGGATATATAACGCTATAGACGTATATAATATCCCAACCGAGATGTACGGGACGACACGAACGGGATTCTGTAAAACATTACCAGCGAAGGGCTAGATGTGTTAGGTTAGGTTATATTACGTTATAGACGAATATAATGTTCCCACCGAGAAGTAGGGCCGATACGCCAGGATTGGCGTAAAATACTGCATCCGAGATGTTAGGCTGCCTTAGGTTAGGATATATAACGCTGTAGACGTACACAATGTCCCATCCGAGACGTGCGGGACGACAGGAACGGGATTCTGTAAAACATTACCAGCGAGGGGCTAGATGGGTTAGATTAGGTTGTGATACGTTATAGACGTATATAATGTTCCCACCGAGAAGTAGGGGCCGATATGCCAGGAATGTTGTAAAATACCGCATCCGAGATGATGGCCTGCCTTAGGTTAGGATATATATCGCTGTAGAAGTTTATAATGTCCCAACCGAGACGTACGGGACGACAGGAACGGGATTCTGTAACACATTACCAGCGAGGGGCTAGATGTGTTAGGTTAGGTTATATTACGTTATAGGCGAATATAATGTTCCCCCCGAGAAGTAGAGCCGATACGCCAGGAATGGCGTAAAATACTGCATCCGAGATGTTAGCCTGCCTTAAGTTAGGATATATATCGCTGTAGACGTTTATAATGTCCCAACCGAGACGTACGGGACGACAGGAACGGGATTCTGTAAAACATTACCAGCGAGGGGCTAGAGGGGTTAGGTTAGGTTGTGATAAGTTATAGACGTATATAATGTTCCCACCGAGATGTAGCGGCCGATATGCCAGGAATGTTGTAAAATACTGCATCCGAGATGATGGCCTGCCTTAGGTTAGGATATATAACGCTATAGACGTATATAATATCCCAGTCGAGACGTACGGAACGACACGAACGCGATTCTGTAAAATATTACCAGCGAGGGGCTAGATGGGTTAGGTTAGGTTATGTTACGTTATAGACGTGTATAATGTTCCCACCGAGAAGTAGAGCCGATACGCCCGGAATGGCGTAAAATACTGCATCCGAGATGATAGCCTGCCTTACGTTAGGATATATATCGCTGTAGACGTTTATAATGTCCCAACCGAGACGTACGGGACGACAGAAACGGGATTCTGTAAAACATTACCAGCGAGGGGCTAGATGTGTTAGGTTAGGTTATATTACGTTATAGACGAACATAATGTTCCCCCCGAGAAGTAGAGCCGATACGCCAGGAATGGCGTAAAATACTGCATCCGGGATATTAGCCTGCCTTAAGTTAGGATATGTATCGCTGTAGACGTTTATAATGTCCCAACCGAGACGTACGGGACGACAGGAACGGGATTCTGTAAAACATTACCAGCGAGGGGCTAGATGGGTTAGGTTAGGTTGTGATACGTTATAGACGTATATAATGTTCCCACCGAGATGTAGCGGCCGATATGCCAGGAATGTTGTAAAATACTGCATCCGAGATGATAGCCTGCCTTAGGTTAGGATATATAACGCTATAGACGTATATAATATCCCAACCGAGATGTACGGGACGTCACGAACGGGATTCTGTAAAACATTACAAGCGAGGGGCTAGATGAGTTAGGTTAGGCTATATTACGTTATAGACCTATATAATGTTCCCACCGAGAAGTAGGGGCCGATACGCCAGGAATGTTGTAAAATTCTACATCCGAGATGATAACCTGCCTTAGGTGAGGATATATAACGCTATAGACGTATATAATATCCCAACCGAGATGTACGGGACGACACGAACGGGATTCTGTAAAACATTACCAGCGAGGGGCTAGATGTGTTAGGTTAGGTTATATTACGTTATAGACGAATATAATGTTCCCACCGAGAAGTAGGGCCGATACGCCAGGAATGGCGTAAAATACTGCATCCGAGATGTTAGGCTGCCTTAGGTTAGGATATATAACGCTGTAGACGTACACAATGTCCCAACCGAGACGTACGGGACGACAGGAACGGGATTCTGTAAAACATTACCAGCGAGGGGCTAGATGGGTTAGATTAGGTTGTGGTACGTTATAGACGTATATAAGGTTCCCACCGAGAAGTAGGGGCCGATATGCCAGGAATGTTGTAAAATACCGCATCCGAGATGATGGCCTGCCTTAGGTTAGGATATATATCGCTGTAGAAGTTTATAATGTCCCAACCGAGACGTACGGGACGACAGGAACGGGATTCTGTAACACATTAGCAGCGAGGGGCTAGATGTGTTAGGTTCGGTTATATTACGTTATAGACCTATATAATGTTCCCACCGAGAAGTAGGGGCCGATACGACAGGAATGTTGTAAAATACTACAACCGAGATGTTAGACTGCCTTACGTTAGGATATATATCGCTGTAGACGTTTATAATGTCCCAACCGAGACGTACGGGACGACAGGGACGGGATTCTGTAAAACATTACCAGCGAGGGGCTAGATGGGTTAGGTTAGGTTGTGATACGTTATAGACATATATAATGTTCCCACCGCTAAGTAGGGGCCGATATGCCAGGAATGTTGTAAAATACTGCATCCGAGATGATAGCCTGCCTTATATTAGGATCTATAACGCTATAGACGTATATAATATTCCAACCGAGATGTACGGGACGACACGAACGGGATTCTGTAAAACATTACCAGCGAGGGGCTAGATTTGTTAGGTGAGGTTATATTACGTTATAGACCTATATAATGTTCCCACCGAGAAGTAGGGGCCGATACGCCAGGAATGTTGTAAAATTCTACATCCGAGATGATAGCCTGCCTTAGGTTAGGATATATAACGCTATAGACGTATATAATATCCCAACCGAGATGTACGGGACGACACGAACGGGATTCTGTAAAACATTACCAGCGAGGGGCTAGATGTGTTAGGATAGGTTATATTACGTTATAGACGAATATAATGTTCCCCCCGAGAAGTAGGGCCGATACGCCAGGAATGGCGTAAAATACTGCATCCGATATGTTAGGCTGCCTTAAGTTAGGATATATATCGCTGTAGACGTTTATAATGTCCCAACCGAGACGTACGGGACGACACGAACGGGATTCTGTAAAACATTACCAGCGAGGGGCTAGATGGGTTAGGTTAGTATGTGAACCGTTATAGACGTATATAATGTTCCCACCGAGAAGTAGGGGCCGATACGCCAGGAATGTTGTAAAATACTACATCCGAGATGATAGCCTGCCTCAGGTTAGGATATATAACGCTATAGACGTATATAATATTCCAACCGAGATGTACGGGACGTAACGAGCGGGATTCTGTAAAACATTACCAGCGAGGGGCTAGATTTGTTAGGTGAGGTTATATTACGTTATAGACCTATATAATGTTCCCACCGAGAAGTAGGGGCCGATACGCCAGGAATGTTGTAAAATTCTACATCCGAGATGATAGCCTGCCTTAGGTTAGGATATATAACGCTATAGACGTATATAATATCCCAACCGAGATGTACGGGACGACACGAACGGGATCCTGTAAAACATTACCAGCGAGGGGCTAGATGTGTTAGGTTAGGTTATATTACGTTATAGACGAATATAATGTTCCCCCCGAGAAGTAGGGCCGATACGCCAGGAATGGCGTAAAATACTGCATCCGAGATGTTAGGCTGCCTTAGGTTAGGATATATAACGCTGTAGACGTACACAATGTCCAAACCGAGACGTACGGGACGACAGGAACGGGATTCTGTAAAACATTACCAGCGAGGGGCTAGATGGGTTAGGTTAGGTTGTGATACGTTATAGACATATATAATGTTCCCACCGATAAGTAGGGGCCGATATGCCAGGAATGTTGTAAAATACTGCATCCGAGATGATGGCCTGCCTTAGGTTAGGATATATAACGTTATAGACGTATATAATATCCCAGTCGAGACGTACGGAATGACACGAACGCGATTCTGTAAAATATTACCAGCGAGGGGCTAGATGGGTTAGGTTAGGTTATGTTACGTTATAGACGTGTACAATGTTCCCACCGAGAAGTGGAGCCGATACGCCAGGAATGGCGTAAAATACTGCATCCGAGATGATAGCCTGCCTTAGGTTAGGATATATATCACTGTAGAAGTTTATAATGTCCCAACCGAGACGTACGGGACGACAGGAACGGGATTCTGTAAAACATTACCAGCGAGGGGCTAGATGGGTTAGGTTAGGTTGTGATACGTTATAGACATATATAATGTTCCCACCGATAAGTAGGGGCCGATATGCCAGGATTGTTGTAAAATACTGCATCCGAGATGATGGCCTGCCTTAGGTTAGCATATATAACGTTATAGACGTATATAATATCCCAGTCGAGACGTACGGAATGACACGAACGCGATTCTGTAAAATATTACCAGCGAGGGGCTAGATGTGTTAGGTTAGGTTATATTACGTTATAGACGAATATAATGTTCCCACCGAGAAGTAGGGCCGATACGCCAGGATTGGCGTAAAATACTGCATCCGAGATGTTAGGCTGCCTTAGGTTAGGATATATAACGCTGTAGACGTACACAATGTCCCAACCGAGACGTACGGGACGGCACGAACGGGATTCTGTAAAACATTACCAGCGAGGGGCTGGACGGGTTAGGTTAGGTTGTGATACGTTATAGACGTATATAATGTTCCCACCGAGATGTAGGGGCCGATACGCCAGGCATGTTGTAAAATACTGCATCCGAGATGATAGCCTGCCTTAGGTTAGGATATATATCACTGTAGAAGTTTATAATGTCCCAACCGAGACGTACGGGACGACAGGAACGGGATTCTGTAAAACATTACCAGCGAGGGGCTAGATGGGTTAGATTAGGTTGTGATACGTTATAGACGTATATAATGTTCCCTCCGAGAAGTAGGGGCCGATATGCCAGGAGTGTTGTAAAATACCGCATCCGAGATGATGGCCTGCCTTAGGTTAGGATATATATCGCTGTAGAAGTTTATAATGTCCCAACCGAGACGTACGGGACGACAGGAACGGGATTCTGTAACACATTACCACCGAGGGGCTAGATGTGTTAGGTTCGGTTATATTACGTTATAGACCTATATAATGTTCCCACCGAGAAGTAGGGGCCGATACGACAGGAATGTTGTAAAATACTTCAACCGAGATGTTAGACTGCCTTACGTTAGGATATATATCGCTGTAGACGTTTATAATGTCCCAACCGAGACGTACGGGACGACAGGAACGGGATTCTGTAAAACATTACCAGCGAGGGGCTAGATGGGTTAGGCTAGGTTGTGATACGTTATAGACGTATATAATGTTCCCACCGATAAGTAGGGGCCGACATGCCAGGAATGTTGTAAAATACTGCATCCGAGATGATAGCCTGCCTTATATTAGGATCTATAACGCTATAGACGTATATAATATTCCAACCGAGATGTACGGGACGACACGAACGGGATTCTGTAAAACATTACCAGCGAGGGGCTAGATTTGTTAGGTGAGGTTATATTACGTTATAGACCTATATAATGTTCCCACCGAGAAGTAGGGGCCGATACGCCAGGAATGTTGTAAAATTCTACATCCGAGATGATAGCCTGCCTTAGGTTAGGATATATAACGCTATAGACGTATATAATATCCCAACCGAGATGTACGGGACGACACGAACGGGATTCTGTAAAACATTACCAGCGAGGGGCTAGATGTGTTAGGATAGGTTATATTACGTTATAGACGAATATAATGTTCCCCCCGAGAAGTAGGGCCGATACGCCAGGAATGGCGTAAAATACTGCATCCGATATGTTAGGCTGCCTTAAGTTAGGATATATATCGCTGTAGACGTTTATAATGTCCCAACCGAGACGTACGGGACGACACGAACGGGATTCTGTAAAACATTACCAGCGAGGGGCTAGATGGGTTAGGTTAGTATGTGAACCGTTATAGACGTATATAATGTTCCCACCGAGAAGTAGGGGCCGATACGCCAGGAATGTTGTAAAATACTACATCCGAGATGATAGCCTGCCTCAGGTTAGGATATATAACGCTATAGACGTATATAATATTCCAACCGAGATGTACGGGACGTAACGAGCGGGATTCTGTAAAACATTACCAGCGAGGGGCTAGATTTGTTAGGTGAGGTTATATTACGTTATAGACCTATATAATGTTCCCACCGAGAAGTAGGGGCCGATACGCCAGGAATGTTGTAAAATTCTACATCCGAGATGATAGCCTGCCTTAGGTTAGGATATATAACGCTATAGACGTATATAATATCCCAACCGAGATGTACGGGACGACACGAACGGGATCCTGTAAAACATTACCAGCGAGGGGCTAGATGTGTTAGGTTAGGTTATATTACGTTATAGACGAATATAATGTTCCCCCCGAGAAGTAGGGCCGATACGCCAGGAATGGCGTAAAATACTGCATCCGAGATGTTAGGCTGCCTTAGGTTAGGATATATAACGCTGTAGACGTACACAATGTCCAAACCGAGACGTACGGGACGACAGGAACGGGATTCTGTAAAACATTACCAGCGAGGGGCTAGATGGGTTAGGTTAGGTTGTGATACGTTATAGACATATATAATGTTCCCACCGATAAGTAGGGGCCGATATGCCAGGAATGTTGTAAAATACTGCATCCGAGATGATGGCCTGCCTTAGGTTAGGATATATAACGTTATAGACGTATATAATATCCCAGTCGAGACGTACGGAATGACACGAACGCGATTCTGTAAAATATTACCAGCGAGGGGCTAGATGGGTTAGGTTAGGTTATGTTACGTTATAGACGTGTACAATGTTCCCACCGAGAAGTGGAGCCGATACGCCAGGAATGGCGTAAAATACTGCATCCGAGATGATAGCCTGCCTTAGGTTAGGATATATATCACTGTAGAAGTTTATAATGTCCCAACCGAGACGTACGGGACGACAGGAACGGGATTCTGTAAAACATTACCAGCGAGGGGCTAGATGGGTTAGATTAGGTTGTGATACGTTATAGACGTATATAATGTTCCCTCCGAGAAGTAGGGGCCGATATGCCAGGAGTGTTGTAAAATACCGCATCCGAGATGATGGCCTGCCTTAGGTTAGGATATATATCGCTGTAGAAGTTTATAATGTCCCAACCGAGACGTACGGGACGACAGGAACGGGATTCTGTAACACATTACCACCGAGGGGCTAGATGTGTTAGGTTCGGTTATATTACGTTATAGACCTATATAATGTTCCCACCGAGAAGTAGGGGCCGATACGACAGGAATGTTGTAAAATACTACAACCGAGATGTTAGACTGCCTTACGTTAGGATATATATCGCTGTAGACGTTTATAATGTCCCAACCGAGACGTATGGGACGACGGGAACGGGATTCTGTAAAACATTACCAGCGAGGGGCTAGATGTGATAGGTTAGGTTTTCTTACGTTATAGACGAATATAATGTTCCCCCCGAGAAGTAGAGCCGATACGCCAGGAATGTTGTAAAATACTACACCCGAGATGATAGCCTGCCTTAAGTTAGGATATATATCGCTGTAGACGTTTATAATGTCCCAACCGAGAGGTACGGTACGACACGAACGGGATTCTGGAAAACATTACCAGCGAGGGGCTAGATGTGTTAGGTTAGGTTATATTACGTTATAGACGAATATAATGTTTCCCCCGAGAAGTAGAGCCGATACGACAGGAATGGCGTATAATACTGCATCCGAGATGTTAGGCTGCCTTAGGTTAGGATATATAACGCTGTAGACGTACACAATGTCCCAACCGAGACGTACGGGACGGCACGAACGGGATTCTGTAAAACATTACCAGCGAGGGGCTAGATGTGTTAGGTTCGGTTATATTACGTTATAGACCTATATAATGTTCCCACCGAGAAGTAGGGGCCGATACGACAGGAATGTTGTAAAATACTACAACCGAGATGTTAGACTGCCTTACGTTAGGATATATATCGCTGTAGACGTTTATAATGTCCCAACCGAGACGTACGGGACGACAGGAACGGGATTCTGTAAAACATTACCAGCGAGGGGCTAGATGGGTTAGGTTAGGTTGTGATACGTTATAGACATATATAATGTTCCCACCGTTAAGTAGGGGCCGATATGCCAGGAATGTTGTAAAATACTGCATCCGAGATGATTGCCTGCCTTAGATTAGGATATATAACGCTATAGACGTATATAATATCCCAACCGAGATGTACGGGACGTCACGAACGGGATTCTGTAAAACATTACCAGCGAGGGGCTAGATGAGTTAGGTTAGGTTATATTACGTTATAGACCTATATAATGTTCCCACCGAGAAGTAGGGGCTAATACGCCAGGAATGTTGTAAAATACTACACCCGAGATGTTAGCCTGCCTTACGTTAGGATATATATCGCTGTAGAAGTTTATAATGTCCCAACCGAGACGTACGGGACGACAGGAACGGGATTCTGTAAAACATTACCAGCGAGGGGCTAGATGTTAGGTTCGGTTATATTACGTTATAGACCTATATAATTTTCCCACCGAGAAGTAGGGGCCGATACGCCAGGAATGTTGTAAAATACTACATCTGAGATGTTAGACTGCCTTACGTTAGGATATATATCGCTGTAGACGTTTATAATGTCCCAACCGAGACGTACGGGACGACAGGAACGGGATTCTGTAAAACATTACCAGCGAGGGGCTAGATGGGTTAGGTTAGGTTGTGATACGTTATAGACATATATAATGTTCCCACCGAGATGTAGCGGCCGATATGCCAGGAATGTTGTAAAATACTGCTTCCGAGATGATGGCCTGCCTTAGGTTACGATATATAATGCTATAGACGTATATAATATCCCAGTCGAGACGTGCGGAACGACACGAACGCGATTCTGTAAAATATTACCAGCGAGGGGCTAGATTGGTTAGGTTAGGTTATGTTACGTTATAGACGTGTACAATGTTCCCACCGAGAAGTAGAGCCGATACGCCAGGAATGGCGAAAAATACTGCATCCGAGATGATAGCCTTCCTTAAGTTAGGATATATAACGCTGTAGACGTATATAATGTCCCAACCGAGACGTACGGGACGACACGAACGGGATTCTGTAAAACATTACCAGCGAGGGGCTAGATGTGTTAGGTTAGGTTATATTTCGTTATAGACGAATATAATGTTTCCTCCGAGAAGTAGAGCCGATACGCCAGGAATGGCGTATAATACTGCATCCGAGATGTTAGGCTGCCTTAGGTTAGGATATATAACGCTGCAGACGTACACAATGTCCCAACCGAGACGTACGGGACGGCACGAACGGGATTCTGTAAAACATTACCAGCGAGGGGCTGGACGGGTTTGGTTAGGTTGTGATACGTTATAGACGTATATAATGTTCCCACCGAGATGTAGGGGCCGATACGCCAGGCATGTTGTAAAATACTGCATCCGAGATGATAGCCTGCCTTAGGTTAGGATATATATCGCTGTAGAAGTTTATAATGTCCCAACCGAGACGTACGGGACGACAGGAACAGGATTCTGTAACACATTACCAGCGAGGGGCTAGATGTGTTAGGTTCGGTTATATTACGTTATAGACCTATATAATGTTCCCACCGAGAAGTAGGGGCCGATACGACAGGAATGTTGTAAAATACTACAACCGAGATGTTAGACTGCCTTACGTTAGGATATATATCGCTGTAGACGTTTATAATGTCCCAACCGAGACGTACGGGACGACAGGAACGGGATTCTGTAAAACATTACCAGCGAGGGGCTAGATGGGTTAGGTTAGGTTGTGATACGTTATAGACATATATAATGTTCCCACCGATAAGTAGGGGCCGATATGCCAGGAATGTTGTAAAATACTGCATCCGAGATGATTGCCTGCCTTAGATTAGGATATATAACGCTATAGACGTATATAATATCCCAACCGGGATGTACGGGACGTCACGAACGGGATTCTGTAAAACATTACCAGCGAGGGGCTAGATGAGTTAGGTTAGGTTATATTACGTTATAGACCTATATAATGTTCCCACCGAGAAGTAGGGGCTAATACGCCAGGAATGTTGTAAAATACTACATCCGAGATGTTAGCCTGCCTTACGTTAGGATATATATCGCTGTAGAAGTTTATAATGTCCCAACCGAGACGTACGGGACGACAGGAACGGGATTCTGTAAAACATTACCAGCGAGGGGCTAGATGTTAGGTTCGGTTATATTACGTTATAGACCTATATAATTTTCCCACCGAGAAGTAGGGGCCGATACGCCAGGAATGTTGTAAAATACTACATCCGAGATGTTAGACTGCCTTACGTTAGGATATATATCGCTGTAGACGTTTATAATGTCCCAACCGAGACGTACGGGACGACAGGAACGGGATTCTGTAAAACATTACCAGCGAGGGGCTAGATGGGTTAGGTTAGGTTGTGATACGTTATAGACATATATAATGTTCCCACCGAGATGTAGCGGCCGATATGCCAGGAATGTTGTAAAATACTGCTTCCGAGATGATGGCCTGCCTTAGGTTACGATATATAATGCTATAGACGTATATAATATCCCAGTCGAGACGTGCGGAACGACACGAACGCGATTCTGTAAAATATTACCAGCGAGGGGCTAGATGGGTTAGGTTAGGTTATGTTACGTTATAGACGTGTACAATGTTCCCACCGAGAAGTAGAGCCGATACGCCAGGAATGGCGAAAAATACTGCATCCGAGATGATAGCCTTCCTTAAGTTAGGATATATAACGCTGTAGACGTATATAATGTCCCAACCGAGACGTACGGGACGACACGAACGGGATTCTGTAAAACATTACCAGCGAGGGGCTAGATGTGTTAGGTTAGGTTATATTTCGTTATAGACGAATATAATGTTTCCTCCGAGAAGTAGAGCCGATACGCCAGGAATGGCGTATAATACTGCATCCGAGATGTTAGGCTGCCTTAGGTTAGGATATATAACGCTGCAGACGTACACAATGTCCCAACCGAGACGTACGGGACGGCACGAACGGGATTCTGTAAAACATTACCAGCGAGGGGCTGGACGGGTTTGGTTAGGTTGTGATACGTTATAGACGTATATAATGTTCCCACCGAGATGTAGGGGCCGATACGCCAGGCATGTTGTAAAATACTGCATCCGAGATGATAGCCTGCCTTAGGTTAGGATATATATCGCTGTAGAAGTTTATAATGTCCCAACCGAGACGTACGGGACGACAGGAACAGGATTCTGTAACACATTACCAGCGAGGGGCTAGATGTGTTAGGTTCGGTTATATTACGTTATAGACCTATATAATGTTCCCACCGAGAAGTAGGGGCCGATACGACAGGAATGTTGTAAAATACTACAACCGAGATGTTAGACTGCCTTACGTTAGGATATATATCGCTGTAGACGTTTATAATGTCCCAACCGAGACGTACGGGACGACAGGAACGGGATTCTGTAAAACATTACCAGCGAGGGGCTAGATGGGTTAGGTTAGGTTGTGATACGTTATAGACATATATAATGTTCCCACCGATAAGTAGGGGCCGATATGCCAGGAATGTTGTAAAATACTGCATCCGAGATGATGGCCTGCCTTAGGTTAGGATATATAACGTTATAGACGTATATAATATCCCAGTCGAGACGTACGGAATGACACGAACGCGATTCTGTAAAATATTACCAGCGAGGGGCTAGATGGGTTAGGTTAGGTTATGTTACGTTATAGACGTGTACAATGTTCCCACCGAGAAGTAGAGCCGATACGCCAGGAATGGCGTAAAATACTGCATCCGAGATGATAGCCTGCCTTAGGTTAGGATATATATCACTGTAGAAGTTTATAATGTCCCAACCGAGACGTACGGGACGACAGGAACGGGATTCTGTAAAACATTACCAGCGAGGGGCTAGATGGGTTAGATTAGGTTGTGATACGTTATAGACGTATATAATGTTCCCTCCGAGAAGTAGGGGCCGATATGCCAGGAGTGTTGTAAAATACCGCATCCGAGATGATGGCCTGCCTTAGGTTAGGATATATATCGCTGTAGAAGTTTATAATGTCACAACCGAGACGTACGGGACGACAGGAACGGGATTCTGTAACACATTACCACCGAGGGGCTAGATGTGTTAGGTTCGGTTATATTACGTTATAGACCTATATAATGTTCCCACCGAGAAGTAGGGGCCGATACGACAGGAATGTTGTAAAATACTACAACCGAGATGTTAGACTGCCTTACGTTAGGATATATATCGCTGTAGACGTTTATAATATCCCAACCGAGACGTATGGGACGACGGGAACGCGATTCTGTGAAACATTACCAGCGAGGGGCTAGATGTGATAGGTTAGGTTTTCTTACGTTATAGACGAATATAATGTTCCCCCCGAGAAGTAGAGCCGATACGCCAGGAATGTTGTAAAATACTACACCCGAGATGATAGCCTGCCTTAGGTTAGGATATATAACGCTATAGACGTATATAATATTCCAACCGAGATGTACCGGACGTCACGAACGGTATTCTGTAAAACATTACCAGCGAGGGGCTAGATGTGTTAGGTTAGGTTATATTACGTTATAGACAAATATAATGTTCCCCCCGAGAAGTAGAGCCGATACGCCAGGAATGGCGTAAAATACTGCATCCGAGATGTTAGCCTGCCTTAAGTTAGGATATATATCGCTGTAGACGTTTATAATGTCCCAACCGAGAGGTACGGTACGACACGAACGGGATTCTGGAAAACATTACCAGCGAGGGGCTAGATGTGTTAGGTTCGGTTATATTACGTTATAGACCTATATAATGTTCCCACCGAGAAGTAGGGGCCGATACGACAGGAATGTTGTAAAATACTACAACCGAGATGTTAGACTGCCTTACGTTAGGATATATATCGCTGTAGAAGTTTATAATGTCCCAACCGAGACGTACGGGACGACAGGAACGGGATTCTGTAAAACATTACCAGCGAGGGGCTAGATGTTAGGTTCGGTTATATTACGTTATAGACCTATATAATGTTCCCACCGAGAAGTAGGGGCCGATACGCCAGGAATGTTGTAAAATACTACATCCGAGATGTTAGACTGCCTTACGTTAGGATATATATCGCTGTAGACGTTTATAATGTCCCAACCGAGACGTACGGGACGACAGGAACGGGATTCTGTAAAACATTACCAGCGAGGGGCTAGAGGGGTTAGGTTAGGTTGTGATACGTTATAGACATATATAATGTTCCCACCGAGATGTAGCGGCCGATATGCCAGGAATGTTGTAAAATACTGCTTCCGAGATGATGGCCTGCCTTAGGTTACGATATATAATGCTATAGACGTATATAATATCCCAGTCGAGACGTGCGGAACGACACGAACGCGATTCTGTAAAATGTTACCAGCGAGGGGCTAGATGGGTTAGGTTAGGTTATGTTACGTTATAGACGTGTACAATGTTCCCACCGAGAAGTAGAGCCGATACGCCAGGAATGGCGAAAAATACTGCATCCGAGATGATAGCCTTCCTTAAGTTAGGATATATAACGCTGTAGACGTATATAATGTCCCAACCGAGACGTACGGGACGACACGAACGGGATTCTGTAAAACATTACCAGCGAGGGGCTAGATGTGTTAGGTTAGGTTATATTTCGTTATAGACGAATATAATGTTTCCTCCGAGAAGTAGAGCCGATACGCCAGGAATGGCGTATAATACTGCATCCGAGATGTTAGGCTGCCTTAGGTTAGGATATATAACGCTGTAGACGTACACAATGTCCCAACCGAGACGTACGGGACGGCACGAACGGGATTCTGTAAAACATTACCAGCGAGGGGCTGGACGGGTTTGGTTGGGTTGTGATACGTTATAGACGTATATAATGTTCCCACCGAGATGTAGGGGCCGATACGCCAGGCATGTTGTAAAATACTGCATCCGAGATGATAGCCTGCCTTAGGTTAGGATATATATCACTGTAGAAGTTTATAATGTCCCAACCGAGACGTACGGGACGTCAGGAACGGGATTCTGTAAAACATTACCAGCGAGGGGCTAGATGGGTT
Organism: Xylocopa violacea; assembly: GCA_963969225.1. NCBI lineage: Eukaryota > Metazoa > Arthropoda > Insecta > Hymenoptera > Apidae > Xylocopa > Xylocopa violacea. Next base: position 667,636 of record CAXAJV010000015.1, read on the forward strand.
AGATTAGGTTGTGATACGGTATAGACCTATATAATGTTCCCACCGAGAAGTAGGGGCCGATACGACAGGAATGTTGTAAAATACTACAACCGAGATGTTAGACTGCCTTACGTTAGGATATATATCGCTGTAGACGTTTATAATGTCCCAACCGAGACGTACGGGACGACAGGAACGGGATTCTGTAAAACATTACCAGCGAGGGGCTAGATGGGTTAGGTTAGGTTGTGATACGTTATAGACATATATAATGTTCCCACCGATAAGTAGGGGCCGATATGCCAGGAATGTTGTCAAATACTGCATCCGAGATGATGGCCTGCCTTAGGTTAGGATATATAACGTTATAGACGTATATAATATCCCAGTCGAGACGTACGGAATGACACGAACGCGATTCTGTAAAATATTACCAGCGAGGGGCTAGATGGGTTAGGTTAGGTTATGTTACGTTATAGACGTGTACAATGTTCCCACCGAGAAGTAGAGCCGATACGCCAGGAATGGCGTAAAATACTGCATCCGAGATGATAGCCTGCCTTAAGTTAGGATATATAACGCTGTAGACGTATATAATGTCCCAACCGAGACGTACGGGACGACACGAACGGGATTCTGTAAAACGTTACCAGCGAGGGGCTAGATGTGTTAGGTTAGGTTATATTTCGTTACAGACGAATATAATGTTTCCCCCGAGATGTAGAGCCGATACGCCAGGAATGGCGTAAAATACTGCATCCGAGATGATAGCCTGCCTTAGGTTAGGATATATAACGCTGTAGACGTACACAATGTCCCAACCGAGACGTACGGGACGGCACGAACGGGATTCTGTAAAACATTACCAGCGAGGGGCTGGACGGGTTTGGTTAGGTTGTGATACGTTATAGACGTATATAATGTTCCCACCGAGATGTAGGGGCCGATACGCCAGGCATGTTGTAAAATACTGCATCCGAGATGATAGCCTGCCTTAGGTTAGGATATATATCAGTGTAGAAGTTTATAATGTCCCAACCGAGACGTACGGGACGACAGGAACGGGATTCTGTAAAACATTACCAGCGAGGGGCTAGATGGGTTAGATTAGGTTGTGATACGTTATAGACCTATATAATGTTCCCACCGAGAAGTAGGGGCCGATACGACAGGAATGTTGTAAAATACTGCAACCGAGATGTTAGACTGCCTTACGTTAGGATATATATCGCTGTAAACGTTTATAATGTCCCAACCGAGACGTACGGGACGACAGGAACGGGATTCTGTAAAACATTACCAGCGAGGGGCTAGATGTGATAGGTTAGGTTTTATTACGTTATAGACGAATATAATGTTCCCCCCGGGAAGTAGAGCCGATACGCCAGGAATGAGGTAAAGTACTGCATCCGAGATGTTAGGCTGCCTTAGGTTAGGATATATAACGCTATAGACGTATATAATATTCCAACCGAGATGTACGGGACGTAACGAGCGGGATTCTGTAAAACATTACCAGCGAGGGGCTAGATTTGTTAGGTGAGGTTATATTTCGTTATAGACCTATATAATGTTCCCACCGAGAAGTAGGGGCCGATACGCCAGGAATGTTGTTAAATTCTACATCCGAGATGATAGCCTGCCTTAGGTTAGGATATATAACGCTATAGACGTATATAATATCCCAACCGAGATGTACGCGACGACACGAACGGTATTCTGTAAAACATTACCAGCGAGGGGCTAGATGTGTTAGGTTAGGTTATATTACGTTATAGACGAATATAATGTTTCCCCCGAGAAGTAGAGCCAATACGCCAGGAATAGCGTATAATACTGCATCCGAGATGTTAGGCTGCCTTAGGTTAGGATATATATCACTGTAGAAGTTTATAATGTCCCAACCGAGACGTACGGGACGACAGGAACGGGATTCTGTAAAACATTACCAGCGAGGGGCTAGATGGGTTAGATTAGGTTGTGATACGTTATAGACGTATATAATGTTCCCTCCGAGAAGTAGGGGCCGATATGACAGGAATGTTGTAAAATACTGCATCGGAGATGATAGCCTGCCTTATATTAGGATCTATAACGCTATAGACGTATATAATATTGCAACCGAGATGTACGGGACGACACGAACGGGATTCTGTAAAACATTACCAGCGAGGGGCTAGATGTGTTAGGTTAGGTTACATTACGTTATATACGAATATAATGTTCCCCCCGAGAAGTAGAGGCCGATACGCCAGGCATGTTGTAAAATACTACATCCGAGATGTTAGCCTGCCTTACGTTAGGATATATATCGCTGTAGACGTTTATAATGTCCCAACCGAGACGTATGGGACGACGGGAACGGGATTCTGTAAAACATTACCAGCGAGGGGCTAGATGTGATAGGTTAGGTTTTATTACGTTATAGACGAATATAATGTTCCCCCCGAGATGTAGAGCCGATACGCCAGGAATGGCGTAAAATACTGCATCCGAGATGATAGCCTGCCTTAGGTTAGGATATATAACGCTGTAGACGTACACAATGTCCCAACCGAGACGTACGGGACGGCACGAACGGGATTCTGTAAAACATTACCAGCGAGGGGCTGGACGGGTTTGGTTAGGTTGTGATACGTTATAGACGTATATAATGTTCCCACCGAGAAGTAGGGGCCGATACGCCAGGAATGTTGTAAAATTCTACATCCGAGTTGATAGCCTGCCTTAGGTTAGGATATATAACGCTATAGACGTATATAATATCCCAACCGAGATGTACGGGACGACACGAACGGGATCCTGTAAAACATTACCAGCGAGGGGCTAGATGTGTTAGGTTAGGTTATATTACGTTATAGACGAATATAATGTTCCCCCCGAGAAGTAGGGCCGATACGCCAGGAATGGCGTAAAATACTGCATCCGAGATGTTAGGCTGCCTTAGGTTAGGATATATAACGCTGTAGACGTACACAATGTCCAAACCGAGACGTACGGGACGACAGGAACGGGATTCTGTAAAACATTACCAGCGAGGGGCTAGATGGGTTAGATTAGGTTCTGATACGTTATAGACGTATATAATGTTCCCACCGAGAAGTAGGGGCCGATATGCCAGGAATGTTGTAAAATACCGCATCCGAGATGATGGCCTGCCTTAGGTTAGGATATATATCGCTGTAGAAGTTTATAATGTCCCAACCGAGACGTACGGGACGACAGGAACGGGATTCTGTAACACATTACCAGCGAGGGGCTAGATGTGTTAGGTTCGGTTATATTACGTTATAGACCTATATAATGTTCCCACCGAGAAGTAGGGCCGATACGACAGGAATGTTGTAAAATACTACAACCGAGATGTTAGACTGCCTTACGTTAGGATATATATCGCTGTAGACGTTTATAATGTCCCAACCGAGACGTACGGGACGACAGGAACGGGATTCTGTAAAACATTACCAGCGAGGGGCTAGATGGGTTAGGTTAGGTTGTGATACGTTATAGACATATATAATGTTCCCACCGATAAGTAGGGGCCGATATGCCAGGAATGTTGTAAAATACTGCATCCGAGATGATGGCCTGCCTTAGGTTAGGATATATAACGTTATAGACGTATATAATATCCCAGTCGAGACGTACGGAATGACACGAACGCGATTCTGTAAAATATTACCAGCGAGGGGCTAGATGGGTTAGGTTAGGTTATGTTACGTTATAGACGTGTACAATGTTCCCACCGAGAAGTAGAGCCGATACGCCAGGAATGGCGTAAAATACTGCATCCGAGATGATAGCCTGCCTTAGGTTAGGATATATATCACTGTAGAAGTTTATAATGTCCCAACCGAGACGTACGGGACGACAGGAACGGGATTCTGTAAAACATTACCAGCGAGGGGCTAGATGGGTTAGATTAGGTTGTGATACGTTATAGACGTATATAATGTTCCCTCCGAGAAGTAGGGGCCGATATGCCAGGAGTGTTGTAAAATACCGCATCCGAGATGATGGCCTGCCTTAGGTTAGGATATATATCGCTGTAGAAGTTTATAATGTCCCAACCGAGACGTACGGGACGACAGGAACGGGATTCTGTAACACATTACCACCGAGGGGCTAGATGTGTTAGGTTCGGTTATATTACGTTATAGACCTATATAATGTTCCCACCGAGAAGTAGGGGCCGATACGACAGGAATGTTGTAAAATACTACAACCGAGATGTTAGACTGCCTTACGTTAGGATATATATCGCTGTAGACGTTTATAATGTCCCAACCGAGACGTATGGGACGACGGGAACGGGATTCTGTAAAACATTACCAGCGAGGGGCTAGATGTGATAGGTTAGGTTTTATTACGTTATAGACGAATATAATGTTCCCCCCGAGAAGTAGAGCCGATACGCCAGGAATGTTGTAAAATACTACACCCGAGATGATAGCCTGCCTTAGGTTAGGATATATAACGCTATAGACGTATATAATATTCCAACCGATATGTACCGGACGTCACGAACGGTATTCTGTAAAACATTACCAGCGAGGGGCTAGATGTGTTAGGTTAGGTTATATTACGTTATAGACCTATATAATGTTCCCACCGAGAAGTAGGGGCCGATACGACAGGAATGTTGTAAAATACTACAACCGAGATGTTAGACTGCCTTACGTTAGGATATATATCGCTGTAGACGTTTATAATGTCCCAACCGAGACGTACGGGACGACAGGAACGGGATTCTGTAAAACATTACCAGCGAGGGGCTAGATGGGTTAGGTTAGGTTGTGATACGTTATAGACATATATAATGTTCCCACCGATAAGTAGGGGCCGATATGCCAGGAATGTTGTAAAATACTGCATCCGAGATGATTGCCTGCCTTAGATTAGGATATATAACGCTATAGACGTATATAATATCCCAACCGAGATGTACGGGACGTCACGAACGGGATTCTGTAAAACATTACCAGCGAGGGGCTAGATGAGTTAGGTTAGGTTATATTACGTTATAGACCTATATAATGTTCCCACCGAGAAGTAGGGGCTAATACGCCAGGAATGTTGTAAAATACTACATCCGAGATGTTAGCCTGCCTTACGTTAGGATATATATCGCTGTAGAAGTTTATAATGTCCCAACCGAGACGTACGGGACGACAGGAACGGGATTCTGTAAAACATTACCAGCGAGGGGCTAGATGTTAGGTTCGGTTATATTACGTTATAGACCTATATAATGTTCCCACCGAGAAGTAGGGGCCGATACGCCAGGAATGTTGTAAAATACTACATCCGAGATGTTAGACTGCCTTACGTTAGGATATATATCGCTGTAGACGTTTATAATGTCCCAACCGAGACGTACGGGACGACAGGAACGGGATTCTGTAAAACATTACCAGCGAGGGGCTAGATGGGTTAGGTTAGGTTGTGATACGTTATAGACATATATAATGCTCCCACCGATAAGTAGGGGCCGATATGCCAGGAATGTTGTAAAATACTGCATCCGAGATGATTGCCTGCCTTAGATTAGGATATATAACGCTATAGACGTATATAATATCCCAACCGAGATGTACGGGACGTCACGAACGGGATTCTGTAAAACATTACCAGCGAGGGGCTAGATGAGTTAGGTTAGGTTATATTACGTTATAGACCTATATAATGTTCCCACCGTGAAGTAGGGGCTAATACGCCAGGAATGTTGTAAAATACTACATCCGAGATGTTAGCCTGCCTTACGTTAGGATATATATCGCTGTAGAAGTTTATAATGTCCCAACCGAGACGTACGGGACGACAGGAACGGGATTCTGTAAAACATTACCAGCGAGGGGCTAGATGTTAGGTTCGGTTATATTACGTTATAGACCTATATAATGTTCCCACCGAGAAGTAGGGGCCGATACGCCAGGAATGTTGTAAAATACTACATCCGAGATGTTAGACTGCCTTACGTTAGGATATATATCGCTGTAGACGTTTATAATGTCCCAACCGAGACGTACGGGACGACAGGAACGGGATTCTGTAAAACATTACCAGCGAGGGGCTAGATGGGTTAGGTTAGGTTGTGATACGTTATAGACATATATAATGTTCCCACCGAGAAGTAGGGGCCGATACGACAGGAATGTTGTAAAATACTACAACCGAGATGTTAGACTGCCTTACGTTAGGATATATATCGCTGTAGACGTTTATAATGTCCCAACCGAGACGTACGGGACGACAGGAACGGGATTCTGTAAAACATTACCAGCGAGGGGCTAGATGGGTTAGGTTAGGTTGTGATACGTTATAGACATATATAATGTTCCCACCGATAAGTAGGGGCCGATATGCCAGGAATGTTGTAAAATACTGCATCCGAGATGATTGCCTGCCTTAGATTAGGATATATAACGCTATAGACGTATATAATATCCCAACCGAGATGTACGGGACGTCACGAACGGGATTCTGTAAAACATTACCAGCGAGGGGCTAGATGAGTTAGGTTAGGTTATATTACGTTATAGACCTATATAATGTTCCCACCGAGAAGTAGGGGCTAATACGCCAGGAATGTTGTAAAATACTACATCCGAGATGTTAGCCTGCCTTACGTTAGGATATATATCGCTGTAGAAGTTTATAATGTCCCAACCGAGACGTACGGGACGACAGGAACGGGATTCTGTAAAACATTACCAGCGAGGGGCTAGATGTTAGGTTCGGTTATATTACGTTATAGACCTATATAATGTTCCCACCGAGAAGTAGGGGCCGATACGCCAGGAATGTTGTAATATACTACATCCGAGATGTTAGACTGCCTTTCGTTAGGATATATATCGCTGTAGACGTTTATAATGTCCCAACCGAGACGTACGGGACGACAGGAACGGGATTCTGTAAAACATTACCAGCGAGGGGCTAGATGGGTTAGGTTAGGTTGTGATACGTTATAGACATATATAATGTTCCCACCGAGATGTAGCGGCCGATATGCCAGGAATGTTGTAAAATACTGCTTCCGAGATGATGGCCTGCCTTAGGTTACGATATATAATGCTATAGACGTATATAATATCCCAGTCGAGACGTGCGGAACGACACGAACGCGATTCTGTAAAATATTACCAGCGAGGGGCTAGATGGGTTAGGTTAGGTTATGTTACGTTATAGACGTGTACAATGTTCCCACCGAGAAGTAGAGCCGATACGCCAGGAATGGCGAAAAATACTGCATCCGAGATGATAGCCTTCCTTAAGTTAGGATATATAACGCTGTAGACGTATATAATGTCCCAACCGAGACGTACGGGACGACACGAACGGGATTCTGTAAAACATTACCAGCGAGGGGCTGGACGGGTTTGGTTAGGTTGTGATACGTTATAGACGTATATAATGTTCCCACCGAGATGTAGGGGCCGATACGCCAGGCATGTTGTAAAATACTGCATCCGAGATGATAGCCTGCCTTAGGTTAGGATATATATCACTGTAGAAGTTTATAATGTCCCAACCGAGACGTACGGGACGTCAGGAACGGGATTCTGTAAAACATTACCAGCGAGGGGCTAGATGGGTTAGATTAGGTTGTGATACGTTATAGACCTATATAATGTTCCCACCGAGAAGTAGGGGCCGATACGACAGGAATGTTGTAAAATACTACAACCGAGATGTTAGACTGCCTTACGTTAGGATATATATCGCTGTAGACGTTTATAATGTCCCAACCGAGACGTATGGGACGACGGGAACGGGATTCTGTAAAACATTACCAGCGAGGGGCTAGATGTGATAGGTTAGGTTTTATTACGTTATAGACGAATATAATGTTCCCCCCGAGAAGTAGAGCCGATACGCCAGGAATGGCGTAAAATACTGCATCCGAGATGTTAGCCTGCCTTAAGTTAGGATATATATCGCTGTAGACGTTTATAATGTCCCAACCGAGACGTACAGGACGATACGAACGGGATTCTGTATAACATTACCAGCGAGGGGCTAGATGGGTTAGGTTAGTATGTGAACCGTTATAGACGTATATAATGTTCCCACCGAGATGTAGGGGCCGATACGCCAGGCATGTTGTAAAATACTGCATCCGAGATGATAGCCTGCCTTAGGTTAGGATATATATCACTGTAGAAGTTTATAATGTCCCAACCGAGACGTACGGGACGTCAGGAACGGGATTCTGTAAAACATTACCAGCGAGGGGCTAGATGGGTTAGATTAGGCTGTGATACGTTATAGACCTATATAATGTTCCCACCGAGAAGTAGGGGCCGATACGACAGGAATGTTGTAAAATACTACAACCGAGATGATGGCCTGCCTTAGGTTAGGATATATAACGTTATAGACGTATATAATATCCCAGTCGAGACGTACGGAATGACACGAACGCGATTCTGTAAAATATTACCAGCGAGGGGCTAGATGGGTTAGGTTAGGTTATGTTACGTTATAGACGTGTACAATGTTCCCACCGAGAAGTAGAGCCGATACGCCAGGAATGGCGTAAAATACTGCATCCGAGATGATAGCCTGCCTTAGGTTAGGATATATATCACTGTAGAAGTTTATAATGTCCCAACCGAGACGTACGGGACGTCAGGAACGGGATTCTGTAAAACATTACCAGCGAGGGGCTAGATGGGTTAGATTAGGCTGTGATACGTTATAGACCTATATAATGTTCCCACCGAGAAGTAGGGGCCGATATGACAGGAATGTTGTAAAATACTACAACCGAGATGATGGCCTGCCTTAGGTTAGGATATATAACGTTATAGACGTATATAATATCCCAGTCGAGACGTACGGAATGACACGAACGCGATTCTGTAAAATATTACCAGCGAGGGGCTAGATGGGTTAGGTTAGGTTATGTTACGTTATAGACGTGTACAATGTTCCCACCGAGAAGTAGAGCCGATACGCCAGGAATGGCGTAAAATACTGCATCCGAGATGATAGCCTGCCTTAAGTTAGGATATATAACGCTGTAGACGTATATAATGTCCCATCCGAGACGTACGGGACGACACGAACGGGATTCTGTAAAACATTACCAGCGAGGGGCTAGATGTGTTAGGTTAGGTTATATTTCGTTATAGACGAATATAATGTTTTCCCCGAGAAGTAGAGCCGATACGCCAGGAATGGCGTAAAATACTGCATCCGAGATGATAGCCTGCCTTAGGTTAGGATATATAACGCTGTAGACGTACACAATGTCCCAACCGAGACGTACGGGACGGCACGAACGGGATTCTGTAAAACATTACCAGCGAGGGGCTGGACGGGTTTGGTTAGGTTGTGATACGTTATAGACGTATATAATGTTCCCACCGAGATGTAGGGGCCGATACGCCAGGCATGTTGTAAAATACTGCATCCGAGATGATAGCCTGCCTTAGGTTAGGATATATATCACTGTAGAAGTTTATAATGTCCCAACCGAGACGTACGGGACGACAGGAACGGGATTCTGTAAAACATTACCAGCGAGGGGCTAGATGGGTTAGATTAGGTTGTGATACGTTATAGACCTATATAATGTTCCCACCGAGAAGTAGGGGCCGATACGACAGGAATGTTGTAAAATACTACAACCGAGATGTTAGACTGCCTTACGTTAGGATATATATCGCTGTAAACGTTTATAATGTCCCAACCGAGACGTACGGGACGACAGGAACGGGATTCTGTAAAACATTACCAGCGAGGGGCTAGATGTGATAGGTTAGGTTTTATTACGTTATAGACGAATATAATGTTCCCCCCGAGAAGTAGAGCCGATACGCCAGGAATGAGGTAAAGTACTGCATCCGAGATGTTAGGCTGCCTTAGGTTAGGATATATAACGCTGTAGACGTACACAATGTCCCAACCGAGACGTACGGGACGACACGAACGGGATTCTGTAAAACATTACCAGCGAGGGGCTAGATGTGTTAGGTTAGGTTATATTACGTTATAGACGAATATAATGTTTCCCCCGAGAAGTAGAGCCGATACGCCAGGAATAGCGTATAATACTGCATCCGAGATGTTAGGCTGCCTTAGGTTAGGATATATATCACTGTAGAAGTTTATAATGTCCCAACCGAGACGTACGGGACGACAGGAACGGGATTCTGTAAAACATTACCAGCGAGGGGCTAGATGGGTTAGATTAGGTTGTGATACGTTATAGACGTATATAATGTTCCCTCCGAGAAGTAGGGGCCGATATGACAGGAATGTTGTAAAATACTGCATCGGAGATGATAGCCTGCCTTATATTAGGATCTATAACGCTATAGACGTATATAATATTCCAACCGAGATGTACGGGACGACACGAACGGGATTCTGTAAAACATTACCAGCGAGGGGCTAGATGTGTTAGGTTAGGTTATATTACGTTATATACGAATATAATGTTCCCCCCGAGAAGTAGAGGCCGATACGCCAGGAATGTTGTAAAATACTACATCCGAGATGTTAGCCTGCCTTACGTTAGGATATATATCGCTGTAGACGTTTATAATGTCTCAACCGAGACGTATGGGACGACGGGAACGGGATTCTGTAAAACATTACCAGCGAGGGGCTAGATGTGATAGGTTAGGTTTTATTACGTTATAGACGAATATAATGTTCCCCCCGAGAAGTAGAGCCGATACGCCAGGAATGGCGTAAAATACTGCATCCGAGATGTTAGCCTGCCTTAAGTTAGGATATATATCGCTGTAGACGTTTATAATGTCCCAACCGAGACGTACAGGACGATACGACCGGGATTCTGTATAACATTACCAGCGAGGGGCTAGATGGGTTAGGTTAGTATGTGAACCGTTATAGACGTATATAATGTTCCCACCGAGAAGTAGGGGCCGATACGCCAGGAATGTTGTAAAATACTACATCCGAGATGATGGCCTGCCTCAGGTTAGGATACATAACGCTATAGACGTATATAATATTCCAACCGAGATGTACGGGACGTAACGAGCGGGATTCTGTAAAACATTACCAGCGAGGGGCTAGATTTGTTAGGTGAGGTTATATTACGTTATAGACCTATATAATGTTCCCACCGAGAAGTAGGGGCCGATACGCCAGGAATGTTGTTTAATTCTACATCCGAGATGATAGCCTGCCTTAGGTTAGATTATATAACGCTGTAGACGTACACAATGTCCCAACCGAGACGTACGGGACGGCACGAACGGGATTCTGTAAAACATTACCAGCGATGGGCTGGACGGGTTAGGTTAGGTTGTGATACGTTATAGACGTATATAATGTTCCCACCGAGATGTAGGGGCCGATACGCCAGGCATGTTGTAAAATACTGCATCCGAGATGATAGCCTGCCTTAGGTTAGGATATATATCACTGTAGAAGTTTGTAATGTCCCCACCGAGACGTACGGGACGACAGGAACGGGATTCTGTAAAACATTACCAACGAGGTGCTAGATGGGTTAGGTTAGGTTGTGATACGTTATAGACATACATAATGTTCCCACCGATAAGTAGGGGCCGATATGCCAGGAATGTTGTAAAATACTGCATCCGAGATGATAGCCTGCCTTAGATTAGGATATATAACGCTATAGACGTATATAATATCCCAACCGAGATGTACGGGACGTCACGAACGGGATTCTGTAAAACATTACCAGCGAGGGGCTAGATGGGTTAGGTTAGGTTGTGATACGTTATAGACATATATAATGTTCCCACCGATAAGTGGGGGCCGATATGCCAGGAATGTTGTAAAATACTGCATCCGAGATGATAGCCTGCCTTATATTAGGATCTATAACGCTATAGACGTATATAATATTCCAACCGAGATGTACGGGACGACACGAACGGGATTCTGTAAAACATTACCAGCGAGGGGCTAGATGTGTTAGGTTAGGTTATATTACGTTATAGACGAATATAATGTTCCCCCCGAGAAGTAGAGGCCGATACGCCAGGAATGTTGTAAAATACTACATCCGAGATGTTAGCCTGCCTTACGTTAGGATATATATCGCTGTAGACGTTTATAATGTCCCAACCGAGACGTACGGGACAACACGAACGGGATTCTGTAAAACATTACCAGCGAGGGGCTAGATGGGTTAGGTTAGTATGTGAACCGTTATAGACGTATATAATTTTCCCACCGAGAAGTAGGTGCCGATACGCCAGGAATGTTGTAAAATACTATATCCGAGATGATAGCCTGCCTCAGGTTAGGATATATAACGCTATAGACGTATATAATATTCCAACCGAGATGTACGGGACGTAACGAGCGGGATTCTGTAAAACATTACCAGCGAGGGGCTAGATTTGTTAGGTGAGGTTATATTACGTTATACACCTATATAATGTTCCCACCGAGAAGTAGGGGCCGATACGCCAGGAATGTTGTTAAATTCTACATCCGAGATGATAGCCTGCCTTAGGTTAGGATATATAACGCTATAGACGTATATAATATCCATACCGAGATATACGGGACTACACGAACGGGATTCTGTAAAACATTACCAGCGAGGGGCTAGATGTGTTAGGTTAGGTTATATTACGTTATAGACGAATATAATGTTCCTCGCGAGAAGTAGGGCCGATACGCCAGGAATGGCGTAAAATACTGCATCCGAGATGTTAGGCTGCCTTAGGTTAGGATATATAACGCTGTAGACGTACACAATGTCCCAACCGAGACGTACGAGACGACAGGAACGGGATTCTGTAAAACATTACCAGCGAGGGGCTAGATGGGTTAGATTAGGTTGTGGTACGTTATAGACGTATATAATGTTCCCACCGAGAAGTAGGGGCCGATATGCCAGGAATGTTGTAAAATACCGCATCCGAGATGATGGCCTGCCTTAGGTTAGGATATATATCGCTGTAGAAGTTTATAATGTCCCAACCGAGACGTACGGGACGACAGGAACGGGATTCTGTAAAATATTACCAGCGAGGGGCTAGATGGGTTAGGTTAGGTTATGTTACGTTATAGACGTGTACAATGTTCCCACCGAGAAGTAGAGCCGATACGCCAGGAATGGCGTAAAATACTGCATCCGAGATGATAGCCTGCCTTAAGTTAGGATATATAACGCTGTAGACGTATATAATGTCCCAACCGAGACGTACGGGACGACACGAACGGGATTCTGTAAAACATTACCAGCGAGGGGCTAGATGTGTTAGGTTAGGTTATATTACGTTATAGACGAATATAATGTTTCCCCCGAGAAGTAGAGCCGATACGCCAGGAATGGCGTATAATACTGCATCCGAGATGTTAGGCTGCCTTAGGTTAGGATATATAACGCTGTAGACGTACACAATGTCCCAACCGAGACGTACGGGACGGCACGAACGGGATTCTGTAAAACATTACCAGCGAGGGGCTGGACGGGTTAGGTTAGGTTGTGATACGTTATAGACGTATATAATGTTCCCACCGAGATGTAGGGGCCGATACGCGAGGCATGTTGTAAAATACTGCATCCGAGATGATAGCCCGCCTTAGGTTAGGATATATATCACTGTAGAAGTTTATAATGTCCCAACCGAGACGTACGGGACGACAGGAAGGGGATTCTGTAACACATTACCACCGAGGGGCTAGATGTGTTAGGTTCGGTTATATTACGTTATAGACCTATATAATGTTCCCACCGAGAAGTAGGGGCCGATACGACAGGAATGTTGTAAAATACTACAACCGAGATGTTAGACTGCCTTACGTTAGGATATATATCGCTGTAAACGTTTATAATGTCCCAACCGAGACGTACGGGACGACAGGAACGGGATTCTGTAAAACATTACCAGCGAGGGGCTAGATGGGTTAGGTTAGGTTGTGATACGTTATAGACGTGTACAATGTTCCCACCGAGAAGTAGAGCCGATACGCCAGGAATGGCGTAAAATACTGCATCCGAGATGATAGCCTGCCTTAAGTTAGGATATATAACGCTGTAGACGTATATAATGTCCCAACCGAGACGTACGGGACGACACGAACGGGATTCTGTAAAACATTACCAGCGAGGGGCTAGATGTGTTAGGTTAGGTTATATTACGTTATAGACGAATATAATGTTTCCCCCGAGAAGTAGAGCCGATACGCCAGGAATGGCGTATAATACTGCATCCGAGATGTTAGGCTGCCTTAGGTTAGGATATATAACGCTGTAGACGTACACAATGTCCCAACCGAGACGTACGGGACGGCACGAACGGGATTCTGTAAAACATTACCAGCGAGGGGCTGGACGGGTTAGGTTAGGTTGTGATACGTTATAGACGTATATAATGTTCCCACCGAGATGTAGGGGCCGATACGCGAGGCATGTTGTAAAATACTGCATCCGAGATGATAGCCCGCCTTAGGTTAGGATATATATCACTGTAGAAGTTTATAATGTCCCAACCGAGACGTACGGGACGACAGGAAGGGGATTCTGTAACACATTACCACCGAGGGGCTAGATGTGTTAGGTTCGGTTATATTACGTTATAGACCTATATAATGTTCCCACCGAGAAGTAGGGGCCGATACGACAGGAATGTTGTAAAATACTACAACCGAGATGTTAGACTGCCTTACGTTAGGATATATATCGCTGTAAACGTTTATAATGTCCCAACCGAGACGTACGGGACGACAGGAACGGGATTCTGTAAAACATTACCAGCGAGGGGCTAGATGGGTTAGGTTAGGTTGTGATACGTTATAGACGTATATAATGTTCCCACCGATAAGTAGGGGCCGATATGCCAGGAATGTTGTAAAATACTGCATCCGAGATGATAGCCTGCCTTAGGTTAGGATATATAACGCTATAGACGTTTATAATATCCCAACCGAGATGTACGGGACGACACGAAGGGGATTCTGTAAAACATTACCAGCGACGGGCTAGGTGGGTTAGGTTAGGTTGTGATACGTTATAGACATATATAATGTTCCCACCGATAAGTAGGGGCCGATATGCCAGGAATGTTGTAAAATACTGCATCCGAGATGATAGCCTGCCTTATATTAGGATCTATAACGCTATAGACGTATATAATATTCCAACCGAGATGTACGGGACGACACGAACGGGATCCTGTAAAACATTACCAGCGAGGGGCTAGATGTGTTAGGTTAGGTTATATTACGTTATAGACGAATATAATGTTCCCCCCGAGAAGTAGAGGCCGATACGCCAGGAATGTTGTAAAATACTACATCCGAGATGTTAGCCTGCCTTACGTTAGGATATATATCGCTGTAGACGTTTATAGTGTCCCAACCGAGACGTATGGGACGACGGGAACGGGATTCTGTAAAACATTACCAGCGAGGGGTTAGATGTGATAGGTTAGGTTTTATTACGTTATAGACGAATATAATGTTCCCCCCGAGAAGTAGAGCCGATACGCCAGGAATGGCGTAAAATACTGCATCCGAGATGTTAGCCTGCCTTAAGTTAGGATATATATCGCTGTAGACGTTTATAATGTACCAACCGAGACGTACGGGACGACACGAACGGGATTCTGTAAAACATTACCAGCGAGGGGCTAGATGGGATAGGTTAGTATGTGAACCGTTATAGACGTATATAATGTTCCCACCGAGAAGTAGGGGCCGATACGCCAGGAATGGCGTAAAATACTGCATCCGAGATGATGGCCTGCCTTAGGTTAGGATATATGTCGCTGTAGAAGTTTATAATGTCCCAACCGAGACGTACGGGACGACAGGAACGGGATTCTGTAACACATTACCAGCAAGGGGCTAGATGTGTTAGGTACGGTTATATTGCGTTATAGACTTATATTATGTTCCCACCGAGAAGTAGGGGCCGATACGACAGGAATGTTGTAAAATACTACAACCTAGATGTTAGACTGCCTTACGTTAGGATATATATCGCTGTAAACGTTTATAATGTCCCAACCGAGACGTACGGGACGACAGGAACGGGATTCTGTAAAACATTACCAGCGAGGGGCTAGATGGGTTAGGTTAGGTTGTGATACGTTATAGACGTATATAATGTTCCCACCGATAAGTAGGGGCCGATATGCCAGGAATGTTGTAAAATACTGCATCCGAGATGATAGCCTGCCTTAGGTTAGGATATATAACGCTATAGACGTTTATAATATCCCAACCGAGATGTACGGGACGACACGAAGGGGATTCTGTAAAACATTACCAGCGACGGGCTAGGTGGGTTAGGTTAGGTTGTGATACGTTATAGACATATATAATGTTCCCACCGATAATTAGGGGCCGATATGCAAGGAATGTTGTAAAATACTGCATCCGAGATGATAGCCTGCCTTAGATTAGGATATATAACGCTATAGACGTTTATAATATCCCAACCGAGATGTACGGGACGACACGAAGGGGATTCTGTAAAAGATTACCAGCGACGGGCTAGGTGGGTTAGGTTAGGTTGTGATACGTTATAGACATATATAATGTTCCCACCGAGAAGTAGGGGCCGATACGCCAGGAATGTTGTAAAATACTACATCCGAGATGATAGCCTGCCTCAGGTTAGGATATATAACGCTATAGACGTATATAATATTCCAACCGAGATGTACGGGACGTAACGAGCGGGATTCTGTAAAACATTACCAGCGAGGGGCTAGATTTGTTAGGTGAGGTTATATTACGTTATAGACCTATATAATGTTCCCACCGAGAAGTAGGGGCCGATACGCCAGGAATGTTGTTAAATTCTACATCCGAGATGATAGCCTGCCTTAGGTTAGGATATATAACGCTATAGACGTATATAATATCCCAACCGAGATGTACGGGACTACACGAACGGGATTCTGTAAAACATTACCAGCGAGGGGCTAGATGTGTTAGGTTAGGTTATATTACGTTATAGACGAATATAATGTTCCCCCCGAGAAGTAGAGGCCGATACGCCAGGAATGTTGTAAAATACTACATCCGAGATGTTAGCCTGCCTTACGTTAGGATATATGTCGCTGTAGACATTTATAATGTCCCAACCGAGATGTACGGGACGACACGAACGGGATTCTGTAAAACATTACCAGCGAGGGGCTAGATGGGTTAGGTTAGTATGTGAACCGTTATAGACGTATATAATGTTCCCACCGAGAAGTAGGGGCCGATACGCCAGGAATGGCGTAAAATACTGCATCCGAGATGATGGCCTGCCTTAGGTTAGGATATATATCGCTGTAGAAGTTTATAATGTCCCAACCGAGACGTACGGGACGACAGGAACGGGATTCTGTAACACATTACCAGCAAGGGGCTAGATGTGTTAGGTACGGTTATATTACGTTATAGACCTATATTATGTTCCCACCGAGAAGTAGGGGCCGATACGACAGGAATGTTGTAAAATACTACAACCTAGATGTTAGACTGCCTTACGTTAGGATATATATCGCTGTAAACGTTTATAATGTCCCAACCGAGACGTACGGGACGACAGGAACGGGATTCTGTAAAACATTACCAGCGAGGGGCTAGATGGGTTAGGTTAGGTTGTGATACGTTATAGACGTATATAATGTTCCCACCGATAAGTAGGGGCCGATATGCCAGGAATGTTGTAAAATACTGCATCCGAGATGATAGCCTGCCTTAGGTTAGGATATATAACGCTATAGACGTTTATAATATCCCAACCGAGATGTACGGGACGACACGAAGGGGATTCTGTAAAACATTACCAGCGACGGGCTAGGTGGGTTAGGTTAGGTTGTGATACGTTATAGACATATATAATGTTCCCACCGATAATTAGGGGCCGATATGCAAGGAATGTTGTAAAATACTGCATCCGAGATGATAGCCTGCCTTAGATTAGGATATATAACGCTATAGACGTTTATAATATCCCAACCGAGATGTACGGGACGACACGAAGGGGATTCTGTAAAAGATTACCAGCGACGGGCTAGGTGGGTTAGGTTAGGTTGTGATACGTTATAGACATATATAATGTTCCCACCGAGAAGTAGGGGCCGATACGCCAGGAATGTTGTAAAATACTACATCCGAGATGATAGCCTGCCTCAGGTTAGGATATATAACGCTATAGACGTATATAATATTCCAACCGAGATGTACGGGACGTAACGAGCGGGATTCTGTAAAACATTACCAGCGAGGGGCTAGATTTGTTAGGTGAGGTTATATTACGTTATAGACATATATAATGTTCCCACCGAGAAGTAGGGGCCGATACGCCAGGAATGTTGTTAAATTCTACATCCGAGATGATAGCCTGCCTTAGGTTAGGATATATAACGCTATAGACGTATATAATATCCCAACCGAGATGTACGGGACTACACGAACGGGATTCTGTAAAACATTACCAGCGAGGGGCTAGATGTGTTAGGTTAGGTTATATTACGTTATAGACGAATATAATGTTCCCCCCGAGAAGTAGAGGCCGATACGCCAGGAATGTTGTAAAATACTACATCCGAGATGTTAGCCTGCCTTACGTTAGGATATATGTCGCTGTAGACATTTATAATGTCCCAACCGAGATGTACGGGACGACACGAACGGGATTCTGTAAAACATTACCAGCGAGGGGCTAGATGGGTTAGGTTAGTATGTGAACCGTTATAGACGTATATAATGTTCCCACCGAGAAGTAGGGGCCGATACGCCAGGAATGTTGTAAAATACTACATCCGAGATGATAGCCTGCCTCAGGTTAGGATATATAACGCTATAGACGTATATAATATTCCAACCGAGATGTACGGGACGTAACGTGCGGGATTCTGTAAAACATTACCAGCGAGGGGCTAGATTTGTTAGGTGAGGTTATATTACGTTAGAGACCTATATAATGTTCTCACCGAGAAGTAGGGGCCGATACGCCAGGAATGTTGTTAAATTCTACATCCGAGATGATAGCCTGCCTTAGGTTAGGATATATAACGCTATAGACGTATATAATATCCCAACCGAGATGTACGGGACGACACGAACGGGATTCTGTAAAACATTACCAGCGAGGGGTTAGATGTGTTAGGTTAGGTTATATTACGTTATAGACGAATATAATGTTCCCCCCGAGAAGTAGGGCCAATACGCCAGGAATGGCGTAAAATACTGCATCCGAGATGTTAAGCTGCCTTAGGTTAGGATATATAACGCTGTAGACGTACACAATGTCCCAACCGAGACGTACGGGACGACAGGAACGGGATTCTGTAAAACATTACCAGCGAGGGGCTAGATGGGTTAGATTAGGTTGTGATACGTTATAGACGTATATAATGTTCCCACCGAGAAGTAGGGGCCGATATGCCAGGAATGTTGTAAAATACCGCATCCGAGATGATGGCCTGCCTTAGGTTAGGATATATATCGCTGTAGAAGTTTATAATGTCCCAACCGAGACGTACGGGACGACAGGAACGGGATTCTGTAAAACATTACCAGCGAGGGGCTAGATGGGTTAGGATAGGTTGTGATACGTTATAGACGTATATAATGTTCCCACCGAGAAGTAGGGGGCCGATATGCCAGGAATGTTGTAAAATACCGCATCCGAGATGATGGCCTGCCTTAGGTTAGGATATATATCGCTGTAGAAGTTTATAATGTCCCAACCGAGACGTACGGGACGACAGGAACGGGATTCTGTAACACATTACCAGCGAGGGGCTAGATGTGTTAGGTTCGGTTATATTACGTTATAGACCTATATAATGTTCCCACCGAGAAGTAGGGGCCGATACGACAGTAATGTTGTAAAATACTACAACCGAGATGTTAGACTGCCTTACGTTAGGATATATATCGCTGTAGATGTTTATAATGTCCCAAACGAGACGTACGGGACGACACGAACGGGATTCTGTAAAACATTACCAGCGAGGGGCTAGATGTGTTAGGTTAGGTTATATTACGTTATAGACGAATATAATGTTTCCCCCGAGAAGTAGAGCCGATACGCCAGGAATGGCGTATAATACTGCATCCGAGATGTTAGGCTGCCTTAGGTTAGGATATATAACGCTGTAGACGTACACAATGTCCCAACCGAGACGTACGAGACGGCACGAACGGGATTCTGTAAAACATTACCAGCGAGGGGCTGGACGGGTTAGGTTAGGTTGTGATACGTTATAGACGTATATAATGTTCCCACCGAGATGTAGGGGCCGATACGCGAGGAATGTTGTAAAATACTGCATCCGAGATGATAGCCCGCCTTAGGTTAGGATATATATCACTGTAGAAGTTTATAATGTCCCAACCGAGACGTACTGGACGACAGGAAGGGGATTCTGTAACACATTACCACCGAGGGGCTAGATGTGTTAGGTTCGGTTATATTACGTTATAGACCTATATAATGTTCCCACCGAGAAGTAGGGGCCGATACGACAGGAATGTTGTAAAATACTACAACCGAGATGTTAGACTGCCTTACGTTAGGATATATATCGCTGTAGATGTTTATAATGTCCCAACCGAGACGTACGGGACGACAGGAACGGGATTCTGTAAAACATTACCAGCGAGGGGCTAGATGGGTTAGGTTAGGTTGTGATACGTTATAGACATACATAATGTTCCCACCGATAAGTAGGGGCCGATATGCCAGGAATGTTGTAAAATACTGCATCCGAGATGATAGCCTGCCTCAGGTTAGGATATATAACGCTATAGACGTATATAATATTCCAACCGAGATGTACGGGACGTAACGAGCGGGATTCTGTAAAACATTACCAGCGAGGGGCTAGATTTGTTAGGTGAGGTTATATTACGTTATAGACCTATATAATGTTCCCACCGAGAAGTAGGGGCCGATACGCCAGGAATGTTGTTAAATTCTACATCCGAGATGATAGCCTGCCTTAGGTTAGGATATATAACGCTATAGACGTATATAATATCCCAACCGCGATGTACGGGACTACACGAACGGGATTCTGTAAAACATTACCAGCGAGGGGCTAGATGTGTTAGGTTAGGTTATATTACGTTATAGACGAATATAATGTTCCCCCCGAGAAGTAGAGGCCGATACGCCAGGAATGTTGTAAAATACTACATCCGAGATGTTAGCCTGCCTTACGTTAGGATATATATCGCTGTAGACGTTTATAATGTCCCAACCGAGACGTATGGGACGACGGGAACGGGATTCTGTAAAACATTACCAGCGAGGGGTTAGATGTGATAGGATAGGTTTTATTACGTTATAGACGAATATAATGTTCCCCCGAGAAGTAGAGCCGATACGCCAGGAATGGCGTAAAATACTGCATCCGAGATGTTAGCCTGCCTTAAGTTAGGATATATATCGCTGTAGACGTTTATAATGTCCCAACCGAGACGTACGGGACGACACGAACGGGATTCTGTAAAACATTACCAGCGAGGGGCTAGATGGGTTAGGTTAGTATGTGAACCGTTATAGACGTATATAATGTTCCCACCGAGAAGTAGGGGCCGATACGCCAGGAATGTTGTAAAATACTACATCCGAGATGATAGCCTGCCTCAGGTTAGGATATATAACGCTATAGACGTATATAATATTCCAACCGAGATGTACGGGACGTAACGAGCGGGATTCTGTAAAACATTACCAGCGAGGGGCTAGATTTGTTAGGTGAGGTTATATTACGTTATAGACCTATATAATGTTCTCACCGAGAAGTAGGGGCCGATACGCCAGGAATGTTGTTAAATTCTACATCCGAGATGATAGCCTGCCTTAGGTTAGGATATATAACGCTATAGACGTATATAATATCCCAACCGAGATGTACGGGACGTCACGAACGGGATTCTGTAAAACATTACCAGCGAGGGGCTAGATGGGTTAGGTTAGGTTGTGATACGTTATAGACATATATAATGTTCCCACCCATAATTAGGGGCCGATATGCCAGGAATGTTGTAAAATACTGCATCCGAAATGATAGCCTGCCTTAGATTAGGATATATAACGCTATAGACGTATATAATATCCCAACCGAGATGTACGGGACGACACGAACGGGATTCTGTAAAACATTACCAGCGACGGGCTAGGTGGGTTAGGTTAGGTTGTGATACGTTATAGACATATATAATGTTCCCACCGATAAGTAGGGGCCGATATGCCAGGAATGTTGTAAAATACTGCATCCGAGATGATAGCCTGCCTTATATTAGGATCTATAACGCTATAGACGTATATAATATTCCAACCGAGATGTACGGGACGACACGAACGGGTTTCTGTAAAACATTACCAGCGAGGGTCTAGATGTGTTAGGTTAGGTTATATTACGTTATAGACGAATATAATGTTCCCCCGAGAAGTAGAGGCCGATACGCCAGGAATGTTGTAAAATACTACATCCGAGAGGTTAGCCTGCCTTACGTTAGGATATATATCGCTGTAGACGTTTATAATGTCCCAACCGAGACGTACGGGACGACACGAACGGGATTCTGTAAAACATTACCAGCGAGGGGCTGGACGGGTTAGGTTAGGTTGTGATACGTTATAGACGTATATAATGTTCCCACCGGGATGTAGGGGCCGATACGCCAGGCATGTTGTAAAACACTGCATCCGAGATGATAGCCTGCCTTAGGTTAGGATATATATCACTGTAGAAGTTTATAATGTCCCAACCGAGACGTACGGGACGACAGGAACGGGATTCTGTAAAACATTACCAGCGAGGGGCTAGATGGGTTAGATTAGGTTGTGATACGTTATAGACGTATATAATGTTCCCTCCGAGAAGTAGGGGCCGATATGCCAGGAGTGTTGTAAAATACCGCATCCGAGATGATGGCCTGCCTTAGGTTAGGATATATATCGCTGTAGAAGTTTATAATGTCCCAACCGAGACGTACGGGACGACAGGAACGGGATTCTGTAACACATTACCACCGAGGGGCTAGATGTGTTAGGTTCGGCTATATTACGTTATAGACCTATATAATGTTCCCACCGAGAAATAGGGGCCGATACGACAGGAATGTTGTAAAATACTACAACCGAGATGTTAGACTGCCTTACGTTAGGATATATATCGCTGTAAACGTTTATAATGTCCCAACCGAGACGTACGGGACGACAGGAACGGGATTCTGTAAAACATTACCAGCGAGGGGCTAGATGGGTTAGGTTAGGTTGTGATACGTTATAGACGTATATAATGTTCCCACCGAGAAGTAGGGGGCCGATATGCCAGGAATGTTGTAAAATACCGCATCCGAGATGATGGCCTGCCTTAGGTTAGGATATATATCGCTGTAGAAGTTTATAATGTCCCAACCGAGACGTACGGGACGACAGGAACGGGATTCTGTAACACATTACCAGCGAGGGGCTAGATGTGTTAGGTTCGGTTATATTACGTTATAGACCTATATAATTTCCCACCGAGAAGTAGGGGCCGATACGACAGTAATGTTGTAAAATACTACAACCGATATGTTAGACTGCCTTACGTTAGGATATATATCGCTGTAGATGTTTATAATGTCCCAAACGAGACGTACGGGACGACAGGAACGGGATTCTGTAAAACATTACCAGCGAGGGGCTAGATGGGTTAGGTTAGTATGTGAACCGTTATAGACGTATATAATGTTCCCACCGAGAAGTAGGGGCCGATACGCCAGGAATGGCGTAAAATACTGCATCCGAGATGATGGCCTGCCTTAGGTTAGGATATATATCGCTGTAGAAGTTTATAATGTCCCAACCGAGACGTACGGGACGACAGGAACGGGATTCTGTAACACATTACCAGCAAGGGGCTAGATGTGTTAGGTACGGTTATATTACGTTATAGACCTATATTATGTTCCCACCGAGAAGTAGGGGCCGATACGACAGGAATGTTGTAAAATACTACAACCTAGATGTTAGACTGCCTTACGTTAGGATATATATCGCTGTAGATGTTTATAATGTCCCAACCGAGACGTACGGGACGACAGGAACGGGATTCTGTAAAACATTACCAGCGAGGGGCTAGATGGGTTAGGTTAGGTTGTGATACGTTATAGACATACATAATGTTCCCACCGATAAGTAGGGGCCGATATGCCAGGAATGTTGTAAAATACTGCATCCGAGATGATAGCCTGCCTTAGATTAGGATATATAACGCTATAGACGTATATAATATCCCAACCGAGATGTACGGGACGTCACGAACGGGATTCTGTAAAACATTACCAGCGAGGGGCTAGATGGGTTAGGTTAGGTTGTGATACGTTATAGACATATATAATGTTCCCACCGAGATGTAGGGGCCGATACGCGAGGAATGTTGTAAAATACTGCATCCGAGATGATAGCCCGCCTTAGGTTAGGATATATATCACTGTAGAAGTTTATAATGTCCCAACCGAGACGTACGGGACGACAGGAAGGGGATTCTGTAACACATTACCACCGAGGGGCTAGATGTGTTAGGTTCGGTTATATTACGTTATAGACCTATATAATGTTCCCACCGAGAAGTAGGGGCCGATACGACAGGAATGTTGTAAAATACTACAACCGAGATGTTAGACTGCCTTACGTTAGGATATATATCGCTGTAGATGTTTATAATGTCCCAACCGAGACGTACGGGACGACAGGAACGGGATTCTGTAAAACATTACCAGCGAGGGGCTAGATGGGTTAGGTTAGGTTGTGATACGTTATAGACATACATAATGTTCCCACCGATAAGTAGGGGCCGATATGCCAGGAATGTTGTAAAATACTGCATCCGAGATGATAGCCTGCCTCAGGTTAGGATATATAACGCTATAAACGTATATAATATTCCAACCGAGATGTACGGGACGTAACGAGCGGGATTCTGTAAAACATTACAAGCGAGGGGCTAGATTTGTTAGGTGAGGTTATATTACGTTATAGACCTATATAATGTTCCCACCGAGAAGTAGGGGCCGATACGCCAGGAATGTTGTTAAATTCTACATCCGAGATGATAGCCTGCCTTAGGTTAGGATATATAACGCTATAGACGTATATAATATCCCAACCGCGATGTACGGGACTACACGAACGGGATTCTGTAAAACATTACCAGCGAGGGGCTAGATGTGTTAGGTTAGGTTATATTACGTTATAGACGAATATAATGTTCCCCCCGAGAAGTAGAGGCCGATACGCCAGGAATGTTGTAAAATACTACATCCGAGATGTTAGCCTGCCTTACGTTAGGATATATATCGCTGTAGACGTTTATAATGTCCCAACCGAGACGTATGGGACGACGGGAACGGGATTCTGTAAAACATTACCAGCGAGGGGTTAGATGTGATAGGATAGGTTTTATTACGTTATAGACGAATATAATGTTCCCCCGAGAAGTAGAGCCGATACGCCAGGAATGGCGTAAAATACTGCATCCGAGATGTTAGCCTGCCTTAAGTTAGGATATATATCGCTGTAGACGTTTATAATGTCCCAACCGAGACGTACGGGACGACACGAACGGGATTCTGTAAAACATTACCAGCGAGGGGCTAGATGGGTTAGGTTAGTATGTGAACCGTTATAGACGTATATAATGTTCCCACCGAGAAGTAGGGGCCGATACGCCAGGAATGTTGTAAAATACTACATCCGAGATGATAGCCTGCCTCAGGTTAGGATATATAACGCTATAGACGTATATAATATTCCAACCGAGATGTACGGGACGTAACGAGCGGGATTCTGTAAAACATTACCAGCGAGGGGCTAGATTTGTTAGGTGAGGTTATATTACGTTATAGACCTATATAATGTTCTCACCGAGAAGTAGGGGCCGATACGCCAGGAATGTTGTTAAATTCTACATCCGAGATGATAGCCTGCCTTAGGTTAGGATATATAACGCTATAGACGTATATAATATCCCAACCGAGATGTACGGGACGTCACGAACGGGATTCTGTAAAACATTACCAGCGAGGGGCTAGATGGGTTAGGTTAGGTTGTGATACGTTATAGACATATATAATGTTCCCACCGATAATTAGGGGCCGATATGCCAGGAATGTTGTAAAATACTGCATCCGAAATGATAGCCTGCCTTAGATTAGGATATATAACGCTATAGACGTATATAATATCCCAACCGAGATGTACGGGACGACACGAACGGGATTCTGTAAAACATTACCAGCGACGGGCTAGGTGGGTTAGGTTAGGTTGTGATACGTTATAGACATATATAATGTTCCCACCGATAAGTAGGGGCCGATATGCCAGGAATGTTGTAAAATACTGCATCCGAGATGATAGCCTGCCTTATATTAGGATCTATAACGCTATAGACGTATATAATATTCCAACCGAGATGTACGGGACGACACGAACGGGTTTCTGTAAAACATTACCAGCGAGGGTCTAGATGTGTTAGGTTAGGTTATATTACGTTATAGACGAATATAATGTTCCCCCGAGAAGTAGAGGCCGATACGCCAGGAATGTTGTAAAATACTACATCCGAGAGGTTAGCCTGCCTTACGTTAGGATATATATCGCTGTAGACGTTTATAATGTCCCAACCGAGACGTACGGGACGACACGAACGGGATTCTGTAAAACATTACCAGCGAGGGGCTGGACGGGTTAGGTTAGGTTGTGATACGTTATAGACGTATATAATGTTCCCACCGCGATGTAGGGGCCGATACGCCAGGCATGTTGTAAAACACTGCATCCGAGATGATAGCCTGCCTTAGGTTAGGATATATATCACTGTAGAAGTTTATAATGTCCCAACCGAGACGTACGGGACGACAGGAACGGGATTCTGTAAAACATTACCAGCGAGGGGCTAGATGGGTTAGATTAGGTTGTGATACGTTATAGACGTATATAATGTTCCCTCCGAGAAGTAGGGGCCGATATGCCAGGAGTGTTGTAAAATACCGCATCCGAGATGATGGCCTGCCTTAGGTTAGGATATATATCGCTGTAGAAGTTTATAATGTCCCAACCGAGACGTACGGGACGACAGGAACGGGATTCTGTAACACATTACCACCGAGGGGCTAGATGTGTTAGGTTCGGCTATATTACGTTGTAGACCTATATAATGTTCCCACCGAGAAATAGGGGCCGATACGACAGGAATGTTGTAAAATACTACAACCGAGATGTTAGACTGCCTTACGTTAGGATATATATCGCTGTAAACGTTTATAATGTCCCAACCGAGACGTACGGGACGACAGGAACGGGATTCTGTAAAACATTACCAGCGAGGGGCTAGATGGGTTAGGTTAGGTTGTGATACGTTATAGACGTATATAATGTTCCCACCGAGAAGTAGGGGGCCGATATGCCAGGAATGTTGTAAAATACCGCATCCGAGATGATGGCCTGCCTTAGGTTAGGATATATATCGCTGTAGAAGTTTATAATGTCCCAACCGAGACGTACGGGACGACAGGAACGGGATTCTGTAAAACATTACCAGCGAGGGGCTAGATGGGTTAGGTTAGTATGTGAACCGTTATAGACGTATATAATGTTCCCACCGAGAAGTAGGGGCCGATACGCCAGGAATGGCGTAAAATACTGCATCCGAGATGATGGCCTGCCTTAGGTTAGGATATATATCGCTGTAGAAGTTTATAATGTCCCAACCGAGACGTACGGGACGACAGGAACGGGATTCTGTAACACATTACCAGCAAGGGGCTAGATGTGTTAGGTACGGTTATATTACGTTATAGACCTATATTATGTTCCCACCGAGAAGTAGGGGCCGATACGACAGGAATGTTGTAAAATACTACAACCTAGATGTTAGACTGCCTTACGTTAGGATATATATCGCTGTAGATGTTTATAATGTCCCAACCGAGACGTACGGGACGACAGGAACGGGATTCTGTAAAACATTACCAGCGAGGGGCTAGATGGGTTAGGTTAGGTTGTGATACGTTATAGACATACATAATGTTCCCACCGATAAGTAGGGGCCGATATGCCAGGAATGTTGTAAAATACTGCATCCGAGATGATAGCCTGCCTTAGATTAGGATATATAACGCTATAGACGTATATAATATCCCAACCGAGATGTACGGGACGTCACGAACGGGATTCTGTAAAACATTACCAGCGAGGGGCTAGATGGGTTAGGTTAGGTTGTGATACGTTATAGACATATATAATGTTCCCACCGATAATTAGGGGCCGATATGCAAGGAATGTTGTAAAATACTGCATCCGAGATGATAGCCTGCCTTAGATTAGGATATATAACGCTATAGACGTTTATAATATCCCAACCGAGATGTACGGGACGACACGAAGGGGATTCTGTAAAAGATTACCAGCGACGGGCTAGGTGGGTTAGGTTAGGTTGTGATACGTTATAGACATATATAATGTTCCCACCGAGAAGTAGGGGCCGATACGCCAGGAATGTTGTAAAATACTACATCCGAGATGATAGCCTGCCTCAGGTTAGGATATATAACGCTATAGACGTATATAATATTCCAACCGAGATGTACGGGACGTAACGAGCGGGATTCTGTAAAACATTACCAGCGAGGGGCTAGATTTGTTAGGTGAGGTTATATTACGTTATAGACCTATATAATGTTCCCACCGAGAAGTAGGGGCCGATACGCCAGGAATGTTGTTAAATTCTACATCCGAGATGATAGCCTGCCTTAGGTTAGGATATATAACGCTATAGACGTATATAATATCCCAACCGAGATGTACGGGACTACACGAACGGGATTCTGTAAAACATTACCAGCGAGGGGCTAGATGTGTTAGGATAGGTTATATTACGTTATAGACGAATATAATGTTCCCCCCGAGAAGTAGAGGCCGATACGCCAGGAATGTTGTAAAATACTACATCCGAGATGTTAGCCTGCCTTACGTTAGGATATATGTCGCTGTAGACATTTATAATGTCCCAACCGAGATGTACGGGACGACACGAACGGGATTCTGTAAAACATTACCAGCGAGGGGCTAGATGGGTTAGGTTAGTATGTGAACCGTTATAGACGTATATAATGTTCCCACCGAGAAGTAGGGGCCGATACGCCAGGAATGTTGTAAAATACTACATCCGAGATGATAGCCTGCCTCAGGTTAGGATATATAACGCTATAGACGTATATAATATTCCAACCGAGATGTACGGGACGTAACGTGCGGGATTCTGTAAAACATTACCAGCGAGGGGCTAGATTTGTTAGGTGAGGTTATATTACGTTAGAGACCTATATAATGTTCTCACCGAGAAGTAGGGGCCGATACGCCAGGAATGTTGTTAAATTCTACATCCGAGTTGATAGCCTGCCTTAGGTTAGGATATATAACGCTATAGACGTATATAATATCCCAACCGAGATGTACGGGACGACACGAACGGGATTCTGTAAAACATTACCAGCGAGGGGCTAGATGTGTTAGGTTAGGTTATATTACGTCATAGACGAATATAATGTTCCCCCCGAGAAGTAGGGCCGATACGCCAGGAATGGCGTAAAATACTGCATCCGAGATGTTAGGCTGCCTTAGGTTAGGATATATAACGCTGTAGACGTACACAATGTCCCAACCGAGACGTACGGGACGACAGGAACGGGATTCTGTAAAACATTACCAGCGAGGGGCTAGATGGGTTAGATTAGGTTGTGATACGTTATAGACGTATATAATGTTCCCACCGAGAAGTAGGGGCCGATATGCCAGGAATGTTGTAAAATACCGCATCCGAGATGATGGCCTGCCTTAGGTTAGGATATATATCGCTGTAGAAGTTTATAATGTCCCAACCGAGACGTACGGGACGACAGGAACGGGATTCTGTAAAACATTACCAGCGAGGGGCTAGATGGGTTAGGATAGGTTGTGATACGTTATAGACGTATATAATGTTCCCACCGAGAAGTAGGGGGCCGATATGCCAGGAATGTTGTAAAATACCGCATCCGAGATGATGGCCTGCCTTAGGTTAGGATATATAACGCTATAGACGTATATAATATCCCAACCGAGATGTACGGGACTACACGAACGGGATTCTGTAAAACATTACCAGCGAGGGGCTAGATGTGTTAGGATAGGTTATATTACGTTATAGACGAATATAATGTTCCCCCCGAGAAGTAGAGGCCGATACGCCAGGAATGTTGTAAAATACTACATCCGAGATGTTAGCCTGCCTTACGTTAGGATATATGTCGCTGTAGACATTTATAATGTCCCAACCGAGATGTACGGGACGACACGAACGGGATTCTGTAAAACATTACCAGCGAGGGGCTAGATGGGTTAGGTTAGTATGTGAACCGTTATAGACGTATATAATGTTCCCACCGAGAAGTAGGGGCCGATACGCCAGGAATGTTGTAAAATACTACATCCGAGATGATAGCCTGCCTCAGGTTAGGATATATAACGCTATAGACGTATATAATATTCCAACCGAGATGTACGGGACGTAACGTGCGGGATTCTGTAAAACATTACCAGCGAGGGGCTAGATTTGTTAGGTGAGGTTATATTACGTTAGAGACCTATATAATGTTCTCACCGAGAAGTAGGGGCCGATACGCCAGGAATGTTGTTAAATTCTACATCCGAGTTGATAGCCTGCCTTAGGTTAGGATATATAACGCTATAGACGTATATAATATCCCAACCGAGATGTACGGGACGACACGAACGGGATTCTGTAAAACATTACCAGCGAGGGGCTAGATGTGTTAGGTTAGGTTATATTACGTCATAGACGAATATAATGTTCCCCCCGAGAAGTAGGGCCGATACGCCAGGAATGGCGTAAAATACTGCATCCGAGATGTTAGGCTGCCTTAGGTTAGGATATATAACGCTGTAGACGTACACAATGTCCCAACCGAGACGTACGGGACGACAGGAACGGGATTCTGTAAAACATTACCAGCGAGGGGCTAGATGGGTTAGATTAGGTTGTGATACGTTATAGACGTATATAATGTTCCCACCGAGAAGTAGGGGCCGATATGCCAGGAATGTTGTAAAATACCGCATCCGAGATGATGGCCTGCCTTAGGTTAGGATATATATCGCTGTAGAAGTTTATAATGTCCCAACCGAGACGTACGGGACGACAGGAACGGGATTCTGTAAAACATTACCAGCGAGGGGCTAGATGGGTTAGGATAGGTTGTGATACGTTATAGACGTATATAATGTTCCCACCGAGAAGTAGGGGGCCGATATGCCAGGAATGTTGTAAAATACCGCATCCGAGATGATGGCCTGCCTTAGGTTAGGATATATATCGCTGTAGAAGTTTATAATGTCCCAACCGAGACGTACGGGACGACAGGAACGGGATTCTGTAACACATTACCAGCGAGGGGCTAGATGTGTTAGGTTCGGTTATATTACGTTATAGACCTATATAATGTTCCCACCGAGAAGTAGGGGCCGATACGACAGTAATGTTGTAAAATACTACAACCGAGATGTTAGACTGCCTTACGTTAGGATATATATCGCTGTAGATGTTTATAATGTCCCAAACGAGACGTACGGGACGACACGAACGGGATTCTGTAAAACATTACCAGCGAGGGGCTAGATGTGTTAGGTTAGGTTATATTACGTTATAGACGAATATAATGTTTCCCCCGAGAAGTAGAGCCGATACGCCAGGAATGGCGTATAATACTGCATCCGAGATGTTAGGCTGCCTTAGGTTAGGATATATAACGCTGTAGACGTACACAATGTCCCAACCGAGACGTACGGGACGGCACGAACGGGATTCTGTAAAACATTACCAGCGAGGGGCTGGACGGGTTAGGTTAGGTTGTGATACGTTATAGACGTATATAATGTTCCCACCGAGATGTAGGGGCCGATACGCGAGGCATGTTGTAAAATACTGCATCCGAGATGATAGCCCGCCTTAGGTTAGGATATATATCACTGTAGAAGTTTATAATGTCCCAACCGAGACGTACGGGACGACAGGAAGGGGATTCTGTAACACATTACCACCGAGGGGCTAGATGTGTTAGGTTCGGTTATATTACGTTATAGACCTATATAATGTTCCCACCGAGAAGTAGGGGCCGATACGACAGGAATGTTGTAAAATACTACAACCGAGATGTTAGACTGCCTTACGTTAGGATATATATCGCTGTAAACGTTTATAATGGTCCAACCGAGACGTACGGGACGACAGGAACGGGATTCTGTAAAACATTACCAGCGAGGGGCTAGATGGGTTAGGTTAGGTTGTGATACGTTATAGACGTATATAATGTTCCCACCGATAAGTAGGGGCCGATATGCCAGGAATGTTGAAAATACTGCATCCGAGATGATAGCCTGCCTTAGGTTAGGATATATAACGCTATAGACGTTTATAATATCCCAACCGAGATGTACGGGACGACACGAAGGGGATTCTGTAAAACATTACCAGCGACGGGCTAGGTGGGTTAGGTTAGGTTGTGATACGTTATAGACATATATAATGTTCCCACCGATAAGTAGGGGCCGATATGCCAGGAATGTTGTAAAATACTGCATCCGAGATGATAGCCTGCCTTATATAAGGATATATAACGCTATAGACGTATATAATATTCCAACCGAGATGTACGGGACGACACGAACGGGATTCTGTAAAACATTACCAGCGACGGGCTAGATGTGTTAGGTTAGGTTATATTACGTTATAGACGAATATAATGTTCCCCCCGAGAAGTAGAGCCGATACGCCAGGAATGGCGTAAAATACTGCATCCGAGATGTTAGCCTGCCTTAAGTTAGGATATATATCGCTGTAGACGTTTATAATGTACCAACCGAGACGTACGGGACGACACGAACGGGATTCTGTAAAACATTACCAGCGAGGGGCTAGATGGGTTAGGTTAGTATGTGAACCGTTATAGACGTATATAATGTTCCCACCGAGAAGTAGGGGCCGATACGCCAGGAATGGCGTAAAATACTGCATCCGAGATGATAGCCTGCCTTAGATTAGGATATATAACGCTATAGACGTTTATAATATCCCAACCGAGATGTACGGGACGACACGAAGGGGATTCTGTAAAAGATTACCAGCGACGGGCTAGGTGGGTTAGGTTAGGTTGTGATACGTTATAGACATATATAATGTTCCCACCGAGAAGTAGGGGCCGATACGCCAGGAATGTTGTAAAATACTACATCCGAGATGATAGCCTGCCTCAGGTTAGGATATATAACGCTATAGACGTATATAATATTCCAACCGAGATGTACGGGACGTAACGAGCGGGATTCTGTAAAACATTACCAGCGAGGGGCTAGATTTGTTAGGTGAGGTTATATTACGTTATAGACCTATATAATGTTCCCACCGAGAAGTAGGGGCCGATACGCCAGGAATGTTGTTAAATTCTACATCCGAGATGATAGCCTGCCTTAGGTTAGGATATATAACGCTATAGACGTATATAATATCCCAACCGCGATGTACGGGACTACACGAACGGGATTCTGTAAAACATTACCAGCGAGGGGCTAGATGTGTTAGGTTAGGTTATATTACGTTATAGACGAATATAATGTTCCCCCCGAGAAGTAGAGGCCGATACGCCAGGAATGTTGTAAAATACTACATCCGAGATGTTAGCCTGCCTTACGTTAGGATATATATCGCTGTAGACGTTTATAATGTCCCAACCGAGACGTATGGGACGACGGGAACGGGATTCTGTAAAACATTACCAGCGAGGGGTTAGATGTGATAGGATAGGTTTTATTACGTTATAGACGAATATAATGTTCCCCCGAGAAGTAGAGCCGATACGCCAGGAATGGCGTAAAATACTGCATCCGAGATGTTAGCCTGCCTTAAGTTAGGATATATATCGCTGTAGACGTTTATAATGTCCCAACCGAGACGTACGGGACGACACGAACGGGATTCTGTAAAACATTACCAGCGAGGGGCTAGATGGGTTAGGTTAGTATGTGAACCGTTATAGACGTATATAATGTTCCCACCGAGAAGTAGGGGCCGATACGCCAGGAATGTTGTAAAATACTACATCCGAGATGATAGCCTGCCTCAGGTTAGGATATATAACGCTATAGACGTATATAATATTCCAACCGAGATGTACGGGACGTAACGAGCGGGATTCTGTAAAACATTACCAGCAAGGGGCTAGATTTGTTAGGTGAGGTTATATTACGTTATAGACCTATATAATGTTCTCACCGAGAAGTAGGGGCCGATACGCCAGGAATGTTGTTAAATTCTACATCCGAGATGATAGCCTGCCTTAGGTTAGGATATATAACGCTATAGACGTATATAATATCCCAACCGAGATGTACGGGACGACACGAACGGGATTCTGTAAAACATTACCAGCGAGGGGCTAGATGTGTTAGGTTAGGTTATATTACGTTATAGACGAATATAATGTTCCCCCCGAGAAGTAGGGCCGATACGCCAGCAATGGCGTAAAATACTGCATCCGAGATGTTAGGCTGCCTTAGGTTAGGATATATAACGCTGTAGACGTACACAATGTCCCAACCGAGACGTACGGGACGACAGGAACGGGATTCTGTAAAACATTACCAGCGAGGGGCTAGATGGGTTAGGATAGGTTGTGATACGTTATAGACGTATATAATGTTCCCACCGAGAAGTAGGGGGCCGATATGCCAGGAATGTTGTAAAATACCGCATCCGAGATGATGGCCTGCCTTAGGTTAGGATATATATCGCTGTAGAAGTTTATAATGTCCCAACCGAGACGTACGGGACGACAGGAACGGGATTCTGTAACACATTACCAGCGAGGGGCTAGATGTGTTAGGTTCGGTTATATTACGTTATAGACCTATATAATGTTCCCACCGAGAAGTAGGGGCCGATACGACAGTAATGTTGTAAAATACTACAACCGAGATGTTAGACTGCCTTACGTTAGGATATATATCGCTGTAGATGTTTATAATGTCCCAAACGAGACGTACGGGACGACAGGAACGGGATTCTGTAAAACATTACCAGCGAGGGGCTAGATGGGTTAGGTTAGGTTGTGATACGTTATAGACATATATAATGTTCCCACCGATAATTAGGGGCCGATATGCCAGGAATGTTGTAAAATACTGCATCCGAAATGATAGCCTGCCTTAGATTAGGATATATAACGCTATAGACGTATATAATATCCCAACCGAGATGTACGGGACGACACGAACGGGATTCTGTAAAACATTACCAGCGACGGGCTAGGTGGGTTAGGTTAGGTTGTGATACGTTATAGACATATATAATGTTCCCACCGATAAGTAGGGGCCGATATGGCAGGAATGTTGTAAAATACTGCATCCGAAATGATAGCCTGCCTTAGATTAGGATATATAACGCTATAGACGTATATAATATCCCAACCGAGATGTACGGGACGACACGAACGGGATTCTGTAAAACATTACCAGCGACGGGCTAGGTGGGTTAGGTTAGGTTGTGATACGTTATAGACATATATAATGTTCCCACCGATAAGTAGGGGCCGATATGCCAGGAATGTTGTAAAATACTGCATCCGAGATGATAGCCTGCCTTATATTAGGATCTATAACGCTATAGACGTATATAATATTCCAACCGAGATGTACGGGACGACACGAACGGGTTTCTGTAAAACATTACCAGCGAGGGTCTAGATGTGTTAGGTTAGGTTATATTACGTTATAGACGAATATAATGTTCCCCCGAGAAGTAGAGGCCGATACGCCAGGAATGTTGTAAAATACTACATCCGAGAGGTTAGCCTGCCTTACGTTAGGATATATATCGCTGTAGACGTTTATAATGTCCCAACCGAGACGTACGGGACGACACGAACGGGATTCTGTAAAACATTACCAGCGAGGGGCTGGACGGGTTAGGTTAGGTTGTGATACGTTATAGACGTATATAATGTTCCCACCGCGATGTAGGGGCCGATACGCCAGGCATGTTGTAAAACACTGCATCCGAGATGATAGCCTGCCTTAGGTTAGGATATATATCACTGTAGAAGTTTATAATGTCCCAACCGAGACGTACGGGACGACAGGAACGGGATTCTGTAAAACATTACCAGCGAGGGGCTAGATGGGTTAGGCTAGGTTGTGATACGTTATAGACGAATATAATGATCCCACCGAGAAGTAGGGGCCGATACGCCGGGAATGTTGTAAAACACTACATCCGAGATGTTAGCCTACCTTAGGTTAGGATATATATCGCTGTAGAAGTTTATAATGTCCCAACCGAGACGTACGGGACGACAGGAACGGGATTCTGTAACACATTACCAGCGAGGGGCTAGATGTGTTAGGTTCGGTTATATTACGTTATAGACCTATATAATGTTCCCACCGAGAAGTAGGGGCCGATACGACAGTAATGTTGTAAAATACTACAACCGAGATGTTAGACTGCCTTACGTTAGGATATATATCGCTGTAGATGTTTATAATGTCCCAAACGAGACGTACGGGACGACACGAACGGGATTCTGTAAAACATTACCAGCGAGGGGCTAGATGTGTTAGGTTAGGTTATATTACGTTATAGACGAATATAATGTTTCCCCCGAGAAGTAGAGCCGATACGCCAGGAATGGCGTATAATACTGCATCCGAGATGTTAGGCTGCCTTAGGTTAGGATATATAACGCTGTAGACGTACACAATGTCCCAACCGAGACGTACGGGACGGCACGAACGGGATTCTGTAAAACATTACCAGCGAGGGGCTGGACGGGTTAGGTTAGGTTGTGATACGTTATAGACGTATATAATGTTCCCACCGAGATGTAGGGGCCGATACGCGAGGCATGTTGTAAAATACTGCATCCGAGATGATAGCCCGCCTTAGGTTAGGATATATATCACTGTAGAAGTTTATAATGTCCCAACCGAGACGTACGGGACGACAGGAAGGGGATTCTGTAACACATTACCACCGAGGGGCTAGATGTGTTAGGTTCGGTTATATTACGTTATAGACCTATATAATGTTCCCACCGAGAAGTAGGGGCCGATACGACAGGAATGTTGTAAAATACTACAACCGAGATGTTAGACTGCCTTACGTTAGGATATATATCGCTGTAAACGTTTATAATGGTCCAACCGAGACGTACGGGACGACAGGAACGGGATTCTGTAAAACATTACCAGCGAGGGGCTAGATGGGTTAGGTTAGGTTGTGATACGTTATAGACGTATATAATGTTCCCACCGATAAGTAGGGGCCGATATGCCAGGAATGTTGAAAATACTGCATCCGAGATGATAGCCTGCCTTAGGTTAGGATATATAACGCTATAGACGTTTATAATATCCCAACCGAGATGTACGGGACGACACGAAGGGGATTCTGTAAAACATTACCAGCGACGGGCTAGGTGGGTTAGGTTAGGTTGTGATACGTTATAGACATATATAATGTTCCCACCGATAAGTAGGGGCCGATATGCCAGGAATGTTGTAAAATACTGCATCCGAGATGATAGCCTGCCTTATATAAGGATATATAACGCTATAGACGTATATAATATTCCAACCGAGATGTACGGGACGACACGAACGGGATTCTGTAAAACATTACCAGCGAGGGGCTAGATGGGTTAGGTTAGGTTGTGATACGTTATAGACGTATATAATGTTCCCACCGATAAGTAGGGGCCGATATGCCAGGAATGTTGAAAATACTGCATCCGAGATGATAGCCTGCCTTAGGTTAGGATATATAACGCTATAGACGTTTATAATATCCCAACCGAGATGTACGGGACGACACGAAGGGGATTCTGTAAAACATTACCAGCGACGGGCTAGGTGGGTTAGGTTAGGTTGTGATACGTTATAGACATATATAATGTTCCCACCGATAAGTAGGGGCCGATATGCCAGGAATGTTGTAAAATACTGCATCCGAGATGATAGCCTGCCTTATATAAGGATATATAACGCTATAGACGTATATAATATTCCAACCGAGATGTACGGGACGACACGAACGGGATTCTGTAAAACATTACCAGCGACGGGCTAGATGTGTTAGGTTAGGTTATATTACGTTATAGACGAATATAATGTTCCCCCCGAGAAGTAGAGCCGATACGCCAGGAATGGCGTAAAATACTGCATCCGAGATGTTAGCCTGCCTTAAGTTAGGATATATATCGCTGTAGACGTTTATAATGTACCAACCGAGACGTACGGGACGACACGAACGGGATTCTGTAAAACATTACCAGCGAGGGGCTAGATGGGTTAGGTTAGTATGTGAACCGTTATAGACGTATATAATGTTCCCACCGAGAAGTAGGGGCCGATACGCCAGGAATGGCGTAAAATACTGCATCCGAGATGATAGCCTGCCTTAGATTAGGATATATAACGCTATAGACGTTTATAATATCCCAACCGAGATGTACGGGACGACACG
This sequence comes from Xylocopa violacea, assembly GCA_963969225.1. NCBI lineage: Eukaryota > Metazoa > Arthropoda > Insecta > Hymenoptera > Apidae > Xylocopa > Xylocopa violacea. Next base: position 706,173 of record CAXAJV010000015.1, read on the forward strand.
AAGGGGATTCTGTAAAAGATTACCAGCGACGGGCTAGGTGGGTTAGGTTAGGTTGTGATACGTTATAGACATATATAATGTTCCCACCGAGAAGTAGGGGCCGATACGCCAGGAATGTTGTAAAATACTACATCCGAGATGATAGCCTGCCTCAGGTTAGGATATATAACGCTATAGACGTATATAATATTCCAACCGAGATGTACGGGACGTAACGAGCGGGATTCTGTAAAACATTACCAGCGAGGGGCTAGATTTGTTAGGTGAGGTTATATTACGTTATAGACCTATATAATGTTCCCACCGAGAAGTAGGGGCCGATACGCCAGGAATGTTGTTAAATTCTACATCCGAGATGATAGCCTGCCTTAGGTTAGGATATATAACGCTATAGACGTATATAATATCCCAACCGCGATGTACGGGACTACACGAACGGGATTCTGTAAAACATTACCAGCGAGGGGCTAGATGTGTTAGGTTAGGTTATATTACGTTATAGACGAATATAATGTTCCCCCCGAGAAGTAGAGGCCGATACGCCAGGAATGTTGTAAAATACTACATCCGAGATGTTAGCCTGCCTTACGTTAGGATATATATCGCTGTAGACGTTTATAATGTCCCAACCGAGACGTATGGGACGACGGGAACGGGATTCTGTAAAACATTACCAGCGAGGGGTTAGATGTGATAGGATAGGTTTTATTACGTTATAGACGAATATAATGTTCCCCCGAGAAGTAGAGCCGATACGCCAGGAATGGCGTAAAATACTGCATCCGAGATGTTAGCCTGCCTTAAGTTAGGATATATATCGCTGTAGACGTTTATAATGTCCCAACCGAGACGTACGGGACGACACGAACGGGATTCTGTAAAACATTACCAGCGAGGGGCTAGATGGGTTAGGTTAGTATGTGAACCGTTATAGACGTATATAATGTTCCCACCGAGAAGTAGGGGCCGATACGCCAGGAATGTTGTAAAATACTACATCCGAGATGATAGCCTGCCTCAGGTTAGGATATATAACGCTATAGACGTATATAATATTCCAACCGAGATGTACGGGACGTAACGAGCGGGATTCTGTAAAACATTACCAGCGAGGGGCTAGATTTGTTAGGTGAGGTTATATTACGTTATAGACCTATATAATGTTCTCACCGAGAAGTAGGGGCCGATACGCCAGGAATGTTGTTAAATTCTACATCCGAGATGATAGCCTGCCTTAGGTTAGGATATATAACGCTATAGACGTATATAATATCCCAACCGAGATGTACGGGACGACACGAACGGGATTCTGTAAAACATTACCAGCGAGGGGCTAGATGTGTTAGGTTAGGTTATATTACGTTATAGACGAATATAATGTTCCCCCCGAGAAGTAGGGCCGATACGCCAGCAATGGCGTAAAATACTGCATCCGAGATGTTAGGCTGCCTTAGGTTAGGATATATAACGCTGTAGACGTACACAATGTCCCAACCGAGACGTACGGGACGACAGGAACGGGATTCTGTAAAACATTACCAGCGAGGGGCTAGATGGGTTAGATTAGGTTGTGATACCTTATAGACGTATATAATGTTCCCACCGAGAAGTAGGGGCCGATATGCCAGGAATGTTGTAAAATACCGCATCCGAGATGATGGCCTGCCTTAGGTTAGGATATATATCGCTGTAGAAGTTTATAATGTCCCAACCGAGACGTACGGGACGACAGGAACGGGATTCTGTAAAACATTACCAGCGAGGGGCTAGATGGGTTAGGATAGGTTGTGATACGTTATAGACGTATATAATGTTCCCACCGAGAAGTAGGGGGCCGATATGCCAGGAATGTTGTAAAATACCGCATCCGAGATGATGGCCTGCCTTAGGTTAGGATATATATCGCTGTAGAAGTTTATAATGTCCCAACCGAGACGTACGGGACGACAGGAACGGGATTCTGTAACACATTACCAGCGAGGGGCTAGATGTGTTAGGTTCGGTTATATTACGTTATAGACCTATATAATGTTCCCACCGAGAAGTAGGGGCCGATACGACAGTAATGTTGTAAAATACTACAACCGAGATGTTAGACTGCCTTACGTTAGGATATATATCGCTGTAGATGTTTATAATGTCCCAAACGAGACGTACGGGACGACAGGAACGGGATTCTGTAAAACATTACCAGCGAGGGGCTAGATGGGTTAGGTTAGGTTGTGATACGTTATAGACATATATAATGTTCCCACCGATAATTAGGGGCCGATATGCCAGGAATGTTGTAAAATACTGCATCCGAAATGATAGCCTGCCTTAGATTAGGATATATAACGCTATAGACGTATATAATATCCCAACCGAGATGTACGGGACGACACGAACGGGATTCTGTAAAACATTACCAGCGACGGGCTAGGTGGGTTAGGTTAGGTTGTGATACGTTATAGACATATATAATGTTCCCACCGATAAGTAGGGGCCGATATGGCAGGAATGTTGTAAAATACTGCATCCGAAATGATAGCCTGCCTTAGATTAGGATATATAACGCTATAGACGTATATAATATCCCAACCGAGATGTACGGGACGACACGAACGGGATTCTGTAAAACATTACCAGCGACGGGCTAGGTGGGTTAGGTTAGGTTGTGATACGTTATAGACATATATAATGTTCCCACCGATAAGTAGGGGCCGATATGCCAGGAATGTTGTAAAATACTGCATCCGAGATGATAGCCTGCCTTATATTAGGATCTATAACGCTATAGACGTATATAATATTCCAACCGAGATGTACGGGACGACACGAACGGGTTTCTGTAAAACATTACCAGCGAGGGTCTAGATGTGTTAGGTTAGGTTATATTACGTTATAGACGAATATAATGTTCCCCCGAGAAGTAGAGGCCGATACGCCAGGAATGTTGTAAAATACTACATCCGAGAGGTTAGCCTGCCTTACGTTAGGATATATATCGCTGTAGACGTTTATAATGTCCCAACCGAGACGTACGGGACGACACGAACGGGATTCTGTAAAACATTACCAGCGAGGGTCTAGATGTGTTAGGTTAGGTTATATTACGTTATAGACGAATATAATGTTCCCCCGAGAAGTAGAGGCCGATACGCCAGGAATGTTGTAAAATACTACATCCGAGATGTTAGCCTGCCTTACGTTAGGATATATATCGCTGTAGACGTTTATAATGTCCCAACCGAGACGTATGGGACGACGGGAACGGGATTCTGTAAAACATTACCAGCGAGGGGCTAGATGTGATAGGATAGGTTTTATTACGTTATAGACGAATATAATGTTCCCCCCGAGAAGTAGAGCCGATACGCCAGGAATGGCGTAAAATACTGCATCCGAGATGATAGCCTGCCTTAAGTTAGGATATATAACGCTGTAGACGTACACAATGTCCCAACCGAGACGTACGGGACGGCACGAACGGGATTCAGTAAAACATTACCAGCGAGGGGCTGGACGGGTTAGGTTAGGTTGTGATACGTTATAGACGTATATAATGTTCCCACCGAGATGTAGCGGCCGATATGCCAGGAATGTTGTAAAATATTGCATCCGAGATGATGGCCTGCCTTAGGTTAGGATATATAACGCTATAGACGTATATAATATCCCAGTCGAGACGTACGGAATGACACGAACGCGATTCTGTAAAATATTACCAGCGAGGGGCTAGATGGGTTAGGTTAGGTTATGTTACGTTATAGACGTGTACAATGTTCCCACCGAGAAGTAGAGCCGATACGCCAGGAATGGCGTAAAATACTGCATCCGAGATGATAGCCTGCCTTAAGTTAGGATATATAACGCTGTAGCCGTATATAATGTCCCAACCGAGACGTACGGGACGACACGAACGGGATTCTGTAAAACATTACCAGCGAGGGGCTAGATGTGTTAGGTTAGGTTATATTACGTTATAGACGAATATAATGTTTCCCCCGAGAAGTAGAGCCGATACGCCAGGAATGGCGTATAATACTGCATCCGAGATGTTAGGCTGCCTTAGGTTAGGATATATAACGCTGTAGACGTACACAATGTCCCAACCGAGACGTACGGGACGGCACGAACGGGATTCAGTAAAACATTACCAGCGAGGGGCTGGACGGGTTAGGTTAGCTTGTGATACGTTATAGACGTATATAATGTTACCACCGATAATTAGGGGCCGATATGCCAGGAATGTTGTAAAATACTGCATCCGAGATGATAGCCTGCCTTAGATTAGGATATATAACGCTATAGACGTATATAATATCCCAACCGAGATGTACGGGACGACACGAACGGGATTCTGTAAAACATTACCAGCGACGGGCTAGGTGGGTTAGGTTAGGTTGTGGTACGTTATAGACATATATAATGTTCCCACCGATAAGTAGGGGCCGATATGCCAGGATTGTTGTAAAATACTGCATCCGAGATGATAGCCTGCCTTATATTAGGATCTATAACGCTATAGACGTATATAATATTCCAACCGAGATGTACGGGACGACACGAACGGGATTCTGTAAAACATTACCAGCGAGGGTCTAGATGTGTTAGGTTAGGTTATATTACGTTATAGACGAATATAATGTTCCCCCCGAGAAGTAGAGGCCGATACGCCAGGAATGTTGTAAAATACTACATCCGAGATGTTAGCCTGCCTTACGTTAGGATATATATCGCTGTAGACGTTTATAATGTCCCAACCGAGACGTATGGGACGACGGGAACGGGATTCTGTAAAACATTACCAGCGAGGGGCTAGATGTGATAGGATAGGTTTTATTACGTTATAGACGAATATAATGTTCCCCCCGAGAAGTAGAGCCGATACGCCAGGAATGGCGTAAAATACTGCATCCGAGATGTTAGCCTGCCTTAAGTTAGGATATATATCGCTGTAGACGTTTATAATGTCCCAACCGAGACGTACGGGACGACACGAACGGGATTCTGTAAAACATTACCAGCGAGGGGCTAGATGGGTTAGGTTAGTATGTGAACCGTTATAGACGTATATAATGTTCCCACCGAGAAGTAGGGGCCGATACGCCAGGAATGTTGTAAAATACTACATCCGAGATTATAGCCTGCCTCAGGTTAGGATATATAACGCTATAGACGTATATAATATTCCAACCGAGATGTACGGGACGTAACGAGCGGGATTCTGTAAAACATTACCAGCGAGGGGCTAGATTTGTTAGGTGAGGTTATATTACGTTATAGACCTATATAATGTTCTCACCGAGAAGTAGGGGCCGATACGCCAGGAATGTTGTTAAATTCTACATCCGAGATGATAGCCTGCCTTAGGTTAGGATATATAACGCTATAGACGTATATAATATCCCAACCGAGATGTACGGGACGACACGAACGGGATTCTGTAAAACATTACCAGCGAGGGGCTAGATGTGTTAGGTTGGGTTATATTACGTTATAGACGAATATAATGTTCCCCCCGAGAAGTAGGGCCGATACGCCAGCAATGGCGTAAAATACTGCATCCGAGATGTTAGGCTGCCTTAGGTTAGGATATATAACGCTGTAGACGTACACAATGTCCCAACCGAGACGTACGGGACGACAGGAACGGGATTCTGTAAAACATTACCAGCGAGGGGCTAGATGGGTTAGATTAGGTTGTGATACCTTATAGACGTATATAATGTTCCCACCGAGAAGTAGGGGCCGATATGCCAGGAATGTTGTAAAATACCGCATCCGAGATGATGGCCTGCCTTAGGTTAGGATATATATCGCTGTAGAAGTTTATAATGTCCCAACCGAGACGTACGGGACGACAGGAACGGGATTCTGTAAAACATTACCAGCGAGGGGCTAGATGGGTTAGGATAGGTTGTGATACGTTATAGACGTATATAATGTTCCGACCGAGAAGTAGGGGGCCGATATGCCAGGAATGTTGTAAAATACCGCATCCGAGATGATGGCCTGCCTTAGGTTAGGATATATATCGCTGTAGAAGTTTATAATGTCCCAACCGAGACGTACGGGACGACAGGAACGGGATTCTGTAACACATTACCAGCGAGGGGCTAGATGTGTTAGGTTCGGTTATATTACGTTATAGACCTATATAATGTTCCCACCGAGAAGTAGGGGCCGATACGACAGTAATGTTGTAAAATACTACAACCGAGATGTTAGACTGCCTTACGTTAGGATATATATCGCTGTAGATGTTTATAATGTCCCAAACGAGACGTACGGGACGACAGGAACGGGATTCTGTAAAACATTACCAGCGAGGGGCTAGATGGGTTAGGTTAGGTTGTGATACGTTATAGACATATATAATGTTCCCACCGATAATTAGGGGCCGATATGCCAGGAATGTTGTAAAATACTGCATCCGAAATGATAGCCTGCCTTAGATTAGGATATATAACGCTATAGACGTATATAATATCCCAACCGAGATGTACGGGACGACACGAACGGGATTCTGTAAAACATTACCAGCGACGGGCTAGGTGGGTTAGGTTAGGTTGTGATACGTTATAGACATATATAATGTTCCCACCGATAAGTAGGGGCCGATATGGCAGGAATGTTGTAAAATACTGCATCCGAAATGATAGCCTGCCTTAGATTAGGATATATAACGCTATAGACGTATATAATATCCCAACCGAGATGTACGGGACGACACGGACGGGATTCTGTAAAACATTACCAGCGACGGGCTAGGTGGGTTAGGTTAGGTTGTGATACGTTATAGACATATATAATGTTCCCACCGATAAGTAGGGGCCGATATGCCAGGAATGTTGTAAAATACTGCATCCGAGATGATAGCCTGCCTTATATTAGGATCTATAACGCTATAGACGTATATAATATTCCAACCGAGATGTACGGGACGACACGAACGGGTTTCTGTAAAACATTACCAGCGAGGGTCTAGATGTGTTAGGTTAGGTTATATTACGTTATAGACGAATATAATGTTCCCCCGAGAAGTAGAGGCCGATACGCCAGGAATGTTGTAAAATACTACATCCGAGAGGTTAGCCTGCCTTACGTTAGGATATATATCGCTGTAGACGTTTATAATGTCCCAACCGAGACGTACGGGACGACACGAACGGGATTCTGTAAAACATTACCAGCGAGGGGCTGGACGGGTTAGGTTAGGTTGTGATACGTTATAGACGTATATAATGTTCCCACCGCGATGTAGGGGCCGATACGCCAGGCATGTTGTAAAACACTGCATCCGAGATGATAGCCTGACTTAGGTTAGGATATATATCACTGTAGAAGTTTATAATGTCCCAACCGAGACGTACGGGACGACAGGAACGGGATTCTGTAAAACATTACCAGCGAGGGGCTAGATGGGTTAGATTAGGTTGTGATACGTTATAGACGTATATAATGTTCCCTCCGAGAAGTAGGGGCCGATATGCCAGGAGTGTTGTAAAATACCGCATCCGAGATGATGGCCTGCCTTAGGTTAGGATATATATCGCTGTAGAAGTTTATAATGTCCCAACCGAGACGTACGGGACGACAGGAACGGGATTCTGTAACACATTACCACCGAGGGGCTAGATGTGTTAGGTTCGGCTATATTACGTTATAGACCTATATAATGTTCCCACCGAGAAGTAGGGGCCGATACGACAGGAATGTTGTAAAATACTACAACCGAGATGTTAGACTGCCTTACGTTAGGATATATATCGCTGTAAACGTTTATAATGTCCCAACCGAGACGTACGGGACGACAGGAACGGGATTCTGTAAAACATTACCAGCGAGGGGCTAGATGGGTTAGGTTAGGTTGTGATACGTTATAGACGTATATAATGTTCCCACCGAGAAGTAGGGGGCCGATATGCCAGGAATGTTGTAAAATACCGCATCCGAGATGATGGCCTGCCTTAGGTTAGGATATATATCGCTGTAGAAGTTTATAATGTCCCAACCGAGACGTACGGGACGACAGGAACGGGATTCTGTAACACATTACCAGCGAGGGGCTAGATGTGTTAGGTTCGGTTATATTACGTTATAGACCTATATAATGTTCCCACCGAGAAGTAGGGGCCGATACGACAGTAATGTTGTAAAATACTACAACCGATATGTTAGACTGCCTTACGTTAGGATATATATCGCTGTAGATGTTTATAATGTCCCAAACGAGACGTACGGGACGACAGGAACGGGATTCTGTAAAACATTACCAGCGAGGGGCTAGATGGGTTAGGTTAGGTTGTGATACGTTATAGACATATATAATGTTCACACCGATAAGTAAGGGCCGATATGCCAGGAATGTTGTAAAATACTGCATCCGAGATGATAGCCTGCCTTAGATAAGGATATATAACGCTATAGACGTATATAATATCCCGACCGAGATGTACGGGACGTCACGAACGGGATTCTGTAAAACATTACCAGCGAGGGGCTAGATGGGTTAGGTTAGGTTGTGATACGTTATAGACATATATAATGTTCCCACCGATAATTAGGGGCCGATATGCCAGGAATGTTGTAAAATACTGCATCCGAAATGATAGCCTGCCTTAGATTAGGATATATAACGCTATAGACGTATATAATATCCCAACCGAGATGTACGGGACGACACGAACGGGATTCTGTAAAACATTACCAGCGACGGGCTAGGTGGGTTAGGTTAGGTTGTGATACGTTATAGACATATATAATGTTCCCACCGATAAGTAGGGGCCGATATGCCAGGAATGTTGTAAAATACTGCATCCGAGATGATAGCCTGCCTTATATTAGGATCTATAACGCTATAGACGTATATAATATTCCAACCGAGATGTACGGGACGACACGAACGGGTTTCTGTAAAACATTACCAGCGAGGGTCTAGATGTGTTAGGTTAGGTTATATTACGTTATAGACGAATATAATGTTCCCCCGAGAAGTAGAGGCCGATACGCCAGGAATGTTGTAAAATACTACATCCGAGATGTTAGCCTGCCTTACGTTAGGATATATATCGCTGTAGACGTTTATAATGTCCCAACCGAGACGTATGGGACGACGGGAACGGGATTCTGTAAAACATTACCAGCGAGGGGCTAGATGTGATAGGATAGGTTTTATTACGTTATAGACGAATATAATGTTCCCCCCGAGAAGTAGAGCCGATACGCCAGGAATGGCGTAAAATACTGCATCCGAGATGATAGCCTGCCTTAAGTTAGGATATATAACGCTGTAGACGTACACAATGTCCCAACCGAGACGTACGGGACGGCACGAACGGGATTCAGTAAAACATTACCAGCGAGGGGCTGGACGGGTTAGGTTAGGTTGTGATACGTTATAGACGTATATAATGTTCCCACCGAGATGTAGCGGCCGATATGCCAGGAATGTTGTAAAATATTGCATCTGAGATGATGGCCTGCCTTAGGTTAGGATATATAACGCTATAGACGTATATAATATCCCAGTCGAGACGTACGGAATGACACGAACGCGATTCTGTAAAATATTACCAGCGAGGGGCTAGATGGGTTAGGTTAGGTTATGTTACGTTATAGACGTGTACAATGTTCCCACCGAGAAGTAGAGCCGATACGCCAGGAATGGCGTAAAATACTGCATCCGAGATGATAGCCTGCCTTAAGTTAGGATATATAACGCTGTAGCCGTATATAATGTCCCAACCGAGACGTACGGGACGACACGAACGGGATTCTGTAAAACATTACCAGCGAGGGGCTAGATGTGTTAGGTTAGGTTATATTACGTTATAGACGAATATAATGTTTCCCCCGAGAAGTAGAGCCGATACGCCAGGAATGGCGTATAATACTGCATCCGAGATGTTAGGCTGCCTTAGGTTAGGATATATAACGCTGTAGACGTACACAATGTCCCAACCGAGACGTACGGGACGGCACGAACGGGATTCAGTAAAACATTACCAGCGAGGGGCTGGACGGGTTAGGTTAGGTTGTGATACGTTATAGACGTATATAATGTTACCACCGATAATTAGGGGCCGATATGCCAGGAATGTTGTAAAATACTGCATCCGAGATGATAGCCTGCCTTAGATTAGGATATATAACGCTATAGACGTATATAATATCCCAACCGAGATGTACGGGACGACACGAACGGGATTCTGTAAAACATTACCAGCGACGGGCTAGGTGGGTTAGGTTAGGTTGTGGTACGTTATAGACATATATAATGTTCCCACCGATAAGTAGGGGCCGATATGCCAGGATTGTTGTAAAATACTGCATCCGAGATGATAGCCTGCCTTATATTAGGATCTATAACGCTATAGACGTATATAATATTCCAACCGAGATGTACGGGACGACACGAACGGGATTCTGTAAAACATTACCAGCGAGGGTCTAGATGTGTTAGGTTAGGTTATATTACGTTATAGACGAATATAATGTTCCCCCCGAGAAGTAGAGGCCGATACGCCAGGAATGTTGTAAAATACTACATCCGAGATGTTAGCCTGCCTTACGTTAGGATATATATCGCTGTAGACGTTTATAATGTCCCAACCGAGACGTATGGGACGACGGGAACGGGATTCTGTAAAACATTACCAGCGAGGGGCTAGATGTGATAGGATAGGTTTTATTACGTTATAGACGAATATAATGTTCCCCCCGAGAAGTAGAGCCGATACGCCAGGAATGGCGTAAAATACTGCATCCGAGATGTTAGCCTGCCTTAAGTTAGGATATATATCGCTGTAGACGTTTATAATGTCCCAACCGAGACGTACGGGACGACACGAACGGGATTCTGTAAAACATTACCAGCGAGGGGCTAGATGGGTTAGGTTAGTATGTGAACCGTTATAGACGTATATAATGTTCCCACCGAGAAGTAGGGGCCGATACGCCAGGAATGTTGTAAAATACTACATCCGAGATTATAGCCTGCCTCAGGTTAGGATATATAACGCTATAGACGTATATAATATTCCAACCGAGATGTACGGGACGTAACGAGCGGGATTCTGTAAAACATTACCAGCGAGGGGCTAGATTTGTTAGGTTCGGTTATATTACGTTATAGACCTATATAATGTTCCCACCGAGAAGTAGGGGCCGATACGCCAGGAATGTTGTTAAATTCTACATCCGAGATGATAGCCTGCCTTAGGTTAGGATATATAACGCTATAGACGTATATAATATCCCAACCGAGATGTACGGGACGACACGAACGGGATTCTGTAAAACATTACCAGCGAGGGGCTAGATGTGTTAGGTTCGGTTATATTACGTTATAGACCTATATTATGTTCCCACCGAGAAGTAGGGGCCGATACGACAGGAATGTTGTAAAATACTACAACCGAGATGTTAGACTGCCTTACGTTAGGATATATATCGCTGTAGATGTTTATAATGTCCCAACCGAGACGTACGGGGCGACAGGAACGGGATTCTGTAACACATTACCAGCGAGGGGCTAGATGTGTTAGGTTCGGTTATATTACGTTATAGACCTATATAATGTTCCCACCGAGAAGTAGGGGCCGATATGCCAGGAATGTTGTAAAATACCGCATCCGAGATGATGGCCTGCCTTAGGTTAGGATATATAACGCTATAGACGTATATAATATCCCAGTCGAGACGTACGGAATGACACGAACGCGATTCTGTAAAATATTACCGGCGAGGGGCTAGATGGGTTAGGTTAGGTTATGTTACGTTATAGACGTGTACAATGTTCCCACCGAGAAGTAGAGCCGATACGCCAGGAATGGCGTAAAATACTGCATCCGAGATGATAGCCTGCCTTAAGTTAGGATATATAACGCTGTAGACGTATATAATGTCCCAACCGAGACGTACGGGACGACACGAACGGGATTCTGTAAAACATTACCGGCGAGGGGCTAGATGTGTTAGGTTAGGTTATATTACGTTATAGACGAATATAATGTTTCCCCCGAGAAGTAGAGCCGATACGCCAGGAATGGCGTATAATACTGCATCCGAGATGTTAGGCTGCCTTAGGTTAGGATATATATCGCTGTAGAAGTTTATAATGTCCCAACCGAGACGTACGGGACGACAGGAACGGGATTCTGTAACACATTACCACCGAGGGGCTAGATGTGTTAGGTTCGGTTATATTACGTTATAGACCTATATTATGTTCCCACCGAGAAGTAGGGGCCGATACGACAGGAATGTTGTAAAATACTACAACCGAGATGTTAGACTGCCTTACGTTAGGATATATATCGCTGTAGATGTTTATAATGTCCCAACCCAGACGTACGGGACGACAGGAACGGGATTCTGTAAAACATTACCAGCGAGGGGCTAGATGGGTTAGGTTAGGTTGTGATACGTTATAGACATACATAATGTTCCCACCGATAAGTAGGGGCCGATATGCCAGGAGTGTTGTAAAATACTGCATCCGAGATGATAGCCTGCCTTAGATTAGGATATATAACGCTATAGACGTATATAATATCCGAACCGAGATGTACGGGACGTCACGAACGGGATTCTGTAAAACATTACCAGCGAGGGGCTAGAAGGGTTAGGTTAGGTTATATTACGTTATAGACCTATATAATGTTCCCACCGAGAAGTAGGGGCCAATACGCCAGGAATGTTGTTAAATTCTACATCCGAGATGATAGCCTGCCTTAGGTTAGGATATACAACGCTATAGACGTATAAAATATCCCAACCGAGATGTACGGGACTACACGAACGGGATTCTGTAAAACATTACCAGCGAGGGGCTAGATGTGTTAGGTTAAGTTATATTACGTTATAGACGAATATAATGTTCCCCCCGAGAAGTAGAGGCCGATACGCCAGGAATGTTGTAAAATACTACATCCGAGATGTTAGCCTGCCTTACGTTAGGATATATATCGCTGTAGACGTTTATAATGTCCCAACCGAGACGTATGGGACGACGGGAACGGGATTCTGTAAAACATTACCAGCGAGGGGCTAGATGTGATAGGATAGGTTTTATTACGTTATAGACGAATATAATGTTCCCCCCGAGAAGTAGAGCCGATACGCCAGGAATGGCGTAAAATACTGCATCCGAGATGTTAGCCTGCCTTAAGTTAGGATATATATCGCTGTAGACGTTTATAATGTCCCAACCGAGACGTACGGGACGACACGAACGGGATTCTGTAAAACATTACCAGCGAGGGGCTAGATGGGTTAGGTTAGTATGTGAACCGTTATAGACGTATATAATGTTCCCACCGAGAAGTAGGGGCCGATACGCCAGGAATGTTGTAAAATACTACATCCGAGATGGTAGCCTGCCTCTGGTTAGGATATATAACGCTATAGACGTATATAATATTCCAACCGAGATGTACGGGACGTAACGAGCGGGATTCTGTAAAACATTACCAGCGAGGGGCTAGATTTGTTAGGTGAGGTTATATTTCGTTATAGACCTATATAATGTTCCCACCGAGAAGTAGGGGCCGATACGCCAGGAATGTTGTTAAATTCTACATCCGAGATGATAGCCTGCCTTAGGTTAGGATATATAACGCTATAGACGTATATAATATCCCAACCGAGATGTACGGGACGACACGAACGGTATTCTGTAAAACATTACCAGCGAGGGGCTAGATGTGTTAGGTTAGGTTATATTACGTTATAGACGAATATAATGTTCCCCCCGAGAAGTAGGGCCGATACGCCAGGAATGGCGTAAAATACTGCATCCGAGATGTTAGGCTGCCTTAGGTTAGGATATATAACGCTGTAGACGTACACAATGTCCCAACCGAGACGTACGGGACGACAGGAACGGGATTCTGTAAAACATTACCAGCGAGGGGCTAGATGGGTTAGATTAGGTTGTGATACGTTATAGACGTATATAATGTTCCCACCGAGAAGTAGGGGCCGATATGCCAGGAATATTGTAAAATACCGCATCCGAGATGATGGCCTGCCTTAGGTTAGGATATATATCGCTGTAGAAGTTTATAATGTCCCAACCGAGACGTACGGGACGACAGGAACGGGATTCTGTAAAACATTACCAGCGAGGGGCTAGATGGGTTAGGTTAGGTTGTGATACGTTATAGACACATATAATGTTCCCACCGAGATGTAGCGGCCGATATGCCAGGAATGTTGTAAAATATTGCATCCGAGATGATGGCCTGCCTTAGGTTAGGATATATAACGCTATAGACGTATATAATATCCCAGTCGAGACGTACGGAATGACACGAACGCGATTCTGTAAAACATTACCAGCGAGGGGCTAGATGTGTTAGGTTAGGTTATATTACGTTATAGACGAATATAATGTTTCCCCCGAGAAGTAGAGCCGATACGCCAGGAATGGCGTATAATACTGCATCCGAGATGTTAGGCTGCCTTAGGTTAGGATATATAACGCTGTAGACGTACACAATGTCCCAACCGAGACGTACGGGACGGCACGAACGGGATTCAGTAAAACATTACCAGCGAGGGGCTGGACGGGTTAGGTTAGGTTGTGATACGTTATAGACGTATATAATGTTCCCACCGATAATTAGGGGCCGATATGCCAGGAATGTTGTAAAATACTGCATCCGAGATGATAGCCTGCCTTAGATTAGGATATATAACGCTATAGACGTATATAATATCCCAACCGAGATGTACGGGACGACACGAACGGGATTCTGTAAAACATTACCAGCGACGGGCTAGGTGGGTTAGGTTAGGTTGTGGTTCGTTATAGACATATATAATGTTCCCACCGATAAGTAGGGGCCGATATGCCAGGAATGGCGTAAAATACTGCATCCGAGATGTTAGCCTGCCTTAAGTTAGGATATATATCGCTGTAGACGTTTATAATGTCCCAACCGAGACGTACGGGACGACACGAACGGGATTCTGTAAAACATTACCAGCGAGGGGCTAGATGGGTTAGGTTAGTATGTGAACCGTTATAGACGTATATAATGTTCCCACCGAGAAGTAGGGGCCGATATGCCAGGAATGTTGTAAAATACTGCATCCGAGATTATAGCCTGCCTCAGGTTAGGATATATAACGCTATAGACGTATATAATATTCCAACCGAGATGTACGGGTCGTAACGAGCGGGATTCTGTAAAACATTACCAGCGAGGGGCTAGATGTGATAGGATAGGTTTTATTACGTTATAGACGAATATAATGTTCCCCCCGAGAAGTAGAGCCGATACGCCAGGAATGGCGTAAAATACTGCATCCGAGATGTTAGCCTGCCTTAGGTTAGGATATATAACGCTATAGACGTATATAATATCCCAGTCGAGACGTACGGAATGACACGAACGCGATTCTGTAAAATATTACCAGCGAGGGGCTAGATGGGTTAGGTTAGTATGTGAACCGTTATAGACGTATATAATGTTCCCACCGAGAAGTAGATGCCGATACGCCAGGAATGTTGTAAAATACTACATCCGAGATGGTAGCCTGCCTCTGGTTAGGATATATAACGCTATAGACGTATATAATATTCCAACCGAGATGTACGGGACGTAACGAGCGGGATTCTGTAAAACATTACCAGCGAGGGGCTAGATTTGTTAGGTGAGGTTATATTTCGTTATAGACCTATATAATGTTCCCACCGAGAAGTAGGGGCCGATACGCCAGGAATGTTGTTAAATTCTACATCCGAGATGATAGCCTGCCTTAGGTTAGGATATATAACGCTATAGACGTATATAATATCCCAACCGAGATGTACGGGACGACACGAACGGTATTCTGTAAAACATTACCAGCGAGGGGCTAGATGTGTTAGGTTAGGTTATATTACGTTATAGACGAATATAATGTTCCCCCCGAGAAGTAGGGCCGATACGCCAGGAATGGCGTAAAATACTGCATCCGAGATGTTAGGCTGCCTTAGGTTAGGATATATAACGCTGTAGACGTACACAATGTCCCAACCGAGACGTACGGGACGGCACGAACGGGATTCAGTAAAACATTACCAGCGAGGGGCTGGACGGGTTAGGTTAGGTTGT
This sequence comes from Xylocopa violacea, assembly GCA_963969225.1. Taxonomy (NCBI): domain Eukaryota; kingdom Metazoa; phylum Arthropoda; class Insecta; order Hymenoptera; family Apidae; genus Xylocopa; species Xylocopa violacea. Next base: position 722,267 of record CAXAJV010000015.1, read on the forward strand.
GATACGTTATAGACGTATATAATGTTCCCACCGATAATTAGGGGCCGATATGCCAGGAATGTTGTAAAATACTGCATCCGAGATGATAGCCTGCCTTAGATTAGGATATATAACGCTATAGACGTATATAATATCCCAACCGAGATGTACGGGACGACACGAACGGGATTCTGTAAAACATTACCAGCGACGGGCTAGGTGGGTTAGGTTAGGTTGTGGTTCGTTATAGACATATATAATGTTCCCACCGATAAGTAGGGGCCGATATGCCAGGAATGGCGTAAAATACTGCATCCGAGATGTTAGCCTGCCTTAAGTTAGGATATATATCGCTGTAGACGTTTATAATGTCCCAACCGAGACGTACGGGACGACACGAACGGGATTCTGTAAAACATTACCAGCGAGGGGCTAGATGGGTTAGGTTAGTATGTGAACCGTTATAGACGTATATAATGTTCCCACCGAGAAGTAGGGGCCGATATGCCAGGAATGTTGTAAAATACTGCATCCGAGATTATAGCCTGCCTCAGGTTAGGATATATAACGCTATAGACGTATATAATATTCCAACCGAGATGTACGGGTCGTAACGAGCGGGATTCTGTAAAACATTACCAGCGAGGGGCTAGATGTGATAGGATAGGTTTTATTACGTTATAGACGAATATAATGTTCCCCCCGAGAAGTAGAGCCGATACGCCAGGAATGGCGTAAAATACTGCATCCGAGATGTTAGCCTGCCTTAGGTTAGGATATATAACGCTATAGACGTATATAATATCCCAGTCGAGACGTACGGAATGACACGAACGCGATTCTGTAAAATATTACCAGCGAGGGGCTAGATGGGTTAGGTTAGGTTATGTTACGTTATAGACGTGTACAATGTTCCCACCGAGAAGTAGAGCCGATACGCCAGGAATGGCGTAAAATACTGCATCCGAGATGATGGCCTGCCTTAGGTTAGGATATATAACGCTGTAGACGTATATAATATCCCAACCGAGATGTACGGGACGACACGAACGGGATTCTGTAAAACATTACCAGCGACGGGCTAGGTGGGTTAGGTTAGGTTGTGATACGTTATAGACATATATAATGTTCCCACCGATAAGTAGGGGCCGATTTGCCAGGATTGTTGTAAAATACTGCATCCGAGATGATAGCCTGCCTTATATTAGGATCTGTAACGCTATAGACGTATATAATATTCCAACCGAGATGTACGGGACGACACGAACGGGATTCTGTAAAACATTACCAGCGAGGGTCTAGATGTGTTAGGTTAGGTTATATTACGTTATAGACGAATATAATGTTCCCCCCGAGAAGTAGAGGCCGATACGCCAGGAATGTTGTAAAATACTACATCCGAGATGTTAGCCTGCCTTACGTTAGGATATATATCGCTGTAGACGTTTATAATGTCCCAACCGAGACGTATGGGACGACGGGAACGGGATTCTGTAAAACATTACCAGCGAGGGGCTAGATGTGATAGGATAGGTTTTATTACGTTATAGACGAATATAATGTTCCCCCCGAGAAGTAGAGCCGATACGACAGGAATGGCGTAAAATACTGCATCCGAGATGTTAGCCTGCCTTAAGTTAGGATATATATCGCTGTAGACGTTTATAATGTCCCAACCGAGACGTACGGGACGACACGAACGGGATTCTGTAAAACATGACCAGCGAGGGGCTAGATGGGTTAGGTTAGTATGTGAACCGTTATAGACGTATATAATGTTCCCACCGAGAAGTAGGGGCCGATATGCCAGGAATGTTGTAAAATACTGCATCCGAGATTATAGCCTGCCTCAGGTTAGGATATATAACGCTATAGACGTATATAATATTCCAACCGAGATGTACGGGTCGTAACGAGCGGGATTCTGTAAAACATTACCAGCGAGGGGCTAGATGTGATAGGATAGGTTTTATTACGTTATAGACGAATATAATGTTCCCCCCGAGAAGTAGAGCCGATACGCCAGGAATGGCGTAAAATACTGCATCCGAGATGTTAGCCTGCCTTAGGTTAGGATATATAACGCTATAGACGTATATAATATCCCAGTCGAGACGTACGGAATGACACGAACGCGATTCTGTAAAATATTACCAGCGAGGGGCTAGATGGGTTAGGTTAGGTTATGTTACGTTATAGACGTGTACAATGTTCCCACCGAGAAGTAGAGCCGATACGCCAGGAATGGCGTAAAATACTGCATCCGAGATGATGGCCTGCCTTAGGTTAGGGTATATAACGCTATAGACGTATATAATATCCCAGTCGAGACGTACGGAATGACACGAACGCGATTCTGTAAAATATTACCAGCGAGGGGCTAGATGGGTTAGGTTAGGTTATGTTACGTTATAGACGTGTACAATGTTCCCACCGAGAAGTAGAGCAGATACGCCAGGAATGGCGTAAAATACTGCATCCGAGATGATAGCCTGCCTTAAGTTAGGATATATAACGCTGTAGACGTATATAATATCCCAACCGAGATGTACGGGACGACACGAACGGGATTCTGTAAAACATTACCAGCGAGGGGCTAGATGTGTTAGGATAGGTTATATTACGTTATAGACGAATATAATGTTTCCCCCGAGAAGTAGAGCCGATACGCCAGGAATGGCGTATAATACTGCATCCGAGATGTTAGGCTGCCTTAGGTTAGGATATATAACGCTGTAGACGTACACAATGTCCCAACCGAGACGTACGGGACGACACGAACGGGATTCTGTAAAACATTACCAGCGAGGGGCTAGATGGGTTAGGTTAGTATGTGAACCGTTATAGACGTATATAATGTTCCCACCGAGAAGTAGGGGCCGATACGCCAGGAATGTTGTAAAATACTACATCCGAGATGATAGCCTGCCTCAGGTTAGGATATATAACGCTATAGACGTATATAATATTCCAACCGAGATGTACGGGACGTAACGAGCGGGATTCTGTAAAACATTACCAGCGAGGGGCTAGATTTGTTAGGTGAGGTTATATTACGTTATAGACCTATATAATGTTCCCACCGAGAAGTAGGGGCCGATACGCCAGGAATGTTGTTAAATTCTACATCCGAGATGATAGCCTGCCTTAGGTTAGGATATATAACGCTATAGACGTATATAATATCCCAACCGAGATGTACGGGACGACACGAACGGGATTCAGTAAAACATTACCAGCGAGGGGCTGGACGGGTTAGGTTAGGTTGTGATACGTTATAGACGTATATAATGTTCCCACCGATAAGTAGGGGCCGATATGCCAGGAATGTTGTAAAATACTGCATCCGAGATGATAGCCTGCCTTATATTAGGATCTATAACGCTATAGACGTATATAATATCCCAACCGAGATGTACGGGACGTCACGAACGGGATTCTGTAAAGCATTACCAGCGAGGGGCTAGATGGGTTAGGTTAGGTTGTGATTCGTTATAGACATATATAATGTTCCCACCGATAATTAGGGGCCGATATGCCAGGAATGTTGTAAAATACTGCATCCGAGATGATAGCCTGACTTAGATTAGGATATATAACGCTATAGACGTATATAATATCCCAACCGAGATGTACGGGACGACACGAACGGGATTCTGTAAAACATTACCAGCGACGGGCTAGGTGGGTTAGGTTAGGTTGTGATACGTTATAGACATATATAATGTTCCCACCGATAAGTAGGGGCCGATATGCCAGGAATGTTGTAAAATACTGCATCCCAGATGATAGCCTGCCTTATATTAGGATCTATAACGCTATAGACGTATATAATATTCCAACCTAGATGTACGGGACGACACGAACGGGATTCTGTAAAACATTACCAGCGAGGGGCTAGATGTGTTAGGTTAGGTTATATTACGTTATAGGCGAATATAATGTTCCCCCCGAGAAGTAGAGGCCGATACGCCAGGAATGTTGTAAAATACTACATCCGAGATGTTAGCCTGCCTTACGTTAGGATATATATCGCTGTAGACGTTTATAATGTCCCAACCTAGACGTATGGGACGACGGGAACGGGATTCTGTAAAACATTACCAGCGAGGGGCTAGATGTGATAGGTTAGGTTTTATTACGTTATAGTCGAATATAATGTTCCCCCCGAGAAGTAGAGCCGATACGCCAGGAATGGCGTAAAATACTGCATCCGAGATGTTAGCCTGCCTTAAGTTAGGATATATATCGCTGTAGACGTTTATAATGTCCCAACCGAGACGTACGGGACGACACGAACGGGATTCTGTAACACATTACCAGCGAGGGGCTAGATGTGTTAGGTTCGGTTATATTACGTTATAGACCTATATAATGTTCCCACCGAGAAGTAGGGGCCGATACGACAGGAATGTTGTAAAATACTACAACCGAGATGTTAGACTGCCTTACGTTAGGATATATATCGCTGTAGACGTTTATAATGTCCCAACGGAGACGTACGGGACGACAGGAACGGGATTCTGTAAAACATTACCAGCGAGGGGCTAGATGGGTTAGGTTAGGTTGTGATACGTTATAGACATATATAATGTTCCCACCGATAAGCAGGGGCCGATATGCCAGGAATGTTGTAAAATACTGCATCCGAGATGTTAGCCTGCCTTAGGTTAGGATATATAACGCTGTAGACGTATATAATGTCCCAACCGAGACGATCGGGACGACAGGAACGGGATTCTGTAAAACATTACCAGCGAGGGGCTAGATGGGTTAGTTTAGGATGTGATACGTTATAGGCGTATATAATGTTCCCACCGATAATTAGGGGCCGATATGCCAGGAATGTTGTAAAATACTGCATCCGAGATGATAGCCTGCCTTAGATTAGGATATATAACGCTATAGACGTATATAAAATCCCAACCGAGATGTACGGGACGACACGAACGGGATTCTGTAAAACATTACCAGCGAGGGGCTAGATGTGTTAGGTTAGGTTATATTACGTTATAGACGAATATAAAGTTCCCCCCGAGAAGTAGAGCCGATACGCCAGGAATGGCGTAAAATACTGCATCCGAGATGTTAGGCTGCCTTACGTTAGGATATATATCGCTGGAGATGTTTATAATGTCCCAACCGAGACGTACGGGACGACAGGAAAGGGATTCTGTAAAACCTTACCAGCGAGGGGCTAGATGGGTTAGGTTAGGTTGTGATACGTTATAGACATATATAATGTTCCCATCGATAAGTAGGGGCCGATATGCCAGGAATGTTGTAAAATACTGCATCCGAGATGATAGCCTGCCTTAGATTAGGATATATAACGCTATAGACGTATATAATATCCCAACCGAGATGTACGGGACGTGACGAACGGGATTCTGTAAAACATTACCAGCGAGGGGCTAGATGGGTTAGGTTAGGTTGTGATACGTTATAGACATATATAATGTTCCCACCGATAATTAGGGGCCGATATGCCAGGAATGTTGTAAAATACTGCATCCGAGATGATAGCCTGCCTTAGATTAGGATATATAACGCTATAGACGTATATAATATCCCAACCCAGATGTACGGGACGACAGGAACGGGATTCTGTAAAACATTACCAGCGAGGGGCTAGATGGGTTAGGTTAGGTTGTGATACGTTATAGACATATATAATGTTCCCACCGATAATTAGGGGCCGATATGCCAGGAATGTTGTAAAATACTGCATCCGAGATGATGGCCTGCCTTAGGTTAGGATATATAACGCTTTAGGCGTATATAATATCCCAGTCGAGACGTACGGAATGACACGAACGCGATTCTGTAAAATATTACCAGCGAGGGGCTAGATGGGTTAGGTTAGGTTATGTTACGTTATAGACGTGTACAATGTTCCCACCGAGAAGTAGAGCCGATACGCCAGGAATGGCGTAAAATACTGCATCCGAGATGATAGCCTGCCTTAAGTTAGGATATATAACGCTGTAGACGTATATAATGTCCCAACCGAGACGTACGGGACGACACGAACGGGATTCTGTAAAACATTACCAGCGAGGGGCTAGATGTGTTAGGATAGGTTATATTACGTTATAGACGAATATAATGTTTCCCCCGAGAAGTAGAGCCGATACGCCAGGAATGGCGTATAATACTGCATCCGAGATGTTAGGCTGCCTTAGGTTAGGATATATAACGCTGTAGACGTACACAATGTCCCAACCGAGACGTACGGGACGACACGAACGGGATTCTGTAAAACATTACCAGCGAGGGGCTAGATGGGTTAGGTTAGTATGTGAACCGTTATAGACGTATATAATGTTCCCACCGAGAAGTAGGGGCCGATACGCCAGGAATGTTGTAAAATACTACATCCGAGATTATAGCCTGCCTCAGGTTAGGATATATAACGCTATAGACGTATATAATATTCCAACCGAGATGTACGTGACGTAACGAGCGGGATTCTGTAAAACATTACCAGCGAGGGGCTAGATTTGTTAGGTTCGGTTATATTACGTTATAGACCTATATAATGTTCCCACCGAGAAGTAGGGGCCGATATGCCAGGAATGTTGTAAAATACCGCATCCGAGATGATGGCCTGCCTTAGGTTAGGATATATAACGCTATAGACGTATATAATATCCCAGTCGAGACGTACGGAATGACACGAACGCGATTCTGTAAAATATTACCGGCGAGGGGCTAGATGGGTTAGGTTAGGTTATGTTACGTTATAGACGTGTACAATGTTCCCACCGAGAAGTAGAGCCGATACGCCAGGAATGGCGTAAAATACTGCATCCGAGATGATAGCCTGCCTTAAGTTAGGATATATAACGCTGTAGACGTATATAATGTCCCAACCGAGACGTACGGAATGACACGAACGCGATTCTGTAAAATATTACCGGCGAGGGGCTAGATGGGTTAGGTTAGGTTATGTTACGTTATAGACGTGTACAATGTTCCCACCGAGAAGTAGAGCCGATACGCCAGGAATGGCGTAAAATACTGCATCCGAGATGATAGCCTGCCTTAAGTTAGGATATATAACGCTGTAGACGTATATAATGTCCCAACCGAGAAGTACGGGACGACACGAACGGGATTCTGTAAAACATTACCGGCGAGGGGCTAGATGTGTTAGGTTAGGTTATATTACGTTATAGACGAATATAATGTTTCCCCGAGAAGTAGAGCCGATACGACAGGAATGGCGTATAATACTGCATCCGAGATGTTAGGCTGCCTTAGGTTAGGATATATAACGCTGTAGACGTACACAATGTCACAACCGAGACGTACGGGACGGCACGAACGGGATTCAGTAAAACATTACCAGCGAGGGGCTGGACGGGTTAGGTTAGGTTGTGATACGTTATAGACGTATATAATGTTCCCACCGATAATTAGGGGCCGATATGCCAGGAATGTTGTAAAATACTGCATCCGAGATGTTAGCCTGCCTTAGATTAGGATATATAACGCTATAGACGTATATAATATCCCAACCCAGATGTACGGGACGACAGGAACGGGATTCTGTAAAACATTACCAGCGAGGGGCTAGATGGGTTAGGTTAGGTTGTGATACGTTATAGACATATATAATGTTCCCACCGATAAGTAGGGGCCGATATGCCAGGAATGTTGTAAAATACTGCATCCGAGATGATGGCCTGCCTTAGGTTAGGATATATAACGCTTTAGACGTATATAATATCCCAGTCGAGACGTACGGAATGACACGAACGCGATTCTGTAAAATATTACCAGCGAGGGGCTAGATGGGTTAGGTTAGGTTATGTTACGTTATAGACGTGTACAATGTTCCCACCGAGAAGTAGAGCCGATACGCCAGGAATGGCGTAAAATACTGCATCCGAGATGATAGCCTGCCTTAAGTTAGGATATATAACGCTGTAGACGTATATAATGTCCCAACCGAGACGTACGGGACGACATGAACGGGATTCTGTAAAACATTACCAGCGAGGGGCTAGATGTGTTAGGATAGGTTATATTACGTTATAGACGAATATAATGTTTCCCCCGAGAAGTAGAGCCGATACGCCAGGAATGGCGTATAATACTGCATCCGAGATGTTAGGCTGCCTTAGGTTAGGATATATAACGCTGTAGACGTACACAATGTCCCAACCGAGACGTACGGGACGACACGAACGGGATTCTGTAAAACATTACCAGCGAGGGGCTAGATGGGTTAGGTTAGTATGTGAACCGTTATAGACGTATATAATGTTCCCACCGAGAAGTAGGGGCCGATACGCCAGGAATGTTGTAAAATACTACATCCGAGATGATAGCCTGCCTCAGGTTAGGATATATAACGCTATAGACGTATATAATATTCCAACCGAGATGTACGGGACGTAACGAGCGGGATTCTGTAAAACATTACCAGCGAGGGGCTAGATTTGTTAGGTGAGGTTATATTACGTTATAGACCTATATAATGTTCCCACCGAGAAGTAGGGGCCAATACGCCGGGAATGTTGTTAAATTCTACATCCGAGATGATAGCCTGCCTTAGGTGAGGATATATAACGCTGTAGACGTATATAATATCCCAACCGAGACGATCGGGACGACAGGAACGGGATTCTGTAAAACATTACCAGCGAGGGGCTAGATGGGTTAGTTTAGGATGTGATACGTTATAGGCGTATATAATGTTCCCACCGATAATTAGGGGCCGATATGCCAGGAATGTTGTAAAATACTGCATCCGAGATGATAGCCTGCCTTAGATTAGGATATATAACGCTATAGACGTATATAAAATCCCAACCGAGATGTACGGGACGACACGAATGGGATTCTGTAAAACATTACCAGCGAGGGGCTAGATGTGTTAGGTTAGGTTATATTACGTTATAGACGAATATAAAGTTCCCCCCGAGAAGTAGGGCCGATACGCCAGGAATGGCGTAAAATACTGCATCCGAGATGTTAGGCTGCCTTACGTTAGGATATATATCGCTGGAGATGTTTATAATGTCCCAACCGAGACGTACGGGACGACAGGAAAGGGATTCTGTAAAACCTTACCAGCGAGGGGCTAGATGGGTTAGGTTAGGTTGTGATACGTTATAGACATATATAATGTTCCCATCGATAAGTAGGGGCCGATATGCCAGGAATGTTGTAAAATACTGCATCCGAGATGATAGCCTGCCTTAGATTAGGATATATAACGCTATAGACGTATATAATATCCCAACCGAGATGTACGGGACGTGACGAACGGGATTCTGTAAAACATTACCAGCGAGGGGCTAGATGGGTTAGGTTAGGTTGTGATACGTTATAGACATATATAATGTTCCCACCGATAATTAGGGGCCGATATGCCAGGAATGCTGTAAAATACTGCATCCGAGATGATAGCCTGCCTTAGATTAGGATATATAACGCTATAGACGTATATAATATCCCAACCCAGATGTACGGGACGACAGGAACGGGATTCTGTAAAACATTACCAGCGAGGGGCTAGATGGGTTAGGTTAGGTTGTGATACGTTATAGACATATATAATGTTCCCACCGATAAGTAGGGGCCGATATGCCAGGAATGTTGTAAAATACTGCATCCGAGATGATGGCCTGCCTTAGGTTAGGATATATAACGCTTTAGGCGTATATAATATCCCAGTCGAGACGTACGGAATGACACGAACGCGATTCTGTAAAATATTACCAGCGAGGGGCTAGATGGGTTAGGTTAGGTTATGTTACGTTATAGACGTGTACAATGTTCCCACCGAGAAGTAGAGCCGATACGCCAGGAATGGCGTAAAATACTGCATCCGAGATGATAGCCTGCCTTAAGTTAGGATATATAACGCTGTAGACGTATATAATGTCCCAACCGAGACGTACGGGACGACACGAACGGGATTCTGTAAAACATTACCAGCGAGGGGCTAGATGTGATAGGTTAGGTTTTATTACGTTATAGACGAATATAATGTTCCCCCCGAGAAGTAGAGCCGATACGCCAGGAATGGCGTATAATACTGCATCCGAGATGTTAGCCTGCCTTAAGTTAGGATATATATCGCTGTAGACGTTTATAATGTCCCCACCGAGACGTACTGGACGACACGAACGGGATTCTGTAAAACATTACCAGCGAGGGGCTAGATGGGTTAGGTTAGGTTGTGATACGTTATAGACGTATATAATGTTCCCACCGAGAAGTACAGCCGATACTCCAGGAATGGCGTAAAATACTGCATCCGAGATGATAGCCTGCCTTAGGTTAGGATATATAACGCTATAGACGTATATAATATTCCAACCGAGATGTACGGGACGTCACGAACAGGATTCTGTAAAACATTACCAGCGAGGGGCTAAATGTGTTAGGTTAGGTTATATTACGTTATAGACGAATATAATGTTCCCACCGAGAAGTAGGGGCCGATACGCCAGGAATGGCGTAAAATACTGCATCCGAGATGTTAGCCTGCCTTAAGTTAGGATATATATCGCTGTAGACGTTTATAATGTCCCAACCGAGACGTACGGGACGACACGAACGGGTTTCTGTAAAACATTACCAGCGAGGGACTAGATGGGTTAGGTTAGTATGTGAACCGTTATAGACGTATATAATGTTCCCACCGAGAAGTAGGGGCCGATACGCCAGGAATGTTGTAAAATACTACATCCGAGATGATAGCCTGCCTCAGGTTAGGATATATAACGCTACAGACGTATATAATATTCCAACCGAGATGTACGGGACGTAACGAGCGGGATTCTGTAAAACATTACCAGCGAGGGGCTAGATTTGTTAGGTGAGGTTATATTACGTTATGGACCTATATAATGTTCCCACCGAGAAGTAGGGGCCGATACGACAGGAATGTTGTAAAATACTACAACCGAGATGTTAGACTGCCTTACGTTAGGATATATATCGCTGTAGACGTTTATAATATCCCAACCGAGACGTACGGGACGACACGAACGGGATTCTGTAAAACATTACCAGCGAGGGGCTAGATGTGTTAGGTTAGGTTATATTACGTTATAGACGAATATAAAGTTCCCCCCGAGAAGTAGGGCCGATACGCCAGGAATGGCGTAAAATACTGCATCCGTGATGTTAGGCTGCCTTACGTTAGGATATATATCGCTGGAGATGTTTATAATGTCCCAACCGAGACGTACGGGACGACAGGAAAGGGATTCTGTAAAACATTACCAGCGAGGGGCTAGATGGGTTAGGTTAGGTTGTGATACGTTATAGACATATATAATGTTCCCATCGATAAGTAGGGGCCGATATGCCAGGAATGTTGTAAAATACTGCATCCGAGATGATAGCCTGCCTTAGATTAGGATATATAACGCTATAGACGTATATAATATCCCAACCGAGATGTACGGGACGTGACGAACGGGATTCTGTAAAACATTACCAGCGAGGGGCTAGATGGGTTAGGTTAGGTTGTGATACGTTATAGACATATATAATGTTCCCACCGATAAGTAGGGGCCGATATGCCAGGAATGTTGTAAAATACTGCATCCGAGATGATAGCCTGCCTTACGTTAGGATATATATCGCTGTAGACATTTGTAATGTCCCAACCGAGACGTACGGGACGACAGGAACGGGATTCTGTAAAACATTACCAGCGAGGGGCTAGATGGGTTAGGTTAGGTTATGTTACGTTATAGACGTATATAATGTTCCCACCGAGAAGTAGAGCCGATACTCCAGGAATGGCGTAAAATACTGCATCCGAGATGATAGCCTGCCTTAGGTTAGGATATATAACGCTATAGACGTATATAATATTCCAACCGAGATGTACGGGACGTCACGAACAGGATTCTGTAAAACATTACCAGCGAGGGGCTAAATGTGTTATGTTAGGTTATATTACGTTATAGACGAATATAATGTTCCCACCGAGAAGTAGGGGCCGATACGCCAGGAATGGCGTAAAATACTGCATCCGAGATGTTAGCCTGCCTTAAGTTAGGATATATATCGCTGTAGACGTTTATAATGTCCCAACCGAGACGTACGGGACGACACGAACGGGTTTCTGTAAAACATTACCAGCGAGGGGCTAGATGGGTTAGGTTAGTATGTGAACCGTTATAGACGTATATAATGTTCCCACCGAGAAGTAGGGGCCGATACGCCAGGAATGTTGTAAAATACTACATCCGAGATGATAGCCTGCCTCAGGTTAGGATATATAACGCTATAGACGTATATAATATTCCAACCCAGATGTACGGGACGTAACGAGCGGGATTCTGTAAAACATTACCAGCGAGGGGCTAGATTTGTTAGGTGAGGTTATATTACGTTATAGACGAATATAAAGTTCCCCCCGAGAAGTAGGGCCGATACGCCAGGAATGGCGTAAAATACTGCATCCGAGATGTTAGGCTGCCTTACGTAAGGATATATATCGCTGGAGATGTTTATAATGTCCCAACCGAGACGTACGGGACGACAGGAAAGGGATTCTGTAAAACATTACCAGCGAGGGGCTAGATGGGTTAGGTTAGGTTGTGATACGTTATAGACATATATAATGTTCCCACCGATAAGTAGGGGCCGATATGCCAGGAATGTTGTAAAATACTGCATCCGAGATGATAGCCTGCCTTAGATTAGGATATATAACGCTATAGACGTATATAATATCCCAACCGAGATGTACGGGACGTGACGAACGGGATTCTGTAAAACATTACCAGCGAGGGGCTAGATGGGTTAGGTTAGGTTGTGATACGTTATAGACATATATAATGTTCCCACCGATAATTAGGGGCCGATATGCCAGGAATGTTGTAAAATACTGCATCCGAGATGATAGCCTGCCTTACGTTAGGATATATATCGCTGTAGACGTTTATAATGTCCCAACCAAGACGAATGGGACGACGGGAACGGGATTCTGTAAAACATTACCAGCGAGGGGCTAGATGTGATAGGTTAGGTTTTATTACGTTATAGACGAATATAATGTTCCCCCCGAGAAGTAGAGCCGATACGCCAGGAATGGCGTAAAATACTGCATCCGAGATGTTAGCCTGCCTTATGTTAGGATATATATCGCTGTAGACGTTTATAATGTCCCAACCGAGACGAATGGGACGACGGGAACGGGATTCTGTAAAACATTACCAGCGAGGGGCTAGATGTGATAGGTTAGGTTTTATTACATTATAGACAAATATAATGTTCCCCCCGAGAAGTAGAGCCGATACGCCAGGAATGGCGTAAAATACTGCATCCGAGATGTTAGCCTGCCTTAAGTTAGGATATATATCGCTGTAGACGTTTATAATGTCCCAACCGAGACGTACGGGACGACACGAACGGGATTCTGTAAAACATTACCAGCGAGGGGCTAAATGTGTTAGGTTAGGTTATATTACGTTATAGACGAATATAATGTTCCCACCGAGAAGTAGGGGCCGATACGCCAGGAATGTTGTAAAATACTACATCCGAGATGATAGCCTGCCTTAGGTTAGGATATATATCGCTGAGACGTATATAACGTCCCAACCGAGACCTACGGGTCGAAACGAACGGGATTCTGTAAAACATTACCAGCGAGGGGCTAGATGGGTTAGGTTAGTTTGTGATACGTTATAAACGTATATAATGTTCCCACCGTGAAGTAGGGGCCGATACGCCAGGAATGTTGTAAAATAATACATCCGAGATGATAGCCTGCCTTAGGTTAGGACATATAACGCTATAGACGTATATAATATTCCAACCGAGATGTACGGGACGTCACTAACGAGGTTCTGTAAAACATTACCAGCGAGGGGCTAGATGTGTTAGGTTAGGATGTGATACGTTATAGACGTGTATAATGTTCCCACCGAGAAGCAGGGGCCGATACGCCAGGAATGTTGTAAAATACTACATCCGAGATGTTAGCCTGCCTTACGTTAGGATATATATCGCTGTAGACGTATATAATGTCCCAACCGAGATGTACGGGACGACAGGAACGGGATTCTGTAAAAAATTACCAGCGAGGGGCTAGATGTGTTAGGTTAGTTTGTGATACGTTATAGACGTATATAATGTTCCCACCGAGAACGGGGGCCGATACGCCAGGAATGTTGTAAAATAATACATCCGAGATGATAGCCTGCCTTAGGTTAGGATATATAACGCTATAGACGTATATAATATTCCAACCGAGATGTACGGGACGTCACTAACCAGGTTCTGTAAAACATTACCAGCGAGGGCCTAGATATGTTAGGTTAGGTTATATTACGTTATAGACGTATATAATGTTCCCACCGAGAAGTAGGGGCCGATACGCCAGGAATGTTGTAGAATACTGCATCCGAAATGATAGCCTGCATTAGGTTAGGATATATAACGCTATAGACGTATATAATATTCCGACCGAGATGTACGGGACGTCACGAACGAGATTCTGTAAAACATTACCAGCCAGGGCCTAGATGTGTTAGGTTAGGATGTGATACGTTATAGACGTGTATAATGTTCCCACCGAGAAGCAGGGGCCGATACGCCAGGAATGTTGTAAAATACTACATCCGAGATGTTAGCCTGCCTTACGTTAAGATATATATCACTGTAGACGTATATAATGTCCCAACCGAGATGTACGGGACGACAGGAACGGGATTCTGTAAAAAATTACCAGCGAGGGGCTAGATGTGTTAGGTTAGTTTGTGATACGTTATAGACGTATATAATGTTCCCACCGAGAACGGGGGCCGATACGCCAGGAATGTTGTAAAATAATACATCCGAGATGATAGCCTGCCTTCGGTTAGGATATATAACGCTATAGACGTATATAATATTCCAACCGAGATGTACGGGACGTCACTAACCAGGTTCTGTAAAACATTACCAGCGAGGGCCTAGATATGTTAGGTTAGGTTATATTACGTTATAGACGTATATAATGTTCCCACCGAGAAGTAGGGGCCGATACGCCAGGAATGTTGTAGAATACTGCATCCGAAATGATAGCCTGCATTAGGTTAGGATATATAACGCTATAGACGTATATAATATTCCGACCGAGATGTACGGGACGTCACGAACGAGATTCTGTAAAACATTACCAGCCAGGGCCTAGATGTGTTAGGTTAGGATATATTACGTTATAGACGAATATAATGTTCCCACCGAGAAGTAGATGCCGATATGCCAGGAATGTTGTAAAATACTGCATCCGAGATGGTGGCCTGCCTTAGGTTAGGATATGTAACGCTATAGACGTATTTAATATCCCAATCGAGACGTACGAAACGACACGAACTCGATTCTGTAAAATGTTACCAGCGAGGGGCTAGATGGGTTAGGTTAGGTTATATTACGTTATAGACGAATATAATGATCCCACCGACAAGTAGGGGCCGAGACGCCGGGAATGTTGTAAAATACTACATCCGAGATGTTAGCCTACCTTAGGTTAGGATATATAACGCTATAGACGTATATACTATTCCAACCGAGATGAACGGGACGACAGGAACGGGATTCTGTATCACATTACCAGAGAGGGGCTAGATGTGTTAGGTTAGGATATATTACGTTATAGACGAATATAATGTTCCCACCGAGAAGTAGGGGCCGATACGCCAGGAATGTTGTAGATTACTGCATCCGAGATGATAGCCTGCCTTAGGTTAGGATATATAACGCTATAGACGTATTTAATATCCCACTCGAGACGTACGGAACGACACGAACTCGATTCTGTAAAATGTTACCAGCGAGGGCCTAGATGTGTTAGGTTAGGTTATATTACGTTATAGACCTATATAATGTTCCCACCGAGAAATAGGGGCCGATACGCCAGGAATGTTGTCGAATACTGCATCCGAGATGATAGCCTGCATTAGGTTAGGATATATAAGGCTATAGACGTATATAATATTCCAACCGAGATGTACGGGACGTCACGAACGAGATTCTGTAAAACATTACCAGCGAGGGGCTAGATGTGTTAGGTTAGGATGTGATACGTTATAGACGTGTATAATGTTCCCACCGAGAAGCAGGGGCCGATACGCCAGGAATGTTGTAAAATACTACATCCGAGATGTTAGCCTGCCTTACGTTAGGATATATATCGCTGTAGACGTATATAATGTCCCAACCGAGATGTACGGGACGACAGGAACGGGATTCTGTAAAACATTACCAGCGAGGGGCCAGATGTGTTAGGTTAGTTTGTGATACGTTATAGACGTATATAATGTTCCCACCGAGAACGGGGGCCGATACGCCAGGAATGTTGTAAAATAATACATCCGAGATGATAGCCTGCCTTAGGTTAGGATATATAACGCTATAGACGTATATAATATTCCAACCGAGATGTACGGGACGTCACTAACCAGGTTCTGTAAAACATTACCAGCGAGGGCCTAGATATGTTAGGTTAGGTTATATTACGTTATAGACGTATATAATGTTCCCACCGAGAAGTAGGGGCCGATACGCCAGGAATGTTGTAGAATACTGCATCCGAGATGATAGCCTGCATTAGGTTAGGATATATAACGCTATAGACGTATATAATATTCCAACCGAGATGTACGGGACGTCACGAACGAGATTCTGTAAAACATTACCAGCGAGGGGCTAGATGTGTTAGGTTAGGATGTGATACGTTATAGACGTGTATAATGGTCCCACCGAGAAGCAGGGGCCGATACGCCAGGAATGTTGTAAAATACTACATCCGAGATGTTAGCCTGCCTTACGTTAGGATATATATCGCTGTAGACGTATATAATGTCCCAACCGAGATGTACGGGACGACAGCAACGGGATTCTGTAAAACATTACCAGCGAGGGGCCAGATGTGTTAGGTTAGTTTGTGATACGTTATAGACGTATATAATGTTCCCACCGAGAACGGGGGCCGATACGCCAGGAATGTTGTAAAATAATACATCCGAGATGATAGCCTGCCTTAGGTTAGGATATATAACGCTATAGACGTATATAATATTCCAACCGAGATGTACGGGACGTCACTAACCAGGTTCTGTAAAACATTACCAGCGAGGGCCTAGATATGTTAGGTTAGGTTATATTACGTTATAGACGTATATAATGTTCCCACCGAGAAGTAGGGGCGGATACGCCAGGAATGTTGTAGAATACTGCATCCAAGATGACAGCCTGCATTAGGTTAGGATATATAACGCTATAGACGTATATAATATTCCTACCGAGATGTACGGGACGTCACGAACGAGATTCTGTAAAACATTACCAGCCAGGGCCTAGATGTGTTAGGTTAGGATATATTACGTTATAGACGAATATAATGTTCCCACCGATAAATAGGGGCCGATATGCCAGGAATGTTGTAAAATACTGCATCCGAGATGTTAGGCTGCCTTAGGTTAGGATATATAACGCTGTAGACGTACACAATGTCCCAACCGAGACGTACGGGACGACAGGAACGGGATTCTGTAAAACATTACCAGCGAGGGGCTAGATGGGTTAGATTAGGTTGTGATACGTTATAGACGTATATAATGTTCCCACCGAGAAGTAGAGCCGATACGTCAGGAATGGCGTAAAATACTGCATCCGAGATGTTAGCCTGCCTTAAGTTAGGATATATATCGCTGTAGACGTTTATAATGTCCCAACCGAGACGTACGGGACGACACGAACGGGTTTCTGTAAAACATTACCAGCGAGGGGCTAGATGGGTTAGGTTAGTATGTGTACCGTTATAGACGTATATAATGTTCCCACCGAGAAGTAGGGGCCGATACGCCAGGAATGTTGTAAAATACTACATCCGAGATGATAGCCTGCCTCAGGTTAGGATATATAACGCTATAGACGTATATAATATTCCAACCGAGATGTACGGGACGTAACGAGCGGGATTCTGTAAAACATTACCAGCGAGGGGCTAGATTTGTTAGGTGAGGTTATATTACGTTATAGACGTATATAATGTTCCCACCGAGAAGTAGGGGCCGATACGCCAGGAATGTTGTAGAATACTGCATCCGAGATGATAGCCTGCATTAGGTTAGGATATATAACGCTATAGACGTATATAATATTCCGACCGAGATGTACGGGACGTCACGAACGAGATGCTGTAAAACATTACCAGCCAGGGCCTAGATGTGTTAGGTTAGGATATATTACGTTATAGACGAATATAATGTTCCCACCGAGAAGTAGGGGCCGATATGCCAGGAATGTTGTAAAATACTGCATCCGAGATGGTGGCCTGCCTTAGGTTAGGATATATAACGCTATAGACGTATATAATATTCCAACCGAGATGAACGGGACGACAGGAACGGGATTCTGTATCACATTACCAGAGAGGGGCTAGATGTGTTAGGTTAGGATATATTACGTTATAGACGAATATAATGTTCCCACCGAGAAGTAGGGGCCGATACGCCAGGAATGTTGTAGATTACTGCATCCGAGATGATAGCCTGCCTTAGGTGAGGATATATAACGCTATAGACGTATATAATATCCCAACCGAGATGTACGGGACGACACGAACGGGATTCTGTAAAGCATTACCAGCGAGGGGCTAGATGTGTTAGGTTAGGTTATATTACGTTATAGACCTATATAATGTTCCCACCGAGAAGTAGGGGCCGATACGCCAGGAATGTTGTAAAATTCTACATCCCAGATGATAGGCTGCCTTAGGTTAGGATATATAACGCTATAGACGTATATAATATCCCAACCGAGATGTACGGGACGACACGAACGGGATTCTGTAAAACATTACCAGCGAGGGGCTAGATGTGTTAGGTTAGGTTATATTACGTTATAGACGAATATAAAGTTCCCCCCGAGAAGTAGGGCCGATACGCCAGGAATGGCGTAAAATACTGCATCCGAGATGATAGCCTGCCTCAGGTTAGGATATATAACGCTATAGACGTATATAATATTCCAACCGAGATGTACGGGACGTCACTAACCAGGTTCTGTAAAACATTACCAGCGAGGACCTAGATATGTTAGGTTAGGTTATATTACGTTATAGACGTATATAATGCTCCC
The DNA here is from genome assembly GCA_963969225.1 of Xylocopa violacea. NCBI lineage: Eukaryota > Metazoa > Arthropoda > Insecta > Hymenoptera > Apidae > Xylocopa > Xylocopa violacea. The sequence continues at coordinate 741,359 of CAXAJV010000015.1, forward strand.
ACCGAGAAGTAGGGGCCGATACGCCAGGAATGTTGTAGAATACTGCATCCGAGATGATAGCCTGCATTAGGTTAGGATATATAACGCTATAGACGTATATAATATTCCGACCGAGATGTACGGGACGTCACGAACGAGATGCTGTAAAACATTACCAGCCAGGGCCTAGATGTGTTAGGTTAGGATATATTACGTTATAGACGAATATAATGTTCCCACCGAGAAGTAGGGGCCGATATGCCAGGAATGTTGTAAAATACTGCATCCGAGATGATAGCCTGCATTAGGTTAGGATATATAAGGCTATAGACGTATATAATATTCCAACCGAGATGTACGGGACATCACGAACGAGATTCTGTAAAACATTACCAGCGAGGGGCTAGATGTGTTAGGTTAGGATGTGATACGTTATAGACGTGTATAATGTTCCCACCGAGAAGCAGGGGCCGATACGCCAGGAATGTTGTAAAATACTACATCCGAGATGTTAGCCTGCCTTACGTTAGGATATATATCGCTGTAGACGTATATAATGTCCCAACCGAGATGTACGGGACGACAGGAACGGGATTCTGTAAAACATTACCAGCGAGGGGCCAGATGTGTTAGGTTAGTTTGTGATACGTTATAGACGTATATAATGTTCCCACCGAGAACGGGGGCCGATACGCCAGGAATGTTGTAAAATAATACATCCGAGATGATAGCCTGCCTTAGGTTAGGATATATAACGCTATAGACGTATATAATATTCCAACCGAGATGTACGGGACGTCACTAACCAGGTTCTGTAAAACATTACCAGCGAGGGCCTAGATATGTTAGGTTAGGTTATATTACGTTATAGACGTATATAATGTTCCCACCGAGAAGTAGGGGCCGATACGCCAGGAATGTTGTAGAATACTGCATCCGAGATGATAGCCTGCATTAGGTTAGGATATATAACGCTATAGACGTATATAATATTCCAACCGAGATGTACGGGACGTCACGAACGAGATTCTGTAAAACATTACCAGCGAGGGGCTAGATGTGTTAGGTTAGGATGTGATACGTTATAGACGTGTATAATGTTCCCACCGAGAAGCAGGGGCCAATACGCCAGGAATGTTGTAAAATACTGCATCCGAGATGATAGCCTGCCTTACGTTAGGATATATATCGCTGTAGACGTTTATAATGTCCCAACCGAGACGAATTGGACGACGGGAACGGGATTCTGTAAAACATTACCAGCGAGGGGCTAGATGTGATAGGTTAGGTTTTATTACGTTATAGACGAATATAATGTTCCCCCCGAGAAGTAGAGCCGATACGCCAGGAATGGCGTAAAATACTGCATCCGAGATGATAGCCTGCCTCAGGTTAGGATATATAACGCTATAGACGTATATAATATTCCAACCGAGATGTACGGGACGTCACTAACCAGGTTCTGTAAAACATTACCAGCGAGGGCCTAGATATGTTAGGTTAGGTTATATTACGTTATAGACGTATATAATGTTCCCACCGAGAAGTAGGGGCGGATACGCCAGGAATGTTGTAAAAAACTACATCCGAGATGATAGCCTGCCTCAGGTTAGGATATATAACGCTATAGACGTATATAATATTCCAACCGAGATGTACGGGACGTAACGAGCGGGATTCTGTAAAACATTACCAGCGAGGGGCTAGATTTGTTAGGTGAGGTTATATTACGTTATAGACCAATATAATGTTCCCACCGAGAAGTAGGGGCCGATACGCCAGGAATGTTGTAAAATTCTACATCCCAGATGATAGCCTGCCTTAGGTTAGGATATATAACGCTATAGACGTATATAATATCCCAACCGAGATGTACGGGACGACACGAACGGGATTCTGTAAAACATTACCAGCGAGGGCCTTGATGTGTTAGGTTAGGTTATATTACGTTATAGACGAATATAAAGTTCCCCCCGAGAAGTAGGGCCGATACGCCAGGAATGGCGTAAAATACTGCATCCGAGATGTTAGGCTGCCTTACGTTAGGATATATATCGCTGGAGATGTTTATAATGTCCCAACCGAGACGTACGGGACGACAGGAACGGGATTCTGTAAAACATTACCAGCGAGGGGCTAGATGGGTTAGGTTAGGTTGTGATACGTTATAGACATATATAATGTTCCCACCGATAAGTAGGGGCCGATATGCCAGGAATGTTGTAAAATACTGCATCCGAGATGATAGCCTGCCTTAGATTAGGATATATAACGCTATAGACGTATATAATATCCCAACCGAGATGTACGGGACGTGACGAACGGGATTCTGTAAAACATTACCAGCGAGGGGCTAGATGGGTTAGGTTAGGTTGTGATACGTTATAGACATATATAATGTTCCCACCGATAATTAGGGGCCGATATGCCAGGAATGTTGTAAAATACTGCATCTGAGATGATAGCCTGCCTTACGTTAGGATATATATCGCTGTAGACGTTTATAATGTCCCAACCGAGACGAATTGGACGACGGGAACGGGATTCTGTAAAACATTACCAGCGAGGGGCTAGATGTGATAGGTTAGGTTTTATTACGTTATAGACGAATATAATGTTCCCCCCGAGAAGTAGAGCCGATACGCCAGGAATGGCGTAAAATACTGCATCCGAGATGATAGCCTGCCTCAGGTTAGGATATATAACGCTATAGACGTATATAATATTCCAACCGAGATGTACGGGACGTCACTAACCAGGTTCTGTAAAACATTACCAGCGAGGACCTAGATATGTTAGGTTAGGTTATATTACGTTATAGACGTATATAATGTTCCCACCGAGAAGTAGGGGCCGATACGCCAGGAATGTTGTAGAATACTGCATCCGAGATGATAGCCTGCATTAGGTTAGGATATATAACGCTATAGACGTATATAATATTCCGACCGAGATGTACGGGACGTCACGAACGAGATGCTGTAAAACATTACCAGCCAGGGCCTAGATGTGTTAGGTTAGGATATATTACGTTATAGACGAATATAATGTTCCCACCGAGAAGTAGGGGCCGATATGCCAGGAATGTTGTAAAATACTGCATCCGAGATGGTGGCCTGCCTTAGGTTAGGATATATAACGCTATAGACGTATATAATATTCCAACCGAGATGAACGGGACGACAGGAACGGGATTCTGTATCACATTACCAGAGAGGGGCTAGATGTGTTAGGTTAGGATATATTACGTTATAGACGAATATAATGTTCCCACCGAGAAGTAGGGGCCGATACGCCAGGAATGTTGTAGATTACTGCATCCGAGATGATAGCCTGCCTTAGGTGAGGATATATAACGCTATAGACGTATATAATATCCCAACCGAGATGTACGGGACGACACGAACGGGATTCTGTAAAGCATTACCAGCGAGGGGCTAGATGTGTTAGGTTAGGTTATATTACGTTATAGACCTATATAATGTTCCCACCGAGAAGTAGGGGCCGATACGCCAGGAATGTTGTAAAATTCTACATCCCAGATGATAGGCTGCCTTAGGTTAGGATATATAACGCTATAGACGTATATAATATCCCAACCGAGATGTACGGGACGACACGAACGGGATTCTGTAAAACATTACCAGCGAGGGGCTAGATGTGTTAGGTTAGGTTATATTACGTTATAGACGAATATAAAGTTCCCCCCGAGAAGTAGGGCCGATACGCCAGGAATGGCGTAAAATACTGCATCCGAGATGTTAGGCTGCCTTACGTTAGGATATATATCGCTGGAGATGTTTATAATGTCCCAACCGAGACGTACGGGACGACAGGAACGGGATTCTGTAAAACATTACCAGCGAGGGGCTAGATGGGTTAGATTAGGTTGTGATACGTTATAGACGTATATAATGTTCCCACCGAGAAGTAGAGCCGATACGTCAGGAATGGCGTAAAATACTGCATCCGAGATGTTAGCCTGCCTTAAGTTAGGATATATATCGCTGTAGACGTTTATAATGTCCCAACCGAGACGTACGGGACGACACGAACGGGTTTCTGTAAAACATTACCAGCGAGGGGCTAGATGGGTTAGGTTAGTATGTGTACCGTTATAGACGTATATAATGTTCCCACCGATAATTAGGGGCCGATATGCCAGGAATGTTGTAAAATACTGCATCCGAGATGATAGCCTGCCTTACGTTAGGATATATATCGCTGTAGACGTTTATAATGTCCCAACCGAGACGAATGGGACGACGGGAACGGGATTCTGTAAAACATTACCAGCGAGGGGCTAGATGTGACAGGTTAGGTTTTATTACGTTATAGACGAATATAATGTTCCCCCCGAGAAGTAGAGCCGATACGCCAGGAATGGCGTAAAATACTGCATCCGAGATGTTAGCCTGCCTTACGTTAGGATATATATCGCTGTAGACGTTTATAATGTCCCAACCGAGACGAATGGGACGACGGGAACGGGATTCTGTAAAACATTACCAGCGAGGGGCTAGATGTGATAGGTTAGGTTTTATTACGTTATAGACGTATATAATGTTCCCACCGAGAAGTAGAGCCTATACGCCAGGAATGGGGTAAAATACTGCATCCGAGATGTTAGCCTGCCTTAAGTTAGGATATATATCGCTGTAGACGTATATAATGTCCCAACCGAGATGTACGGGACGACAGCAACGGGATTCTGTAAAACATTACCAGCGAGGGGCCAGATGTGTTAGGTTAGTTTGTGATACGTTATAGACGTATATAATGTTCCCACCGAGAACGGGGGCCGATACGCCAGGAATGTTGTAAAATAATACATCCGAGATGATAGCCTGCCTTAGGTTAGGATATATAACGCTATAGACGTATATAATATTCCAACCGAGATGTACGGGACGTCACTAACCAGGTTCTGTAAAACATTACCAGCGAGGGCCTAGATATGTTAGGTTAGGTTATATTACGTTATAGACGTATATAATGTTCCCACCGAGAAGTAGGGGCGGATACGCCAGGAATGTTGTAGAATACTGCATCCGAGATGACAGCCTGCATTAGGTTAGGATATATAACGCTATAGACGTATATAATATTCCTACCGAGATGTACGGGACGTCACGAACGAGATTCTGTAAAACATTACCAGCCAGGGCCTAGATGTGTTAGGTTAGGATATATTACGTTATAGACGAATATAATGTTCCCACCGATAAATAGGGGCCGATATGCCAGGAATGTTGTAAAATACTGCATCCGAGATGTTAGGCTGCCTTAGGTTAGGATATATAACGCTGTAGACGTACACAATGTCCCAACCGAGACGTACGGGACGACAGGAACGGGATTCTGTAAAACATTACCAGCGAGGGGCTAGATGGGTTAGATTAGGTTGTGATACGTTATAGACGTATATAATGTTCCCACCGAGAAGTAGAGCCGATACGTCAGGAATGGCGTAAAATACTGCATCCGAGATGTTAGCCTGCCTTAAGTTAGGATATATATCGCTGTAGACGTTTATAATGTCCCAACCGAGACGTACGGGACGACACGAACGGGTTTCTGTAAAACATTACCAGCGAGGGGCTAGATGGGTTAGGTTAGTATGTGTACCGTTATAGACGTATATAATGTTCCCACCGAGAAGTAGGGGCCGATACGCCAGGAATGTTGTAAAATACTACATCCGAGATGATAGCCTGCCTCAGGTTAGGATATATAACGCTATAGACGTATATAATATTCCAACCGAGATGTACGGGACGTAACGAGCGGGATTCTGTAAAACATTACCAGCGAGGGGCTAGATTTGTTAGGTGAGGTTATATTACGTTATAGACCAATATAATGTTCCCACCGAGAAGTAGGGGCCGATACGCCAGGAATGTTGTAAAATTCTACATCCCAGATGATAGCCTGCCTTAGGTTAGGATATATAACGCTATAGACGTATATAATATCCCAACCGAGATGTACGGGACGACACGAACGGGATTCTGTAAAACATTACCAGCGAGGGCCTTGATGTGTTAGGTTAGGTTATATTACGTTATAGACGAATATAAAGTTCCCCCCGAGAAGTAGGGCCGATACGCCAGGAATGGCGTAAAATACTGCATCCGAGATGTTAGGCTGCCTTACGTTAGGATATATATCGCTGGAGATGTTTATAATGTCCCAACCGAGACGTACGGGACGACAGGAACGGGATTCTGTAAAACATTACCAGCGAGGGGCTAGATGGGTTAGGTTAGGTTGTGATACGTTATAGACATATATAATGTTCCCACCGATAAGTAGGGGCCGATATGCCAGGAATGTTGTAAAATACTGCATCCGAGATGATAGCCTGCCTTAGATTAGGATATATAACGCTATAGACGTATATAATATCCCAACCGAGATGTACGGGACGTGACGAACGGGATTCTGCAAAACATTACCAGCGAGGGGCTAGATGGGTTAGGTTAGGTTGTGATACGTTATAGACATATATAATGTTCCCACCGATAATTAGGGGCCGATATGCCAGGAATGTTGTAAAATACTGCATCCGAGATGATAGCCTGCCTTACGTTAGGATATATATCGCTGTAGACGTTTATAATGTCCCAACCGAGACGAATTGGACGACGGGAACGGGATTCTGTAAAACATTACCAGCGAGGGGCTAGATGTGATAGGTTAGGTTTTATTACGTTATAGACGAATATAATGTTCCCCCCGAGAAGTAGAGCCGATACGCCAGGAATGGCGTAAAATACTGCATCCGAGATGATAGCCTGCCTCAGGTTAGGATATATAACGCTATAGACGTATATAATATTCCAACCGAGATGTACGGGACGTCACTAACCAGGTTCTGTAAAACATTACCAGCGAGGACCTAGATATGTTAGGTTAGGTTATATTACGTTATAGACGTATATAATGCTCCCACCGAGAAGTAGGGGCCGATACGCCAGGAATGTTGTAGAATACTGCATCCGAGATGATAGCCTGCATTAGGTTAGGATATATAACGCTATAGACGTATATAATATTCCGACCGAGATGTACGGGACGTCACGAACGAGATGCTGTAAAACATTACCAGCCAGGGCCTAGATGTGTTAGGTTAGGATATATTACGTTATAGACGAATATAATGTTCCCACCGAGAAGTAGGGGCCGATATGCCAGGAATGTTGTAAAATACTGCATCCGAGATGATAGCCTGCATTAGGTTAGGATATATAAGGCTATAGACGTATATAATATTCCAACCGAGATGTACGGGACATCACGAACGAGATTCTGTAAAACATTACCAGCGAGGGGCTAGATGTGTTAGGTTAGGATGTGATACGTTATAGACGTGTATAATGTTCCCACCGAGAAGCAGGGGCCGATACGCCAGGAATGTTGTAAAATACTACATCCGAGATGTTAGCCTGCCTTACGTTAGGATATATATCGCTGTAGACGTATATAATGTCCCAACCGAGATGTACGGGACGACAGGAACGGGATTCTGTAAAACATTACCAGCGAGGGGCCAGATGTGTTAGGTTAGTTTGTGATACGTTATAGACGTATATAATGTTCCCACCGAGAACGGGGGCCGATACGCCAGGAATGTTGTAAAATAATACATCCGAGATGATAGCCTGCCTTAGGTTAGGATATATAACGCTATAGACGTATATAATATTCCAACCGAGATGTACGGGACGTCACTAACCAGGTTCTGTAAAACATTACCAGCGAGGGCCTAGATATGTTAGGTTAGGTTATATTACGTTATAGACGTATATAATGTTCCCACCGAGAAGTAGGGGCCGATACGCCAGGAATGTTGTAGAATACTGCATCCGAGATGATAGCCTGCATTAGGTTAGGATATATAACGCTATAGACGTATATAATATTCCAACCGAGATGTACGGGACGTCACGAACGAGATTCTGTAAAACATTACCAGCGAGGGGCTAGATGTGTTAGGTTAGGATGTGATACGTTATAGACGTGTATAATGTTCCCACCGAGAAGCAGGGGCCAATACGCCAGGAATGTTGTAAAATACTGCATCCGAGATGATAGCCTGCCTTACGTTAGGATATATATCGCTGTAGACGTTTATAATGTCCCAACCGAGACGAATTGGACGACGGGAACGGGATTCTGTAAAACATTACCAGCGAGGGGCTAGATGTGATAGGTTAGGTTTTATTACGTTATAGACGAATATAATGTTCCCCCCGAGAAGTAGAGCCGATACGCCAGGAATGGCGTAAAATACTGCATCCGAGATGATAGCCTGCCTCAGGTTAGGATATATAACGCTATAGACGTATATAATATTCCAACCGAGATGTACGGGACGTCACTAACCAGGTTCTGTAAAACATTACCAGCGAGGGCCTAGATATGTTAGGTTAGGTTATATTACGTTATAGACGTATATAATGTTCCCACCGAGAAGTAGGGGCGGATACGCCAGGAATGTTGTAAAAAACTACATCCGAGATGATAGCCTGCCTCAGGTTAGGATATATAACGCTATAGACGTATATAATATTCCAACCGAGATGTACGGGACGTAACGAGCGGGATTCTGTAAAACATTACCAGCGAGGGGCTAGATTTGTTAGGTGAGGTTATATTACGTTATAGACCAATATAATGTTCCCACCGAGAAGTAGGGGCCGATACGCCAGGAATGTTGTAAAATTCTACATCCCAGATGATAGCCTGCCTTAGGTTAGGATATATAACGCTATAGACGTATATAATATCCCAACCGAGATGTACGGGACGACACGAACGGGATTCTGTAAAACATTACCAGCGAGGGCCTTGATGTGTTAGGTTAGGTTATATTACGTTATAGACGAATATAAAGTTCCCCCCGAGAAGTAGGGCCGATGCGCCAGGAATGGCGTAAAATACTGCATCCGAGATGTTAGGCTGCCTTACGTTAGGATATATATCGCTGGAGATGTTTATAATGTCCCAACCGAGACGTACGGGACGACAGGAACGGGATTCTGTAAAACATTACCAGCGAGGGGCTAGATGGGTTAGGTTAGGTTGTGATACGTTATAGACATATATAATGTTCCCACCGATAAGTAGGGGCCGATATGCCAGGAATGTTGTAAAATACTGCATCCGAGATGATAGCCTGCCTTAGATTAGGATATATAACGCTATAGACGTATATAATATCCCAACCGAGATGTACGGGACGTGACGAACGGGATTCTGTAAAACATTACCAGCGAGGGGCTAGATGGGTTAGGTTAGGTTGTGATACGTTATAGACATATATAATGTTCCCACCGATAATTAGGGGCCGATATGCCAGGAATGTTGTAAAATACTGCATCTGAGATGATAGCCTGCCTTACGTTAGGATATATATCGCTGTAGACGTTTATAATGTCCCAACCGAGACGAATTGGACGACGGGAACGGGATTCTGTAAAACATTACCAGCGAGGGGCTAGATGTGATAGGTTAGGTTTTATTACGTTATAGACGAATATAATGTTCCCCCCGAGAAGTAGAGCCGATACGCCAGGAATGGCGTAAAATACTGCATCCGAGATGATAGCCTGCCTCAGGTTAGGATATATAACGCTATAGACGTATATAATATTCCAACCGAGATGTACGGGACGTCACTAACCAGGTTCTGTAAAACATTACCAGCGAGGACCTAGATATGTTAGGTTAGGTTATATTACGTTATAGACGTATATAATGTTCCCACCGAGAAGTAGGGGCCGATACGCCAGGAATGTTGTAGAATACTGCATCCGAGATGATAGCCTGCATTAGGTTAGGATATATAACGCTATAGACGTATATAATATTCCGACCGAGATGTACGGGACGTCACGAACGAGATGCTGTAAAACATTACCAGCCAGGGCCTAGATGTGTTAGGTTAGGATATATTACGTTATAGACGAATATAATGTTCCCACCGAGAAGTAGGGGCCGATATGCCAGGAATGTTGTAAAATACTGCATCCGAGATGGTGGCCTGCCTTAGGTTAGGATATATAACGCTATAGACGTATATAATATTCCAACCGAGATGAACGGGACGACAGGAACGGGATTCTGTATCACATTACCAGAGAGGGGCTAGATGTGTTAGGTTAGGATATATTACGTTATAGACGAATATAATGTTCCCACCGAGAAGTAGGGGCCGATACGCCAGGAATGTTGTAGATTACTGCATCCGAGATGATAGCCTGCCTTAGGTGAGGATATATAACGCTATAGACGTATATAATATCCCAACCGAGATGTACGGGACGACACGAACGGGATTCTGTAAAGCATTACCAGCGAGGGGCTAGATGTGTTAGGTTAGGTTATATTACGTTATAGACCTATATAATGTTCCCACCGAGAAGTAGGGGCCGATACGCCAGGAATGTTGTAAAATTCTACATCCCAGATGATAGGCTGCCTTAGGTTAGGATATATAACGCTATAGACGTATATAATATCCCAACCGAGATGTACGGGACGACACGAACGGGATTCTGTAAAACATTACCAGCGAGGGGCTAGATGTGTTAGGTTAGGTTATATTACGTTATAGACGAATATAAAGTTCCCCCCGAGAAGTAGGGCCGATACGCCAGGAATGGCGTAAAATACTGCATCCGAGATGTTAGGCTGCCTTACGTTAGGATATATATCGCTGGAGATGTTTATAATGTCCCAACCGAGACGTACGGGACGACAGGAACGGGATTCTGTAAAACATTACCAGCGAGGGGCTAGATGGGTTAGATTAGGTTGTGATACGTTATAGACGTATATAATGTTCCCACCGAGAAGTAGAGCCGATACGTCAGGAATGGCGTAAAATACTGCATCCGAGATGTTAGCCTGCCTTAAGTTAGGATATATATCGCTGTAGACGTTTATAATGTCCCAACCGAGACGTACGGGACGACACGAACGGGTTTCTGTAAAACATTACCAGCGAGGGGCTAGATGGGTTAGGTTAGTATGTGTACCGTTATAGACGTATATAATGTTCCCACCGATAATTAGGGGCCGATATGCCAGGAATGTTGTAAAATACTGCATCCGAGATGATAGCCTGCCTTACGTTAGGATATATATCGCTGTAGACGTTTATAATGTCCCAACCGAGACGAATGGGACGACGGGAACGGGATTCTGTAAAACATTACCAGCGAGGGGCTAGATGTGACAGGTTAGGTTTTATTACGTTATAGACGAATATAATGTTCCCCCCGAGAAGTAGAGCCGATACGCCAGGAATGGCGTAAAATACTGCATCCGAGATGTTAGCCTGCCTTACGTTAGGATATATATCGCTGTAGACGTTTATAATGTCCCAACCGAGACGAATGGGACGACGGGAACGGGATTCTGTAAAACATTACCAGCGAGGGGCTAGATGTGATAGGTTAGGTTTTATTACGTTATAGACGTATATAATGTTCCCACCGAGAAGTAGAGCCTATACGCCAGGAATGGGGTAAAATACTGCATCCGAGATGTTAGCCTGCCTTAAGTTAGGAAATATATCGCTGTAGACGTTTATAATGTCCCAACCGAGACGTACGGGACGACAGGAACGGGATTCTGTAAAACATTACCAGCGAGGGGCTAGATGGGTTAGGTTAGGTTATGTTACGTTATAGACGTATATAATGTTCCCACCGAGAAGTAGAGCCGATACTCCAGGAATGGCGTAAAATACTGCATCCGAGATGATAGCCTGCCTTAGGTTAGGATATATAACGCTATAGACGTATATAATATTCCAACCGAGATGTACGGGACGTCACGAACAGGATTCTGTAAAACATTACCAGCGAGGGGCTAAATGTGTTAGGTTAGGTTATATTACGTTATAGACGTATATAATGTTCCCACCGAGAAGTAGAGCCGATACTCCAGGAATGGCGTAAAATACTGCATCCGAGATGATAGCCTGCCTTAGGTTAGGATATATAACGCTATAGACGTATATAATATTCCAACCGAGATGTACGGGACGTCACTAACGAGGTTCTGTAAAACATTACCAGCGAGGGCCTAGATGTGTTAGGTTAGGTTATATTACGTTATAGACGAATATAAAGTTCCCCCCGAGAAGTAGGGCCGATACGCCAGGAATGGCGTAAAATACTGCATCCGAGATGTTAGGCTGCCTTACGTTAGGATATATATCGCTGGAGATGTTTATAATGTCCCAACCGAGACGTACGGGACGACAGGAACGGGATTCTGTAAAACATTACCAGCGAGGGGCTAGATGGGTTAGATTAGGTTGTGATACGTTATAGACGTATATAATGTTCCTACCGAGAAGTAGAGCCGATACGTCAGGAATGGCGTAAAATACTGCATCCGAGATGTTAGCCTGCCTTAAGTTAGGATATATATCGCTGTAGACGTTTATAATGTCCCAACCGAGACGTACGGGACGACACGAACGGGTTTCTGTAAAACATTACCAGCGAGGGGCTAGATGGGTTAGGTTAGTATGTGTACCGTTATAGACGTATATAATGTTCCCACCGATAATTAGGGGCCGATATGACAGGAATGTTGTAAAATACTGCATCCGAGATGATAGCCTGCCTTACGTTAGGATATATATCGCTGTAGACGTTTATAATGTCCCAACCGAGACGAATGGGACGACGGGAACGGGATTCTGTAAAACATTACCAGCGAGGGGCTAGATGTGACAGGTTAGGTTTTATTACGTTATAGACGAATATAATGTTCCCCCCGAGAAGTAGAGCCGATACGCCAGGAATGGCGTAAAATACTGCATCCGAGATGTTAGCCTGCCTTACGTTAGGATATATATCGCTGTAGACGTTTATAATGTCCCAACCGAGACGAATGGGACGACGGGAACGGGATTCTGTAAAACATTACCAGCGAGGGGCTAGATGTGATAGGTTAGGTTTTATTACGTTATAGACGTATATAATGTTCCCACCGAGAAGTAGAGCCTATACGCCAGGAATGGGGTAAAATACTGCATCCGAAATGTTAGCCTGCCTTAAGTTAGGAAATATATCGCTGTAGACGTTTATAATGTCCCAACCGAGACGTACGGGACGACAGGAACGGGATTCTGTAAAACATTACCAGCGAGGGGCTAGATGGGTTAGGTTAGGTTATGTTACGTTATAGACGTATATAATGTTCCCACCGAGAAGTAGAGCCGATACTCCAGGAATGGCGTAAAATACTGCATCCGAGATGATAGCCTGCCTTAGGTTAGGATATATAACGCTATAGACGTATATAATATTCCAACCGAGATGTACGGGACGTCACGAACAGGATTCTGTAAAACATTACCAGCGAGGGGCTAAATGTGTTAGGTTAGGTTATATTACGTTATAGACGAATATAATGTTCCCACCGAGAAGTAGGGGCCGATACGCCAGGAATGTTGTAAAATACTACATCCGAGATGTTAGCCTGCCTTACGTTAAGATATATATCGCTGTAGACGTATATAATATCCCAACCGAGATGTACGGGACGACACGTACGCGATTCTGTAAAACATTACCAGCGAGGGTCTAGATGGGTTAGGTTAGTTTGTGATACGTTATAGACGTGTATAATGTTCTCACAGAGAAGTAGGGGCCGATAGACGTATATAATATTCCAACCGAGATGTACGGGACGTCACTAACGAGGTTCTGTAAAACATTACCAGCGAGGGCCTAGATGTGTTAGGTTAGGTTATATTACGTTATAGAACTATATAATGTTCGCACCGAGAAGTAGGGGCCGATACGCTAGGAATGTTGTAGAATACTACATCCAAGATGATAGCCTGCCTTAGGTTAGGATATATATCGCTGGAGATGTTTATAATGTCCCAACCGAGACGTACGGGACGACAGGAACGGGATTCTGTAAAACATTACCAGCGAGGGGCTAGATGGGTTAGGTTAGGTTGTGATACGTTATAGACGTATATAATGTTCCCACCGAGATGTAGCTGCCGATATGCCAGGAATGTTGTAAAATACTACATCCGAGATGTTAGCCTGCCTTACGTTAGGATATATATCACTGTAGACGTTTATAATGTCCCAAACGAGACGTACGGGACGACAGGAACGGGATTCTGTAAAACATTACCAGCGAGGGGCTAGATGGGTTAGGTTAGGTTATGTTACGTTATAGACGTATATAATGTTCCCACCGAGAAGTAGAGCCGATACTCCAGGAATGGCGTAAAATACTGCATCCGAGATGATAGCCTGCCTTAGGTTAGGATATATAACGCTATAGACGTATATAATATTCCAACCGAGATGTACGGTACGTCACGAACAGGATTCTGTAAAACATTACCAGCGAGGGGCTAAATGTGTTAGGTTAGGTTATGTTACGTTATAGACGAATATAATGTTCCCACCGAGAAGTAGGGGCCGATACGTCAGGAATGTTGTAAAATACTACATCCGAGATGATAGCCTGCCTTACGTTAGTATATATATCGCTGGAGATGTTTATAATGTCCCAACCGAGACGTACGGGACGACAGGAACGGGATTCTGTAAAACATTACCAGCGAGGGGCTAGATGGGTTAGATTAGGTTGTGATACGTTATAGACGTATATAATGTTCCCACCGTGAAGTAGGGGCCGATACGCCAGGCATGTTGTAAAATACTGCATCCGAGATGATAGCCTGCATTAGGTTAGGATATATATCGCTGTAGACGTTTATAATGTCCCAACCGAGACGTACGGGACGACACGAACGGGTTTCTGTAAAACATTACCAGCGAGGGGCTAGATGGGTTAGGTTAGTATGTGTACCGTTATAGACGTATATAATGTTCCCACCGATAATTAGGGGCCGATATGCCAGGAATGTTGTAAAATACTGCATCCGAGATGATAGCCTGCCTTACGTTAGGATATATATCGCTGTAGACGTTTATAATGTCCCAACCGAGACGAATGGGACGACGGGAACGGGATTCTGTAAAACATTACCAGCGAGGGGCTAGATGTGACAGGTTAGGTTTTATTACGTTATAGACGAATATAATGTTCCCCCCGAGAAGTAGAGCCGATACGCCAGGAATGGCGTAAAATACTGCATCCGAGATGTTAGCCTGCCTTACGTTAGGATATATATCGCTGTAGACGTTTATAATGTCCCAACCGAGACGAATGGGACGACGGGAACGGGATTCTGTAAAACATTACCAGCGAGGGGCTAGATGTGATAGGTTAGGTTTTATTACGTTATAGACGTATATAATGTTCCCACCGAGAAGTAGAGCCTATACGCCAGGAATGGGGTAAAATACTGCATCCGAGATGTTAGCCTGCCTTAAGTTAGGAAATATATCGCTGTAGACGTTTATAATGTCCCAACCGAGACGTACGGGACGACAGGAACGGGATTCTGTAAAACATTACCAGCGAGGGGCTAGATGGGTTAGGTTAGGTTATGTTACGTTATAGACGTATATAATGTTCCCACCGAGAAGTAGAGCCGATACTCCAGGAATGGCGTAAAATACTGCATCCGAGATGATAGCCTGCCTTAGGTTAGGATATATAACGCTATAGACGTATATAATATTCCAACCGAGATGTACGGGACGTCACGAACAGGATTCTGTAAAACATTACCAGCGAGGGGCTAAATGTGTTAGGTTAGGTTATATTACGTTATAGACGAATATAATGTTCCCACCGAGAAGTAGGGGCCGATACGCCAGGAATGTTGTAAAATACTACATCCGAGATGTTAGCCTGCCTTACGTTAAGATATATATCGCTGTAGACGTATATAATATCCCAACCGAGATGTACGGGACGACAGGAACGGGATTCTGTAAAACATTACCAGCGAGGGTCTAGATGGGTTAGGTTAGGTTATGTTACGTTATAGACGTATATAATGTTCCCACCGAGAAGTAGAGCCGATACTCCAGGAATGGCGTAAAATACTGCATCCGAGATGATAGCCTGCCTTAGGCTAGGATATATAACGCTATAGACGTATATAATATTCCAACCGAGATGTACGGGACGTCACGAACAGGATTCTGTAAAACATTACCAGCGAGGGGCTAAATGTGTTAGGTTAGGTTATGTTACGTTATAGACGAATATAATGTTCCCACCGAGAAGTAGGGGCCGATACGTTAGGAATGTTGTAAAATACTACATCCGAGATGATAGCCTGCCTTAGGTTAGGATATATATCGCTGTAGACGTATATAACGTCCCAACCGAGACGTACGGGACGAAACGAACGGGATTGTGTAAAACATTGCCAGCGAGGGGCTAGATGGGTTAGGTTCGTTTGTGATACGTTATAAACGTATATAATGTTCCCACCGTGAAGTAGGGGCCGATACGCCAGGCATGTTGTAAAATACTGCATCCGAGATGATAGCCTGCATTAGGTTAGGATATATAACTCTATAGACGCATATAATATTCCAACCGAGATGTACGGGACGACACGTACCGCGATTCTGTAAAACATTACCAGCGAGGGTCTAGATGGGTTAGGTTAGTTTGTGATACGTTATAGACGTGTATAATGTTCCCACAGAGAAGTAGGGGCCGATACGTCAGGAATGTTGTAAAATACTACATCCGAGATGATAGCCTGCCTTAGGTTAGGATATATATTGCTGTAGACGTATATAACGTCCCAACCGAGACGTACGGGACGAAATGAACGGGATTCTGTAAAACATTACCAGCGAGGGGCTAGATAGGTTAGGTTAGTTTGTGATTCGTTATAGACGTATATAATGTTCCAACCGAGAACGGGGCCCGATACGCCAGGAATGTTGTAAAATAATACATCCGAGATGATAGCCTGCCTTAGGTTACGATATATAACGCTATAGACGTATATAATATTCCAACCGAGATGTACGGGACGTCACTAACGACGTTCTGTAAAACATTACCAGCGAGGGCCTAGATGTGTTAGGTTAGGTTATATTACGTTATAGAACTATATAATGTTCCCACCGAGAAGTAGGGGCCGATATGCCAGGAATGTTGTAAAATACTGCATCCGAGATGATGGCCTGCCTTAGGTTAGGATATATAACGTTATAGACGTATATAATATCCCAATCGAGACGTACGGGACGACACGAACGCGATTCTGTAAAGCATTACCAGCGAGGGGCTAGATGGGTTAGGTTAGGTTATATTACGTTATAGACCTATATAATGTTCCCACCGAGAAGTACGGGCCGATACGCTAGGAATGTTGTAGAATACTACATCCAAGATGATAGCCTGCCTTAGGTTAGGATATATAACGCTATAGACATATATAATATTCCAACCGAGATGTACGGGACGGCACGAACGGGATTCTGTAAAACATTACCAGCGAGGGGCTAGATGTGTTAGGTTAGGTTAGATTACGTTATAGACGAATATAATGTTCCCACCGAGAAGTAATGGCCGATACGCCAGGAATGTTGTAAAACACAACATCCGAGATGTCAGCCT
Organism: Xylocopa violacea; assembly: GCA_963969225.1. Classification (NCBI taxonomy): domain Eukaryota; kingdom Metazoa; phylum Arthropoda; class Insecta; order Hymenoptera; family Apidae; genus Xylocopa; species Xylocopa violacea. Next base: position 758,897 of record CAXAJV010000015.1, read on the forward strand.
GCCTTACGTTAGGATATATATCGCTGTAGACGTTTATAATGTCCCAAACAAGAGGAACGGGACGTCACTAACGAGGTTCTGTAAAACATTACCAGCGAGGGCCTAGATGTGTTAGGTTAGGTTATATTACGTTATAGACCTATATAATGTTCCCACCGAGAAGTAGGGGCCGATACGCCAGGAATGTTGTAGAATACTGCATCCGAGGTGATAGCCTGCATTAGGTTAGGATATATAACGCTATAGACGTATATAATATTCCAGCCGAGATGTACGGGACGTCACGAACGAGATTCTGTAAAACATTACCAGCCAGGGCCTAGATGTGTTAGGTTAGGATATATTACGTTATAGACGAATATAATGTTCCCACCGAGAAGTAGGGGCCGATATGCCAGGAATGTTGTAAAATACTGCATCCGAGGTGATGGCCTGCCTTAGGTTAGGATATATATCGCTGTAGACGTATATAATATCCCAACCGAGATGTACGGGACGACAGGAACGGGATTCTGTAAAACATTACCAGCGAGGGGCTAGATGGGTTAGGTTAGTTTGTCATACGTTATAGACGTATATAATGTTCCCACCGAGAACGGGGGCCGATACGCCAGGAATGTTGTAAAATAATACATCCGAGATGATAGCCTGCCTTAGGTTAGGATATATAACGCTATAGACGTATATAATATTCCAACCGAGATGTACGGGACGTCACTAACCAGGTTCTGTAAAACATTACCAGCGAGGGCCTAGATATGTTAGGTTAGGTTATATTACGTTATAGACGTATATAATGTTCCCACCGAGAAGTAGGGGCCGATACGCCAGGAATGTTGTAAAATACTACATCCGAGATGTTAGACTGCCTTACGTTAGGATATATATCGCTGTAGACGTTTATAATGTCCCAACCGAGACGTACGGGACGACAGGAACGGGATTCTGTAAAGCATTACCAGCGACGGGCTAGTTGGGTTAGGTTAGGTTGTGATACGTTATAGACATATATAATGTTCCCACCGATAAGTAGGGGCCGCTATGCCAGGAATGTTGTAAAATACTGCATCCGAGATGATAGCCTGCCTTACGTTAGGATATATATCGCTGTAGACGTATATAATATCCCAACCGAGATGTACGGGACGACACGTACGCGATTCTGTAAAACATTACCAGCGAGGGTCTAGATGGGTTAGGTTAGTTTGTGATACGTTATAGACGTGTATAATGTTCTCACAGAGAAGTAGGGGCCGATATGCCAGGAATGTTTTAAAATACTGCATCCGAGATGATAGCCTACCTTACGTTAGGATATATATCGCTCTAGACGTTTATAATGTCCCAACCGAGACGTACGGGACGAAAGGAACGGGATTCCTTAAAACATTACTAGCGAGGGGCTAGATGGGTTAGGTTAGGTCATGTTACGTTATAGACGAATATAATGTTCCCACAGAGAAGTAGGGGCCGATACGTCAGGAATGTTGTAAAATACTACATCCGAGATGAAAGCCTGCCTTAGGTTAGGATATATATTGCTGTAGACGTATATAACGTCCCAACCGAGACGAACGGGACGAAACGAACGGGATTCTGTAAAACATTACCAGCGAGGGGCTAGATAGGTTAGGTTAGTTTGTGATACGTTATAGACGTATATAATGTTCCAACCGAGAACGGGGGCCGATACGCCAGGAATGTTGTAAAATAATACATCCGAGATGATAGCCTGCCTTAGGTTAGGATATATAACGCTATAGACGTATATAATATTATAACCGAGATGTACGGGACGTCACTAACGAGGTTCTGTAAAACATTACCAGCGAGGGCCTAGATGTGTTAGGTTAGGTTATATTACCTTATAGAACTATATAATGTTCGCACCGAGAAGTAGGGGCCGATACGCTAGGAATGTTGTAGAATACTACATCCAAGATGATAGCCTGCCTTAGGTTAGGATATATAACGCTATAGACGTATATAATATTCCAACCGAGATGTACGGGACGTCACGAACGAGATTCTGTAAAACATTACCAGCCAGGGCCTAGATGTGTTAGGTTAGGATGTGATACGTTATAGACGTGTATAATGTTCCCACCGAGAAGCAGGGACCGATACGCCAGGAATGTTGTAAAATACTACATCCGAGATGTTAGCCTGCCTTACGTTAGGATATATATCGCTGTAGACGTATTTAATATCCCAATCGAGACGTACGGAACGACACGAACTCGATTCTGTAAAATGTTACCAGCGAGGGGCAAGATGGGTTAGGTTAGGTTATATTACGTTATAGACGAATATAATGATCCCACCGAGAAGTAGGGGCCGATACGCCGGGAATGTTGTAAAATACTACATCCGAGATGTTAGCCTACCTTAGGTTAGGATATATAACGCTATAGACGTATATAATATTCCAACCGAGATGTACGGGACGACAGGAACGGGATTCTGTATCACATTACCAGAGAGGGGCTAGATGTGTTAGGTTAGGATATATTACGTTATAGACGAATATAATGTTCCCACCGAGACTTAGGGGCCGATACGCCAGGAATGTTGTAGATTACTGCATCCGGGATGATAGCCTGCCTTAGGTTAGGATATATAACGCTATAGACGTATATAATATCCCAACCGAGATGTACGGGACGACACGAACGGGATTCTGTAAAACATTACCAGCGAGGGGCTAGATGTTAGGTTCGGTTATATTACGTTATAGACCTATATAATGTTCCCACCGAGAAGTAGGGGCCGATACGCCAGGAATGTTGTAAAATTCTACATCCCAGATGATAGCCTGCCTTAGGTTAGGATATATAACGCTATAGACGTATATAATATCCCAACCGAGATGTACGGGACGACACGAACGGGATTCTGTAAAACATTACCAGCGAGGGCCTTGATGTGTTAGGTTAGGTTATATTACGTTATAGACGAATATAAAGTTCCCCCCGAGAAGTAGGGCCGATACGCCAGGAATGGCGTAAAATACTGCATCCGAGATGTTAGGCTGCCTTACGTTAGGATATATATCGCTGGAGATGTTTATAATGCCCCAACCGAGACGTACGGGACGACAGGAACGGGATTCTGTAAAACATTACCAGCGAGGGGCTAGATGGGTTAGGTTAGGTTGTGATACGTTATAGACATATATAATGTTCCCACCGATAAGTAGGGGCCGATATGCCAGGAATGTTGTAAAATACTGCATCCGAGATGATAGCCTGCCTTAGATTAGGATATATAACGCTATAGACGTATATAATATCCCAACCGAGATGTACGGGACGTGACGAACGGGATTCTGTAAAACATTACCAGCGAGGGGCTAGATGGGTTAGGTTAGGTTGTGATACGTTATAGACATATATAATGTTCCCACCGATAATTAGGGGCCGATATGCCAGGAATGTTGTAAAATACTGCATCTGAGATGATAGCCTGCCTTACGTTAGGATATATATCGCTGTAGACGTTTATAATGTCCCAACCGAGACGAATTGGACGACGGGAACGGGATTCTGTAAAACATTACCAGCGAGGGGCTAGATGTGATAGGTTAGGTTTTATTACGTTATAGACGAATATAATGTTCCCCCCGAGAAGTAGAGCCGATACGCCAGGAATGGCGTAAAATACTGCATCCGAGATGATAGCCTGCCTCAGGTTAGGATATATAACGCTATAGACGTATATAATATTCCAACCGAGATGTACGGGACGTCACTAACCAGGTTCTGTAAAACATTACCAGCGAGGACCTAGATATGTTAGGTTAGGTTATATTACGTTATAGACGTATATAATGTTCCCACCGAGAAGTAGGGGCCGATACGCCAGGAATGTTGTAGAATACTGCATCCGAGATGATAGCCTGCATTAGGTTAGGATATATAACGCTATAGACGTATATAATATTCCGACCGAGATGTACGGGACGTCACGAACGAGATGCTGTAAAACATTACCAGCCAGGGCCTAGATGTGTTAGGTTAGGATATATTACGTTATAGACGAATATAATGTTCCCACCGAGAAGTAGGGGCCGATATGCCAGGAATGTTGTAAAATACTGCATCCGAGATGGTGGCCTGCCTTAGGTTAGGATATATAACGCTATAGACGTATATAATATTCCAACCGAGATGAACGGGACGACAGGAACGGGATTCTGTATCACATTACCAGAGAGGGGCTAGATGTGTTAGGTTAGGATATATTACGTTATAGACGAATATAATGTTCCCACCGAGAAGTAGGGGCCGATACGCCAGGAATGTTGTAAAATACTACATCCGAGATGATAGGCTGCCTTACGTTAGGATATATATCGCTGGAGATGTTTATAATGTCCCAACCGAGACGTACGGGACGACAGGAAAGGGATTCTGTAAAACATTACCAGCGAGGGGCTAGATGGGTTAGGTTAGGTTGTGATACGTTATAGACATATATAATGTTCCCACCGATATGTAGGGGCCGATATGCCAGGAATGTTGTAAAATTCTACATCCCAGATGATAGCCTGCCTTAGGTTAGGATATATAACGCTATAGACGTATATAATATCCCAACCGAGATGTACGGGACGACACGAACGGGATTCTGTAAAACATTACCAGCGAGGGGCTAGATGTGTTAGGTTAGGTTATGTTACGTTATAGACGAATATAAAGTTCCCCCCGAGAGGTAGGGCCGATACGCCAGGAATGGCGTAAAATACTGCATCCGAGATGTTAGGCTGCCTTACGTTAGGATATATATCGCTGGAGATGTTTATAATGTCCCAACCGAGACGTACGGGACGACAGGAAAGGGATTCTGTAAAACATTACCAGCGAGGGGCTAGATGGGTTAGGTTAGGTTGTGATACGTTATAGACATATATAATGTTCCCACCGATATGTAGGGGCCGATATGCCAGGAATGTTGTAAAATACTGCATCCGAGATGATAGCCTGCCTTAGATTAGGATATATAACGCTATAGACGTATATAATATCCCAACCGAGATGTACGGGACGTGACGAACGGGATTCTGTAAAACATTACCAGCGAGGGGCTAGATGGGTTAGGTTAGGTTGTGATACGTTATAGACATATATAATGTTCCCACCGATAATTAGGGGCCGATATGCCAGGAATGTTGTAAAATACTGCATCCGAGATGATAGCCTGCCTTACGTTAGGATATATATCGCTGTAGACGTTTATAATGTCCCAACCGAGACGAATGGGACGACGGGAACGGGATTCTGTAAAACATTACCAGCGAGGGGCTAGATGTGACAGGTTAGGTTTTATTACGTTATAGACGAATATAATGTTCCCCCCGAGAAGTAGAGCCGATACGCCAGGAATGGCGTAAAATACTGCATCCGAGATGTTAGCCTGCCTTACGTTAGGATATATATCGCTGTAGACGTTTATAATGTCCCAACCGAGACGAATGGGACGACGGGAACGGGATTCTGTAAAACATTACCAGCGAGGGGCTAGATGTGATAGGTTAGGTTTTATTACGTTATAGACGTATATAATGTTCCCACCGAGAAGTAGAGCCTATACGCCAGGAATGGGGTAAAATACTGCATCCGAGATGTTAGCCTGCCTTAAGTTAGGAAATATATCGCTGTAGACGTTTATAATGTCCCAACCGAGACGTACGGGACGACAGGAACGGGATTCTGTAAAACATTACCAGCGAGGGGCTAGATGGGTTAGGTTAGGTTATGTTACGTTATAGACGTATATAATGTTCCCACCGAGAAGTAGAGCCGATACTCCAGGAATGGCGTAAAATACTGCATCCGAGATGATAGCCTGCCTTAGGTTAGGATATATAACGCTATAGACGTATATAATATTCCAACCGAGATGTACGGGACGTCACGAACAGGATTCTGTAAAACATTACCAGCGAGGGGCTAAATGTGTTAGGTTCGGTTATATTACGTTATAGACGAATATAATGTTCCCACCGAGAAGTAGGGGCCGATACGCCAGGAATGTTGTAAAATACTACATCCGAGATGTTAGCCTGCCTTACGTTAAGATATATATCGCTGTAGACGTATATAATATCCCAACCGAGATGTACGGGACGACACGTACGCGATTCTGTAAAACATTACCAGCGAGGGTCTAGATGGGTTAGGTTAGTTTGTGATACGTTATAGACGTGTATAATGTTCTCACAGAGAAGTAGGGGCCGATAGACGTATATAATATTCCAACCGAGATGTACGGGACGTCACTAACGAGGTTCTGTAAAACATTACCAGCGAGGGCCTAGATGTGCTAGGTTAGGTTATATTACGTTATAGAACTATATAATGTTCGCACCGAGAAGTAGGGGCCGATACGCTAGGAATGTTGTAGAATACTACATCCAAGATGATAGCCTGCCTTAGGTTAGGATATATATCGCTGGAGATGTTTATAATGTCCCAACCGAGACGTACGGGACGACAGGAACGGGATTCTGTAAAACATTACCAGCGAGGGGCTAGATGGGTTAGGTTAGGTTATGTTACGTTATAGACGTATATAATGTTCCCACCGAGAAGTAGAGCCGATACTCCAGGAATGGCGTAAAATACTGCATCCGAGATGATAGCCTGCCTTAGGTTAGGATATATAACGCTATAGACGTATATAATATTCCAACCGAGATGTACGGGACGTCACGAACAGGATTCTGTAAAACATTACCAGCGAGGGGCTAAATGTGTTAGGTTAGGTTATGTTACGTTATAGACGAATATAATGTTCCCACCGAGAAGTAGGGGCCGATACGTCAGGAATGTTGTAAAATACTACATCCGAGATGATAGCCTGCCTTAGGTTAGGATATATATCGCTGTAGACGTATATAACGTCCCAACCGAGACGTACGGGACGAAACGAACGGGATTGTGTAAAACATTGCCAGCGAGGGGCTAGATGGGTTAGGTTCGTTTGTGATACGTTATAAACGTATATAATGTTCCCACCGTGAAGTAGGGGCCGATACGCCAGGCATGTTGTAAAATACTGCATCCGAGATGATAGCCTGCATTAGGTTAGGATATATAACTCTATAGACGCATATAATATTCCAACCGAGATGTACGGGACGACACGTACCGCGATTCTGTAAAACATTACCAGCGAGGGTCTAGATGGGTTAGGTTAGTTTGTGATACGTTATAGACGTGTATAATGTTCCCACAGAGAAGTAGGGGCCGATACGTCAGGAATGTTGTAAAATACTACATCCGAGATGATAGCCTGCCTTAGGTTAGGATATATATTGCTGTAGACGTATATAACGTCCCAACCGAGACGTACGGGACGAAATGAACGGGATTCTGTAAAACATTACCAGCGAGGGGCTAGATGGGTTAGGTTCGTTTGTGATACGTTATAAACGTATATAATGTTCCCACCGAGAACGGGGGCCGATACGCCAGGAATGTTGTAAAATAATACATCCGAGATGATAGCCTGCCTTAGGTTACGATATATAACGCTATAGACGTATATAATATTCCAACCGAGATGTACGGGACGTCACTAACGACGTTCTGTAAAACATTACCAGCGAGGGCCTAGATGTGTTAGGTTAGGTTATATTACGTTATAGAACTATATAATGTTCCCACCGAGAAGTAGGGGCCGATATGCCAGGAATGTTGTAAAATACTGCATCCGAGATGATGGCCTGCCTTAGGTTAGGATATATAACGTTATAGACGTATATAATATCCCAATCGAGACGTACGGGACGACACGAACGCGATTCTGTAAAGCATTACCAGCGAGGGGCTAGATGGGTTAGGTTAGGTTATATTACGTTATAGACCTATATAATGTTCCCACCGAGAAGTACGGGCCGATACGCTAGGAATGTTGTAGAATACTACATCCAAGATGATAGCCTGCCTTAGGTTAGGATATATAACGCTATAGACATATATAATATTCCAACCGAGATGTACGGGACGGCACGAACGGGATTCTGTAAAACATTACCAGCGAGGGGCTAGATGTGTTAGGTTAGGTTAGATTACGTTATAGACGAATATAATGTTCCCACCGAGAAGTAATGGCCGATACGCCAGGAATGTTGTAAAACACAACATCCGAGATGTCAGCCTGCCTTACGTTAGGATATATATCGCTGTAGACGTTTATAATGTCCCAACCAAGAGGAACGGGACGTCACTAACGAGGTTCTGTAAAACATTACCAGCGAGGGCCTAGATGTGTTAGGTTAGGTTATATTACGTTATAGACCTATATAATGTTCCCACCGAGAAGTAGGGGCCGATACGCCAGGAATGTTGTAGAATACTGCATCCGAGGTGATAGCCTGCATTAGGTTAGGATATATAACGCTATAGACGTATATAATATTCCAGCCGAGATGTACGGGACGTCACGAACGAGATTCTGTAAAACATTACCAGCCAGAGCCTAGATGTGTTAGGTTAGGATATATTACGTTATAGACGAATATAATGTTCCCACCGAGAAGTAGGGGCCGATATGCCAGGAATGTTGTAAAATACTGCATCGGAGGTGATGGCCTGCCTTAGGTTAGGATATATATCGCTATAGACGTATATAATATCCCAACCGAGATGTACGGGACGACAGGAACGGGATTCTGTAAAACATTACCAGCGAGGGGCTAGATGGGTTAGGTTAGTTTGTGATACGTTATAGACGTATATAATGTTCCCACCGAGAACGGGGGCCGATACGCCAGGAATGTTGTAAAATAATACATCCGAGATGATAGCCTGCCTTAGGTTAGGATATATAACGCTATAGACGTATATAATATTCCAACCGAGATGTACGGGACGTCACTAACCAGGTTCTGTAAAACATTACCAGCGAGGGCCTAGATATGTTAGGTTAGGTTATATTACGTTATAGACGTATATAATGTTCCCACCGAGAAGTAGGGGCCGATACGCCAGGAATGTTGTAAAATACTACATCCGAGATGTTAGACTGCCTTACGTTAGGATATATATCGCTGTAGACGTTTATAATGTCCCAACCGAGACGTACGGGATGACAGGAACGGGATTCTGTAAAACATTACCAGCGACGGGCTAGTTGGGTTAGGTTAGGTTGTGATACGTTATAGACATATATAATGTTCCCACCGATAAGTAGGGGCCGCTATGCCAGGAATGTTGTAAAATACTGCATCCGAGATGATAGCCTGCCTTACGTTAGGATATATATCGCTGTAGACGTTTATAATGTCCCAACCGAGACGTACGGGACGACAGGAACGGGATTCTGTAAAACATTACCAGCGAGGGGCTAGATGTGATAGGTTAGGTTTTATTACGTTATAGACGAATATAATGTTCCCCCCGGGAAGTAGAGCCGATACGCCAGGAATGGCGTAAAATACTGCATCCGAGATGTTAGCCTGCCTTAAGTTAGGATATATATCGCAGTAGACGTTTATAATGTCCCAACCGAGACGTACGGGACGTCACGAACAGGATTCTGTAAAACATTACCAGCGAGGGGCTAAATGTGTTAGGTTAGGTTATATTACGTTATAGACGAATATAATGTTCCCACCGAGAAGTAGGGGCCGATACGCCAGGAATGTTGTAAAATACTACATCCGAGATGTTAGCCTGCCTTACGTTAAGATATATATCGCTGTAGACGTATATAATATCCCAACCGAGATGTACGGGACGACACGTACGCGATTCTGTAAAACATTACCAGCGAGGGGCTAGATAGGTTAGGTTAGTTTGTGATACGTTATAGACGTATATAATGTTCCAACCGAGAACGGGGGCCGATACGCCAGGAATGTTGTAAAATAATACATCCGAGATGATAGCCTGCCTTAGGTTAGGATATATAACGCTATAGACGTATATAATATTATAACCGAGATGTACGGGACGTCACTAACGAGGTTCTGTAAAACATTACCAGCGAGGGCCTAGATGTGTTAGGTTAGGTTATATTACGTTATAGAACTATATAATGTTCGCACCGAGAAGTAGGGGCCGATACGCTAGGAATGTTGTAGAATACTACATCCAAGATGATAGCCTGCCTTAGGTTAGGATATATAACGCTATAGACGTATATAATATTCCAACCGAGATGTACGGAACGTCACGAACGAGATTCTGTAAAACATTACCAGCCAGGGCCTAGATGTGTTAGGTTAGGATGTGATACGTTATAGACGTGTATAATGTTCCCACCGAGAAGCAGGGACCGATACGCCAGGAATGTTGTAAAATACTACATCCGAGATGTTAGCCTGCCTTACGTTAGGATATATATCGCTGTAGACGTATATAATGTCCCAACCGAGATGTACGGGACGACAGGAACGGGATTCTGTAAAACATTACCAGCGAGGGGCTAGATGTGTTAGGTTAGTTTGTGATACGTTATAGACGTATATAATGTTCCCACCGAGAACGGGGGCCGATACGCCGGGAATGTTGTAAAATAATACATCCGAGATGATAGCCTGCCTTAGGTTAGGATATATAACGCTATAGACGTATATAATATTCCAACCGCGATGTACGGGACGTCACTAACCAGGTTCTGTAAAACATTACCAGCGAGGGCCTAGATATGTTAGGTTAGGTTATATTAGGTTATAGACGTATATAATGTTCCCACCGAGAAGTAGGGGCCGATACGCCAGGAATGTTGTAGAATACTGCATCCGAGATGATAGCCTGCATTAGGTTATGATATATAACGCTATAGACGTATATAATATTCCTACCGAGATGTACGGGACGTCACGAACGAGATACTGTAAAACATTACCAGCCAGGGCCTAGATATGTTAGGTTAGGATATATTACGTTATAGACGAATATAATGTTCCCACCGAGAAGTAGGGGCCGATATGCCAGGAATGTTGTAAAATACTGCATCCGAGATGGTGGCCTGCCTTAGGTTAGGATATATAACGCTATAGACGTATTTAATATCCCAATCGAGACGTACGGAACGACACGAACTCGATTCTGTAAAATGTTACCAGCGAGGGGCAAGATGGGTTAGGTTAGGTTATATTACGTTATAGACGAATATAATGATCCCACCGAGAAGTAGGGGCCGATACGCCGGGAATGTTGTAAAATACTACATCCGAGATGTTAGCCAACCTTAGGTTAGGATATATAACGCTATAGACGTATATAATATTCCAACCGAGATGTACGGGACGACAGGAACGGGATTCTGTATCACATTACCAGAGAGGGGCTAGATGTGTTAGGTTAGGATATATTACGTTATAGACGAATATAATGTTCCCACCGAGAAGTAGGGGCCGATACGCCAGGAATGTTGTAAAATACTACATCCGAGATGTTAGACTGCCTTACGTTAGGATATATATCGCTGTAGACGTTTATAATGTCCCAACCGAGACGTACGGGACGACAGGAACGGGATTCTGTAAAACATTACCAGCGACGGGCTAGGTGGGTTAGGTTAGGTTGTGATACGTTATAGACATATATAATGTTCCCACAGATAAGTAGGGGCCGATATGCCAGGAATGTTGTCAAATACCGCATCCGAGATGATGGCCTGCCTTAGGTTAGGATATATATCGCTGTAGAAGTTTATAATGTCCCAACCGAGACGTACGGGACGACAGGAACGGGATTCTGTAACACATTACCAGCGAGGGGCTAGATGTGTTAGGTTCGGTTATATTACGTTATAGACCTATATAATGTTCCCACCGAGAAGTAGGGGCCGATACGACAGGAATGTTGTAAAATACTACAACCGAGATGTTAGACTGCCTTACGTTAGGATATATATCGCTGTAGATGTTTATAATGTCCCAACCGAGACGTACGGGACGACAGGAACGGGATTCTGTAAAACATTACCAGCGAGGCGCTAGATGGGTTAGGTTAGGTTGTGATACGTTATAGACATATATAATGTTCCCACCGATAAGTAGGGGCCGATATGCCAGGAATGTTGTAAAATACTGCATTCGAGATGATAGCCTGCCTTAGATTAGGATATATAACGCTATAGACGTATATAATATCCCAACCGAGATGTACGGGACGACACGAACGGGATTCTGTAAAACATTACCAGCGACGGGCTAGGTGGGTTAGGTTAGGTTGTGATACGTTATAGACATATATAATATTCCCACCGATAAGTAGGGGCCGATATGCCAGGAATGTTGTAAAATACTGCATTCGAGATGATAGCCTGCCTTAGATTAGGATATATAACGCTATAGACGTATATAATATCCCAACCGAGATGTACGGGACGACACGAACGGGATTCTGTAAAACATTACCAGCGACGGGCTAGGTGGGTTAGGTTAGGTTGTGATACGTTATAGACATATATAATATTCCCACCGATAAGTAGGGGCCGATATGCCAGGAATGTTGTAAAATACTGCATCCGAGATGATAGCCTGCCTTATATTAGGATCTATAACGCTATAGACGTATATAATATTCCAACCGAGATGTACGGGACGTAACGAGCGGGATTCTGTAAAACATTACCAGCGAGGGGCTAGATTTGTTAGGTGAGGTTATATTACGTTATAGACCTATATAATGTTCCCCCCGAGAAGTAGGGCCGATACGCCAGGAATGGCGTAAAATACTGCATCCGACATGTTAGGCTGCCTTAGGTTAGGATATATAACGCTGTAGACGTACACAATGTCCCAACCGAGACGTACGGGACGACAGGAACGGGATTCTGTAAAACATTACCAGCGAGGGGCTAGATGGGTTAGGTTAGGTTATGTTACGTTATAGACGTATATAATGTTCCCACCGAGAAGTAGAGCCGATACTCCAGGAATGGCGTAAAATACTGCATCCGAGATGATAGCCTGCCTTAGGTTAGGATATATAACGCTATAGACGTATATAATATTCCAACCGAGATGTACGGGACGTCACGAACAGGATTCTGTAAAACATTACCAGCGAGGGGCTAGATGTTAGGTTCGGTTATATTACGTTATAGACCTATATAATGTTCCCACCGAGAAGTAGGGGCCGATACGCCAGGAATGTTGTAAAATACTACATCCGAGATGTTAGGCTGCCTTACGTTAGGATATATATCGCTGTAGACGTTTATAATGTCCCAACCGAGACGTACGGGACGACAGGAACGGGATTCTGTAAAACATTACCAGCGACGGGCTAGGTGGGTTAGGTTAGGTTGTGATACGTTATAGACATATATAATGTTCCCACAGATAAGTAGGGGCCGATATGCCAGGAATGTTGTCAAATACCGCATCCGAGATGATGGCCTGCCTTAGGTTAGGATATATATCGCTGTAGAAGTTTATAATGTCCCAACCGAGACGTACGGGACGACAGGAACGGGATTCTGTAACACATTACCAGCGAGGGGCTAGATGTGTTAGGTTCGGTTATATTACGTTATAGACCTATATAATGTTCCCACCGAGAAGTAGGGGCCGATACGACAGGAATGTTGTAAAACACTACAACCGAGATGTTAGACTGCCTTACGTTAGGATATATATCGCTGTAGATGTTTATAATGTCCCAACCGAGACGTACGGGACGACAGGAACGGGATTCTGTAAAACATTACCAGCGAGGCGCTAGATGGGTTAGGTTAGGTTGTGATACGTTATAGACATATATAATGTTCCCACCGATAAGTAGGGGCCGATATGCCAGGAATGTTGTAAAATACTGCATTCGAGATGATAGCCTGCCTTAGATTAGGATATATAACGCTATAGACGTATATAATATCCCAACCGAGATGTACGGGACGACACGAACGGGATTCTGTAAAACATTACCAGCGACGGGCTAGGTGGGTTAGGTTAGGTTGTGATACGTTATAGACATATATAATATTCCCACCGATAAGTAGGGGCCGATATGCCAGGAATGTTGTAAAATACTGCATTCGAGATGATAGCCTGCCTTAGATTAGGATATATAACGCTATAGACGTATATAATATCCCAACCGAGATGTACGGGACGACACGAACGGGATTCTGTAAAACATTACCAGCGACGGGCTAGGTGGGTTAGGTTAGGTTGTGATACGTTATAGACATATATAATATTCCCACCGATAAGTAGGGGCCGATATGCCAGGAATGTTGTAAAATACTGCATCCGAGATGATAGCCTGCCTTATATTAGGATCTATAACGCTATAGACGTATATAATATTCCAACCGAGATGTACGGGACGTAACGAGCGGGATTCTGTAAAACATTACCAGCGAGGGGCTAGATTTGTTAGGTGAGGTTATATTACGTTATAGACCTATATAATGTTCCCCCCGAGAAGTAGGGCCGATACGCCAGGAATGGCGTAAAATACTGCATCCGACATGTTAGGCTGCCTTAGGTTAGGATATATAACGCTGTAGGCGTACACAATGTCCCAACCAAGACGTACGGGACGACAGGAACGGGATTCTGTAAAACATTACCAGCGAGGGGCTAGATGGGTTAGGTTAGGTTATGTTACGTTATAGACGTATATAATGTTCCCACCGAGAAGTAGAGCCGATACTCCAGGAATGGCGTAAAATACTGCATCCGAGATGATAGCCTGCCTTAGGTTAGGATATATAACGCTATAGACGTATATAATATTCCAACCGAGATGTACGGGACGTCACGAACAGGATTCTGTAAAACATTACCAGCGAGGGGCTAAATGTGTTAGGTTAGGTTATGTTACGTTATAGACGAATATAATGTTCCCACCGAGAAGTAGGGGCCGATACGACAGGAATGTTGTAAAATACTGCATCCGAGATGATAGCCTGCCTTAAGTTAGGATATATATCGCTGTAGACGTATATAACGTCCCAACCGAGACGTACGGGACGAAACGAACGGGATTGTGTAAAACATTGCCAGCGAGGGGCTAGATGGGTTAGGTTCGTTTGTGATACGTTATAAACGTATATAATGTTCCCACCGTGAAGTAGGGGCCGATACGCCAGGCATGTTGTAAAATACTGCATCCGAGATCATAGCCTGCATTAGGTTAGGATATATAACTCTATAGACGCATATAATATTCCAACCGAGATGTACGGGACGACACGTACCGCGATTCTGTAAAACATTACCAGCGAGGGTCTAGATGGGTTAGGTTAGTTTGTGATACGTTATAGACGTGTATAATGTTCCCACAGAGAAGTAGGGGCCGATACGTCAGGAATGTTGTAAAATACTACATCCGAGATGATAGCCTGCCTTAGGTTAGGATATATATTGCTGTAGACGTATATAACGTCCCAACCGAGACGTACGGGACGAAATGAACGGGATTCTGTAAAACATTACCAGCGAGGGGCTAGATAGGTTAGGTTAGTTTGTGATTCGTTATAGACGTATATAATGTTCCAACCGAGAACGGGGGCCGATACGCCAGGAATGTTGTAAAATAATACATCCGAGATGATAGCCTGCCTTAGGTTACGATATATAACGCTATAGACGTATATAATATTCCAACCGAGATGTACGGGACGTCACTAACGAGGTTCTGTAAAACATTACCAGCGAGGGCCTAGATGTGTTAGGTTAGGTTATATTACGTTATAGAACTATATAATGTTCCCACCGAGAAGTAGGGGCCGATATGCCAGGAATGTTGTAAAATACTGCATCCGAGATGATGGCCTGCCTTAGGTTAGGATATATAACGTTATAGACGTATATAATATCCCAATCGAGACGTACGGGACGACACGAACGCGATTCTGTAAAGCATTACCAGCGAGGGGCTAGATGGGATAGGTTAGGTTATATTACGTTATAGACCTATATAATGTTCCCACCGAGAAGTACGGGCCGATACGCTAGGAATGTTGTAGAATACTACATCCAAGATGATAGCCTGCCTTAGGTTAGGATATATAACGCTATAGACATATATAATATTCCAACCGAGATGTACGGGACGGCACGAACGGGATTCTGTAAAACATTACCAGCGAGGGGCTAGATGTGTTAGGTTAGGTTAGATTACGTTATAGACGAATATAATGTTCCCACCGAGAAGTAGGGGCCGATACGCCAGGAATGTTGTAAAATACAACATCCGAGATGTCAGCCTGCCTTACGTTAGGATATATATCGCTGTAGACGTTTATAATGTCCCAACCAAGAGGAACGGGACGTCACTAACGAGGTTCTGTAAAACATTACCAGCGAGGGCCTAGATGTGTTAGGTTAGGTTATATTACGTTATAGACCTATATAATGTTCCCACCGAGAAGTAGGGGCCGATACGCCAGGAATGTTGTAGAATACTGCATCCGAGATGATAGCCTGCATTAGGTTAGGATATATAACGCTATAAACGTATATAATATTCCAACCGAGATGTACGGGACGTCACGAACGAGATTCTGTAAAACATTACCAGCCAGGGCCTAGATGTGTTAGGTTAGGATATATTACGTTATAGACGAATATAATGTTCCCACCGAGAAGTAGGGGCCGATATGCCAGGAATGTTGTACAATACTGCATCCGAGATGGTGGCCTGCCTTAGGTTGGGATATATAACGCTATAGACGTATTTAATATTCCAATCGAGACGTACGGAACGACACGAACGCGATTCTCTAAAACATTATCAGCGAGGGGCTAGATGTGTTAGGTTAGGTTATATTACGTTATAGACCTATATAATGTTCCCATCGAGAAGTACGGGCCGATACGCCAGGAATGTTGTAGAATACTACATCCAAGATGATAGCCTGCCTTAGGTTAGGATATATAACGCTATAGACGTATATAATATTCCAACCGAGATGTACGGGACGGCACGAACGGGATTCTGTAAAACATTACCAGCGAGGGGCTAGATGTGTTAGGTTAGGTTAGATTACGTTATAGACGAATATAACGTTCCCACCGAGAAGGAGGGGCCGATACGCCAGGAATGTTGTAAAATACAACATCCGAGATGTCAGCCTGCCTTACGTTAGGATATATATCGCTGTAGACGTATATAATATCCCAACCGAGATGTACGGGACGACAGGAACGGGATTCTGTATCACATTACCAGAGAGGGGCTAGATGGGTTAGGTTAGGTTGTGATACGTTATAGACGTATATAATGTTCCCAGCGAGAAGTAGGGGCCGATATGCCAGGAATGTTTTAAAATACTGCATCCGAGATGGTAGCCTGCCTTAGGTTAGGATATATAACGCTATAGACGTATATAATATCCCAACCGAGATGTACGGGACGACACGAACGGGATTCTGTAAAACATTACCAGCGACGGGCTAGGTGGGTTAGGTTAGGTTGTGATACGTTATAGACATATATAATGTTCCCACCGATAAGTAGGGGCCGATATGCCAGGAATGTTGCAAAATACTGCATCCGAGATGATAGCCTGCCTTATATTAGGATCTATCACGCTATAGACGTATATAATATTCCAACCGAGATGTACGGGACGACACGAACGGGATTCTGTAAAACATTACCAGCGAGGGGCTAGATGTGTTAGGTTAGGTTATATTACGTTATAGACGAATATAATGTTCCCCCCGAGAAGTAGAGGCCGATACGCCAGGAATGTTGTAAAATACTACATCTGAGATGTTAGCCTGCCTTACGTTAGGATATATATCGCTGTAGACGTTTATAATGTCCCAACCGAGACGTATGGGACGACGGGAACGGGATTCTGTAAAACATTACCAGCGAGGGGCTAGATGTGATAGGTTAGGTTTTATTACGTTATAGACGAATATAATGTTCCCCCCGAGAAGTAGAGCCGATACGCCAGGAATGGCGTAAAATACTGCATCCGAGATGTTAGCCTGCCTTAAGTTAGGATATATATCGCTGTAGACGTTTATAATGTCCCAACCGAGACGTACGGGACGACACGAACGGGATTCTGTAAAACATTACCAGCGAGGGGCTAGATGGGTTAGGTTAGTATGTGAACCGTTATAGACGTATATAATGTTCCCACCGAGAAGTAGGGGCCGATACGCCAGGAATGTTGTAAAATACTACATCCGAGATGATACCCTGCCTCAGGTTAGGATATATAACGCTATAGACGTATATAATATTCCAACCGAGATGTACGGGACGTAACGAGCGGGATTCTGTAAAACATTACCAGCGAGGGGCTAGATTTGTTAGGTGAGGTTATATTACGTTATAGACCTATATAATGTTCCCCCGAGAAGTAGGGCCGATACGCCAGGAATGGCGTAAAATACTGCATCCGAGATGTTAGCCTACCTTAGGTTAGGATATATATCGCTGTAGAAGTTTATAATGTCCCAACCGAGACGTACGGGACGACAGGAACGGGATTCTGTAAAACATTACCAGCGAGGGGCTAGATGTTAGGTTCGGTTATATTACGTTATAGACCTATATAATGTTCCCACCGAGAAGTAGGGGCCGATACGCCAGGAATGTTGTAAAATACTACATCCGAGATGTTAGACTGCCTTACGTTAGGATATATATCGCTGTAGACGTTTATATTGTCCCAACCGAGACGTACGGGACGACAGGAACGGGATTCTGTAAAACATTACCAGCGACGGGCTAGGTGGGTTAGGTTAGGTTGTGATACGTTATAGACATATATAATGTTCCCACCGATAAGTAGTGGCCGATATGCCAGGAATGTTGTAAAATACTGCATCCGAGATGATAGCCTGCCTTAGATTAGGATATATAACGCTATAGACGTATATAATATCCCAACCGAGATGTACGGGACGTCACGAACGGGATTCTGTAAAACATTACCAGCGAGGGGCTAGATGGGTTAGGTTAGGTTGTGATACGTTATAGACATATATAATGTTCCCACCGATAATTAGGGGCCGATACGCCAGGAATGTTGTAAAATACAACATTCGAGATGTCAGCCTGCCTTACGTTAGGATATATATCGCTGTAGACGTTTATAATGTCCCAACCAAGAGGAACGGGACGTCACTAACGAGGTTCTGTAAAACATTACCAGCGAGGGCCTAGATGTGTTAGGTTAGGTTATATTACGTTATAGACCTATATAATGTTCCCACCGAGAAGTAGGGGCCGATACGCCAGGAATGTTGTAGAATACTGCATCCGAGGTGATAGCCTGCATTAGGTTAGGATATATAACGCTATAGACGTATATAATATTCCAGCCGAGATGTACGGGACGTAACGAGCGGGATTCTGTAAAACATTACCAGCGAGGGGCTAGATTTGTTAGGTGAGGTTATATTACGTTATAGACGAATATAATGTTCCCACCGAGAAGTAGGGGCCGATATGCCAGGAAGGTTGTAAAATACTGCATCCGAGGTGATGGCCTGCCTTAGGTTAGGATATATATCGCTGTAGACGTATATAATATCCCAACCGAGATGTACGGGACGACAGGAACGGGATTCTGTAAAACATTACCAGCGAGGGGCTAGATGGGTTAGGTTAGTTTGTGATACGTTATAGACGTATATAATGTTCCCACCGAGAACGGGGGCCGATACGCCAGGAATGTTGTAAAATAATACATCCGAGATGATAGCCTGCCTTAGGTTAGGATATATAACGCTATAGACGTATATAATATTCCAACCGAGATGTACGGGACGTCACTAACCAGGTTCTGTAAAACATTACCAGCGAGGGCCTAGATATGTTAGGTTAGGTTATATTACGTTATAGACGTATATAATGTTCCCACCGAGAAGTAGGGGCCGATACGCCAGGAATGTTGTAGAATACTGCATCCGAGATGATAGCCTGCATTAGGTTAGGATATATAACGCTATAAACGTATATAATATTCCAACCGAGATGTACGGGACGTCACGAACGAGATTCTGTAAAACATTACCAGCCAGGGCCTAGATGTGTTCGGTTAGGATATATTACGTTATAGACGAATATAATGTTCCCACCGAGAAGTAGGGGCCGATATGCCAGGAATGTTGTACAATACTGCATCCGAGATGGTGGCCTGCCTTAGGTTGGGATATATAACGCTATAGACGTATTTAATATTCCAATCGAGACGTACGGAACGACACGAACGCGATTCTCTAAAACATTATCAGCGAGGGGCTAGATGTGTTAGGTTAGGTTATATTACGTTATAGACGAATATAATGTTCCCCCCGAGAAGTAGAGCCGATACGCCAGGAATGGCGTAAAATACTGCATCCGAGATGTTAGCCTGCCTTAAGTTAGGATATATATCGCTGTAGACGTATATAATGTCCCAACCGAGACGTACGGGACGACACGAACGGGATTCTGTAAAGCATTACCAGCGAGGGGCTAGATGGGTTAGGTTAGTATGTGAACCGTTATAGACGTATATAATGTTCCCACCGAGAAGTAGGGGCCGATACGCCAGGAATGTTGTAAAATACTACATCCGAGATGATACCCTGCCTCAGGTTAGGATATATAACGCTATAGACGTATATAATATTCCAACCGAGATGTACGGGACGTAACGAGCGGGATTCTGTAAAACATTACCAGCGAGGGGCTAGATTTGTTAGGTGAGGTTATATTACGTTATAGACCTATATAATGTTCCCCCGAGAAGTAGGGCCGATACGCCAGGAATGGCGTAAAATACTGCATCCGAGATGATAGGCTGCCTTAGATTAGGATATATAACGCTGTAGACGTACACAATGTCCCAACCGAGACGTACGGGACGACAGGAACGGGATTCTGTATCACATTACCAGAGAGGGGCTAAATGGGTTAGGTTAGGTTGTGATACGTTATAGACGTATATAATGTTCCCAGCGAGAAGTAGGGGCCGATATGCCAGGAATGTTTTAAAATACTGCATCCGAGATGGTAGCCTGTCTTAAGCTAGGATATATAACGCTATAGACGTATATAATATCCCAATCGAGACGTACAGGACGACACGAACGCGATTCTGTAAAATGTTACCAGCGAGGGGCTAGATGGGTTAGGTTAGGTTATATTACGTTATAGACGAATATAATGATCCCACCGAGAAGTAGGGGCCGATACGCCAGGAATGTTGTAAAATACTACATCCGAGATGTTAGACTGCCTTACGTTAGGATATATATCACTGTAGACGTTTATAATGTCCCAACCGAGACGTACGGGACGACAGGAACGGGATTCTGTAAAACGTTACCAGCGAGGGGCTAGATGGGTTAGGTTAGGTTATGTTACGTTATAGACGTATATAATGTTCCCACCGAGAAGTAGAGCCGATACTCCTGGAATGGCGTAAAATACTGCATCCGAGATGATAGCCTGCCTTAGGTTAGGATATATAACGCTATAGACGTATATAATATTCCATCCGAGATGTACGGGACGCCACGAACAGGATTCTGTAAAACATTACCAGCGAGGGGCTAGATGTGTTAGGTTAGGTTATATTACGTTATAGACGAATATAATGTTCCCACCGAGAAGTAGGGGCCGATACGCCAGGAATGTTGTAAAATACTACATCCGAGATGTTAGCCTGCCTTACGTTAGGATATATATCGCTGTAGAAGTTTATAATGTCCCAACCGAGACGTACGGGACGACAGGAACGGGATTCTGTAAAACATTACCAGCGAGGGGCTAGATGTTAGGTTCGGTTATATTACGTTATAGACCTATATAATGTTCCCACCGAGAAGGAGGGGCCGATACGCCAGGAATATTGTAAAATACTACATCCGAGATGTTAGACTGCCTTACGTTAGGATATATATCGCTGTAGACGTTTATAATGTCCCAACCGAGACGTACGGGACGACAGGAACGGGATTCTGTAAAACATTACCAGCGACGGGCTAGGTTGGTTAGGTTAGGTTGTGATACGTTATAGACATATATAATGTTCCCACCGATAAGTAGGGGCCGATACGCCAGGAATGGCGTAAAATACTGCATCCGAGATGTTAGCCTGCCTTAAGTTAGGACATATATCGCAGTAGACGTTTATAATGTCCCAACCGAGACGTACGGGACGTCACGAACAGGATTCTGTAACACATTACCAGCGAGGGGCTAGATGTGTTAGGTTCGGTTATATTACGTTATAGACCTATATAATGTTCCCACCGAGAAGTAGGGGCCGATACGACAGGAATGTTGTAAAATAATACAACCGAGATGTTAGACTGCCTTACGTTAGGATATATATAGCTGTAGATGTTTATAATGTCCCAACCGAGACGTACGGGACGAGAGGAACGGG
This sequence comes from Xylocopa violacea, assembly GCA_963969225.1. Classification (NCBI taxonomy): domain Eukaryota; kingdom Metazoa; phylum Arthropoda; class Insecta; order Hymenoptera; family Apidae; genus Xylocopa; species Xylocopa violacea. The sequence continues at coordinate 781,220 of CAXAJV010000015.1, forward strand.
ATTCTGTAAAACATTACCAGCGAGGGGCTAGATGGGTTAGGTTAGGTTGCGATACGTTATAGACATATATAATGTTCCGACCGATAAGTAGGGGCCGATATGCCAGGAATGTTGTAAAATACTGCATCCGAGATGATAGCCTGCCTTAGATTAGGATATATAACGCTATAGACGTATATAATATCCCAACCGAGATGTACGGGACGTCACGAACGGGATTCTGTAAAACATTACCAGCGAGGGGCTAGATGGGTTAGGTTAGGTTGTGATACGTTATAGACATATATAATGTTCCCACCGATAATTAGGGGCCGATATGCCAGGAATGTTGTAAAATACTGCATCCGAGATGATAGCCTGCCTTATATTAGGATCTATAACGCTATAGACGTATATAATATTCCACCCGAGATGTACGGGACGACACGAACGGGATTCTGTAAAACATTACCAGCGAGGGGCTAGATGTGTTAGGTTAGGTTATATTACGTTATAGACGAATATAATGTTCCCCCCCCAGAAGTAGAGGCCGATACGCCAGGAATGTTGTAAAATACTACATCCGAGATGTTAGCCTGCCTTACGTTAGGATATATATCGCTGTAGACGTTTATAATGTCCCAACCGTGACGTATGGGACGACGGGAACGGGATTCTGTAAAACATTACCAGCGAGGGGCTAGATGTGATAGGTTAGGTTTTATTACGTTATAGACGAATATAATGTTCCCCCCGAGAAGTAGAGCCGATACGCCAGGAATGGCGTAAAATACTGCATCCGAGATGTTAGCCTGCCTTAAGTTAGGATATATATCGCTGTAGACGTTTATAATGTCCCAACCGAGACGTACGGGACGACACGAACGGGATTCTGTAAAACATTACCAGCGAGGGGCTAGATGGGTTAGGTTAGTATGTGAACCGTTATAGACGTATATAATGTTCCCAGCGAGAAGTAGGGGCCGATATGCCAGGAGTGTTTTAAAATACTGCATCCGAGATGGTAGCCTGCCTTAGGTTAGGATATATATCGCTGTAGAAGTTTATAATGTCCCAACCGAGACGTACGGGACGACAGGAACGGGATTCTGTAAAACATTACCAGCGAGGGGCTAGATGTTAGGTTCGGTTATATTACGTTATAGACCTATATAATGTTCCCACCGAGAAGTAGGGGCCGATACGCCAGGAATGTTGTAAAATACTACATCCGAGATGTTAGACTGCCTTACGTTAGGATATATATCGCTGTAGACGTTTATATTGTCCCAACCGAGACGTACGGGACGACAGGAACGGGATTCTGTAAAACATTACCAGCGAGGGGCTAGATGTGTTAGGTTAGGTTATATTACGTTATAGACGAATATAATGTTCCCCCCGAGAAGTAGAGGCCGATACGCCAGGAATGTTGTAAAATACTACATCCGAGATGTTAGCCTGCCTTACGTTAGGATATATATCGCTGTAGACGTTTATAATGTCCCAACCGAGACGTATGGGACGACGGGAACGGGATTCTGTAAAACATTACCAGCGAGGGGCTAGATGTGATAGGTTAGGTTTTATTACGTTATAGACGAATATAATGTTCCCCCCGAGAAGTAGAGCCGATACGCCAGGAATGGCGTAAAATACTGCATCCGAGATGTTAGCCTGCCTTAAGTTAGGATATATATCGCTGTAGACGTTTATACTGTCCCAACCGAGACGTACGGGACGACACGAACGGGATTCTGTAAAACATTACCAGCGAGGGGCTAGATGGGTTAGGTTAGTATGTGAACCGTTATAGACGTATATAATGTTCCCACCGAGAAGTAGGGGCCGATACGCCAGGAATGTTGTAAAATACTACATCCGAGATGATACCCTGCCTCAGGTTAGGATATATAACGCTATAGACGTATATAATATTCCAACCGAGATGTACGGGACGTAACGAGCGGGATTCTGTAAAACATTACCAGCGAGGGGCTAGATTTGTTAGGTGAGGTTATATTACGTTATAGACCTATATAATGTTCCCCCGAGAAGTAGGGCCGATACGCCAGGAATGGCGTAAAATACTGCATCCGAGATGTTAGCCTACCTTAGGTTAGGATATATATCGCTGTAGAAGTTTATAATGTCCCAACCGAGACGTACGGGACGACAGGAACGGGATTCTGTAAAACATTACCAGCGAGGGGCTAGATGTTAGGTTCGGTTATATTACGTTATAGACCTATATAATGTTCCCACCGAGAAGTAGGGGCCGATACGCCAGGAATGTTGTAAAATACTACATCCGAGATGTTAGACTGCCTTACGTTAGGATATATATCGCTGTAGACGTTTATATTGTCCCAACCGAGACGTACGGGACGACAGGAACGGGATTCTGTAAAACATTACCAGCGACGGGCTAGGTGGGTTAGGTTAGGTTGTGATACGTTATAGACATATATAATGTTCCGACCGATAAGTAGGGGCCGATATGCCAGGAATGTTGTAAAATACTGCATCCGAGATGATAGCCTGCCTTAGATTAGGATATATAACGCTATAGACGTATATAATATCCCAACCGAGATGTACGGGACGTCACGAACGGGATTCTGTAAAACATTACCAGCGAGGGGCTAGATGGGTTAGGTTAGGTTGTGATACGTTATAGACATATATAATGTTCCCACCGATAATTAGGGGCCGATATGCCAGGAATGTTGTAAAATACTGCATTCGAGATGATAGCCTGCCTTAGATTAGGATATATAACGCTATAGACGTATATAATATCCCAACCGAGATGTACGGGACGACACGAACGGGATTTTGTAAAACATTACCAGCGACGGGCTAGGTGGGTTAGGTTAGGTTGTGATACGTTATAGACATATATAATGTTCCCACCGATAAGTAGGGGCCGATATGCCAGGAATGTTGTAAAATACTGCATCCGAGATGATAGCCTGCCTTATATTAGGATCTATAACGCTATAGACGTATATAATATTCCACCCGAGATGTACGGGACGACACGAACGGGATTCTGTAAAACATTACCAGCGAGGGGCTAGATGTGTTAGGTTAGGTTATATTACGTTATAGACGAATATAATGTTCCCCCCGAGAAGTAGAGGCCGATACGCCAGGAATGTTGTAAAATACTACATCCGAGATGTTAGCCTGCCTTACGTTAGGATATATATCGCTGTAGACGTTTATAATGTCCCAACCGTGACGTATGGGACGACGGGAACGGGATTCTGTAAAACATTACCAGCGAGGGGCTAGATGTGATAGGTTAGGTTTTATTACGTTATAGACGAATATAATGTTCCCCCCGAGAAGTAGAGCCGATACGCCAGGAATGGCGTAAAATACTGCATCCGAGATGTTAGCCTGCCTTAAGTTAGGATATATATCGCTGTAGACGTTTATAATTTCCCAACCGAGACGTACGGGACGACACGAACGGGATTCTGTAAAACATTACCAGCGAGGGGCTAGATGGGTTAGGTTAGTATGTGAACCGTTATAGACGTATATAATGTTCCCACTGAGAAGTAGGGGCCGATACGCCAGGAATGTTGTAAAATACTACATCCGAGATGATAGCCTGCCTCAGGTTAGGATATATAACGCTATAGACGTATATAATATTCCAACCGAGATGTACGGGACGTAACGAGCGGGATTCTGTAACACATTACCAGCGAGGGGCTCGATTTGTTAGGTGAGGTTATATTACGTTATAGACCTATATAATGTTCCCCCCGAGAAGTAGGGCCGATACGCCAGGAATGGCGTAAAATACTGCATCCGAGATGATAGGCTGCCTTAGGTTAGGATATATAACGCTGTAGACGTACACAATGTCCCAACCGAGACGTACGGGACGTCACGAACGGGATTCTGTAAAACATTACCAGCGAGGGGCTAGATGGGTTAGGTTAGGTTGTGATACGTTATAGACATATATAATGTTCCCACCGATAATTAGGGGCCGATATGCCAGGAATGTTGTAAAATACTGCATTCGAGATGATAGCCTGCCTTAGATTAGGATATATATCACTGTAGACGTTTATAATGTCCCAACCGAGACGTACTGGACGACAGGAACGGGATTCTGTAAAACATTACCAGCGAGGGGCTGGGTTAGAGGATGTGTTAGCTTAGGTTATATTACGTTATAGACGAATATAATGTTCCCCCCAAGAAGTAGAGCCGATTGGCCAGGAATGGCGTAAAATACTGCATCCGAGATGTTAGCCTGCCTTATGTTAGGATATATATCGCTGTAGATGTTTATAATGTCCCAACCGAGACGTACGGGACGACAGGAACGGGATTCTGTAAAACATTACCAGCGAGGGGCTAGATGGGTTAGGTTAGGTTAAGTTACGTTATAGACGTATATAATGTTCCCACCGAGAAGTAGAGTCGATACTCCAGGAATGGCGTAAAATACTGCATCCGAGATGATAGCCAGCCTTAGGTTAGGATATATAACGCTATAGACGTATATAATATTCCAACCGAGATGTACGGGACGTCACGAACGCGATTCTGTAAAACATTACCAGCGAGGGGCTAGATGGGTTAGGTTAGGTTATATTACGTTATAGACCTATATAATGTTCCCACCGAGAAGTACGGGCCGATACGCCAGGAATGTTGTAAAATACTACATCCGAGATGTTAGCCTGCCTTACGTTAAGATATATATCGCTGTAGACGTTTATAATGTCCCAACCGAGACGTACGGGACGGAACGAACGGGATTCTGTAAAACATTACCAGCGAGGGGCTAGATGGGTTAGGTTAGGTTATGTTAGGTTATAGACGAATATAATGTTCCCACCGAGAAGTAGGTGCCGATACGTCAGGAATGTTGTAAAATACTACATCCGAGATGATAGCCTGCCTTAGGTTAGGATATATATCGCTGTAGACGTATATAACGTCCCAACCGAGACGTACGGGACGAAACGAACGGGATTCTGTAAAACATTGCCAGCGATTGGCTAGATGGGTTAGGTTAGTTTGTGATACGTTATAAACGTATATAATGTCCCCACCGTGAAGTAGGGGCCGATACGCCAGGCATGTTGTAAAATACTGCATCCGAGATGATAGCCTGCATTAGGTTAGGATATATAACACTATAGACGTATATAATATTCCAACCGAGATGTACGGGACGTCACGAATGAGATTGTGTAAAACATTACCAGCCAGGGCCTAGATGTTTTCGGTTAGGATATATTACGTTATAGACGAATATAATGTTCCCACCGAGAAGTAGGGGCCGATATGCCAGGAATGTTGTAGAATACTACATCCAAGATGATAGCCTGCCTTAGGTTAGGATATATATCGCTGTAGACGTATATAATATCCCAACCGATATGTACGGGACGACAGGAACGGGATTCTGTAAAACATTACCAGCGAGGGCCTAGATGGGTTAGGTTAGTTTGTGATACGTTATAGACGTATATAATGTTCCCACGGAGAACGGGGGCCGATACGCCAGGAATGTTGTAAAATAATACATCCGAGATGATAGCCTGTCTTATGCTAGGATATATAACGCTATAGACGTATATAATATCCCAATCGAGACGTACGGGACGACACGAACGCGATTCTGTAAAATGTTACCTGCGAGGGGCTAGATGGGTTAGGTTAGGTTATATTACGTTATAGACGAATATAGTGATCCCACCGAGAAGTAGGGGCCGATACGCCGGGAATGTTGTAAAATACTACATCCGAGATGTTAGCCTACCTTAGGTTAGGATATATAACGCTATAGACGTATATAATATTCCAACCGAGATTTACGGGACGACAGGAACGGGATTCTGTATCACATTATCAGAGAGGGACTAGATGTGTTAGGTTAGGATATATTACGTTATAGACGAATATAATGTTCCCACCGAGAAGTAGGGGCCGATACGCCAGGAATGTTGTAAAATACTACATCCGAGATGTTAGCCTGCCTTACGTTAGGATATATATCGCTGTAGACGTTTATAATGTCCCAACCGTGACGTATGGGACGACGGGAACGGGATTCTGTAAAACATTACCAGCGAGGGGCTAGATGTGATAGGTTAGGTTTTATTACGTTATAGACGAATATAATGTTCCCCCCGAGAAGTAGAGCCGATACGCCAGGAATGGCGTAAAATACTGCATCCGAGATGTTAGCCTGCCTTAAGTTAGGATATATATCGCTGTAGACGTTTATAATGTCCCAACCGAGACGGACGGGACGACACGAACGGGATTCTGTAAAACATTACCAGCGAGGGGCTAGATGGGTTAGGTTAGTATGTGAACCGTTATAGACGTATATAATGTTCCCACTGAGAAGTAGGGGCCGATACGCCAGGAATGTTGTAAAATACTACATCCGAGATGATAGCCTGCCTCAGGTTAGGATATATAACGCTATAGACGTATATAATATTCCAACCGAGATGTACGGGACGTAACGAGCGGGATTCTGTAACACATTACCAGCGAGGGGCTCGATTTGTTAGGTGAGGTTATATTACGTTATAGACCTATATAATGTTCCCCCCGAGAAGTAGGGCCGATACGCCAGGAATGGCGTAAAATACTGCATCCGAGATGATAGGCTGCCTTAGGTTAGGATATAGAACGCTGTAGACGTACACAATGTCCCAACCGAGACGTACGGGTCGTCACGAACGGGATTCTGTAAAACATTACCAGCGAGGGGCTAGATGGGTTAGGTTAGGTTGTGATACGTTATAGACATATATAATGTTCCCACCGATAATTAGGGGCCGATATGCCAGGAATGTTGTAAAATACTGCATTCGAGATGATAGCCTGCCTTAGATTAGGATATATAACGCTATAGACGTATATAATATCCCAACCGAGATGTACGGGACGACACGAACGGGATTCTGTAAAACATTACCAGCGACGGGCTAGGTGGGTTAGGTTAGGTTGTGATACGTTATAGACATATATAATGTTCGCACCGATAAGTAGGGGCCGATATGCCAGGAATGTTGTAAAATACTGCATCCGAGATGATAGCCTGCCTTATATTAGGATCTATAACGCTATAGACGTATATAATATTCCAACCGAGATGTACGGGACGACACGAACGGGATTCTGTAAAACATTACCAGCGAGGGGCTAGATGTGATAGGTTAGGTTTTATTACGTTATAGACGAATATAATGTTCCCCCCGAGAAGTAGAGCCGATACGCCAGGAATGGCGTAAAATACTGCATCCGAGATGTTAGCCTGCCTTAAGTTAGGATATATATCGCTGTAGACGTATATAATGTCCCAACCGAGACGTACGGGACGAAACGAACGGGATTCTGTAAAACATTGCCAGCGATTGGCTAGATGGGTTAGGTTAGTTTGTGATACGTTATAAACGTATATAATGTTCCCACCGTGAAGTAGGGGCCGATACGCCAGGCATGTTGTAAAATACTGCATCCGAGATGATAGCCTGCATTAGGTTAGGATATATAACGCTATAGACGTATATAATATTCCAACCGAGATGTACGGGACGTCACGAATGAGATTGTGTAAAACATTACCAGCCAGGGCCTAGATGTTTTCGGTTAGGATATATTACGTTATAGACGAATATAATGTTCCCACCGAGAAGTAGGGGCCGATATGCCAGGAATGTTGTAGAATACTACATCCAAGATGATAGCCTGCCTTAGGTTAGGATATATATCGCTGTAGACGTATATAATATCCCAACCGATATGTACGGGACGACAGGAACGGGATTCTGTAAAACATTACCAGCGAGGGCCTAGATGGGTTAGGTTAGTTTGTGATACGTTATAGACGTATATAATGTTCCCACGGAGAACGGGGGCCGATACGCCAGGAATGTTGTAAAATAATACATCCGAGATGATAGCCTGTCTTATGCTAGGATATATAACGCTATAGACGTATATAATATCCCAATCGAGACGTACGGGACGACACGAACGCGATTCTGTAAAATGTTACCTGCGAGGGGCTAGATGGGTTAGGTTAGGTTATATTACGTTATAGACGAATATAGTGATCCCACCGAGAAGTAGGGGCCGATACGCCGGGAATGTTGTAAAATACTACATCCGAGATGTTAGCCTACCTTAGGTTAGGATATATAACGCTATAGACGTATATAATATTCCAACCGAGATTTACGGGACGACAGGAACGGGATTCTGTATCACATTATCAGAGAGGGACTAGATGTGTTAGGTTAGGATATATTACGTTATAGACGAATATAATGTTCCCACCGAGAAGTAGGGGCCGATACGCCAGGAATGTTGTAAAATACTACATCCGAGATGTTAGCCTGCCTTACGTTAGGATATATATCGCTGTAGACGTTTATAATGTCCCAACCGTGACGTATGGGACGACGGGAACGGGATTCTGTAAAACATTACCAGCGAGGGGCTAGATGTGATAGGTTAGGTTTTATTACGTTATAGACGAATATAATGTTCCCCCCGAGAAGTAGAGCCGATACGCCAGGAATGGCGTAAAATACTGCATCCGAGATGTTAGCCTGCCTTAAGTTAGGATATATATCGCTGTAGACGTTTATAATGTCCCAACCGAGACGGACGGGACGACACGAACGGGATTCTGTAAAACATTACCAGCGAGGGGCTAGATGGGTTAGGTTAGTATGTGAACCGTTATAGACGTATATAATGTTCCCACTGAGAAGTAGGGGCCGATACGCCAGGAATGTTGTAAAATACTACATCCGAGATGATAGCCTGCCTCAGGTTAGGATATATAACGCTATAGACGTATATAATATTCCAACCGAGATGTACGGGACGTAACGAGCGGGATTCTGTAACACATTACCAGCGAGGGGCTCGATTTGTTAGGTGAGGTTATATTACGTTATAGACCTATATAATGTTCCCCCCGAGAAGTAGGGCCGATACGCCAGGAATGGCGTAAAATACTGCATCCGAGATGATAGGCTGCCTTAGGTTAGGATATAGAACGCTGTAGACGTACACAATGTCCCAACCGAGACGTACGGGTCGTCACGAACGGGATTCTGTAAAACATTACCAGCGAGGGGCTAGATGGGTTAGGTTAGGTTGTGATACGTTATAGACATATATAATGTTCCCACCGATAATTAGGGGCCGATATGCCAGGAATGTTGTAAAATACTGCATTCGAGATGATAGCCTGCCTTAGATTAGGATATATAACGCTATAGACGTATATAATATCCCAACCGAGATGTACGGGACGACACGAACGGGATTCTGTAAAACATTACCAGCGACGGGCTAGGTGGGTTAGGTTAGGTTGTGATACGTTATAGACATATATAATGTTCGCACCGATAAGTAGGGGCCGATATGCCAGGAATGTTGTAAAATACTGCATCCGAGATGATAGCCTGCCTTATATTAGGATCTATAACGCTATAGACGTATATAATATTCCAACCGAGATGTACGGGACGACACGAACGGGATTCTGTAAAACATTACCAGCGAGGGGCTAGATGTGATAGGTTAGGTTTTATTACGTTATAGACGAATATAATGTTCCCCCCGAGAAGTAGAGCCGATACGCCAGGAATGGCGTAAAATACAGCATCCGAGATGTTAGCCTGCCTTAAGTTAGGATATATATCGCTGTAGACGTATATAATGTCCCAACCGAGACGTACGGGACGACACGAACGGGATTCTGTAAAGCATTACCAGCGAGGGGCTAGATGGGTTAGGTTAGTATGTGAACCGTTATAGACGTATATAATGTTCCCACCGAGAAGTAGGGGCCGATACGCCAGGAATGTTGTAAAATACTACATCCGAGATGATACCCTGCCTCAGGTTAGGATATATAACGCTATAGACGTATATAATATTCCAACCGAGATGTACGGGACGTAACGAGCGGGATTCTGTAAAACATTACCAGCGAGGGGCTAGATTTGTTAGGTGAGGTTATATTACGTTATAGACCTATATAATGTTCCCCCGAGAAGTAGGGCCGATACGCCAGGAATGGCGTAAAATACTGCATCCGAGATGATAGGCTGCCTTAGATTAGGATATATAACGCTGTAGACGTACACAATGTCCCAACCGAGACGTACGGGACGACAGGAACGGGATTCTGTATCACATTACCAGAGAGGGGCTAGATGGGTTAGGTTAGGTTGTGATACGTTATAGACGTATATAATGTTCCCAGCGAGAAGTAGGGGCCGATATGCCAGGAATGTTTTAAAATACTGCATCCGAGATGGTAGCCTGTCTTAAGCTAGGATATATAACGCTATAGACGTATATAATATCCCAATCGAGACGTACAGGACGACACGAACGCGATTCTGTAAAATGTTACCAGCGAGGGGCTAGATGGGTTAGGTTAGGTTATATTACGTTATAGACGAATATAATGATCCCACCGAGAAGTAGGGGCCGATACGCCGGGAATGTTGTAAAATACTACATCCGAGATGTTAGCCTACCTTAGGTTAGGATATATATCGCTGTAGAAGTTTATAATGTCCCAACCGAGACGTACGGGACGACAGGAACGGGATTCTGTAAAACATTACCAGCGAGGGGCTAGATGTTAGGTTCGGTTATATTACGTTATAGACCTATATAATGTTCCCACCGAGAAGTAGGGGCCGATGCGCCAGGAATGTTGTAAAATACTACATCCGAGATGTTAGACTGCCTTACGTTAGGATATATATCGCTGTAGACGTTTATATTGTCCCAACCGAGACGTACGGGACGACAGGAACGGGATTCTGTAAAACATTACCAGCGAGGGGCTAGATGGGTTAGGTTAGGTTGTGATACGTTATAGACGTATATAATGTTCCCACCGAGATGTAGCTGCCGATATGCCAGGAATGTTGTAAAATACTACATCCGAGATGTTAGCCTGCCTTACGTTAGGATATATATCACTGTAGACGTTTATAATGTCCCAACCGAGACGTACGGGACGACAGGAACGGGATTCTGTAAAACGTTACCAGCGAGGGGCTAGATGGGTTAGGTTAGGTTATGTTACGTTATAGACGTATATAATGTTCCCACCGAGAAGTAGAGCCGATACTCCAGGAATGGCGTAAAATACTGCATCCGAGATGATAGCCTGCCTTAGGTTAGGATATATAACGCTATAGACGTATATAATATTCCATCCGAGATGTACGGGACGCCACGAACAGGATTCTGTAAAACATTACCAGCGAGGGGCTAGATGTGTTAGGTTAGGTTATATTACGTTATAGACGAATATAATGTTCCCACCGAGAAGTAGGGGCCGATACGCCAGGAATGTTGTAAAATACTACATCCGAGATGTTAGCCTGCCTTACGTTAGGATATATATCGCTGTAGAAGTTTATAATGTCCCAACCGAGACGTACGGGACGACAGGAACGGGATTCTGTAAAACATTACCAGCGAGGGGCTAGATGTTAGGTTCGGTTATATTACGTTATAGACCTATATAATGTTCCCACCGAGAAGGAGGGGCCGATACGCCAGGAATATTGTAAAATACTACATCCGAGATGTTAGACTGCCTTACGTTAGGATATATATCGCTGTAGACGTTTATAATGTCCCAACCGAGACGTACGGGACGACAGGAACGGGATTCTGTAAAACATTACCAGCGACGGGCTAGGTTGGTTAGGTTAGGTTGTGATACGTTATAGACATATATAATGTTCCCACCGATAAGTAGGGGCCGATATGCCAGGAATGTTGTAAAATACCGCATCCGAGATGATGGCCTGCCTTAGGTTAGGATATATATCGCTGTAGAAGTTTATAATGTCCCAACCGAGACGTACGGGACGACAGGAACGGGATTCTGTAACACATTACCAGCGAGGGGCTAGATGTGTTAGGTTCGGTTATATTACGTTATAGACCTATATAATGTTCCCACCGAGAAGTAGGGGCCGATACGACAGGAATGTTGTAAAATAATACAACCGAGATGTTAGACTGCCTCACGTTAGGATATATATAGCTGTAGATGTTTATAATGTCCCAACCGAGACGTACGGGACGAGAGGAACGGGATTCTGTAAAACATTACCAGCGAGGGGCTAGATGGGTTAGGTTAGGTTGCGATACGTTATAGACATATATAATATTCCGACCGATAAGTAGGGGCCGATATGCCAGGAATGTTGTAAAATACTGCATCCGAGATGATAGCCTGCCTTAGATTAGGATATATAACGCTATAGACGTATATAATATCCCAACCGAGATGTACGGGACGTCACGAACGGGATTCTGTAAAACAATACCAGCGAGGGGCTAGATGGGTTAGGTTAGGTTGTGATACGTTATAGACATATATAATGTTCCCACCGATAATTAGGGGCCGATATGCCAGGAATGTTGTAAAATACTGCATTCGAGATGATAGCCTGCCTTAGATTAGGATATATAACGCTATAGACGTATATAATATCCCAACCGAGATGTACGGGACGACACGAACGGGTTTTTGTAAAACATTACCAGCGACGGGCTAGGTGGGTTAGGTTAGGTTGTGATACGTTATAGACATATATAATGTTCCCACCGATAAGTAGGGGCCGATATGCCAGGAATGTTGTAAAATACTGCATCCGAGATGATAGCCTGCCTTATATTAGGATCTATAACGCTATAGACGTATATAATATTCCACCCGAGATGTACGGGACGACACGAACGGGATTCTGTAAAACATTACCAGCGAGGGGCTAGATGTGTTAGGTTAGGTTATATTACGTTATAGACGAATATAATGTTCCCCCCGAGAAGTAGAGGCCGATACGCCAGGAATGTTGTAAAATACTACATCCGAGATGTTAGCCTGCCTTACGTTAGGATATATATCGCTGTAGACGTTTATAATGTCCCAACCGTGACGTATGGGACGACGGGAACGGGATTCTGTAAAACATTACCAGCGAGGGGCTAGATGTGATAGGTTAGGTTTTATTACGTTATAGACGAATATAATGTTCCCCCCGAGAAGTAGAGCCGATACGCCAGGAATGGCGTAAAATACTGCATCCGAGATGTTAGCCTGCCTTAAGTTAGGATATATATCGCTGTAGACGTTTATAATGTCCCAACCGAGACGTACGGGACGACACGAACGGGATTCTGTAAAACATTACCAGCGAGGGGCTAGATGGGTTAGGTTAGTATGTGAACCGTTATAGACGTATATAATGTTCCCACTGAGAAGTAGGGGCCGATACGCCAGGAATGTTGTAAAATACTACATCCGAGATGATAGCCTGCCTCAGGTTAGGATATATAACGCTATAGACGTATATAATATTCCAACCGAGATGTACGGGACGTAACGAGCGGGATTCTGTAACACATTACCAGCGAGGGGCTCGATTTGTTAGGTGAGGTTATATTACGTTATAGACCTATATAATGTTCCCCCCGAGAAGTAGGGCCGATACGCCAGGAATGGCGTAAAATACTGCATCCGAGATGATAGGCTGCCTTAGGTTAGGATATATAACGCTGTAGACGTACACAATGTCCCAACCGAGACGTACGGGACGTCACGAACGGGATTCTGTAAAACATTACCAGCGAGGGGCTAGATGGGTTAGGTTAGGTTGTGATACGTTATAGACATATATAATGTTCCCACCGATAATTAGGGGCCGATATGCCAGGAATGTTGTAAAATACTGCATTCGAGATGATAGCCTGCCTTAGATTAGGATATATATCACTGTAGACGTTTATAATGTCCCAACCGAGACGTACTGGACGACAGGAACGGGATTCTGTAAAACATTACCAGCGAGGGGCTGGGTTAGAGGATGTGTTAGCTTAGGTTATATTACGTTATAGACGAATATAATGTTCCCCCCAAGAAGTAGAGCCGATTGGCCAGGAATGGCGTAAAATACTGCATCCGAGATGTTAGCCTGCCTTATGTTAGGATATATATCGCTGTAGATGTTTATAATGTCCCAACCGAGACGTACGGGACGACAGGAACGGGATTCTGTAAAACATTACCAGCGAGGGGCTAGATGGGTTAGGTTAGGTTAAGTTACGTTATAGACGTATATAATGTTCCCACCGAGAAGTAGAGTCGATACTCCAGGAATGGCGTAAAATACTGCATCCGAGATGATAGCCAGCCTTAGGTTAGGATATATAACGCTATAGACGTATATAATATTCCAACCGAGATGTACGGGACGTCACGAACGCGATTCTGTAAAACATTACCAGCGAGGGGCTAGATGGGTTAGGTTAGGTTATATTACGTTATAGACCTATATAATGTTCCCACCGAGAAGTACGGGCCGATACGCCAGGAATGTTGTAAAATACTACATCCGAGATGTTAGCCTGCCTTACGTTAAGATATATATCGCTGTAGACGTTTATAATGTCCCAACCGAGACGTACGGGACGGAACGAACGGGATTCTGTAAAACATTACCAGCGAGGGGCTAGATGGGTTAGGTTAGGTTATGTTAGGTTATAGACGAATATAATGTTCCCACCGAGAAGTAGGTGCCGATACGTCAGGAATGTTGTAAAATACTACATCCGAGATGATAGCCTGCCTTAGGTTAGGATATATATCGCTGTAGACGTATATAACGTCCCAACCGAGACGTACGGGACGAAACGAACGGGATTCTGTAAAACATTGCCAGCGATTGGCTAGATGGGTTAGGTTAGTTTGTGATACGTTATAAACGTATATAATGTTCCCACCGTGAAGTAGGGGCCGATACGCCAGGCATGTTGTAAAATACTGCATCCGAGATGATAGCCTGCATTAGGTTAGGATATATAACGCTATAGACGTATATAATATTCCAACCGAGATGTACGGGACGTCACGAATGAGATTGTGTAAAACATTACCAGCCAGGGCCTAGATGTTTTAGGTTAGGATATATTACGTTATAGACGAATATAATGTTCCCACCGAGAAGTAGGGGCCGATATGCCAGGAATGTTGTAGAATACTACATCCAAGATGATAGCCTGCCTTAGGTTAGGATATATATCGCTGTAGACGTATATAATATCCCAACCGATATGTACGGGACGACAGGAACGGGATTCTGTAAAACATTACCAGCGAGGGCCTAGATGGGTTAGGTTAGTTTGTGATACGTTATAGACGTATATAATGTTCCCACGGAGAACGGGGGCCGATACGCCAGGAATGTTGTAAAATAATACATCCGAGATGATAGCCTGTCTTATGCTAGGATATATAACGCTATAGACGTATATAATATCCCAATCGAGACGTACGGGACGACACGAACGCGATTCTGTAAAATGTTACCTGCGAGGGGCTAGATGGGTTAGGTTAGGTTATATTACGTTATAGACGAATATAGTGATCCCACCGAGAAGTAGGGGCCGATACGCCGGGAATGTTGTAAAATACTACATCCGAGATGTTAGCCTACCTTAGGTTAGGATATATAACGCTATAGACGTATATAATATTCCAACCGAGATTTACGGGACGACAGGAACGGGATTCTGTATCACATTATCAGAGAGGGACTAGATGTGTTAGGTTAGGATATATTACGTTATAGACGAATATAATGTTCCCACCGAGAAGTAGGGGCCGATACGCCAGGAATGTTGTAAAATACTACATCCGAGATGTTAGCCTGCCTTACGTTAGGATATATATCGCTGTAGACGTTTATAATGTCCCAACCGTGACGTATGGGACGACGGGAACGGGATTCTGTAAAACATTACCAGCGAGGGGCTAGATGTGATAGGTTAGGTTTTATTACGTTATAGACGAATATAATGTTCCCCCCGAGAAGTAGAGCCGATACGCCAGGAATGGCGTAAAATACTGCATCCGAGATGTTAGCCTGCCTTAAGTTAGGATATATATCGCTGTAGACGTTTATAATGTCCCAACCGAGACGGACGGGACGACACGAACGGGATTCTGTAAAACATTACCAGCGAGGGGCTAGATGGGTTAGGTTAGGTTGTGATACGTTATAGACATATATAATGTTCCCACCGATAATTAGGGGCCGATATGCCAGGAATGTTGTAAAATACTGCATTCGAGATGATAGCCTGCCTTAGATTAGGATATATAACGCTATAGACGTATATAATATCCCAACCGAGATGTACGGGACGACACGAACGGGATTCTGTAAAACATTACCAGCGACGGGCTAGGTGGGTTAGGTTAGGTTGTGATACGTTATAGACATATATAATGTTCCCACCGATAAGTAGGGGCCGATATGCCAGGAATGTTGTAAAATACTGCATCCGAGATGATAGCCTGCCTTATATTAGGATCTATAACGCTATAGACGTATATAATATTCCAACCGAGATGTACGGGACGACACGAACGGGATTCTGTAAAACATTACCAGCGAGGGGCTAGATGGGTTAGGTTAGGTTGTGATACGTTATAGACGTATATAATGTTCCCACCGAGATGTAGCTGTCGATATGCCAGGAATGTTGTAAAATACTGCATCCGAGATGATGGCCTGCATTAGGTTAGGATATATAACGCTATAGACGTATATAATATCCCAGTCGACGTACGGAACGACACGAACGCGATTCTGTAAAATATTACCAGCGACGGGCTAGATGGGTTAGGTTAGGTTATATTACGTTATAGACGAATATAATGTTCTCCCCGAGAAGTAGAGGCCGATACGCCAGGAATGTTGTAAAATACTAAATCCGAGATGTTAGCTTGCCTTACGTTAAGATATATATCGCTGTAGACGTTTATAATGTCCCAACCGAGACGTACGGGACGGAATGAACGGGATTCTGTAAAACATTACCAGCGAGGGGCTAGATGGGTTAGGTTAGGTTATGTTACGTTATAGACGAATATAATGTTCCCACCGAGAAGTAAGGGCCGATACGTCAGGAATGTTGTAAAATACTACATCCGAGATGATAGCCTGCCTTAGGTTAGGATATATATCGCTGTAGACGTATATAACGGCCCAACCGAGACGTACGGGACGACACGAACGGGATTCTGTAAAACATTACCAGCGACGGGCTAGGTGGGTTAGGTTAGGTTGTGATACGTTATAGACATATATAATGTTCCCACCGATAAGTAGGGGCCGATATGCCAGGAATGTTGTAAAATACTGCATCCGAGATGATAGCCTGCCTTATATTAGGATCTATAACGCTATAGACGTATATAATATTCCAACCGAGATGTACGGGACGACACGAACGGGATTCTGTAAAACATTACCAGCGAGGGGCTAGATGTGTTAGGTTAGGTTATATTACGTTATAGACGAATATAATGTTCCCCCCGAGAAGTAGAGGCCGATACGCCAGGAATGTTGTAAAATACTACATCCGAGATGTTAGCGTGCCTTACGTTAGGATATATATCGCTGTAGACGTTTATAATGTCCCAACCGAGACGTATGGGACGACGGGAACGGGATTCTGTAAAACATTACCAGCGAGCGGCTAAATGTGTTAGGTTAGGTTATATTACGTTATAGACGAATATAATGTTCCCACCGAGAAGTAGGGGCCGATATGCCAGGAATGTTGTAAAATACTGCATCCGAGATGATGGCCTGCCTTAGGTTAGGATATATAACGTTATAGACGTATATAATATCCCAATCGAGACGTACGGGACGACACGAACGCGATTCTGTAAAACATTACCAGCGAGGGGCTAGATGGGTTAGGTTAGGTTATATTACGTTATAGACCTATATAATGTTCCCACCGAGAAGTACGGGCCGATACGCCAGGAATGTTGTAAAATACTACATCCGAGATGTTAGCCTGCCTTACGTTAAGATATATATCGCTGTAGACGTTTATAATGTCCCAACCGAGACGTACGGGACGGAACGAACGGGATTCTGTAAAACATTACCAGCGGGGAGCTAGATGGGTTAGGTTAGGTTATGTTAGGTTATAGACGAATATAATGTTCCCACTGAGAAGTAGGGGCCGATACGCCAGGAATGTTGTAAAATACTACATCCGAGATGATAGCCTGCCTCAGGTTAGGATATATAACGCTATAGACGTATATAATATTCCAACCGAGATGTACGGGACGTAACGAGCGGGATTCTGTAACACATTACCAGCGAGGGGCTCGATTTGTTAGGTGAGGTTATATTACGTTATAGACCTATATAATGTTTCCCCCGAGAAGTAGGGCCGATACGCCAGGAATGGCGTAAAATACTGCATCCGAGATGATAGGCTGCCTTAGGTTAGGATATAGAACGCTGTAGACGTACACAATGTCCCAACCGAGACGTACGGGACGTCACGAACGGGATTCTGTAAAACATTACCAGCGAGGGGCTAGATGGGTTAGGTTAGGTTGTGATACGTTATAGACATATATAATGTTCCCACCGATAATTAGGGGCCGATATGCCAGGAATGTTGTAAAATACTGCATTCGAGATGATAGCCTGCCTTAGATTAGGATATATAACGCTATAGACGTATATAATATCCCAACCGAGATGTACGGGACGACACGAACGGGATTCTGTAAAACATTACCAGCGACGGGCTAGGTGGGTTAGGTTAGGTTGTGATACGTTATAGACATATATAATGTTCTCCCCGAGAAGTAGAGGCCGATACGCCAGGAATGTTGTAAAATACTAAATCCGAGATGTTAGCTTGCCTTACGTTAAGATATATATCGCTGTAGACGTTTATAATGTCCCAACCGAGACGTACGGGACGGAATGAACGGGATTCTTTAAAACATTACCAGCGAGGGGCTAGATGGGTTAGGTTAGGTTATGTTACGTTATAGACGAATATAATGTTCCCACCGAGAAGTAAGGGCCGATACGTCAGGAATGTTGTAAAATACTACATCCGAGATGATAGCCTGCCTTAGGTTAGGATATATATCGCTGTAGACGTATATAACGGCCCAACCGAGACGTACGGGACGACACGAACGGGATTCTGTAAAACATTACCAGCGACGGGCTAGGTGGGTTAGGTTAGGTTGTGATACGTTATAGACATATATAATGTTCCCACCGATAAGTAGGGGCCGATATGCCAGGAATGTTGTAAAATACTGCATCCGAGATGATAGCCTGCCTTATATTAGGATCTATAACGCTATAGACGTATATAATATTCCAACCGAGATGTACGGGACGACACGAACGGGATTCTGTAAAACATTACCAGCGAGGGGCTAGATGTGTTAGGTTAGGTTATATTACGTTATAGACGAATATAATGTTCCCCCCGAGAAGTAGAGGCCGATACGCCAGGAATGTTGTAAAATACTACATCCGAGATGTTAGCCTGCCTTACGTTAGGATATATATCGCTGTAGACGTTTATAATGTCCCAACCGAGACGTATGGGACGACGGGAACGGGATTCTGTAAAACATTACCAGCGAGCGGCTAAATGTGTTAGGTTAGGTTATATTACGTTATAGACGAATATAATGTTCCCACCGAGAAGTAGGGGCCGATATGCCAGGAATGTTGTAAAATACTGCATCCGAGATGATGGCCTGCCTTAGGTTAGGATATATAACGTTATAGACGTATATAATATCCCAACCGAGACGTACGGGACGAAACGAACGGGATTCTGTAAAACATTGCCAGCGATTGGCTAGATGGGTTAGGTTAGTTTGTGATACGTTATAAACGTATATAATGTTCCCACCGAGAAGTAGGGGCCGATATGCCAGGAATGTTGTAGAATACTACATCCAAGATGATAGCCTGCCTTAGGTTAGGATATATATCGCTGTAGACGTATATAATATCCCAACCGATATGTACGGGACGACAGGAACGGGATTCTGTAAAACATTACCAGCGAGGGCCTAGATGGGTTAGGTTAGTTTGTGATACGTTATAGACGTATATAATGTTCCCACGGAGAACGGGGGCCGATACGCCAGGAATGTTGTAAAATAATACATCCGAGATGATAG
This sequence comes from Xylocopa violacea, assembly GCA_963969225.1. Classification (NCBI taxonomy): domain Eukaryota; kingdom Metazoa; phylum Arthropoda; class Insecta; order Hymenoptera; family Apidae; genus Xylocopa; species Xylocopa violacea. The sequence goes on from CAXAJV010000015.1 coordinate 801,303, forward strand.
CCTGTCTTATGCTAGGATATATAACGCTATAGACGTATATAATATCCCAATCGAGACGTACGGGACGACACGAACGCGATTCTGTAAAATGTTACCTGCGAGAGGCTAGATGGGTTAGGTTAGGTTATATTACGTTATAGACGAATATAGTGATCCCACCGAGAAGTAGGGGCCGATACGCCGGGAATGTTGTAAAATACTACATCCGAGATGTTAGCCTACCTTAGGTTAGGATATATAACGCTATAGACGTATATAATATTCCAACCGAGATTTACGGGACGACAGGAACGGGATTCTGTATCACATTACCAGAGAGGGACTAGATGTGTTAGGTTAGGATATATTACGTTATAGACGAATATAATGTTCCCACCGAGAAGTAGGGGCCGATACGCCAGGAATGTTGTAAAATACTACATCCGAGATGTTAGCCTGCCTTACGTTAGGATATATATCGCTGTAGACGTTTATAATGTCCCAACCGTGACGTATGGGACGACGGGAACGGGATTCTGTAAAACATTACCAGCAGGGGCTAGATGTGATAGGTTAGGTTTTATTACGTTATAGACGAATATAATGTTCCCCCCGAGAAGTAGAGCCGATACGCCAGGAATGGCGTAAAATACTGCATCCGAGATGTTAGCCTGCCTTAAGTTAGGATATATATCGCTGTAGACGTTTATAATGTCCCAACCGAGACGTACGGGACGACACGAACGGGATTCTGTAAAACATTACCAGCGAGGGGCTAGATGGGTTAGGTTAGTATGTGAACCGTTATAGACGTATATAATGTTCCCACTGAGAAGTAGGGGCCGATACGCCAGGAATGTTGTAAAATACTACATCCGAGATGATAGCCTGCCTCAGATTAGGATATATAACGCTATAGACGTATATAATGTCCCAACCGAGACGTACGGGACGGAACGAACGGGATTCTGTAAAACATTACCAGCGGGGAGCTAGATGGGTTAGGTTAGGTTATGTTAGGTTATAGACGAATATAATGTTCCCACCGAGAAGTAGGTGCCGATACGTCAGGAATGTTGTAAAATACTACATCCGAGATGATAGCCTGCCTTAGGTTAGGATATATATCGCTGTAGACGTATATAACGTCCCAACCGAGACGTACGGGACGAAACGAACGGGATTCTGTAAAACATTACCAGCGATTGGCTAGATGGGTTAGGTTAGTTTGTGATACGTTATAAACGTATATAATGTTCCCACCGAGAAGTAGGGGCCGATATGCCAGGAATGTTGTAGAATACTACATCCAAGATGATAGCCTGCCTTAGGTTAGGATATATATCGCTGTAGACGTATATAATATCCCAACCGATATGTACGGGACGACAGGAACGGGATTCTGTAAAACATTACCAGCGAGGGCCTAGATGGGTTAGGTTAGTTTGTGATACGTTATAGACGTATATAATGTTCCCACGGAGAACGGGGGCCGATACGCCAGGAATGTTGTAAAATAATACATCCGAGATGATAGCCTGTCTTATGCTAGGATAAATAACGCTATAGACGTATATAATATCCCAATCGAGACGTACGGGACGACACGAACGCGATTCTGTAAAATGTTACCTGCGAGGGGCTAGATGGGTTAGGTTAGGTTATATTACGTTATAGACGAATATAGTGATCCCACCGAGAAGTAGGGGCCGATACGCCGGGAATGTTGTAAAATACTACATCCGAGATGTTAGCCTACCTTAGGTTAGGATATATAACGCTATAGACGTATATAATATTCCAACCGAGATTTACGGGACGACAGGAACGGGATTCTGTATCACATTACCAGAGAGGGACTAGATGTGTTAGGTTAGGATATATTACGTTATAGACGAATATAATGTTCCCACCGAGAAGTAGGGGCCGATACGCCAGGAATGTTGTAAAATACTACATCCGAGATGTTAGCCTGCCTTACGTTAGGATATATATCGCTGTAGACGTTTATAATGTCCCAACCGTGACGTATGGGACGACGGGAACGGGATTCTGTAAAACATTACCAGCAGGGGCTAGATGTGATAGGTTAGGTTTTATTACGTTATAGACGAATATAATGTTCCCCCCGAGAAGTAGAGCCGATACGCCAGGAATGGCGTAAAATACTGCATCCGAGATGTTAGCCTGCCTTAAGTTAGGATATATATCGCTGTAGACGTTTATAATGTCCCAACCGAGACGTACGGGACGACACGAACGGGATTCTGTAAAACATTACCAGCGAGGGGCTAGATGGGTTAGGTTAGTATGTGAACCGTTATAGACGTATATAATGTTCCCACTGAGAAGTAGGGGCCGATACGCCAGGAATGTTGTAAAATACTACATCCGAGATGATAGCCTGCCTCAGGTTAGGATATATAACGCTATAGACGTATATAATATTCCAACCGAGATGTACGGGACGTAACGAGCGGGATTCTGTAACACATTACCAGCGAGGGGCTCGATTTGTTAGGTGAGGTTATATTACGTTATAGACCTATATAATGTTCCCCCCGAGAAGTAGGGCCGATACGCCAGGAATGGCGTAAAATACTGCATCCGAGATGATAGGCTGCCTTAGGTTAGGATATAGAACGCTGTAGACGTACACAATGTCCCAACCGAGACGTACGGGACGTCACGAACGGGATTCTGTAAAACATTACCAGCGAGGGGCTAGATGGGTTAGGTTAGGTTGTGATACGTTATAGACATATATAATGTTCCCACCGATAATTAGGGGCCGATATGCCAGGAATGTTGTAAAAGACTGCATTCGAGATGACAGCCTGCCTTAGATTAGGATATATAACGCTATAGACGTATATAATATCCCAACCGAGATGTACGGGACGACACGAACGGCATTCTGTAAAACATTACCAGCGACGGGCTAGGTGGGTTAGGTTAGGTTGTGATACGTTATAGACATATATAATGTTCCCACCGATAAGTAGGGGCCGATATGCCAGGAATGTTGTAAAATACTGCATCCGAGATGATAGCCTGCCTTATATTAGGATCTATAACGCTATAGACGTATATAATATTCCAACCGAGATGTACGGGACGACACGAACGGGATTCTGTAAAACATTACCAGCGAGGGGCTAGATGGGTTAGGTTAGGTTGTGATACGTTATAGACGTATATAATGTTCCCACCGAGATGTAGCTGCCGATATGCCAGGAATGTTGTAAAATACTGCATCCGAGATGATGGCCTGCATTAGGTTAGGATATATATCGCTGTAGACGTTTATAATGTCCCAACCGAGACGTATGGGACGACGGGAACGGGATTCTGTAAAACATTACCAGCGAGCGGCTAAATGTGTTAGGTTAGGTTATATTACGTTATAGACGAATATAATGTTCCCACCGAGAAGTAGGGGCCGATATGCCAGGAATGTTGTAAAATACTGCATCCGAGATGATGGCCTGCCTTAGGTTAGGATATATAACGTTATAGACGTATATAATATCCCAATCGAGACGTACGGGACGACACGAACGCGATTCTGTAAAACATTACCAGCGAGGGGCTAGATGGGTTAGGTTAGGTTATATTACGTTATAGACCTATATAATGTTCCCACCGAGAAGTACGGGCCGATACGCCAGGAATGTTGTAAAATACTACATCCGAGATGTTAGCCTGCCTTACGTTAAGATATATATCGCTGTAGACGTTTATAATGTCCCAACCGAGACGTACGGGACGGAACGAACGGGATTCTGTAAAACATTACCAGCGGGGAGCTAGATGGGTTAGGTTAGGTTATGTTAGGTTATAGACGAATATAATGTTCCCACCGAGAAGTAGGTGCCGATACGTCAGGAATGTTGTAAAATACTACATCCGAGATGATAGCCTGCCTTAGGTTAGGATATATATCGCTGTAGACGTATATAACGTCCCAACCGAGACGTACGGGACGTAACGAACGGGATTCTGTAAAACATTGCCAGCGATTGGCTGGATGGGTTAGGTTAGTTTGTGATACGTTATAAACGTATATAATGTTCCCACCGTGAAGTAGGGGCCGATACGCCAGGCATGTTGTAAAATACTGCATCCGAGATGATAGCCTGCATTAGGTTAGGATATATAACGCTATAGAAGTATATAATATTCCAACCGAGATGTACGGGACGTCACGAATGAGATTGTGTAAAACATTACCAGCCAGGGCCTAGATGTTTTAGGTTAGGATATATTACGTTATAGACGAATATAATGTTCCCACCGAGAAGTAGGGGCCGATATGCCAGGAATGTTGTAGAATACTACATCCAAGATGATAGCCTGCCTTAGGTTAGGATATATATCGCTGTAGACGTATATAATATCCCAACCGATATGTACGGGACGACAGGAACGGGATTCTGTAAAACATTACCAGCGAGGGCCTGGATGGGTTAGGTTAGTTTGTGATACGTTATAGACGTATATAATGTTCCCACCGAGAACGGGGGCCGATACGCCAGGAATGTTGTAAAATAATACATCCGAGATGATAGCCTGTCTTAAGCTAGGATATATAACGCTATAGACGTATATAATATCCCAATCGAGACGTACGGGACGACACGAACGCGATTCTGTAAAATGTTACCAGCGAGGGGCTAGATGGGTTAGGTTAGGTTATATTACGTTATAGACGAATATAGTGATCCCACCGAGAAGTAGGGGCCGATACGCCGGGAATGTTGTAAAATACTACATCCGAGATGTTAGCCTACCTTAGGTTAGGATATATAACGCTATAGACGTATATAATATTCCAACCGAGATTTACGGGACGACAGGAACGGGATTCTGTATCACATTACCAGAGAGGGACTAGATGTGTTAGGTTAGGATATATTACGTTATAGACGAATATAATGTTCCCACCGAGAAGTAGGGGCCGATACGCCAGGAATGTTGTAAAATACTACATCCGAGGTGTTAGCCTGCCTTACGTTAGGATATATATCGCTGTAGACGTTTATAATGTCCCAACCGTGACGTATGGGACGACGGGAAAGGGATTCTGTAAAACATTACCAGCGAGGGGCTAGATGTGATAGGTTAGGTTTTATTACGTTATAGACGAATATAATGTTCCCCCCGAGAAGTAGAGCCGATACGCCAGGAATGGCGTAAAATACTGCATCCGAGATGTTAGCCTGCCTTAAGTTAGGATATATATCGCTGTAGACGTTTATAATGTCCCAACCGAGACGTACGGGACGACGGGAACGGGATTCTGTAAAACATTACCAGCGAGGGGCTAAATGTGTTAGGTTAGGTTATACTACGTTATAGACGAATATAATGTTCCCACCGAGAAGTAGGGGCCGATATGCCAGGAATGTTGTAAAATACTGCATCCGAGATGATGGCCTGCCTTAGGTTAGGATATATAACGTTATAGACGTATATAATATCCCAATCGAGACGTACGGGACGACACGAACGCGATTCTGTAAAACATTACCAGCGAGGGGCTAGATGGGTTAGGTTAGGTTATATTACGTTATAGACCTATATAATGTTCCCACCGAGAAGTACGGGCCGATACGGCAGGAATGTTGTAAAATACTACATCCGAGATGTTAGCCTGCCTTACGTTAAGATATATATCGCTGTAGACGTTTATAATGTACCAACCGAGACGTACGGGACGGAACGAACGGGATTCTGTAAAACATTACCAGCGAGGGGCTAGATGGGTTAGGTTAGGTTATGTTAGGTTATAGACGAATATAATGTTCCCACCGAGAAGTAGGTGCCGATACGTCAGGAATGTTGTAAAATACTACATCCGAGATGATGGCCAGCCTTAGGTTAGGATATATAACGCTATAGACGTATATAATATTCCAACCGAGATGTACGGGACGTCACGAATGAGATTGTGTAAAACATTACCAGCCAGGGCCTAGATGTTTTAGGTTAGGATATATTACGTTATAGACGAATATAATGTTCCCACCGAGAAGTAGGGGCCGATATGCCAGGAATGTTGTAGAATACTACATCCAAGATGATAGCCTGCCTTAGGTTAGGATATATATCGCTGTAGACGTATATAATATCCCAACCGAGATGTACGGGACGACAGGAACGGGATTCTGTAAAACATTACCAGCGAGGGCCTAGATGGGTTAGGTTAGTTTGTGATACGTTATAGACGTATATAATGTTCCCACCGAGAACGGGGGCCGATACGCCAGGAATGTTGTAAAATAATACATCCGAGATGATAGCCTGTCTTAAGCTAGGATATATAACGCTATAGACGTATATAATATCCCAATCGAGACGTACGGGACGACACGAACGCGATTCTGTAAAATGTTACCAGCGAGGGGCTAGATGGGTTAGGTTAGGTTATATTACGTTATAGACCTATATAATGTTCCCACCGAGAAGTACGGGCCGATACGCCAGGAATGTTGTAAAATACTGCATCCGAGATGATGGCCTGCCTTAGGTTAGGACATATAACGTTATAGACGTATATAATATCCCAATCGAGACGTACGGAACGACACGAACGCGATTCTGTAAAACATTACCAGCGAGGGGCTAGATGGGTTAGGTTAGGTTATGTTAGGTTATAGACGAATATAATGTTCCCACCAAGAAGTAGGTGCCGATACGTCAGGAATGTTGTAAAATACTACATCCGAGATGATAGCCTGCCTTAGGTTAGGATATATATCGCTGTAGACGTATATAACGTCCCAACCGAGACGTACGGGACGAAACGAACGGGATTCTGTAAAACATTGCCAGCGATTGGCTAGATGGGTTAGGTTAGTTTGTGATACGTTATAAACGTATATAATGTTCCCACCGTGAAGTAGGGGCCGATACGCCAGGCATGTTGTAAAATACTGCATCCGAGATGATAGCCTGCATTAGGTTAGGATATATAACGCTATAGACGTATATAATATTCCAACCGAGATGTACGGGACGTCACGAATGAGATTGTGTAAAACATTACCAGCGAGGATCTAGATGGGTTAGGTTAGTTTGTGATACGTTATAGACGTATATAATGTTCCCACCGAGAACGGGGGCCGATACGCCAGGAATGTTGTAAAATAATACATCCGAGATGATAGCCTGTCTTAAGCTAGGATATATAACGCTATAGACGTATATAATATCCCAATCGAGACGTACGGGACGACACGAACGCGATTCTGTAAAATGTTACCAGCGAGGGGCTAGGTGGGTTAGGTTAGGTTATATTACGTTATAGACGAATATAGTGATCCCACCGAGAAGTAGGGGCCGATACGCCGGGAATGTTGTAAAATACTACATCCGAGATGTTAGCCTACCTTAGGTTAGGATATATAACGCTATAGACGTATATAATATTCCAACCGAGATTTACGGGACGACAGGAACGGGATTCTGTATCACATTACCAGAGAGGGACTAGATGTGTTAGGTTAGGATATATTACGTTATAGACGAATATAATGTTCCCACCGAGAAGTAGGGGCCGATACGCCAGGAATGTTGTAGATTACTGCATCCGAGATGATAGCCTGCCTTAGGTTAGGATATATAATGCTATAGACGTATATAATATCCCAACCGAGATGTACGGGACGACACGAACGGGATTCTGTAAAACATTACCAGCGAGGGGCTAGATGTGTTAGGTTAGGTTATATTACGTTATAGACGAATATAATGTTCCCACCGAGAAGTAGGGGCCGATACGACAGGAATGTTGTAAAATACTGCATTCGAGATGATAGCCTGCCTTAGATTAGGATATATAATGCTATAGACGTATATAATATCCCAACCGAGATGTACGGGACGACACGAACGGGATTCTGTAAAACATTACCAGCGACGGGCTAGGTGGGTTAGGTTAGGTTGTGATACGTTATAGACATATATAATGTTCCCACCGATAAGTAGGGGCCGATATGCCAGGAATGTTGTAAAATACTGCATCCGAGATGATAGCCTGCCTTATATTAGGATCTATAACGCTATAGACGTATATAATATTCCAACCGAGATGTACGGGACGACACGAACGGGATTCTGTAAAACATTACCAGCGAGGGGCTAGATGGGTTAGGTTAGGTTGTGATACGTTATAGACGTATATAATGTTCCCACCGAGATGTAGCTGCCGATATGCCAGGAATGTTGTAAAATACTGCATCCGAGATGATGGCCTGCATTAGGTTAGGATATATAACGCTATAGACGTATATAATATCCCAGTCGACGTACGGAACGACACGAACGCGATTCTGTAAAATATTACCAGCGACGGGCTAGATGGGTTAGGTTAGGTTATATTACGTTATAGACGAATATAATGTTCTCCCCGAGAAGTAGAGGCCGATACGCCAGGAATGTTGTAAAATACTAAATCCGAGATGTTAGCTTGCCTTACGTTAAGATATATATCGCTGTAGACGTTTATAATGTCCCAACCGAGACGTACGGGACGGAATGAACGGGATTCTGTAAAACATTACCAGCGAGGGGCTAGATGGGTTAGGTTAGGTTATGTTACGTTATAGACGAATATAATGTTCCCACCGAGAAGTAGGTGCCGATACGTCAGGAATGTTGTAAAATACTACATCCGAGATGATAGCCAGCCTTAGGTTAGGATATATAACGCTATAGACGTATATAATATTCCAACCGAGATGTACGGGACGTCACGAATGAGATTGTGTAAAACATTACCAGCCAGGGCCTAGATGTTTTAGGTTAGGATATATTACGTTATAGACGAATATAATGTTCCCACCGAGAAGTAGGGGCCGATATGCCAGGAATGTTGTAGAATACTACATCCAAGATGATAGCCTGCCTTAGGTTAGGATATATATCGCTGTAGACGTATATAATATCCCAACCGAGATGTACGGGACGACAGGAACGGGATTCTGTAAAACATTACCAGCGAGGGCCTAGATGGGTTAGGTTAGTTTGTGATACGTTATAGACGTATATAATGTTCCCACCGAGAACGGGGGCCGATACGCCAGGAATGTTGTAAAATAATACATCCGAGATGATAGCCTGTCTTAAGCTAGGATATATAACGCTATAGACGTATATAATATCCCAATCGAGACGTACGGGACGACACGAACGCGATTCTGTAAAATGTTACCAGCGAGGGGCTAGATGGGTTAGGTTAGGTTATATTACGTTATAGACGAATATAGTGATCCCACCGAGAAGTAGGGGCCGATACGCCGGGAATGTTGTAAAATACTACATCCGAGATGTTAGCCTACCTTAGGTTAGGATATATAACGCTATAGACGTATATAATATTCCAACCGAGATTTACGGGACGACAGGAACGGGATTCTGTATCACATTACCAGAGAGGGACTAGATGTGTTAGGTTAGGATATATTACGTTATAGACGAATATAATGTTCCCACCGAGAAGTAGGGGCCGATACGCCAGGAATGTTGTAAAATACTACATCCGAGGTGTTAGCCTGCCTTACGTTAGGATATATATCGCTGTAGACGTTTATAATGTCCCAACCGTGACGTATGGGACGACGGGAAAGGGATTCTGTAAAACATTACCAGCGAGGGGCTAGATGTGATAGGTTAGGTTTTATTACGTTATAGACGAATATAATGTTCCCCCCGAGAAGTAGAGCCGATACGCCAGGAATGGCGTAAAATACTGCATCCGAGATGTTAGCCTGCCTTAAGTTAGGATATATATCGCTGTAGACGTTTATAATGTCCCAACCGAGACGTACGGGACGACGGGAACGGGATTCTGTAAAACATTACCAGCGAGGGGCTAAATGTGTTAGGTTAGGTTATACTACGTTATAGACGAATATAATGTTCCCACCGAGAAGTAGGGGCCGATATGCCAGGAATGTTGTAAAATACTGCATCCGAGATGATGGCCTGCCTTAGGTTAGGATATATAACGTTATAGACGTATATAATATCCCAATCGAGACGTACGGGACGACACGAACGCGATTCTGTAAAACATTACCAGCGAGGGGCTAGATGGGTTAGGTTAGGTTATATTACGTTATAGACCTATATAATGTTCCCACCGAGAAGTACGGGCCGATACGGCAGGAATGTTGTAAAATACTACATCCGAGATGTTAGCCTGCCTTACGTTAAGATATATATCGCTGTAGACGTTTATAATGTACCAACCGAGACGTACGGGACGGAACGAACGGGATTCTGTAAAACATTACCAGCGAGGGGCTAGATGGGTTAGGTTAGGTTATGTTAGGTTATAGACGAATATAATGTTCCCACCGAGAAGTAGGTGCCGATACGTCAGGAATGTTGTAAAATACTACATCCGAGATGATGGCCAGCCTTAGGTTAGGATATATAACGCTATAGACGTATATAATATTCCAACCGAGATGTACGGGACGTCACGAATGAGATTGTGTAAAACATTACCAGCCAGGGCCTAGATGTTTTAGGTTAGGATATATTACGTTATAGACGAATATAATGTTCCCACCGAGAAGTAGGGGCCGATATGCCAGGAATGTTGTAGAATACTACATCCAAGATGATAGCCTGCCTTAGGTTAGGATATATATCGCTGTAGACGTATATAATATCCCAACCGAGATGTACGGGACGACAGGAACGGGATTCTGTAAAACATTACCAGCGAGGGCCTAGATGGGTTAGGTTAGTTTGTGATACGTTATAGACGTATATAATGTTCCCACCGAGAACGGGGGCCGATACGCCAGGAATGTTGTAAAATAATACATCCGAGATGATAGCCTGTCTTAAGCTAGGATATATAACGCTATAGACGTATATAATATCCCAATCGAGACGTACGGGACGACACGAACGCGATTCTGTAAAATGTTACCAGCGAGGGGCTAGATGGGTTAGGTTAGGTTATATTACGTTATAGACCTATATAATGTTCCCACCGAGAAGTACGGGCCGATACGCCAGGAATGTTGTAAAATACTGCATCCGAGATGATGGCCTGCCTTAGGTTAGGACATATAACGTTATAGACGTATATAATATCCCAATCGAGACGTACGGAACGACACGAACGCGATTCTGTAAAACATTACCAGCGAGGGGCTAGATGGGTTAGGTTAGGTTATATTACGTTATAGACCTATATAATGTTCCCACCGAGAAGTACGGGCCGATACGCCAGGAATGTTGTAAAATACTACATCCGAGATGTTAGCCTGCCTTACGTTAAGATATATATCGCTGTAGATGTTTATAATGTCCCAACCGAGACGTACGGGACGACAGGAACGGGATTCTGTAAAACATTACCAGCGAGGGGCTAGATGGATTAGGTTAGGTTAAGTTACGTTATAGACGTATATAATGTTCCCACCGAGAAGTAGAGTCGATACTCCAGGAATGGTGTAAAATACTCCATCCGAGATGATAGCCAGCCTTAGGTTAGGATATATAACGCTATAGACGTATATAATATTCCAACCGAGATGTACGGGACGTCACGAACAGGATTCTGTAAAACATTACCAGCGAGGGGCTAAATGTGTTAGGTTAGGTTATATTACGTTATAGACGAATATAATGTTCCCACCGAGAAGTAGGGGCCGATACGACAGGAATGTTGTAAAATACTACATCCGGGATGTTAGCCTGCCTTACGTTAAGATATATATCGCTGTAGACGTTTATAATGTCCCAACCGAGACGTACGGGACGGAATGAACGGGATTCTGTAAAACATTACCAGCGAGGGGCTAGATGGGTTAGGTTAGGTTATGTTACGTTATAGACGAATATAATGTTCCCACCGAGAAGTAAGGGCCGATACGTCAGGAATGTTGTAAAATAATACATCCGAGATGATAGCCTGCCTTAGGTTAGGATATATATCGCTGTAGACGTATATAACGTCCCAACCGAGACGTACGGGACGACACGAACGGGATTCTGTAAAACATTACCAGCGACGGGCTAGGTGGGTTAGGTTAGGTTGTGATATGTTATAGACATATATAATGTTCCCACCGATAAGTAGGGGCCGATATGCCAGGAATGTTGTAAAATACTGCATCCGAGATGATAGCCTGCCTTACGTTAAGATATATATCGCTGTAGACGTTTATAATGTCCCAACCGAGACGTACGGGACGGAACGAACGGGATTCTGTAAAACATTACCAGCGAGGGGCTAGATGGGTTAGGTTAGGTTATGTTAGGTTATAGACGAATATAATGTTCCCACCAAGAAGTAGGTGCCGATACGTCAGGAATGTTGTAAAATACTACATCCGAGATGATAGCCTGCCTTAGGTTAGGATATATATCGCTGTAGACGTATATAACGTCCCAACCGAGACGTACGGGACGAAACGAACGGGATTCTGTAAAACATTGCCAGCGATTGGCTAGATGGGTTAGGTTAGTTTGTGATACGTTATAAACGTATATAATGTTCCCACCGTGAAGTAGGGGCCGATACGCCAGGCATGTTGTAAAATACTGCATCCGAGATGATAGCCTGCATTAGGTTAGGATATATAACGCTATAGACGTATATAATATTCCAACCGAGATGTACGGGACGTCACGAATGAGATTGTGTAAAACATTACCAGCGAGGATCTAGATGGGTTAGGTTAGTTTGTGATACGTTATAGACGTATATAATGTTCCCACCGAGAACGGGGGCCGATACGCCAGGAATGTTGTAAAATAATACATCCGAGATGATAGCCTGTCTTAAGCTAGGATATATAACGCTATAGACGTATATAATATCCCAATCGAGACGTACGGGACGACACGAACGCGATTCTGTAAAATGTTACCAGCGAGGGGCTAGGTGGGTTAGGTTAGGTTATATTACGTTATAGACGAATATAGTGATCCCACCGAGAAGTAGGGGCCGATACGCCGGGAATGTTGTAAAATACTACATCCGAGATGTTAGCCTACCTTAGGTTAGGATATATAACGCTATAGACGTATATAATATTCCAACCGAGATTTACGGGACGACAGGAACGGGATTCTGTATCACATTACCAGAGAGGGACTAGATGTGTTAGGTTAGGATATATTACGTTATAGACGAATATAATGTTCCCACCGAGAAGTAGGGGCCGATACGCCAGGAATGTTGTAGATTACTGCATCCGAGATGATAGCCTGCCTTAGGTTAGGATATATAATGCTATAGACGTATATAATATCCCAACCGAGATGTACGGGACGACACGAACGGGATTCTGTAAAACATTACCAGCGAGGGGCTAGATGTGTTAGGTTAGGTTATATTACGTTATAGACGAATATAATGTTCCCACCGAGAAGTAGGGGCCGATACGACAGGAATGTTGTAAAATACTACATCCGAGATGTTAGCCTGCCTTACGTTAGGATATATATCGCTGTAGAAGTTTATAATGTCCCAACCGAGACGTACGGGACGACAGGAACGGGATTCTGTAAAACATTACCAGCGAGGGGCTAGATGTTAGGTTCGGTCATATTACGTTATAGACCTATATAATGTTCCCACCGAGAAGTAGGGGCCGATACGCCAGGAATGTTGTAAAATACTGCATTCGAGATGATAGCCTGCCTTAGATTAGGATATATAATGCTATAGACGTATATAATATCCCAACCGAGATGTACGGGACGACACGAACGGGATTCTGTAAAACATTACCAGCGACGGGCTAGGTGGGTTAGGTTAGGTTGTGATACGTTATAGACATATATAATGTTCCCACCGATAAGTAGGGGCCGATATGCCAGGAATGTTGTAAAATACTGCATCCGAGATGATAGCCTGCCTTATATTAGGATCTATAACGCTATAGACGTATATAATATTCCAACCGAGATGTACGGGACGACACGAACGGGATTCTGTAAAACATTACCAGCGAGGGGCTAGATGGGTTAGGATAGGTTGTGATACGTTATAGACGTATATAATGTTCCCACCGAGATGTAGCTGCCGATATGCCAGGAATGTTGTAAAATACTGCATCCGAGATGATGGCCTGCATTAGGTTAGGATATATAACGCTATAGACGTATATAATATCCCAGTCGACGTACGGAACGACACGAACGCGATTCTGTAAAATATTACCAGCGACGGGCTAGATGGGTTAGGTTAGGTTATATTACGTTATAGACGAATATAATGTTCTCCCCGAGAAGTAGAGGCCGATACGCCAGGAATGTTGTAAAATACTAAATCCGAGATGTTAGCTTGCCTTACGTTAAGATATATATCGCTGTAGACGTTTATAATGTCCCAACCGAGACGTACGGGACGGAATGAACGGGATTCTGTAAAACATTACCAGCGAGGGGCTAGATGGGTTAGGTTAGGTTATGTTACGTTATAGACGAATATAATGTTCCCACCGAGAAGTAGGTGCCGATACGTCAGGAATGTTGTAAAATACTACATCCGAGATGATAGCCAGCCTTAGGTTAGGATATATAACGCTATAGACGTATATAATATTCCAACCGAGATGTACGGGACGTCACGAATGAGATTGTGTAAAACATTACCAGCCAGGGCCTAGATGTTTTAGGTTAGGATATATTACGTTATAGACGAATATAATGTTCCCACCGAGAAGTAGGGGCCGATATGCCAGGAATGTTGTAGAATACTACATCCAAGATGATAGCCTGCCTTAGGTTAGGATATATATCGCTGTAGACGTATATAATATCCCAACCGAGATGTACGGGACGACAGGAACGGGATTCTGTAAAACATTACCAGCGAGGGCCTAGATGGGTTAGGTTAGTTTGTGATACGTTATAGACGTATATAATGTTCCCACCGAGAACGGGGGCCGATACGCCAGGAATGTTGTAAAATAATACATCCGAGATGATAGCCTGTCTTAAGCTAGGATATATAACGCTATAGACGTATATAATATCCCAATCGAGACGTACGGGACGACACGAACGCGATTCTGTAAAATGTTACCAGCGAGGGGCTAGATGGGTTAGGTTAGGTTATATTACGTTATAGACCTATATAATGTTCCCACCGAGAAGTACGGGCCGATACGCCAGGAATGTTGTAAAATACTGCATCCGAGATGATGGCCTGCCTTAGGTTAGGACATATAACGTTATAGACGTATATAATATCCCAATCGAGACGTACGGAACGACACGAACGCGATTCTGTAAAACATTACCAGCGAGGGGCTAGATGGGTTAGGTTAGGTTATATTACGTTATAGACCTATATAATGTTCCCACCGAGAAGTACGGGCCGATACGCCAGGAATGTTGTAAAATACTACATCCGAGATGTTAGCCTGCCTTACGTTAAGATATATATCGCTGTAGATGTTTATAATGTCCCAACCGAGACGTACGGGACGACAGGAACGGGATTCTGTAAAACATTACCAGCGAGGGGCTAGATGGATTAGGTTAGGTTAAGTTACGTTATAGACGTATATAATGTTCCCACCGAGAAGTAGAGTCGATACTCCAGGAATGGTGTAAAATACTCCATCCGAGATGATAGCCAGCCTTAGGTTAGGATATATAACGCTATAGACGTATATAATATTCCAACCGAGATGTACGGGACGTCACGAACAGGATTCTGTAAAACATTACCAGCGAGGGGCTAAATGTGTTAGGTTAGGTTATATTACGTTATAGACGAATATAATGTTCCCACCGAGAAGTAGGGGCCGATACGACAGGAATGTTGTAAAATACTACATCCGGGATGTTAGCCTGCCTTACGTTAAGATATATATCGCTGTAGACGTTTATAATGTCCCAACCGAGACGTACGGGACGGAATGAACGGGATTCTGTAAAACATTACCAGCGAGGGGCTAGATGGGTTAGGTTAGGTTATGTTACGTTATAGACGAATATAATGTTCCCACCGAGAAGTAAGGGCCGATACGTCAGGAATGTTGTAAAATAATACATCCGAGATGATAGCCTGCCTTAGGTTAGGATATATATCGCTGTAGACGTATATAACGTCCCAACCGAGACGTACGGGACGACACGAACGGGATTCTGTAAAACATTACCAGCGACGGGCTAGGTGGGTTAGGTTAGGTTGTGATATGTTATAGACATATATAATGTTCCCACCGATAAGTAGGGGCCGATATGCCAGGAATGTTGTAAAATACTGCATCCGAGATGATAGCCTGCCTTACGTTAAGATATATATCGCTGTAGACGTTTATAATGTCCCAACCGAGACGTACGGGACGGAACGAACGGGATTCTGTAAAACATTACCAGCGAGGGGCTAGATGGGTTAGGTTAGGTTATGTTAGGTTATAGACGAATATAATGTTCCCACCAAGAAGTAGGTGCCGATACGTCAGGAATGTTGTAAAATACTACATCCGAGATGATAGCCTGCCTTAGGTTAGGATATATATCGCTGTAGACGTATATAACGTCCCAACCGAGACGTACGGGACGAAACGAACGGGATTCTGTAAAACATTGCCAGCGATTGGCTAGATGGGTTAGGTTAGTTTGTGATACGTTATAAACGTATATAATGTTCCCACCGTGAAGTAGGGGCCGATACGCCAGGCATGTTGTAAAATACTGCATCCGAGATGATAGCCTGCATTAGGTTAGGATATATAACGCTATAGACGTATATAATATTCCAACCGAGATGTACGGGACGTCACGAATGAGATTGTGTAAAACATTACCAGCGAGGATCTAGATGGGTTAGGTTAGTTTGTGATACGTTATAGACGTATATAATGTTCCCACCGAGAACGGGGGCCGATACGCCAGGAATGTTGTAAAATAATACATCCGAGATGATAGCCTGTCTTAAGCTAGGATATATAACGCTATAGACGTATATAATATCCCAATCGAGACGTACGGGACGACACGAACGCGATTCTGTAAAATGTTACCAGCGAGGGGCTAGATGGGTTAGGTTAGGTTATATTACGTTATAGACGAATATAGTGATCCCACCGAGAAGTAGGGGCCGATACGCCGGGAATGTTGTAAAATACTACATCCGAGATGTTAGCCTACCTTAGGTTAGGATATATAACGCTATAGACGTATATAATATTCCAACCGAGATTTACGGGACGACAGGAACGGGATTCTGTATCACATTACCAGAGAGGGACTAGATGTGTTAGGTTAGGATATATTACGTTATAGACGAATATAATGTTCCCACCGAGAAGTAGGGGCCGATACGCCAGGAATGTTGTAGATTACTGCATCCGAGATGATAGCCTGCCTTAGGTTAGGATATATAATGCTATAGACGTATATAATATCCCAACCGAGATGTACGGGACGACACGAACGGGATTCTGTAAAACATTACCAGCGAGGGGCTAGATGTGTTAGGTTAGGTTATATTACGTTATAGACGAATATAATGTTCCCACCGAGAAGTAGGGGCCGATACGACAGGAATGTTGTAAAATACTACATCCGAGATGTTAGCCTGCCTTACGTTAGGATATATATCGCTGTAGAAGTTTATAATGTCCCAACCGAGACGTACGGGACGACAGGAACGGGATTCTGTAAAACATTACCAGCGAGGGGCTAGATGTTAGGTTCGGTCATATTACGTTATAGACCTATATAATGTTCCCACCGAGAAGTAGGGGCCGATACGCCAGGAATGTTGTAAAATACTGCATTCGAGATGATAGCCTGCCTTAGATTAGGATATATAATGCTATAGACGTATATAATATCCCAACCGAGATGTACGGGACGACACGAACGGGATTCTGTAAAACATTACCAGCGACGGGCTAGGTGGGTTAGGTTAGGTTGTGATACGTTATAGACATATATAATGTTCCCACCGATAAGTAGGGGCCGATATGCCAGGAATGTTGTAAAATACTGCATCCGAGATGATAGCCTGCCTTATATTAGGATCTATAACGCTATAGACGTATATAATATTCCAACCGAGATGTACGGGACGACACGAACGGGATTCTGTAAAACATTACCAGCGAGGGGCTAGATGGGTTAGGTTAGGTTGTGATACGTTATAGACGTATATAATGTTCCCACCGAGATGTAGCTGCCGATATGCCAGGAATGTTGTAAAATACTGCATCCGAGATGATGGCCTGCATTAGGTTAGGATATATAACGCTATAGACGTATATAATATCCCAGTCGACGTACGGAACGACACGAACGCGATTCTGTAAAATATTACCAGCGACGGGCTAGATGGGTTAGGTTAGGTTATATTACGTTATAGACGAATATAATGTTCTCCCCGAGAAGTAGAGGCCGATACGCCAGGAATGTTGTAAAATACTAAATCCGAGATGTTAGCTTGCCTTACGTTAAGATATATATCGCTGTAGACGTTTATAATGTCCCAACCGAGACGTACGGGACGGAATGAACGGGATTCTGTAAAACATTACCAGCGAGGGGCTAGATGGGTTAGGTTAGGTTATGTTACGTTATAGACGAATATAATGTTCCCACCGAGAAGTAAGGGCCGATACGTCAGGAACGTTGTAAAATACTACATCCGAGATGATAGCCTGCCTTAGGTTAGGATATATATCGCTGTAGACGTATATAACGGCCCAACCGAGACGTACGGGACGACACGAACGGGATTCTGTAAAACATTACCAGCGACGGGCTAGGTGGGTTAGGTTAGGTTGTGATACGTTATAGACATATATAATGTTCCCACCGATAAGTAGGGGCCGATATGCCAGGAATGTTGTAAAATACTGCATCCGAGATGATAGCCTGCCTTATATTAGGATCTATAACGCTATAGACGTATATAATATTCCAACCGAGATGTACGGGACGACACGAACGAGATTCTGTAAAACATTACCAGCGAGGGGCTAGATGTGTTAGGTTAGGTTATATTACGTTATAGACGAATATAATGTTCCCCCCGAGAAGTAGAGGCCGATACGCCAGGAATGTTGTAAAATAATACATCCGAGATGATAGCCTGCCTTAGGTTAGGATATATATCGCTGTAGACGTATATAACGTCCCAACCGAGACGTACGGGACGACACGAACGGGATTCTGTAAAACATTACCAGCGACGGGCTAGGTGGGTTAGGTTAGGTTGTGATATGTTATAGACATATATAATGTTCCCACCGATAAGTAGGGGCCGATATGCCAGGAATGTTGTAAAATACTGCATCCGAGATGATAGCCTGCCTTACGTTAAGATATATATCGCTGTAGACGTTTATAATGTCCCAACCGAGACGTACGGGACGGAACGAACGGGATTCTGTAAAACATTACCAGCGAGGGGCTAGATGGGTTAGGTTAGGTTATGTTAGGTTATAGACGAATATAATGTTCCCACAGAGAAGTAGGTGCCGATACGTCAGGAATGTTGTAAAATACTACATCCGAGATGATAGCCTGCCTTAGGTTAGGATATATATCGCTGTAGACGTATATAACGTCCCAACCGAGACGTACGGGACGAAACGAACGGGATTCTGTAAAACATTGCCAGCGATTGGCTAGATGGGTTAGGTTAGTTTGTGATACGTTATAAACGTATATAATGTTCCCACCGTGAAGTAGGGGCCGATACGCCAGGCATGTTGTAAAATACTGCATCCGAGATGATAGCCTGCATTAGGTTAGGATATATAACGCTATAGACGTATATAATATTCCAACCGAGATGTACGGGACGTCACGAATGAGATTGTGTAAAACATTACCAGCCAGGGCGTAGATGTTTTAGGTTCGGATATATTACGTTATAGACGAATATAATGTTCCCACCGAGAAGTAGGGGCCGATATGCCAGGAATGTTGTAGAATACTACATCCAAGATGATAGCCTGCCTTAGGTTAGGATATACATCGCTGTAGACGTATATAATATCCCAACCGAGATGTACGGGACGACAGGAACGGTATTCTGTAAAACATTACCAGCGAGGATCTAGATGGGTTAGGTTAGTTTGTGATACGTTATAGACGTATATAATGTTCCCACCGAGAACGGGGGCCGATACGCCAGGAATGTTGTAAAATAATACATCCGAGATGATAGCCTGTCTTAAGCTAGGATATATAACGCTATAGACGTATATAATATCCCAATCGAGACGTACGGGACGACACGAACGCGATTCTGTAAAATGTTACCAGCGAGGGGCTAGATGGGTTAGGTTAGGTTATATTACGTTATAGACGAATATAGTGATCCCACCGAGAAGTAGGGGCCGATACGCCGGGAATGTTGTAAAATACTACATCCGAGATGTTAGCCTACCTTAGGTTAGGATATATAACGCTATAGACGTATATAATATTCCAACCGAGATTTACGGGACGACAGGAACGGGATTCTGTATCACATTACCAGAGAGGGACTAGATGTGTTAGGTTAGGATATATTACGTTATAGACGAATATAATGTTCCCACCGAGAAGTAGGGGCCGATACGCCAGGAATGTTGTAGATTACTGCATCCGAGATGATAGCCTGCCTTAGGTTAGGATATATAATGCTATAGACGTATATAATATCCCAACCGAGATGTACGGGACGACACGAACGGGATTCTGTAAAACATTACCAGCGAGGGGCTAGATGTGTTAGGTTAGGTTATATTACGTTATAGACGAATATAATGTTCCCACCGAGAAGTAGGGGCCGATACGCCAGGAATGTTGTAAAATACTACATCCGAGATGTTAGCCTGCCTTACGTTAGGATATATATCGCTGTAGAAGTTTATAATGTCCCAACCGAGACGTACGGGACGACAGGAACGGGATTCTGTAAAACATTACCAGCGAGGGGCTAGATGTTAGGTTCGGTCATATTACGTTATAGACCTATATAATGTTCCCACCGAGAAGTAGGGGCCGATACGCCAGGAATGTTGTAAAATACTGCATTCGAGATGATAGCCTGCCTTAGATTAGGATATATAACGCTATAGACGTATATAATATCCCAACCGAGATGTACGGGACGACACGAACGGGATTCTGTAAAACATTACCAGCGACGGGCTAGGTGGGTTAGGTTAGGTTGTGATACGTTATAGACATATATAATGTTCCCACCGATAAGTAGGGGCCGATATGCCAGGAATGTTGTAAAATACTGCATCCGAGATGATAGCCTGCCTTATATTAGGATCTATAACGCTATAGACGTATATAATATTCCAACCGAGATGTACGGGACGACACGAACGGGATTCTGTAAAACATTACCAGCGAGGGGCTAGATGTGTTAGGTTAGGTTATATTACGTTATAGACGAATATAATGTTCCCCCCGAGAAGTAGAGGCCGATACGCCAGGAATGTTGTAAAATACTACATCCGAGATGTTAGCCTGCCTTACGTTAGGATATATATCGCTGTAGACGTTTATAATGTCCCAACCGAGACGTATGGGACGACGGGAACGGGATTCTGTAAAACATTACCAGCGAGCGGCTAAATGTGTTAGGTTAGGTTATATTACGTTATAGACGAATATAATGTTCCCACCGAGAAGTAGGGGCCGATATGCCAGGAATGTTGTAAAATACTGCATCCGAGATGATGGCCTGCCTTAGGTTAGGACATATAACGTTATAGACGTATATAATATCCCAATCGAGACGTACGGGACGACACGAACGCGATTCTGTAAAACATTACCAGCGAGGGGCTAGATGGGTTAGGTTAGGTTATATTACGTTATAGACCTATATAATGTTCCCACCGAGAAGTACGGGCCGATACGCCAGGAATGTTGTAAAATACTACATCCGAGATGTTAGCCTGCCTTACGTTAAGATATATATCGCTGTAGACGTTTATAATGTCCCAACCGAGACGTACGGGACGGAACGAACGGGATTCTGTAAAACATTACCAGCGAGGGGCTAGATGGGTTAGGTTAGGTTATGTTAGGTTATAGACGAATATAATGTTCCCACCGAGAAGTAGGTGCCGATACGTCAGGAATGTTGTAAAATACTACATCCGAGATGATAGCCTGCCTTAGGTTAGGATATATATCGCTGTAGACGTATATAACGTCCCAACCGAGACGTACGGGACGAAACGAACGGGATTCTGTAAAACATTGCCAGCGATTGGCTAGATGGGTTAGGTTAGTTTGTGATACGTTATAAACGTATATAATGTTCCCACCGTGAAGTAGGGGCCGATACGCCAGGCATGTTGTAAAATACTGCATCCGAGATGATAGCCTGCATTAGGTTAGGATATATAACGCTATAGACGTATATAATATTCCAACCGAGATGTACGGGACGTCACGAATGAGATTGTGTAAAACATTACCAGCCAGGGCCTAAATGTTTTAGGTTAGGATATATTACGTTATAGACGAATATAATGTTCCCACCGAGAAGTACGGGCCGATATGCCAGGAATGTTGTAGAATACTACATCCAAGATGATAGCCTGCCTTAGGTTAGGATATATATCGCTGTAGACGTATATAATATCCCAACCGATATGTACGGGACGACAGGAACGGGATTCTGTAAAACATTACCAGCGAGGGCCTAGATGGGTCAGGTTAGTTTGTGATACGTTATAGACGTATATAATGTTCCCACCGAGAACGGGGGCCGATACGCCAGGAATGTTGTAAAATAATACATCCGAGATGATAGCCTGTCTTAAGCTAGGATATATAACGCTATAGACGTATATAATATCCCAATCGAGACGTACGGGACGACACGAACGCGATTCTGTAAAATGTTACCAGCGAGGGGCTAGATGGGTTAGGTTAGGTTATATTACGTTATAGACGAATATAGTGATCCCACCGAGAAGTAGGGGCCGATACGCCGGGAATGTTGTAAAATACTACATCCGAGATGTTAGCCTACCTTAGGTTAGGATATATAACGCTATAGACGTATATAATATTCCAACCGAGATTTACGCGACGACAGGAACGGGATTCTGTATCACATTACCAGAGAGGGACTAGATGTGTTAGGTTAGGATATATTACGTTATAGACGAGTATAATGTTCCCACCGAGAAGTAGGGGCCGATACTCCAGGAATGTTGTAAAATACTACATCCGAGATGTTAGCCTGCCTTACGTTAGGATATATATCGCTGTAGACGTTTATAATGTCCCAACCGTGACGTATGGGACGACGGGAACGGGATTCTGTAAAACATTACCAGCGAGGGGCTAGATGTGATAGGTTAGGTTTTATTACGTTATAGACGAATATAATGTTCCCCCCGAGAAGTAAAGCCGATACGCCAGGAATGGCGTAAAATACTGCATCCGAGATGTTAGCCGGCCTTAAGTTAGGATATATATCGCTGTAGACGTTTATATTGTCCCAACCGAGACGTACGGGACGACACGAACGGGATTCTGTAAAACATTACCAGCGAGGGGCTAGATGGGTTAGGTTAGTATGTGAACCGCTATAGACGTATATAATGTTCCCACTGAGAAGTAGGGGCCGATACGCCAGGAATGTTGTAAAATACTACATCCGAGATGATAGCCTGCCTCATGTTAGGATATATAACGCTATAGACGTATATAATATTCCAACCGAGATGTACGGGACGTAACGAGCGGGATTCTGTAACACATTACCAGCGAGGGGCTCGATTTGTTAGGTGAGGTTATATTACGTTATAGACCTATATAATGTTCCCCCCGAGAAGTAGGGCCGATACGCCAGGAATGGCGTAAAATACTGCATCCGAGATGATAGGCTGCCTTAGGTTAGGATATAGAACGCTGTAGACGTACACAATGTCCCAACCGAGACGTACGGGACGTCACGAACGGGATTCTGTAAAACATTACCAGCGAGGGGCTAGACGGGTTAGGTTAGGTTGTGATACGTTATAGACATATATAATGTTCCCACCGATAATTAGGGGCCGATATGCCAGGAATGTTGTAAAATACTGCATTCGAGATGATAGCCTGCCTTAGATTAGGATATATAACGCTATAGACGTATATAATATCCCAACCGAGATGTACGGGACGACACGAACGGGATTCTGTAAAACATTACCAGCGACGGGCTAGGTGGGTTAGGTTAGGTTGTGATACGTTATAGACATATATAATGTTCCCACCGATAAGTAGGGGCCGATATGCCAGGAATGTTGTAAAATACTGCATCCGAGATGATAGCCTGCCTTATATTAGGATCTATAACGCTATAGACGTATATAATATTCCAACCGAGATGTACGGGACGACACGAACGGGATTCTGTAAAACATTACCAGCGAGGGGCTAGATGGGTTAGGTTAGGTTGTGATACGTTATAGACGTATATAATGTTCCCACCGAGATGTAGCTGCCGATATGCCAGGAATGTTGTAAAATACTGCATCCGAGATGATGGCCTGCATTAGGTTAGGATATATAACGCTATAGACGTATATAATATCCCAGTCGACGTACGGAACGACACGAACGCGATTCTGTAAAATATTACCAGCGACGGGCTAGATGGGTTAGGTTAGGTTATATTACGTTATAGACGAATATAATGTTCTCCCCGAGAAGTAGAGGCCGATACGCCAGGAATGTTGTAAAATACTAAATCCGAGATGTTAGCTTGCCTTACGTTAGGATATATATCACTGTAGACGTTTATAATGTCCCAACCGAGACGTACTGGACGACAGGAACGGGATTCTGTAAAACATTACCAGCGAGGGGCTGGGTTAGAGGATGTGTTAGCTTAGGTTATATTACGTTATAGACGAATATAATGTTCCCCCCAAGAAGTAGAGCCGATAGGCCAGGAATGGCGTAAAATACTGCATCCGAGATGATAGCCAGCCTTAGGTTAGGATATATAACGCTATAGACGTATATAATATTCCAACCGAGATGTACGGGACGTCACGAACAGGATTCTGTAAAACATTACCAGCGAGGGGCTAAATGTGTTAGGTTAGGTTATATTACGTTATAGACGAATATAATGTTCCCACCGAGAAGTAGGGGCCGATACGCCAGGAATGTTGTAAAATACTACATCCGAGATGTTAGCCTGCCTTACGTTAAGATATATATCGCTGTAGACGTTTATAATGTCCCAACCGAGACGTACGGGACGGAATGAACGGGATTCTGTAAAACATTACCAGCGAGGGGCTAGATGGGTTAGGTTAGGTTATGTTACGTTATAGACGAATATAATGTTCCCACCGAGAAGTAAGGGCCGATACGTCAGGAATGTTGTAAAATACTACATCCGAGATGATAGCCTGCCTTAGGTTAGGATATATATCGCTGTAGACGTATATAACGTCCCAACCGAGACGTACGGGACGACACGAACGGGATTCTGTAAAACATTACCAGCGACGGGCTAGGTGGGTTAGGTTAGGTTGTGATACGTTATAGACATATATAATGTTCCCACCGATAAGTAGGGGCCGATATGCCAGGAATGTTGTAAAATACTGCATCCGAGATGATAGCCTGCCTTAGGTTAGGATATATATCGCTGTAGACGTATATAATATCCCAACCGATATGTACGGCACGACAGGAACGGGATTCTGTAAAACATTACCAGCGAGGGCCTAGATGGGTTAGGTTAGTTTGTGATACGTTATAGACGTATATAATGTTCCCACCGAGAACGGGGGCCGATACGCCAGGAATGTTGTAGAATACTACATCCAAGATGATAGCCTGCCTTAGGTTAGGATATATATCGCTGTAGACGTATATAATATCCCAATCGAGACGTACGGGACGACACGAACGCGATTCTGTAAAATGTTACCAGCGAGGGGCTAGATGGGTTAGGTTAGGTTATATTACGTTATAGACCTATATAATGTTCCCACCGAGAAGTACGGGCCGATACGCCAGGAATGTTGTAAAATACTGCATCCGAGATGATGGCCTGCCTTAGGTTAGGACATATAACGTTATAGACGTATATAATATCCCAATCGAGACGTACGGGACGACACGAACGCGATTCTGTAAAACATTACCAGCGAGGGGCTAGATGGGTTAGGTTAGGTTATATTACGTTATAGACCTATATAATGTTCCCACCGAGAAGTACGGGCCGATACGCCAGGAATGTTGTAAAATACTACATCCGAGATGTTAGCCTGCCTTACGTTAAGATATATATCGCTGTAGATGTTTATAATGTCCCAACCGAGACGTACGGGACGACAGGAACGGGATTCTGTAAAACATTACCAGCGAGGGGCTAGATGGATTAGGTTAGGTTAAGTTACGTTATAGACGTATATAATGTTCCCACCGAGAAGTAGAGTCGATACTCCAGGAATGGTGTAAAATACTCCATCCGAGATGATAGCCAGCCTTAGGTTAGGATATATAACGCTATAGACGTATATAATATTCCAACCGAGATGTACGGGACGTCACGAACAGGATTCTGTAAAACATTACCAGCGAGGGGCTAAATGTGTTAGGTTAGGTTATATTACGTTATAGACGAATATAATGTTCCCACCGAGAAGTAGGGGCCGATACGCCAGGAATGTTGTAAAATACTACATCCGGGATGTTAGCCTGCCTTACGTTAAGATATGTATCGCTGTAGACGTTTATAATGTCCCAACCGAGACGTACGGGACGGAATGAACGGGATTCTGTAAAACATTACCAGCGAGGGGCTAGATGGGTTAGGTTAGGTTATGTTACGTTATAGACGAATATAATGTTCCCACCGAGAAGTAAGGGCCGATACGTCAGGAATGTTGTAAAATAATACATCCGAGATGATAGCCTGCCTTAGGTTAGGATATATATCGCTGTAGACGTATATAACGTCCCAACCGAGACGAACGGGACGACACGAACGGGATTCTGTAAAACATTACCAGCGACGGGCTAGGTGGGTTAGGTTAGGTTGTGATACGTTATAGACATATATAATGTTCACACCGATAAGTAGGGGCCGATATGCCAGGAATGTTGTAAAATACTGCATCCGAGATGATAGCCTGCCTTATATTAGGATCTATAACGCTATAGACGTATATAATATTCCAACCGAGATGTACGGGACGACACGAACGGGATTCTGTAAAACATTACCAGCGAAGGGCTAGATGTGTTAGGTTAGGTTATATTACGTTATAGACGAATATAATGTTCCCCCCGAGAAGTAGAGGCCGATACGCCAGGAATGTTGTAAAATACTGCATCCGAGATGTTAGCCTGCCTTACGTTAAGATATATATCGCTGTAGACGTTTATAATGTCCCAACCGAGACGTACGGGACGGAACGAACGGGATTCTGTAAAACATTACCAGCGAGGGGCTAGATGGGTTAGGTTAGGTTATGTTAGGTTATAGACGAATATAATGTTCCCACCGAGAAGTAGGTGCCGATACGTCAGGAATGTTGTAAAATACTACATCCGAGATGATAGCCTGCCTTAGGTTAGGATATATATCGCTGGAGACGTATATAACGTCCCAACCGAGACGTACGGGACGAAACGAACGGGATTCTGTAAAACATTGCCAGCGATTGGCTAGATGGGTTAGGTTAGTTTGTGATACGTTATAAACGTATATAATGTTCCCACCGTGAAGTAGGGGCCGATACGCCAGGCATGTTGTAAAATACTGCATCCGAGATGATAGCCTGCATTAGGTTAGGATATATAACGCTATAGACGTATATAATATTCCAACCGAGATGTACGGGACGTCACGAATGAGATTGTGTAAAACATTACCAGCCAGGGCGTAGATGTTTTAGGTTCGGATATATTACGTTATAGACGAATATAATGTTCCCACCGAGAAGTAGGGGCCGATATGCCAGGAATGTTGTAGAATACTACATCCAAGATGATAGCCTGCCTTAGGTTAGGATATACATCGCTGTAGACGTATATAATATCCCAACCGAGATGTACGGGACGACAGGAACGGGATTCTGTAAAACATTACCAGCGAGGATCTAGATGGGTTAGGTTAGTTTGTGATACGTTATAGACGTATATAATGTTCCCACCGAGAACGGGGGCCGATACGCCAGGAATGTTGTAAAATAATACATCCGAGATGATAGCCTGTCTTAAGCTAGGATATATAACGCTATAGACGTATATAATATCCCAATCGAGACGTACGGGACGACACGAACGCGATTCTGTAAAATGTTACCAGCGAGGGGCTAGATGGGTTAGGTTAGGTTATATTACGTTATAGACGAATATAGTGATCCCACCGAGAAGTAGGGGCCGATACGCCGGGAATGTTGTAAAATACTACATCCGAGATGTTAGCCTACCTTAGGTTAGGATATATAACGCTGTAGACGTATATAATATTCCAACCGAGATTTACGGGACGACAGGAACGGGATTCTGTATCACATTACCAGAGAGGGACTAGATGTGTTAGGTTAGGATATATTACGTTATAGACGAATATAATGTTCCCACCGAGAAGTAGGGGCCGATACGCCAGGAATGTTGTAGATTACTGCATCCGAGATGATAGCCTGCCTTAGGTTAGGATATATAATGCTATAGACGTATATAATATCTCAACCGAGATGTACGGGACGACACGAACGGGATTCTGTAAAACATTACCAGCGAGGGGCTAGATGTGTTAGGTTAGGTTATATTACGTTATAGACGAATATAATGTTCCCACCGAGAAGTAGGAGCCGATACGCCAGGAATGTTGTAAAATACTACATCCGAGATGTTAGCCTGCCTTACGTTAGGATATATATCGCTGTAGAAGTTTATAATGTCCCAACCGAGACGTACGGGACGACAGGAACGGGATTCTGTAAAACATTACCAGCGAGGGGCTAGATGTTAGGTTCGGTCATATTACGTTATAGACCTATATAATGTTCCCACCGAGAAGTAGGGGCCGATACGCCAGGAATGTTGTAAAATACTGCATCCGAGATGATAGCCTGCCTTAGATTAGGATATATAACGCTATAGACGTATATAATATCCCAACCGAGATGTACGGAACGTCACGAACGGGATTCTGTAAAACATTACCAGCGAGGTGCTAGATGGGTTAGGTTAGTTTGTGATACGCTATAGACATATATAATGTTCCCACCGATAATTAGGGCCCGATATGCCAGGAATGTTGTAAAATACTGCATCCGAGATGATAGCCTGCCTTATATTAGGATCTATAACGCTATAGACGTATATAATATTCCAACCGAGATGTACGGGACGACACGAACGGGATTCTGTAAAACATTACCAGCGAGGGGTTAGATGTGTTAGGTTAGGTTATATTACGTTATAGACGAATATAATGTTCCCCCCGAGAAGTAGAGGCCGATACGCCAGGAATGTTGTAAAATACTACATCCGAGATGTTAGCCTGCCTTACGTTAGGATATATATCGCTGTAGACGTTTATAATGTCCCAACCGAGACGTACGGGACGACACGAACGGGATTCTGTAAAACATTACCAGCGAGGGGCTAGATGGGTTAGGTTAGGTTGTGATACGTTATAGACGTATATAATGTTCCCACCGAGATGTAGCTGCCGATATGCCAGGAATGTTGTAAAATACTGCATCCGAGATGATGGCCTGCCTTAGGTTAGGATATATAACGCTATAGACGTATATAATATCCCAGTCGACGTACGGAACGACACGAACGCGATTCTGTAAAATATTACCAGCGACGGGCTAGATGGGTTAGGTTAGGTTATATTACGTTATAGACGACTATAATGTTCTCCCCGAGAAGTACAGGCCGATACGCCAGGAATGTTGTAAAATACTACATCCGAGATGTTAGCCTGCCTTACGTTAGGATATATATCACTGTAGACGTTTATAATGTCCCAACCGAGACGTACTGGACGACAGGAACGGGATTCTGTAAAACATTACCAGCGAGGGGCTGGGTTAGAGGATGTGTTAGCTTAGGTTATATTACGTTATAGACGAATATAATGTTCCCCCCAAGAAGTAGAGCCGATAGGCCAGGAATGGCGTAAAATACTGCATCCGAGATGTTAGCCTGCCTTATGTTAGGATATATATCGCTGTAGATGTTTATAATGTCCCAACCGAGACGTACGGGACGACAGGAACGGGATTCTGTAAAACATTACCAGCGAGGGGCTAGATGGGTTAGGTTAGGTTATGTTACGTTATAGACGTATATAATGTTCCCACCGAGAAGTAGAGCCGATACTCCAGGAATGGCGTAAAATACTGCATCCGAGATGATAGCCTGCCTTAGGTTAGGATATATAACGCTATAGACGTATATAATATTCCAACCGAGATGTACGGGACGTCACGAACAGGATTCTGTAAAACATTACCAGCGAGGGGCTAAATGTGTTAGGTTAGGTTATATTACGTTATAGACGAATATAATGTTCCCACCGAGAAGTAGGGGCCGATACGCCAGGAATGTTGTAAAATACTACATCCGAGATGTTAGCCTGCCTTACGTTAAGATATATATCGCTGTAGACGTTTATAATGTCCCAACCGAGACGTACGGGACGGAACGAACGGGATTCTGTAAAACATTAGCAGCGAGGGGCTAGATGGGTTAGGTTAGGTTATGTTAGGTTATAGACGAATATAATGTTCCCACCGAGAAGTAGGTGCCGATACGTCAGGAATGTTGTAAAATACTACATCCGAGATGATAGCCTGCCTTACGTTAGGATATATATCGCTGTAGACGTATATAACGTCCCAACCGAGACGTACGGGACGAAACGAACGGGATTCTGTAAAACATTGCCAGCGATTGGCTAGATAGGTTAGGTTAGTTTGTGATACGTTATAAACGTATATAATGTTCCCACCGTGAAGTAGGGGCCGATACGCCAGGCATGTTGTAAAATACTGCATCCGAGATGATAGCCTGCATTAGGTAGGATATATAACGCTATAGACGTATATAATATTCCAACCGAGATGTACGGGACGTCACGAATGAGATTCTGTAAAACATTACCAGCCAGGGCCTAGATGTTTTAGGTTAGGATATATTACGTTATAGACGAATATAATGTTCCCACCGAGAAGTAGGGGCCGATATGCCAGGAATGTTGTAAAATACTGCATCCGAGATGGTGGCCTGCCTTAGGTTAGGATATATAACGCTATAGACGTATTTAATATCCCAATCGAGACGTACGGAACGACACGAACGCGATTCTGTAAAACATTATCAGCGAGGGGCTAGATGTGTTAGGTTAGGTTATATTACGTTATAGACGAATATAATGTTCCCACCGAGAAGTAGGGGCCGATACGCCGGGAATGTTGTAAAATACTACATCCGAGATGTTAGCCTACCTTTGGTTAGGATATATAACGCTATAGACGTATATAATATTCCAACCGAGATGTACGGGACGACAGGAACGGGATTCTGTATCACATTACCAGAGAGGGGCTAGATGTGTTAGGTTAGGATATATTACGTTATAGACGAATATAATGTTCCCACCGAGAAGTAGGGGCCGATACGCCAGGAATGTTGTAGATTACTGCATCCGAGATGATAGCCTGCCTTAGGTTAGGATATATATCGCTGTAGATGTTTATAATGTCCCAACCGAGACGTACGGGACGACAGGAACGGGATTCTGTAAAACATTACCAGCGAGGGGCTAGATGGGTTAGGTTAGGTTGCGATACGTTATAGACATATATAATGTTCCCACCGATAAGTAGAGGCCGATATGCCAGGAATGTTGTAAAATACTGCATCCGAGATGATAGCCTGCCTTAGATTAGGATATATAACGCTATAGACGTATATAATATCCCAACCGAGATGTACGGGACGTCACGAACGGGATTCTGTAAAACATTACCAGCGAGGGGCTAGATGGGTTAGGTTAGGTTGTGATACGTTATAGACATATATAATGTTCCCACCGTTAATTAGGGGCCGATATGCCAGGAATGTTGTAAAATACTGCATTCGAGATGATAGCCTGCCTTAGATTAGGATATATAACGCTATAGACGTATATAATATCCCAACCGAGATGTACGGGACGACACGAACGGGATTCTGTAACACATTACCAGCGAGGGGCTAGATGTGTTAGGTTCGGTTATATTACGTTATAGACCTATATAATGTTCCCACCGAGAAGTAGGGGCCGATACGACAGGAATGTTGTAAAATACTACAACCGAGATGTTAGACTGCCTTACGTTAGGATATATATCGCTGTAGATGTTTATAATGTCCCAACCGAGACGTACGGGACGACAGGAACGGGATTCTGTAAAACATTACCAGCGAGGGGCTAGATGGGTTAGGTTAGGTTGCGATACGTTATAGACATATATAATGTTCCCACCGATAAGTAGGGGACGATATGCCAGGAATGTTGTAAAATACTGCATCCGAGATGATAGCCTGCCTTAGATTAGGATATATAACGCTATAGACGTATATAATATCCCAACCGAGATGTACGGGAGGTCACGAACGGGATTCTGTAAAACATTACCAGCGAGGGGCTAGATGGGTTAGGTTAGGTTGTGATACGTTATAGACATATATAATGTTCCCACCGATAATTAGGGGCCGATATGCCAGGAATGTTGTAAAATACTGCATTCGAGATGATAGCCTGCCTTAGATTAGGATATATAACGCTATAAACGTATATAATATCCCAACCGAGATGTACGGGACGACACGAACGGGATTCTGTAAAACATTACCAGCGACGGGCTAGGTGGGTTAGGTTAGGTTGTGATACGTTATAGACATATATAATGTTCCCACCGATAAGTAGGGGCCGATATGCCAGGAATGTTGTAAAATACTGCATCCGAGATGATAGCCTGCCTTATATTAGGATCTATAACGCTATAGACGTATATAATATTCCAACCGAGATGTACGGGACGACACGAACGGGATTCTGTAAAACATTACCAGCGAGGGGCTAGATGTGTTAGGTTAGGTTATATTACGTTATAGACGAATATAATGTTCCCCCCGAGTAGTAGAGGCAGATACGCCAGGAATGTTGTAAAATACTACATCCGAGATGTTAGCCTGCCTTCCGTTAGGATATATATCGCTGTAGACGTTTATAATGTCCCAACCGAGACGTATGGGACGACGGGAACGGGATTCTGTAAAACATTACCAGCGAGGGGCTAGATGTGATAGGTTAGGTTTTATTACGTTATAGACGAATATAATGTTCCCCCCGAGAAGTAGAGCCGATACGCCAGGAATGTTGTAAAATACTGCATCCGAGATGGTGGCCTGCCTTAGGTTAGGATATATAACGCTATAGACGTATTTAATATCCCAATCGAGACGTACGGAACGACACGAACGCGATTCTGTAAAACATTATCAGCGAGGGGCTAGATGTGTTAGGTTAGGTTATATTACGTTATAGACCTATATAATGTTCCCATCGAGAAGTACGGGCCGATACGCCAGGAATGTTGTAGAATACTACATCCAAGATGATAGCCTGCCTTAGGTTAGGATATATAACGCTATAGACGTATATAATATTCCAACCGAGATGTACGGGACGGCACGAACGGGATTCTGTAAAACATTACCAGCGAGGGGCTAGATGTGTTAGGTTAGGTTAGATTACGTTATAGACGTATATAATGTTCCCAGCGAGAAGTAGGGGCAGATATGCCAGGAATGTTTTAAAATACTGCATCCGAGATGGTAGCCTGTCTTAAGCTAGGATATATAACGCTATAGACGTATATAATATCCCAATCGAGACGTACGGGACGACACGAACGCGATTCTGTAAAATGTTACCAGCGAGGGGCTAGATGGGTTAGGTTAGGTTATATTACGTTATAGACGAATATAATGATCCCGCCGAGAAGTAGGGGCCGATACGCCGGGAATGTTGTAAAATACTACATCCGAGATGTTAGCCTACCTTTGGTTAGGATATATAACGCTATAGACGTATATAATATTCCAACCGAGATGTACGGGACGACAGGAACGGGATTCTGTATCACATTACCAGAGAGGGGCTAGATGTGTTAGGTTAGGATATATTACGTTATAGACGAGTATAATGTTCCCACCGAGAAGTAGGGGCCGATACGCCAGGAATGTTGTAGATTACTGCATCCGAGATGATAGCCTGCCTTAGGTTAGGATATATATCGCTGTAGATGTTTATAATGTCCCAACCGAGACGTACGGGACGACAGGAACGGGATTCTGTAAAACATTACCAGCGAGGGGCTAGATGGGTTAGGTTAGGTTGTGATACGTTATAGACATATATAATGTTCCCACCGATAATTAGGGGCCGATATGCCAGGAATGTTGTAAAATACTGCATTCGAGATGATAGCCTGCCTTAGATTAGGATATATAACGCTATAGACGTATATAATATCCCAACCGAGATGTACGGGACGACACGAACGGGATTCTGTAAAACATTACCAGCGACGGGCTAGGTGGGTTAGGTTAGGTTGTGATACGTTATAGACATATATAATGTTCCCACCGATAAGTAGGGGCCGATATGCCAGGAATGTTGTAAAATACTGCATCCGAGATGATAGCCTGCCTTATATTAGGATCTATAACGCTATAGACGTATATAATATTCCAACCGAGATGTACGGGACGACACGAACGGGATTCTGTAAAACATTACCAGCGAGGGGCTAGATGGGTTAGGTTAGGTTGTGATACGTTATAGACGTATATAATGTTCCCACCGAGATGTAGCTGCCGATATGCTAGGAATGTTGTAAAATACTGCATCCGAGATGATGGCCTGCATTAGGTTAGGATATATAACGCTATAGACGTATATAATATCCCAGTCGACGTACGGTACGACACGAACGCGATTCTGTAAAATATTACCAGCGACGGGCTAGATGGGTTAGGTTAGGTTATATTACGTTATAGACGAATATAATGTTCTCCCCGAGAAGTAGAGGCCGATACGCCAGGAATGTTGTAAAATACTACATCCGAGATGTTAGCCTGCCTTACGTTAGGATATATATCACTGTAGACGTTTATAATGTCCCAACCGAGACGTACTGGACGACAGGGACGGGATTCTGTAAAACATTACCAGCGAGGGGCTGGGTTAGGGGATGTGTTAGCTTAGGTTATATTACGTTATAGACGAATATAATGTTCCCCCCAAGAAGTAGAGCCGATAGGCCAGGAATGGCGTAAAATACTGCATCCGAGATGTTAGCCTGCCTTATGTTAGGATATATATCGCTGTAGATGTTTATAATGTCCCAACCGAGACGTACGGGACGACAGGAACGGGATTCTGTAAAACATTACCAGCGAGGGGCTAGATGGGTTAGGTTAGGTTATGTTACGTTATAGACGAATATAATGTTCCCACCGAGAAGTAAGGGCCGATACGTCAGGAATGTTGTAAAATACTACATCCGAGATGATAGCCTGCCTTAGGTTAGGATATATATCGCTGTAGACGTATATAACGTCCCAACCGAGACGTACGGGACGACACGAACGGGATTCTGTAAAACATTACCAGCGACGGGCTAGGTGGGTTAGGTTAGGTTGTGATACGTTATAGACATATATAATGTTCCCACCGATAAGTAGGGGCCGATATGCCAGGAATGTTGTAAAATACTGCATCCGAGATGATAGCCTGCCTTATATTAGGATCTATAACGCTATAGACGTATATAATATTCCAACCGAGATGTACGGGACGACACGAACGGGATTCTGTAAAACATTACCAGCGAGGGGCTAGATGTGTTAGGTTAGGTTATATTACGTTATAGACGAATATAATGTTCCCCCCGAGAAGTAGAGGCCGATACGCCAGGAATGTTGTAAAATACTACATCCGAGATGTTAGCCTGCCTTACGTTAGGATATATATCGCTGTAGACGTTTATAATGTCCCAACCGAGACGTATGGGACGACGGGAACGGGATTCTGTAAAACATTACCAGCGAGGGGCTAGATGTGATAGGTTAGGTTTTATTACGTTATAGACGAATATAATGTTCCCCCCGAGAAGTAGAGCCGATACGCCAGGAATGGCGTAAAATACTGCATCCGAGATTTTAGCCTGCTTTAAGTTAGGATATATATCGCTGTAGACGTTTATAATGTCCCAAACGAGACGTACGGGACGACACGAACGGGATTCTGTAAAACATTACCAGCGAGGGGCTAGATGGGTTAGGTTAGTATGTGAACCGTTACAGACGTATATAATGTTCCCACTGAGAAGTAGGTGCCGATACGCCAGGAATGTTGTAAAATACTACATCCGAGATGATAGCCTGCCTCAGGTTAGGATATATAACGCTATAGACGTATATAATATTCCAACCGAGATGTACGGGACGTAACGAGCGGGATTCTGTAACACATTACCAGCGAGGGGCTCGATTTGTTAGGTGAGGTTATATTACGTTACAGACCTATATAATGTTCCCCCCGAGAAGTAGGGCCGATACGCCAGGAATGGCGTAAAATACTGCATCCGAGATGATAGGCTGCCTTAGGTTAGGATATATAACGCTGTAGACGTACACAATGTCCCAACCGAGACGTACGGGACGTCACGAACGGGATTCTGTAAAACATTACCAGCGAGGGGCTAGATGGGTTAGGTTAGGTTGTGATACGTTATAGACATATATAATGTTCCCACCGATAATTAGGGGCCGATATGCCAGGAATGTTGTAAAATACTGCATTCGAGATGATAGCCTGCCTTAGATTAGGATATATAACGCTATAGACGTATATAATATCCCAACCGAGATGTACGGGACGACACGAACGGGATTCTGTAAAACATTACCAGCGGCGGGCTAGGTGGGTTAGGTTAGGTTGTGATACGTTATAGACATATATAATGTTCCCACCGATAAGTAGGGGCCGATATGCCAGGAATGTTGTAAAATACTGCATCCGAGATGATAGCCTGCCTTATATTAGGATCTATAACGCTATAGACGTATATAATATCCCAACCGAGATGTACGGGACGACACGAACGGGATTCTGTAAAACATTACCAGCGAGGGGCTAGATGGGTTAGGTTAGGTTGTGATACGTTATAGACGTATATAATGTTCCCACCGAGATGTAGCTGCCGATATGCTAGGAATGTTGTAAAATACTGCATCCGAGATGATGGCCTGCATTAGGTTAGGATATATATCGCTGTAGGAGTATATAATATCCCAACCGAGATGTACGGGACGACAGGAACGGGATTCTGTAAAACATTACCAGCGAGGGCCTAGATGGGTTAGGTTAGTTTGTGATACGTTATAGACGTATATAATGTTCCCACCGAGAACGGGGGCCGATACGCCAGGAATGTTGTAAAATAATACATCCGAGATGATAGCCTGTCTTAAGCTAGGATATATAACGCTATAGACGTATATAATATCCCAATCGAGACGTACGGGACGACACGAACGCGATTCTGTAAAATGTTACCAGCGAGGGGCTAGATGGGTTAGGTTAGGTTATATTACGTTATAGACCTATATAATGTTCCCACCGAGAAGTACGGGCCGATACGCCAGGAATGTTGTAAAATACTACATCCGAGATGTTAGCCTGCCTTACGTTAAGATATATATCGCTGTAGACGTTTATAATGTCCCAACCGAGACGTACGGGACGGAATGAACGGGATTCTGTAAAACATTACCAGCGAGGGGCTAGATGGGTTAGGTTAGGTTATGTTACGTTATAGACGAATATAATGTTCCCACCGAGAAGTAAGGGCCGATACGTCAGGAATGTTGTAAAATACTACATCCGAGATGATAGCCTGCCTTAGGTTAGGATATATATCGCTGTAGACGTATATAACGTCCCAACCGAGACGTACGGGACGACACGAACGGGATTCTGTAAAACATTACCAACGACGGGCTAGGTGGGTTAGGTTAGGTTGTGATACGTTATAGACATATATAATGTTCCCACCGATAAGTAGGGGCCGATATGCCAGGAATGTTGTAAAATACTGCATCCGAGATGATAGCCTGCCTTATATTAGGATCTATAACGCTATAGACGTATATAATATTCCAACCGAGATGTACGGGACGACACGAACGGGATTCTGTAAAACATTACCAGCGAGGGGCTAGATGTGTTAGGTTAGGTTATATTACGTTATAGACGAATATAATGTTCCCCCCGAGAAGTAGAGGCCGATACGCCAGGAATGTTGTAAAATACTACATCCGAGATGTTAGCCTGCCTTACGTTAGGATATATATCGCTGTAGACGTTTATAATGTCCCAACCGAGACGTATGGGACGACGGGAACGGGATTCTGTAAAACATTACCAGCGAGCGGCTAAATGTGTTAGGTTAGGTTATATTACGTTATAGACGAATATAATGTTCCCACCGAGAAGTAGGGGCCGATATGCCAGGAATGTTGTAAAATACTGCATCCGAGATGATGGCCTGCCTTAGGTTAGGATATATAACGTTATAGACGTATATAATATCCCAATCGAGACGTACGGGACGACACGAACGCGATTCTGTAAAACATTACCAGCGAGGGGCTAGATGGGTTAGGTTAGGTTATATTACGTTATAGACCTATATAATGTTGCCACCGAGAAGTACGGGCCGATACGCCAGGAATGTTGTAAAATACTACATCCGAGATGTTAGCCTGCCTTACGTTAAGATATATATCGCTGTAGACGTTTATAATGTCCCAACCGAGACGTACGGGACGGAACGAACGGGATTCTGTAAAACATTACCAGCGAGGGGCTAGATGGGTTAGGTTAGGTTATGTTAGGTTATAGACGAACATAATGTTCCCACCGAGAAGTAGGTGCCGATACGTCAGGAATGTTGTAAAATACTACATCCGAGATGATAGCCTGCCTTAGGTTAGGATATATATCGCTGTAGACGTAGATAACGTCCCAACTGAGACGTACGGGACGAAACGAACGGGATTCTGTAAAACATTGCCAGCGATTGGCTAGATGGGTTAGGTTAGTTTGTGATACGTTATAAACGTATATAATGTTCCCACCGTGAAGTAGGGGCCGATACGCCAGACATGTTGTAAAATACTGCATCCGAGATGATAGCCTGCATTAGGTTAGGATATATAACGCTATAGACGTATATAATATTCCAACCGAGATGTACGGGACGTCACGAATGAGATTGTGTAAAACATTACCAGCCAGGGCCTAGATGTTTTAGGTAAGGATATATTACGTTATAGACGAATATAATGTTCCCACCGAGAAGTAGGGGCCGATATGCCAGGAATGTTGTAGAATACTACATCCAAGATGATAGCCTGCCTTAGGTTAGGATATATATCGCTGTAGACGTATATAATATCCCAACCGAGATGTACGGGACGACAGGAACGGGATTCTGTAAAACATTACCAGCGAGGGCCTAGATGGGTTAGGTTAGTTTGTGATACGTTATAGACGTATATAATGTTCCCACCGAGAACGGAGGCCGATACGCCAGGAATGTTGTAAAATAATACATCCGAGATGATAGCCTGTCTTAAGCTAGGATATATAACGCTATAGACGTATATAATATCCCAATCGAGACGTACGGGACGACACGAACGCGATTCTGTAAAATGTTACCAGCGAGGAGCTAGATGGGTTAGGTTAGGTTATATTACGTTATAGACGAATATAGTGATCCCACCGAGAAGTAGGGGCCGATACGCCGGGAATGTTGTAAAATACTACATCCGAGATGTTAGCCTACCTTAGTTTAGGATATATAACGCTATAGACGTATATAATATTCCAACCGAGATTTACGGGACGACAGGAACGGGATTCTGTATCACATTACCAGAGAGGGACTAGATGTGTTAGGTTAGGATATATTACGTTATAGACGAATATAATGTTCCCACCGAGAAGTAGGTGCCGATACGTCAGGAATGTTGTAAAATACTACATCCGAGATGATAGCCTGCCTTAGGTTAGGATATATATCGCTGTAGACGTATATAACGTCCCAACCGAGACGTACGGGACGAAACGAACGGGATTCTGTAAAACATTGCCAGCGATTGGCTAGATAGGTTAGGTTAGTTTGTGATACGTTATAAACGTATATAATGTTCCCACCGTGAAGTAGGGGCCGATACGCCAGGCATGTTGTAAAATACTGCATCCGAGATGATAGCCTGCATTAGGTTAGGATATATAACGCTATAGACGTATATAATATTCCAACCGAGATGTACGGGACGTCACGAATGAGATTGTGTAAAACATTACCAGCCAGGGCCTAGATGTTTTAGGTTAGGATATATTACGTTATAGACGAATATAATGTTCCCACCGAGTAGTAGGGGCCGACATGCCAGGAATGTTGTAGAATACTACATCCAAGATGATAGCCTGCCTTAGGTTAGGATATATATCGCTGTAGACGTATATAATATCCCAACCGAGATGTACGGGACGACAGGAACGGGATTCTGTAAAACATTACCAGCGAGGGCCTAGATGGGTTAGGTTAGTTTGTGATACGTTATAGACGTATATAATGTTCCCACCGAGAACGGGGGCCGATACGCCAGGAATGTTGTAAAATAATACATCCGAGATGATAGCCTGTCTTAAGCTAGGATATATAACGCTATAGACGTATATAATATCCCAATCGAGACGTACGGGACGACACGAACGCGATTCTGTAAAATGTTACCAGCGAGGGGCTAGATGGGTTAGGTTAGGTTATATTACGTTATAGACGAATATAGTGATCCCACCGAGAAGTAGGGGCCGATACGCCGGGAATGTTGTAAAATACTACATCCGAGATGTTAGCCTACCTTAGGTTAGGATATATAACGCTATAGACGTATATAATATTCCAACCGAGATTTACGGGACGACAGGAACGGGATTCTGTATCACATTACCAGAGAGGGACTAGATGTGTTAGGTTAGGATATATTACGTTATAGACGAATATAATGTTCCCACCGAGAAGTAGGGGCCGATACGCCAGGAATGTTGTAGATTACTGCATCCGAGATGATAGCCTGCCTTAGGTTAGGATATATATCGCTGTAGACGTATATAATATCCCAACCGAGATGTACGGGACGACAGGAACGGGATTCTGTAAAACATTACCAGCGAGGGGCTAGATGTGATAGGTTAGGTTTTATTACGTTATAGACGAATATAATG
This sequence comes from Xylocopa violacea, assembly GCA_963969225.1. Taxonomy (NCBI): domain Eukaryota; kingdom Metazoa; phylum Arthropoda; class Insecta; order Hymenoptera; family Apidae; genus Xylocopa; species Xylocopa violacea. The sequence continues at coordinate 842,653 of CAXAJV010000015.1, forward strand.
TTCCCACCGAGAAGTAGGGGCCGATACGCCGGGAATGTTGTAAAATACTACATCCGAGATGTTAGCCTACCTTAGGTTAGGATATATAACGCTATAGACGTATATAATATTCCAACCGAGATTTACGGGACGACAGGAACGGGATTCTGTATCACATTACCAGAGAGGGACTAGATGTGTTAGGTTAGGATATATTACGTTATAGACGAATATAATGTTCCCACCGAGAAGTAGGTGCCGATACGTCAGGAATGTTGTAAAATACTACATCCGAGATGATAGCCTGCCTTAGGTTAGGATATATATCGCTGTAGACGTATATAACGTCCCAACCGAGACGTACGGGACGAAACGAACGGGATTCTGTAAAACATTGCCAGCGATTGGCTAGATGGGTTAGGTTAGGTTATATTACGTTATAGACGACTATAATGTTCTCCCCGAGAAGTAGAGGCCGATACGACAGGAATGTTGTAAAATACTACATCCGAGATGTTAGCCTGCCTTACGTTAGGATATATATCACTGTAGACGTTTATAATGTCCCAACCGAGACGTACTGGACGACAGGAACGGGATTCTGTAAAACATTACCAGCGAGGGGCTAGATGGGTTAGGTTAGGTTATATTACGTTATAGACCTATATAATGTTCCCACCGAGAAGTACGGGCCGATACGCCAGGAATGTTGTAAAATACTACATCCGAGATGTTAGCCTGCCTTACGTTAAGATATATATCGCTGTAGACGTTTATAATGTCCCAACCGAGACGTACGGGACGGAATGAACGGGATTCTGTAAAACATTACCAGCGAGGGGCTAGATGGGTTAGGTTAGGTTATGTTACGTTATAGACGAATATAATGTTCCCACCGAGAAGTAAGGGCCGATACGTCAGGAATGTTGTAAAATACTACATCCGAGATGATAGCCTGCCTTAGGTTAGGATATATATCGCTGTAGACGTATATAACGTCCCAACCGAGACGTACGGGACGACACGAACGGGATTCTGTAAAACATTACCAACGACGGGCTAGGTGGGTTAGGTTAGGTTGTGATACGTTATAGACATATATAATGTTCCCACCGATAAGTAGGGGCCGATATGCCAGGAATGTTGTAAAATACTGCATCCGAGATGATAGCCTGCCTTATATTAGGATCTATAACGCTATAGACGTACATAATATTCCAACCGAGATGTACGGGACGACACGAACGGGATTCTGTAAAACATTACCAGCGAGGGGCTAGATGTGTTAGGTTAGGTTATATTACGTTATAGACGAATATAATGTTCCCCCCGAGAAGTAGAGGCCGATACGCCAGGAATGTTGTAAAATACTACATCCGAGATGTTAGCCTGCCTTACGTTAGGATATATATCGCTGTAGACGTTTATAATGTCCCAACCGAGACGTATGGGACGACGGGAACGGGATTCTGTAAAACATTACCAGCGAGCGGCTAAATGTGTTAGGTTAGGTTATATTACGTTATAGACGAATATAATGTTCCCACCGAGAAGTAGGGGCCGATATGCCAGGAATGTTGTAAAATACTGCATCCGAGATGATGGCCTGCCTTAGGTTAGGATATATAACGTTATAGACGTATATAATATCCCAATCGAGACGTACGGGACGACACGAACGCGATTCTGTAAAACATTACCAGCGAGGGGCTAGATGGGTTAGGTTTGGTTGTGATACGTTATAGACATATATAATGTTCCCACCGATAATTAGGGGCCGATATGCCAGGAATGTTGTAAAATACTGCATTCGAGATGATAGCCTGCCTTAGATTAGGATATATAACGCTATAGACGTATATAATATCCCAACCGAGATGTACGGGACGACACGAACGGGATTCTGTAAAACATTACCAGCGACGGGCTAGGTGGGTTAGGTTAGGTTGTGATACGTTATAGACATATATAATGTTCCCACCGATAAGTAGGGGCCGATATGCCAGGAATGTTGTAAAATACTGCATCCGAGATGATAGCCTGCCTTATATTAGGATCTATAACGCTATAGACGTATATAATATCCCAACCGAGATGTACGGGACGACACGAACGGGATTCTGTAAAACATTACCAGCGAGGGGCTAGATGGGTTAGGTTAGGTTGTGATACGTTATAGACGTATATAATGTTCCCACCGAGATGTAGCTGCCGATATGCTAGGAATGTTGTAAAATACTGCATCCGAGATGATGGCCTGCATTAGGTTAGGATATATATCGCTGTAGGAGTATATAATATCCCAACCGAGATGTACGGGACGACAGGAACGGGATTCTGTAAAACATTACCAGCGAGGGCCTAGATGGGTTAGGTTAGTTTGTGATACGTTATAGACGTATATAATGTTCCCACCGAGAACGGGGGCCGATACGCCAGGAATGTTGTAAAATAATACATCCGAGATGATAGCCTGTCTTAAGCTAGGATATATAACGCTATAGACGTATATAATATCCCAATCGAGACGTACGGGACGACACGAACGCGATTCTGTAAAATGTTACCAGCGAGGGGCTAGATGGGTTAGGTTAGGTTATATTACGTTATAGACCTATATAATGTTCCCACCGAGAAGTACGGGCCGATACGCCAGGAATGTTGTAAAATACTGCATCCGAGATGATGGCCTGCCTTAGGTTAGGACATATAACGTTATAGACGTATATAATATCCCAATCGAGACGTACGGGACGACACGAACGCGATTCTGTAAAACATTACCAGCGAGGGGCTAGATGGGTTAGGTTAGGTTATATTACGTTATAGACCTATATAATGTTCCCACCGAGAAGTACGGGCCGATACGCCAGGAATGTTGTAAAATACTACATCCGAGATGTTAGCCTGCCTTACGTTAAGATATATATCGCTGTAGACGTTTATAATGTCCCAACCGAGACGTACGGGACGGAATGAACGGGATTCTGTAAAACATTACCAGCGAGGGGCTAGATGGGTTAGGTTAGGTTATGTTACGTTATAGACGAATATAATGTTCCCCCCGAGAAGTAGGGGCCGATATGCCAGGAATGTTGTAGAATACTACATCCAAGATGATAGCCTGCCTTAGGTTAGGATATATATCGCTGTAGACGTATATAATATCCCAACCGAGATGTACGGGACGACAGGAACGGGATTCTGTAAAACATTACCAGCGAGGGCCTAGATGGGTTAAGTTAGTTTGTGATACGTTATAGACGTATATAATGTTCCCACCGAGAACGGAGGCCGATACGCCAGGAATGTTGTAAAATAATACATCCGAGATGATAGCCTGTCTTAAGCTAGGATATATAACGCTATAGACGTATATAATATCCCAATCGAGACGTACGGGACGACACGAACGCGATTCTGTAAAATGTTACCAGCGAGGGGCTAGATGGGTTAGGTTAGGTTATATTACGTTATAGACGAATATAGTGATCCCACCGAGAAGTAGGGCCCGATACGCCGGGAATGTTGTAAAATACTACATCCGAGATGTTAGCCTACCTTAGGTTAGGATATATAACGCTATAGACGTATATAATATTCCAACCGAGATGTACGGGACGACAGGAACGGGATTCTGTATCACATTACCAGAGAGGGACTAGATGTGTTAGGTTAGGATATATTACGTTATAGACGAATATAATGTTCCCACCGAGAAGTAGGGGCCGATACGCCAGGAATGTTGTAGATTACTGCATCCGAGATGATAGCCTGCCTTAGGTTAGGATATATAATGCTATAGACGTATATAATATCCCAACCGAGATGTACGGGACGACACGAACGGGATTCTGTAAAACATTACCAGCGAGGGGCTAGATGTGTTAGGTTAGGTTATATTACGTTATAGACGAATATAATGTTCCCACCGAGAAGTAGGGGCCGATACGCCAGGAATGTTGTAAAATACTACATCCGAGATGTTAGCCTGCCTTACGTTAGGATATATATCGCTGTAGAAGTTTATAATGTCCCAACCGAGACGTACGGGACGACAGGAACGGGATTCTGTAAAACATTACCAGCGAGGGGCTAGATGTTAGGTTCGGTCATATTACGTTATAGACCTATATAATGTTCCCACCGAGAAGTAGGGGCCGATACGCCAGGAATGTTGTAAAATACTGCATCCGAGATGATAGCCTGCCTTAGATTAGGATATATAACGCTATAGACGTATATAATATCCCAACCGAGATGTACGGAACGTCACGAACGGGATTCTGTAAAACATTACCAGCGAGGTGCTAGATGGGTTAGGTTAGTTTGTGATACGCTATAGACATATATAATGTTCCCACCGATAATTAGGGCCCGATATGCCAGGAATGTTGTAAAATACTGCATCCGAGATGATAGCCTGCCTTATATTAGGATCTATAACGCTATAGACGTATATAATATTCCAACCGAGATGTACGGGACGACACGAACGGGATTCTGTAAAACATTACCAGCGAGGGGTTAGATGTGTTAGGTTAGGTTATATTACGTTATAGACGAATATAATGTTCCCCCCGAGAAGTAGAGGCCGATACGCCAGGAATGTTGTAAAATACTACATCCGAGATGTTAGCCTGCCTTACGTTAGGATATATATCGCTGTAGACGTTTATAATGTCCCAACCGAGACGTATGGGACGACGGGAACGGGATTCTGTAAAACATTACCAGCGAGGGGCTAGATGTGATAGGTTAGGTTTTATTACGTTATAGACGAATATAATGTTCCCACCGAGAAGTAGGGGCCGATACGCCGGGAATGTTGTAAAATACTACATCCGAGATGTTAGCCTACCTTAGGTTAGGATATATAACGCTATAGACGTATATAATATTCCAACCGAGATTTACGGGACGACAGGAACGGGATTCTGTATCACATTACCAGAGAGGGACTAGATGTGTTAGGTTAGGATATATTACGTTATAGACGAATATAATGTTCCCACCGAGAAGTAGGTGCCGATACGTCAGGAATGTTGTAAAATACTACATCCGAGATGATAGCCTGCCTTAGGTTAGGATATATATCGCTGTAGACGTATATAACGTCCCAACCGAGACGTACGGGACGACACGAACAGGATTCTGTAAAACATTACCAACGACGGGCTAGGTGGGTTAGGTTAGGTTGTGATACGTTATAGACATATATAATGTTCCCACCGATAAGTAGGGGCCGATATGCCAGGAATGTTGTAAAATACTGCATCCGAGATGATAGCCTGCCTTATATTAGGATCTATAACGCTATAGACGTATATAATATTCCAACCGAGATGTACGGGACGACACGAACGGGATTCTGTAAAACATTACCAGCGAGGGGCTAGATGTGTTAGGTTAGGTTATATTACGTTATAGACGAATATAATGTTCCCCCCGAGAAGTAGAGGCCGATACGCCAGGAATGTTGTAAAATACTACATCCGAGATGTTAGCCTGCCTTACGTTAGGATATATATCGCTGTAGACGTTTATAATGTCCCAACCGAGACGTATGGGACGACGGGAACGGGATTCTGTAAAACATTACCAGCGAGCGGCTAAATGTGTTAGGTTAGGTTATATTACGTTATAGACGAACATAATGTTCCCACCGAGAAGTAGGGGCCGATATGCCAGGAATGTTGTAAAATACTGCATCCGAGATGATGGCCTGCCTTAGGTTAGGATATATAACGTTATAGACGTATATAATATCCCAATCGAGACGTACGGGACGACACGAACGCGATTCTGTAAAACATTACCAGCGAGGGGCTAGATGGGTTAGGTTAGGTTATATTACGTTATAGACCTATATAATGTTCCCACCGAGAAGTACGGGCCGATACTCCAGGAATGTTGTAAAATACTACATCCGAGATGTTAGCCTGCCTTACGTTAAGATATATAACGCTATAGACGTATATAATATTCCAACCGAGATTTACGGGACGACAGGAACGGGATTCTGTATCACATTACCAGAGAGGGACTAGATGTGTTAGGTTAGGATATATTACGTTATAGACGAATATAATGTTCCCACCGAGAAGTAGGTGCCGATACGTCAGGAATGTTGTAAAATACTACATCCGAGATGATAGCCTGCCTTAGGTTAGGATATATATCGCTGTAGACGTATATAACGTCCCAACCGAGACGTACGGGACGAAACGAACGGGATTCTGTAAAACATTGCCAGCTATTGGCTAGATGGGTTAGGTTAGTTTGTGATACGTTATAAACGTATATAATGTTCCCACCGTGAAGTAGGGGCCGATACGCCAGGCATGTTGTAAAATACTGCATCCGAGATGATAGCCTGCATTAGGTTAGGATATATAACGCTATAGACGTATATAATATTCCAACCGAGATGTACGGGACGTCACGAATGAGATTGTGTAAAACATTACCAGCCAGGGCCTAGATGTTTTAGGTTAGGATATATTACGTTATAGACGAATATAATGTTCCCACCGAGAAGTAGGGGCCGATATGCCAGGAATGTTGTAGAATACTACATCCAAGATGATAGCCTGCCTTAGGTTAGGATATATATCGCTGTAGACGTATATAATATCCCAACCGAGATGTACGGGACGACAGGAACGGGATTCTGTAAAACATTACCAGCGAGGGCCTAGATGGGTTAGGTTAGTTTGTGATACGTTATAGACGTATATAATGTTCCCACCGAGAACGGGGGCCGATACGCCAGGAATGTTGTAAAATAATACATCCGAGATGATAGCCTGTCTTAAGCTAGGATATATAACGCTATAGACGTATATAATATCCCAATCGAGACGTACGGGACGACACGAACGCGATTCTGTAAAATGTTACCAGCGAGGGGCTAGATGGGTTAGGTTAGGTTATATTACGTTATAGACGAATATAGTGATCCCACCGAGAAGTAGGGGCCGATACGCCGGGAATGTTGTAAAATACTACATCCGAGATGTTAGCCTACCTTAGGTTAGGATATATAACGCTATAGACGTATATAATATTCCAACCGAGATTTACGGGACGACAGGAACGGGATTCTGTATCACATTACCAGAGAGGGACTAGATGTGTTAGGTTAGGATATATTACGTTATAGACGAATATAATGTTCCCACCGAGAAGTAGGTGCCGATACGTCAGGAATGTTGTAAAATACTACATCCGAGATGATAGCCTGCCTTAGGTTAGGATATATATCGCTGTAGACGTATATAACGTCCCAACCGAGACGTACGGGACGACACGAACAGGATTCTGTAAAACATTACCAACGACGGGCTAGGTGGGTTAGGTTAGGTTGTGATACGTTATAGACATATATAATGTTCCCACCGATAAGTAGGGGCCGATATGCCAGGAATGTTGTAAAATACTGCATCCGAGATGATAGCCTGCCTTATATTAGGATCTATAACGCTATAGACGTATATAATATTCCAACCGAGATGTACGGGACGACACGAACGGGATTCTGTAAAACATTACCAGCGAGGGGCTAGATGTGTTAGGTTAGGTTATATTACGTTATAGACGAATATAATGTTCCCCCCGAGAAGTAGAGGCCGATACGCCAGGAATGTTGTAAAATACTACATCCGAGATGTTAGCCTGCCTTACGTTAGGATATATATCGCTGTAGACGTTTATAATGTCCCAACCGAGACGTATGGGACGACGGGAACGGGATTCTGTAAAACATTACCAGCGAGCGGCTAAATGTGTTAGGTTAGGTTATATTACGTTATAGACGAACATAATGTTCCCACCGAGAAGTAGGGGCCGATATGCCAGGAATGTTGTAAAATACTGCATCCGAGATGATGGCCTGCCTTAGGTTAGGATATATAACGTTATAGACGTATATAATATCCCAATCGAGACGTACGGGACGACACGAACGCGATTCTGTAAAACATTACCAGCGAGGGGCTAGATGGGTTAGGTTAGGTTATATTACGTTATAGACCTATATAATGTTCCCACCGAGAAGTACGGGCCGATACTCCAGGAATGTTGTAAAATACTACATCCGAGATGTTAGCCTGCCTTACGTTAAGATATATAACGCTATAGACGTATATAATATTCCAACCGAGATTTACGGGACGACAGGAACGGGATTCTGTATCACATTACCAGAGAGGGACTAGATGTGTTAGGTTAGGATATATTACGTTATAGACGAATATAATGTTCCCACCGAGAAGTAGGTGCCGATACGTCAGGAATGTTGTAAAATACTACATCCGAGATGATAGCCTGCCTTAGGTTAGGATATATATCGCTGTAGACGTATATAACGTCCCAACCGAGACGTACGGGACGAAACGAACGGGATTCTGTAAAACATTGCCAGCTATTGGCTAGATGGGTTAGGTTAGTTTGTGATACGTTATAAACGTATATAATGTTCCCACCGTGAAGTAGGGGCCGATACGCCAGGCATGTTGTAAAATACTGCATCCGAGATGATAGCCTGCATTAGGTTAGGATATATAACGCTATAGACGTATATAATATTCCAACCGAGATGTACGGGACGTCACGAATGAGATTGTGTAAAACATTACCAGCCAGGGCCTAGATGTTTTAGGTTAGGATATATTACGTTATAGACGAATATAATGTTCCCACCGAGAAGTAGGGGCCGATATGCCAGGAATGTTGTAGAATACTACATCCAAGATGATAGCCTGCCTTAGGTTAGGATATATATCGCTGTAGACGTATATAATATCCCAACCGAGATGTACGGGACGACAGGAACGGGATTCTGTAAAACATTACCAGCGAGGGCCTAGATGGGTTAGGTTAGTTTGTGATACGTTATAGACGTATATAATGTTCCCACCGAGAACGGGGGCCGATACGCCAGGAATGTTGTAAAATAATACATCCGAGATGATAGCCTGTCTTAAGCTAGGATATATAACGCTATAGACGTATATAATATCCCAATCGAGACGTACGGGACGACACGAACGCGATTCTGTAAAATGTTACCAGCGAGGGGCTAGATGGGTTAGGTTAGGTTATATTACGTTATAGACGAATATAGTGATCCCACCGAGAAGTAGGGGCCGATACGCCGGGAATGTTGTAAAATACTACATCCGAGATGTTAGCCTACCTTAGGTTAGGATATATAACGCTATAGACGTATATAATATTCCAACCGAGATTTACGGGACGACAGGAACGGGATTCTGTATCACATTACCAGAGAGGGACTAGATGTGTTAGGTTAGGATATATTACGTTATAGACGAATATAATGTTCCCACCGAGAAGTAGGGGCCGATACGCCAGGAATGTTGTAAAATACTACATCCGAGATGTTAGCCTGCCTTACGTTAGGATATATATCGCTGTAGAAGTTTATAATGTCCCAACCGAGACGTACGGGACGACAGGAACGGGATTCTGTAAAACATTACCAGCGAGGGGCTAGATGTTAGGTTCGGTCATATTACGTTATAGACCTATATAATGTTCCCACCGAGAAGTAGGGGCCGATACGCCAGGAATGTTGTAAAATACTGCATCCGAGATGATAGCCTGCCTTAGATTAGGATATATAACGCTATAGACGTATATAATATCCCAACCGAGATGTACGGAACGTCACGAACGGGATTCTGTAAAACATTACCAGCGAGGTGCTAGATGGGTTAGGTTAGTTTGTGATACGCTATAGACATATATAATGTTCCCACCGATAATTAGGGCCCGATATGCCAGGAATGTTGTAAAATACTGCATCCGAGATGATAGCCTGCCTTATATTAGGATCTATAACGCTATAGACGTATATAATATTCCAACCGAGATGTACGGGACGACACGAACGGGATTCTGTAAAACATTACCAGCGAGGGGTTAGATGTGTTAGGTAAGGTTATATTACGTTATAGACGAATATAATGTTCCCCCCGAGAAGTAGAGGCCGATACGTCAGGAATGTTGTAAAATACTACATCCGAGATGTTAGCCTGCCTTACGTTAGGATATATATCGCTGTAGACGTTTATAATGTCCCAACCGAGACGTATGGGACGACGGGAACGGGATTCTGCAAAACATTACCAGCGAGGGGCTAGATGTGATAGGTTAGGTTTTATTACGTTATAGACGAATATAATGTTCCCACCGAGAAGTAGGGGCCGATACGCCGGGAATGTTGTAAAATACTACATCCGAGATGTTAGCCTACCTTAGGTTAGGATATATAACGCTATAGACGTATATAATATTCCAACCGAGATTTACGGGACGACAGGAACGGGATTCTGTATCACATTACCAGAGAGGGACTAGATGTGTTAGCTTAGGTTATATTACGTTATAGACGAATATAATGTTCCCCCCAAGAAGTAGAGCCGATAGGCCAGGAATGGCGTAAAATACTGCATCCGAGATGTTAGCCTGCCTTATGTTAGGATATATATCGCTGTAGATGTTTATAATGTCCCAACCGAGACGTACGGGACGACAGGAACGGGATTCTGTAAAACATTACCAGCGAGGGGCTAGATGGGTTAGGTTAGGTTATGTTACGTTATAGACGTATATAATGTTCCCACCGAGAAGTAGAGCCGATACTCCAGGAATGGCGTAAAATACTGCATCCGAGATGATAGCCTGCCTTAGGTTAGGATATATAACGCTATAGACGTATATAATATTCCAACCGAGATGTACGGGACGTCACGAACAGGATTCTGTAAAACATTACCAGCGAGGGGCTAAATGTGTTAGGTTAGGTTATATTACGTTATAGACCTATATAATGTTCCCACCGAGAAGTAGGGGCCGATACGACAGGAATGTTGTAAAATACTACAACCGAGATGTTAGACTGCCTTACGTTAGGATATATATCGCTGTAGATGTTTATAATGTCCCAACCGAGACGTACGGGACGACAGGAACGGGATTCTGTAAAACATTACCAGCGAGGGGCTAGATGGGTTAGGTTAGGTTGCGATACGTTATAGACATATATAATGTTCCCACCGATAAGTAGGGGCCGATATGCCAGGAATGTTGTAAAATACTGCATCCGAGATGATAGCCTGCCTTAGATTAGGATATATAACGCTATAGACGTATATAATATCCCAACCGAGATGTACGGGAGGTCACGAACGGGATTCTGTAAAACATTACCAGCGAGGGGCTAGATGGGTTAGGTTAGGTTGTGATACGTTATAGACATATATAATGTTCCCACCGATAATTAGGGGCCGATATGCCAGGAATGTTGTAAAATACTGCATTCGAGATGATAGCCTGCCTTAGATTAGGATATATAACGCTATAAACGTATATAATATCCCAACCGAGACGTACTGGACGACAGGAACGGGATTCTGTAAAACATTACCAGCGAGGGGCTGGGTTAGAGGATGTGTTATCTTAGGTTATATTACGTTATAGACGAATATAATGTTCCCCCCAAGAAGTAGAGCCGATAGGCCAGGAATGGCGTAAAATACTGCATCCGAGATGTTAGCCTGCCTTATGTTAGGATATATATCGCTGTAGATGTTTATAATGTCCCAACCGAGACGTACGGGACGACAGGAACGGGATTCTGTAAAACATTACCAGCGAGGGGCTAGATGTGTTAGGTTAGGTTATGTTACGTTATAGACGTATATAATGTTCCCACCGAGAAGTAGAGCCGATACTCCAGGAATGGCGTAAAATACTGCATCCGAGATGATAGCCTGCCTTAGGTTAGGATATATAACGCTATAGACGTATATAATATTCCAACCGAGATGTACGGGACGTCACGAACAGGATTCTGTAAAACATTACCAGCGAGGGGCTAAATGTGTTAGGTTAGGTTATATTACGTTATAGACCTATATAATGTTCCCACCGAGAAGTAGGGGCCGATACGACAGGAATGTTGTAAAATACTACAACCGAGATGTTAGCCTGCCTTACGTTAGGATATATATCGCTGTAGATGTTTATAATGTCCCAACCGAGACGTACGGGACGACAGGAACGGGATTCTGTAAAACATTACCAGCGAGGGGCTAGATGGGTTAGGTTAGGTTGCGATACGTTATAGACATATATAATGTTCCCACCGATAAGTAGGGGCCGATATGCCAGGAATGTTGTAAAATCCTGCATCCGAGATGATAGCCTGCCTTAGATTAGGATATATAACGCTATAGACGTATATAATATCCCAACCGAGATGTACGGGAGGTCACGAACGGGATTCTGTAAAACATTACCAGCGAGGGGCTAGATGGGTTAGGTTAGGTTGTGATACGTTATAGACATATATAATGTTCCCACCGATAAGTAGGGGCCGATATGCCAGGAATGTTGTAAAATACTGCATCCGAGATGATAGCCTGCCTTATATTAGGATCTATAACGCTATAGACGTATATAATATTCCAACCGAGATGTACGGGACGACACGAACGGGATTCTGTAAAACATTACCAGCGAGGGGCTAGATGTGTTAGGTTAGGTTATATTACGTTATAGACGAATATAATGTTCCCCCCGAGAAGTAGAGGCAGATACGCCAGGAATGTTGTAAAATACTACATCCGAGATGTTAGCCTGCCTTACGTTAGGATATATATCGCTGTAGACGTTTATAATGTCCCAGTCGACGTACGGTACGACACGAACGCGATTCTGTAAAATATTACCAGCGACGGGCTAGATGGGTTAGGTTAGGTTATATTACGTTATAGACGAATATAATGTTCTCCCCGAGAAGTAGAGGCCGATACGCCAGGAATGTTGTAAAATACTACATCCGAGATGTTAGCCTGCCTTACGTTAGGATATATATCACTGTAGACGTTTATAATGTCCCAACCGAGACGTACTGGACGACAGGAACGGGATTCTGTAAAACATTACCAGCGAGGGGCTGGGTTAGGGGATGTGTTAGCTTAGGTTATATTACGTTATAGACGAATATAATGTTCCCTCCAAGAAGTAGAGCCGATAGGCCAGGAATGGCGTAAAATACTGCATCCGAGATGTTAGCCTGCCTTATGTTAGGATATATATCGCTGTAGATGTTTATAATGTCCCAACCGAGACGTACGGGACGACAGGAACGGGATTCTGTATCACATTACCAGAGAGGGACTAGATGTGTTAGGTTAGGATATATTACGTTATAGACGAATATAATGTTCCCACCGAGAAGTAGGTGCCGATACGTCAGGAATGTTGTAAAATACTACATCCGAGATGATAGCCTGCCTTAGGTTAGGATATATATCGCTGTAGACGTATATAACGTCCCAACCGAGACGTACGGGACGACACGAACAGGATTCTGTAAAACATTACCAACGACGGGCTAGGTGGGTTAGGTTAGGTTGTGATACGTTATAGACATATATAATGTTCCCACCGATAAGTAGGGGCCGATATGCCAGGAATGTTGTAAAATACTGCATCCGAGATGATAGCCTGCCTTATATTAGGATCTATAACGCTATAGACGTATATAATATTCCAACCGAGATGTACGGGACGACACGAACGGGATTCTGTAAAACATTACCAGCGAGGGGCTAGATGTGTTAGGTTAGGTTATATTACGTTATAGACGAATATAATGTTCCCCCCGAGAAGTAGAGGCCGATACGCCAGGAATGTTGTAAAATACTACATCCGAGATGTTAGCCTGCCTTACGTTAGGATATATATCGCTGTAGACGTTTATAATGTCCCAACCGAGACGTATGGGACGACGGGAACGGGATTCTGTAAAACATTACCAGCGAGCGGCTAAATGTGTTAGGTTAGGTTATATTACGTTATAGACGAACATAATGTTCCCACCGAGAAGTAGGGGCCGATATGCCAGGAATGTTGTAAAATACTGCATCCGAGATGATGGCCTGCCTTAGGTTAGGATATATAACGTTATAGACGTATATAATATCCCAATCGAGACGTACGGGACGACACGAACGCGATTCTGTAAAACATTACCAGCGAGGGGCTAGATGGGTTAGGTTAGGTTATATTACGTTATAGACCTATATAATGTTCCCACCGAGAAGTACGGGCCGATACTCCAGGAATGTTGTAAAATACTACATCCGAGATGTTAGCCTGCCTTACGTTAAGATATATAACGCTATAGACGTATATAATATTCCAACCGAGATTTACGGGACGACAGGAACGGGATTCTGTATCACATTACCAGAGAGGGACTAGATGTGTTAGGTTAGGATATATTACGTTATAGACGAATATAATGTTCCCACCGAGAAGTAGGTGCCGATACGTCAGGAATGTTGTAAAATACTACATCCGAGATGATAGCCTGCCTTAGGTTAGGATATATATCGCTGTAGACGTATATAACGTCCCAACCGAGACGTACGGGACGAAACGAACGGGATTCTGGAAAACATTGCCAGCTATTGGCTAGATGGGTTAGGTTAGTTTGTGATACGTTATAAACGTATATAATGTTCCCACCGTGAAGTAGGGGCCGATACGCCAGGCATGTTGTAAAATACTGCATCCGAGATGATAGCCTGCATTAGGTTAGGATATATAACGCTATAGACGTATATAATATTCCAACCGAGATGTACGGGACGTCACGAATGAGATTGTGTAAAACATTACCAGCCAGGGCCTAGATGTTTTAGGTTAGGATATATTACGTTATAGACGAATATAATGTTCCCACCGAGAAGTAGGGGCCGATATGCCAGGAATGTTGTAGAATACTACATCCAAGATGATAGCCTGCCTTAGGTTAGGATATATATCGCTGTAGACGTATATAATATCCCAACCGAGATGTACGGGACGACAGGAACGGGATTCTGTAAAACATTACCAGCGAGGGCCTAGATGGGTTAGGTTAGTTTGTGATACGTTATAGACGTATATAATGTTCCCACCGAGAACGGGGGCCGATACGCCAGGAATGTTGTAAAATAATACATCCGAGATGATAGCCTGTCTTAAGCTAGGATATATAACGCTATAGACGTATATAATATCCCAATCGAGACGTACGGGACGACACGAACGCGATTCTGTAAAATGTTACCAGCGAGGGGCTAGATGGGTTAGGTTAGGTTATATTACGTTATAGACGAATATAGTGATCCCACCGAGAAGTAGGGGCCGATACGCCGGGAATGTTGTAAAATACTACATCCGAGATGTTAGCCTACCTTAGGTTAGGATATATAACGCTATAGACGTATATAATATTCCAACCGAGATTTACGGGACGACAGGAACGGGATTCTGTATCACATTACCAGAGAGGGACTAGATGTGTTAGGTTAGGATATATTACGTTATAGACGAATATAATGTTCCCACCGAGAAGTAGGGGCCGATACGCCAGGAATGTTGTAAAATACTACATCCGAGATGTTAGCCTGCCTTACGTTAGGATATATATCGCTGTAGAAGTTTATAATGTCCCAACCGAGACGTACGGGACGACAGGAACGGGATTCTGTAAAACATTACCAGCGAGGGGCTAGATGTTAGGTTCGGTCATATTACGTTATAGACCTATATAATGTTCCCACCGAGAAGTAGGGGCCGATACGCCAGGAATGTTGTAAAATACTGCATCCGAGATGATAGCCTGCCTTAGATTAGTATATATAACGCTATAGACGTATATAATATCCCAACCGAGATGTACGGAACGTCACGAACGGGATTCTGTAAAACATTACCAGCGAGGTGCTAGATGGGTTAGGTTAGTTTGTGATACGCTATAGACATATATAATGTTCCCACCGATAATTAGGGCCCGATATGCCAGGAATGTTGTAAAATACTGCATCCGAGATGATAGCCTGCCTTATATTAGGATCTATAACGCTATAGACGTATATAATATTCCAACCGAGATGTACGGGACGACACGAACGGGATTCTGTAAAACATTACCAGCGAGGGGTTAGATGTGTTAGGTAAGGTTATATTACGTTATAGACGAATATAATGTTCCCCCCGAGAAGTAGAGGCCGATACGTCAGGAATGTTGTAAAATACTACATCCGAGATGTTAGCCTGCCTTACGTTAGGATATATATCGCTGTAGACGTTTATAATGTCCCAACCGAGACGTATGGGACGACGGGAACGGGATTCTGTAAAACATTACCAGCGAGGGGCTAGATGTGATAGGTTAGGTTTTATTACGTTATAGACGAATATAATGTTCCCACCGAGAAGTAGGGGCCGATACGCCGGGAATGTTGTAAAATACTACATCCGAGATGTTAGCCTACCTTAGGTTAGGATATATAACGCTATAGACGTATATAATATTCCAACCGAGATTTACGGGACGACAGGAACGGGATTCTGTATCACATTACCAGAGAGGGACTAGATGTGTTAGCTTAGGTTATATTACGTTATAGACGAATATAATGTTCCCCCCAAGAAGTAGAGCCGATAGGCCAGGAATGGCGTAAAATACTGCATCCGAGATGTTAGCCTGCCTTATGTTAGGATATATATCGCTGTAGATGTTTATAATGTCCCAACCGAGACGTACGGGACGACAGGAACGGGATTCTGTAAAACATTACCAGCGAGGGGCTAGATGGGTTAGGTTAGGTTATGTTACGTTATAGACGTATATAATGTTCCCACCGAGAAGTAGAGCCGATACTCCAGGAATGGCGTAAAATACTGCATCCGAGATGATAGCCTGCCTTAGGTTAGGATATATAACGCTATAGACGTATATAATATTCCAACCGAGATGTACGGGACGTCACGAACAGGATTCTGTAAAACATTACCAGCGAGGGGCTAAATGTGTTAGGTTAGGTTATATTACGTTATAGACCTATATAATGTTCCCACCGAGAAGTAGGGGCCGATACGACAGGAATGTTGTAAAATACTACAACCGAGATGTTAGACTGCCTTACGTTAGGATATATATCGCTGTAGATGTTTATAATGTCCCAACCGAGACGTACGGGACGACAGGAACGGGATTCTGTAAAACATTACCAGCGAGGGGCTAGATGGGTTAGGTTAGGTTGCGATACGTTATAGACATATATAATGTTCCCACCGATAAGTAGGGGCCGATATGCCAGGAATGTTGTAAAATACTGCATCCGAGATGATAGCCTGCCTTAGATTAGGATATATAACGCTATAGACGTATATAATATCCCAACCGAGATGTACGGGAGGTCACGAACGGGATTCTGTAAAACATTACCAGCGAGGGGCTAGATGGGTTAGGTTAGGTTGTGATACGTTATAGACATATATAATGTTCCCACCGATAATTAGGGGCCGATATGCCAGGAATGTTGTAAAATACTGCATTCGAGATGATAGCCTGCCTTAGATTAGGATATATAACGCTATAAACGTATATAATATCCCAACCGAGACGTACTGGACGACAGGAACGGGATTCTGTAAAACATTACCAGCGAGGGGCTGGGTTAGAGGATGTGTTATCTTAGGTTATATTACGTTATAGACGAATATAATGTTCCCCCCAAGAAGTAGAGCCGATAGGCCAGGAATGGCGTAAAATACTGCATCCGAGATGTTAGCCTGCCTTATGTTAGGATATATATCGCTGTAGATGTTTATAATGTCCCAACCGAGACGTACGGGACGACAGGAACGGGATTCTGTAAAACATTACCAGCGAGGGGCTAGATGTGTTAGGTTAGGTTATGTTACGTTATAGACGTATATAATGTTCCCACCGAGAAGTAGAGCCGATACTCCAGGAATGGCGTAAAATACTGCATCCGAGATGATAGCCTGCCTTAGGTTAGGATATATAACGCTATAGACGTATATAATATTCCAACCGAGATGTACGGGACGTCACGAACAGGATTCTGTAAAACATTACCAGCGAGGGGCTAAATGTGTTAGGTTAGGTTATATTACGTTATAGACCTATATAATGTTCCCACCGAGAAGTAGGGGCCGATACGACAGGAATGTTGTAAAATACTACAACCGAGATGTTAGCCTGCCTTACGTTAGGATATATATCGCTGTAGATGTTTATAATGTCCCAACCGAGACGTACGGGACGACAGGAACGGGATTCTGTAAAACATTACCAGCGAGGGGCTAGATGGGTTAGGTTAGGTTGCGATACGTTATAGACATATATAATGTTCCCACCGATAAGTAGGGGCCGATATGCCAGGAATGTTGTAAAATCCTGCATCCGAGATGATAGCCTGCCTTAGATTAGGATATATAACGCTATAGACGTATATAATATCCCAACCGAGATGTACGGGAGGTCACGAACGGGATTCTGTAAAACATTACCAGCGAGGGGCTAGATGGGTTAGGTTAGGTTGTGATACGTTATAGACATATATAATGTTCCCACCGATAAGTAGGGGCCGATATGCCAGGAATGTTGTAAAATACTGCATCCGAGATGATAGCCTGCCTTATATTAGGATCTATAACGCTATAGACGTATATAATATTCCAACCGAGATGTACGGGACGACACGAACGGGATTCTGTAAAACATTACCAGCGAGGGGCTAGATGTGTTAGGTTAGGTTATATTACGTTATAGACGAATATAATGTTCCCCCCGAGAAGTAGAGGCAGATACGCCAGGAATGTTGTAAAATACTACATCCGAGATGTTAGCCTGCCTTACGTTAGGATATATATCGCTGTAGACGTTTATAATGTCCCAGTCGACGTACGGTACGACACGAACGCGATTCTGTAAAATATTACCAGCGACGGGCTAGATGGGTTAGGTTAGGTTATATTACGTTATAGACGAATATAATGTTCTCCCCGAGAAGTAGAGGCCGATACGCCAGGAATGTTGTAAAATACTACATCCGAGATGTTAGCCTGCCTTACGTTAGGATATATATCACTGTAGACGTTTATAATGTCCCAACCGAGACGTACTGGACGACAGGAACGGGATTCTGTAAAACATTACCAGCGAGGGGCTGGGTTAGGGGATGTGTTAGCTTAGGTTATATTACGTTATAGACGAATATAATGTTCCCTCCAAGAAGTAGAGCCGATAGGCCAGGAATGGCGTAAAATACTGCATCCGAGATGTTAGCCTGCCTTATGTTAGGATATATATCGCTGTAGATGTTTATAATGTCCCAACCGAGACGTACGGGACGACAGGAACGGGATTCTGTAAAACATTACCAGCGAGGGGCTAGATGGGTTAGGTTAGGTTATGTTACGTTATAGACGAATATAATGTTCCCACCGAGAAGTAAGGGCCGATACGTCAGGAATGTTGTAAAATACTACATCCGAGATGATAGCCTGCCTTAGGTTAGGATATATATCGCTGTAGACGTATATAACGTCCCAACCGAGACGTACGGGACGACACGAACGGGATTCTGTAAAACATTACCAGCGACGGGCTAGGTGGGTTAGGTTAGGTTGTGATACGTTATAGACATATATAATGTTCCCACCGATAAGTAGGGGCCGATATGCCAGGAATGTTGTAAAATACTGCATCCGAGATGATAGCCTGCCTTATATTAGGATCTATAACGCTATAGACGTATATAATATTCCAACCGAGATGTACGGGACGACACGAACGGGATTCTGTAAAACATTACCAGCGAGGGGCTAGATGTGTTAGGTTAGGTTATATTACGTTATAGACGAATATAATGTTCCCCCCGAGAAGTAGAGGCCGATACGCCAGGAATGTTGTAAAATACTACATCCGAGATGTTAGCCTGCCTTACGTTAGGATATATAACGCTATAGACGTATATAATATTCCAACCGAGATGTACGGGACGTCACGAATGAGATTGTGTAAAACATTACCAGCCAGGGCCTAGATGTTTTAGGTTAGGATATATTACGTTATAGACGAATATAATGTTCCCACCGAGAAGTAGGGGCCGATATGCCAGGAATGTTGTAGAATACTACATCCAAGATGATAGCCTGCCTTAGGTTAGGATATATATCGCTGTAGACGTATATAATATCCCAACCGAGATGTACGGGACGACAGGAACGGGATTCTGTAAAACATTACCAGCGAGGGCCTAGATGGGTTAGGTTAGTTTGTGATACGTTATAGACGTATATAATGTTCCCACCGAGAACGGGGGCCGATACGCCAGGAATGTTGTAAAATAATACATCCGAGATGATAGCCTGTCTTAAGCTAGGATATATAACGCTATAGACGTATATAATATCCCAATCGAGACGTACGGGACGACACGAACGCGATTCTGTAAAATGTTACCAGCGAGGGGCTAGATGGGTTAGGTTAGGTTATATTACGTTATAGACGAATATAGTGATCCCACCGAGAAGTAGGGGCCGATACGCCGGGAATGTTGTAAAATACTACATCCGAGATGTTAGCCTACCTTAGGTTAGGATATATAACGCTATAGACGTATATAATATTCCAACCGAGATTTACGGGACGACAGGAACGGGATTCTGTATCACATTACCAGAGAGGGACTAGATGTGTTAGGTTAGGATATATTACGTTATAGACGAATATAATGTTCCCACCGAGAAGTAGGGGCCGATACGCCAGGAATGTTGTAAAATACTACATCCGAGATGTTAGCCTGCCTTACGTTAGGATATATATCGCTGTAGAAGTTTATAATGTCCCAACCGAGACGTACGGGACGACAGGAACGGGATTCTGTAAAACATTACCAGCGAGGGGCTAGATGTTAGGTTCGGTCATATTACGTTATAGACCTATATAATGTTCCCACCGAGAAGTAGGGGCCGATACGCCAGCAATGTTGTAAAATACTGCATCCGAGATGATAGCCTGCCTTAGATTAGGATATATAACGCTATAGACGTATATAATATCCCAACCGAGATGTACGGAACGTCACGAACGGGATTCTGTAAAACATTACCAGCGAGGTGCTAGATGGGTTAGGTTAGTTTGTGATACGCTATAGACATATATAATGTTCCCACCGATAATTAGGGCCCGATATGCCAGGAATGTTGTAAAATACTGCATCCGAGATGATAGCCTGCCTTATATTAGGATCTATAACGCTATAGACGTATATAATATTCCAACCGAGATGTACGGGACGACACGAACGGGATTCTGTAAAACATTACCAGCGAGGGGTTAGATGTGTTAGGTAAGGTTATATTACGTTATAGACGAATATAATGTTCCCCCCGAGAAGTAGAGGCCGATACGCCAGGAATGTTGTAAAATACTACATCCGAGATGTTAGCCTGCCTTACGTTAGGATATATATCGCTGTAGACGTTTATAATGTCCCAACCGAGACGTATGGGACGACGGGAACGGGATTCTGTAAAACATTACCAGCGAGGGGCTAGATGTGATAGGTTAGGTTTTATTACGTTATAGACGAATATAATGTTCCCACCGAGAAGTAGGGGCCGATACGCCGGGAATGTTGTAAAATACTACATCCGAGATGTTAGCCTACCTTAGGTTAGGATATATAACGCTATAGACGTATATAATATTCCAACCGAGATTTACGGGACGACAGGAACGGGATTCTGTATCACATTACCAGAGAGGGACTAGATGTGTTAGCTTAGGTTATATTACGTTATAGACGAATATAATGTTCCCCCCAAGAAGTAGAGCCGATAGGCCAGGAATGGCGTAAAATACTGCATCCGAGATGTTAGCCTGCCTTATGTTAGGATATATATCGCTGTAGATGTTTATAATGTCCCAACCGAGACGTACGGGACGACAGGAACGGGATTCTGTAAAACATTACCAGCGAGGGGCTAGATGGGTTAGGTTAGGTTATGTTACGTTATAGACGTATATAATGTTCCCACCGAGAAGTAGAGCCGATACTCCAGGAATGGCGTAAAATACTGCATCCGAGATGATAGCCTGCCTTAGGTTAGGATATATAACGCTATAGACGTATATAATATTCCAACCGAGATGTACGGGACGTCACGAACAGGATTCTGTAAAACATTACCAGCGAGGGGCTAAATGTGTTAGGTTAGGTTATATTACGTTATAGACCTATATAATGTTCCCACCGAGAAGTAGGGGCCGATACGACAGGAATGTTGTAAAATACTACAACCGAGATGTTAGACTGCCTTACGTTAGGATATATATCGCTGTAGATGTTTATAATGTCCCAACCGAGACGTACGGGACGACAGGAACGGGATTCTGTAAAACATTACCAGCGAGGGGCTAGATGGGTTAGGTTAGGTTGCGATACGTTATAGACATATATAATGTTCCCACCGATAAGTAGGGGCCGATATGCCAGGAATGTTGTAAAATACTGCATCCGAGATGATAGCCTGCCTTAGATTAGGATATATAACGCTATAGACGTATATAATATCCCAACCGAGATGTACGGGAGGTCACGAACAGGATTCTGTAAAACATTACCAGCGAGGGGCTAGATGGGTTAGGTTAGGTTGTGATACGTTATAGACATATATAATGTTCCCACCGATAATTAGGGGCCGATATGCCAGGAATGTTGTAAAATACTGCATTCGAGATGATAGCCTGCCTTAGATTAGGATATATAACGCTATAAACGTATATAATATCCCAACCGAGACGTACTGGACGACAGGAACGGGATTCTGTAAAACATTACCAGCGAGGGGCTGGGTTAGAGGATGTGTTATCTTAGGTTATATTACGTTATAGACGAATATAATGTTCCCCCCAAGAAGTAGAGCCGATAGGCCAGGAATGGCGTAAAATACTGCATCCGAGATGTTAGCCTGCCTTATGTTAGGATATATATCGCTGTAGATGTTTATAATGTCCCAACCGAGACGTACGGGACGACAGGAACGGGATTCTGTAAAACATTACCAGCGAGGGGCTAGATGTGTTAGGTTAGGTTATGTTACGTTATAGACGTATATAATGTTCCCACCGAGAAGTAGAGCCGATACTCCAGGAATGGCGTAAAATACTGCATCCGAGATGATAGCCTGCCTTAGGTTAGGATATATAACGCTATAGACGTATATAATATTCCAACCGAGATGTACGGGACGTCACGAACAGGATTCTGTAAAACATTACCAGCGAGGGGCTAAATGTGTTAGGTTAGGTTATATTACGTTATAGACCTATATAATGTTCCCACCGAGAAGTAGGGGCCGATACGACAGGAATGTTGTAAAATACTACAACCGAGATGTTAGCCTGCCTTACGTTAGGATATATATCGCTGTAGATGTTTATAATGTCCCAACCGAGACGTACGGGACGACAGGAACGGGATTCTGTAAAACATTACCAGCGAGGGGCTAGATGGGTTAGGTTAGGTTGCGATACGTTATAGACATATATAATGTTCCCACCGATAAGTAGGGGCCGATATGCCAGGAATGTTGTAAAATCCTGCATCCGAGATGATAGCCTGCCTTAGATTAGGATATATAACGCTATAGACGTATATAATATCCCAACCGAGATGTACGGGAGGTCACGAACGGGATTCTGTAAAACATTACCAGCGAGGGGCTAGATGGGTTAGGTTAGGTTGTGATACGTTATAGACATATATAATGTTCCCACCGATAAGTAGGGGCCGATATGCCAGGAATGTTGTAAAATACTGCATCCGAGATGATAGCCTGCCTTATATTAGGATCTATAACGCTATAGACGTATATAATATTCCAACCGAGATGTACGGGACGACACGAACGGGATTCTGTAAAACATTACCAGCGAGGGGCTAGATGTGTTAGGTTAGGTTATATTACGTTATAGACGAATATAATGTTCCCCCCGAGAAGTAGAGGCAGATACGCCAGGAATGTTGTAAAATACTACATCCGAGATGTTAGCCTGCCTTACGTTAGGATATATATCGCTGTAGACGTTTATAATGTCCCAGTCGACGTACGGTACGACACGAACGCGATTCTGTAAAATATTACCAGCGACGGGCTAGATGGGTTAGGTTAGGTTATATTACGTTATAGACGAATATAATGTTCTCCCCGAGAAGTAGAGGCCGATACGCCAGGAATGTTGTAAAATACTACATCCGAGATGTTAGCCTGCCTTACGTTAGGATATATATCACTGTAGACGTTTATAATGTCCCAACCGAGACGTACTGGACGACAGGAACGGGATTCTGTAAAACATTACCAGCGAGGGGCTGGGTTAGGGGATGTGTTAGCTTAGGTTATATTACGTTATAGACGAATATAATGTTCCCTCCAAGAAGTAGAGCCGATAGGCCAGGAATGGCGTAAAATACTGCATCCGAGATGTTAGCCTGCCTTATGTTAGGATATATATCGCTGTAGATGTTTATAATGTCCCAACCGAGACGTACGGGACGACAGGAACGGGATTCTGTAAAACATTACCAGCGAGGGGCTAGATGGGTTAGGTTAGGTTATGTTACGTTATAGACGAATATAATGTTCCCACCGAGAAGTAAGGGCCGATACGTCAGGAATGTTGTAAAATACTACATCCGAGATGATAGCCTGCCTTAGGTTAGGATATATATCGCTGTAGACGTATATAACGTCCCAACCGAGACGTACGGGACGACACGAACGGGATTCTGTAAAACATTACCAGCGACGGGCTAGGTGGGTTAGGTTAGGTTGTGATACGTTATAGACATATATAATGTTCCCACCGATAAGTAGGGGCCGATATGCCAGGAATGTTGTAAAATACTGCATCCGAGATGATAGCCTGCCTTATATTAGGATCTATAACGCTATAGACGTATATAATATTCCAACCGAGATGTACGGGACGACACGAACGGGATTCTGTAAAACATTACCAGCGAGGGGCTAGATGTGTTAGGTTAGGTTATATTACGTTATAGACGAATATAATGTTCCCCCCGAGAAGTAGAGGCCGATACGCCAGGAATGTTGTAAAATACTACATCCGAGATGTTAGCCTGCCTTACGTTAGGATATATAACGCTATAGACGTATATAATATTCCAACCGAGATGTACGGGACGTCACGAATGAGATTGTGTAAAACATTACCAGCCAGGGCCTAGATGTTTTAGGTTAGGATATATTACGTTATAGACGAATATAATGTTCCCACCGAGAAGTAGGGGCCGATATGCCAGGAATGTTGTAGAATACTACATCCAAGATGATAGCCTGCCTTAGGTTAGGATATATATCGCTGTAGACGTATATAATATCCCAACCGAGATGTACGGGACGACAGGAACGGGATTCTGTAAAACATTACCAGCGAGGGCCTAGATGGGTTAGGTTAGTTTGTGATACGTTATAGACGTATATAATGTTCCCACCGAGAACGGGGGCCGATACGCCAGGAATGTTGTAAAATAATACATCCGAGATGATAGCCTGTCTTAAGCTAGGATATATAACGCTATAGACGTATATAATATCCCAATCGAGACGTACGGGACGACACGAACGCGATTCTGTAAAATGTTACCAGCGAGGGGCTAGATGGGTTAGGTTAGGTTATATTACGTTATAGACGAATATAGTGATCCCACCGAGAAGTAGGGGCCGATACGCCGGGAATGTTGTAAAATACTACATCCGAGATGTTAGCCTACCTTAGGTTAGGATATATAACGCTATAGACGTATATAATATTCCAACCGAGATTTACGGGACGACAGGAACGGGATTCTGTATCACATTACCAGAGAGGGACTAGATGTGTTAGGTTAGGATATATTACGTTATAGACGAATATAATGTTCCCACCGAGAAGTAGGGGCCGATACGCCAGGAATGTTGTAAAATACTACATCCGAGATGTTAGCCTGCCTTACGTTAGGATATATATCGCTGTAGAAGTTTATAATGTCCCAACCGAGACGTACGGGACGACAGGAACGGGATTCTGTAAAACATTACCAGCGGGGGGCTAGATGTTAGGTTCGGTCATATTACGTTATAGACCTATATAATGTTCCCACCGAGAAGTAGGGGCCGATACGCCAGGAATGTTGTAAAATACTGCATCCGAGATGATAGCCTGCCTTAGATTAGGATATATAACGCTATAGACGTATATAATATCCCAACCGAGATGTACGGAACGTCACGAACGGGATTCTGTAAAACATTACCAGCGAGGTGCTAGATGGGTTAGGTTAGTTTGTGATACGCTATAGACATATATAATGTTCCCACCGATAATTAGGGCCCGATATGCCAGGAATGTTGTAAAATACTGCATCCGAGATGATAGCCTGCCTTATATTAGGATCTATAACGCTATAGACGTATATAATATTCCAACCGAGATGTACGGGACGACACGAACGGGATTCTGTAAAACATTACCAGCGAGGGGTTAGATGTGTTAGGTAAGGTTATATTACGTTATAGACGAATATAATGTTCCCCCCGAGAAGTAGAGGCCGATACGCCAGGAATGTTGTAAAATACTACATCCGAGATGTTAGCCTGCCTTACGTTAGGATATATATCGCTGTAGACGTTTATAATGTCCCAACCGAGACGTATGGGACGACGGGAACGGGATTCTGTAAAACATTACCAGCGAGGGGCTAGATGTGATAGGTTAGGTTTTATTACGTTATAGACGAATATAATGTTCCCACCGAGAAGTAGGGGCCGATACGCCGGGAATGTTGTAAAATACTACATCCGAGATGTTAGCCTACCTTAGGTTAGGATATATAACGCTATAGACGTATATAATATTCCAACCGAGATTTACGGGACGACAGGAACGGGATTCTGTATCACATTACCAGAGAGGGACTAGATGTGTTAGCTTAGGTTATATTACGTTATAGACGAATATAATGTTCCCCCCAAGAAGTAGAGCCGATAGGCCAGGAATGGCGTAAAATACTGCATCCGAGATGTTAGCCTGCCTTATGTTAGGATATATATCGCTGTAGATGTTTATAATGTCCCAACCGAGACGTACGGGACGACAGGAACGGGATTCTGTAAAACATTACCAGCGAGGGGCTAGATGGGTTAGGTTAGGTTATGTTACGTTATAGACGTATATAATGTTCCCACCGAGAAGTAGAGCCGATACTCCAGGAATGGCGTAAAATACTGCATCCGAGATGATAGCCTGCCTTAGGTTAGGATATATAACGCTATAGACGTATATAATATTCCAACCGAGATGTACGGGACGTCACGAACAGGATTCTGTAAAACATTACCAGCGAGGGGCTAAATGTGTTAGGTTAGGTTATATTACGTTATAGACCTATATAATGTTCCCACCGAGAAGTAGGGGCCGATACGACAGGAATGTTGTAAAATACTACAACCGAGATGTTAGACTGCCTTACGTTAGGATATATATCGCTGTAGATGTTTATAATGTCCCAACCGAGACGTACGGGACGACAGGAACGGGATTCTGTAAAACATTACCAGCGAGGGGCTAGATGGGTTAGGTTAGGTTGCGATACGTTATAGACATATATAATGTTCCCACCGATAAGTAGGGGCCGATATGCCAGGAATGTTGTAAAATACTGCATCCGAGATGATAGCCTGCCTTAGATTAGGATATATAACGCTATAGACGTATATAATATCCCAACCGAGATGTACGGGAGGTCACGAACGGGATTCTGTAAAACATTACCAGCGAGGGGCTAGATGGGTTAGGTTAGGTTGTGATACGTTATAGACATATATAATGTTCCCACCGATAATTAGGGGCCGATATGCCAGGAATGTTGTAAAATACTGCATTCGAGATGATAGCCTGCCTTAGATTAGGATATATAACGCTATAAACGTATATAATATCCCAACCGAGACGTACTGGACGACAGGAACGGGATTCTGTAAAACATTACCAGCGAGGGGCTGGGTTAGAGGATGTGTTATCTTAGGTTATATTACGTTATAGACGAATATAATGTTCCCCCCAAGAAGTAGAGCCGATAGGCCAGGAATGGCGTAAAATACTGCATCCGAGATGTTAGCCTGCCTTATGTTAGGATATATATCGCTGTAGATGTTTATAATGTCCCAACCGAGACGTACGGGACGACAGGAACGGGATTCTGTAAAACATTACCAGCGAGGGGCTAGATGTGTTAGGTTAGGTTATGTTACGTTATAGACGTATATAATGTTCCCACCGAGAAGTAGAGCCGATACTCCAGGAATGGCGTAAAATACTGCATCCGAGATGATAGCCTGCCTTAGGTTAGGATATATAACGCTATAGACGTATATAATATTCCAACCGAGATGTACGGGACGTCACGAACAGGATTCTGTAAAACATTACCAGCGAGGGGCTAAATGTGTTAGGTTAGGTTATATTACGTTATAGACCTATATAATGTTCCCACCGAGAAGTAGGGGCCGATACGACAGGAATGTTGTAAAATACTACAACCGAGATGTTAGCCTGCCTTACGTTAGGATATATATCGCTGTAGATGTTTATAATGTCCCAACCGAGACGTACGGGACGACAGGAACGGGATTCTGTAAAACATTACCAGCGAGGGGCTAGATGGGTTAGGTTAGGTTGCGATACGTTATAGACATATATAATGTTCCCACCGATAAGTAGGGGCCGATATGCCAGGAATGTTGTAAAATCCTGCATCCGAGATGATAGCCTGCCTTAGATTAGGATATATAACGCTATAGACGTATATAATATCCCAACCGAGATGTACGGGAGGTCACGAACGGGATTCTGTAAAACATTACCAGCGAGGGGCTAGATGGGTTAGGTTAGGTTGTGATACGTTATAGACATATATAATGTTCCCACCGATAAGTAGGGGCCGATATGCCAGGAATGTTGTAAAATACTGCATCCGAGATGATAGCCTGCCTTATATTAGGATCTATAACGCTATAGACGTATATAATATTCCAACCGAGATGTACGGGACGACACGAACGGGATTCTGTAAAACATTACCAGCGAGGGGCTAGATGTGTTAGGTTAGGTTATATTACGTTATAGACGAATATAATGTTCCCCCCGAGAAGTAGAGGCAGATACGCCAGGAATGTTGTAAAATACTACATCCGAGATGTTAGCCTGCCTTACGTTAGGATATATATCGCTGTAGACGTTTATAATGTCCCAGTCGACGTACGGTACGACACGAACGCGATTCTGTAAAATATTACCAGCGACGGGCTAGATGGGTTAGGTTAGGTTATATTACGTTATAGACGAATATAATGTTCTCCCCGAGAAGTAGAGGCCGATACGCCAGGAATGTTGTAAAATACTACATCCGAGATGTTAGCCTGCCTTACGTTAGGATATATATCACTGTAGACGTTTATAATGTCCCAACCGAGACGTACTGGACGACAGGAACGGGATTCTGTAAAACATTACCAGCGAGGGGCTGGGTTAGGGGATGTGTTAGCTTAGGTTATATTACGTTATAGACGAATATAATGTTCCCTCCAAGAAGTAGAGCCGATAGGCCAGGAATGGCGTAAAATACTGCATCCGAGATGTTAGCCTGCCTTATGTTAGGATATATATCGCTGTAGATGTTTATAATGTCCCAACCGAGACGTACGGGACGACAGGAACGGGATTCTGTAAAACATTACCAGCGAGGGGCTAGATGGGTTAGGTTAGGTTATGTTACGTTATAGACGAATATAATGTTCCCACCGAGAAGTAAGGGCCGATACGTCAGGAATGTTGTAAAATACTACATCCGAGATGATAGCCTGCCTTAGGTTAGGATATATATCGCTGTAGACGTATATAACGTCCCAACCGAGACGTACGGGACGACACGAACGGGATTCTGTAAAACATTACCAGCGACGGGCTAGGTGGGTTAGGTTAGGTTGTGATACGTTATAGACATATATAATGTTCCCACCGATAAGTAGGGGCCGATATGCCAGGAATGTTGTAAAATACTGCATCCGAGATGATAGCCTGCCTTATATTAGGATCTATAACGCTATAGACGTATATAATATTCCAACCGAGATGTACGGGACGACACGAACGGGATTCTGTAAAACATTACCAGCGAGGGGCTAGATGTGTTAGGTTAGGTTATATTACGTTATAGACGAATATAATGTTCCCCCCGAGAAGTAGAGGCCGATACGCCAGGAATGTTGTAAAATACTACATCCGAGATGTTAGCCTGCCTTACGTTAGGATATATATCGCTGTAGACGTTTATAATGTCCCAACCGAGACGTATGGGACGACGGGAACGGGAATCTGTAAAACATTACCAGCGAGGGGCTAGATGTGATAGGTTAGGTTTTATTACGTTATAGACGAATATAATGTTCCCCCCGAGAAGTAGAGCCGATACGCCAGGAATGGCGTAAAATACTGCATCCGAGATGTTAGCCTGCCTTAAGTTAGGATATATATCGCTGTAGACGTTTATAATGTCCCAAACGAGACGTACGGGACGACACGAACGGGATTCTGTAAAACATTACCAGCGAGGGGCTAGATGGGTTAGGTTAGTATGTGAACCGTTACAGACGTATATAATGTTCCCACTGAGAAGTAGGTGCCGATACGCCAGGAATGTTGTAAAATACTACATCCGAGATGATAGCCTGCCTCAGGTTAGGATATATAACGCTATAGACGTATATAATATTCCAACCGAGATGTACGGGACGTAACGAGCGGGATTCTGTAACACATTACCAGCGAGGGGCTCGATTTGTTAGGTGAGGTTATATTACGTTATAGACCTATATAATGTTCCCCCCGAGAAGTAGGGCCGATACGCCAGGAATGGCGTAAAATACTACATCCGAGATGATAGGCTGCCTTAGGTTAGGATATATAACGCTGTAGACGTACACAATGTCCCAACCGAGACGTACGGGACGTCACGAACGGGATTCTGTAAAACATTACCAGCGAGGGGCTAGATGGGTTAGGTTAGGTTGTGATACGTTATAGACATATATAATGTTCCCACCGATAAATAGGGGCCGATATGCCAGGAATGTTGTAAAATACTGCATTCGAGATGATAGCCTGCCTTAGATTAGGATATATAACGCTATAGACGTATATAATATCCCAACCGAAATGTACGGGACGACACGAACGGGATTCTGTAAAACATTACCAGCGACGGGCTAGGTGGGTTAGGTTAGGTTGTGATACGTTATAGACATATATAATGTTCCCACCGATAAGTAGGGGCCGATATGCCAGGAATGTTGTAAAATACTGCATCCGAGATGATAGCCTGCCTTATATTAGGATCTATAACGCTATAGACGTATATAATATTCCAACCGAGATGTACGGGACGACACGAACGGGATTCTGTAAAACATTACCAGCGAGGGGCTAGATGGGTTAGGTTAGGTTGTGATACGTTATAGACGTATATAATGTTCCCACCGAGATGTAGCTGCCGATATGCCAGGAATGTTGTAAAATACTGCATCCGAGATGATGGCCTGCATTAGGTTAGGATATATAACGCTATAGACGTATATAATATCCCAGTCGACGTACGGTACGACACGAACGCGATTCTGTAAAATATTACCAGCGACGGGCTAGATGGGTTAGGTTAGGTTATATTACGTTATAGACGAATATAATGTTCTCCCCGAGAAGTAGAGGCCGATACGCCAGGAATGTTGTAAAATACTACATCCGAGATGTTAGCCTGCCTTACGTTAGGATATATATCACTGTAGACGTTTATAATGTCCCAACCGAGACGTACTGGACGACAGGAACGGGATTCTGTAAAACATTACCAGCGAGGGGCTGGGTTAGGGGATGTGTTAGCTTAGGTTATATTACGTTATAGACGAATATAATGTTCCCCCCAAGAAGTAGAGCCGATAGGCCAGGAATGGCGTAAAATACTGCATCCGAGATGTTAGCCTGCCTTATTTTAGGATATATATCGCTGTAGATGTTTATAATGTCCCAACCGAGACGTACGGGACGACAGGAACGGGATTCTGTAAAACATTACCAGCGAGGGGCTAGATGGGTTAGGTTAGGTTATGTTACGTTATAGACGAATATAATGTTCCCACCGAGAAGTAAGGGCCGATACGTCAGGAATGTTGTAAAATACTACATCCGAGATGATAGCCTGCCTTAGGTTAGGATATATATCGCTGTAGACGTATATAACGTCCCAACCGAGACGTACGGGACGACACGAACGGGATTCTGTAAAACATTACCAGCGACGGGCTAGGTGGGTTAGGTTAGGTTGTGATACGTTATAGACATATATAATGTTCCCACCGATAAGTAGGGGCCGATATGCCAGGAATGTTGTAAAATACTGCATCCGAGATGATAGCCTGCCTTATATTAGGATCTATAACGCTATAGACGTATATAATATTCCAACCGAGATGTACGGGACGACACGAACGGGATTCTGTAAAACATTACCAGCGAGGGGCTAGATGTGTTAGGTTAGGTTATATTACGTTATAGACGAATATAATGTTCCCCCCGAGAAGTAGAGGCCGATACGCCAGGAATGTTGTAAAATACTACATCCGAGATGTTAGCCTGCCTTACGTTAGGATATATATCGCTGTAGACGTTTATAATGTCCCAACCGAGACGTATGGGACGACGGGAACGGGAATCTGTAAAACATTACCAGCGAGGGGCTAGATGTGATAGGTTAGGTTTTATTACGTTATAGACGAATATAATGTTCCCCCCGAGAAGTAGAGCCGATACGCCAGGAATGGCGTAAAATACTGCATCCGAGATGTTAGCCTGCCTTAAGTTAGGATATATATCGCTGTAGACGTTTATAATGTCCCAAACGAGACGTACGGGACGACACGAACGGGATTCTGTAAAACATTACCAGCGAGGGGCTAGATGGGTTAGGTTAGTATGTGAACCGTTACAGACGTATATAATGTTCCCACTGAGAAGTAGGTGCCGATACGCCAGGAATGTTGTAAAATACTACATCCGAGATGATAGCCTGCCTCAGGTTAGGATATATAACGCTATAGACGTATATAATATTCCAACCGAGATGTACGGGACGTAACGAGCGGGATTCTGTAACACATTACCAGCGAGGGGCTCGATTTGTTAGGTGAGGTTATATTACGTTATAGACCTATATAGTGTTCCCCCCGAGAAGTAGGGCCGATACGCCAGGAATGGCGTAAAATACTACATCCGAGATGATAGGCTGCCTTAGGTTAGGATATATAACGCTGTAGACGTACACAATGTCCCAACCGAGACGTACGGGACGTCACGAACGGGATGCTGTAAAACATTACCAGCGAGGGGCTAGATGGGTTAGGTTAGGTTGTGATACGTTATAGACATATATAATGTTCCCACCGATAATTAGGGGCCGATATGCCAGGAATGTTGTAAAATACTGCATTCGAGATGATAGCCTGCCTTAGATTAGGATATATAACGCTATAGACGTATATAATATCCCAACCGAGATGTACGGGACGACACGAACGGGATTCTGTAAAACATTACCAGCGACGGGCTAGGTGGGTTAGGTTAGGTTGTGATACGTTATAGACATATATAATGTTCCCACCGATAATTAGGGGCCGATATGCCAGGAATGTTGTAAAATACTGCATCCGAGATGATAGCCTGCCTTATATTAGGATCTATAACGCTATAGACGTATATAATATTCCAACCGAGATGTACGGGACGACACGAACGGGATTCTGTAAAACATTACCAGCGAGGGGCTAGATGGGTTAGGTTAGGTTGTGATACGTTATAGACGTATATAATGTTCCCACCGAGATGTAGCTGCCGATATGCCAGGAATGTTGTAAAATACTGCATCCGAGATGATGGCCTGCATTAAGTTAGGATATATAACGCTATAGACGTATATAATATCCCAGTCGACGTACGGTACGACACGAACGCGATTCTGTAAAATATTACCAGCGACGGGCTAGATGGGTTAGGTTAGGTTATATTACGTTATAGACGAATATAATGTTCTCCCCGAGAAGTAGAGGCCGATACGCCAGGAATGTTGTAAAATACTACATCCGAGATGTTAGCCTGTCTTACGTTAGGATATATATCACTGTAGACGTTTATAATGTCCCAACCGAGACGTACTGGACGACAGGAACGGGATTCTGTAAAACATTACCAGCGAGGGGCTGGGTTAGGGGATGTGTTAGCTTAGGTTATATTACGTTATAGACGAATATAATGTTCCCCCCAAGAAGTAGAGCCGATAGGCCAGGAATGGCGTAAAATACTGCATCCGAGATGTTAGCCTGCCTTATGTTAGGATATATATCGCTGTAGATGTTTATAATGTCCCAACCGAGACGTACGGGACGACAGGAACGGGATTCTGTAAAACATTACCAGCGAGGGGCTAGATGGGTTAGGTTAGGTTATGTTACGTTATAGACGAATATAATGTTCCCACCGAGAAGTAAGGGCCGATACGTCAGGAATGTTGTAAAATACTACATCCGAGATGATAGCCTGCCTTAGGTTAGGATATATATCGCTGTAGACGTATATAACGTCCCAACCGAGACGTACGGGACGACACGAACGGGATTCTGTAAAACATTACCAGCGACGGGCTAGGTGGGTTAGGTTAGGTTGTGATACGTTATAGACATATATAATGTTCCCACCGATAAGTAGGGGCCGATATGCCAGGAATGTTGTAAAATACTGCATCCGAGATGATAGCCTGCCTTATATTAGGATCTATAACGCTATAGACGTATATAATATTCCAACCGAGATGTACGGGACGACACGAACGGGATTCTGTAAAACATTACCAGCGAGGGGCTAGATGTGTTAGGTTAGGTTATATTACGTTATAGACGAATATAATGTTCCCCCCGAGAAGTAGAGGCCGATACGCCAGGAATGTTGTAAAATACTACATCCGAGATGTTAGCCTGCCTTACGTTAGCATATATATCGCTGTATACGTTTATAATGTCCCAACCGAGACGTATGGGACGACGGGAACGGGATTCTGTAAAACATTACCAGCGAGGGGCTAGATGTGATAGGTTAGGTTTTATTACGTTATAGACGAATATAATGTTCCCCCCGAGAAGTAGAGCCGATACGCCAGGAATGGCGTAAAATACTGCATCCGAGATTTTAGCCTGCCTTAAGTTAGGATATATATCGCTGTAGACGTTTATAATGTCCCAAACGAGACGTACGGGACGACACGAACGGGATTCTGTAAAACATTACCAGCGAGGGGCTAGATGGGTTAGGTTAGTATGTGAACCGTTACAGACGTATATAATGTTCCCACTGAGAAGTAGGTGCCGATACGCCAGGAATGTTGTAAAATACTACATCCGAGATGATAGCCTGCCTCAGGTTAGGATATATAACGCTATAGACGTATATAATATTCCAACCGAGAAGTACGGGACGTAACGAGCGGGATTCTGTAACACATTACCAGCGAGGGGCTCGATTTGTTAGGTGAGGTTATATTACGTTATAGACCTATATAATGTTCCCCCCGAGAAGTAGGGCCGATACGCCAGGAATGGCGTAAAATACTGCATCCGAGATGATAGGCTGCCTTAGGTTAGGATATATAACGCTGTAGACGTACACAATGTCGCAACCGAGACGTACGGGACGTCACGAACGGGATTCTGTAAAACATTACCAGCGAGGGGCTAGATGGGTTAGGTTAGGTTGTGATACGTTATAGACATATATAATGTTCCCACCGATAATTAGGGGCCGATATGCCAGGAATGTTGTAAAATACTGCATTCGAGATGATAGCCTGCCTTAGATTAGGATATATATCGCTGTAGATGTTTATAATGTCCCAACCGAGACGTACGGGACGACAGGAACGGGATTCTGTAAAACATTACCAGCGAGGGGCTAGATGGGTTAGGTTAGGTTATGTTACGTTATAGACGAATATAATGTTCCCACCGAGAAGTAAGGGCCGATACGTCAGGAATGTTGTAAAATACTACATCCGAGACGATAGCCTGCCTCAGGTTAGGATATATAACGCTATAGACGTATATAATATTCCCACCGAGATGTACGGGACGTAACGAGCGGGATTCTGTAACACATTACCAGCGAGGGGCTCGATTTGTTAGGTGAGGTTATATTACGTTATAGACCTATATAATGTTCCCCCCCCCCGAGAAGTAGGGCCGATACGCCAGGAATGGCGTAAAATACTGCATCCGAGATGATAGGCTGCCTTAGGTTAGGATATATAACGCTGTAGACGTACACAATGTCCCAACCGAGACGTACGGGACGTCACGAACGGGATTCTGTAAAACATTACCAGCGAGGGGCTAGATGGGTTAGGTTAGGTTGTGATACGTTATAGACATATATAATGTTCCCACCGATAATTAGGGGCCGATATGCCAGGAATGTTGTAAAATACTGCATTCGAGATGATAGCCTGCCTTAGATTAGGATATATAACGCTATAGACGTATATAATATCCCAACCGAGATGTACGGGACGACACGAACGGGATTCTGTAAAACATTACCAGCGACGGGCTAGGTGGGTTAGGTTAGGTTGTGATACGTTATAGACATATATAATGTTCCCACCGATAATTAGGGGCCGATATGCCAGGAATGTTGTAAAATACTGCATCCGAGATGATAGCCTGCCTTATATTAGGATCTATAACGCTATAGACGTATATAATATTCCAACCGAGATGTACGGGACGACACGAACGGGATTCTGTAAAACATTACCAGCGAGGGGCTAGATGGGTTAGGTTAGGTTGTGATACGTTATAGACGTATATAATGTTCCCACCGAGATGTAGCTGCCGATATGCCAGGAATGTTGTAAAATACTGCATCCGAGATGATGGCCTGCATTAGGTTAGGATATATAACGCTATAGACGTATATAATATCCCAGTCGACGTACGGTACGACAGGAACGCGATTCTGTAAAATATTACCAGCGACGGGCTAGATGGGTTAGGTTAGGTTATATTACGTTATAGACGAATATAATGTTCTCCCCGAGAAGTAGAGGCCGATACGCCAGGAATGTTGTAAAATACTACATCCGAGATGTTAGCCTGCCTTACGTTAGGATATATATCACTGTAGACGTTTATAATGTCCCAACCGAGACGTACTGGACGACAGGAACGGGATTCTGTAAAACATTACCAGCGAGGGGCTGGGTTAGGGGATGTGTTAGCTTAGGTTATATTACGTTATAGACGAATATAATGTTCCCCCCAAGAAGTAGAGCCGATAGGCCAGGAATGGCGTAAAATACTGCATCCGAGATGTTAGCCTGCCTTATGTTAGGATATATATCGCTGTAGATGTTTATAATGTCCCAACCGAGACGTACGGGACGACAGGAACGGGATTCTGTAAAACATTACCAGCGAGGGGCTAGATGGGTTAGGTTAGGTTATGTTACGTTATAGACGAATATAATGTTCCCACCGAGAAGTAAGGGCCGATACGTCAGGAATGTTGTAAAATACTACATCCGAGATGATAGCCTGCCTTAGGTTAGGATATATATCGCTGTAGACGTATATAACGTCCCAACCGAGACGTACGGGACGACACGAACGGGATTCTGTAAAACATTACCAGCGACGGGCTAGGTGGGTTAGGTTAGGTTGTGATACGTTATAGACATATATAATGTTCCCACCGATAAGTAGGGGCCGATATGCCAGGAATGTTGTAAAATACTGCATCCGAGATGATAGCCTGCCTTATATTAGGATCTATAACGCTATAGACGTATATAATATTCCAACCGAGATGTACGGGACGACACGAACGGGATTCTGTAAAACATTACCAGCGAGGGGCTAGATGGGTTAGGTTAGGTTGTGATACGTTATAGACGTATATAATGTTCCCACCGAGATGTAGCTGCCGATATGCCAGGAATGTTGTAAAATACTGCATCCGAGATGATGGCCTGCATTAAGTTAGGATATATAACGCTATAGACGTATATAATATCCCAGTCGACGTACGGTACGACACGAACGCGATTCTGTAAAATATTACCAGCGACGGGCTAGATGGGTTAGGTTAGGTTATATTACGTTATAGACGAATATAATGTTCTCCCCGAGAAGTAGAGGCCGATACGCCAGGAATGTTGTAAAATACTACATCCGAGATGTTAGCCTGTCTTACGTTAGGATATATATCACTGTAGACGTTTATAATGTCCCAACCGAGACGTACTGGACGACAGGAACGGGATTCTGTAAAACATTACCAGCGAGGGGCTGGGTTAGGGGATGTGTTAGCTTAGGTTATATTACGTTATAGACGAATATAATGTTCCCCCCAAGAAGTAGAGCCGATAGGCCAGGAATGGCGTAAAATACTGCATCCGAGATGTTAGCCTGCCTTATGTTAGGATATATATCGCTGTAGATGTTTATAATGTCCCAACCGAGACGTACGGGACGACAGGAACGGGATTCTGTAAAACATTACCAGCGAGGGGCTAGATGGGTTAGGTTAGGTTATGTTACGTTATAGACGAATATAATGTTCCCACCGAGAAGTAAGGGCCGATACGTCAGGAATGTTGTAAAATACTACATCCGAGATGATAGCCTGCCTTAGGTTAGGATATATATCGCTGTAGACGTATATAACGTCCCAACCGAGACGTACGGGACGACACGAACGGGATTCTGTAAAACATTACCAGCGACGGGCTAGGTGGGTTAGGTTAGGTTGTGATACGTTATAGACATATATAATGTTCCCACCGATAAGTAGGGGCCGATATGCCAGGAATGTTGTAAAATACTGCATCCGAGATGATAGCCTGCCTTATATTAGGATCTATAACGCTATAGACGTATATAATATTCCAACCGAGATGTACGGGACGACACGAACGGGATTCTGTAAAACATTACCAGCGAGGGGCTAGATGTGTTAGGTTAGGTTATATTACGTTATAGACGAATATAATGTTCCCCCCGAGAAGTAGAGGCCGATACGCCAGGAATGTTGTAAAATACTACATCCGAGATGTTAGCCTGCCTTACGTTAGCATATATATCGCTGTATACGTTTATAATGTCCCAACCGAGACGTATGGGACGACGGGAACGGGATTCTGTAAAACATTACCAGCGAGGGGCTAGATGTGATAGGTTAGGTTTTATTACGTTATAGACGAATATAATGTTCCCCCCGAGAAGTAGAGCCGATACGCCAGGAATGGCGTAAAATACTGCATCCGAGATTTTAGCCTGCCTTAAGTTAGGATATATATCGCTGTAGACGTTTATAATGTCCCAAACGAGACGTACGGGACGACACGAACGGGATTCTGTAAAACATTACCAGCGAGGGGCTAGATGGGTTAGGTTAGTATGTGAACCGTTACAGACGTATATAATGTTCCCACTGAGAAGTAGGTGCCGATACGCCAGGAATGTTGTAAAATACTACATCCGAGATGATAGCCTGCCTCAGGTTAGGATATATAACGCTATAGACGTATATAATATTCCAACCGAGAAGTACGGGACGTAACGAGCGGGATTCTGTAACACATTACCAGCGAGGGGCTCGATTTGTTAGGTGAGGTTATATTACGTTATAGACCTATATAATGTTCCCCCCGAGAAGTAGGGCCGATACGCCAGGAATGGCGTAAAATACTGCATCCGAGATGATAGGCTGCCTTAGGTTAGGATATATAACGCTGTAGACGTACACAATGTCGCAACCGAGACGTACGGGACGTCACGAACGGGATTCTGTAAAACATTACCAGCGAGGGGCTAGATGGGTTAGGTTAGGTTGTGATACGTTATAGACATATATAATGTTCCCACCGATAATTAGGGGCCGATATGCCAGGAATGTTGTAAAATACTGCATTCGAGATGATAGCCTGCCTTAGATTAGGATATATATCGCTGTAGATGTTTATAATGTCCCAACCGAGACGTACGGGACGACAGGAACGGGATTCTGTAAAACATTACCAGCGAGGGGCTAGATGGGTTAGGTTAGGTTATGTTACGTTATAGACGAATATAATGTTCCCACCGAGAAGTAAGGGCCGATACGTCAGGAATGTTGTAAAATACTACATCCGAGACGATAGCCTGCCTCAGGTTAGGATATATAACGCTATAGACGTATATAATATTCCCACCGAGATGTACGGGACGTAACGAGCGGGATTCTGTAACACATTACCAGCGAGGGGCTCGATTTGTTAGGTGAGGTTATATTACGTTATAGACCTATATAATGTTCCCCCCCCCCGAGAAGTAGGGCCGATACGCCAGGAATGGCGTAAAATACTGCATCCGAGATGATAGGCTGCCTTAGGTTAGGATATATAACGCTGTAGACGTACACAATGTCCCAACCGAGACGTACGGGACGTCACGAACGGGATTCTGTAAAACATTACCAGCGAGGGGCTAGATGGGTTAGGTTAGGTTGTGATACGTTATAGACATATATAATGTTCCCACCGATAATTAGGGGCCGATATGCCAGGAATGTTGTAAAATACTGCATTCGAGATGATAGCCTGCCTTAGATTAGGATATATAACGCTATAGACGTATATAATATCCCAACCGAGATGTACGGGACGACACGAACGGGATTCTGTAAAACATTACCAGCGACGGGCTAGGTGGGTTAGGTTAGGTTGTGATACGTTATAGACATATATAATGTTCCCACCGATAATTAGGGGCCGATATGCCAGGAATGTTGTAAAATACTGCATCCGAGATGATAGCCTGCCTTATATTAGGATCTATAACGCTATAGACGTATATAATATTCCAACCGAGATGTACGGGACGACACGAACGGGATTCTGTAAAACATTACCAGCGAGGGGCTAGATGGGTTAGGTTAGGTTGTGATACGTTATAGACGTATATAATGTTCCCACCGAGATGTAGCTGCCGATATGCCAGGAATGTTGTAAAATACTGCATCCGAGATGATGGCCTGCATTAGGTTAGGATATATAACGCTATAGACGTATATAATATCCCAGTCGACGTACGGTACGACAGGAACGCGATTCTGTAAAATATTACCAGCGACGGGCTAGATGGGTTAGGTTAGG
The DNA here is from genome assembly GCA_963969225.1 of Xylocopa violacea. NCBI lineage: Eukaryota > Metazoa > Arthropoda > Insecta > Hymenoptera > Apidae > Xylocopa > Xylocopa violacea. The sequence goes on from CAXAJV010000015.1 coordinate 883,890, forward strand.
TTATATTACGTTATAGACGAATATAATGTTCCCCCCGAGAAGTAGAGGCCGATACGCCAGGAATGTTGTAAAATACTACATCCGAGATGTTAGCCTGCCTTACGTTAGGATATATATCGCTGTAGACGTTTATAATGTCCCAACCGAGACGTATGGGACGACGGGAACGGGATTCTGTAAAACATTACCAGCGAGGGGCTAGATGTGATAGGTTAGGTTTTATTACGTTATAGACGAATATAATGTTCCCCCCGAGAAGTAGAGCCGATACGCCAGGAATGGCGTAAAATACTGCATCCGAGATGTTAGCCTGCCTTACGTTAGGATATATATCACTGTAGACGTTTATAATGTCCCAACCGAGACGTACGGGACGACACGAACGGGATTCTGTAAAACATTACCAGCGAGGGGCTAGATGGGTTAGGTTAGTATGTGAACCGTTATAGACGTATATAATGTTCCCACCGAGAAGTAGGGGCCGATACGCCAGGAATGTTGTAAAATACTACATCCGAGATGATAGCCTGCCTCAGGTTAGGATATATAACGCTATAGACGTATATAATATTCCAACCGAGATGTACGGGACGTAACGAGCGGGATTCTGTAACACATTACCAGCGAGGGGCTCGATATGTTAGGTGAGGTTATATTACGTCATAGACCTATATAATGTTCCCCCCGAGAAGTAGGGCCGATACGCCAGGAATGTTGTAGAATACTGCATCCGAGATGATAGCCTGCATTAGGTTAGGATATATAACGCTATAGACGTATATAATATTAAAACCGAGATGTACGAGACGTCAAGAACGAGATTCTGTAAAACATTACCAGCCAGGGCCTAGATGTGTTGGGTTAGGATATATTACGTTATAGACGAATATAATGTTCCCACCAAGAAGTAGGGGCCGATATGCCAGGAATGTTGTAAAATACTGCATCCGAGATGGTGGCCTGCCTTAGGTTAGGATATATAACGCTATAGACGTATTTAATATCCCAATCGAGACGTACGGGACGACAGGCACGGGATTCTGTAAAACATTATCAGCGAGGGGCTAGATGTGTTAGGTTAGGTTATATTACGTTATAGACCTATATAATGTTCCCATCGAGAAGTACGGGCCGATACGCCAGGAATGTTGTAGAATACTACATCCAAGATGATAACCTGCCTTAGGTTAGGATATATAACGCAATAGACGTATATAATATTCCAACCGAGATGTACGGGACGGCACGAACGGGATTCTGTAAAACATTACCAGCGAGGGGCTAGATGTGTTAGGTTAGGTTATATTACGTTATAGACGAATATAATGTTCCCACCGAGAAGTAGGGGCCGATACGCCAGGAATGTTGTAAAATACTACATCCGAGATGATAGCCTGCCTTAGGTTAGGATATATATCGCTGTAGACGTATATAACGTGCCAACCGAGACGTACGGGACGAAACGAACGGGATTCTGTAAAACATTGCCAGCGATTGGCTAGATGGGTTAGGTTAGTTTGTGATACGTTATGAACGTATATAATGTTCCCACCGTGAAGTAGGGGCCGTTACGCCAGGCATGTTGTAAAATACTGCATCCGAGATGATAGCCAGCATTAGGTTAGGATATATAACGCTATAGACGTATATAATATTCCAACCGAGATGTACGGGACGTCACGAATGAGATTCTGTAAAACATTACCAGCCAGGGCCTAGATGTTTTAGGTTAGGATATATTACGTTATAGACGAATATAATGTTCCCACCGAGAAGTAGGGGCCGATATGCCAGGAATGTTGTAAAATACTGCATCCGAGATGGTGGCCTGCCTTAGGTTAGGATATATAACGCTATAGACGTATTTAATATCCTAATCGAGACGTACGGAACGACACGAACGCGATTCTGTAAAACATTATCAGCGAGGGGCTAGATGTGTTAGGTTAGGTTATATTACGTTATAGACCTATATAATGTTCCCATCGAGAAGTACGGGCCGATACGCCAGGAATGTTGTAGAATACTACATCCAAGATGATAGCCTGCCTTAGGTTACGATATATAACGCTATAGACGTATATAATATTCCAACCGAGATGTACGGGACGGCACGAACGGGATTCTGTAAAACATTACCAGCGAGGGGCTAGATGGGTTAGGTTAGGTTATATTACGTTATAGACGAATATAATGATCCCACCGAGAAGTAGGGGCCGATACGCCGGGAATGTTGTAAAATACTACATCCGAGATGTTAGCCTACCTTAGGTTAGGATATATAACGCTATAGACGTATATAACTTTCCAACCGAGATGTACGGGAGGACAGGAACGGGATTCTGTATCACATTACCAGAGAGGGGCTAGATGTGTTAGGTTAGGATATATTACGTTATAGACGAATATAATGTTCCCACCGAGAAGTAGGGGCCGATACGCCAGTAATGTTGTAAAATACTACATCCGAGATGTTAGCCTGCCTTACGTTAGGATATATATCGTTGTAGAAGTTTATAATGTCCCAACCGAGACGTACGGGACGACAGGAACGGGATTCTGTGAAACATTACCAGCCAGGGGCTAGATGTTAGGTTCGGTGATATTACGTTATAGACCTATATAATGTTCCCACCGAGAAGTAGGGGCCGATACGCCAGGAATGTTGTAAAATACTACATCCGAGATGTTAGACTGCCTTACGTTAGGATATATATCGCTGTAGACGTTTATAATGTCCCAACCGAGACGTACGGGACGACACGAACGGGATTCTGTAAAACATTACCAGCGACGGGCTAGGTGGGTTAGGTTAGGTTGTGATACGTTACAGACATATATAATGTTCCCACCGATAAGTAGGGGCCGATAAGCCAGGCATGTTGTAAAATACTGCATCCGAGATGATAGCCTGCCTTAGATTAGGATATATAACGCTATAGACGTATATAATATCCCAACCGAGATGTACGGAACGTCACGAACGGGATTCTGTAAAACATTACCAGCGAGGGGCTAGATGGGTTAGGTTAGGTTGTGATACGTTATAGACATATATAATGTTCCCACCGATAATTAGGGGCCGATATGCCAGGAATGTTGTAAAATACTGCATTCGAGATGATAGCCTGCCTTAGATTAGGATATATAACGCTATAGACGTATTTAATATCCCAATCGAGACGTACGGAACGACACGAACGCGATTCTGTAAAACATTACCAGCGAGAGGCTAGATGTGTTAGGTTAGGTTATATTACGTTATAGACCTATGTAATGTTCCCACCGAGAAGTAGGGGCCGATACGCCAGGAATGTTGTAGATTACTACATCCGAGATGATAGCCTGCCTTAGGTTAGAATATATAACGCTATAGACGTATATAATATTCCAACCGAGATGTATGGCACGGCACGAACGGGATTCTGTAAAATGTTACCAGCGAGGGGCTAGATGGGTTAGGTTAGGTTACATTACGTTATAGACCTATATTATGTTCCCACCGAGAAGTACGGGCCGATACGCCAGGAATGTTGTAGAATACTACATCCAAGATGATAGCCTGCCTTAGATAAGGATATATAACGCTATAGACGTATATAATATCCCAATCGAGACGTACGGGACGACACGAACGCGATTCTGTAAAATGTTACCAGCGACGGGCTAGATGTGTTATGTTAGGTTATATTACGTTATAGACCTATATAATGTTCCCACCGAGATGTAGGGGCCGATACGCCAGGAATGTTGTAGAATACTACATCCGAGATGATAGCCTGCCTTACGTTAGGATATATATCCCTGTAGACGTTTATAATGTCCCAACCGAGACGTACGGGACGAAAGGAACGGGATTCTGTAAAACATTACCAGCGAGGGGCTAGATGGGTTAGGTTAGATTATGTTACGTTATAGACGAATATAATGTTCCCACAGAGAAGTAGGGGCCGATACGTCAGGAATGTTGTAAAATACTACATCCGAGATGTTAGCCTGCCTTACGTTAGGATATATATCACTGTAGACGTATATAATGTCCCAACCGAGACGTACGGGACGGCAGGAACGGGATTCTGTAAAACATTACCAGCGAGGGGCTAGATGGGTTAGGTTAGTTTGTGATACGTTATAGACGTATATAATGTTCTCACCGAGAACGGGGGCCGATACGCCAGGAATGTTGTAAAATAATACATCCGAGATGATAGCCTGCCTTAGGTTAGGATATATAACGCTATAGACGTATATAATATTCCAACCGAGATGTACGGGACGTCACTAACGAGGTTCTGTAAAACATTACCAGCGAGGGCCTAGATGTGTTAGTTTAGGTTATATTACGTTATAGACGAATATAATGTTCCCACCGAGAAGTAGCGGCCGACATGCCAGGAATGTTGTAAAATACTGCATCCGAGATGATGGCCTGCCTTAGCTTAGGATATATAACGCTATAGACGTATATAATATCCCAATCGAGACGTACGGAACGTCACGAACGCGATTCTGTAAAACATTACCAGCGAGGGGCTAGATGTGTTATGTTAGGTTATATTACGTTATAGACCTATATAATGTTCCCACCGAGAAGCAGGGGCCGATACGCCAGGAATGTTGTAGAATACTACATCCGAGATGATAGCTTGCCTTAGGTTAGGATATATAACGCTATAGACGTATATAATATTCCAACCGAGATGTACGGCACGGCACGAACGGGATTCTGTAAAATGTTACCAGCGAGGGGCTAGATGGGTTAGGTTAGGTTATATTACGTTATAGACCTATATAATGTTCCCACCGAGAAGTAGGGGCCGATACGTCAGGAATGTTGTAAAATACTACATCCGAGATGATAGCCTGCCTTAGGTTAGGATATATATCGCTGTAGACGTATATAACGTCCCAACCGAGACGTACGAGACGAAACGAACGGGATTCTGTAAAACATTGCCAGCGATTGGCTAGATGGGTTAGGTTAGTTTGTGATACGTTATGAACGTATATAATGTTCCCACCGTGAAGTAGGGGCCGTTACGCCAGGCATGTTGTAAAATACTGCATCCGAGATGATAGCCAGCATTAGGTTAGGATATATAACGCTATAGACGTATATAATATTCCAACCGAGATGTACGGGACGTCACGAATGAGATTCTGTAAAACATTACCAGCCAGGGCCTAGATGTTTTAGGTTAGGATATATTACGTTATAGACGAATATAATGTTCCCACCGAGAAGTAGGGGCCGATATGCCAGGAATGTTGTAAAATACTGCATCCGAGATGGTGGCCTGCCTTAGGTTTGGATATATAACGCTATAGACGTATTTAATATCCTAATCGAGACGTACGGAACGACACGAACGCGATTCTGTAAAACATTATCAGCGAGGGGCTAGATGTGTTAGGTTAGGTTATATTACGTTATAGACCTATATAATGTTCCCATCGAGAAGTACGGGCCGATACGCCAGGAATGTTGTAGAATACTACATCCAAGATGATAGCCTGCCTTAGGTTAGGATATATAACGCTATAGACGTATATAATATTCCAACCGAGATGTACGGGACGGCACGAACGGGATTCTGTAAAACATTACCAGCGAGGGGCTAGGTGGGTTAGGTTAGGTTATATTACGTTATAGACGAATATAATGATCCCACCGAGAAGTAGGGGCCGATACGCCGGGAATGTTGTAAAATACTACATCCGAGATGTTAGCCTACCTTAGGATAGGATATATAACGCTATAGACGTATATAATTTTCCAACCGAGATGTACGGGACGACAGGAACGGGATTCTGTATCACATTACCAGAGAGGGGCTAGATGTGTTAGGTTAGGATATATTACGTTATAGACGAATATAATGTTCCCACCGAGAAGTAGGGGCCGATACGCCAGTAATGTTGTAAAATACTACATCCGAGATGTTAGCCTGCCTTACGTTAGGATATATATCGCTGTAGAAGTTTATAATGTCCCAACCGAGACGTACGGGACGACAGGAACGGGATTCTGTAAAACATTACCAGCCAGGGGCTAGATGTTAGGTTCGGTGATATTACGTTATAGACCTATATAATGTTCCCACCGAGAAGTAGGGGCCGATACGCCAGGAATGTTGTAAAATACTACATCCGAGATGTTAGACTGCCTTACGTTAGGATATATCTCGCTGTAGACGTTTATAATGTCCCAACCGAGACGTACGGGACGACACGAACGGGATTCTGTAAAACATTACCAGCGACGGGCTAGGTGGGTTAGGTTAGGTTGTGATACGTTACAGACATATATAATGTTCCCACCGATAAGTAGGGGCCGATAAGCCAGGCATGTTGTAAAATACTGCATCCGAGATGATAGCCTGCCTTAGATTAGGATATATAACGCTATAGACGTATATAATATCCCAACCGAGATGTACGGAACGTCACGAACGGGATTCTGCAAAACATTACCAGCGAGGGGCTAGATGGGTTAGGTTAGGTTGTGATACGTTATAGACATATATAATGTTCCCACCGATAATTAGGGGCCGATATGCCAGGAATGTTGTAAAATACTGCATTCGAGATGATAGCCTGCCTTAGATTAGGATATATAACGCTATAGACGTATATAATATCCCAACCGAGATGTACGGGACGACACGAACGGGATTCTGTAAAACATTACCAGCGACGGGCTAGGTGGGTTAGGTTAGTTTGTGATACGTTATAGACATATATAATGTTCCCACCGATAAGTAGGGGCCGATATGCCAGGAATGTTGTAAAATACTGCATCCGAGATGTTGGCCTGCCTTAGGTTAGGATATATATCGCTGTAGAAGTTTATAATGTCCCAACCGAGACGTACGGGACGACAGGAACGGGATTCTGTAACACATTACCAGCGAGGGGCTAGATGTGTTAGGTTAGGTTATATTACGTTATAGACGAATATAATGTTCCCACCGAGAAGTAGGGGCCGATACGCCAGGAATGTTGTAAAATACTACATCCGAGATGTTAGCCTGCCTTACGTTAGGATATATATCGCTGTAGAAGTTTATAATGTCCCAACCGAGACGTACGGGACGACAGGAACGGGATTCTGTAAAACATTACCAGCCAGGGGCTAGATGTTCGGTTCGGTGATATTACGTTATAGACCTATATAATGTTCCCACCGAGAAGTAGGGGCCGATACGCTAGGAATGTTGTAAAATACTACATCCGAGATGTTAGACTGCCTTACGTTAGGATATATATCGCTGTAGACGTTTATAATGTCCCAACCGAGACGTACGGGACGACAGGAACGGGATTCTGTAAAACATTACCAGCGACGGGCTAGGTGGGTTAGGCTAGTTTGTGATACGTTATAGACATATATAATGTTCCCACCGAGAAGTAGGGGCCGATACGCCAGGAATGTTGTAGATTACTGCATCCGAGATGATGGCCTGCCTTAGCTTAGGATATATAACGCTATAGACGATATAATATCCCAATCGAGACGTACGGAACGTCACGAACGCGATTCTGTAAAACATTACCAGCGAGGGGCTAGATGTGTTATGTTAGGTTATATTACGTTATAGACCTATATAATGTTCCCACCGAGAAGCAGGGGCCGATACGCCAGGAATGTTGTAGAATACTACATCCGAGATGATAGCTTACCTTAGGTTAGGATATATAACGCTATAGACGTATATAATATTCCAACCGAGATGTACGGCACGGCACGAACGGGATTCTGTAAAATGTTACCAGCGAGGGGCTAGATGGGTTAGGTTAGGTTATATTACGTTATAGACCTATATAATGTTCCCACCGAGAAGTAGGGGCCGATACGCCGGGAATGTTGTAAAATTCTACATCCGAGATGTTAGCCTACCTTAGGTTAGGATATATAACGCTATAGACGTATATAATATTCCAACCGAGATGTACGGGACGACAGGAACGGGATTCTGTATCACATTACCAGAGAGGGGCTAGATGTGTTAGGTTAGGATATATTACGTTATAGACGAATATAATGTTCCCACCGAGAAGTAGGGGCCGATACGCCAGGAATGTTGTAGATTACTGCATCCGAGATGATAGCCTGCCTTAGGTTAGGATATATAACGCTATAGACGTATTTAATATCCCAATCGAGACGTACGGAACGACACGAACGCGATTCTGTAAAACATTACCAGCGAGAGGCTAGATGTGTTAGGTTAGGTTATATTACGTTATAGACCTATGTAATGTTCCCACCGAGAAGTAGGGGCCGATACGCCGGGAATGTTGTAAAATACTACATCCGAGATGTTAGCCTACCTTAGGTTAGGATATATAACGCTATAGACGTATATAATATTCCAACCGAGATGTACGGGACGACAGGAACGGGATTCTGTATCACATTACCAGAGAGGGGCTAGATGTGTTAGGTTAGGATATATTACGTTATAGACGAATATAATCTTCCCACCGAGAAGTAGGGGCCGATACGCCAGGAATGTTGTAGATTACTGCATCCGAGATTATAGCCTGCCTTAGGTTAGGATATATAACGCTATAGACGTATTTAATATCCCAATCGAGACGTACGGAACGACACGAACGCGATTCTGTAAAACATTACCAGCGAGAGGCTAGATGTGTTAGGTTAGGTTATATTACGTTATAGACCTATGTAATGTTCCCACCGAGAAGTAGGGGCCGATACGCCAGGAATGTTGTAGATTACTGCATTCGAGATGATGGCCTGCCTTAGGTTAGGATATATAACGCTATAGACGTATATAATATCCCAATCGAGACGTACGGAACGTCACGAACGCGATTCTGTAAAACATTACCAGCGAGGGGCTAGATGTGTTATGTTAGGTTATATTGCCTTATAGACCTATATAATGTTCCCACCGAGAAGTAGGGGCCGATACGCCAGGAATGTTGTAGAATACTACATCCGAGATGATAGCCTGCCTTAGGTTAGGATATATAACGCTATAGACGTATATAATATTCCAACCGAGATGTATGGCACGGCACGAACGGGATTCTGTAAAATGTTACCAGCGAGGGGCTAGATGGGTTAGGTTAGGTTACATTACGTTATAGACCTATATTATGTTCCCACCGAGAAGTACGGGCCGATACGCCAGGAATGTTGTAGAATACTACATCCAAGATGATAGCCTGCCTTAGATAAGGATATATAACGCTATAGACGTATATAATATCCCAATCGAGACGTACGGGACGACACGAACGCGATTCTGTAAAATGTTACCAGCGACGGGCTGGATGTGTTATGTTAGGTTATATTACGTTATAGACCTATATAATGTTCCCACCGAGATGTAGGGGCCGATACGCCAGGAATGTTGTAGAATACTACATCCGAGATGATAGCCTGCCTTACGTTAGGATATATATCCCTGTAGACGTTTATAATGTCCCAACCGAGACGTACGGGACGAAAGGAACGGGATTCTGTAAAACATTACCAGCGAGGGGCTAGATGGGTTAGGTTAGATTATGTTACGTTATAGACGAATATAATGTTCCCACAGAGAAGTAGGGGCCGATACGTCAGGAATGTTGTAAAATACTACATCCGAGATGTTAGCCTGCCTTACGTTAGGATATATATCACTGTAGACGTATATAATGTCCCAACCGAGACGTACGGGACGGCAGGAACGGGATTCTGTAAAACATTACCAGCGAGGGGCTAGATGGGTTAGGTTAGTTTGTGATACGTTATAGACGTATATAATGTTCTCACCGAGAACGGGGGCCGATACGCCAGGAATGTTGTAAAATAATACATCCGAGATGATAGCCTGCCTTAGGTTAGGATATATAACGCTATAGACGTATATAATATTCCAACCGAGATGTACGGGACGTCACTAACGAGGTTCTATAAAACATTACCAGCGAGGGCCTAGATGTGTTAGGTTAGGTTATATTACGTTATAGACGAATATAATGTTCCCACCGAGAAGTAGCGGCCGACATGCCAGGAATGTTGTAAAATACTGCATCCGAGATGATGGCCTACCTTAGGTTAGGATATATAACGCTATAGACGTATTTAATATCCCAATCGAGACGCACGGAACGACACGAACGCGATTCTGTAAAACATTACCAGCGAGGGGCTAGATGTGTTAGGTTAGGTTATATTACGTTATAGACCTATGTAATGTTCCCACCGAGAAGTAGGGGCCGATACGCCAGGAATGTTGTAGATTACTGCATCCGAGATGATGGCCTGCCTTAGCTTAGGATATATAACGCTATAGACGTATATAATATCCCAATCGAGACGTACGGAACGTCACGAACGCGATTCTGTAAAACATTACCAGCGAGGGGCTAGATGTGTTATGTTAGGTTATATTACGTTATAGACCTATATAATGTTCCCACCGAGAAGCAGGGGCCGATACGCCAGGAATGTTGTAGAATACTACATCCGAGATGATAGCTTGCCTTAGGTTAGGATATATAACGCTATAGACGTATATAATATTCCAACCGAGATGTACGGCACGGCACGAACGGGATTCTGTAAAATGTTACCAGCGAGGGGCTAGATGGGTTAGGTTAGGTTATATTACGTTATAGACCTATATAATGTTCCCACCGAGAAGTAGGGGCCGATACGCCGGGAATGTTGTAAAATTCTACATCCGAGATGTTAGCCTACCTTAGGTTAGGATATATAACGCTATAGACGTATATAATTTTCCAACCGAGATGTACGGGACGACAGGAACGGGATTCTGTATCACATTACCAGAGAGGGGCTAGATGTGTTAGGTTAGGATATATTACGTTATAGACGAATATAATGTTCCCACCGAGAAGTAGGGGCCGATACGCCAGGAATGTTGTAAAATACTACATCCGAGATGTTAGCCTGCCTTACGTTAGGATATATATCGCTGTAGAAGTTTATAATGTCCCAACCGAGACGTACGGGACGACAGGAACGGGATTCTGTAAAACATTACCAGCCAGGGGCTAGATGTTAGGTTCGGTGATATTACGTTATAGACCAATATAATGTTCCCACCGAGAAGTAGGGGCCGATACGCCAGGAATGTTGTAAAATACTACATCCGAGATGTTAGACTGCCTTACGTTAGGATATATATCGCTGTAGACGTTTATAATGTCCCAACCGAGACGTACGGGACGACAGGAACGGGATTCTGTAAAACATAACCAGCGAGGGGCTAGATGGGTTAGGTTAGGTTGTGATACGTTACAGACATATATAATGTTCCCACCGATAAGTAGGGGCCGATACGCCAGGAATGTTGTAGATTACTGCATCCGAGATGATGGCCTGCCTTAGGTTAGGATATATAACGCTATAGACGTATATAATATCCCAATCGAGACGTACGGAACGTCACGAACGCGATTCTGTAAAACATTACCAGCGAGGGGCTAGATGTGTTATGTTAGGTTATATTACGTTATAGACGTATATAATGTTCCCACCGAGGAGTAGGGGCCGATACGCAAGGAATGATGTAGAATACTACATCCGAGATGATAGCCTGCCTTAGGTTAGGATATATAACGCTATAGACGTATATAATATTCCAACCGAGATGTACGGCACGGCACGAACGCGATTCTGTAAAATGTTACCAGCGAGGGGCTAGATGGGTTAGGTTAGGATGTGATACGTTATAGATGTGTATATTGTTCCCACCGAGAAGCAGGGGCCGATACGCCAGGAATGTTGTAAAATACTACATCCGAGATGTTAGCCTGCCTTACGTTAGGATATATATCGCTGTAGAAGTATATAATATCCCAACCGAGATGTACGGGACGACACGAACGCGATTCTGTATCACATTACCAGAGAGGGGCTAGATGGGTTAGGTTAGGTTGTGATACGTTATAGACGTATATAATGTTCCCACCGAGAAGTAGGGGCCGATATGCCAGGAATGTTTTAAAATACTGCATCCGAGATGATAGCCTGCCTTAAGCTAGGATATATAACGCTATATACGTATATAATATCCCAATCGAGACGTACGGGACGACACGAACGCGATTCCGTAAAATGTTACCAGCGAGGGGCTAGATGGGTTAGGTTAGGTTATATTACGTTATAGACGAATATAATGATCCCACCGAGAAGTAGGGGCCGATACGCCGGGAATGTAGTAAAATACTACATCCGAGATGCTAGCCTACCTTACGTTAGGATATATATCCCTGTAGACGTTTATAATGTCCCAACCGAGACGTACGGGACGAAACGAACGGGATTCTGTAAAACATTACCAGCGAGGGGCTAGATGGGTTAGGTTAGGTTATGTTACGTTATAGACGAATATAATGTTCCCACAGAGAAGTAGGGGCCGATACGTCAGGAATGTTGTAAAATACAACATCCGAGACGATAGCCTGCCTTAGGTTAGGATATATATCGCTGTAGACGTATATAATATTCCAACCGAGATGTATGGCACGGCACGAACGGGATTCTGTAAAATGTTACCAGCGAGGGGCTAGATGGGTTAGGTTAGGTTATGTTACGTTATAGACGTATATAATGTTCCCACCGAGAAGTAGAGCCGATACTCCAGGAATGGCGTAAAATACTGCATCCGAGATGATAGCCTGCCTTTGGTTAGGATATATAACGCTATAGACGTATATAATATTTCAACCGAGATGTACGGGACGTCACGAACAGGATTCTGTAAAACATTACCAGCGAGGGGCTAAATGTGTTAGGTTAGGTTATATTACGTTATAGACGAATATAATGTTCCCACCGAGAAGTAGGGGCCGATACGTCAGGAATGTTGTAAAATACTACATCCGAGATGTTAGCCTGCCTTACGTTAAGATATGTATCGCTGTAGACGTTTATAATGTCCCAACCGAGACGTACGGGACGGAATGAACGGGATTCTCTAAAACATTACCAGCGAGGGGCTAGATGGGTTAGGTTAGGTTGTTACGTTATAGACGAATATAATGTTACCACCGAGAAGTAAGGGCCGATACGTCAGGAATGTTGTAAAATACTACATCCGAGATAATAGCCTGCCTTAGGTTAGGATATATATCGCTGTAGACGTATATAACGTCCCAACCGAGACGTACGGGACGACACGAACGGGATTCTGTAAAACATTACCAGCGACGGGCTAGGTGGGTTAGGTTAGGTTGTGATACGTTATAGACATATATAATGTACCCACCGATAAGTAGGGGCCGATATGCCAGGAATGTTGTAAAATACTGCATCCGAGATGATAGCCTGCCTTAGGTTAGGACATAAAACGCTATAGTCGTATATAATGTCCCAACCGAGACGTGCGGGACGACACGAACGGGATTCTGTAAAACATTACCAGCGAGGGGCTAGATGGGTTAGGTTAGGTTATGTTACGTTATAGACGGGTATAATGTTCCCACCGAGAAGTAGGGGCCGATATGCCAGGAATGTTGTAAAATACTACATCCGAGATGTTAGCCTGCCTTACGTTAGGATATATATCGCTGTAGACGTTTATAATGTCCCAACCGAGACGTATGGGACGACGGGAACGGGATTCTGTAAAACATTACCAGCGAGGGGCTAGATGTGATAGGTTAGGTTTTATTACGTTATAGACGAATATAATGTTCCCCCCGAGAAGTAGAGCCGATACGCCAGGAATGGCGTAAAATACTGCATCCGAGATGTTAGCCTGCCTTAAGTTAGGATATATATCGCTGTAGACGTTTATAATGTCCCAACCGAGACGTACGGGACGACACGAACGGGATTCTGTAAAACATTACCAGCGAGGGGCTAGATGGGTTAGGTTAGTATGTGAACCGTTATAGACGTATATAATGTTCCCACCGAGAAGTAGGGGCCGATACGCCAGGAATGTTGTAAAATACTACATCCGAGATGATAGCCTGCCTCAGGTTAGGATATATAACGCTATAGACGTATATAATATTCCAACCGAGATGTACGGGACGTAACGAGCGGGATTCTGTAACACATTACCAGCGAGGGGCTCGATTTGTTAGGTGAGGTTATATTACGTTATAGACCTATATAATGTTCCCCCCGAGAAGTAGGGCCGATACGCCAGGAATGGCGTAAAATACTGCATCCGAGATTATAGGCTGCCTTAGGTTAGGATATATAACGCTGTAGACGTACACAATGTCCCAACCGAGACGTACGGGACGACAGGAACGGGATTCTGTAAAACATTACCAGCGAGGGGCTAGATGGGTTAGGTTAGGTTGTGATACGTTATAGACGTATATAATGTTCCCACCGAGATGTAGCTGCCGATATGCCAGGAATGTTGTAAAATACTGCATCCGAGATGATGGCCTGCATTAGGTTAGGATATATAACGCTATAGACGTATATAATATCCCAGTCTACGTACGGAACGACACGAACGCGATTCTGTAAAATATTACCAGCGACGGGCTAGATGGGTTAGGTTAGGTTATATTACGTTATAGACGAATATAATGTTCTCCCCGAGAAGTAGAGGCCGATACGCCATGAATGTTGTAAAATACTACATCCGAGATGTTAGCCTGCCTTACGTTAGGATATATATCACTGTAGACGTTTAGAATGTCCCAACCGAGACGTACGGGACGACACGAACGGGATTCTGTAAAACATTACCAGCGAGGGGCTAGATGGGTTAGGTTAGTATGTGAACCGTTATAGACGTATATAATGTTCCCACCGAGAAGTAGGGGCCGATACGCCAGGAATGTTGTAAAATACTACATCCGAGATGATAGCCTGCCTCAGGTTAGGATATATAACGCTATAGACGTATATAATATTCCAGCCGAGATGTACGGGACGTAACGAGCGGGATTCTGTAAAACATTACCAGCGAGGTGCTAGATTTGTTAGGTGAGGTTATATTACGTTATAGACCTATATAATGTTCCCCCCGAGAAGTAGAGCCGATACTCCAGGAATGGCGTAAAATACTGCATCCGAGATGATAGCCTGCCTTAGGTTAGGATATATAACGCTATAGACGTATATAATATTCCATCCGAGATGTACGGGACGTCACGAACAGGATTCTGTAAAACATTACCAGCGAGGGGATAAATGTGTTAGGTTAGGTTATATTACGTTATAGACGAATATAATGTTCCCACCGAGAAGTAGGGGCCGATACGCCAGGAATGTTGTAGAATACTACATCCAAGATGATAGCCTGCCTTAGGTTAGGATATATAACGCTATAGACGTATATAATATTCCAACCGAGATGTACGGGACGTCACTAACTAGGTTCTGTAAAACATTACCAGCGAGAGCCTAGATATGTTAGGTTAGGTTATATTACGTTATAGACGTATATAATGTTCCCACCGAGAAGTAGGGGCCGATACGCCAGGAATGTTGTAGAATACTGCATCCGAGATGATAGCCTGCATTAGGTTAGGATATATAACGCTATAGACGTATATAATATTCCAACCGAGATGTACGGGACGTCAAGGACGAGATTCTGTAAAACATTACCAGCCAGGGCCTAGATGTGTTGGGTTAGGATATATTACGTTATAGACGAATATAATGTTCCCACGAAGAAGTAGGGGCCGATATGCCAGGAATGTTGTAAAATACTGCATCCGAGATGGTGGCCTGCCTTAGGTTAGGATATATAACGCTATAGACGTATTTAATATCCCAATCGAGACGTACGGGACGACAGGAACGGGATTCTGTAAAACATTATCAGCGAGGGGCTAGATGTGTTAGGTTAGGTTATATTACGTTATAGACCTATATAATGTTCCCATCGAGAAGTACGGGCCGATACGCCAGGAATGTTGTAGAATACTACATCCAAGATGATAACCTGCCTTAGGTTAGGATATATAACGCAATAGACGTATATAATATTCCAACCGAGATGTACGGGACGGCACGAACGGGATTCTGTAAAACATTACCAGCGAGGGGCTAGATGTGTTATGTTAGGTTAGATTACATTATAGACGAATATAATGTTCCCACCGAGAAGTACGGGCCGATACGCCAGGAATGTTGTAGAATACTACATCCAAGATGATAGCCTGCCTTAGATAAGGATATATAACGCTATAGACGTATATAATATTCCAACCGAGATGTACGGGACGTCACGAATGAGATTCTGTAAAACATTACCAGCCAGGGCCTAGATGTTTTAGGTTAGGATATATTACGTTATAGACGAATATAATGTTCCCACCGAGAAGTAGGGGCCGATATGCCAGGAATGTTGTAAAATACTGCATCCGAGATGGTGGCCTGCCTTAGGTTAGGATATATAACGCTATAGACGTATTTAATATCCCAATCGAGACGTACGGAACGACACGAACGCGATTCTGTAAAACATTATCAATGAGGGGCTAGATGTGTTAGGTTAGGTTATATTACGTTATAGACCTATATAATGTTCCCATCGAGAAGTACGGGCCGATACGCCAGGAATGTTGTAGAATACTACATCCAAGATGATAGCCTGCCTTAGGTTAGGATATATAACGCTATAGACGTATATAATATTCCAACCGAGATGTACGGGACGGCACGAACGGGATTCTGTAAAACATTACCAGCGAGGGGCTAGATGGGTTAGGTTAGGTTATATTACGTTATAGACGAATATAATGATCCCACCGAGAAGTAGGGGCCGATACGCCGGGAATGTTGTAAAATACTACATCCGAGATGTTAGCCTACCTTAGGTTAGGATATATAACGCTATAGACGTATATAATTTTCCAACCGAGATGTACGGGTCGACAGGAACGGGATTCTGTATCACATTACCAGAGAGGGGCTAGATGTGTTAGGTTAAGATATATTACGTTATAGACGAATATAATGTTCCCACCGAGAAGTAGGGGCCGATACGCCAGGAATGTTGTAAAATACTACATCCGAGATGTTAGCCTGCCTTACGTTAGGATATATATCGCTGTAGAAGTTTATAATGTCCCAACCGAGACGTACGGGACGACAGGAACGGGATTCTGTAAAACATTACCAGCCAGGGGCTAGATGTTAGGTTCGGTGATATTACGTTATAGACCTATATAATGTTCCCACCGAGAAGTAGGGGCCGATACGCCAGGAATGTTGTAAAATACTACATCCGAGATGTTAGACTGCCTTACGTTAGGATATATATCGCTGTAGACGTTTATAATGTCCCAACCGAGACGTACGGGACGACAGGAACGGGATTCTGTAAAACATAACCAGCGAGGGGCTAGATGGGTTAGGTTAGGTTGTGATACGTTACAGACATATATAATGTTCCCACCGATAAGTAGGGGCCGATAAGCCAGGCATGTTGTAAAATACTGCATCCGAGATGATAGCCTGCCTTAGATTAGGATATATAACGCTATAGACGTATATAATATCCCAACCGAGATGTACGGAACGTCACGAACGGGATTCTGTAAAACATTACCAGCGAGGGGCTAGATGGGTTAGGTTAGGTTGTGATACGTTATAAACATATATAATGTTCCCACCGATAATTAGGGGCCGATATGCCAGGAATGTTGTAAAATACTGCATTCGAGATGATAGCCTGCCTTAGATTAGGATATATAACGCTATAGACGTATATAATATCCCAACCGAGATGTACGGGACGACACGAACGGGATTCTGTAAAACATTACCAGCGACGGGCTAGGTGGGTTAGGTTAGTTTGTGATACGTTATAGACATATATAATGTTCCCACCGATAAGTAGGGGCCGATATGCCAGGAATGTTGTAAAATACTGCATCCGAGATGTTAGCCTGCCTTAGGTTAGGATATATATCGCTGTAGAAGTTTATAATGTCCCAACCGAGACGTACGGGACGACAGGAACGGGATTCTGTAAAACATTACCAGCCAGGGGCTAGATGTTCGGTTCGGTGATATTACGTTATAGACCTATATAATGTTCCCACCGAGAAGTAGGGGCCGATACGCTAGGAATGTTGTAAAATACTACATCCGAGATATTAGACTGCCTTACGTTAGGATATATATCGCTGTAGACGTTTATAATGTCCCAACCGAGACGTACGGGACGACAGGAACGGGATTCTGTAAAACATTACCAGCGACGGGCTAGGTGGGTTAGGTTAGGTTGTGATACGTTATAGACATATATAATGTTCCCACCGATAAGTAGGGGCCGATATGCCAGGAATGTTGTAAAATACTGCATCCGAGATTATAGGCTGCCTTAGGTTAGGATATATAACGCTGTAGACGTACACAATGTCCCAACCGAGACGTACGGGACGACAGGAACGGGATTCTGTAAAACATTACCAGCGAGGGGCTAGATGGGTTAGGTTAGGTTGTGATACGTTATAGACGTATATAATGTTCCCACCGAGATGTAGCTGCCGATATGCCAGGAATGTTGTAAAATACTGCATCCGAGATGATGGCCTGCATTAGGTTAGGATATATAACGCTATAGACGTATATAATATCCCAGTCGACGTACGGAACGACACGAACGCGATTCTGTAAAATATTACCAGCGACGGGCTAGATGGGTTAGGTTAGGTTATATTACGTTATAGACGAATATAATGTTCTCCCCGAGAAGTAGAGGCCGATACGCCATGAATGTTGTAAAATACTACATCCGAGATGTTAGCCTGCCTTACGTTAGGATATATATCACTGTAGACGTTTAGAATGTCCCAACCGAGACGTACGGGACGACACGAACGGGATTCTGTAAAACATTACCAGCGAGGGGATAAATGTGTTAGGTTAGGTTATATTACGTTATAGACGAATATAATGTTCCCACCGAGAAGTAGGGGCCGATACACCAGGAATGTTGTAGAATACTACATCCAAGATGATAGCCTGCCTTAGGTTAGGATATATAACGCTATAGACGTATATAATATTCCAACCGAGATGTACGGGACGTCACTAACCAGGTTCTGTAAAACATTACCAACGAGGGCCTAGATATGTTAGGTTAGGTTATATTACGTTATAGACGTATATAATGTTCCCACCGAGAAGTAGGGGCCGATACGCCAGGAATGTTGTAGAATACTGCATCCGAGATGATAGCCTGCATTAGGTTAGGATATATAACGCTATAGACGTATTTAATATCCCAATCGAGACGTACGGGACGACAGGAACGGGATTCTGTAAAACATTATCAGCGAGGGGCTAAATGTGTTAGGTTAGGTTATATTACGTTATAGACCTATATAATGTTCCCATCGAGAAGTACGGGCCAATACGCCAGGAATGTTGTAGAATACTACATCCAAGATGATAACCTGCCTTAGGTTAGGATATATAACGCAATAGACGTATATAATATTCCAACCGAGATGTATGGGACGGCACGAACGGGATTCTGTAAAACATTACCAGCGAGGGGCTAGATGTGTTAGGTTAGGTTAGATTACGTTATAGACGAATATAATGTTCCCACCGAGAAGTACGGGCCGATACGCCAGGAATGTTGTAGAATACTACATCCAAGATGATAGCCTGCCTTAGATAAGGATATATAACGCTATAGACGTATAGAATATTCCAACCGAGATGTACGGGACGGCACGAACGGGATTCTGAAAAAACATTACCAGCGAGGGGCTAGATGTGTTAGGTTAGGTTAGATTACGTTATAGACGAATATAATGTTCCCACCCAGAAGTAGGGGCCGATACGCCAGGAATGTTGTAAAATACAACATCCGAGATGTCAGCCTGCCTTACGTTAGGATATATATCGCTGTAGACGTTTATATTGTCCCAACCGAGAGGTACGGGACGACAGGAACGGGATTCTGTAAAACATTACCAGCGAGGGGCTAGATGTGTTAGGTTAGGTTGTGATACGTTATAGACATATATAATGTTCCCACCGAGAAGTAGGGGCCGATATGCCAGGAATGTTGCAAAATACTGCATCCGAGATGATAGCCTGCCTTAAGCTAGGATATATAACGCTATAGACGTATATAATATCCCAATCGAGACGTACGGGACGACACGAACGCGATTCTGTAAAATGTTACCAGCGACGGGCTAGATGTGTTATGTTAGGTTATATTACGTTATAGACCTATATAATGTTCCCACCGAGATGTAGGGGCCGATACGCCAGGAATGTTGTAGAATACTACATCCGAGATGATAGCCTGCCTTACGTTAGGATATATATCCCTGTAGACGTTTATAATGTCCCAACCGAGACGTACGGGACGAAAGGAACGGGATTCTGTAAAACATTACCAGCGAGGGGCTAGATGGGTTAGGTTAGGTTATGTTACGTTATAGACGAATATAATGTTCCCACAGAGAAGTAGGGGCCGATACGTCAGGAATGTTGTAAAATACTACATCCGAGATGTTAGCCTGCCTTACGTTAGGATATATATCACTGTAGACGTATATAATGTCCCAACCGAGACGTACGGGACGGCAGGAACGGGATTCTGTAAAACATTACCAGCGAGGGGCTAGATGGGTTAGGTTAGTTTGTGATACGTTATAGACGTATATAATGTTCTCACCGAGAACGGGGGCCGATACGCCAGGAATGTTGTAAAATAATACATCCGAGATGATAGCCTGCCTTAGGTTAGGATATATAACGCTATAGACGTATATAATATTCCAACAGAGATGTACGGGACGTCACTAACGAGGTTCTGTAAAACATTACCAGCGAGGGCCTAGATGTGTTAGGTTAGGTTATATTACGTTATAGACGAATATAATGTTCCCACCGAGAAGTAGCGGCCGACATGCCAGGAATGTTGTAAAATACTGCATCCGAGATGATGGCCTACCTTAGGTTAGGATATATAACGCTATAGACGTATTTAATATCCCAATCGAGACGTACGGAACGACACGAACGCGATTCTGTAAAACATTACCAGCGAGGGGCTAGATGTGTTAGGTTAGGTTATATTACGTTATAGACCTATGTAATGTTCCCACCGAGAAGTAGGGGCCGATACGCCAGGAATGTTGCAGATTACTGCATCCGAGATGATGGCCTGCCTTAGCTTAGGATATATAACGCTATAGACGTATATAATATCCCAATCGAGACGTACGGAACGTCACGAACGCGATTCTGTAAAACATTACCAGCGAGGGGCTAGATGTGTTATGTTAGGTTATATTACGTTATAGACCTATATCATGTTCCCACCGAGAAGCAGGGGCCGATACGCCAGGAATGTTGTAGAATACTACATCCGAGATGATAGCTTGCCTTAGGTTAGGATATATAACGCTATAGACCTATATAATATTCCAACCGAGATGTACGGCACGGCACGAACGGGATTCTGTAAAATGTTACCAGCGAGGGGCTAGATGGGTTAGGTTAGGTTATATTACGTTATAGACCTATATAATGTTCCCACCGAGAAGTAGCGGCCGATATGCCAGGAATGTTGTAAAATACTGCATCCGAGATGATGGCCTACCTTAGGTTAGGACATATAACGTTATAGACGTATTTAATATCCCAATCGAGACATACGGAACGACACGAACGCGATTCTGTAAAACATTACCAGCGAGGGGCTAGATGTGTTAGGTTAGGTTATATTACGTTATAGACCTATGTAATGTTCCCACCGAGAAGTAGGGGCCGATACGCCAGGAATGTTGTAAAATAAAACATCCGAGATGTCAGCCTGCCTTACGTTAGGATATATATCGCTGTAGACGTTTATAATGTCCCAACCGAGAGGTACGGGACGACAGGAACGGGATTCTGTAAAACATTACCAGCGAGGGGCTAGATGGGTTAGGCTAGGTTGTGATACGTTATAGACGTATATAATGTTCCCACCGCGAAGTAGGGGCCGATACGCCAGGAATGTTGTAGAATACTGCATCCGAGATGATAGCCTGCACTAGGTTAGGATATATAACGCTATAGACGTATATAATATTCCAACCGAGATGTACGGGACGTCACGAACGAGATTCTGTAAAACATTACCAGCCAGGGCCTAGATGTGTTAGGTTAGGATATATTACGTTATAGCCGAATATAATGTTCCCACCGAGAAGTAGGGGCCGATATGCCAGGAATGTTGTAAAATACTGCATCCGAGATGATGGACTGCCTTAGGTTAGGATATATAACGCTATAGACGTATTTAATATCCCAATCGAGACGTACGGAACGACACGAACGCGATTCTGTAAAACATTACCAGCGAGGGGCTAGATGTGTTATGTTAACTTATATTACGTTACAGACATATATAATGTTCCCACCGAGAAGTAGGGGCCGATACGCCAGGAATGTTGTAGAATACTACATCCGAGACGATAGCCTGCCTTAGGTTAGGATATATAACGCTATAGACGTATATGATATTCCAACCGAGATGTACGGAACGTCACGAACGCGATTCTGTAAAACATTACCAGCGAGGGGCTAGATGTGTTATGTTAGGTTATATTACGTTATAGACCTATATAATGTTCCCACCGAGAAGTAGGGGCCGATATGCCAGGAATGATGTAGAATACTACATCCGAGATGATAGCCTGCCTTAGGTTAGGATATATAACGCTATAGACGTATATAATATTCCAACCGAGATGTACGGCACGGCACGAACGGGATTCTGTAAAATGTTACCAGCGAGGGGCTAGATGGGTTAGGTTAGGTTACATTACGTTATAGACCTATATTATGTTCCCAACGAGACGTACGGGACGACAGGAACGGGATTCTGTAACACATTACCAGCGAGGGGCTAGATGTGTTAGGTTAGGTTAGATTACGTTATAGACGAATATAATGTTCCCACCCAGAAGTAGGGGCCGATACGCCAGGAATGTTGTAAAATAAAACATCCGAGATGTCAGCCTGCCTTACGTTAGGATATATATCGCTGTAGACGATTATAATGTCCCAACCGAGAGGTACGGGACGACAGGAACGGGATTCTGTAAAACATTACCAGCGAGGGGCTAGATGTGTTAGGTTAGGTTGTGATACGTTATAGACATATATAATGTTCCCACCGTGAAGTTGGGCCGATACGCCAGGAATGTTGTAAAATACTACATCCGAGATGATAGCCTGCCTTAGGTTAGGATATATAACGCTATAGACGTATATAATATTCCAACCGAGATGTACGGGACGACACGAACGCGATTCTGTATCACATTACCAGAGAGGGGCTAGATGGGTTAGGTTAGGTTGTGATACGTTATAGACGTATATAATGTTCCCACCGAGAAGTAGGGGCCGATATGCCAGGAATGTTTTAAAATACTGCATCCGAGATGATAGCCTGCCTTAAGCTAGGATATATAACGCTATATACGTATCTAATATCCCAATCGAGACGTACGGGACGACACGAACGCGATTCCGTAAAATGTTACCAGCGAGGGGCTAGATGGGTTAGGTTAGGTTATATTACGTTATAGACGAATATAATGATCCCACCGAGAAGTAGGGGCCGATACGCCGGGAATGTAGTAAAATACTACATCCGAGATGCTAGCCTACCTTACGTTAGGATATATATCCCTGTAGACGTTTATAATGTCCCAACCGAGACGTACGGGACGAAACGAACGGGATTCTGTAAAACATTACCAGCGAGGGGCTAGATGGGTTAGGATAGGTTATGTTACGTTATAGACGAATATAATGTTCCCACAGAGAAGTAGGGGCCGATACGTCAGGAATGTTGTAAAATACAACATCCGAGACGATAGCCTGCCTTAGGTTAGGATATATATCGCTGTAGACGTATATAACGTCCCAACCGAGACGTACGGGACGACAGGAACGGGATTCTGTAAAACATTACCAGCGAGGGGCTAGATGGGTTAGGCTAGGTTGTGATACGTTATAGACGTATATAATGTTCCCACCGAGAAGTAGGGGCCGATATGCCAGGAATGTTGTAAAATACTACATCCGAGACGATAGCCTGCCTTAGGTTAGGATATATATCGCTGTAGACGTATATAATATCCCAACCGAGATGTACGGGATGACACGAACGCGATTCTGTATCACATTACCAGAGAGGGGCTAGATGGGTTAGGTTAGGTTGTGATACGTTATAGACGTATATAATGTTCCCACCGAGAAGTAGGGGCCGATATGCCAGGAATGTTTTAAAATACTGCATCCGAGATGATAGCCTGCCTTAAGCTAGGATATATAACGCTATATACGTATCTAATATCCCAATCGAGACGTACGGGACGACACGAACGCGATTCCGTAAAATGTTACCAGCGAGGGGCTAGATGGGTTAGGTTAGGTTATATTACGTTATAGACGAATATAATGATCCCACCGAGAAGTAGGGGCCGATACGCCGGGAATGTAGTAAAATACTACATCCGAGATGCTAGCCTACCTTACGTTAGGATATATATCCCTGTAGACGTTTATAATGTCCCAACCGAGACGTACGGGACGAAACGAACGGGATTCTGTAAAACATTACCAGCGAGGGGCTAGATGGGTTAGGATAGGTTATGTTACGTTATAGACGAATATAATGTTCCCACAGAGAAGTAGGGGCCGATACGTCAGGAATGTTGTAAAATACAACATCCGAGACGATAGCCTGCCTTAGGTTAGGATATATATCGCTGTAGACGTATATAACGTCCCAACCGAGACGTACGGGACGAAACGAACGGGATTCTGTAAAACATTACCAGCGAGGGGCTAGATGGGTTAGGTTAGTTTGTGATACGTTATAGACGTATATAATGTTCCCACCGAGAAGTAGGGGCCGATATGACAGGAATGTCTTAAAATACTGCATCCGAGATGATAGCCTGCCTTAAGCTAGGATATATATCCCTGTAGACGTTTATAATGTCCCAATCGAGACGTACGGGACGACACGAACGCGATTCTGTAAAATGTTACCAGCGAGGGGCTAGATGGGTTAGGTTAGGTTATATTACGTTATAGACGAATATAATGATCCCACCGAGAAGAAGGGGCCGATACGCCGGGAATGTAGTAAAATACCACATCCGAGATGTTAGCCTACCTTACGTTAGGATATATATCCCTGTAGACGTTTATAATATCCCAACCGAGACGTACGGGACGAAACGAACGGGATTCTGTAAAACATTACCAGCGAAGGGCTAGATGGGTTAGGTTAGGTTATGTTACGTTATAGACGAATATAATGTTCCCACAGAGAAGTAGGGGCCGATACGTCAGGAATGTTGTAAAATACTACATCCGAGACGATAGCCTGCCTTAGGTTAGGATATATATCGCTGTAGACGTATATAACGTCCCAACCGAGACGTACGGGACGAAACGAACGGGATTCTGTAAAACATTACCAGCGAGGGGCTAGATGTGTTATGTTAGGTTATATTACGTTATAGACCTATATAATGTTCCCACCGAGGAGTAGGGGCCGATACGCAAGGAATGATGTAGAATACTACATCCGAGATGATAGCCTGCCTTAGGTTAGGATATATAACGCTATAGACGTATATAATATTCCAACCGAGATGTACGGCACGGCACGAACGCGATTCTGTAAAATGTTACCAGCGAGGGGCTAGATGGGTTAGGTTAGGATGTGATACGTTATAGACGTGTATAATGTTCCCACCGAGAAGCAGGGGCCGATACGCCAGGAATGTTATAAAATACTACATCCGAGATGTTAGCCTGCCTTACGTTAGGATATATATCGCTGTAGAAGTATATAATATCCCAACCGAGATGTACGGGACGACACGAACGCGATTCTGTATCACATTACCAGAGAGGGGCTAGATGGGTTAGGTTAGGTTGTGATACGTTATAGACGTATATAATGTTCCCACCGAGAAGTA
Organism: Xylocopa violacea; assembly: GCA_963969225.1. Lineage (NCBI taxonomy): Eukaryota > Metazoa > Arthropoda > Insecta > Hymenoptera > Apidae > Xylocopa > Xylocopa violacea. The sequence goes on from CAXAJV010000015.1 coordinate 909,837, forward strand.
GGGGCCGATATGCCAGGAATGTTTTAAAATACTGCATCCGAGATGATAGCCTGCCTTAAGCTAGGATATATAACGCTATATACGTATCTAATATCCCAATCGAGACGTACGGGACGACACGAACGCGATTCCGTAAAATGTTACCAGCGAGGGGCTAGATGGGTTAGGTTAGGTTATATTACGTTATAGACGAATATAATGATCCCACCGAGAAGTAGGGGCCGATACGCCGGGAATGTAGTAAAATACTACATCCGAGATGCTAGCCTACCTTACGTTAGGATATATATCCCTGTAGACGTTTATAATGTCCCAACCGAGACGTACGGGACGAAACGAACGGGATTCTGTAAAACATTACCAGCGAGGGGCTAGATGGGTTAGGTTAGGTTATGTTACGTTATAGACGAATATAATGTTCCCACAGAGAAGTAGGGGCCGATACGTCAGGAATGTTGTAAAATACTACATCCGAGACGATAGCCTGCCTTAGGTTAGGATATATATCGCTGTAGACGTATATAACGTCCCAACCGAGACGTACGGGACGAAACGAACGGTATTCTGTAAAACATTACCAGCGAGGGGCTAGATGGGTTAGGTTAGTTTGTGATACGTTATAGACGTATATAATGTTCCCACCGAGAACGGGGGCCGATACGCCAGGAATGTTGTAAAATAATACATCCGAGATGATAGCCTGCCTTAGGTTAGGATATATAACGCTATAGACGTATATAATATTCCAACCGAGATGTACGGGACGTCACTAACGAGGTTCTGTAAAACATTACCAGCGAGGGCCTAGATGTGTTAGGTTAGGTTATATTACGTTATAGACCTATATAATGTTCCCACCGCGAAGTAGGGGCCGATACGCCAGGAATGTTGTAGAATACTGCATCCGAGATGATAGCCTGCACTAGGTTAGGATATATAACGCTATAGACGTATATAATGTTCCAACCGAGATGTACGGGACGTCACGAACGAGATTCTGTAAAACATTACCAGCCAGGGCCTAGATGTGTTAGGTTAGGGTATATTACGTTATAGCCGAATATAATGTTCCCACCGAGAAGTAGGGGCCGATATGCCAGGAATGTTGTAAAATACTGCATCCGAGATGATGGCCTGTCTTAGGTTAGGATATATAACGCTATAGACGTATTTAATATCCCAATCGAGACGTACGGAACAACACGAACGCGATTCTGTAAAACATTACCAGCGAGGGGCTAGATGTGTTAGGTTAGGTTATATTACGTTATAGACCTATGTAATGTTCCCACCGAGAAGTAGGGGCCGATACGCCAGGAATGTTGTAAAATACTACATCCGAGATGATAGCCTGCCTTAGGTTAGGATATATAACGCTATAGACGTATATAATATTCCAACCGAGATGTACGGGACGACACGAACGCGATTCTGTAAAACATTACCAGCGAGGGGCTAAATGGGTTAGGTTAGGATGTGATACGTTATAGACGTGTATAATGTTCCCACCGAGAAGTAGGGGCCGATACGCCAGGAATGTTGTAAAATACTACATCCGAGATGATAGCCTGCCTTAGGTTAGGATATATAACGCTATAGACGTATATAATATTCCAACCGAGATGTACGGGACGTCACTAACGAGGTTCTGTAAAACATTACCAGCGAGGGCCTAGATGTGTTAGGTTAGGTTATATTACGTTATAGACCTATATAATGTTCCCACCGCGAAGTAGGGGCCGATACGCCAGGAATGTTGTAGAATACTGCATCCGAGATGATAGCCTGCACTAGGTTAGGATATATAACGCTATAGACGTATATAATATTCCAACCGAGATGTACGGGACGTCACGAACGAGATTCTGTAAAACATTACCAGCCAGGGCCTAGATGTGTTAGGTTAGGGTATATTACGTTATAGCCGAATATAATGTTCCCACCGAGAAGTAGGGGCCGATATGCCAGGAATGTTGTAAAATACTGCATCCGAGATGATGGCCAGTCTTAGGTTAGGATATATAACGCTATAGACGTATTTAATATCCCAATCGAGACGTACGGAACAACACGAACGCGATTCTGTAAAACATTACCAGCGAGGGGCTAGATGTGTTAGGTTAGGTTATATTACGTTATAGACCTATGTAATGTTCCCACCGAGAAGTAGGGGCCGATACGCCAGGAATGTTGTAAAATACTACCACCGAGATGATAGCCTGCCTTAGGTTAGGATATATAACGCTATAGACGTATATAATATTCCAACCGAGATGTACGGGACGACACGAACGCGATTCTGTAAAACATTACCAGCGAGGGGCTAAATGGGTTAGGTTAGGATGTGATACGTTATAGACGTGTATAATGTTCCCACCGAGAAGTAGGGGCCGATACGCCAGGAATGTTGTAAAATACTACATCCGAGATGATAGCCTGCCTTAGGTTAGGATATATAACGCTATAGACGTATATAATATTCCAACCGAGATGTACGGAACGTCACGAACGAGATTCTGTAAAACAATACCAGCGAGGGCCTAGATGTGTTAGGTTAGGTTATATTACGTTATAGACCTATATAATGTTCCCACCGAGAAGTAGGGGCCGATACGGCAGAAATGTTGTGAAACACTACATCCTAGGTGTCAGGCTGCCTTAGGTTAGGATATGTAACGCTATAGACGTATATAATGTCACAACCGAGACGTACGTGACGACAGGAACGGGATTCTGTATAACATTACCAGCGAGGGGCTAGATGTATTAGGTTAGGTTATATTACGTTATAGACGAATATAATGTTCCGCCCGAGAAGTAGAGCCGATACGCCAAGAATGGCGTAAAATACTGCATCCGAGATATTAGCCTGCCTTAAGTTAGGATATATATCGCTGTAGATGTTTATAATGTCCCGACCGAGACGTACGGGACGACAGGAACGGGATTCTGTAAAACATTACCAGCGAGGGGCTAGATGGGTTAGGTTATGTTGTGATACGTTATAGACGTATATAATGTTCCCACCGAGATGTAACGGCCGATATGCCAGGAATGTTGTAAAATACTGCATCCGAGATGATGGCCTGCCTTAGGTAAGGATATATAACGCTATAGACGTATATAATATCCCAGTCGAGACGTACGGAACGACACGAACGCGATTCTGTAAAATATTACCAGCGAGGGGCTGGTTGGGTTAGGTTAGGTTATGTTACGTTATAGACGTGTATAGTGTTCCCACCGAGAAGTAGAGCCGATACGCCAGGAATGGCGTAAAATACTGCATCCGAGATATTAGCCTGCCTTAAGTTAGGATATATATCGCTGTAGACGTTTATAATGTCCCGACCGAGACGTACGGGACGACAGGAACGGGATTCTGTAAAACATTACCAGCGAGGGGCTAGATGGGTTAGGTTAGGTTGTGATACGTTATAGACATATATAATGTTCCCACCGATAAGTAGGGGCCGATATGCCAGGAATGTTGTAAAATACTGCATCCGAGATGATAGCCTGCCTTAGATTAGGATATATAACGCAATTGACGTATATAATATCCCAACAGAGATGTACGGGACGTCACGAACGGGATTCTGTAAAACATTACCAGCGAGGGGCTAGATGGGTTAGGTTAGGTTGTGATACGTTATAGACATATATAATGTTCCCACCGATAATTAGGGGCCGATATGCCAGGAATGTTGTAAAATACTGCATCCGAGATGATAGCCTGCCTTAGATTAGGATCTATAACGCTATAGACGTATGTAATATTCCAACCGAGATGTACGGGACGTCACGAACGGGATTCTGTAAAACATTACCGGCGAGGGGCTAGATGTGTTAGGTTAGGTTATATTACGTTATAGACGAATATAATGTTCCGCCCGAGAAGTAGAGCCGATACGCCAGGAATGGCGTAAAATACTGCATCCGAGATGGTAGCCTGCCTTAAGTTAGGATATATATCGCTGTAGACGTTTATAGTGTCCCAACCGAGACGTACGGGTCGACAGGAACGGGATTCTGTAAAACATTACCAGCGAGGGGCTAGATGGGTTAGGTTAGGTTGTGATTAGTTATAGACGTATATAATGTTCCCACCGAGATGTAGCGGCCGATATGCCAGGAATGTTGTAAAATACTGCATCCGAGATGTTAGCCTGCCTTAAGTTAGGATATATATCGCTGTAGATGTTTATAATGTCCCGAGCGAGACGTACGGGACGACAGGAACGGGATTCTGTAAAACATTAAAAGCGAGGTGCTAGATGGGTTAGGTTAGGTTGTGATACGTTATAGACGTATATAATGTTCCCACCGAGATGTAGCGGCCGATATGCCAGGAATGTTGTAAAATACTGCATCCGAGATGATGGCCTGCCTTAGGTTAGGATATATAACGCTATAGACGTATATAATATCCCAGTCGAGACGTACGGAACGACACGAACGCGATTCTGTAAAATATTACCAGCGAGGGGCTGGATGGGTTAGGTTAGGTTATGTTACGTTATAGACGTGTATAGTGTTCCCCCCGAGAAGTGGAGCCGATACGCCAGGAATGGCGTAAAATACTGCATCCGAGATGGTAGCCTGCCTTAAGTTAGGATATATATCGCTGTAGACGTTTATAATGTCCCAACCGAGACGTACGGGACGACAGGAACGGGATTCTGTAAAACATTACCAGCGGGCGGCTAGATTGGTTAGGTTAGGTTGTGATATGTTATAGACGTATATAATGTTCCCACCGAGATGTAGCGGCCGATATGCCAGGAATGTTGTAAAATACTGCATCCGAGATGATGGCCTGCCTTAGGTTAGGATATATAACGCTATAGACGTATATAATATCCCAGTCGAGACGTACGGAACGACACGAACGCGATTCTGTAAAATATTACCAGCGAGGGGCTGGATGGGTTAGGTTAGGTTATGTTACGTTATAGACGTGTATAGTGTTCCCCCCGAGAAGTAGAGCCGATACGCCAGGAATGGCGTAAAATACTGCATCCGAGATGGTAGCCTGCCTTAAGTTAGGATATATATCGCTGTAGATGTTTATAATGTCCCAACCGAGATGTACGGGACGACACGAACGGGATTCTGTAAAACATTACCAGCGTGGGGCTAGATGGGTTAGGTTAGTATGTGATACGTTATAGACGTATATAATGTTCCCACCGAGAAGAAGGGGCCGATACGCCAGGAATGTTGTAAAATACTATATCCGAGATGATAGCCTGCCTTAGGTTAGGATATATAACGCTATAGACGTATATAATATTCCAACCGAGATGTACCGGACGTCACGAACGCGATTCTGTAAAATATTACCAGCGAGGGGCTGGATGGGATAGGTTAGGTTATGTTACGTTATAGACGTGTATAGTGTTCCCACCGAGAAGTAGAGCCGATACGCCAGGAATGGCGTAAAATACTGCATCCGAGATGATAGCCTGCCTTAAGTTAGGATATATAACGCTGTAGACGTACACAATGTCCCAACCGAGACGTACGGGACGGCACGAACGGGATTCTGTAAAACATTACCAGCGAGGGGCTAGATGTGTTAGGTTCGGTTATATTACGTTATAGACCTATATAATGTTCCCACCGAGAAGTAGGGGCCGATACGACAGGAATGTTGTAAAATACTACATCCGAGATGTTAGCCTGCCTTACGTTAGGATATATATCGCTGTAGAAGTTTATAATGTCCCAACCGAGACGTACGGGACGACAGGAACGGGATTCTGTAAAACATTACCAGCGAGGGGCTAGATGTTAGGTTCGGTTATATTACGTTATAGACCTATATAATGTTCCCACCGAGAAGTAGGGGCCGATACGCCACGAATGTTGTAAAATACTACATCCGAGATGTTAGACTGCCTTACGTTAGGATATATATCGCTGTAGACGTTTATAATGTCCCAACCGAGACGTACGGGACGACACGAACGGGATTCTGTAAAACATTACCAGCGAGGGGCTAGATGGGTTAGGTTAGTATGTGAACCGTTATAGACGTATATAATGTTCCCACCGAGAAGTAGGGGCCGATACGCCAGGAATGTTGTAAAATGCTACATCCGAGATGATAGCCTGCCTCAGGTTAGGATATATAACGCTATAGACGTATATAATATTCCAACCGAGATGTACGGGACGTAACGAGCGGGATTCTGTAAAACATTACCAGCGAGGGGCTAGATTTGTTAGGTGAGGTTATATTACGTTATAGACCTATATAATGTTCTCACCGAGAAGTAGGGGCCGATACGCCAGGAATGTTGTAAAATTCTACATCCGAGATGATAGCCTGCCTTAGGTTAGGATGTATAACGCTATAGACGTATATAATATCCCAACCGAGATGAACGGGACGACACGAACGGGATTCTGTAAAACATTACCAGCGAGGGGCTAGATGTGTTAGGTTAGGTTATATTACGTTATAGACGAATATAATGTTCCCCCCGAGAAGTAGGGCCGATACGCCAGGAATGGCGTAAAATACTGCATCCGAGATGTTAGGCTGCCTTAGGTTAGGATATATAACGCTGTAGACGTACACAATGTCCCAACCGAGACGTACGGGACGACAGGAACGGGATTCTGTAAAACATTACCAGCGAGGGGCTAGATGGGTTAGATTAGGTTGTGATACGTTATAGACGTATATAATGTTCCCACCGAGAAGTAGGGGCCGATATGCCAGGAATGTTGTAAAATACCGCATCCGAGATGATGGCCTGCCTTAGGTTAGGATATATATCGCTGTAGAAGTTTATAATATCCCAGTCGAGACGTACGGGACGACAGGAACGGGATTCTGTAACACATTACCAGCGAGGGGCTAGATGGGTTAGGTTAGGTTATGTTACGTTATAGACGTGTACAATGTTCCCACCGAGAAGTAGAGCCGATACGCCAGGAATGGCGTAAAATACTGCATCCGAGATGGTAGCCTGCCTTAAGTTAGGATATATAACGCTGTAGACGTATATAATGTCCCAACCGAGACGTACGGGACGACACGAACGGGATTCTGTAAAAATTACCAGCGAGGTGCTAGATGTGTTTGGTTAGGTTATATTACGTTATAGACGAATATAATGTTCCCCCCGAGAAGTAGAGCGAATACGCCAGGAATGGCGTAAAATACTACATCCGAGATGACAGCCTGCCTTAGGTTAGGATATATAACGCTATAGACGTATATAATATACCAACCGAGATGTACGGGACGACACGAACGGGATTCTGTAAAACATTACCAGCGTGGGGCTAGATGGGTTAGGTTAGTATGTGATACGTTATAGACGTATATAATGTTCCCACCGAGAAGTAGGGGCCGATACGCCAGGAATGTTGTAAAATACTATATCCGAGATGATAGCCTGCGTTAGGTTAGGATATATAACGCTATAGACGTATATAATATTCCAACCGAGATGTACCGGACGTCACGAACGCGATTCTGTAAAATATTACCAGCGAGGGGCTGGATGGGATAGGTTAGGTTATGTTACGTTATAGACGTGTATAGTGTTCCCACCGAGAAGTAGAGCCGATACGCCAGGAATGGCGTAAAATACTGCATCCGAGATGATAGCCTGCCTTAAGTTAGGATATATAACGCTGTAGACGTATATAATGTCCCAACCGAGACGTACGGGACGACACGAACGGGATTCTGTAAAACATTACCAGCGAGGGGCTAGATGTGTTTGGTTAGGTTATATTACGTTATAGACGAATATAATGTTCCCCCCGAGAAGTAGAGCCGATACGCCAGGAATGGCGTAAAATACTACATCCGAGATGATAGCCTGCCTTAGGTTAGAATATATAACGCTATAGACGTATATAATATTCCAACCGAGATGTACGGAACGTCACGAGCGAGATTCTGTAAAACAATACCAGCGAGGGCCTAGATGTGTTAGGTGAGGTTATATTACGTTATAGACCTATATAATGTTCCCACCGAGAAGTAGGGGCCGATACGCCAGTAATGTTGTAAAATTCTACATCCGAAATGATAGCCTGCCTTAGGTTAGGAAATATAACGCTATAGACGTATATAATATACCAACCGAGATGTACGGGACGACACGAACGGGATTCTGTAAAACATTACCAGCGTCGGGCTAGATGGGTTATGTTAGTATGTGATACGTTATAGAGGTATATAATGTTCCCACCGAGAAGTAGGGGCCGATACGCCAGGAATGTTGTAAAATACTACATCCGAGATGACAGCCTGCCTTAGGTTAGGATATATAACGCTATAGACGTATATAATATTCCAACCGAGATGTACCGAACGTCACGAACGGGATTCTGTAAAACATTACCAGCGAGGGGCTAGATGAGTTAGGTTAGGTTATATTACGTTATAGACCTATATAATGTTCCCACCGAGAAGTAGGGGCCGATACGCCAGGAATGTTGTAAAATTCTACATCCGAGATGATAGCCTGCCTTAGGTTAGGATATATAACGCTATAGACGTATATAATATCCCAACCGAGATGTACGGGACGACACGAACGGGATTCTGTAAAACATTACCAGCGAGGGGCTAGATGTGTTAGGTTAGGTTATATTACGTTATAGACGAATATAATGTTCCCACCGAGAAGTAGGGGCCGATACGCCAGGAATGTTGTAAAATACTACATCCGAGATGTTAGCCTGCCTTACGTTAGGATCTATATCGCTGTAGATGTTTATAATGTCCCAACCGAGACGTACGGGACGACAGGAACGGGATTCTGTAAAACATTACCAGCGAGGGGCTAGATGGGTTAGGTTAGGTTGTGATACGTTATAGACATACATAATGTTCCCACCGATAAGTAGGGGCCGATATGCCAGGAATGTTGTAAAATACTGCATCCGAGATGATAGCCTGCCTTAGATTAGGATATATAACGCTATAGACGTATATAATATCCCAACCGAGATGTACGGGACGTCACGAACGGGATTCTGTAAAACGTTACCAGCGAGGGGCTAGATGGGTTAGGTTAGGTTGTGATACGTTATAGACATATATAATGTTCCCACCGATAATTAGGGGCCGATATGCCAGGAATGTTGTAAAATACTGCATCCGAGATGATGGCCTGGCTTAGGTTAGGATATATAACGCTATAGACGTATATAATATCCCAGTCGAGACGTACGGAACGACACGAACGCGATTCTGTAAAATATTAACAGCGAGGGGCTAGATGGGTTAGGTTAGGTTATGTTACGTTATAGACGTGTACAATGTTCCCACCGAGAAGTAGAGCCGATACGCCAGGAATGGCTTAAAATACTGCATCCGAGATGATAGCCTGCCTTAAGTTAGTATATATAACGCTGTAGACGTATATAATGTCCCAACCGAGACGTACGGGACGGCACGAACGGGATTCTGTAAAACATTACCAGCGAGGGGCTAGATGTGTTAGGTTCGGTTATATTACGTTATAGACCTATATAATGTTCCCACCGAGAAGTAGGGGCCGATACGACAGGAATGTTGTAAAATACTACAACCGAGATGTTAGACTGCCTTACGTTAGGATATATATCGCTGTAGACGTTTATAATGTCCCAACCGAGACGTACGGGACGACAGGTACGGGATTCTGTAAAACATTACCAGCGAGGGGCTAGATGGGTTAGGTTAGGTTGTGATACGTTATAGACATATATAATGTTCCCACCGATAAGTAGGGGCCGCCGATACGCCAGGAATGGCGTATAATACTGCATCCGAGATGTTAGGCTGCCTTAGGTTAGGATATATAACGCTGTAGACGTACACAATGTCCCAACCGAGACGTACGGGACGGCACGAACGGGATTCTGTAAAACATTACCAGCGAGGGGCTAGATGTGTTAGGTTCGGTTATATTACGTTATAGACCTATATAATGTTCCCACCGAGAAGTAGGGGCCGATACGACAGGAATGTTGTAAAATACTACATCCGAGATGTTAGCCTGCCTTACGTTAGGATATATATCGCTGTAGAAGTTTATAATGTCCCAACCGAGACGTACGGGACGACAGGAACGGGATTCTGTAAAACATTACCAGCGAGGGGCTAGATGTTAGGTTCGGTTATATTACGTTATAGACCTATATAATGTTCCCACCGAGAAGTAGGGGCCGATACGCCACGAATGTTGTAAAATACTACATCCGAGATGTTAGACTGCCTTACGTTAGGATATATATCGCTGTAGACGTTTATAATGTCCCAACCGAGACGTACGGGACGACAGGTACGGGATTCTGTAAAACATTACCAGCGAGGGGCTAGATGGGTTAGGTTAGGTTGTGATACGTTATAGACATATATAATGTTCCCACCGATAAGTAGGGGCCGCCGATATGCCAGGAATGTTGTAAAATACTGCATCCGAGATGATAGCCTGCCTTAGATTAGGATATATAACGCTATAGACGTATATAATATCCCAACCGAGATGTGCGGGACGTCACGAACGGGATTCTGTAAAACATTACCAGCGAGGGGCTAGATGAGTTAGGTTAGGTTATATTACGTTATAGACCTATATAATGTTCCCACCGAGAAGTAGGGGCCGATACGCCAGGAATGTTGTAAAATTCTACATCCGAGATGATAGCCTGCCTTAGGTTAGGATGTATAACGCTATAGACGTATATAATATCCCAACCGAGATGAACGGGACGACACGAACGGGATTCTGTAAAACATTACCAGCGAGGGGCTAGATGTGTTAGGTTAGGTTATATTACGTTATAGACGAATATAATGTTCCCCCCGAGAAGTAGGGCCGATACGCCAGGAATGGCGTAAAATACTGCATCCGAGATGTTAGGCTGCCTTAGGTTAGGATATATAACGCTGTAGACGTACACAATGTCCCAACCGAGACGTACGGGACGACAGGAACGGGATTCTGTAAAACATTACCAGCGAGGGGCTAGATGGGTTAGATTAGGTTGTGATACGTTATAGACGTATATAATGTTCCCACCGAGAAGTAGGGGCCGATATGCCAGGAATGTTGTAAAATACCGCATCCGAGATGATGGCCTGCCTTAGGTTAGGATATATATCGCTGTAGAAGTTTATAATGTCCCAACCGAGACGTACGGGACGACAGGAACGGGATTCTGTAACACATTACCAGCGAGGGGCTAGATGGGTTAGGTTAGGTTATGTTACGTTATAGACGTGTACAATGTTCCCACCGAGAAGTAGAGCCGATACGCCAGGAATGGCGTAAAATACTGCATCCGAGATGGTAGCCTGCCTTAAGTTAGGATATATAACGCTGTAGACGTATATAATGTCCCAACCGAGACGTACCGGACGACAGGAACGGGATTCTGTAAAACATTACCAGCGAGGGGCTAGATGTGTTATGTTAGGTTATATATCGTTATAGACGAATATAATGTTTCCCCCGAGAAGTAGAGCCGATACGCCAGGAATGGCGTATAATACTGCATCCGAGATGTTAGGCTGCCTTAGGTTAGGATATATAACGCTGTGGAAGTTTGTAATGTCCCAACCGAGACGTACGGGACGACAGGAACGGGATTCTGTAAAACATTACCAGCGAGGGGCTAGATGGGTTAGATTAGGTTGTGATACGTTATAGACGTATATAATGTTCCCACCGAGAAGTAGGGGCCGATATGCCAGGAATGTTGTAAAATACCGCATCCGAGATGATGGCCTGCCTTAGGTTAGGATATATATCGCTGTAGAAGTTTATAATGTCCCAACCGATACGTACGGGACGACAGGAACGGGATTCTGTAACACATTACCAGCGAGGGGCTAGATGTGTTAGGTTCGGTTATATTACGTTATAGACCTATATAATGTTCCCACCGAGAAGTAGGGGCCGATACGACAGGAATGTTGTAAAATACCGCATCCGAGATGATGGCCTGCCTTAGGTTAGGATATATATCGCTGTAGAAGTTTATAATGTCCCAACCGAGACGTACGGGACGACAGGAACGGGATTCTGTAACACATTACCAGCGAGGGGCTAGATGTGTTAGGTTCGGTTATATTACGTTATAGACCTATATAATGTTCCCACCGAGAAGTAGGGGCCGATACGACAGGAATGTTGTAAAATACTACAACCGAGATGTTAGACTGCCTTACGTTAGGATATATATCGCTGTAGATGTTTATAATGTCCCAACCGAGACGTACGGGACGACAGGAACGGGATTCTGTAAAACATTACCTGCGAGGGGCTAGATGGGATAGGTTAGGTTGTGATACGTTATAGACATACATAATGTTCCCACCGATAAGTAGGGGCCGATATGCCAGGAATGTTGTAAAATACTGCATCCGAGATGATAGCCTGCCTTAGATTAGGATATATATCGCTGTAGACGTTTATAATGTCCCAACCGAGACGTACGGGACGACAGGAACGGGATTCTGTAAAACATTACCAGCGAGGGGCTAGATGGGTTAGGTTAGGTTGTGATGCGTTATAGACATATATAATGTTCCCACCGATAAGTAGGGGCCGATATGCCAGGAATGTTGTAAAATACTGCATCCGAGATGTTAGACTGCCTTACGTTAGGATATATATCGCTGTAGACGTTTATAATGTCCCAACCGAGACGTACGGGACGACACGAACGGGATTCTGTAAAACATTACCAGCGAGGGGCTAGATGGGTTAGGTTAGTATGTGAACCGTTATAGACGTATATAATGTTCCCACCGAGAAGTAGGGGCCTATACGCCAGGAATGTTGTAAAATACTACATCCGAGATGATAGCCTGCCTCAGGTTAGGATATATAACGCTATAGACGTATATAATATTCCAACCGAGATGTACGGGACGTAACGAGCGGGATTCTGTAAAACATTACCAGCGAGGGGCTAGATTTGTTAGGTGAGGTTATATTACGTTATAGACCTATATAATGTTCTCACCGAGAAGTAGGGGCCGATACGCCAGGAATGTTGTAAAATTCTACATCCGAGATGATAGCCTGCCTTAGGTTAGGATGTATAACGCTATAGACGTATATAATATCCCAACCGAGATGTACGGGACGACACGAACGGGATTCTGTAAAACATTACCAGCGAGGGGCTAGATGTGTTAGGTTAGGTTATATTACGTTATAGACGAATATAATGTTCCCCCCGAGAAGTAGGGCCGATACGCCAGGAATGGCGTAAAATACTGCATCCGAGATGTTAGGCTGCCTTAGGTTAGGATATATAACGCTGTAGACGTACACAATGTCCCAACCGAGACGTACGGGACGACAGGAACGGGATTCTGTAAAACATTACCAGCGAGGGGCTAGATGGGTTAGATTAGGTTGTGATACGTTATAGACGTATATAATGTTCCCACCGAGAAGTAGGGGCCGATATGCCAGGAATGTTGTAAAATACCGCATCCGAGATGATGGCCTGCCTTAGGTTAGGATATATATCGCTGTAGAAGTTTATAATGTCCCAAACGAGACGTACGGGACGACAGGAACGGGATTCTGTAACACATTACCAGCGAGGGGCTAGATGGGTTAGGTTAGGTTATGTTACGTTATAGACGTGTACAATGTTCCCACCGAGAAGTAGTGCCGATACGCCAGGAATGGCGTAAAATACTGCATCCGAGATGGTAGCCTGCCTTAAGTTAGGATATATAACGCTGTAGACGTATATAATGTCCCAACCGAGACGTACCGGACGACAGGAACGGGATTCTGTAAAACATTACCAGCGAGGGGCTAGATGTGTTATGTTAGGTTATATATCGTTATAGACGAATATAATGTTTCCCCCGAGAAGTAGAGCCGATACGCCAGGAATGGCGTATAATACTGCATCCGAGATGTTAGGCTGCCTTAGGTTAGGATATATAACGCTGTAGACGTACACAATGTCCCAACCGAGACGTACGGGACGTCACGAACGGGATTCTGTAAAACATTACCAGCGAGGGGCTGGACGGGTTAGGTTAGGTTGTGATACGTTATAGACGTATATAATGTTCCCACCGAGATGTAGGGGCCGATACTCCAGGCATGTTGTAAAATACTGCATCCGAGATGATAGCCTGCCTTAGGTTAGGATATATATCACTGTAGAAGTTTGTAATGTCCCAACCGAGACGTACGGGACGACAGGAACGGGATTCTGTAAAACATTACCAGCGAGGGGCTAGATGGGTTAGATTAGGTTGTGATACGTTATAGACGTATATAATGTTCCCACCGAGAAGTAGGGGCCGATATGCCAGGAATGTTGTAAAATACCGCATCCGAGATGATGGCCTGCCTTAGGCTAGGATATATATCGCTGTAGAAGTTTATAATGTCCCAACCGAGACGTACGGGACGACAGGAACGGGATTCTGTAACACATTACCAGCGAGGGGCTAGATGTGTTAGGTTCGGTTATATTACGTTATAGACCTATATAATGTTCCCACCGAGAAGTAGGGGCCGATACGACAGGAATGTTGTAAAATACCGCATCCGAGATGATGGCCTGCCTTAGGTTAGGATATATAACGCTATAGACGTATATAATATCCCAGTCGAGACGTACGGAACGACACGAACGCGATTCTGTAAAATATTACCAGCGAGGGGCTAGATGGGTTAGGTTAGGTTATGTTACGTTATAGACGTGTACAATGTTCCCACCGAGAAGTAGAGCCGATACGCCAGGAATGGCTTAAAATACTGCATCCGAGATGATAGCCTGCCTTAAGTTAGGATATATAACGCTGTAGACGAATATAACGTCCCAACCGAGAGGTACGGGACGACACGAACGGGATTCTGGAAAACATTACCAGCGAGGGGCTAGATGTGTTAGGTTAGGTTATATTACGTTATAGACGAATATAATGTTTCCCCCGAGAAGTAGAGCCGATACGCCTGGAATGGCGTATAATACTGCATCCGAGATGTTAGGCTGCCTTAGGTTAGGATATATAACGCTGTAGACGTACACAATGTCCCAACCGAGACGTACGGGACGGCACGAACGGGATTCTGTAAAACATTACCAGCGAGGGGCTAGATGTGTTAGGTTATGTTATATTACGTTATAGACGAATATAATGTTCCCCCCGAGAAGTAGAGGCCGATACGCCAGGAATGTTGTAAAATACTACATCCGAGATGTTAGCCTGCCTTACGTTAGGATATATATCGCTGTAGACGTTTATAATGTCCCAACCGTGACGTATGGGACGACGGGAACGGGATTCTGTAAAACATTACCAGCGAGGGGCTAGATGGGTTAGGTTAGGTTGTGATACGTTATAGACATATATAATGTTCCCACCGATAAGTATGGGCCGATATGCCAGGAATGTTGTAAAATACTGCATCCGAGATGATAGCCTGCCTTAAGTTAGGATATATAACGCTGTAGACGTATATAATGTCCCAACCGAGAGGTACGGGACGACACGAACGGGATTCTGGAAAACATTACCAGCGAGGGGCTAGATGTTAGGTTCGGTTATATTACGTTATAGACCTATATAATGTTCCCACCGAGAAGTAGGGGCCGATACGCCAGGAATGTTGTAAAATACTACATCCGAGATGTTAGACTGCCTTACGTTAGGATATATATCGCTGTAGACGTTTATAATGTCCCAACCGAGACGTACGGGACGACACGAACGGGATTCTGTAAAACATTACCAGCGAGGGGCTAGATGGGTTAGGTTAGTATGTGAACCGTTATAGACGTATATAATGTTCCCACCGAGAAGTAGGGGCCGATACGCCAGGAATGTTGTAAAATACTACATCCGAGATGATAGCCTGCCTCAGGTTAGGATATATAACGCTATAGACGTATATAATATTCCAACCGAGATGTATGGGACGTAACGAGCGGGATTCTGTAAAACATTACCAGCGAGGGGCTAGATTTGTTAGGTGAGGTTATATTACGTTCTAGACCTATATAATGTTCCCACCGAGAAGTAGGGGCCGATACGCCAGGAATGTTGTAAAATTCTACATCCGAGATGATAGCCTGCCTTAGGTTAGGATATATAACGCTATAGACGTATATAATATCCCAACCGAGATGTACGGGACGACACGAACGGGATTCTGTAAAACATTACCAGCGAGGGGCTAGATGTGTTAGGTTAGGTTATATTACGTTATAGACGAATATAATGTTCCCCCCGAGAAGTAGAGCCGATACGCCAGGAATGGCGTAAAATACTGCATCCGAGATGATAGCCTGCCTTAAGTTAGGATATATAACGCTGTAGACGTATATAATGTCCCAACCGAGACGTACGGGACGACAGGAACGGGATTCTGTAAAACATTACCAGCGAGGGGCTAGATGTGTTATGTTAGGTTATATATCGTTATAGACGAATATAATGTTTCCCCCGAGAAGTAGAGCCGATACGCCAGGAATGGCGTATAATACTGCATCCGAGATGTTAGGCTGCCTTAGGTTAGGATATATAACGCTGTAGACGTACACAATGTCCCAACCGAGACGTACGGGACGTCACGAACGGGATTCTGTAAAATATTACCAGCGAGGGGCTGGACGGGTTAGGTTAGGTTGTGATACGTTATAGACGTATATAATGTTCCCACCGAGATGTAGGGGCCGATACTCCAGGCATGTTGTAAAATACTGCATCCGAGATGATAGCCTGCCTTAGGTTAGGATATATATCACTGTAGAAGTTTGTAATGTCCCAACCGAGACGTACGGGACGACAGGAACGGGATTCTGTAAAACATTACCAGCGAGGGGCTAGATGGGTTAGATTAGGTTGTGATACGTTATAGACGTATATAATGTTCCCACCGAGAAGTAGGGGCCGATATGCCAGGAATGTTGTAAAATACCGCATCCGAGATGATGGCCTGCCTTAGGCTAGGATATATATCGCTGTAGAAGTTTATAATGTCCCAACCGAGACGTACGGGACGACAGGAACGGGATTCTGTAACACATTACCAGCGAGGGGCTAGATGTGTTAGGTTCGGTTATATTACGTTATAGACCTATATAATGTTCCCACCGAGAAGTAGGGGCCGATACGACAGGAATGTTGTAAAATACCGCATCCGAGATGATGGCCTGCCTTAGGTTAGGATATATATCGCTGTAGAAGTTTATAATGTCCCAACCGAGACGTACGGGACGACAGGAACGGGATTCTGTAACACATTACCAGCGAGGGGCTAGATGTGTTAGGTTCGGTTATATTACGTTATAGACCTATATAATGTTCCCACCGAGAAGTAGGGGCCGATACGACAGGAATGTTGTAAAATACTACAACCGAGATGTTAGACTGCCTTACGTTAGGATATATATCGCTGTAGATGTTTATAATGTCCCAACCGAGACGTACGGGACGACAGGAACGGGATTCTGTAAAACATTACCAGCGAGGGGCTAGATGGGATAGGTTAGGTTGTGATACGTTATAGACATACATAATGTTCCCACCGATAAGTAGGGGCCGATATGCCAGGAATGTTGTAAAATACTGCATCCGAGATGATAGCCTGCCTTAGATTAGGATATATAACGCTATAGACGTATATAATATCCCAACCGACATGTACGGGACGTCACGAACGGGATTCTGTAAAACGTTACCAGCGAGGGGCTAGATGGGTTAGGTTAGGTTGTGATACGTTATAGACATATATAATGTTCCCACCGATAATTAGGGGCCGATATTCCAGGAATGTTGTAAAATACTGCATCCGAGATGATGGCCTGCCTTAGGTTAGGATATATAACGCTATAGACGTATATAATATCCCAGTCGAGACGTACGGAACGACACGAACGCGATTCTGTAAAATATTACCAGCGAGGGGCTAGATGGGTTAGGTTAGGTTATGTTACGTTATAGACGTGTACAATGTTCCCACCGAGAAGTAGAGCCGATACACCAGGAATGGCTTAAAATACTGCATCCGAGATGATAGCCTGCCTTAAGTTAGGATATATAACGCTGTAGACGAATATAACGTCCCAACCGAGAGGTACGGGACGACACGAACGGGATTCTGGAAAACATTACCAGCGAGGGGCTAGATGTGTTAGGTTAGGTTATATTACGTTATAGACGAATATAATGTTTCCCCCGAGAAGTAGAGCCGATACGCCTGGAATGGCGTATAATACTGCATCCGAGATGTTAGGCTGCCTTAGGTTAGGATATATAACGCTGTAGACGTACACAATGTCCCAACCGAGACGTACGGGACGGCACGAACGGGATTCTGTAAAACATTACCAGCGAGGGGCTAGATGTGTTAGGTTCGGTTATATTACGTTATAGACCTATATAATGTTCCCACCGAGAAGTAGGGGCCGATACGACAGGAATGTTGTAAAATACTGCATCCGAGATGATAGCCTGCCTTAAGTTAGGATATATAACGCTGTAGACGTATATAATGTCCCAACCGAGACGTACGGGACGACAGGAACGGGATTCTGTAAAACATTACCAGCGAGGGGCTAGATGTGTTATGTTAGGTTATATATCGTTATAGACGAATATAATGTTCCCCCCCGAGAAGTAGGGCCGATACGCCAGGAATGGCGTAAAATACTGCATCCGAGATGTTAGGCTGCCTTAGGTTAGGATATATAACGCTGTAGACGTACACAATGTCCCAACCGAGACGTACGGGACGACAGGAACGGGATTCTGTAACACATTACCAGCGAGGGGCTAGATGTGTTAGGTTCGGTTATATTACGTTATAGACCTATATAATGTTCCCACCGAGAAGTAGGGGCCGATACGACAGGAATGTTGTAAAATACTGCATCCGAGATGATAGCCTGCCTTAGGTTAGGATATATATCACTGTAGAAGTTTGTAATGTCCCAACCGAGACGTACGGGACGACAGGAACGGGATTCTGTAAAACATTACCAGCGAGGGGCTAGATGGGTTAGATTAGGTTGTGATACGTTATAGACGTATATAATGTTCCCACCGAGAAGTAGGGGCCGATATGCCAGGAATGTTGTAAAATACCGCATCCGAGATGATGGCCTGCCTTAGGCTAGGATATATATCGCTGTAGAAGTTTATAATGTCCCAACCGAGACGTACGGGACGACAGGAACGGGATTCTGTAACACATTACCAGCGAGGGGCTAGATGTGTTAGGTTCGGTTATATTACGTTATAGACCTATATAATGTTCCCACCGAGAAGTAGGGGCCGATACGACAGGAATGTTGTAAAATACCGCATCCGAGATGATGGCCTGCCTTAGGTTAGGATATATATCGCTGTAGAAGTTTATAATGTCCCAACCGAGACGTACGGGACGACAGAAACGGGATTCTGTAACACATTACCAGCGAGGGGCTAGATGTGTTAGGTTCGGTTATATTACGTTATAGACCTATATAATGTTCCCACCGAGAAGTAGGGGCCGATACGACAGGAATGTTGTAAAATACTACAACCGAGATGTTAGACTGCCTTACGTTAGGATATATATCGCTGTAGATGTTTATAATGTCCCAACCGAGACGTACGGGACGACAGGAACGGGATTCTGTAAAACATTACCAGCGAGGGGCTAGATGGGATAGGTTAGGTTGTGATACGTTATAGACATACATAATGTTCCCACCGATAAGTAGGGGCCGATATGCCAGGAATGTTGTAAAATACTGCATCCGAGATGATAGCCTGCCTTAGATTAGGATATATAACGCTATAGACGTATATACTATCCCAACCGACATGTACGGGACGTCACGAACGGGATTCTGTAAAACGTTACCAGCGAGGGGCTAGATGGGTTAGGTTAGGTTGTGATACGTTATAGACATATATAATGTTCCCACCGATAATTAGGGGCCGATATTCCAGGAATGTTGTAAAATACTGCATCCGAGATGATGGCCTGCCTTAGGTTAGGATATATAACGCTATAGACGTATATAATATCCCAGTCGAGACGTACGGAACGACACGAACGCGATTCTGTAAAATATTACCAGCGAGGGGCTAGATGGGTTAGGTTAGGTTATGTTACGTTATAGACGTGTACAATGTTCCCACCGAGAAGTAGAGCCGATACACCAGGAATGGCTTAAAATACTGCATCCGAGATGATAGCCTGCCTTAAGTTAGGATATATAACGCTGTAGACGAATATAACGTCCCAACCGAGAGGTACGGGACGACACGAACGGGATTCTGGAAAACATTACCAGCGAGGGGCTAGATGTGTTAGGTTAGGTTATATTACGTTATAGACGAATATAATGTTTCCCCCGAGAAGTAGAGCCGATACGCCTGGAATGGCGTATAATACTGCATCCGAGATGTTAGGCTGCCTTAGGTTAGGATATATAACGCTGTAGACGTACACAATGTCCCAACCGAGACGTACGGGACGGCACGAACGGGATTCTGTAAAACATTACCAGCGAGGGGCTAGATGTGTTAGGTTCGGTTATATTACGTTATAGACCTATATAATGTTCCCACCGAGAAGTAGGGGCCGATACGACAGGAATGTTGTAAAATACTGCATCCGAGATGATAGCCTGCCTTAAGTTAGGATATATAACGCTGTAGACGTATATAATGTCCCAACCGAGACGTACGGGACGACAGGAACGGGATTCTGTAAAACATTACCAGCGAGGGGCTAGATGTGTTATGTTAGGTTATATATCGTTATAGACGAATATAATGTTCCCCCCGAGAAGTAGGGCCGATACGCCAGGAATGGCGTAAAATACTGCATCCGAGATGTTAGGCTGCCTTAGGTTAGGATATATAACGCTGTAGACGTACACAATGTCCCAACCGAGACGTACGGGACGACAGGAACGGGATTCTGTAACACATTACCAGCGAGGGGCTAGATGTGTTAGGTTCGGTTATATTACGTTATAGACCTATATAATGTTCCCACCGAGAAGTAGGGGCCGATACGACAGGAATGTTGTAAAATACTACAACCGAGATGTTAGACTGCCTTACGTTAGGATATATATCGCTGTAGACGTTTATAATGTCCCAACCGAGACGTACGGGACGACAGGAACGGGATTCTGTAAAACATTACCAGCGAGGGGCTAGATGGGTTAGGTTAGGTTGTGATGCGTTATAGACATATATAATGTTCCCACCGATAAGTAGGGGCCGATATGCCAGGAATGTTGTAAAATACTGCATCCGAGATGTTAGACTGCCTTACGTTAGGATATATATCGCTGTAGACGTTTATAATGTCCCAACCGAGACGTACGGGACGACACGAACGGGATTCTGTAAAACATTACCAGCGAGGGGCTAGATGGGTTAGGTTAGTATGTGAACCGTTATAGACGTATATAATGTTCCCACCGAGAAGTAGGGGCCGATACGCCAGGAATGTTGTAAAATACTACATCCGAGATGATAGCCTGCCTCAGGTTAGGATATATAACGCTATAGATGTATATAATATTCCAACCGAGATGTACGGGACGTAACGAGCGGGATTCTGTAAAACATTACCAGCGAGGGGCTAGATTTGTTAGGTGAGGTTATATTACGTTATAGACCTATATAATGTTCTCACCGAGAAGTAGGGGCCGATACGCCAGGAATGTTGTAAAATTCTACATCCGAGATGATAGCCTGCCTTAGGTTAGGATGTATAACGCTATAGACGTATATAATATCCCAACCGAGATGTACGGGACGACACGAACGGGATTCTGTAAAACATTACCAGCGAGGGGCTAGATGTGTTAGGTTAGGTTATATTACGTTATAGACGAATATAATGTTCCCCCCGAGAAGTAGGGCCGATACGCCAGGAATGGCGTAAAATACTGCATCCGAGATGTTAGGCTGCCTTAGGTTAGGATATATAACGCTGTAGACGTACACAATGTCCCAACCGAGACGTACGGGACGACAGGAACGGGATTCTGTAACACATTACCAGCGAGGGGCTAGATGTGTTAGGTTCGGTTATATTACGTTATAGACCTATATAATGTTCCCACCGAGAAGTAGGGGCCGATACGACAGGAATGTTGTAAAATACTACAACCGAGATGTTAGACTGCCTTACGTTAGGATATATATCGCTGTAGATGTTTATAATGTCCCAACCGAGACGTACGGGACGACAGGAACGGGATTCTGTAAAACATTACCAGCGAGGGGCTAGATGGGATAGGTTAGGTTGTGATACGTTATAGACATACATAATGTTCCCACCGATAAGTAGGGGCCGATATGCCAGGAATGTTGTAAAATACTGCATCCGAGATGATAGCCTGCCTTAGATTAGGATATATAACGCTATAGACGTATATAATATCCCAACCGACATGTACGGGACGTCACGAACGGGATTCTGTAAAACGTTACCAGCGAGGGGCTAGATGGGTTAAGTTAGGTTGTGATACGTTATAGACATATATAATGTTCCCACCGATAATTAGGGGCCGATATTCCAGGAATGTTGTAAAATACTGCATCCGAGATGATGGCCTGCCTTAGGTTAGGATATATAACGCTATAGACGTATATAATATCCCAGTCGAGACGTACGGAACGACACGAACGCGATTCTGTAAAATATTACCAGCGAGGGGCTAGATGGGTTAGGTTAGGTTATGTTACGTTATAGACGTGTACAATGTTCCCACCGAGAAGTAGAGCCGATACGCCAGGAATGGCTTAAAATACTGCATCCGAGATGATAGCCTGCCTTAAGTTAGGATATATAACGCTGTAGACGAATATAACGTCCCAACCGAGAGGTACGGGACGACACGAACGGGATTCTGGAAAACATTACCAGCGAGGGGCTAGATGTGTTAGGTTAGGTTATATTACGTTATAGACGAATATAATGTTTCCCCCGAGAAGTAGAGCCGATACGCCTGGAATGGCGTATAATACTGCATCCGAGATGTTAGGCTGCCTTAGGTTAGGATATATAACGCTGTAGACGTACACAATGTCCCAACCGAGACGTACGGGACGGCACGAACGGGATTCTGTAAAACATTACCAGCGAGGGGCTAGATGTGTTAGGTTCGGTTATATTACGTTATAGACCTATATAATGTTCCCACCGAGAAGTAGGGGCCGATACGACAGGAATGTTGTAAAATACTACAACCGAGATGTTAGACTGCCTTACGTTAGGATATATATCGCTGTAGACGTTTATAATGTCCCAACCGAGACGTACGGGACGACAGGAACGGGATTCTGTAAAACATTACCAGCGAGGGGCTAGATGGGTTAGGTTAGGTTGTGATACGTTATAGACATATATAATGTTCCCACCGATAAGTATGGGCCGATATGCCAGGAATGTTGTAAAATACTGCATCCGAGATGATAGCCTGCCTTAGGTTAGGATATATAACGCTATAGACGTATATAATATCCCAACCGAGATGTACGGGACGTCACGAACGGGATTCTGTAAAACATTACCAGCGAGGGGCTAGATGAGTTAGGTTAGGCTATATTACGTTATAGACCTATATAATGTTCCCACCGAGAAGTAGGGGCCCATACGCCAGGAATGTTGTAAAATTCTACATCCGAGATGATAGCCTGCCTTAGGTTAGGATATATAACGCTATAGACGTATATAATATCCCAACCGAGATGTACGGGACGACACGAACGGGATTCTGTAAAACATTACCAGCGAGGGGCTAGATGTGTTAGGTTAGGTTATGTTACGTTATAGACGTGTACAATGTTCCCACCGAGAAGTAGAGCCGATACGCCAGGAATGGCTTAAAATACTGCATCCGAGATGATAGCCTGCCTTAAGTTAGGATATATAACGCTGTAGACGTATATAATGTCCCAACCGAGAGGTACGGGACGACACGAACGGGATTCTGGAAAACATTACCAGCGAGGGGCTAGATGTTAGGTTCGGTTATATTACGTTATAGACCTATATAATGTTCCCACCGAGAAGTAGGGGCCGATACGCCAGGAATGTTGTAAAATACTACATCCGAGATGTTAGACTGCCTTACGTTAGGATATATATCGCTGTAGACGTTTATAATGTCCCAACCGAGACGTACGGGACGACAGGAACGGGATTCTGTAAAACATTACCAGCGAGGGGCTAGATGGGATAGGTTAGGTTGTGATGCATTATAGACATATATAATGTTCCCACCGATAAGTAGGGGCCGATATGCCAGGAATGTTGTAAAATACTGCATCCGAGATGATGGCCTGCCTTAGGTTAGGATATATAACGTTATAGACGTATATAATATCCCAGTCGAGACGTACGGAATGACACGAACGCGATTCTGTAAAATATTACCAGCGAGGGGCTAGATGGGTTATGTTAGGTTATATATCGTTATAGACGAATATAATGTTCCCCCTGAGAAGTAGGGCCGATACGCCAGGAATGGCGTAAAATACTGCATCCGAGATGTTAGGCTGCCTTAGGTTAGGATATATAACGCTGTAGACGTACACAATGTCCCAACCGAGACGTACGGGACGACAGGAACGGGATTCTGTAAAACATTACCAGCGAGGGGCTAGATGGGTTAGATTAGGTTGTGATACGTTATAGGCGTATATAATGTTCCCTCCGAGAAGTAGGGGCCGATATGCCAGGAGTGTTGTAAAATACCGCATCCGAGATGATGGCCTGCCTTAGGTTAGGATATATATCGCTGTAGAAGTTTATAATGTCCCAACCGAGACGTACGGGACGACAGGAACGGGATTCTGTAACACATTAGCAGCGAGGGGCTAGATGTGTTAGGTTCGGTTATATTACGTTATAGACCTATATAATGTTCCCACCGAGAAGTAGGGGCCGATACGACAGGAATGTTGTAAAATACTACAACCGAGATGTTAGACTGCCTTACGTTAGGATATATATCGCTGTAGATGTTTATAATGTCCCAACCGAGACGAACGGGACGACAGCAACGGGATTCTGTAAAACATTACCAGCGAGGTGCTAGATGGGTTAGGTTAGTATGTGAACCGTTATAGACGTATATAATGTTCCCACCGAGAAGTAGGGGCCGATACGCCAGGAATGTTGTAAAATACTACATCCGAGATGATAGCCTGCCTCAGGTTAGGATATATAACGCTATAGATGTATATAATATTCCAACCGAGATGTACGGGACGTAACGAGCGGGATTCTGTAAAACATTACCAGCGAGGGGCTAGATTTGTTAGGTGAGGTTATATTACGTTATAGACCTATATAATGTTCTCACCGAGAAGTAGGGGCCGATACGCCAGGAATGTTGTAAAATTCTACATCCGAGATGATAGCCTGCCTTAGGTTAGGATGTATAACGCTATAGACGTATATAATATCCCAACCGAGATGTACGGGACGACACGAACGGGATTCTGTAAAACATTACCAGCGAGGGGCTAGATGTGTTAGGTTAGGTTATATTACGTTATAGACGAATATAATGTTCCCCCCGAGAAGTAGGGCCGATACGCCAGGAATGGCGTAAAATACTGCATCCGAGATGTTAGGCTGCCTTAGGTTAGGATATATAACGCTGTAGACGTACACAATGTCCCAACCGAGACGTACGGGACGGCACGAACGGGATTCTGTAACACATTACCAGCGAGGGGCTAGATGTGTTAGGTTCGGTTATATTACGTTATAGACCTATATAATGTTCCCACCGAGAAGTAGGGGCCGATACGACAGGAATGTTGTAAAATACTACAACCGAGATGTTAGACTGCCTTACGTTAGGATATATATCGCTGTAGACGTTTATAATGTCCCAACCGAGACGTACGGGACGACAGGAACGGGATTCTGTAAAACATTACCAGCGAGGGGCTAGATGGGTTAGGTTAGGTTGTGATACGTTATAGACATATATAATGTTCCCACCGATAAGTATGGGCCGATATGCCAGGAATGTTGTAAAATACTGCATCCGAGATGATAGCCTGCCTTAGGTTAGGATATATAACGCTATAGACGTATATAATATCCCAACCGAGATGTACGGGACGTCACGAACGGGATTCTGTAAAACGTTACCAGCGAGGGGCTAGATGGGTTAAGTTAGGTTGTGATACGTTATAGACATATATAATGTTCCCACCGATAATTAGGGGCCGATATTCCAGGAATGTTGTAAAATACTGCATCCGAGATGATGGCCTGCCTTAGGTTAGGATATATAACGCTATAGACGTATATAATATCCCAGTCGAGACGTACGGAACGACACGAACGCGATTCTGTAAAATATTACCAGCGAGGGGCTAGATGGGTTAGGTTAGGTTATGTTACGTTATAGACGTGTACAATGTTCCCACCGAGAAGTAGAGCCGATACGCCAGGAATGGCTTAAAATACTGCATCCGAGATGATAGCCTGCCTTAAGTTAGGATATATAACGCTGTAGACGAATATAACGTCCCAACCGAGAGGTACGGGACGACACGAACGGGATTCTGGAAAACATTACCAGCTAGGGGCTAGATGTGTTAGGTTAGGTTATATTACGTTATAGACGAATATAATGTTTCCCCCGAGAAGTAGAGCCGATACGCCTGGAATGGCGTATAATACTGCATCCGAGATGTTAGGCTGCCTTAGGTTAGGATATATAACGCTGTAGACGTACACAATGTCCCAACCGAGACGTACGGGACGGCACGAACGGGATTCTGTAAAACATTACCAGCGAGGGGCTAGATGTGTTAGGTTCGGTTATATTACGTTATAGACCTATATAATGTTCCCACCGAGAAGTAGGGGCCGATACGACAGGAATGTTGTAAAATACTACAACCGAGATGTTAGACTGCCTTACGTTAGGATATATATCGCTGTAGACGTTTATAATGTCCCAACCGAGACGTACGGGACGACAGGAACGGGATTCTGTAAAACATTACCAGCGAGGGGCTAGATGGGTTAGGTTAGGTTGTGATACGTTATAGACATATATAATGTTCCCACCGATAAGTATGGGCCGATATGCCAGGAATGTTGTAAAATACTGCATCCGAGATGATAGCCTGCCTTAGGTTAGGATATATAACGCTATAGACGTATATAATATCCCAACCGAGATGTACGGGACGTCACGAACGGGATTCTGTAAAACATTACCAGCGAGGGGCTAGATGAGTTAGGTTAGGTTATATTACGTTATAGACCTATATAATGTTCCCACCGAGAAGTAGGGGCCCATACGCGAGGAATGTTGTAAAATTCTACATCCGAGATGATAGCCTGCCTTAGGTTAGGATATATAACGCTATAGACGTATATAATATCCCAACCGAGATGTACGGGACGACACGAACGGGATTCTGTAAAACATTACCAGCGAGGGGCTAGATGTGTTAGGTTAGGTTATGTTACGTTATAGACGTGTACAATGTTCCCACCGAGAAGTAGAGCCGATACGCCAGGAATGGCTTAAAATACTGCATCCGAGATGATAGCCTGCCTTAAGTTAGGATATATAACGCTGTAGACGTATATAATGTCCCAACCGAGAAGTACGGGACGACACGAACGGGATTCTGGAAAACATTACCAGCGAGGGGCTAGATGTTAGGTTCGGTTATATTACGTTATAGACCTATATAATGTTCCCACCGAGAAGTAGGGGCCGATACGCCAGGAATGTTGTAAAATACTACATCCGAGATGTTAGACTGCCTTACGTTAGGATATATATCGCTGTAGACGTTTATAATGTCCCAACCGAGACGTACGGGACGACAGGAACGGGATTCTGTAAAACATTACCAGCGAGGGGCTAGATGGGATAGGTTAGGTTGTGATGCATTATAGACATATATAATGTTCCCACCGATAAGTAGGGGCCGATATGCCAGGAATGTTGTAAAATACTGCATCCGAGATGATGGCCTGCCTTAGGTTAGGATATATAACGTTATAGACGTATATAATATCCCAGTCGAGACGTACGGAATGACACGAACGCGATTCTGTAAAATATTACCAGCGAGGGGCTAGATGGGTTATGTTAGGTTATATATCGTTATAGACGAATATAATGTTCCCCCCGAGAAGTAGGGCCGATACGCCAGGAATGGCGTAAAATACTGCATCCGAGATGTTAGGCTGCCTTAGGTTAGGATATATAACGCTGTAGACGTACACAATGTCCCAACCGAGACGTACGGGACGACAGGAACGGGATTCTGTAAAACATTACCAGCGAGGGGCTAGATGGGTTAGATTAGGTTGTGATACGTTATAGGCGTATATAATGTTCCCTCCGAGAAGTAGGGGCCGATATGCCAGGAGTGTTGTAAAATACCGCATCCGAGATGATGGCCTGCCTTAGGTTAGGATATATATCGCTGTAGAAGTTTATAATGTCCCAACCGAGACGTACGGGACGACAGGAACGGGATTCTGTAACACATTAGCAGCGAGGGGCTAGATGTGTTAGGTTCGGTTATATTACGTTATAGACCTATATAATGTTCCCACCGAGAAGTAGGGGCCGATACGACAGGAATGTTGTAAAATACTACAACCGAGATGTTAGACTGCCTTACGTTAGGATATATATCGCTGTAGATGTTTATAATGTCCCAACCGAGACGAACGGGACGACAGGAACGGGATTCTGTAAAACATTACCAGCGAGGGGCTAGATGGGTTAGGTTAGGTCGTGATGCGTTATAGACATATATAATGTTCCCACCGATAAGTAGGGGCCGATATGCCAGGAATGTTGTAAAATACTGCATCCGAGATGATGGCCTGCCTTAGGTTAGGATATATAACGTTATAGACGTATATAATATCCCAGTCGAGACGTACGGAATGACACGAACGCGATTCTGTAAAACATTACCAGCGAGGGGCTAGATGGGTTAGGTTAGGTTATGTTACGTTATAGACGTGTACAATGTTCCCACCGAGAAGTAGAGCCGATACGCCAGGAATGGCGTATAATACTGCATCCGAGATGATAGCCTGCCTTAAGTTAGGATATATATCGCTGTAGAAGTTTATAATGTCCCAACCGAGACGTACGGGACGACAGGAACGGGATTCTGTAACACATTACCAGCGAGGGGCTAGATGTGTTATGTTCGATTATATTACGTTATAGACCTATATAATGTTCCCACCGAGAAGTAGGGGCCGATACGACAGGAATGTTGTAAAATACTACAACCGAGATGTTAGACTGCCTTACGTTAGGATATATATCGCTGTAGACGTTTATAATGTCCCAACCGAGACGTACGGGACGACAGGAACGGGATTCTGTAAAACATTACCAGCGAGGGGCTAGATGGGTTAGGTTAGGTTGTGATACGTTATAGACATATATAATGTTCCCACCGATAAGTAGGGGCCGATATGCCAGGAATGTTGTAAAATACTGCATCCGAGATGATGGCCTGCCTTAGGTTAGGATATATAACGTTATAGACGTATATAATATCCCAGTCGAGACGTACGGAATGACACGAACGCGATTCTGTAAAATATTACCAGCGAGGGGCTAGATGGGTTAGGTTAGGTTATGTTACGTTATAGACGTGTACAATGTTCCCACCGAGAAGTAGAGCCGATACGCCAGGAATGGTGTAAAATACTGCATCCGAGATGACAGCCTGCCTTAAGTTAGGATATATAACGCTGTAGACGTACATAATGTCCCAACCGAGACGTACGGGACGACACGAACGGGATTCTGTAAAACATTACCAGCGAGGGGCTAGGTGTGTTAGGTTAGGTTATATTACGTTATAGACGAATATAATGTTTCCCCCGGGAAGTAGAGCCGATACGCCAGGAATGGCGTATAATACTGCATCCGAGATGTTAGGCTGCCTTAGGTTAGGATATAAAACGCTGTAGACGTACACAATGTCCCAACCGAGACCTACGGGACGGCACGAACGGGATTCTGTAAAACATTACCAGCGAGAGGCTGGACGGGTTAGGTTAGGTTGTGATACGTTATAGACGTATATAATGTTCCCACCGAGATGTAGGGGCCGATACGCCAGGCATGTTGTAAAATACTGCATCCGAGATGATAGCCTGCCTTAGGTTAGGATATATATCACTGTAGAAGTTTGTAATGTCCCAACCGAGACGTACGGGACGACAGGAACGGGATTCTGTAAAACATTACCAGCGAGGGGCTAGATGGGTTAGATTAGGTTGTGATACGTTATAGACGTATATAATGTTCCCTCCGAGAAGTAGGGGCCGATATGCCAGGAGTGTTGTAAAATACCGCATCCGAGATGATGGCCTGCCTTAGGTTAGGATATATATCGCTGTAGAAGTTTATAATGTCCCAACGGAGACGTACGGGACGACAGGAACGGGATTCTGTAAAACATTACCAGCGAGGGGCTAGATGTGTTAGGTTAGGTTATATTACGTTATAGACGAATATAATGTTCCTCCCGAGAAGTAGGGCCGATACGCCAGGAATGGCGTAAAATACTGCATCCGAGATGTTAGGCTGCCTTAGGTTAGGATATATAACGCTGTAGACGTACACAATGTCCCAATCGAGACGTACGGGACGACAGGAACGGGATTCTGTAAAACATTACCAGCGAGGGGCTAGATGGGTTAGATTAGGTTGTGATACGTTATAGACGTATATAATGTTCCCACCGAGAAGTAGGGGCCGATATGCCAGGAATGTTGTAAAATACCGCATCCGAGATGATGGCCTGCCTTAGGTTAGGATATATATCGCTGTAGAAGTTTATAATGTCCCAACCGAGACGTACGGGACGACACGAACGGGATTCTGTAAAACATTACCAGCGAGGGGCTAGATGTGTTAGGTTAGGTTGTGATACGTTATAGACATATATAATGTTCCCACCGATAAGTAGGGGCCGATATGCCAGGAATGTTGTAAAATACTGCATCCGAGATGATGGCCTGCCTTAGGTTAGGATATATAACGCTATAGACGTATATAATATCCCAGTCGAGACGTACGGAATGACACGAACGCGATTCTGTAAAATATTACCAGCGAGGGGCTAGATGGGTTAGGTTAGGTTATGTTACGTTATAGACGTGTACAATGTTCCCACCGAGAAGTAGAGCCGATACGCCAGGAATGGCGTAAAATACTGCATCCGAGATGATAGCCTGCCTTAAGTTAGGATATATAACGCTGTAGACGTATATAATGTCCCAACCGAGACGTACGGGACGACACGAACGGGATTCTGTAAAACATTACCAGCGAGGGTCTAGATGTGTTAAGTTAGGTTATATTACGTTATAGACGAATATAATGTTTCCCCCGAGAAGTAGAGCCGATACGCCAGGAATGGCGTATAATACTGCATCCGAGATGTTAGGCTGCCTTAGGTTAGGATATATAACGCTGTAGACGTACACAATGTCCCAACCGAGACGTACGGGACGGCACGAACGGGATTCAGTAAAACATTACCAGCGAGGGGCTGGACGGGTTAGGTTAGGTTGTGATACTTTATAGACGTATATAATGTTCCCACAGAGATGTAGGGGCCGATACGCCAGGCATGTTGTAAAATACTGCATCCGAGAAGATAGCCTGCCTTAGGTTAGTATATATATCACTGTAGAAGTTTATAATGTCCCAACCGAGACGTACGGGACGACAGGAACGGGATTCTGTAAAACATTACCAGCGAGGGGCTAGATGGGTTAGATTAGGCTGTGATACGTTATAGACGTATATAATGTTCCCACCGTGAAGTAGGGGCCGATATGCCAGGAATGTTGTAAAATACCGCATCCGAGAAGACGGCCTGCCTTAGGTTAGGATATATATCGCTGTAGAAGTTTATAATGTCCCAACCGAGACGTACGGGACGACAGGAACGGGATTCTGTAACACATTACCAGCGAGGGGCTAGATGTGTTAGGTTCGGTTATATTACGCTATAGACCTATATAATGTTCCCACCGAGAAGTAGGGGCCGATACGACAGGAATGTTGTAAAATACTACAACCGAGATGTTAGACTGCCTTACGTTAGGATATATATAGCTGTAGATGTTTATAATGTCCCAACCGAGACGTACGGGACGACAGGAACGGGATTCTGTAAAACATTACCAGCGAGGGGCTAGATGGGTTAGGTTAGGTTGTGATACGTTATAGACATATATAATGTTCCCACCGATAAGTAGGGGCCGATATGCCAGGAATGTTGTAAAATACTGCATCCGAGATGATAGCCTGCCTTAGACTAGGATATATAACGCTATAGACGTATATAATATCCCAACCGAGATGTACGGGACGTCACGAACGGGATTCTGTAAAACATTACCAGCGAGGGGCTAGATGGGTTAGGTTAGGTTGTGATACGTTATAGACATATATATTGTTCCCACCGATAAGTAGGGGCCGATATGCCAGGAATGTTGTAAAATACTGCATCCGAGATGTTAGCCTGCCTTATGTTAGGATATATATCGCTGTAGACGTTTATAATGTCCCAACCGAGACGTACGGGACGACACGAACGGGATTCTGTAAAACATTACCAGCGAGGGGCTAGATGGGTTAGGTTAGTATGTGAACCGTTATAGACGTATATAATGTTCCCACCGAGAAGTAGGGGCCGATACGCCAGGAATGTTGTAAAATACTACATCCGAGATGATAGCCTGCCTCAGGTTAGGATATATAACGCTATAGACGTATATAATATTCCAACCGAGATGTACGGGACGTAACGAGCGGGATTCTGTAAAACATTACCAGCGAGGGGCTAGATTTGTTAGGTGAGGTTATATTACGTTATAGACCTATATAATGTTCCCACCGAGAAGTAGGGGCCGATACGCCAGGAATGTTGTAAAATTCTACATCCCAGATGATAGCCTGCCTTCGGTTAGGATATATAACGCTATAGACGTATATAATATCCCAACCGAGATGTACGGGACGACACGAACGGGATTCTGTAAAACATTACCAGCGAGGGGCTAGATGTGTTAGGTTAGGTTATATTACGTTATAGACGAATGTAAAGTTCCCCCCGAGAAGTAGGGCCGATACGCCAGGAATGGCGTAAAATACTGCATCCGAGATGTTAGGCTGCCTTAGGTTAGCATATATAACGCTGTAGACGTACACAATGTCCCAACCGAGACGTACGGGACGACAGGAACGGGATTCTGTAAAACATTACCAGCGAGGGGCTAGATGGGTTAGATTAGGTTGTGATACGTTATAGACGTATATAATGTTCCCACCGAGAAGTAGGGGCCGATATGCCAGGAATGTTGTAAAATACCGCATCCGAGATGACGGCCTGCCTTAGGTTAGGATATATATCGCTGTAGAAGTTTATAATGTCCCAACCGAGACGTACGGGACGACAGGAACGGGATTCTGTAACACATTACCAGCGAGGGGCTAGATGTGTTAGGTTCGGTTATATTACGCTATAGACCTATATAATGTTCCCACCGAGAAGTAGGGGCCGATACGACAGGAATGTTGTAAAATACTACAACCGAGATGTTAGACTGCCTTACGTTAGGATATATATCGCTGTAGATGTTTATAATGTCCCAACCGAGACGTACGGGACGACAGGAACGGGATTCTGTAAAACATTACCAGCGAGGGGCTAGATGGGTTAGGTTAGGTTGTGATACGTTATAGACATATATAATGTTCCCACCGATAAGTAGGGGCCGATATGCCAGGAATGTTGTAAAATACTGCATCCGAGATGATAGCCTGCCTTAGACTAGGATATATAACGCTATAGACGTATATAATATCCCAACCGAGATGTACGGGACGTCACGAACGGGATTCTGTAAAACATTACCAGCGAGGGGCTAGATGGGTTAGGTTAGGTTGTGATACGTTATAGACATATATATTGTTCCCACCGATAAGTAGGGGCCGATATGCCAGGAATGTTGTAAAATACTGCACCCGAGATGTTAGCCTGCCTTAAGTTAGGATATATATCGCTGTAGACGTTTATAATGTCCCAACCGAGACGTACGGGACGACACGAACGGGATTCTGTAAAACATTACCAGCGAGGGGCTAGATGGGTTAGGTTAGTATGTGAACCGTTATAGACGTATATAATGTTCCCACCGAGAAGTAGGGGCCGATACGCCAGGAATGTTGTAAAATACTACATCCGAGATGATAGCCTGCCTCAGGTTAGGATATATAACGCTATAGACGTATATAATATTCCAACCGAGATGTACGGGACGTAACGAGCGGGATTCTGTAAAACATTACCAGCGAGGGGCTAGATTTGTTAGGTGAGGTTATATTACGTTATAGACCTATATAATGTTCCCACCGCGAAGTAGGGGCCGATACGTCAGGAATGTTGTTAAATTCTACATCCGAGATGATAGCCTGCCTTAGGTTAGGATATATAACGCTATAGACGTATATAATATCCCAACCGAGATGTTCGGGACTACACGAACGGGATTCTGTAAAACATTACCAGCGAGGGGCTAGATGTGTTAGGTTAGGTTATATTACGTTATAGACGAATATAATGTTCCTCCCGAGAAGTAGGGCCGATACGCCAGGAATGGCGTAAAATACTGCATCCGAGATGTTAGGCTGCCTTAGGTTAGGATATATAACGCTGTAGACGTACACAATGTCCCAACCGAGACGTACGGGACGACAGGAACGGGATTCTGTAAAACATTACCAGCGAGGGGCTAGATGGGTTAGATTAGGTTGTGATACGTTATAGACGTATATAATGTTCCCACCGAGAAGTAGCGGCCGATATGCCAGGAATGTTGTAAAATACCGCATCCGAGATGATGGCCTGCCTTAGGTTAGGATATATATCGCTGTAGAAGTTTATAATGTCCCAACCGAGACGTACGGGACGACAGGAACGCTATTCTGTAAAACATTACCAGCGAGGGGCTAGATGGGTTAGGTTAGGTTGTGATACGTTATAGACGTATATAATGTTCCCACCGAGAAGTAGGGGCCGATATGCCAGGAATGTTGTAAAATACCGCATCCGAGATGATGGCCTGCCTTAGGTTAGGATATATATCGCTGTAGAAGTTTATAATGTCCCAACCGAGACGTACGGGACGACAGGAACGGGATTCTGTAAAACATTACCAGCGAGGGGCTAGATGGGTTAGGTTAGGTTGTGATACGTTATAGACATATATAATGTTCCCACCGATAAGTAGGGGCCGATATGCCAGGAATGTTGTAAAATACTGCATCCGAGATGATGGCCTGCCTTAGGTTAGGATATATAACGCTATAGACGTATATAATATCCCAGTCGAGACGTACGGAATGACACGAACGCGATTCTGTAAAATATTACCAGCGAGGGGCTAGATGGGTTAGGTTAGGTTATGTTACGTTATAGACGTGTACAATGTTCCCACCGAGAAGTAGAGCCGATACGCCAGGAATGGCGTAAAATACTGCATCCGAGATGATAGCCTGCCTTAAGTTAGGATATATAACGCTGTAGACGTATATAATGTCCCAACCGAGACGTACGGGACGACACGAACGGGATTCTGTAAAACATTACCAGCGAGGGGCTAGATGTGTTAAGTTAGGTTATATTACGTTATAGACGAATATAATGTTTCCCCCGAGAAGTAGAGCCGATACGCCAGGAATGGCGTATAATACTGCATCCGAGATGTTAGGCTGCCTTAGGTTAGGATATATAACGCTGTAGACGTACACAATGTCCCAACCGAGACGTACGGGACGGCACGAACGGGATTCAGTAAAACATTACCAGCGAGGGGCTGGACGGGTTAGGTTAGGTTGTGATACTTTATAGACGTATATAATGTTCCCACAGAGATGTAGGGGCCGATACGCCAGGCATGTTGTAAAATACTGCATCCGAGAAGATAGCCTGCCTTAGGTTAGGATATATATCACTGTAGAAGTTTATAATGTCCCAACCGAGACGTACGGGACGACAGGAACGGGATTCTGTAAAACATTACCAGCGAGGGGCTAGATGGGTTAGATTAGGCTGTGATACGTTATAGACGTATATAATGTTCCCACCGAGAAGTAGGGGCCGATATGCCAGGAATGTTGTAAAATACCGCATCCGAGATGACGGCCTGCCTTAGGTTAGGATATATATCGCTGTAGAAGTTTATAATGTCCCAACCGAGACGTACAGGACGACAGGAACGGGATTCTGTAACACATTACCAGCGAGGGGCTAGATGTCTTAGGTTCTGTTATATTACGCTATAGACCTATATAATGTTCCCACCGAGAAGTAGGGGCCGATACGACAGGAATGTTGTAAAATACTACAACCGAGATGTTAGACTGCCTTACGTTAGGATATATATAGCTGTAGATGTTTATAATGTCCCAACCGAGACGTACGGGACGACAGGAACGGGATTCTGTAAAACATTACCAGCGAGGGGCTAGATGGGTTAGGTTAGGTTGTGATACGTTATAGACATATATAATGTTCCCACCGATAAGTAGGGGCCGATATGCCAGGAATGTTGTAAAATACTGCATCCGAGATGATAGCCTGCCTTAGATTAGGATATATAACGCTATAGACGTATATAATATCCCAACCGAGATGTACGGGACGTCACGAACGGGATTCTGTAAAACATTACCAGCGAGGGGGTGGATGGGTTAGGTTAGGTTATATTACGTTATAGACCTATATAATGTTCCCACCGAGAAGTAGGGGCCGATACGCCAGGAATGTTGTAAAATTCTACATCCCAGATGATAGCCTGCCTTAGGTTAGGGTATATAACGCTATAGACGTATATAATATCCCAACCGAGATGTACGGGACGACACGAACGGGATTCTGTAAAACATTACCAGCGAGGGGCTAGATGTGTTAGGTTAGGTTATATTACGTTATAGACGAATGTAAAGTTCCCCCCGAGAAGTAGGGCCGATACGCCAGGAATGGCGTAAAATACTGCATCCGAGATGTTAGGCTGCCTTAGGTTAGGATATATAACGCTGTAGACGTACACAATGTCCCAACCGAGACGTACGGGACAACAGGAACGGGATTCTGTAAAACATTACCAGCGAGGGGCTAGATGGGTTAGATTAGGTTGTGATACGTTATAGACGTATATAATGTTCCCACCGAGAAGTAGGGGCCGATATGCCAGGAATGTTGTAAAATACCGCATCCGAGATGACGGCCTGCCTTAGGTTAATATATATATCGCTGTAGAAGTTTATAATGTCCCAACCGAGACGTACGGGACGACAGGAACGGGATTCTGTAACACATTACCAGCGAGGGGCTAGATGTGTTAGGTTCGGTTATATTACGCTATAGACCTATATAATGTTCCCACCGAGAAGTAGGGGCCGATACGACAGGAATGTTGTAAAATACTACAACCGAGATGTTAGACTGCCTTACGTTAGGATATATATAGCTGTAGATGTTTATAATGTCCCAACCGAGACGTACGGGACGACAGGAACGGGATTCTGTAAAACATTACCAGCGAGGGGCTAGATGGGTTAGGTTAGGTTGTGATACGTTATAGACATATATATTGTTCCCACCGATAAGTAGGGCCCGATATGCCAGGAATGTTGTAAAATACTGCATCCGAGATGTTAGCCTGCCTTAAGTTAGGATATATATCGCTGTAGACGTTTATAATGTCCCAACCGAGACGTACGGGACGACACGAACGGGATTCTGTAAAACATTACCAGCGAGGGGCTAGATGGGTTAGGTTAGTATGTGAACCGTTATAGACGTATATAATGTTCCCACCGAGAAGTAGGGGCCGATACGCCAGGAATGTTGTAAAATACTACATCCGAGATAATAGCCTGCCTCAGGTTAGGATATATAACGCTATAGACGTATATAATATTCCAACCGAGATGTACGGGACGTAACGAGCGGGATTCTGTAAAACATTACCAGCGAGGGGCTAGATTTGTTAGGTGAGGTTATATTACGTTATAGACCTATATAATGTTCCCACCGAGAAGTAGGGGCCGATACGCCAGGAATGTTGTAAAATTCTACATCCCAGATGATAGCCTGCCTTAGGTTAGGGTATATAACGCTATAGACGTATATAATATCCCAACCGAGATGTACGGGACGACACGAACGGGATTCTGTAAAACATTACCAGCGAGGGGCTAGATGTGTTAGGTTAGGTTATATTACGTTATAGACGAATGTAAAGTTCCCCCCGAGAAGTAGGGCCGATACGCCAGGAATGGCGTAAAATACTGCATCCGAGATGTTAGGCTGCCTTCGGTTAGGATATATAACGCTGTAGACGTACACAATGTCCCAACCGAGACGTACGGGACGACAGGAACGGGATTCTGTAAAACATTACCAGCGAGGGGCTAGATGGGTTAGATTAGGCTGTGATACGTTATAGACGTATATAATGTTCCCACCGAGAAGTAGGGGCCGATATGCCAGGAATGTTGTAAAATACCGCATCCGAGATGACGGCCAGCCTTAGGTTAGGATATATATCGCTGTAGAAGTTTATAATGTCCCAACCGAGACGTACGGGACGACAGGAACGGGATTCTGTAACACATTACCAGCGAGGGGCTAGATGTCTTAGGTTCTGTTATATTACGCTATAGACCTATATAATGTTCCCACCGAGAAGTAGGGGCCGATACGACAGGAATGTTGTAAAATACTACAACCGAGATGTTAGACTGCCTTACGTTAGGATATATATAGCTGTAGATGTTTATAATGTCCCAACCGAGACGTACGGGACGACAGGAACGGGATTCTGTAAAACATTACCAGCGAGGGGCTAGATGGGTTAGGTTAGGTTGTGATACGTTATAGACATATATAATGTTCCCACCGATAAGTAGGGGCCGATATGCCAGGAATGTTGTAAAATACTGCATCCGAGATGATAGCCTGCCTTAGACTAGGATATATAACGCTATAGACGTATATAATATCCCAACCGAGATGTACGGGACGTCACGAACGGGATTCTGTAAAACATTACCAGCGAGGGGGTGGATGGGTTAGGTTAGGTTATATTACGTTATAGACCTATATAATGTTCCCACCGAGAAGTAGGGGCCGATACGCCAGGAATGTTGTAAAATTCTACATCCCAGATGATAGCCTGCCTTAGGTTAGGGTATATAACGCTATAGACGTATATAATATCCCAACCGAGATGTACGGGACGACACGAACGGGATTCTGTAAAACATTACCAGCGAGGGGCTAGATGTGTTAGGTTAGGTTATATTACGTTATAGACGAATGTAAAGTTCCCCCCGAGAAGTAGGGCCGATACGCCAGGAATGGCGTAAAATACTGCATCCGAGATGTTAGGCTGCCTTAGGTTAGGATATATAACGCTGTAGACGTACACAATGTCCCAACCGAGACGTACGGGACAACAGGAACGGGATTCTGTAAAACATTACCAGCGAGGGGCTAGATGGGTTAGATTAGGTTGTGATACGTTATAGACGTATATAATGTTCCCACCGAGAAGTAGGGGCCGATATGCCAGGAATGTTGTAAAATACCGCATCCGAGATGACGGCCTGCCTTAGGTTAGGATATATATCGCTGTAGAAGTTTATAATGTCCCAACCGAGACGTACGGGACGACAGGAACGGGATTCTGTAACACATTACCAGCGAGGGGCTAGATGTGTTAGGTTCGGTTATATTACGCTATAGACCTATATAATGTTCCCACCGAGAAGTAGGGGCCGATACGACAGGAATGTTGTAAAATACTACAACCGAGATGTTAGACTGCCTTACGTTAGGATATATATAGCTGTAGATGTTTATAATGTCCCAACCGAGACGTACGGGACGACAGGAACGGGATTCTGTAAAACATTACCAGCGAGGGGCTAGATGGGTTAGGTTAGGTTGTGATACGTTATAGACATATATATTGTTCCCACCGATAAGTAGGGCCCGATATGCCAGGAATGTTGTAAAATACTGCATCCGAGATGTTAGCCTGCCTTAAGTTAGGATATATATCGCTGTAGACGTTTATAATGTCCCAACCGAGACGTACGGGACGACACGAACGGGATTCTGTAAAACATTACCAGCGAGGGGCTAGATGGGTTAGGTTAGTATGTGAACCGTTATAGACGTATATAATGTTCCCACCGAGAAGTAGGGGCCGATACGCCAGGAATGTTGTAAAATACTACATCCGAGATAATAGCCTGCCTCAGGTTAGGATATATAACGCTATAGACGTATATAATATTCCAACCGAGATGTACGGGACGTAACGAGCGGGATTCTGTAAAACATTACCAGCGAGGGGCTAGATTTGTTAGGTGAGGTTATATTACGTTATAGACCTATATAATGTTCCCACCGAGAAGTAGGGGCCGATACGCCAGGAATGTTGTAAAATTCTACATCCCAGATGATAGCCTGCCTTAGGTTAGGGTATATAACGCTATAGACGTATATAATATCCCAACCGAGATGTACGGGACGACACGAACGGGATTCTGTAAAACATTACCAGCGAGGGGCTAGATGTGTTAGGTTAGGTTATATTACGTTATAGACGAATGTAAAGTTCCCCCCGAGAAGTAGGGCCGATACGCCAGGAATGGCGTAAAATACTGCATCCGAGATGTTAGGCTGCCTTAGGTTAGGATATATAACGCTGTAGACGTACACAATGTCCCAACCGAGACGTACGGGACGACAGGAACGGGATTCTGTAAAACATTACCAGCGAGGGGCTAGATGGGTTAGATTAGGTTGTGATACGTTATAGAC
The DNA here is from genome assembly GCA_963969225.1 of Xylocopa violacea. Classification (NCBI taxonomy): domain Eukaryota; kingdom Metazoa; phylum Arthropoda; class Insecta; order Hymenoptera; family Apidae; genus Xylocopa; species Xylocopa violacea. The sequence goes on from CAXAJV010000015.1 coordinate 950,767, forward strand.
GTATATAATGTTCCCACCGAGAAGTAGGGGCCGATATGCCAGGAATGTTGTAAAATACCGCATCCGAGATGATGGCCTGCCTTAGGTTAGGGTATATAACGCTATAGACGTATATAATATCCCAACCGAGATGTACGGGACGACACGAACGGGATTCTGTAAAACATTACCAGCGAGGGGCTAGATGTGTTAGGTTAGGTTATATTACGTTATAGACGAATGTAAAGTTCCCCCCGAGAAGTAGGGCCGATACGCCAGGAATGGCGTAAAATACTGCATCCGAGATGTTAGGCTGCCTTAGGTTAGGATATATAACGCTGTAGACGTACACAATGTCCCAACCGAGACGTACGGGACAACAGGAACGGGATTCTGTAAAACATTACCAGCGAGGGGCTAGATGGGTTAGATTAGGTTGTGATACGTTATAGACGTATATAATGTTCCCACCGAGAAGTAGGGGCCGATATGCCAGGAATGTTGTAAAATACCGCATCCGAGATGACGGCCTGCCTTAGGTTAGGATATATATCGCTGTAGAAGTTTATAATGTCCCAACCGAGACGTACGGGACGACAGGAACGGGATTCTGTAACACATTACCAGCGAGGGGCTAGATGTGTTAGGTTCGGTTATATTACGCTATAGACCTATATAATGTTCCCACCGAGAAGTAGGGGCCGATACGACAGGAATGTTGTAAAATACTACAACCGAGATGTTAGACTGCCTTACGTTAGGATATATATAGCTGTAGATGTTTATAATGTCCCAACCGAGACGTACGGGACGACAGGAACGGGATTCTGTAAAACATTACCAGCGAGGGGCTAGATGGGTTAGGTTAGGTTGTGATACGTTATAGACATATATATTGTTCCCACCGATAAGTAGGGCCCGATATGCCAGGAATGTTGTAAAATACTGCATCCGAGATGTTAGCCTGCCTTAAGTTAGGATATATATCGCTGTAGACGTTTATAATGTCCCAACCGAGACGTACGGGACGACACGAACGGGATTCTGTAAAACATTACCAGCGAGGGGCTAGATGGGTTAGGTTAGTATGTGAACCGTCATAGACGTATATAATGTTCCCACCGAGAAGTAGGGGCCGATACGCCAGGAATGTTGTAAAATACTACATCCGAGATAATAGCCTGCCTCAGGTTAGGATATATAACGCTATAGACGTATATAATATTCCAACCGAGATGTACGGGACGTAACGAGCGGGATTCTGTAAAACATTACCAGCGAGGGGCTAGATTTGTTAGGTGAGGTTATATTACGTTATAGACCTATATAATGTTCCCACCGAGAAGTAGGGGCCGATACGCCAGGAATGTTGTAAAATTCTACATCCCAGATGATAGCCTGCCTTAGGTTAGGGTATATAACGCTATAGACGTATATAATATCCCAACCGAGATGTACGGGACGACACGAACGGGATTCTGTAAAACATTACCAGCGAGGGGCTAGATGTGTTAGGTTAGGTTATATTACGTTATAGACGAATGTAAAGTTCCCCCCGAGAAGTAGGGCCGATACGCCAGGAATGGCGTAAAATACTGCATCCGAGATGTTAGGCTGCCTTAGGTTAGGATATATAACGCTGTAGACGTACACAATGTCCCAACCGAGACGTACGGGACGACAGGAACGGGATTCTGTAAAACATTACCAGCGAGGGGCTAGATGGGTTAGATTAGGTTGTGATACGTTATAGACATATATAATGTTCCCACCGTAAGTAGGGGCCGATATGCCAGGAATGTTGTAAAATAGTGCATCCGAGATGATAGCCTGCCTTATATTAGGATCTATAACGCTATAGACGTATATAATATTCCAACCGAGATGTACGGGACGACACGAACGGGATTCTGTAAAACATTACCAGCGAGGGGCTAGATGTGTTAGGTTAGGTTATATTACGTTATAGACGAATATAATGTTCCCCCCGAGAAGTAGAGGCCGATCCGCCAGGACTGTTGTAAAATACTACATCCGAGATGTTAGCCTGCCTTACGTTAGGATATATATCGCTGTAGACGTTTATAATGTCCCAACCGAGACGTATGGGACGACGGGAACGGGATTCTGTAAAACATTACCAGCGAGGGGCTAGATGTGGTAGGATAGGTTTTATTACGTTATAGACGAATATAATGTTCCCCCCAAGAAGTAGAGCCGATACGCCAGGAATGGCGTAAAATACTGCATCCGAGATGTTAGCCTGCATTAAGTTAGGATATATATCGCTGTAGACGTTTATAATGTCCCAACCGAGACGTACGGGACGACACGAACGGGATTCTGTAAAACATTACCAGCGAGGGGCTAGATGGGTTAGGTTAGTATGTGAACCGTTATAGACGTATATAATGTTCCCACCGAGAAGTAGGGGCCGATACGCCAGGAATGTTGTAAAATACTACATCCGAGATGATAGCCTACATCAGGTTAGGATATATAACGCTATAGACGTATATAATATTCCAACCGAGATGTACGGGACGTAACGAGCGGGATTCTGTAAAACATTACCAGCGAGGGGCTAGATTTGTTAGGTGAGGTTATATTACGTTATGGCCCTATATAATGTTCCCACCGAGAAGTAGGGGCCGATACACCAGGAATGTTGTAAAATTCTACATCCCAGAAGATTGCCTGCCTTAGGTTAGGATATATAACGCTATAGACGTATATAATATCCCAACCGAGATGTACGGGACGTCACGAGCGGGATTCTGTAAAACATTACCAGCGAGGGGCTAGATGAGTTAGGTTAGGTTATATTACGTTATAGACCTATATAATGTTCCCACCGAGAAGTAGGGGCCGATACGCCAGGAATGTTGTAAAATACTACAAACGAGATGTTAGACTGCCTTACGTTAGGATATATATCGCTGTAGATGTTTATAATGTCCCAACCGAGACGTACGGGACGACAGGAACGGGATTCTGTAAAACATTACCAGCGAGGGGCTAGATGGGTTAGGTTAGGTTGTGATACGTTATAGACATATATAATGTTCCCACCGATAAGTAGGGGCCGATGTGCCAGGAATGTTGTAAAATACTGCATCCGAGATGATAGCCTGCCTTAGATTAGGATATATAACGCTATAGACGTATATAATATCCCAACCGAGATGTACGGGACGTCACGAACGGGATTCTGTAAAACATTACCAGCGAGGGGCTAGATGGGTTAGGTTAGGTTGTGATACGTTATAGACATATATAATGTTCCCACCGATAATTAGGGGCCGATATGCCACGAATGTTGTAAAATACTGCATTCGAGATGATAGCCTGCCTTAGATTAGGATATATAACGCTATAGACGTATATAATATCCCAACCGAGATGTACGGGACGACACGAACGGGATTCTGTAAAACATTACCAGCGACGGGCTAGGTGGGTTAGGTTAGGTTGTGATACGTTATAGACATATATAATGGTCCCACCGATAAGTAGGGGCCGATATGCCAGGAATGTTGTAAAATACTGCATCCGAGATGATAGCCTGCCTTACGTTAGGATATATATCGCTGTAGACGTTTATAATGTCTATAATGTCCCAACCGAGACGTACGGGACGACAGGAACGGGATTCTGTAAAACATTACCAGCGAGGGGCTAGATGTGATAGGTTAGGTTATGTTACGTTATAGACGAATATAATGTTCCCCCCGAGAAGTAGAGCCGATACGCCAGGAATGGCGTAAAATACTGCATCCGAGATGTTAGCCTGCCTTAAGTTAGGATATATATCGCTGTAGACGTTTATAATGTCCCAACCGAGACGTACGGGACGACACGAACGGGATTCTGTAAAACATTACCAGCGAGGGGCTAGATGGGTTAGGTTAGTATGTGAACCGTTATAGACGTATATAATGTTCCCACCGAGAAGTAGGGGCCGATACGCCAGGAATGTTGTAAAATACTACATCCGAGATGATAGCCTACCTCAGGTTAGGATATATAACGCTATAGACGTATATAATATTCCAACCGAGATGTACGGGACGTAACGAGCGGGATTCTGTAAAACATTACCAGCGAGGGGCTAGATTTGTTAGGTGAGGTTTTATTACGTTATAGACCTATATAATGTTCCCACCGAGAAGTAGGGGCCGATACGCCAGGAATGTTGTAAAATTCTACATCCCAGATGATTGCCTGCCTTAGGTTAGGATATATAACGCTATAGACGTATATAATATCCCAACCGAGATGTACGGGACGACACGAACGGGATTCTGTAAAACATTACCAGCAAGGGGCTAGATGTGTTAGGTTCTGTTATATTACGTTATAGACCTATATAATGTTCCCACCGAGAAGTAGAGGCCGATACGACAGGAATGTTGTAAAATACTACAACCGAGATGTTAGACTGCCTTACGTTAGGATATATATCGCTGTAGACGTTTATACTGTCCCAACCGAGACGTACGGGACGACAGGAACGGGATTCTGTAAAACATTACCAGCGAGGGGCTAGATGGGTTAGGTTAGGTTATATTACGTTATAGACGAATATAATGTTCCCCCCGAGAAGTAGAGGCTGATACGCCAGGATTGTTGTAAAATACTACATCCGAGATGTTAGCCTGCCTTACGTTAGGATATATATTGCTGTAGACGTTTATAATGTCCCAACCGAGACGTACGGGACGACAGGAACGGGATTCTGTAAAACATTACGAGCGAGGGGCTAGATGTGTTAGGTTAGGTTATATTCCGTTATAGACGAATATAATGTTCCCCCCGAGAAGTAGAGCCGATACGCCAGGAATGGCGTAAAATACTGCATCCGAGATATTAGCCTGCCTTAAGTTAGGATATGTATCGCTGTAGACGTTTATAATGTCCCAACCGAGACGTACGGGACGACACGAACGGGATTCTGTAAAACATTACCAGCGAGGGGCTAGATGTGTTAGGTTAGGTTATATTACGTTATAGACCTATATAATGTTCCCACCGAGAAGTAGGGGCCGATACGCCAGGAATGTTGTAAAATACTGCATCCGAGATGATAGCCTGCCTTAGATTAGGATATATAACGCTATAGACGTATATAATATCCCAAACGAGATGTACGGGACGACACGAACGGGATTCTGTAAAACATTACCAGCGACGGGCTAGGTGGGTTAGGTTAGGTTGTGATACGTTATAGACATATATAATGTTCCCACCGATAAGTAGGGGCCGATATGCCAGGAATGTTGTAAAATACTGCATCCGAGATGATAGCCTGCCTTAGATTAGGATATATAACGCTATAGACGTATATAATATCCCAACCGAGATGTACGGGACGTCACGAACGGGATTCTGTAAAACATTACCAGCGAGGGGCTAGATGGGTTAGGTTAGGTTGTGATACGTTATAGACATATATAATGTTCCCACCGATAATTAGGGGCCGATATGCCACGAATGTTGTAAAATACTGCATTCGAGATGATAGCCTGCCTTAGATTAGGATATATAACGCTATAGACGTATATAATATCCCAACCGAGATGTACGGGACGACACGAACGGGATTCTGTAAAACATTACCAGCGACGGGCTAGGTGGGTTAGGTTAGGTTGTGATACGTTATAGACATATATAATGTTCCCACCGATAGGTAGGGGCCGATATGCCAGGAATGTTGTAAAATACTGCATCCGAGATGATAGCCTGCCTTACGTTAGGATATATATCGCTGTAGACGTTTATAATGTCCCAACCGAGACGTACGGGACGACAGGAACGGGATTCTGTAAAACATTACCAGCGAGGGGCTAGATGTGATAGGTTAGGTTTTATTACGTTATAGACGAATATAATGTTCCCCCGAGAAGTAGAGCCGATACGCCAGGAATGGCGTAAAATACTGCATCCGAGATGTTAGCCTGCCTTAAATTAGGATATATATCGCTGTAGACGTTTATAATGTCCCAACCGAGACGTACGGGACGACAGGAACGGGATTCTGTAAAACATTACCAGCGAGGGGCTAGATGTGATAGGTTAGGTTTTATTACGTTATAGACGAATATAATGTTCCCCCCGAGGAGTAAAGCCTATACGCCAGGAATGGGGTAAAATACTGCATCCGAGATGTTAGCCTGCCTTAAGTTAGGATATATATCGCTGTAGACGTTTATAATGTCCCAACCGAGACGTACGGGACGACACGAACGGGATTCTGTAAAACATTACCAGCGAGGGGTTAGATGGGTTAGGTTAGGTTATATTACGTTATAGACGAATATAATGTTCCCCCCGAGAAGTAGAGGCTGATACGCCAGGAATGTTGTAAAATACTACATCCGAGATGATAGCCTGCCTTAGGTTAGGATATATAACGCTATAGACGTATATAATATTCCAACCGAGATGTACGGGACGTCACGAGCGGGATTCTGTAAAACATTACCAGCGAGGGGCTAGATGAGTTAGGTTAGGTTATATTACGTTATAGACCTATATAATGTTCCCACCTAGAAGTAGGGGCCGATACGCCAGGAATGTTGTAAAATTCTACATCCGAGATGATAGCCTGCCTTAGGTTAGGATATATAACGCTATAGACGTATATAATATCCCAACAGAGATGTACGGGACGACGCGAACGGGATTCTGTAAAACATTACCAGCGAGGGGCTAGATGTGTTAGGTTAGGTTATATTACGTTATAGACGAATATAATGTTCCCACCGAGAAGTAGGGGCCGATACGCCAGGAATGTTGTAAAATACTACATCCGAGATGTTAGCCTGCCTTACGTTAGGATATATATCGCTGTAGAAGTTTATAATGTCCCAACCGAGACGTACGGGACAACAGGAACGGGATTCTGTAAAACATTACCAGCGAGGGGCTAGATGTTAGGTTCGGTTATATTACGTTATAGACCTATATAATGTTCCCACCGAGAAGTAGGGGCCGATACGCCAGGAATGTTGTAAAATACTACATCCGAGATGTTAGACTGCCTTACGTTAGGATATATATCGCTGTAGACGTTTATAATGTTCCAACCGAGACGTACGGGACGACAGGAACGGGATTCTGTAAAACATTACCAGCGACGGGCTAGGTGGGTTAGGTTAGGTTGTGATACGTTATAGACATATATAATGTTCCCACCGATAAGTAGGGGCCGATGTGCCAGGAATGTTGTAAAATACTGCATCCGAGATGATAGCCTGCCTTAGATTACGATATATAACGCTATAGACGTATATAATATCCCAACCGAGATGTACGGGACGTCACGAACGGGATTCTGTAGAACATTACCAGCGAGGGGCTAGATGGGTTAGGTTAGGTTGTGATACGTTATAGACATATATAATGTTCCCACCGATAAGTAGGGGCCGATATGCCAGGAATGTTGTAAAATACTGCATCCGAGATGATAGCCTGCCTTATATTAGGATCTCTAACGCTATAGACGTATATAATATTCCAACCGAGATGTACGGGACGACACGAACGGGATTCTGTAAAACATTACCAGCGAGGGGCTAGATGTGTTAGGTTAGGTTATATTACGTTATAGACGAATATAATGTTCCCCCCGAGAAGTAGAGGCCGATACGCCAGGAATGTTGTAAAATACTACATCCGAGATGTTAGCCTGCCTTAAATTAGGATATATATCGCTGTAGACGTTTATAATGTCCCAACCGAGACGTACGGGACGACAGGAACGGGATTCTGTAAAACATTACCAGCGAGGGGCTAGATGTGATAGGTTAGGTTTTATTACGTTATAGACGAATATAATGTTCCCCCCGAGAAGTAGAGCCTATACGCCAGGAATGGGGTAAAATACTGCATCCGAGACGTTAGCCTGCCTTAAGTTAGGATATATATCGCTGTAGACGTTTATAATGTCCCAACCGAGACGTACGGGACGACAGGAACGGGATTCTGTAAAACATTACCAGCGGGGGGCTAGATGAGTTAGGTTAGGTTATATTACGTTATAGACCTATATAATGTTCCCACCGATAAGTAGGGGCCGATGTGCCAGGAATGTTGTAAAATACTGCATCCGAGATGATAGCCTGCCTTATATTAGGATCTATAACGCTATAGACGTATATAATATTCCAACCGAGATGTACGGGACGACACGAACGGGATTCTGTAAAACATTACCAGCGACGGGCTAGGTGGGTTAGGTTAGGTTGTGATACGTTATAGACATATATAATGTTCCCACCGATAAGTAGGGGCCGATATGCCAGGAATGTTGTAAAATACTGCATCCGAGATGATAGCCTGCCTTATATTAGGATCTATAACGCTATAGACGTATATAATATTCCAACCGAGATGTACGGGACGACACGAACGGGATTCTGTAAAACATTACCAGCGAGGGGCTAGATGTGTTAGGTTAGGTTATATTACGTTATAGACGAATATAATGTTCCCCCCGAGAAGTAGAGGCCGATACGCCAGGAATGTTGTAAAATACTACATCCGAGATGTTAGCCTGCCTTACGTTAGGATATATATCGCTGTAGACGTTTATAATGTCCCAACCGAGACGTATGGGACGACGGGAACGGGATTCTGTAAAACATTACCAGCGAGGGGCTAGATGTGATAGGTTAGGTTTTATTACGTTATAGGCGAATATAATGTTCCCCCCGAGAAGTAGAGCCGATACGCCAGGAATGGCGTAAAATACTGCATCCGAGATGTTAGCCTGCCTTAAGTTAGGATATATATCGCTGTAGACGTTTATAATGTCCCAACCGAGACGTACGGGACGACACGAACGGGATTCTGTAAAACATTACCAGCGAGGTGCTAGATGGGTTAGGTTAGTATGTGAACCGTTATAGACGTACATAATGTTCCCACCGAGACGTAGGGGCCGATACACCAGGAATGTTGTAAAATACTACATCCGAGATGATAGCCTGCCTCAGGTTAGGATATATAACGCTATAGACGTATATAATATTCCAACCGAGATGTACGGGACGTAACGAGCGGGATTCTGTAAAACATTACCAGCGAGGGGCTAGATTTGTTAGGTTAGGTTATATTACGTTATAGACGAATATAATGTTCCAACCGAGAAGTAGGGGCCGATACGCCAGGAATGTTGTAAAATACTACATCCGAGATGTTAGCCTGCCTTACGTTAAGATATATATCGCTGTAGACGTTTATAATGTCCCAACCGAGACGTACGGTACGGAACGAACGGGATTCTGTAAAACATTACCAGCGAGGGTCTAGATGTGTTTGGTTAGGTTAGATTACGTTATAGACGAATATAATGTTCCCCCCGAGAAGTAGAGCCGATACGCCAGGAATGGCGTAAAATACTGCATCCGAGATGTTAGCCTGCCTTAAGTTAGGATATATATCGCTGTAGACGTTTATAATGTCCCAACCGAGACGTGCGGGACGACACGAACGGGATTCTGTAAAACATTACCAGCGAGGGGCTAGATGGGTTAGGTTAGTATGTGAACCGTTATAGACGTATATAATGTTCCCACCGAGAAGTAGGGGCCGATACGCCAGGAATGTTGTAAAATACTACATCCGAGATGATAGCCTGCCTCAGGTTAGGATATATAACGCTATAGACGTATATATTATTCCAACCGAGATGTACGGGACGTAACGAGCGGGATTCTGTAAAACATTACCAGCGAGGGGCTAGATTTGTTAGGTGAGGTTATATTACGTTATAGACCTATATAATGTTCCCCCCGAGAAGTAGGGGCCGATACGCCAGAAATGTTGTAAAATACTACATCCGAGATGTTAGCCTGCCTTACGTTAAGATATATATCGCTGTAGACGTTTATAATGTCCCAACCGAGACGTACGGTACGGAACGAACGGGATTCTGTAAAACATTACCAGCGAGGGTCTAGATGTGTTTGGTTAGGTTAGATTACGTTATAGATGAATATAATGTTCCCACCGAGAAGTAGAGGCCGATACGCCAGGAATGTTGTAAAATACTGCATCCGAGATGTTACACTGCCTTACGTTAGGATGTATATCGCTGTAGACGTTTATAATGTTCCAACCGAGACGTACGGGACGACAGGAACGGGATTCTGTAAAACATTACCAGCGACGGGCTAGGTGGGTTAGGTTAGGTTGTGATACGTTATAGACATATATAATGTTCCCACCGATAAGTAGGGGCCGATATGCCAGGAATGTTGTAAAATACTGCATCCGAGATGATAGCCTGCCTTATATTAGGATCTATAACGCTATAGACGTATATAATATTCCAACCGAGATGTACGGGACGACACGAACGGGAATCTGTAAAACATTACCAGCGAGGGGCTAGATGTGTTAGGTTAGGTTATATTACGTTATAGACCTATATAATGTTCCCCCCGTGAAGTAGGGCCGATACGCCAGGAATGGCGTAAAATACTGCATCCGAGATGTTAGGCTGCCTTAGGTTAGGATATATAACGCTGTAGACGTACACAATGTCCCAACCGAGACGTACGGGACGACAGGAACGGGATTCTGTAAAACATTACCAGCGAGGGGCTAGATGGGTTAGGTTAGGTTGTGATACGTTATAGACGTATATAATGTTCCCACCGAGATGTAGCTGCCGATATGCCAGGAATGTTGTAAAATACTACATCCGAGATGTTAGCCTGCCTTACGTTAGGATATATATCGCTGTAGACGTATATAATATCCCAACCGAGATGTACGGGACGACACGAACGGGATTCTGTAAAACATTACCAGCGAGGGGCTAGATTTGTTAGGTGAGGTTTTATTACGTTATAGACCTATATAATGTTCCCACCGAGAAGTAGGGGCCGATACGCCAGGAATGTTGTAAAATTCTACATCCCAGATGATTGCATGCCTTAGGTTAGGATATATAACGCTATAGACGTATATAATATCCCAACCGAGATGTACGGGACGACACGAACGGGATTCTGTAAAACATTACCAGCGAGGGGCTAGATGTGTTAGGTTAGGTTATATTACGTTATAGACGAATATAAAGTTCCCCCCGAGAAGTAGGGCCGATACGCCAGGAATGGCGTAAAATACTGCATCCGAGATGTTAGGCTTCCTTTTTGTTAGGATATATAACGCTGTAGACGTACACAATGTCCCAACCGAGACGTACGGGACGACAGGAACGGGATTCTGTAGAACATTACCAGCGAGGGGCTAGATGGGTTAGATTAGGTTGTGATACGTTATAGACGTATATAATGTTCCCACCGAGAAGTAGGAGCCGATATGCCAGGAATGTTGTAAAATACCGCATCCGAGATGATGGCCCGCCTTAGGTTAGGATATATATCGCTGTAGAAGTTTATAATGTCCCAACCGAGACGTACGGGACGACAGGAACGGGATTCTGTAACACATTACCAGCAAGGGGCTAGATGTGTTAGGTTCGGTTATATTACGTTATAGACCTATATAATGTTCCCACCGAGAAGTAGGGGCCGATACGACAGGAATGTTGTAAAATACTACAACCGAGATGTTAGACTGCCTTACGTTAGGATATATATTGCTGTAGACGTTTATAATGTCCCAACCGAGACGTACGGGACGACAGGAACGGGATTCTGTAAAACATTACGAGCGAGGGGCTAGATGTGTTAGGTTAGGTTATATTACGTTATAGACCTATATAATGTTCGCAACGAGAAGTAGGGGCCGATACGCCAGGAATGTTGTAAAATACTACATCCGAGATGATAGCCTGCCTTAGGTTAGGATATATAACGCTATAGACGTATATAATATTCCAACCGAGATGTACGGGACGTCACGAGCGGGATTCTGTAAAACATTACCAGCGAGGGGCTAGATGAGTTAGGTTAGGTTATATTACGTTATAGACCTATATAATGTTCCCACCGAGAAGTAGGGGCCGATACGCCAGGAATGTTGTAAAATACTACAACCGAGATGTTAGACTGCCTTACGTTAGGATATATATCGCTGTAGATGTTTATAATGTCCCAACCGAGACGTACGGGACGACAGGAACGGGATTCTGTAAAACATTACCAGCGAGGGGCTAGATGGGTTAGGTTAGGTTGTGATACGTTATAGACATATATAATGTTCCCACCGATATGTAGGGGCCGATGTGCCAGGAATGTTGTAAAATACTGCATCCGGGATGATAGCCTGCCTTAGATTAGGATATATAACGCTCTAGACGTATATAATATCCCAACCGAGATGTGCGGGACGACACGAACGGGATTCTGTAAAACATTACCAGCGACGGGCTAGGTGGGTTAGGTTAGGTTGTGATACGTTATAGACATATATAATGTTCCCACCGATAAGTAGGGGCCGATGTGCCAGGAATGTTGTAAAATACTGCATCCGAGATGATAGCCTGCCTTAGATTAGGATATATAACGCTATAGACGTATATAATATCCCAACCGAGATGTACGGGACGTCACGAACGGTATTCTGTAAAACATTACCAGCGAGGGGCTAGATGGGTTAGGTTAGGTTGTGATACGTTATAGACATATATAATGTTCCCACCGATAATTAGGGGCCGATATGCCACGAATGTTGTAAAATACTGCATTCGAGATGATAGCCTGCCTTAGATTAGGATATATAACGCTATAGACGTATATAATATCCCAACCGAGATGTACGGGACGACACGAACGGGATTCTGTAAAACATTACCAGCGACGGGCTAGGTGGGTTAGGTTAGGTTGTGATACGTTATAGACATATATAATGGTCCCACCGATAAGTAGGGGCCGATATGCCAGGAATGTTGTAAAATACTGCATCCGAGATGATAGCCTGCCTTACGTTAGGACATATATCGCTGTAGACGTTTATAATGTCCCAACCGAGACGTACGGGACGACAGGAACGGGATTCTGTAAAACATTACCAGCGAGGGGCTAGATGGGTTAGATTAGGTTGTGATACGTTATAGACATATATAATGTTCCCACCGATAAGTAGGGGCCGATATGCCAGGAATGTTGTAAAATACTGCATCCGAGATGATAGCCTGCCTTACGTTAGGATATATGTCGCTGTAGACGTTTATAATGTCCCAACCGAGACGTACGGGACGACAGAAACGGGATTCTGTAAAACATTACCAGCGAGGGGCTAGATGTGATAGGTTAGGTTTTATTACGTTATAGACGAATATAATGTTCCCCCGAGAAGTAGAGCCGATACGCCAGGAATGGCGTAAAATACTGCATCCGAGATGTTAGCCTGCCTTAAATTAGGATATATATCGCTGTAGACGTTTATAATGTCCCAACCGAGACGTACGGGACGACAGGAACGGGATTCTGTAAAACATTACCAGCGAGGGGCTAGATGTGATAGGTTAGGTTTTATTACGTTATAGACGAATATAATGTTCCCCCCGAGAAGTAGAGCCTATACGCCAGGAATGGGGTAAAATACTGCATCCGAGATGTTAGCCTGCCTTAAGTTAGGATATATATCGCTGTAGACGTTTATAATGTCCCAACCGAGACGTACGGGACGACAGGAACGGGATTCTGTAAAACATTACCAGCGAGGGGCTAGATGGGTTAGGTTAGGTTATATTACGTTATAGACGAATATAATGTTCCCCCCGAGAAGTAGAGGCTGATACGCCAGGATTGTTGTAAAATACTACATCCGAGATGTTAGCCTGCCTTACGTTAGGATATATATCGCTGTAGACGTTTATAATGTCCCAACCGAGACGTACGGGACGACAGGAACGGGATTCTGTAAAACATTACGAGCGAGGGGCTAGATGTGTTAGGTTAGGTTATATTACGTTATAGACGAATATAATGTTCCCCCCGAGAAGTAGAGCCGATACGCCAGGAATGGCGTAAAATACTGCATGCGAGATATTAGCCTGCCTTAAGTTAGGATATGTATCGCTGTAGACGTTTATAATGTCCCAACCGAGACGTACGGGACGACACGAACGGGATTCTGTAAAACATTACCAGCGAGGGGCTAGATGGGTTAGGTTATGTTATATTACGTTATAGACGAATATAATGTTCCCACCGAGAAGTAGGGGCCGATACGCCAGAAATGTTGTAAAATTCTACATCCGAGATGATAGCCTGCCTTACGTTAGGATATTTAACGCTATAGACGTATATAATATCCCAACAGAGATGTACGGGACGACGCGAACGGGATTCTGTAAAACATTACCAGCGAGGGGCTAGATGTGTTAGGTTAGGTTATATTACGTTATAGACGAATATAATGTTCCCACCGAGAAGTAGGGGCCGATACGCCAGGAATGTTGTAAAATACTACATCCGAGATGTTAGCCTGCCTTACGTTAGGATATATATCGCTGTAGAAGTTTATAATGTCCCAACCGAGACGTACGGGACGACACGAACGGGATTCTGTAAAACATTACCAGCGAGGGGCTAGATGGGTTAGGTTAGTATGTGAACCGTTATAGACGTATATAATGTTCCCACCGAGAAGTAGGGGCCGATACGCCAGGAATGTTGTAAAATACTACATCCGAGATGATAGCCTGCCTCAGGTTAGGATATATAACGCTATAGACGTATATATTATTCCAACCGAGATGTACGGGACGTAACGAGCGGGATTCTGTAAAACATTACCAGCGAGGGGCTAGATTTGTTAGGTGAGGTTATATTACGTTATAGACCTATATAATGTTCCCCCCGAGAAGTAGGGGCCGATACGCCAGAAATGTTGTAAAATACTACATCCGAGATGTTAGCCTGCCTTACGTTAAGATATATATCGCTGTAGACGTTTATAATGTCCCAACCGAGACGTACGGTACGGAACGAACGGGATTCTGTAAAACATTACCAGCGAGGGTCTAGATGTGTTTGGTTAGGTTAGATTACGTTATAGATGAATATAATGTTCCCACCGAGAAGTAGAGGCCGATACGCCAGGAATGTTGTAAAATACTGCATCCGAGATGTTACACTGCCTTACGTTAGGATGTATATCGCTGTAGACGTTTATAATGTTCCAACCGAGACGTACGGGACGACAGGAACGGGATTCTGTAAAACATTACCAGCGACGGGCTAGGTGGGTTAGGTTAGGTTGTGATACGTTATAGACATATATAATGTTCCCACCGATAAGTAGGGGCCGATATGCCAGGAATGTTGTAAAATACTGCATCCGAGATGATAGCCTGCCTTATATTAGGATCTATAACGCTATAGACGTATATAATATTCCAACCGAGATGTACGGGACGACACGAACGGGAATCTGTAAAACATTACCAGCGAGGGGCTAGATGTGTTAGGTTAGGTTATATTACGTTATAGACCTATATAATGTTCCCCCCGTGAAGTAGGGCCGATACGCCAGGAATGGCGTAAAATACTGCATCCGAGATGTTAGGCTGCCTTAGGTTAGGATATATAACGCTGTAGACGTACACAATGTCCCAACCGAGACGTACGGGACGACAGGAACGGGATTCTGTAAAACATTACCAGCGAGGGGCTAGATGGGTTAGGTTAGGTTGTGATACGTTATAGACGTATATAATGTTCCCACCGAGATGTAGCTGCCGATATGCCAGGAATGTTGTAAAATACTACATCCGAGATGTTAGCCTGCCTTACGTTAGGATATATATCGCTGTAGACGTATATAATATCCCAACCGAGATGTACGGGACGACACGAACGGGATTCTGTAAAACATTACCAGCGAGGGGCTAGATTTGTTAGGTGAGGTTTTATTACGTTATAGACCTATATAATGTTCCCACCGAGAAGTAGGGGCCGATACGCCAGGAATGTTGTAAAATTCTACATCCCAGATGATTGCATGCCTTAGGTTAGGATATATAACGCTATAGACGTATATAATATCCCAACCGAGATGTACGGGACGACACGAACGGGATTCTGTAAAACATTACCAGCGAGGGGCTAGATGTGTTAGGTTAGGTTATATTACGTTATAGACGAATATAAAGTTCCCCCCGAGAAGTAGGGCCGATACGCCAGGAATGGCGTAAAATACTGCATCCGAGATGTTAGGCTTCCTTTTTGTTAGGATATATAACGCTGTAGACGTACACAATGTCCCAACCGAGACGTACGGGACGACAGGAACGGGATTCTGTAGAACATTACCAGCGAGGGGCTAGATGGGTTAGATTAGGTTGTGATACGTTATAGACGTATATAATGTTCCCACCGAGAAGTAGGAGCCGATATGCCAGGAATGTTGTAAAATACCGCATCCGAGATGATGGCCCGCCTTAGGTTAGGATATATATCGCTGTAGAAGTTTATAATGTCCCAACCGAGACGTACGGGACGACAGGAACGGGATTCTGTAACACATTACCAGCAAGGGGCTAGATGTGTTAGGTTCGGTTATATTACGTTATAGACCTATATAATGTTCCCACCGAGAAGTAGGGGCCGATACGACAGGAATGTTGTAAAATACTACAACCGAGATGTTAGACTGCCTTACGTTAGGATATATATTGCTGTAGACGTTTATAATGTCCCAACCGAGACGTACGGGACGACAGGAACGGGATTCTGTAAAACATTACGAGCGAGGGGCTAGATGTGTTAGGTTAGGTTATATTACGTTATAGACCTATATAATGTTCGCAACGAGAAGTAGGGGCCGATACGCCAGGAATGTTGTAAAATACTACATCCGAGATGATAGCCTGCCTTAGGTTAGGATATATAACGCTATAGACGTATATAATATTCCAACCGAGATGTACGGGACGTCACGAGCGGGATTCTGTAAAACATTACCAGCGAGGGGCTAGATGAGTTAGGTTAGGTTATATTACGTTATAGACCTATATAATGTTCCCACCGAGAAGTAGGGGCCGATACGCCAGGAATGTTGTAAAATACTACAACCGAGATGTTAGACTGCCTTACGTTAGGATATATATCGCTGTAGATGTTTATAATGTCCCAACCGAGACGTACGGGACGACAGGAACGGGATTCTGTAAAACATTACCAGCGAGGGGCTAGATGGGTTAGGTTAGGTTGTGATACGTTATAGACATATATAATGTTCCCACCGATATGTAGGGGCCGATGTGCCAGGAATGTTGTAAAATACTGCATCCGGGATGATAGCCTGCCTTAGATTAGGATATATAACGCTCTAGACGTATATAATATCCCAACCGAGATGTGCGGGACGACACGAACGGGATTCTGTAAAACATTACCAGCGACGGGCTAGGTGGGTTAGGTTAGGTTGTGATACGTTATAGACATATATAATGTTCCCACCGATAAGTAGGGGCCGATGTGCCAGGAATGTTGTAAAATACTGCATCCGAGATGATAGCCTGCCTTAGATTAGGATATATAACGCTATAGACGTATATAATATCCCAACCGAGATGTACGGGACGTCACGAACGGTATTCTGTAAAACATTACCAGCGAGGGGCTAGATGGGTTAGGTTAGGTTGTGATACGTTATAGACATATATAATGTTCCCACCGATAATTAGGGGCCGATATGCCACGAATGTTGTAAAATACTGCATTCGAGATGATAGCCTGCCTTAGATTAGGATATATAACGCTATAGACGTATATAATATCCCAACCGAGATGTACGGGACGACACGAACGGGATTCTGTAAAACATTACCAGCGACGGGCTAGGTGGGTTAGGTTAGGTTGTGATACGTTATAGACATATATAATGGTCCCACCGATAAGTAGGGGCCGATATGCCAGGAATGTTGTAAAATACTGCATCCGAGATGATAGCCTGCCTTACGTTAGGACATATATCGCTGTAGACGTTTATAATGTCCCAACCGAGACGTACGGGACGACAGGAACGGGATTCTGTAAAACATTACCAGCGAGGGGCTAGATGGGTTAGATTAGGTTGTGATACGTTATAGACATATATAATGTTCCCACCGATAAGTAGGGGCCGATATGCCAGGAATGTTGTAAAATACTGCATCCGAGATGATAGCCTGCCTTACGTTAGGATATATGTCGCTGTAGACGTTTATAATGTCCCAACCGAGACGTACGGGACGACAGAAACGGGATTCTGTAAAACATTACCAGCGAGGGGCTAGATGTGATAGGTTAGGTTTTATTACGTTATAGACGAATATAATGTTCCCCCGAGAAGTAGAGCCGATACGCCAGGAATGGCGTAAAATACTGCATCCGAGATGTTAGCCTGCCTTAAATTAGGATATATATCGCTGTAGACGTTTATAATGTCCCAACCGAGACGTACGGGACGACAGGAACGGGATTCTGTAAAACATTACCAGCGAGGGGCTAGATGTGATAGGTTAGGTTTTATTACGTTATAGACGAATATAATGTTCCCCCCGAGAAGTAGAGCCTATACGCCAGGAATGGGGTAAAATACTGCATCCGAGATGTTAGCCTGCCTTAAGTTAGGATATATATCGCTGTAGACGTTTATAATGTCCCAACCGAGACGTACGGGACGACAGGAACGGGATTCTGTAAAACATTACCAGCGAGGGGCTAGATGGGTTAGGTTAGGTTATATTACGTTATAGACGAATATAATGTTCCCCCCGAGAAGTAGAGGCTGATACGCCAGGATTGTTGTAAAATACTACATCCGAGATGTTAGCCTGCCTTACGTTAGGATATATATCGCTGTAGACGTTTATAATGTCCCAACCGAGACGTACGGGACGACAGGAACGGGATTCTGTAAAACATTACGAGCGAGGGGCTAGATGTGTTAGGTTAGGTTATATTACGTTATAGACGAATATAATGTTCCCCCCGAGAAGTAGAGCCGATACGCCAGGAATGGCGTAAAATACTGCATGCGAGATATTAGCCTGCCTTAAGTTAGGATATGTATCGCTGTAGACGTTTATAATGTCCCAACCGAGACGTACGGGACGACACGAACGGGATTCTGTAAAACATTACCAGCGAGGGGCTAGATGGGTTAGGTTATGTTATATTACGTTATAGACGAATATAATGTTCCCACCGAGAAGTAGGGGCCGATACGCCAGAAATGTTGTAAAATTCTACATCCGAGATGATAGCCTGCCTTACGTTAGGATATTTAACGCTATAGACGTATATAATATCCCAACAGAGATGTACGGGACGACGCGAACGGGATTCTGTAAAACATTACCAGCGAGGGGCTAGATGTGTTAGGTTAGGTTATATTACGTTATAGACGAATATAATGTTCCCACCGAGAAGTAGGGGCCGATACGCCAGGAATGTTGTAAAATACTACATCCGAGATGTTAGCCTGCCTTACGTTAGGATATATATCGCTGTAGAAGTTTATAATGTCCCAACCGAGACGTACGGGACAACAGGAACGGGATTCTGTAAAACATTACCAGCGAGGGGCTAGATGTTAGGTTCGGTTATATTACGTCATAGACCTATATAATGTTCCCACCGAGAAGTAGGGGCCGATACGCCAGGAATGTTGTAAAATACTACATCCGAGATGTTAGACTGCCTTACGTTAGGATATATATCGCTGTAGACGTTTATAATGTTCCAACCGAGACGTACGGGACGACAGGAACGGGATTCTGTAAAACATTACCAGCGACGGGCTAGGTGGGTTAGGTTAGGTTGTGATACGTTATAGACATATATAATGTTCCCACCGATAAGTAGGGGCCGATGTGCCAGGAATGTTGTAAAATACTGCATCCGAGATGATAGCCTGCCTTAGATTAGGATATATAACGCTATAGACGTATATAATATCCCATCCGAGATGTACGGGACGTCACGAACGGGATTCTGTAGAACATTACCAGCGAGGGGCTAGATGGGTTAGGTTAGGTTGTGATACGTTATAGACATATATAATGTTTCCACCGATAGTTAGGGGCCGATATGCCAGGAATGTTGTAAAATACTGCATTCGAGATGATAGCCTGCCTTAGATTAGGATATATAACGCTATAGACGTATATAATATCCCAACCGAGATGTACGGGACGACACGAACGGGATTCTGTAAAACATTACCAGCGACGGGCTAGGTGGGTTAGGTTAGGTTGTGATACGTTATAGACATATATAATGTTCCCACCGATAAGTAGGGGCCGATATGCCAGGAATGTTGTAAAATACTGCATCCGAGATGATAGCCTGCCTTATATTAGGATCTATAACGCTATAGACGTATATAATATTCCAACCGAGATGTACGGGACGACAGGAACGGGATTCTGTAAAACATTACCAGCGAGGGGCTAGATGGGTTAGGTTAGGTTATATTACGTTATAGACGAATATAATGTTCCCCCCGAGAAGTAGAGGCTGATACGCCAGGATTGTTGTAAAATACTACATCCGAGATGTTAGCCTGCCTTACGTTAGGATATATATCGCTGTAGACGTTTATAATGTCCCAACCGAGACGTACGGGACGACAGGAACGGGATTCTGTAAAACATTACCAGCGAGGGGCTAGATGTGTTAGGTTAGGTTATATTACGTTATAGACCTATATTATGTTCCCACCGAGAAGTAGGGGCCGATACGCCAGGAATGTTGTAAAATTCTACATCCGAGATGATAGCCTGCCTTAGGTTAGGATATATAACGCTATAGACGTATATAATATTCCAACCGAGATGTACGGGACGTCACGAGCGGGATTCTGTAAAACATTACCAGCGAGGGGCTATATGAGTTAGGTTAGGTTATATTACGTTATAGACCTATATAATGTTCCCACCGAGAAGTAGGGGCCGATACGCCAGGAATGTTGTAAAATACTACATCCGAGATGTTAGCCTGCCTTACGTTAGGATATATATCGCTGTAGAAGTTTATAATGTCCCAACCGAGACGTACGGGACGACAGGAACGGGATTCTGTAAAACATTACCAGCGAGGGGATAGATGTGTTAGGTTAGGTTATATTACGTTATAGACGAATATAATGTTCCCCCCGAGAAGTAGAGGCCGATACGCCAAGAATGTTGTAAAATACTACATCCGAGATGTTAGCCTGCCTTACGTTAGGATATGTAGGATAGGACATGTAGGATATGTAGGATATGTAGGAACGCTGTAGACGTTTATAATGTCCCAACCGAGACGTATGGGACGACGGGAACGGGATTCTGTAAAACATTACCAGCGAGGGGCTAAATGTGTTAGGTTAGGTTATATTACGTTATAGACGAATATAATGTTCCCACCGAGAAGTAGGGGCCGATACGCCAGGCATGTTGTAAAATACTGCATCCGAGATGATAGCCTGCATTAGGTTAGGATATATAACCCTATAGACGCATATAATATTCCAACCGAGATGTACGGGACGGCACGAACGCGATTCTGTAAAATGTTACCAGCGAGGGGCTAGATGGGTTAGGTTAGGTTATGTTACGTTATAGACCTATATAAGGTTCCCACCGAGAAGTACGGGCCGATACGCTAGGAATGTTGTAGAATACTACATCCAAGATGATAGCCTGCCTTAGGTTAGGATATATAACGCTATAGACGTATATAATATTCCAACCGAGATGTACGGGACGGCACGAACGGGATTCTGTAAAACATTACCAGCGAGGGGCTAGATGTATTAGGTTAGGTTAGATTACGTTATAGACGAATATAATGTTCCCACCGAGAAGTAGGGGCCGATACGCCAGGAATGTTGTAAAATACAACATCCGAGATGTCAGCCTGACTTACGTTAGGATATATATCGCTGTAGACGTTTATAATATCCCAACCGAGATGTACGGGATGTCACGAACGGGATTCTGTAAAACATTACCAGCGAGGGGCTAGATGGGTTAGGTTAGGTTGTGATACGTTATAGACATATATAATGTTCCCACCGATAATTAGGGGCCGATATGCCAGGAATGTTGTAAAATACTGCATTCGAGATGATAGCCTGCCTTAGATTAGGATATATAACGCTATAGACGTATATAATATCCCAACCGAGATGTACGGGACGACACGAACGGGATTCTGTAAAACATTACCAGCGACGGGCTAGGTGGGTTAGGTTAGGTTGTGATACGTTATAGACATATATAATGTTCCCACCGATAAGTAGGGGCCGATATGCCAGGAATGTTGTAAAATACTGCATCCGAGATGATAGCCTGCCTTATATTAGGATCTATAACGCTATAGACGTATATAATATTCCAACCGAGATGTACGGGACGACACGAACGGGATTCTGTAAAACATTACCAGCGAGGGGCTAGATGTGTTAGGTTAGGTTATATTACGTTATAGACGAATATAATGTTCCCACCGAGAAGTAGGGGCCGATATGCCAGGAATGATGTAAAATACTGCATCCGAGATGATGGCCTGCCTTAGGTTAGGATATATATCGCTGTAGACGCTTATAATGTCCCAACCGAGACGTACGGGACGACAGGAACGGGATTCTGTAAAACATTACGAGCGAGGGGCTAGATGTGTTAGGTTAGGTTATATTACGTTATAGACATATATAATGTTCCCACCGATAAGTAGGGGCCGATGTGCCAGGAATGTTGTAAAATACTGCATCCGAGATGATAGCCTGCCTTAGATTAGGATATATAACGCTATAGACGTATATAATATCCCAACCGAGATGTACGGGATGTCACGAACGGGATTCTGTAAAACATTACCAGCGAGGGGCTAGATGGGTTAGGTTAGGTTGTGATACGTTATAGACATATATAATGTTCCCACCGATAATTAGGGGCCGATATGCCAGGAATGTTGTAAAATACTGCATTCGAGATGATAGCCTGCCTTAGATTAGGATATATAACGCTATAGACGTATATAATATCCCAACCGAGATGTACGGGCCGACACGACCGGGATTCTGTAAAACATTACCAGCGAGGGGCTAGATGTGTTAGGTTAGGTTATATTACGTTATAGACGAATATAATGTTCCCCCCGAGAAGTAGAGGCCGATACGCCAGGAATGTTGTAAAATACTACATCCGAGATGTTAGCCTGCCTTAGGTTAGGATATATATCGCTGTAGACGCTTATAATGTCCCAACCGAGACGTACGGGACGACACGAACGGGATTCTGTAAAACATTACCAGCGACGGGCTAGGTGGGTTAGGTTAGGTTGTGATACGTTATAGACATATATAATGTTCCCACAGATAAGTAGGGGCCGATGTGCCAGGAATGTTGTAAAATACTGCATCCGAGATGATAGCCTGCCTTAGATTAGGATATATAACGCTATAGACGTATATAATATCCCAACCGAGATGTACGGGATGTCACGAACGGGATTCTGTAAAACATTACCAGCGAGGGGCTAGATGGGTTAGGTTAGGTTGTGATACGTTATAGACATATATAATGTTCCCACCGATAATTAGGGGCCGATATGCCAGGAATGTTGTAAAATACTGCATTCGAGATGATAGCCTGCCTTAGATTAGGATATATAACGCTATAGACGTATATAATATCCCAACCGAGATGTACGGGACGACACGAACGGGATTCTGTAAAACATTACCAGCGACGGGCTAGGTGGGTTAGGTTAGGTTGTGATACGTTATAGACATATATAATGTTCCCACCGATAAGTAGGGGCCGATATGCCAGGAATGTTGTAAAATACTGCATCCGAGATGATAGCCTGCCTTATATTAGGATCTATAACGCTATAGACGTATATAATATTCCAACCGAGATGTACGGGACGACACGAACGGGATTCTGTAAAACATTACCAGCGAGGGGCTAGATGTGTTAGGTTAGGTTATATTACGTTATAGACGAATATAATGTTCCCCCCGAGAAGTGGAGGCCGATACGCCAGGAATGTTGTAAAATACTACATCCGAGATGTTAGCCTGCCTTACGTTAGGATATATATCGCTGTAGACGTTTATAATGTCCCAACCGAGACGTATGGGACGACGGGAACGGGATTCTGTAAAACATTACCAGCGAGGGGCTAGATGGATTAGGTTAGTTTGTGATACGTTATAGACGTATATAATGTTCCCACCGAGAACGGGGGCCGATACGCCAGGAATGTTGTAAAATAATACATCCGAGATGATAGCCTGCCTTAGGTTAGGACATATAACGCTATAGACGTATATAATATTCCAACCGAGATGTACGGGACGTCACTAACGAGGTTCTGTAAAACATTACCAGCGAGGGCCTAGATGTGTTAGGTTAGGTTATATTACGTTATAGACCTATATAATGTTCCCACCGAGAAGTAGGGGCCGATACGCCAGGAATGTTGTAGAATACTGCATCCGAGATGATAGCCTGCATTAGGTTAGGATATATAACGCTATAGACGTATATAATATTCCAAGCGAGATGTACGGGACGACAGGAACGGGATTCTGTAAAATGTTACCAGCGAGGGGCTAGATGGGTTAGGTTAGGTTATATTACGTTATAGACCTATATAAGGTTCCCACCGAGAAGTACGGGCCGATACGCTAGGAATGTTGTAGAATACTACATCCAAGATGATAGCCTGCCTTAGGTTAGGATATATAACGCTATAGACGTATATAATATTCCAACCGAGATGTACGGGACGGCACGAACGGGATTCTGTAAAACATTACCAGCGAGGGGCTAGATGTGTTAGGTTAGGTTAGATTACGTTATAGAAGAATATAATGTTCCCACCGAGAAGTAGGGGCCGATACGCCAGGAATGTTGTAAAATACAACATCCGAGATGTCAGCCTGCCTTACGTTAGGATATATATCGCTGTAGACGTTTATAATGTCCCAACCAAGAGGTACGGGACGTCACTAACGAGGTTCTGTAAAACATTACCAGCGAGGGCCTAGATGTGTTAGGTTAGGTTATATTACGTTATAGACCTATATAATGTTCCCACCGAGAAGTAGGGGCCGATACGCCAGGAATGTTGTAGAATACTACATCCGAGATGTTAGCCTGCCTTACGTTAAGATATATATCGCTGTAGACGTATATAACGTCCCAATCGAGACGTACGGGACGAAACGAACGGGATTCTGTAAAACATTGCCAGCGAGGGGCTAGATGGGTTAGGTTAGTTTGTGTTACGTTATAAACGTATATAATGTTCCCACCGAGAAGTAGGGGTCGATACGCCAGGAATGTTGTAAAATACAACATCCGAGATGTCAGCCTGACTTACGTTAGGATATATATCGCTGTAGACGTATATAATATTCCAACCGAGATGTACGGGACGTCACGAACGAGATTCTGTAAAACATTACCAGCCAGGGCCTAGATGTGTTAGGTTAGGATATATTACGTTATAGACGAATATATTGTTCCCACCGAGAAGTAGGGGCCGATATGCCAGGAATGATGTAAAATACTGCATCCGAGATGATGGCCTGCCTTAGGTTAGGATATATATCGCTGTAGACGCTTATAATGTCCCAACCGAGACGTACGGGACGACACGAACGGGATTCTGTAAAACATTACCAGCGACGGGCTAGGTGGGTTAGGTTAGGTTGTGATACGTTATAGACATATATAATGTTCCCACCGATAAGTAGGGGCCGATGTGCCAGGAATGTTGTAAAATACTGCATCCGAGATGATAGCCTGCCTTAGATTAGGATATATAACGCTATAGACGTATATAATATCCCAACCGAGATGTACGGGATGTCACGAACGGGATTCTGTAAAACATTACCAGCGAGGGGCTAGATGGGTTAGGTTAGGTTGTGATACGTTATAGACATATATAATGTTCCCACCGATAATTAGGGGCCGATATGCCAGGAATGTTGTAAAATACTGCATTCGAGATGATAGCCTGCCTTAGATTAGGATATATAACGCTATAGACGTATATAATATCCCAACCGAGATGTACGGGACGACACGAACGGGATTCTGTAAAACATTACCAGCGACGGGCTAGGTGGGTTAGGTTAGGTTGTGATACGTTATAGACATATATAATGTTCCCACCGATAAGTAGGGGCCGATATGCCAGGAATGTTGTAAAATACTGCATCCGAGATGATAGCCTGCCTTATATTAGGATCTATAACGCTATAGACGTATATAATATTCCAACCGAGATGTACGGGACGACACGAACGGGATTCTGTAAAACATTACCAGCGAGGGGCTAGATGTGTTAGGTTAGGTTATATTACGTTATAGACGAATATAATGTTCCCACCGAGAAGTAGGGGCCGATATGCCAGGAATGATGTAAAATACTGCATCCGATATGATGGCCTGCCTTAGGTTAGGATATATATCGCTGTAGACGCTTATAATGTCCCAACCGAGACGTACGGGACGACACGAACGGGATTCTGTAAAACATTACCAGCGACGGGCTAGGTGGGTTAGGTTAGGTTGTGATACGTTATAGACATATATAATGTTCCCACCGATAAGTAGGGGCCGATGTGCCAGGAATGTTGTAAAATACTGCATCCGAGATGATAGCCTGCCTTAGATTAGGATATATAACGCTATAGACGTATATAATATCCCAACCGAGATGTACGGGATGTCACGAACGGGATTCTGTAAAACATTACCAGCGAGGGGCTAGATGGGTTAGGTTAGGTTGTGATACGTTATAGACATATATAATGTTCCCACCGATAATTAGGGGCCGATATGCCAGGAATGTTGTAAAATACTGCATTCGAGATGATAGCCTGCCTTAGATTAGGATATATAACGCTATAGACGTATATAATATCCCAACCGAGATGTACGGGACGACACGAACGGGATTCTGTAAAACATTACCAGCGACGGGCTAGGTGGGTTAGGTTAGGTTGTGATACGTTATAGACATATATAATGTTCCCACCGATAAGTAGGGGCCGATATGCCAGGAATGTTGTAAAATACTGCATCCGAGATGATAGCCTGCCTTATATTAGGATCTATAACGCTATAGACGTATATAATATTCCAACCGAGATGTACGGGACGACACGAACGGGATTCTGTAAAACATTACCAGCGAGGGGCTAGATGTGTTAGGTTAGGTTATATTACGTTATAGACGAATATAATGTTCCCCCCGAGAAGTGGAGGCCGATACGCCAGGAATGTTGTAAAATACTACATCCGAGATGTTAGCCTGCCTTAGGTTAGGATATATATCGCTGTAGACGCTTATAATGTCCCAACCGAGACGTACGGGACGACACGAACGGGATTCTGTAAAACATTACCAGCGACGGGCTAGGTGGGTTAGGTTAGGTTGTGATACGTTATAGACATATATAATGTTCCCACAGATAAGTAGGGGCCGATGTGCCAGGAATGTTGTAAAATACTGCATCCGAGATGATAGCCTGCCTTAGATTAGGATATATAACGCTATAGACGTATATAATATCCCAACCGAGATGTACGGGATGTCACGAACGGGATTCTGTAAAACATTACCAGCGAGGGGCTAGATGGGTTAGGTTAGGTTGTGATACGTTATAGACATATATAATGTTCCCACCGATAATTAGGGGCCGATATGCCAGGAATGTTGTAAAATACTGCATTCGAGATGATAGCCTGCCTTAGATTAGGATATATAACGCTATAGACGTATATAATATCCCAACCGAGATGTACGGGACGACACGAACGGGATTCTGTAAAACATTACCAGCGACGGGCTAGGTGGGTTAGGTTAGGTTGTGATACGTTATAGACATATATAATGTTCCCACCGATAAGTAGGGGCCGATATGCCAGGAATGTTGTAAAATACTGCATCCGAGATGATAGCCTGCCTTATATTAGGATCTATAACGCTATAGACGTATATAATATTCCAACCGAGATGTACGGGACGACACGAACGGGATTCTGTAAAACATTACCAGCGAGGGGCTAGATGTGTTAGGTTAGGTTATATTACGTTATAGACGAATATAATGTTCCCCCCGAGAAGTGGAGGCCGATACGCCAGGAATGTTGTAAAATACTACATCCGAGATGTTAGCCTGCCTTACGTTAGGATATATATCGCTGTAGACGTTTATAATGTCCCAACCGAGACGTATGGGACGACGGGAACGGGATTCTGTAAAACATTACCAGCGAGGGGCTAGATGGATTAGGTTAGTTTGTGATACGTTATAGACGTATATAATGTTCCCACCGAGAACGGGGGCCGATACGCCAGGAATGTTGTAAAATAATACATCCGAGATGATAGCCTGCCTTAGGTTAGGACATATAACGCTATAGACGTATATAATATTCCAACCGAGATGTACGGGACGTCACTAACGAGGTTCTGTAAAACATTACCAGCGAGGGCCTAGATGTGTTAGGTTAGGTTATATTACGTTATAGACCTATATAATGTTCCCACCGAGAAGTAGGGGCCGATACGCCAGGAATGTTGTAGAATACTGCATCCGAGATGATAGCCTGCATTAGGTTAGGATATATAACGCTATAGACGTATATAATATTCCAAGCGAGATGTACGGGACGACACGAACGGGATTCTGTATCACATTACCAGAGAGGGGCTAGATGGGTTAGGTTAGGTTGTGATACGTTATAGACGTATATAATGTTCCCAGCGTGAAGTAGGGGCCGATATGCCAGGAATGTTTTAAAATACTGCATCCGAGATGGTAGCCTGTCTTAAGCTTGGATATATAACGTTATAGACGTATATAATATCCCAATCGAGACGTACGGGACGACACGAACGCGATTCTGTAAAATGTTACCAGCGAGGGGCTAGATGGGTTAGGTTAGGTTATATTACGTTATAGACCTATATAAGGTTCCCACCGAGAAGTACGGGCCGATACGCTAGGAATGTTGTAGAATACTACATCCAAGATGATAGCCTGCCTTAGGTTAGGATATATAACGCTATAGACGTATATAATATTCCAACCGAGATGTACGGGACGGCACGAACGGGATTCTGTAAAACATTACCAGCGAGGGGCTAGATGTGTTAGGTTAGGTTAGATTACGTTATAGAAGAATATAATGTTCCCACCGAGAAGTAGGGGCCGATACGCCAGGAATGTTGTAAAATACAACATCCGAGATGTCAGCCTGCCTTACGTTAGGATATATATCGCTGTAGACGTTTATAATGTCCCAACCAAGAGGTACGGGACGTCACTAACGAGGTTCTGTAAAACATTACCAGCGAGGGCCTAGATGTGTTAGGTTAGGTTATATTACGTTATAGACCTATATAATGTTCCCACCGAGAAGTAGGGGCCGATACGCCAGGAATGTTGTAGAATACTACATCCGAGATGTTAGCCTGCCTTACGTTAAGATATATATCGCTGTAGACGTATATAACGTCCCAATCGAGACGTACGGGACGAAACGAACGGGATTCTGTAAAACATTGCCAGCGAGGGGCTAGATGGGTTAGGTTAGTTTGTGATACGTTATAAACGTATATAATGTTCCCACCGATAAGTAGGGGCCGATGTGCCAGGAATGTTGTAAAATACTGCATCCGAGATGATAGCCTGCCTTAGATTAGGATATATAACGCTATAGACGTATATAATATCCCAACCGAGATGTACGGGATGTCACGAACGGGATTCTGTAAAACATTACCAGCGAGGGGCTAGATGGGTTAGGTTAGGTTGTGATACGTTATAGACATATATAATGTTCCCACCGATAATTAGGGGCCGATATGCCAGGAATGTTGTAAAATACTGCATTCGGGATGATAGCCTGCCTTAGATTAGGATATAT
The DNA here is from genome assembly GCA_963969225.1 of Xylocopa violacea. Taxonomy (NCBI): domain Eukaryota; kingdom Metazoa; phylum Arthropoda; class Insecta; order Hymenoptera; family Apidae; genus Xylocopa; species Xylocopa violacea. Next base: position 980,609 of record CAXAJV010000015.1, read on the forward strand.
AACGCTATAGACGTATATAATATCCCAACCGAGATGTACGGGACGACACGAACGGGATTCTGTAAAACATTACCAGCGACGGGCTAGGTGGGTTAAGTTAGGTTGTGATACGTTATAGACATATATAATGTTCCCCCCGATAAGTAGGGGCCGATATGCCAGGAATGCTGTAAAATACTGCATCCGAGATGATAGCCTGCCTTATATTAGGATCTATAACGCTATGGACGTATATAATACTCCAACCGAGATGTACGGGACGACACGAACGGGATTCTGTAAAACATTACCAGCGAGGGGCTAGATGTGTTAGGTTAGGTTATATTACGTTATAGACGAATATAATGTTCCCCCCAAGAAGTAGAGCCGATACGCCAGGAATGGCGTAAAATACTGCATCCGAGATGTTAGCCTGCCTTAAGTTAGGATATATATCGCTGTAGACGTTTATAATGTCCCAACCGAGACGTACGGGACGACAGGAACGGGATTCTGTAAAACATTACCAGCGAGGGGCTAGATGGGTTAGGTTAGGTTATATTACGTTATAGACGAATATAATGTTCCCCCCGACAAGTAGAGGCTGATACGCCAGGATTGTTGTAAAATACTACATCCGAGATGTTAGCCTGCCTTACGTTAGGATATATATCGCTGTAGACGTTTATAATGTCCCAACCGAGACGTACGGGACGACAGGAACGGGATTCTGTAAAACATTACGAGCGAGGGGCTAGATGTGTTAGGTTAGGTTATATTCCGTTATAGACGAATAAAATGTTCCCCCCGAGAAGTAGAGCCGATACGCCAGGAATGGCGTAAAATACTGCATCCGAGATATTAGCCTGCCTTAAGTTAGGATATGTATCGCTGTAGACGTTTATAATGTCCCAACCGAGACGTACGGGACGACACGAACGGGATTCTGTAAAACATTACCAGCGAGGGGCTAGATGTGTTAGGTTAGGTTATATTACGTTATAGACCTATATAATGTTCGCACCGAGAAGTAGGGGCCGATACGCCAGGAATGTTGTAAAATACTACATCCGAGATGATAGCCTGCCTTAGGTTAGGATATATAACGCTATAGACGTATATAATATTCCAACCGAGATGTACGGGACGTCACGAGCGGGATTCTGTAAAACATTACCAGCGAGGGGCTAGATGAGTTAGGTTAGGTTATATTACGTTATAGACCTATATAATGTTCCCACCGAGAAGTAGGGGCCGATACGCCAGGAATGTTGTAAAATACTACAACCGAGATGTTAGACTGCCTTACGTTAGGATATATATCGCTGTAGATGTTTATAATGTCCCAACCGAGACGTACGGGACGACAGGAACGGGATTCTGTAAAACATTACCAGCGAGGGGCTAGATGGGTTAAGTTAGGTTGTGATACGTTATAGACATATATAATGTTCCCACCGATAAGTAGGGGCCGATGTGCCAGGAATGTTGTAAAATACTGCATCCGAGATGATAGCCTGCCTTAGATTAGGATATATAACGCTATAGACGTATATAATATCCCAACCGAGATGTACGGGACGTCACGAACGGGATTCTGTAAAACATTACCAGTGAGGGGCTAAATGTGTTAGGTTAGGTTATATTACGTTATAGACGAATATAATGTTCCCACCGAGAAGTGGGGGCCGATACGCCAGGAATGTTGTAAAATACTACATCCGAGATGTTAGCCTGCCTTACGTTAAGATATATATCGCTGTAGACGTATATAACGTCCCAACCGAGACGTGCGGGACGAAACGAACGGGATTCTGTAAAACATTGCCAGCGAGGGGCTAGATGGGTTAGGTTAGTTTGTGATACGTTATAAACGTATATAATGTTCCCACCGAGAAGTAGGGGCCGATACGCCAGGCATGTTGTAAAATACTGCATCCGAGATGATAGCCTGCATTAGATTAGGATATATAACGCTATAGACGTATATAATATCCCAACCGAGATGTACGGGACGTCACGAACGGGATTCTGTAAAACATTATCAGCGAGGGGCTAGATGGGTTAGGTTAGGTTGTGATACGTTATAGACATATATAATGTTCGCACCGATAATTAGGGGCCGATATGCCACGAATGTTGTAAAATACTGCGTTCGAGATGATAGCCTGCCTTAGATTAGGATATATAACGCTATAGACGTATATAATATCCCAACCGAGATGTACGGGACGACACGAACGGGATTCTGTAAAACATTACCAGCGACGGGCTAGGTGGGTTAGGTTAGGTTGTGATACGTTATAGACATATATAATGTTCCCACCGGTAAGTAGGGGCCGATATGCCAGGAATGTTGTAAAATACTGCATCCGAGATGATAGCCTGCCTTACGTTAGGATATATATCGCTGTAGACGTTTATAATGTCCCAACCGAGACGTACGGGACGACAGGAACGGGATTCTGTAAAACATTACCAGCGAGGGGCTAGATGTGATAGGTTAGGTTTTATTACGTTATAGACGAATATAATGTTCCCCCCGAGAAGTAGAGCCTATACGCCAGGAATGGGGTAAAATACTGCATCCGAGATGTTAGCCTGCCTTAAGTTAGGATATATATCGCTGTAGACGTTTATAATGTCCCAACCGAGACGTATGGGACGACAGGAACGGGATTCTGTAAAACATTACCAGCGAGGGGCTAGATGGGTTAGGTTAGGTTATATTACGTTATAGACGAATATAATGTTCCCCCCGAGAAGTAGAGGCTGATACGCCAGGATTGTTGTAAAATACTACATCCGAGATGTTAGCCTGCCTTACGTTAGGATATATATCGCTGTAGACGTTTATAATGTCCCAACCGAGACGTACGGGAAGACAGGAACGGGATTCTGTAAAACATTACGAGCGAGGGGCTAGATGTGTTAGGTTAGGTTATATTACGTTATAGACGAATATAATGTTCCCCCCGAGAAGTAGAGCCGATACGCCAGGAATGGCGTAAAATACTGCATCCGAGATATTAGCCTGCCTTAAGTTAGGATATGTATCGCTGTAGACGTTTATAATGTCCCAACCGAGACGTACGGGACGACACGAACGGGATTCTGTAAAACATTACCAGCGAGGGGCTAGATGGGTTAGGTTAGGTTATATTACGTTATAGACGAATATAATGTTCCCCCCGAGAAGTAGAGGCCGATACGCCAAGAATGTTGTAAAATACTACATCCGAGATGTTAGCCTGCCTTACGTTAGGATATGTAGGATAGGACATGTAGGATATGTAGGATATGTAGGAACGCTGTAGACGTTTATAATGTCCCAACCGAGACGTATGGGACGACGGGAACGGGATTCTGTAAAACATTACCAGCGAGGGGCTAAATGTGTTAGGTTAGGTTATATTACGTTATAGACGAATATAATGTTCCCACCGAGAAGTAGGGGCCGATACGCCAGGAATGTTGTAAAATACTACATCCGAGATGTTAGCCTGCCTTACGTTAAGATATATATCGCTGTAGACGTATATAACGTTCCAACCGAGACGTACGGGACGAAACGAACGGGATTCTGTAAAACATTGCCAGCGAGGGGCTAGATGGGTTAGGTTAGTTTGTGATACGTTATAAACGTATATAATGTTCCCACCGAGAAGTAGGGGCCGATACGCCAGGCATGTTGTAAAATACTGCATCCGAGATGATAGCCTGCATTAGGTTAGGATATATAACTCTATAGACGCATATAATATTCCAACCGAGATGTACGGGATGGCACGAACGCGATTCTGTAAAATGTAACCAGCGAGGGGCTAGATGGGTTAGGTTAGGTTATGTTACGTTATAGACCTATATAAGGTTCCCACCGAGAAGTACGGGCCGATACGCTAGGAATGTTGTAGAATACTACATCCAAGATGATAGCCTGCCTTAGGTTAGGATATATAACGCTATAGACGTATATAATATTCCAACCGAGATGTACGGGACGGCACGAACGGGATTCTGTAAAACATTACCAGCGAGGGGCTAGATGTGTTAGGTTAGGTTAGATTACGTTATAGACGAATATAATGTTCCCACCGAGAAGTAGGGGCCGATACGCCAGGAATGTTGTAAAATACAACATCCGAGATGTCAGCCTGACTTACGTTAGGATATATATCGCTGTAGACGTTTATAATGTCCCAACCAAGAGGTACGGGACGTCACTAACGAGGTTCTGTAAAACATTACCAGCGAGGGCCTGGATGTGTTAGGTTAGGTTATATTACGTTATAGACCTATATAATGTTCCCACCGAGAAGTAGGGGCCGATACGCCAGGAATGTTGTAGAATACTGCATCCGAGGTGATAGCCTGCATTAGGTTAGGATATATAACGCTATAGACGTATATAATATTCCAACCGAGATGTACGGGACGTCACGAACGAGATTCTGTAAAACATTACCAGCCAGGGCCTAGATGTGTTAGGTTAGGATATATTACGTTATAGACGAATATAATGTTCCCACCGAGAAGTAGGGGCCGATATGCCAGGAATGTTGTACAATACTGCATTCGAGATGATAGCCTGCCTTAGATTAGGATATATAACGCTATAGACGTATATAATATCCCAACCGAGATGTACGGGACGACACGAACGGGATTCTGTAAAACATTACCAGCGACGGGCTAGGTGGGTTAGGTTAGGTTGTGATACGTTATAGACATATATAATGTTCCCACCGATAGGTAGGGGCCGATATGCCAGGAATGTTGTAAAATACTGCATCCGAGATGATAGCCTGCCTTATATTAGGATCTATAACGCTATAGACGTATATAATATTCCAACCGAGATGTACGGGACGTCACTAACGAGGTTCTGTAAAACATTACCAGCGAGGGCCTAGATGTGTTAGGTTAGGTTATATTACGTTATAGACCTATATAATGTTCCCACCGAGAAGTAGGGGCCGATACGCCAGGAATGTTGTAGAATACTGCATCCGAGATGATAGCCTGCATTAGGTTAGGATATATAACGCTATAGACGTATATAATATTCCAAGCGAGATGTACGGGATGACAGGAACAGGATTCTGTATCACATTACCAGAGAGGGGCTAGATGGGTTAGGTTAGGTTGTGATACGTTATAGACGTATATAATGTTCCCAGCGTGAAGTAGGGGCCGATATGCCAGGAATGTTTTAAAATACTGCATCCGAGATGGTAGCCTGTCTTAAGCTTGGATATATAACGTTATAGACGTATATAATATCCCAATCGAGACGTACGGGACGACACGAACGCGACTCTGTAAAATGTTACCAGCGAGGGGCTAGATGGGTTAGGTTAGGTTATATTACGTTATAGACCTATATAAGGTTCCCACCGAGAAGTACGGGCCGATACGCTAGGAATGTTGTAGAATACTACATCCAAGATGATAGCCTGCCTTAGGTTAGGATATATAACGCTATAGACGTATATAATATTCCAACCGAGATGTACGGGACGGCACGAACGGGATTCTGTAAAACATTACCAGCGAGGGGCTAGATGTGTTAGGTTAGGTTAGATTACGTTATAGAAGAATATAATGTTCCCACCTAGAAGTAGGGGCCGATACGCCAGGAATGTTGTAAAATACAACATCCGAGATGTCAGCCTGCCTTACGTTAGGATATATATCGCTGTAGACGTTTATAATGTCCCAACCAAGAGGTACGGGACGTCACTAACGAGGTTCTGTAAAACATTACCAGCGAGGGCCTAGATGTGTTAGGTTAGGTTATATTACGTTATAGACCTATATAATGTTCCCACCGAGAATTAGGGGCCGATACGCCAGGAATGTTGTAAAATACTACATCCGAGATGTTAGCCTGCCTTACGTTAAGATATATATCGCTGTAGACGTATATAACGTCCCAACCGAGACGTACGGGACGAAACGAACGGGATTCTGTAAAACATTGCCAGCGAGGGGCTAGATGTGTTAGGTTAGGTTAGATTACGTTATAGAAGAATATAATGTTCCCACCTAGAAGTAGGGGCCGATACGCCAGGAATGTTGTAAAATACAACATCCGAGATGTCAGCCTGCCTTACGTTAGGATATATATCGCTGTAGACGTTTATAATGTCCCAACCAAGAGGTACGGGACGTCACTAACGAGGTTCTGTAAAACATTACCAGCGAGGGCCTAGATGTGTTAGGTTAGGTTATATTACGTTATAGACCTATATAATGTTCCCACCGAGAATTAGGGGCCGATACGCCAGGAATGTTGTAAAATACTACATCCGAGATGTTAGCCTGCCTTACGTTAAGATATATATCGCTGTAGACGTATATAACGTCCCAACCGAGACGTACGGGACGAAACGAACGGGATTCTGTAAAACATTGCCAGCGAGGGGCTAGATGGGTTAGGTTAGTTTGTGATACGTTATAAACGTATATAATGTTCCCACCGATAAGTAGGGGCCGATGTGCCAGGAATGTTGTAAAATACTGCATCCGAGATGATAGCCTGCCTTAGATTAGGATATATAACGCTATAGACGTATATAATATCCCAACCGAGATGTACGGGATGTCACGAACGGGATTCTGTAAAACATTACCAGCGAGGGGCTAGATGGGTTAGGTTAGGTTGTGATACGTTATAGACATATATAATGTTCCCACCGAGAAGTACGGGCCGATACGCTAGGAATGTTGTAGAATACTACATCCAAGATGATAGCCTGCCTTAGGTTAGGATATATAACGCTATAGACCTATATAATATTCCAACCGAGATGTACGGGACGGCACGAAAGGGATTCTGTAAAACATTACCAGCGAGGGTCTAGATGTGTTTGGTTAGGTTAGATTACGTTATAGACGAATATAATGTTCCCACAGAGAAGTAGAGGCCGATACGCCAGGAATGTTGTAACATACAACATCCGAGATGTCAGCCTGCCTTACGTTAGGATATATATCGCTGTAGACGTTTATAATGTCCCAACCAAGAGGTACGGGACGTCACTAACGAGGTTCTGTAAAACATTACCAGCGAGGGCCTAGATGTGTTAGGTTAGGTTATATTACGTTATAGACCTATATAATGTTCCCACCGAGAAGTAGGGGCCGATACGCCAGGAATGTTGTAGAATACTGCATCCGAGGTGATAGCCTGCATTAGGTTAGGATATATAACGCTATAGACGTATATAATATTCCAACCGAGATGTACGGGACGTCACGAACGAGATTCTGTAAAACATTACCAGCCAGGGCCTAGATGTGTTAGGTTAGGATATATTACGTTATAGACGAATATAATGTTCCCACCGAGAAGTAGGGGCCGATATGCCAGGAATGTTGTAAAATACTGCATCCGAGATGACGGCCTGCCTTAGATTAGGATATATAACGCTATAGACGTATATAATATCCCAACCGAGATGTACGGGACGTCACGAACGGGATTCTGTAAAACATTACCAGCGAGGGGCTAGATGGGTTAGGTTAGGTTGTGATACGTTATAGACATATATAATGTTCCCACCGATAATTAGGGGCCGATATGCCAGGAATGTTGTAAAATACTGCATTCGAGATGATAGCCTGCCTTAGATTAGGATATATAACGCTATAGACGTATATAATATCCCAACCGAGATGTACGGGACGACACGAACGGGATTCTGTAAAACATTACCAGCGACGGGCTAGGTGGGTTAGGTTAGGTTGTGATACGTTATAGACATATATAATGTTCCCACCGGTAAGTAGGGGCCGATATGCCAGGAATGTTGTAAAATACTGCATCCGAGATGATAGCCTGCCTTACGTTAGGATATATATCGCTGTAGACGTTTATAATGTCCCAACCGAGACGTACGGGACGACAGGAACGGGATTCTGTAAAACATTACCAGCGAGGGGCTAGATGTGATAGGTTAGGTTTTATTACGTTATAGACGAATATAATGTTCCCCCCGAGAAGTAGAGCCTATACGCCAGGAATGGGGTAAAATACTGCATCCGAGATGTTAGCCTGCCTTAAGTTAGGATATATATCGCTGTAGACGTTTATAATGTCCCAACCGAGACGTATGGGACGACAGGAACGGGATTCTGTAAAACATTACCAGCGAGGGGCTAGATGGGTTAGGTTAGGTTATATTACGTTATAGACGAATATAATGTTCCCCCCGAGAAGTAGAGGCTGATACGCCAGGATTGTTGTAAAATACTACATCCGAGATGTTAGCCTGCCTTACGTTAGGATATATATCGCTGTAGACGTTTATAATGTCCCAACCGAGACGTACGGGAAGACAGGAACGGGATTCTGTAAAACATTACGAGCGAGGGGCTAGATGTGTTAGGTTAGGTTATATTACGTTATAGACGAATATAATGTTCCCCCCGAGAAGTAGAGCCGATACGCCAGGAATGGCGTAAAATACTGCATCCGAGATATTAGCCTGCCTTAAGTTAGGATATGTATCGCTGTAGACGTTTATAATGTCCCAACCGAGACGTACGGGACGACACGAACGGGATTCTGTAAAACATTACCAGCGAGGGGCTAGATGGGTTAGGTTAGGTTATATTACGTTATAGACGAATATAATGTTCCCCCCGAGAAGTAGAGGCCGATACGCCAAGAATGTTGTAAAATACTACATCCGAGATGTTAGCCTGCCTTACGTTAGGATATGTAGGATAGGACATGTAGGATATGTAGGATATGTAGGAACGCTGTAGACGTTTATAATGTCCCAACCGAGACGTATGGGACGACGGGAACGGGATTCTGTAAAACATTACCAGCGAGGGGCTAAATGTGTTAGGTTAGGTTATATTACGTTATAGACGAATATAATGTTCCCACCGAGAAGTAGGGGCCGATACGCCAGGAATGTTGTAAAATACTACATCCGAGATGTTAGCCTGCCTTACGTTAAGATATATATCGCTGTAGACGTATATAACGTCCCAACCGAGACGTACGGGACGAAACGAACGGGATTCTGTAAAACATTGCCAGCGAGGGGCTAGATGGGTTAGGTTAGTTTGTGATACGTTATAAACGTATATAATGTTCCCACCGAGAAGTAGGGGCCGATACGCCAGGCATGTTGTAAAATACTGCATCCGAGATGATAGCCTGCATTAGGTTAGGATATATAACTCTATAGACGCATATAATATTCCAACCGAGATGTACGGGATGGCACGAACGCGATTCTGTAAAATGTAACCAGCGAGGGGCTAGATGGGTTAGGTTAGGTTATGTTACGTTATAGACCTATATAAGGTTCCCACCGAGAAGTACGGGCCGATACGCTAGGAATGTTGTAGAATACTACATCCAAGATGATAGCCTGCCTTAGGTTAGGATATATAACGCTATAGACGTATATAATATTCCAACCGAGATGTACGGGACGGCACGAACGGGATTCTGTAAAACATTACCAGCGAGGGGCTAGATGTGTTAGGTTAGGTTAGATTACGTTATAGACGAATATAATGTTCCCACCGAGAAGTAGGGGCCGATACGCCAGGAATGTTGTAAAATACAACATCCGAGATGTCAGCCTGACTTACGTTAGGATATATATCGCTGTAGACGTTTATAATGTCCCAACCAAGAGGTACGGGACGTCACTAACGAGGTTCTGTAAAACATTACCAGCGAGGGCCTGGATGTGTTAGGTTAGGTTATATTACGTTATAGACCTATATAATGTTCCCACCGAGAAGTAGGGGCCGATACGCCAGGAATGTTGTAGAATACTGCATCCGAGGTGATAGCCTGCATTAGGTTAGGATATATAACGCTATAGACGTATATAATATTCCAACCGAGATGTACGGGACGTCACGAACGAGATTCTGTAAAACATTACCAGCCAGGGCCTAGATGTGTTAGGTTAGGATATATTACGTTATAGACGAATATAATGTTCCCACCGAGAAGTAGGGGCCGATATGCCAGGAATGTTGTACAATACTGCATTCGAGATGATAGCCTGCCTTAGATTAGGATATATAACGCTATAGACGTATATAATATCCCAACCGAGATGTACGGGACGACACGAACGGGATTCTGTAAAACATTACCAGCGACGGGCTAGGTGGGTTAGGTTAGGTTGTGATACGTTATAGACATATATAATGTTCCCACCGATAAGTAGGGGCCGATATGCCAGGAATGTTGTAAAATACTGCATCCGAGATGATAGCCTGCCTTATATTAGGATCTATAACGCTATAGACGTATATAATATTCCAACCGAGATGTACGGGACGACACGAACGGGATTCTGTAAAACATTACCAGCGAGGGGCTAGATGTGTTAGGTTAGGTTATATTACGTTATAGACGAATATAATGTTCCCCCCGAGAAGTAGAGGCCGATACGCCAGGAATGTTGTAAAATACTACATCCGAGATGTTAGCCTGCCTTACGTTAGGATATATATCGCTGTAGACGTTTATAATGTCCGAACCGAGACGTATGGGACGACGGGAACGGGATTCTGTAAAACATTACCAGCGAGGGGCTAGATGGATTAGGTTAGTTTGTGATACGTTATAGACGTATATAATGTTCCCACCGAGAACGGGGGCCGATACGCCAGGAATGTTGTAAAATAATACATCCGAGATGATAGCCTGCCTTAGGTTAGGACATATAACGCTATAGACGTATATAATATTCCAACCGAGATGTACGGGACGTCACTAACGAGGTTCTGTAAAACATTACCAGCGAGGGCCTAGATGTGTTAGGTTAGGTTATATTACGTTATAGACCTATATAATGTTCCCACCGAGAAGTAGGGGCCGATACGCCAGGAATGTTGTAGAATACTGCATCCGAGATGATAGCCTGCATTAGGTTAGGATATATAACGCTATAGACGTATATAATATTCCAAGCGAGATGTACGGGACGACAGGAACGGGATTCTGTATCACATTACCAGAGAGGGGCTAGATGGGTTAGGTTAGGTTGTGATACGTTATAGACGTATATAATGTTCCCAGCGTGAAGTAGGGGCCGATATGCCAGGAATGTTTTAAAATACTGCATCCGAGATGGTAGCCTGTCTTAAGCTTGGATATATAACGTTATAGACGTATATAATATCCCAATCGAGACGTACGGGACGACACGAACGCGATTCTGTAAAATGTTACCAGCGAGGGGCTAGATGGGTTAGGTTAGGTTATATTACGTTATAGACCTATATAAGGTTCCCACCGAGAAGTACGGGCCGATACGCTAGGAATGTTGTAGAATACTACATCCAAGATGATAGCCTGCCTTAGGTTAGGATATATAACGCTATAGACGTATATAATATTCCAACCGAGATGTACGGGACGGAACGAACGGGATTCTGTAAAACATTACCAGCGAGGGGCTAGATGTGTTAGGTTAGGTTAGATTACGTTATAGAAGAATATAATGTTCCCACCTAGAAGTAGGGGCCGATACGCCAGGAATGTTGTAAAATACAACATCCGAGATGTCAGCCTGCCTTACGTTAGGATATATATCGCTGTAGACGTTTATAATGTCCCAACCAAGAGGTACGGGACGTCACTAACGAGGTTCTGTAAAACATTACCAGCGAGGGCCTAGATGTGTTAGGTTAGGTTATATTACGTTATAGACCTATATAATGTTCCCACCGAGAATTAGGGGCCGATACGCCAGGAATGTTGTAAAATACTACATCCGAGATGTTAGCCTGCCTTACGTTAAGATATATATCGCTGTAGACGTATATAACGTCCCAACCGAGACGTACGGGACGAAACGAACGGGATTCTGTAAAACATTGCCAGCGAGGGGCTAGATGGGTTAGGTTAGTTTGTGATACGTTATAAACGTATATAATGTTCCCACCGATAAGTAGGGGCCGATGTGCCAGGAATGTTGTAAAATACTGCATCCGAGATGATAGCCTGCCTTAGATTAGGATATATAACGCTATAGACGTATATAATATCCCAACCGAGATGTACGGGATGTCACGAACGGGATTCTGTAAAACATTACCAGCGAGGGGCTAGATGGGTTAGGTTAGGTTGTGATACGTTATAGACATATATAATGTTCCCACCGATAATTAGGGGCCGATATGCCAGGAATGTTGTAAAATACTGCATTCGAGATGATAGCCTGCCTTAGATTAGGATATATAACGCTATAGACGTATATAATATCCCAACCGAGATGTACGGGACGACACGAACGGGATTCTGTAAAACATTACCAGCGACGGGCTAGGTGGGTTAGGTTAGGTTGTGATACGTTATAGATATATATAATGTTCCCACCGATAAGTAGGGGCCGATATGCCAGGAATGTTGTAAAATACTGCATCCGAGATGATAGCCTGCCTTATATTAGGATCTATAACGCTATGGACGTATATAATATTCCAACCGAGATGTACGGGACGACACGAACGGGATTCTGTAAAACATTACCAGCGAGGGGCTAGATGTGTTAGGTTAGGTTATATTACGTTATAGACGAATATAATGTTCCCCCCGAGAAGTAGAGGCCGATACGCCAGGAATGTTGTAAAATACTACATCCGAGATGTTAGCCTGCCTTACGTTAGGATATATATCGCTGTAGACGTTTATAATGTCCCAACCGAGACGTATGGGACGACGGAAACGGGATTCTGTAAAACATTACCAGCGAGGGGCTAGATGGGTTAGGTTAGTTTGTGATACGTTATAGACGTATATAATGTTCCCACCGAGAACGGGGGCCGATACGCCAGGAATGTTGTAAAATAATACATCCGAGATGATAGCCTGCCTTAGGTTAGGACATATAACGCTATAGACGTATATAATATTCCAACCGAGGTGTACGGGACGTCACTAACGAGGTTCTGTAAAACATTACCAGCGAGGGCCTAGATGTGTTAGGTTAGGTTATATTACGTTATAGACCTATATAATGTTCCCACCGAGAAGTAGGGGCCGATACGCCAGGAATGTTGTAGAATACTGCATCCGAGATGATAGCCTGCATTAGGTTAGGATATATAACGCTATAGACGTATATAATATTCCAAGCGAGATGTACGGGACGACAGGAACGGGATTCTGTATCACATTACCAGAGAGGGGCTAGATGGGTTAGGTTAGGTTGTGATACGTTATAGACGAATATAATGATCCCACCGAGAAGTAGGGGCCGATACGCCGGGAATGTTGTAAAATACTACATCCGAGATGTTAGCCTACCTTAGGTTAGGATATATAACGCTATAGACGTATATAATATTCCAACCGAGATGTACGGGACGACAGGAACGGGATTCTGTATCACATTACCAGAGAGGGGCTAGATGTGTTAGGTTAGGATATATTACGTTATAGACGAATATAATGTTCCCACCGAGAAGTAGGGGCCGATATGCCAGGAATGTTGTAGATTACTGCATCCGAGATGATAGCCTGCCTTAGGTTAGGATATATAACGCTATAGACGTATATAATATCCCAACCGAGATGTACGGGACGACACGAACGGGATTCTGTAAAACATTACCAGCGAGGGGCTAGATGTGTTAGGTTAGGTTATATTACGTTATAGACCTATATAATGTTCCCACCGAGAAGTAGGGGCCGATACGCCAGGAATGTTGTAAAATACTACAACCGAGATGTTAGACTGCCTTACGTTAGGATATATATCGCTGTAGATGTTTATAATGTCCCAACCGAGACGTACGGGACGACACGAACGGGATTCTATAAAACATTACCAGCGAGGGGCTAGATGGGTTAGGTTAGGTTAGATTACGTTATAGAAGAATATAATGTTCCCACCTAGAAGTAGGGGCCGATACGCCAGGAATGTTGTAAAATACAACATCCGAGATGTCAGCCTGCCTTACGTTAGGATATATATCGCTGTAGACGTTTATAATGTCCCAACCAAGAGGTACGGGACGTCACTAACGAGGTTCTGTAAAACATTACCAGCGAGGGCCTAGATGTGTTAGGTTAGGTTATATTACGTTATAGACCTATATAATGTTCCCACCGAGAATTAGGGGCCGATACGCCAGGAATGTTGTAAAATACTACATCCGAGATGTTAGCCTGCCTTACGTTAAGATATATATCGCTGTAGACGTATATAACGTCCCAACCGAGACGTACGGGACGAAACGAACGGGATTCTGTAAAACATTGCCAGCGAGGGGCTAGATGGGTTAGGTTAGTTTGTGATACGTTATAAACGTATATAATGTTCCCACCGATAAGTAGGGGCCGATGTGCCAGGAATGTTGTAAAATACTGCATCCGAGATGATAGCCTGCCTTAGATTAGGATATATAACGCTATAGACGTATATAATATCCCAACCGAGATGTACGGGATGTCACGAACGGGATTCTGTAAAACATTACCAGCGAGGGGCTAGATGGGTTAGGTTAGGTTGTGATACGTTATAGACATATATAATGTTCCCACCGATAATTAGGGGCCGATATGCCAGGAATGTTGTAAAATACTGCATTCGAGATGATAGCCTGCCTTAGATTAGGATATATAACGCTATAGACGTATATAATATCCCAACCGAGATGTACGGGACGACACGAACGGGATTCTGTAAAACATTACCAGCGACGGGCTAGGTGGGTTAGGTTAGGTTGTGATACGTTATAGATATATATAATGTTCCCACCGATAAGTAGGGGCCGATATGCCAGGAATGTTGTAAAATACTGCATCCGAGATGATAGCCTGCCTTATATTAGGATCTATAACGCTATGGACGTATATAATATTCCAACCGAGATGTACGGGACGACACGAACGGGATTCTGTAAAACATTACCAGCGAGGGGCTAGATGTGTTAGGTTAGGTTATATTACGTTATAGACGAATATAATGTTCCCCCCGAGAAGTAGAGGCCGATACGCCAGGAATGTTGTAAAATACTACATCCGAGATGTTAGCCTGCCTTACGTTAGGATATATATCGCTGTAGACGTTTATAATGTCCCAACCGAGACGTATGGGACGACGGAAACGGGATTCTGTAAAACATTACCAGCGAGGGGCTAGATGGGTTAGGTTAGTTTGTGATACGTTATAGACGTATATAATGTTCCCACCGAGAACGGGGGCCGATACGCCAGGAATGTTGTAAAATAATACATCCGAGATGATAGCCTGCCTTAGGTTAGGACATATAACGCTATAGACGTATATAATATTCCAACCGAGGTGTACGGGACGTCACTAACGAGGTTCTGTAAAACATTACCAGCGAGGGCCTAGATGTGTTAGGTTAGGTTATATTACGTTATAGACCTATATAATGTTCCCACCGAGAAGTAGGGGCCGATACGCCAGGAATGTTGTAGAATACTGCATCCGAGATGATAGCCTGCATTAGGTTAGGATATATAACGCTATAGACGTATATAATATTCCAAGCGAGATGTACGGGACGACAGGAACGGGATTCTGTATCACATTACCAGAGAGGGGCTAGATGGGTTAGGTTAGGTTGTGATACGTTATAGACGAATATAATGATCCCACCGAGAAGTAGGGGCCGATACGCCGGGAATATTGTAAAATACTACATCCGAGATGTTAGCCTACCTTAGGTTAGGATATATAACGCTATAGACGTATATAATATTCCAACCGAGATGTACGGGACGACAGGAACGGGATTCTGTATCACATTACCAGAGAGGGGCTAGATGTGTTAGGTTAGGATATATTACGTTATAGACGAATATAATGTTCCCACCGAGAAGTAGGGGCCGATATGCCAGGAATGTTGTAGATTACTGCATCCGAGATGATAGCCTGCCTTAGGTTAGGATATATAACGCTATAGACGTATATAATATC
The DNA here is from genome assembly GCA_963969225.1 of Xylocopa violacea. Taxonomy (NCBI): domain Eukaryota; kingdom Metazoa; phylum Arthropoda; class Insecta; order Hymenoptera; family Apidae; genus Xylocopa; species Xylocopa violacea. Next base: position 996,535 of record CAXAJV010000015.1, read on the forward strand.
CCAACCGAGATGTACGGGACGACACGAACGGGATTCTGTAAAACATTACCAGCGAGGGGCTAGATGTGTTAGGTTAGGTTATATTACGTTATAGACCTATATAATGTTCCCACCGAGAAGTAGGGGCCGATACGCCAGGAATGTTGTAAAATACTACAACCGAGATGTTAGACTGCCTTACGTTAGGATATATATCGCTGTAGATGTTTATAATGTCCCAACCGAGACGTACGGGACGACACGAACGGGATTCTATAAAACATTACCAGCGAGGGGCTAGATGGGTTAGGTTAGTATGTGAACCGTTATAGACGTATATAATGTTCCCACCGAGAAGTAGGGGCCGATACGCCAGGAATGTTGTAAAATACTACATCCGAGATGTTAGCCTGCCTTACGTTAGGATATATATCGCTGTAGACGTATTTAATATCCTACTCGAGACGTACGGAGCGACACGAACGCGATTCTGTAAAACATTACCAGCGAGGGGCTAGATGTGTTAGGTTAGGTTATATTACGTTATAGACCTATATAATGTTCCCACCGAGAAGTACGGGCCGATACGCTAGGAATGTTGTAGAATACTACATCCAAGATGATAGCCTGCCTTAGGTTAGGATATATAACGCTATAGACCTATATAATATTCCAACCGAGATGTACGGGACGGCACGAAAGGGATTCTGTAAAACATTACCAGCGAGGGTCTAGATGTGTTTGGTTAGGTTAGATTACGTTATAGACGAATATAATGTTCCCACAGAGAAGTAGAGGCCGATACGCCAGGAATGTTGTAACATACAACATCCGAGATGTCAGCCTGCCTTACGTTAGGATATATATCGCTGTAGACGTTTATAATGTCCCAACCAAGAGGTACGGGACGTCACTAACGAGGTTCTGTAAAACATTACCAGCGAGGGCCTAGATGTGTTAGGTTAGGTTATATTACGTTATAGACCTATATAATGTTCCCACCGAGAAGTAGGGGCCGATACGCCAGGAATGTTGTAGAATACTGCATCCGAGGTGATAGCCTGCATTAGGTTAGGATATATAACGCTATAGACGTATATAATATTCCAACCGAGATGTACGGGACGTCACGAACGAGATTCTGTAAAACATTACCAGCCAGGGCCTAGATGTGTTAGGTTAGGATATATTACGTTATAGACGAATATAATGTTCCCACCGAGAAGTAGGGGCCGATATGCTAGGAATGTTGTAAAATACTGCATCCGAGATGACGGCCTGCCTTAGATTAGGATATATAACGCTATAGACGTATATAATATCCCAACCGAGATGTACGGGACGTCACGAACGGGATTCTGTAAAACATTACCAGCGAGGGGCTAGATGGGTTAGGTTAGGTTGTGATACGTTATAGACATATATAATGTTCCCACCGATAATTAGGGGCCGATATGCCAGGAATGTTGTAAAATACTGCATTCGAGATGATAGCCTGCCTTAGATTAGGATATATAACGCTATAGACGTATATAATATCCCAACCGCGATGTACGGGACGACACGAACGTGATTCTGTAAAACATTACCAGCGAGGGTCTAGATGTGTTTGGTTAGGTTAGATTACGTTATAGACGAATATAATGTTCCCACAGAGAAGTAGAGGCCGATACGCCAGGAATGTTGTAAAATACAACATGCGAGGTGTCAGCCTGCCTTACGTTAGGATATATATCGCTGTAGACGTATATAATATCCCAACCGAGATGTGCGGGACGACAGGAACGAGATTCTGTATCACATTACCAGAGAGGGGCTAGATGGGTTAGGTTAGGTTGTGATACGTTATAGACGTATATAATGTTCCCACCGAGAAGTAGGGGCCGATATGCCAGGAATGTTTTAAAATACTGCATCCGAGATGATAGCCTGTCTTAAGCTTGGATATATAACGTTATAGACGTATATAATATCCCAATCGAGACGTACGGGACGACACGAACGGGATTCTGTAAAACATTACCAGCGAGGGGTTAGATGTGTTAGGTTAGGTTATATTACGTTATAGACGAATATAATGTTCCCACCGAGAAGTAGGGGCCGATACGCCAGGAATGTTGTAAAAAACTACATCCGAGATGTTAGCCTGCCTTACGTTATTATATATATCGCTGTAGAAGTTTATAATGTCCCAACCGAGACGTACGGGACGACAGGAACGGGATTCTGTAACACATTACCAGCGAGGGGCTAGATGTGTTAGGTTCGGTTATATTACGTTATAGACCTATATAATGTTCCCACCGAGAAGTAGGGGCCGATACGACAGGAATGTTGTAAAATACTACAACCGAGATGTTAGACTGCCTTACGTTAGGATATATATCGCTGTAGATGTTTATAATGTCCCAACCGAGACGTACGGGACGACACGAACGGGATTCTATAAAACATTACCAGCGAGGGGCTAGATGGGTTAGGTTAGTATGTGAACCGTTATAGACGTATATAATGTTCCCACCGAGAAGTAGGGGCCGATACGCCAGGAATGTTGTAAAATACTACATCCGAGATGATGGCCTGCCTTAGGTTAGGATATATATCGCTGTAGACGTTTATAATGTCCCAACCGAGGCGTACGGGACGACACGAACGGGATTCTGTAAAACATTACCAGCGACGGGCTATGTGGGTTAGGTTAGGTTGTGATACGTTATAGACATATATAATGTTCCCACCGATAAGTAGGGGCCGATATGCCAGGAATGTTGTAAAATTCCGCATCCGAGATGATGGCCTGCCTTAGGTTTGGATATATATCGCTGTAGAAGTTTATAATGTCCCAACCGAGACGTACGGGACGACAGGAACGGGATTCTGTAACACATTACCAGCGAGGGGCTAGATGTGTTAGGTTCGGTTGTGATACGTTATAGACATATATAATGTTCCCACCGATAATTAGGGGCCGATATGCCAGGAATGTTGTAAAATACTGCATTCGAGATGATAGCCTGCCTTAGATTAGGATATATAACGCTATAGACGTATATAATATCCCAACCAAGATGTACGGGACGACACGAACGGGATTCTGTAAAACATTACCAGCGAGGGGCTAGATGTGTTAGGTTAGGTTATATTACGTTATAGACGAATATAATGTTCCCCCCGAGAAGTAGAGGCTGATACGCCAGGAATGTTGCAAAATACTACAACCGAGATGTTAGCCTGCCTTACGTTAGGATATATATCGCTGTAGACGTTTATAATGTCCCAACCGAGACGTATGGGACGACGGGAACGGGATTCTGTAAAACATTACCAGCGAGGGGCTAGATGTGATAGGTTAGGTTTTATTACGTTATAGACGAATATAATGTTCCCCCCGAGAAGTAGAGCCGATACGCCAGGAATGGCGTAAAATACTGCATCCGAGATGTTAGCCTGCCTTAAGTTAGGATATATATCGCTGTAGACGTTTATAATGTCCCAACCGAGACGTACGGGACGAAACGAACGGGATTCTGTAAAACATTGCCAGCGAGGGGCTAGATGGGTTAGGTTAGTTTGTGATACGTTATAAACGTATATTATGTTCCCACCGAGAAGTAGGGGCCGATATGCCAGGAATGTTGTAAAATAATACATCCGAGATGATAGCCTGCCTTAGGTTAGGACATATAACGCTATAGACGTATATAATATTCCAACCGAGATGTACGGGACGTCACTAACGAGGATCTGTAAAACATTACCAGCGAGGGCCTAGATGTGTTAGGTTAGGTTATATTACGTTATAGACCTATATAATGTTCCCACCGAGAAGTAGGGGCCGATACGCCAGGAATGTTGTAAAATACTACATCCGAGATGTTAGCCTGCCTTACGTTAGGATATATATCGCTGTAGATGTTTATAATGTCCCAACCGAGACGTACGGGACGACACGAACGGGATTCTATAAAACATTACCAGCGAGGGGCTAGATGGGTTAGGTTAGTATGTGAACCGTTATAGACGTATATAATGTTCCCACCGAGAAGTAGGGGCCGATACGCCAGGAATGTTGTAAAATACTACGTCCGAGATGATAGCCTGCCTCAGGTTAGGATATATAACGCTATAGACGTATATAATATTCCAACCGAGATGTACGGGACGTAACGAGCGGGATTCTGTAAAACATTACCAGCGAGGGGCTAGATTTGTTAGGTGAGGTTATATTACGTTATAGACCTATATAAGGTTCCCACCGAGAAGTACGGGCCGATACGCTAGGAATGTTGTAGAATACTACGTCCAAGATGATAGCCTGCCTTAGGTTAGGATATATAAGGCTATAGACGTATATAATATTCCAACCGAGATGTACGGGACGGCACGAACGGGATTCTGTAAAACATTACCAGCGAGGGGCTAGATGTGTTAGGTTAGGTTATATTACGTTATAGACCTATATAATGTTCCCACCGATAATTAGGGGCCGATATGCCAGGAATGTTGTAAAATACTGCATTCGAGATGATAGCCTGCCTTAGATTAGGATATATAACGCTATAGACGTATATAATATCCCAACCGCGATGTACGGGACGACACGAACGTGATTCTGTAAAACATTACCAGCGAGGGTCTAGATGTGTTTGGTTAGGTTAGATTACGTTATAGACGAATATAATGTTCCCACAGAGAAGTAGAGGCCGATACGCCAGGAATGTTGTAAAATACAACATGCGAGGTGTCAGCCTGCCTTACGTTAGGATATATATCGCTGTAGACGTATATAATATCCCAACCGAGATGTGCGGGACGACAGGAACGAGATTCTGTATCACATTACCAGAGAGGGGCTAGATGGGTTAGGTTAGGTTGTGATACGTTATAGACGTATATAATGTTCCCACCGAGAAGTAGGGGCCGATATGCCAGGAATGTTTTAAAATACTGCATCCGAGATGATAGCCTGTCTTAAGCTTGGATATATAACGTTATAGACGTATATAATATCCCAATCGAGACGTACGGGACGACACGAACGGGATTCTGTAAAACATTACCAGCGAGGGGCTAGATGTGTTAGGTTAGGTTATATTACGTTATAGACGAATATAATGTTCCCACCGAGAAGTAGGGGCCGATACGCCAGGAATGTTGTAAAATACTACATCCGAGATGTTAGCCTGCCTTACGTTATTATATATATCAATGTAGAAGTTTATAATGTCCCAACCGAGACGTACGGGACGACAGGAACGGGATTCTGTAACACATTACCAGCGAGGGGCTAGATGTGTTAGGTTCGGTTATATTACGTTATAGACCTATATAATGTTCCCACCGAGAAGTAGGGGCCGATACGCCAGGAATGTTGTAAAATACTACAACCGAGATGTTAGACTGCCTTACGTTAGGATATATATCGCTGTAGATGTTTATAATGTCCCAACCGAGACGTACGGGACGACACGAACGGGATTCTATAAAACATTACCAGCGAGGGGCTAGATGGGTTAGGTTAGTATGTGAACCGTTATAGACGTATATAATGTTCCCACCGAGAAGTAGGGGCCGATACGCCAGGAATGTTGTAAAATACTACATCCGAGATGATAGCCTGCCTTAGGTTAGGATATATATCGCTGTAGACGTATATAACGTCCCAACCGAGACCTACGGGTCGAAACGAACGGGATTCTGTAAAACATTACCAGCGAGGGGCTAGAGGGGTTAGGTTAGTTTGTGATACGTTATAGACGTATATAATGTTCCCACCGAGAACGGGGGCCGATACGCCAGGAATGTTGTAAAATAATACATCCGAGATGATAGCCTGCCTTAGGTTAGGACATATAACGCTATAGACGTATATAATATTCCAACCGAGATGTATGGGACGTAACGAGCGGGATTCTGTAAAATGTTACCAGCGAGGGCGAGATGGGTTAGGTTAGGTTATATTACGTTATAGACGAATATAATGATCCCACCGAGAAGTAGGGGCCGATACGCCGGGAATGTTGTAAAATACTACATCCGAGATGTTAGCCTACCTTAGGTTAGGATATATAACGCTATAGACGTATATAATATTCCAACCGAGATGTACGGGACGACAGGAACGGGATTCTGTATCACATTACCAGAGAGGGGCTAGATGTGTTAGGTTAGGATATATTACGTTATAGACGAATATAATGTTCCCATCGAGAAGTAGGGGCCGATACGCCAGGAATGTTGTAAAATACTGCATCCGAGATGATGGCCTGCCTTAGGTTAGGATATATATCGCTGTAGACGTTTATAATGTCCCAACCAAGAGGTACGGGACGTAACTAACGAGGTTCTGTAAAACATTACCAGCGAGGGCCTAGATGTGTTAGGTTAGGTTATATTACGTTATAGACCTATATAATGTTCCCACCGAGAAGTAGGGGCCGATACGCCAGGAATGTTGTAGAATACTGCATCCGAGGTGATAGCCTGCATTAGGTTAGGATATATAACGCTATAGACGTATATAATATTTCAACCGAGATGTACGGGACGTCACGAACGAGATTCTGTAAAACATTACCAGCCAGGGCCTAGATGTGTTAGGTTAGGATATATTACGTTATAGACGAATATAATGTTCCCACCGAGAAGTAGGGGCCGATATGCCAGGAATGTTGTAAAATACTGCATCCGAGATGATGGCCTGCCTTAGGTTACGATATATATCGCTGTAGACGTATATAACGTCCCAACCGAGACCTACGGGTCGAAACGAACGGGATTCTGTAAAACATTACCAGCGAGGGGCTAGATGGGTTAGGTTAGTTTGTGATACGTTATAGACGTATATAATGTTCCCACCGAGAACGGGGGCCGATACGCCAGGAATGTTGTAAAATAATACATCCGAGATGATAGCCTGCCTTAGGTTAGGACATATAACGCTATAGACGTATATAATATTCCAACCGAGATGTACGGGACGTCACTAACGAGGTTCTGTAAAACATTACCAGCGAGGGCCTAGATGTGTTAGGTTAGGTTATATTACGTTATAGACCTATATAATGTTCCCACCGAGAAGTAGGGGCCGATACGCCAGGAATGTTGTAGAATACTGCATCCGAGATGATAGCCTGCGTTAGGTTAGGATATATAACGCTATAGACGTATATAATATTCCAACCGAGATGTACGGGACGACAGGAACGGGATTCTGTATCACATTACCAGAGAGGGGCTAGATGGGTTAGGTTAGGTTGTGATACGTTATAGACGTATATAATGTTCCCAGCGAGAAGTAGGGGCCGATATGCCAGGAATGTTTTAAAATACTGCATCCGAGATGGTAGCCTGTCTTAAGCTAGGATATATAACGCTATAGACGTATATAATATCCCAATCGAGACGTACGGGACGACACGAACGCGATTCTGTAAAATGTTACAAGCGAGGGGCTAGATGGGTTAGGTTAGGTTATATTACGTTATAGACGAATATAATGATCCCACCGAGAAGTAGGGGCCGATACGCCAGGAATGTTGTAAAATAATACATCCGAGATGATAGCCTGCCTTAGGTTAGGACATATAACGCTATAGACGTATATAATATTCCAACCGAGATGTACGGGACGTCACTAACGAGGTTCTGTAAAACATTACCAGCGAGGGCCTAGATGTGTTAGGTTAGGTTATATTACGTTATAGACCTATATAATGTTCCCACCGAGAAGTAGGGGCCGATACGCCAGGAATGTTGTAAAATACTACATCCGAGATGTTAGCCTGCCTTACGTTAGGATATATATCGCTGTAGATGTTTATAATGTCCCAACCGAGACGTACGGGACGACACGAACGGGATTCTATAAAACATTACCAGCGAGGGGCTAGATGGGTTAGGTTAGTATGTGAACCGTTATAGACGTATATAATGTTCCCACCGAGAAGTAGGGGCCGATACGCCAGGAATGTTGTAAAATACTACATCCGAGATGATAGCCTGCCTTAGGTTAGGATATATATCGCTGTAGACGTATATAACGTCCCAACCGAGACCTACGGGTCGAAACGAACGGGATTCTGTAAAACATTACCAGCGAGGGGCTAGAGGGGTTAGGTTAGTTTGTGATACGTTATAGACGTATATAATGTTCCCACCGAGAACGGGGGCCGATACGCCAGGAATGTTGTAAAATAATACATCCGAGATGATAGCCTGCCTTAGGTTAGGACATATAACGCTATAGACGTATATAATATTCCAACCGAGATGTACGGGACGTAACGAGCGGGATTCTGTAAAATGTTACCAGCGAGGGGCGAGATGGGTTAGGTTAGGTTATATTACGTTATAGACGAATATAATGATCCCACCGAGAAGTAGGGGCCGATACGCCGGGAATGTTGTAAAATACTACATCCGAGATGTTAGCCTACCTTAGGTTAGGATATATAACGCTATAGACGTATATAATATTCCAACCGAGATGTACGGGACGACAGGAACGGGATTCTGTATCACATTACCAGAGAGGGGCTAGATGTGTTAGGTTAGGATATATTACGTTATAGACGAATATAATGTTCCCATCGAGAAGTAGGGGCCGATACGCCAGGAATGTTGTAAAATACTGCATCCGAGATGATGGCCTGCCTTAGGTTAGGATATATATCGCTGTAGACGTTTATAATGTCCCAACCAAGAGGTACGGGACGTAACTAACGAGGTTCTGTAAAACATTACCAGCGAGGGCCTAGATGTGTTAGGTTAGGTTATATTACGTTATAGACCTATATAATGTTCCCACCGAGAAGTAGGGGCCGATACGCCAGGAATGTTGTAAAATAATACATCCGAGATGATAGCCTGCCTTAGGTTAGGACATATAACGCTATAGACGTATATAATATTCCAACCGAGATGTACGGGACGTCACTAACGAGGTTCTGTAAAACATTACCAGCGAGGGCCTAGATGTGTTAGGTTAGGTTATATTACGTTATAGACCTATATAATGTTCCCACCGAGAAGTAGGGGCCGATACGCCAGGAATGTTGTAAAATACTACATCCGAGATGTTAGCCTGCCTTACGTTAGGATATATATCGCTGTAGATGTTTATAATGTCCCAACCGAGACGTACGGGACGACACGAACGGGATTCTATAAAACATTACCAGCGAGGGGCTAGATGGGTTAGGTTAGTATGTGAACCGTTATAGACGTATATAATGTTCCCACCGAGAAGTAGGGGCCGATACGCCAGGAATGTTGTAAAATACTGCATCCGAGATGATGGCCTGCCTTAGGTTAGGATATATATCGCTGTAGACGTTTATAATGTCCCAACCAAGAGGTACGGGACGTAACTAACGAGGTTCTGTAAAACATTACCAGCGAGGGCCTAGATGTGTTAGGTTAGGTTATATTACGTTATAGACCTATATAATGTTCCCACCGAGAAGTAGGGGCCGATACGCCAGGAATGTTGTAGAATACTGCATCCGAGGTGATAGCCTGCATTAGGTTAGGATATATAACGCTATAGACGTATATAATATTTCAACCGAGATGTACGGGACGTCACGAACGAGATTCTGTAAAACATTACCAGCCAGGGCCTAGATGTGTTAGGTTAGGATATATTACGTTATAGACGAATATATTGTTCCCACCGAGAAGTAGGGGCCGATATGCCAGGAATGTTGTAAAATACTGCATCCGAGATGATGGCCTGCCTTAGGTTAGGATATATATCGCTGTAGACGTTTATAATGTCCCAACCGAGACGTACGGGACGACACGAACGGGATTCTGTAAAACATTACCAGCGACGGGCTAGGTGGGTTAGGTTAGGTTGTGATACGTTATAGACATATATAATGTTCCCACCGATAAGTCGGGGCCGATGTGACAGGAATTTTGTAAAATACTGCATCCGAGATGATAGCCTGCCTTAGATTAGGATATATAACGCTATAGACGTATATAATATCCCAACCAAGATGTACGGGACGACACGAACGGGATTCTGTAAAACATTACCAGCGAGGGGCTAGATGTGTTAGGTTAGGTTATATTACGTTATAGACGAATATAATGTTCCCCCCGAGAAGTAGAGGCTGATACGCCAGGAATGTTGTAATATACTACAACCGAGATGTTAGCCTGCCTTACGTTAGGATATATATCGCTGTAGACGTTTATAATGTCCCAACCGAGACGTATGGGACGACGGGAACGGGATTCTGTAAAACATTACCAGCGAGGGGCTAGATGTGATAGGTTAGGTTTTATTACGTTATAGACGAATATAATGTTCCCCCCGAGAAGTAGAGCCGATACGCCAGGAATGGCGTAAAATACTGCATCCGACATGTTAGCCTGCCTTAAGTTAGGATATATATCGCTGTAGACGTTTATAATGTCCCAACCGAGACGTACGGGACGAAACGAACGGGATTCTGTAAAACATTGCCAGCGAGGGGCTAGATGGGTTAGGTTAGTTTGTGATACGTTATAAACGTATATAATGTTCTCACCGAGAAGTAGGGGCCGATATGCCAGGAATGTTGTAAAATACTGCATCCGAGATGATGGCCTGCCTTAGGTTACGATATATATCGCTGTAGACGTATATAACGTCCCAACCGAGACCTACGGGTCGAAACGAACGGGATTCTGTAAAACATTACCAGCGAGGGGCTAGATGGGTTAGGTTAGTTTGTGATACGTTATAGACGTATATAATGTTCCCACCGAGAACGGGGGCCGATACGCCAGGAATGTTGTAAAATAATACATCCGAGATGATAGCCTGCCTTAGGTTAGGACATATAACGCTATAGACGTATATAATATTCCAACCGAGATGTACGGGACGTCACTAACGAGGTTCTGTAAAACATTACCAGCGAGGGCCTAGATGTGTTAGGTTAGGTTATATTACGTTATAGACGTATATAATGTTCCCAGCGAGAAGTAGGGGCCGATATGCCAGGAATGTTTTAAAATACTGCATCCGAGATGGTAGCCTGTCTTAAGCTAGGATATATAACGCTATAGACGTATATAATATCCCAATCGAGACGTACGGGACGACACGAAGGCGATTCTGTAAAATGTTACAAGCGAGGGGCTAGATGGGTTAGGTTAGGTTATATTACGTTATAGACGAATATAATGATCCCACCGAGAAGTAGGGGCCGATACGCCGGGAATGTTGTAAAATACTACATCCGAGATGTTAGCCTACCTTAGGTTAGGATATATAACGCTATAGACGTATATAATATTCCAACCGAGATGTACGGGACGACAGGAACGGGATTCTGTATCACATTACCAGAGAGGGGCTAGATGTGTTAGGTTAGGATATATTACGTTATAGACGAATATAATGTTCCCCCCGAGAAGTAGAGGCTGATACGCCAGGAATGTTGTAATATACTACAACCGAGATGTTAGCCTGCCTTACGTTAGGATATATATCGCTGTAGACGTTTATAATATTCCAACCGAGATGTACGGGACGTCACTAACGAGGTTCTGTAAAACATTACCAGCGAGGGCCTAGATGTGTTAGGTTAGGTTATATTACGTTATAGACCTATATAATGTTCCCACCGAGAAGTAGGGGCCGATACGCCAGGAATGTTGTAAAATACTACATCCGAGATGTTATCCTGCCTTACGTTAGGATATATAACGCTATAGACGTATATAATATTCCAACCGAGATGTACGGGACGTAACGAGCGGGATTCTGTGAAATGTTACTAGCGAGGGGCGAGATGGGTTAGGTTAGGTTATATTACGTTATAGACGAATATAATGATCCCACCGAGAAGTAGGGGCCGATACGCCGGGAATGTTGTAAAATACTACATCCGAGATGTTAGCCTACCTTAGGTTAGGATATATAACGCTATAGACGTATATAATATTCCAACCGAGATGTACGGGACGACAGGAACGGGATTCTGTATCACATTACCAGAGAGGGGCTAGATGTGTTAGGTTAGGATATATTACGTTATAGACGAATATAATGTTCCCACCGAGAAGTAGGGGCCGATACGCCAGGAATGTTGTAAAATACTGCATCCGAGATGATGGCCTGCCTTAGGTTAGGATATATATCGCTGTAGACGTTTATAATGTCCCAACCAAGAGGTACGGGACGTCACTAACGAGGTTCTGTAAAACATTACCAGCGAGGGCCTAGATGTGTTAGGTTAGGTTATATTACGTTATAGACCTATATAATGTTCCCACCGAGAAGTAGGGGCCGATATGCCAGGAATGTTGTAGAATACTGCATCCGAGGTGATAGCCTGCATTAGGTTAGGATATATAACGCTATAGACGTATATAATATTTCAACCGAGATGTACGGGACGTCACGAACGAGATTCTGTAAAACATTACCAGCCAGGGCCTAGATGTGTTAGGTTAGGATATATTACGTTATAGACGAATATAATATTCCCACTGAGAAGTAGGGGCCGATACGCCAGGAATGTTGTAAAATACTACATCCGAGATGTTAGCCTGCCTTACGTTAGGATATATATCGCTGTAGATGTTTATAATGTCCCAACCGTGACGTACGGGACGACACGAACGGGATTCTATAAAACATTACCAGCGAGGGGCTAGATGGGTTAGGTTAGTATGTGAACCGTTATAGACGTATATAAAGTTCCCACCGAGAAGTTGGGGCCGATACGCCAGGAATGTTGTAAAATACTACATCCGAGATGATAGCCTGCCTCAGGTTAGGATATATAACGCTATAGACGTATATAATATTCCAACCGAGATGTACGGGACGTAACGAGCGGGATTCTGTAAAACATTACCAGCGAGGGGCTAGATTTGTTAGGTGAGGTTATATTACGTTATAGACCTATATAATGTTCCCACCGAGAAGTAGGGGCCGATACGCCAGGAATGTTGTAAAATACTGCATCCGAGATGATGGCCTGCCTTAGGTTAGGATATATAACGCTATAGACGTATTTAATATCCCACTCGAGACGTACGGAACGACACGAACGCGATTCTGTAAAACATTACCAGCGAGGGGCTAGATGTGTTAGGTTAGGTTATATTACGTTATAGACCTATATAATGTTCCCACCGAGAAGTACGGGCCGATACGCTAGGAATGTTGTAGAATACTACATCCAAGATGATAGCCTGCCTTAGGTTAGGATATATAACGCTATAGACGTATATAATATTCCAACCGAGACGTACGGGACGAAACGAACGGGATTCTGTAAAACATTGCCAGCGAGGGGCTAGATGGGTTAGGTTAGTTTGTGATACGTTATAAACGTATATAATGTTCCCACCGAGAAGTAGGGGCCGATATGCCAGGAATGTTGTAAAATACTGCATCCGAGATGATGGCCTGCCTTAGGTTAGGATATATATCGCTGTAGACGTATATAACGTCCCAACCGAGACCTACGGGTCGAAACGAACGGGATTCTGTAAAACATTGCCAGCGAGGGGCTAGATGGGTTAGGTTAGTTTGTGATACGTTATAGACGTATATAATGTTCCCACCGAGAACGGGGGCCGATACGCCAGGAATGTTGTAAAATAATACATCCGAGATGATAGCCTGCCTTAGGTTAGGACATATAACGCTATAGACGTATATAATATTCCAACCGAGATGTACGGGACGTCACTAACGAGGTTCTGTAAAACATTACCAGCGAGGGCCTAGATGTGTTAGGTTAGGTTATATTACGTTATAGACCTATATAATGTTCCCACCGAGAAGTAGGGGCCGATACGCCAGGAATGTTGTAAAATACTACATCCGAGATGTTAGCCTGCCTTACGTTATTATATATATCGCTGTAGAAGTTTATAATGTCCCAACCGAGACGTACGGGACGACAGGAACGGGATTCTGTAACACATTACCAGCGAGGGGCTAGATGTGTTAGGTTCGGTTATATTACGTTATAGACCTATATAATGTTCCCACCGAGAAGTAGGGGCCGATACGACAGGAATGTTGTAAAATACTACAACCGAGATGTTAGACTGCCTTACGTTAGGATATATATCGCTGTAGATGTTTATAATGTCCCAACCGAGACGTACGGGACGACACGAACGGGATTCTATAAAACATTACCAGCGAGGGGCTAGATGGGTTAGGTTAGTATGTGAACCGTTATAGACGTATATAATGTTCCCACCGAGAAGTAGGGGCCGATACGCCAGGAATGTTGTAAAATACTACATCCGAGATGATGGCCTGCCTTAGGTTAGGATATATATCGCTGTAGACGTTTATAATGTCCCAACCGAGGCGTACGGGACGACACGAACGGGATTCTGTAAAACATTACCAGCGACGGGCTATGTGGGTTAGGTTAGGTTGTGATACGTTATAGACATATATAATGTTCCCACCGATAAGTAGGGGCCGATATGCCAGGAATGTTGTAAAATTCCGCATCCGAGATGATGGCCTGCCTTAGGTTTGGATATATATCGCTGTAGAAGTTTATAATGTCCCAACCGAGACGTACGGGACGACAGGAACGGGATTCTGTAACACATTACCAGCGAGGGGCTAGATGTGTTAGGTTAGGTTATATTACGTTATAGACGAATATAATGTTCCCCCCGAGAAGTAGAGGCTGATACGCCAGGAATGTTGTAAAATACTACAACCGAGATGTTAGCCTGCCTTACGTTAGGATATATATCGCTGTAGACGTTTATAATGTCCCAACCGAGACGTATGGGACCACGGGAACGGGATTCTGTAAAACATTACCAGCGAGGGGCTAGATGTGATAGGTTAGGTTTTATTACGTTATAGACGAATATAATGTTCCCCCCGAGAAGTAGAGCCGATACGCCAGGAATGGCGTAAAATACTGCATCCGAGATGTTAGCCTGCCTTAAGTTAGGATATATATCGCTGTAGACGTTTATAATGTCCCAACCGAGACGTACGGGACGAAACGAACGGGATTCTGTAAAACATTGCCAGCGAGGGGCTAGATGGGTTAGGTTAGTTTGTGATACGTTATAAACGTATATTATGTTCCCACCGAGAAGTAGGGGCCGATATGCCAGGAATGTTGTAAAATACTACATCCGAGATGATAGCCTGCCTCAGGTTAGGATATATAACGCTATAGACGTATATAATATTCCAACCGAGATGTACGGGACGTAACGAGCGGGATTCTGTAAAACATTACCAGCGAGGGGCTAGATTTGTTAGGTGAGGTTATATTACGTTATAGACCTATATAAGGTTCCCACCGAGAAGTACGGGCCGATACGCTAGGAATGTTGTAGAATACTACGTCCAAGATGATAGCCTGCCTTAGGTTAGGATATATAAGGCTATAGACGTATATAATATTCCAACCTAGATGTACGGGACGGCACGAACGGGATTCTGTAAAACATTACCAGCGAGGGGCTAGATGTGTTAGGTTAGGTTAGATTACGTTATAGAAGAATATAATGTTCCCACCGAGAAGTAGGGGCCGATACGCCAGGAATGTTGTAAAATACTGCATCCGAGATGATGGCCTGCCTTAGGTTAGGATATATATCGCTGTAGACGTTTATAATGTCCCAACCAAGAGGTACGGGACGTCACTAACGAGGTTCTGTAAAACATTACCAGCGAGGGCCTAGATGTGTTAGGTTAGGTTATATTACGTTATAGACCTATATAATGTTCCCACCGAGAAGTAGGGGCCGATACGCCAGGAATGTTGTAGAATACTGCATCCGAGGTGATAGCCTGCATTAGGTTAGGATATATAACGCTATAGACGTATATAATATTTCAACCGAGATGTACGGGGCGTCACGAACGAGATTCTGTAAAACATTACCAGCCAGGGCCTAGATGTGTTAGGTTAGGATATATTACGTTATAGACGAATATAATGTTCCCACCGAGAAGTAGGGGCCGATATGCCAGGAATGTTGTAAAATACTGCATCCGAGATGATGGCCTGCCTTAGGTTAGGATATATATCGCTGTAGACGTTTATAATGTCCCAACCGAGACGTACGGGACGACACGAACGGGATTCTGTAAAACATTACCAGCGACGGGCTAGGTGGGTTAGGTTAGGTTGTGATACGTTATAGACATATATAATGTTCCCACCGATAAGTAGGGGCCGATGTGACAGGAATTTTGTAAAATACTGCATCCGAGATGATAGCCTGCCTTAGATTAGGATATATAACGCTATAGACGTATATAATATCCCAACCAAGATGTACGGGACGACACGAACGGGATTCTGTAAAACATTACCAGCGAGGGGCTAGATGTGTTAGGTTAGGTTATATTACGTTATAGACGAATATAATGTTCCCCCCGAGAAGTAGAGGCTGATACGCCAGGAATGTTGTAATATACTACAACCGAGATGTTATCCTGCCTTACGTTAGGATATATATCGCTGTAGACGTTTATAATGTCCCAACCGAGACGTATGGGACGACGGGAACGGGATTCTGTAAAACATTACCAGCGAGGGGCTAGATGTGATAGGTTAGGTTTTATTACGTTATAGACGAATATAATGTTCCCCCCGAGAAGTAGAGCCGATACGCCAGGAATGGCGTAAAATACTGCATCCGAGATGTTAGCCTGCCTTAAGTTAGGATATATATCGCTGTAGACGTTTATAATGTCCCAACCGAGACGTACGGGACGAAACGAACGGGATTCTGTAAAACATTGCCAGCGAGGGGCTAGATGGGTTAGGTTAGTTTGTGATACGTTATAAACGTATATAATGTTCCCACCGAGAAGTAGGGGCCGATATGCCAGGAATGTTGTAAAATACTGCATCCGAGATGATGGCCTGCCTTAGGTTAGGATATATATCGCTGTAGACGTATATAACGTCCCAACCGAGACCTACGGGTCGAAACGAACGGGATTCTGTAAAACATTACCAGCGAGTGGCTAGATGGGTTAGGTTAGTTTGTGATACGTTATAGACGTATATAATGTTCCCACCGAGAACGGGGGCCGATACGCCAGGAATGTTGTAAAATAATACATCCGAGATGATAGCCTGCCTTAGGTTAGGACATATAACGCTATAGACGTATATAATATTCCAACCGAGATGTACGGGACGTCACTAACGAGGTTCTGTAAAACATTACCAGCGAGGGCCTAGATGTGTTAGGTTAGGTTATATTACGTTATAGACCTATATAATGTTCCCACCGAGAAGTAGGGGCCGATACGCCAGGAATGTTGTAAAATACTACATCCGAGATGTTATCCTGCCTTACGTTAGGATATATATCGCTGTAGATGTTTATAATGTCCCAACCGAGACGTACGGGACGACACGAACGGGATTCTATAAAACATTACCAGCGAGGGGCTAGATGGGTTAGGTTAGTATGTGAACCGTTATAGACGTATATAATGTTCCCACCGAGAAGTAGGGGCCGATACGCCAGGAATGTTGTAAAATACTACATCCGAGATGATAGCCTGCCTCAGGTTAGGATATATAACGCTATAGACGTATATAATATTCCAACCGAGATGTACGGGACGTAACGAGCGGGATTCTGTAAAATGTTACCAGCGAGGGGCGAGATGGGTTAGGTTAGGTTATATTACGTTATAGACGAATATAATGATCCCACCGAGAAGTAGGGGCCGATACGCCGGGAATGTTGTAAAATACTACATCCGAGATGTTAGCCTACCTTAGGTTAGGATATATAACGCTATAGACGTATATAATATTCCAACCGAGATGTACGGGACGACAGGAGCGGGATTCTGTATCACATTACCAGAGAGGGGCTAGATGTGTTAGGTTAGGATATATTACGTTATAGACGAATATAATGTTCCCACCGAGAAGTAGGGGCCGATACGCCAGGAATGTTGTAAAATACTGCATCCGAGATGATGGCCTGCCTTAGGTTAGGATATATATCGCTGTAGACGTTTATAATGTCCCAACCAAGAGGTACGGGACGTCACTAACGAGGTTCTGTAAAACATTACCAGCGAGGGCCTAGATGTGTTAGGTTAGGTTATATTACGTTATAGACCTATATAATGTTCCCACCGAGAAGTAGGGGCCGATACGCCAGGAATGTTGTAGAATACTGCATCCGAGGTGATAGCCTGCATTAGGTTAGGATATATAACGCTATAGACGTATATAATATTTCAACCGAGATGTACGGGACGTCACGAACGAGATTCTGTAAAACATTACCAGCCAGGGCCTAGATGTGTTAGGTTAGGATATATTACGTTATAGACGAATATAATGTTCCCCCCGAGAAGTAGAGCCGATACGCCAGGAATGGCGTAAAATACTGCATCCGAGATGTTAGCCTGCCTTAAGTTAGGATATATATCGCTGTAGACGTTTATAATGTCCCAACCGAGACGTACGGGACGAAACGAACGGGATTCTGTAAAACATTGCCAGCGAGGGGCTAGATGGGTTAGGTTAGTTTGTGATACGTTATAAACGTATATAATGTTCCCACCGAGAAGTAGGGGCCGATATGCCAGGAATGTTGTAAAATACTGCATCCGAGATGATGCCCTGCCTTAGGTTAGGATATATATCGCTGTAGACGTATATAACGTCCCAACCGAGACCTACGGGTCGAAACGAACGGGATTCTGTAAAACATTACCAGCGAGGGGCTAGATGGGTTAGGTTAGTTTGTGATACGTTATAGACGTATATAATGTTCCCACCGAGAACGGGGGCCGATACGCCAGGAATGTTGTAAAATAATACATCCGAGATGATAGCCTGCCTTAGGTTAGGACATATAACGCTATAGACGTATATAATATTCCAACCGAGATGTACGGGACGTCACTAACGAGGTTCTGTAAAACATTACCAGCGAGGGCCTAGATGTGTTAAGTTAGGTTATATTACGTTATAGACCTATATAATGTTCCCACCGAGAAGTAGGGGCCGATACGCCAGGAATGTTGTAGAATACTGCATCCGAGATGATAGCCTGCATTAGGTTAGGATATATAACGCTATAGACGTATATAATATTCCAACCGAGATGTACGGGACGACAGGAACGGGATTCTGTATCACATTACCAGAGAGGGGCTAGATGGGTTAGGTTAGGTTGTGATACGTTATAGACGTATATAATGTTCCCAGCGAGAAGTAGGGGCCGATATGCCAGGAATGTTTTAAAATACTGCATCCGAGATGGTAGCCTGTCTTAAGCTAGGATATGTAACGCTATAGACGTATATAATATCCCAATCGAGACGTACGGGACGACACGAACGCGATTCTCTAAAATGTTACCAGCGAGGGGCGAGATGGGTTAGGTTAGGTTATATTACGTTATAGACGAATATAATGATCCCACCGAGAAGTAGGGGCCGATACGCCGGGAATGTTGTAAAATACTACATCCGAGATGTTAGCCTACCTTAGGTTAGGATATATAACGCTATAGACGTATATAATATACCGACCGAGATGTACGGGACGACAGGAACGGGATTCTGTATCACATTACCAGAGAGGGGCTAGATGTGTTAGGTTAGGATATATTACGTTATAGACGAATATAATGTTCCCACCGAGAAGTAGGGGCCGATACTCCAGGAATGTTGTAGATTACTGCATCCGAGATGATAGCCTGCCTTAGGTTAGGATATATAACGCTATAGACGTATATAATATCCCAACCGCGATGTACGGGACGACACGAACGGGATTCTGTAAAACATTACCAGCGAGGGGCTAGATGTGTTAGGTTAGGTTATATTACGTTATAGACGAATATAATATTCCCACCGAGAAGTAGGGGCCGATACGCCAGGAATGTTGTAAAATACTACATCCGAGATGTTAGCCTGCCTTACGTTAGGATATATATCGCTGTAGATGTTTATAATGTCCCAACCGAGACGTACGGGACGACACGAACGGGATTCTATAAAACATTACCAGCGAGGGGCTAGATGGGTTAGGTTAGTATGTGAACCGTTATAGACGTATATAATGTTCCCACCGAGAAGTAGGGGCCGATACGCCAGGAATGTTGTAAAATACTACATCCGAGATGATAGCCTGCCTCAGGTTAGGATATATAACGCTATAGACGTATATAATATTCCAACCGAGATGTACGGGACGTAACGAGCGGGAGTCTGTAAAACATTACCAGCGAGGGGCTAGATTTGTTAGGTGAGGTTATATTACGTTATAGACCTATATAATGTTCCCACCGAGAAGTAGGGGCCGATACGCCAGGAATGTTGTAAAATACTGCATCCGAGATGATGGCCTGCCTTAGGTTAGGATATATAACGCTATAGACGTATTTAATATCCCACTCGAGACGTACGGAACGACACGAACGCGATTCTGTAAAACATTACCAGCGAGGGGCTAGATGTGTTAGGTTAGGTTATATTACGTTATAGACCTATATAATGTTCCCACCGAGAAGTACGGGCCGATACGCTAGGAATGTTGTAGAATACTACATCCAAGATGATAGCCTGCCTTAGGTTAGCATATATAACGCTATAGACGTATATAATATTCCAACCGAGACGTACGGGACGAAACGAACGGGATTCTGTAAAACATTGCCAGCGAGGGGCTAGATGGGTTAGGTTAGTTTGTGATACGTTATAAACGTATATAATGTTCCCACCGAGAAGTAGGGGCCGATATGCCAGGAATGTTGTAAAATACTGCATCCGAGATGATGGCCTGCCTTAGGTTAGGATATATATCGCTGTAGACGTATATAACGTCCCAACCGAGACCTACGGGTCGAAACGAACGGGATTCTGTAAAACATTACCAGCGAGGGGCTAGAGGGGTTAGGTTAGTTTGTGATACGATATAGACGTATATAATGTTCCCACCGAGAACGGGGGCCGATACGCCAGGAATGTTGTAAAATAATACATCCGAGATGATAGCCTGCCTTAGGTTAGGACATATAACGCTATAGACGTATATAATATTCCAACCGAGATGTACGGGACGTCACTAACGAGGTTCTGTAAAACATTACCAGCGAGGGCCTAGATGTGTTAGGTTAGGTTATATTACGTTATAGACCTATATAATGTTCCCACCGAGAAGTAGGGGCCGATACACCAGGAATGTTGTAAAATACTACATCCGAGATGTTAGCCTGCCTTACGTTAGGATATATATCGCTGTAGATGTTTATAATGTCCCAACCGAGACGTACGGGACGACACGAACGGGATTCTATAAAACATTACCAGCGAGGGGCTAGATGGGTTAGGTTAGTATGTGAACCGTTATAGACGTATATAATGTTCCCACCGAGAAGTAGGGGCCGATACGCCAGGAATGTTGTAAAATACTACATCCGAGATGATAGCCTGCCTTAGGTTAGGATATATATCGCTGTAGACGTATATAACGTCCCAACCGAGACCTACGGGTCGAAACGAACGGGATTCTGTAAAACATTACCAGCGAGGGGCTAGAGGGGTTAGGTTAGTTTGTGATACGTTATAGACGTATATAATGTTCCCACCGAGAACGGGGGCCGATACGCCAGGAATGTTGTAAAATAATACATCCGAGATGATAGCCTGCCTTAGGTTAGGACATATAACGCTATAGACGTATATAATATTCCAACCGAGATGTACGGGACGTAACGAGCGGGATTCTGTAAAATGTTACCAGCGAGGGGCGAGATGGGTTAGGTTAGGTTATATTACGTTATAGACGAATATAATGATCCCACCGAGAAGTAGGGGCCGATACGCCGGGAATGTTGTAAAATACTACATCCGAGATGTTAGCCTACCTTAGGTTAGGATATATAACGCTATAGACGTATATAATATTCCAACCGAGATGTACGGGACGACAGGAACGGGATTCTGTATCACATTACCAGAGAGGGGCTAGATGTGTTAGGTTAGGATATATTACGTTATAGACGAATATAATGTTCCCATCGAGAAGTAGGGGCCGATACGCCAGGAATGTTGTAAAATACTGCATCCGAGATGATGGCCTGCCTTAGGTTAGGATATATATCGCTGTAGACGTTTATAATGTCCCAACCAAGAGGTACGGGACGTAACTAACGAGGTTCTGTAAAACATTACCAGCGAGGGCCTAGATGTGTTAGGTTAGGTTATATTACGTTATAGACCTATATAATGTTCCCACCGAGAAGTAGGGGCCGATACGCCAGGAATGTTGTAGAATACTGCATCCGAGGTGATAGCCTGCATTAGGTTAGGATATATAACGCTATAGACGTATATAATATTTCAACCGAGATGTACGGGACGTCACGAACGAGATTCTGTAAAACATTACCAGCCAGGGCCTAGATGTGTTAGGTTAGGATATATTACGTTATAGACGAATATAATGTTCCCACCGAGAAGTAGGGGCCGATATGCCAGGAATGTTGTAAAATACTGCATCCGAGATGATGGCCTGCCTTAGGTTAGGATATATATCGCTGTAGACGTTTATAATGTCCCAACCGAGACGTACGGGACGACACGAACGGGATTCTGTAAAACATTACCAGCGACGGGCTAGGTGGGTTAGGTTAGGTTGTGATACGTTATAGATATATATAATGTTCCCACCGATAAGTCGGGGCCGATGTGACAGGAATTTTGTAAAATACTGCATCCGAGATGATAGCCTGCCTTAGATTAGGATATATAACGCTATAGACGTATATAATATCCCAACCAAGATGTACGGGACGACACGAACGGGATTCTGTAAAACATTACCAGCGAGGGGCTAGATGTGTTAGGTTAGGTTATATTACGTTATAGACGAATATAATGTTCCCCCCGAGAAGTAGAGGCTGATACGCCAGGAATGTTGTAATATACTACAACCGAGATGTTAGCCTGCCTTACGTTAGGATATATATCGCTGTAGACGTTTATAATGTCCCAACCGAGACGTATGGGACGACGGGAACGGGATTCTGTAAAACATTACCAGCGAGGGGCTAGATGTGATAGGTTAGGTTTTATTACGTTATAGACGAATATAATGTTCCCCCCGAGAAGTAGAGCCGATACGCCAGGAATGGCGTAAAATACTGCATCCGACATGTTAGCCTGCCTTAAGTTAGGATATATATCGCTGTAGACGTTTATAATGTCCCAACCGAGACGTACGGGACGAAACGAACGGGATTCTGTAAAACATTGCCAGCGAGGGGCTAGATGGGTTAGGTTAGTTTGTGATACGTTATAAACGTATATAATGTTCTCACCGAGAAGTAGGGGCCGATATGCCAGGAATGTTGTAAAATACTGCATCCGAGATGATGGCCTGCCTTAGGTTACGATATATATCGCTGTAGACGTATATAACGTCCCAACCGAGACCTACGGGTCGAAACGAACGGGATTCTGTAAAACATTACCAGCGAGGGGCTAGATGGGTTAGGTTAGTTTGTGATACGTTATAGACGTATATAATGTTCCCACCGAGAACGGGGGCCGATACGCCAGGAATGTTGTAAAATAATACATCCGAGATGATAGCCTGCCTTAGGTTAGGACATATAACGCTATAGACGTATATAATATTCCAACCGAGATGTACGGGACGTCACTAACGAGGTTCTGTAAAACATTACCAGCGAGGGCCTAGATGTGTTAGGTTAGGTTATATTACGTTATAGACCTATATAATGTTCCCACCGAGAAGTAGGGGCCGATACGCCAGGAATGTTGTAGAATACTGCATCCGAGATGATAGCCTGCGTTAGGTTAGGATATATAACGCTATAGACGTATATAATATTCCAACCGAGATGTACGGGACGACAGGAACGGGATTCTGTATCACATTACCAGAGAGGGGCTAGATGGGTTAGGTTAGGTTGTGATACGTTATAGACGTATATAATGTTCCCAGCGAGAAGTAGGGGCCGATATGCCAGGAATGTTTTAAAATACTGCATCCGAGATGGTAGCCTGTCTTAAGCTAGGATATATAACGCTATAGACGTATATAATATCCCAATCGAGACGTACGGGACGACACGAACGCGATTCTGTAAAATGTTACAAGCGAGGGGCTAGATGGGTTAGGTTAGGTTATATTACGTTATAGACGAATATAATGATCCCACCGAGAAGTAGGGGCCGATACGCCGGGAATGTTGTAAAATACTACATCCGAGATGTTAGCCTACCTTAGGTTAGGATATATAACGCTATAGACGTATATAATATTCCAACCGAGATGTACGGGACGACAGGAACGGGATTCTGTATCACATTACCAGAGAGGGGCTAGATGTGTTAGGTTAGGATATATTACGTTATAGACGAATATAATGTTCCCCCCGAGAAGTAGAGGCTGATACGCCAGGAATGTTGTAATATACTACAACCGAGATGTTAGCCTGCCTTACGTTAGGATATATATCGCTGTAGACGTTTATAATATTCCAACCGAGATGTACGGGACGTCACTAACGAGGTTCTGTAAAACATTACCAGCGAGGGCCTAGATGTGTTAGGTTAGGTTATATTACGTTATAGACCTATATAATGTTCCCACCGAGAAGTAGGGGCCGATACGCCAGGAATGTTGTAAAATACTACATCCGAGATGTTATCCTGCCTTACGTTAGGATATATAACGCTATAGACGTATATAATATTCCAACCGAGATGTACGGGACGTAACGAGCGGGATTCTGTAAAATGTTACCAGCGAGGGGCGAGATGGGTTAGGTTAGGTTATATTACGTTATAGACGAATATAATGATCCCACCGAGAAGTAGGGGCCGATACGCCGGGAATGTTGTAAAATACTACATCCTCGATGTTAGCCTACCTTAGGTTAGGATATATAACGCTATAGACGTATATAATATTCCAACCGAGATGTACGGGACGACAGGAACGGGATTCTGTATCACATTACCAGAGAGGGGCTAGATGTGTTAGGTTAGGATATATTACGTTATAGACGAATATAATGTTCCCACCGAGAAGTAGGGGCCGATACGCCAGGAATGTTGTAAAATACTGCATCCGAGATGATGGCCTGCCTTAGGTTAGGATATATATCGCTGTAGACGTTTATAATGTCCCAACCAAGAGGTACGGGACGTCACTAACGAGGTTCTGTAAAACATTACCAGCGAGGGCCTAGATGTGTTAGGTTAGGTTATATTACGTTATAGACCTATATAATGTTCCCACCGAGAAGTAGGGGCCGATACGCCAGGAATGTTGTAGAATACTGCATCCGAGGTGATAGCCTGCATTAGGTTAGGATATATAACGCTATAGACGTATATAATATTTCAACCGAGATGTACGGGACGTCACGAACGAGATTCTGTAAAACATTACCAGCCAGGGCCTAGATGTGTTAGGTTAGGATATATTACGTTATAGACGAATATAATATTCCCACTGAGAAGTAGGGGCCGATACGCCAGGAATGTTGTAAAATACTACATCCGAGATGTTAGCCTGCCTTACGTTAGGATATATATCGCTGTAGATGTTTATAATGTCCCAACCGAGACGTACGGGACGACACGAACGGGATTCTATAAAACATTACCAGCGAGGGGCTAGATGGGTTAGGTTAGTATGTGAACCGTTATAGACGTATATAATGTTCCCACCGAGAAGTTGGGGCCGATACGCCAGGAATGTTGTAAAATACTACATCCGAGATGATGGCCTGCCTCAGGTTAGGATATATAACGCTATAGACGTATATAATATTCCAACCGAGATGTACGGGACGTAACGAGCGGGATTCTGTAAAACATTACCAGCGAGGGGCTAGATTTGTTAGGTGAGGTTATATTACGTTATAGACCTATATAATGTTCCCACCGAGAAGTAGGGGCCGATACGCCAGGAATGTTGTAAAATACTGCATCCGAGATGATGGCCTGCCTTAGGTTAGGATATATAACGCTATAGACGTATATAATATTCCAACCGAGACGTACGGGACGAAACGAACGGGATTCTGTAAAACATTGCCAGCGAGGGGCTAGATGGGTTAGGTTAGTTTGTGATACGTTATAAACGTATATAATGTTCCCACCGAGAAGTAGGGGCCGATATGCCAGGAATGTTGTAAAATACTGCATCCGAGATGATGGCCTGCCTTAGGTTAGGATATATATCGCTGTAGACGTATATAACGTCCCAACCGAGACCTACGGGTCGAAACGAACGGGACTCTGTAAAACATTACCAGCGAGGGGCTAGAGGGGTTAGGTTAGTTTGTGATACGTTATAGACGTATATAATGTTCCCACCGAGAACGGGGGCCGATACGCCAGGAATGTTGTAAAATAATACATCCGAGATGATAGCCTGCCTTAGGTTAGGACATATAACGCTATAGACGTATATAATATTCCAACCGAGATGTACGGGACGTCACTAACGAGGTTCTGTAAAACATTACCAGCGAGGGCCTAGATGTGTTAGGTTAGGTTATATTACGTTATAGACCTATATAATGTTCCCACCGAGAAGTAGGGGCCGATACGCCAGGAATGTTGTAAAATACTACATCCGAGATGTTAGCCTGCCTTACGTTAGGATATATATCGCTGTAGATGTTTATAATGTCCCAACCGAGACGTACGGGACGACACGAACGGGATTCTATAAAACATTACCAGCGAGGGCCTAGATGGGTTAGGTTAGTATGTGAACCGTTATAGACGTATATAATGTTCCCACCGAGAAGTAGGGGCCGATACGCCAGGAATGTTGTAAAATACTACATCCGACATGATAGCCTGCCTCAGGTTAGGATATATAACGCTATAGACGTATATAATATTCCAACCGAGATGTACGGGACGTAACGAGCGGGATTCTGTAAAATGTTACCAGCGAGGGGCGAGATGGGTTAGGTTAGGTTATATTACGTTATAGACGAATATAATGATCCCACCGAGAAGTAGGGGCCGATACGCCGGGAATGTTGTAAAATACTACATCCGAGATGATGGCCTGCCTTAGGTTAGGATATATATCGCTGTAGACGTTTATAATGTCCCAACCGAGACGTACGGGACGACACGAACGGGATTCTGTAAAACATTACCAGCGACGGGCTAGGTGGGTTAGGTTAGGTTGTGATACGTTATAGACATATATAATGTTCCCACCGATAAGTCGGGGCCGATGTGACAGGAATTTTGTAAAATACTGCATCCGAGATGATAGCCTGCCTTAGATTAGGATATATAACGCTATAGACGTATATAATATCCCAACCAAGATGTACGGGACGACACGAACGGGATTCTGTAAAACATTACCAGCGAGGGGCTAGATGTGTTAGGTTAGGTTATATTACGTTATAGACGAATATAATGTTCCCCCCGAGAAGTAGAGGCTGATACGCCAGGAATGTTGTAATATACTACAACCGAGATGTTAGCCTGCCTTACGTTAGGATATATATCGCTGTAGACGTTTATAATGTCCCAACCGAGACGTATGGGACGACGGGAACGGGATTCTGTAAAACATTACCAGCGAGGGGCTAGATGTGATAGGTTAGGTTTTATTACGTTATAGACGAATATAATGTTTCCCCCGAGAAGTAGAGCCGATACGCCAGGAATGGCGTAAAATACTGCATCCGAGATGTTAGCCTGCCTTAAGTTAGGATATATATCGCTGTAGACGTTTATAATGTCCCAACCGAGACGTACGGGACGAAACGAACGGGATTCTGTAAAACATTGCCAGCGAGGGGCTAGATGGGTTAGGTTAGTTTGTGATACGTTATAAACGTATATAATGTTCCCACCGAGAAGTAGGGGCCGATATGCCAGGAATGTTGTAAAATACTGCATCCGAGATGATGGCCTGCCTTAGGTTAGGATATATATCGCTGTAGACGTATATAACGTCCCAACCGAGACCTACGGGTCGAAACGAACGGGATTCTGTAAAACATTACCAGCGAGGGGCTAGATGGGTTAGGTTAGTTTGTGATACGTTATAGACGTATATAATGTTCCCACCGAGAACGGGGGCCGATACGCCAGGAACGTTGTAAAATAATACATCCGAGATGATAGCCTGCCTTAGGTTAGGACATATAACGCTATAGACGTATATAATATTCCAACCGAGATGTACGGGACGTCACTAACGAGGTTCTGTAAAACATTACCAGCGAGGGCCTAGATGTGTTAGGTTAGGTTATATTACGTTATAGACCTATATAATGTTCCCACCGAGAAGTAGGGGCCGATACGCCAGGAATGTTGTAGAATACTGCATCCGAGATGATAGCCTGCGTTAGGTTAGGATGTATAACGCTATAGACGTATATAATATTCCAACCGAGATGTATGGGACGACAGGAACGGGATTCTGTATCACATTACCAGCGACGGGCTAGGTGGGTTAGGTTAGGTTGTGATACGTTATAGACATATATAATGTTCCCACCGATAAGTAGGGGCCGATGTGCCAGGAATGTTGTAAAATACTGCATCCGAAATGATAGCCTGCCTTAGATTAGGATATATAACGCTATAGACGTATATAATATCCCAACCGAGATGTACGGGACGTCACGAACGGGATTCTGTAAAACATTACTAGCGAGGGGCTAGATGGGTTAGGTTAGGTTGTGATACGTTATAGACATATATAATGTTCCCACCGATAATTAGGGGCCGATATGCCAGGAATGTTGTAAAATACTGCATTCGAGATTATAGCCTGCCTTAGATTAGGATATATAACGCTATAGACGTATATAATATCCCAACCGAGATGTACGGGACGACACGAACGGGATTCTGTAAAACATTACCAGCGAGGGGCTAGATGTGTTAGGTTAGGTTATATTACGTTATAGACGAATATAATGTTCCCCCCGAGAAGTAGAGGCCGATACGCCAGGAATGTTGTAAAATACTACATCCGAGATGTTAGCCTGCCTTACGTTAGGATATATATCGCTGTAGACGTTTATAATGTCCCAACCGAGACGTATGGGACGATTGGAACGGGATTCTGTAAAACATTACCAGCGAGGGGCTAGATGGGTTAGGTTAGTTTGTGATACGTTATAGACGTATATAATGTTCCCACCGAGAACGGGGGCCGATACGCCAGGAATGTTGTAAAATAATACATCCGAGATGATAGCCTGCCTTAGGTTAGGACATATAACGCTATAGACGTATATAATATTCCAACCGAGATGTACGGGACGTCACTAACGAGGTTCTGTAAAACATTACCAGCGAGGGCCTAGATGTGTTAGGTTAGGTTATATTACGTTATAGACCTATATAATGTTCCCACCGAGAAGTAGGGGCCGATACGCCAGGAATGTTGTAGAATACTGCATCCGAGATGATAGCCTGCATTAGGTTAGGATATATAACGCTATAGACGTATATAATATTCCAACCGAGATGTACGGGACGACAGGAACGGGACTCTGTATCACATTACCAGAGAGGGGCTAGATGGGTTAGGTTAGGTTGTGATACGTTATAGACGTATATAATGTTCCCAGCGAGAAGTAGGGGCCGATATGCCAGGAATGTTTTAAAATACTGCATCCGAGATGGTAGCCTGTCTTAAGCTAGGATATATAACGCTATAGACGTATATAATATCCCAATCGAGACGTACGGGACGACACGAACGCGATTCTGTAAAATGTTACCAGCGAGGGGCTAGATGGGTTAGGTTAGGTTATATTACGTTATAGACGAATATAATGATCCCACCGAGAAGTAGGGGCCGATACGCCGGGAATGTTGTAAAATACTACATCCGAGATGTTAGCCTACCTTAGGTTAGGATATATAACGCTATAGACGTATATAATATTCCAACCGAGATGTACGGGACGACAGGAACGGGATTCTGTATCACATTACCAGAGAGGGGCTAGATGTGTTAGGTTAGGTTATATTATGTTATAGACCTATATAATGTTCCCACCGAGAAGTAGGGGCCGATACGCCAAGAATGTTGTGAAATACTACATCCGAGATGATAACCTGCCTTAGGTTAGGATATATAACGCTATAGACTTATATAATATTTCAACCGAGATGTACGGGACGAAACGAACGGGATTCTGTAAAACATTACCAGCGAGGGGCCAGATGGGTTAGGTTAGGTTATGTTACGTTATGGACGAATATAATGTTCCCACCGAGAAGTGGAGGCCGATACGCCAGGAATGTTGTAGAATACTGCATCCGAGGTGATAGCCTGCATTAGGTTAGGATATATAACGCTATAGACGTATATAATATTCCAACCGAGATGTACGGGACGTCACGAACGAGATTCTGTAAGACATTACCAGCCAGGGCCTAGATGTGTTAGGTTAGGATATATTACGTTATAGACGAATATAATGTTCCCACCGAGAAGTAGGGGCCGATATGCCAGGAATGTTGTAAAATACTGCATCCGAGATGATGGCCTGCCTTAGGTTAGGATATATATCGCTGTAGACGTTTATAATGTCCCAACCGAGACGTACGGGACGACACGAACGGGATTCTGTAAAACATTACCAGCGACGGGCTAGGTGGGTTAGGTTAGGTTGTGATACGTTATAGACATATATAATGTTCCCACCGATAAGTAGGGGCCGATGTGCCAGGAATGTTGTAAAATACTGCATCCGAAATGATAGCCTGCCTTAGATTAGGATATATAACGCTATAGACGTATATAATATCCCAACCGAGATGTACGGGACGTCACGAACGGGATTCTGTAAAACATTACTAGCGAGGGGCTAGATGGGTTAGGTTAGGTTGTGATACGTTATAGACATATATAATGTTCCCACCGATAATTAGGGGCCGATATGCCAGGAATGTTGTAAAATACTGCATTCGAGATGATAGCCTGCCTTAGATTAGGATATATAACGCTATAGACGTATATAATATTCCAACCGAGATGTACGAGACGACACGAACGGGATTCTGTAAAACATTACCAGCGAGGGGCTAGATGTGTTAGGTTAGGTTATATTACGTTATAGACGAATATAATGTTCCCACCGAGAAGTAGGGGCCGATACGCCAGGAATGTTGTAAAATACAACATCCGAGATGTCAGCCTGCCTTACGTTAGGATATATATCGCTGTAGACGTTTATAATGTCCCAACCAAGAGGTACGGGACGTCACTAACGAGGTTCTGTAAAACATTACCAGCGAGGGCCTAGATGTGTTAGGTTAGGTTATATTACGTTATAGACGTATATAATGTTCCCACCGAGAAGTAGGGGCCGATACGCCAGGAATGTTGTAGAATACTGCATCCGAGGTGATAGCCTGCATTAGGTTAGGATATATAAGGCTATAGACGTATATAATATTCCAACCGAGATGTACGGGACGTCACGAACGAGATTCTGTAAAACATTACCAGCCAGGGCCTAGATGTGTTAGGTTAGGATATATTACGTTATAGACGAATATAATGTTCCCACCGAGAAGTAGGGGCCGATATGCCAGGAATGTTGTAAAATACTGCATCCGAGATGATGGCCTGCCTTAGGTTAGGATATATATCGCTGTAGACGTTTATAATGTCCCAACTGAGATGTACGGGACGTCACGAACGGGATTCTGTAAAACATTACCAGCGAGGGGCTAGATGGGTTAGGTTAGGTTGTGATACGTTGTAGACATATATAATGTTCCCACCGATAATTAGGGGCCGATATGCCAGGAATGTTGTAAAATACTGCATTCGAGATGATAGCCTGCCTTAGATTAGGATATATAACGCTATAGACGTATATAATATCCCAACCGGGATGTACGGGACGACACGAACGGGATTCTGTAAAACATTACCAGCGACGGGCTAGGTGGGTTAGGTTAGGTTGTGATACGTTATAGACATATATAATGTTCCCACCGATAAGTAGGGGCCGATATGCCAGGAATGTTGTAAAATACTGCATCCGAGATGATAGCCTGCCTTATATTAGGATCTATAACGCTATAGACGTATATAATATTCCAACCGAGATGTACGGGACGTCACTAACGAGGTTCTGTAAAACATTACCAGCGAGGGCCTAGATGTGTTAGGTTAGGTTATATTACGTTATAGACCTATATAATGTTCCCACCGAGAAGTAGGGGCCGATACGCCAGGAATGTTGTAGAATACTGCATCCGAGATGATAGCCTGCATTAGGTTAGGATATATAACGCTATAGACGTATATAATATTCCAACCGAGATGTACGGGTCGACAGGAACGGGATTCTGTATCACATTACCAGAGAGGGGCTAGATGGGTTAGGTTAGGTGGTGATACGTTATAGACGTATATAATGTTCCCAGCGAGAAGTAGGGGCCGATATGCCAGGAATGTTTTAAAATACTGCATCCGAGATGGTAGCCTGTCTTAAGCTAGGATATATAACGCTATAGACGTATATAATATCCCAATCGAGACGTACGGGACGACACGAACGCGATTCTGTAGAATGTTACCAGCGAGGGGCTAGATGGGTTAGATTAGGTTATATTACGTTATAGACGAATATAATGATCCCACCGAGAAGTAGGGGCCGATACGCCGGGAATGTTGTAAAATACTACATCCGAGATGTTAGCCTACCTTAGGTTAGGATATATAACGCTATAGACGTATATAATATTCCAACCGAGATGTACGGGACGACAGGAACGGGATTCTGTATCACATTACCACAGAGGGTCTAGATGTGTTAGATTAGGATATATTACGTTATAGACGAATATAATGTTCCCACCGAGAAGTAGGGGCCGATACGCCAGGAATGTTGTAAAATACTACATCCGAGATGATAGCCTGCCTCAGGTTAGGATATATAACGCTATAGACGTATATAATATTCCAACCGAGATGTACGGGACGTAACGAGCGGGATTCTGTAAAACATTACCAGCGAGGGGCTAGATTTGTTAGGTGAGGTTATATTACGTTATAGACGAATATAATGTTCCCACAGAGAAGTAGAGGCCGATACGCCAGGAATGTTGTAAAATACAACATGCGAGGTGTCAGCCTGCCTTACGTCAGGATATATATCGCTGTGGACGTATATAATATCCCAACCGAGATGTGCGGGACGACAGGAACGAGATTCTGTATCACATTACCAGAGAGGGGCTAGATGGGTTAGGTTAGGTTGTGATACGTTATAGACGTATATAATGTTCCCACCGAGAAGTAGGGGCCGACACGCCAGGAATGTTGTAGAATACTGCATCCGAGGTGATAGCCTGCATTAGGTTAGGATGTATAACGCTATAGACGTATATAATATTCCAACCGAGATGTACGGGACGTCACGAACGAGATTCTGTAAAACATTACCAGCCAGGGCCTAGATGTGTTAGGTTAGGATATATTACGTTATAGACGAATATAATGTTCCCACCGAGAAGTAGGGGCCGATATGCCAGGAATGTTGTAAAATACTGCATCCGAGATGATGGCCTGCCTTAGGTTAGGATATATATCACTGTAGACGTTTATAATGTCCCAACCGAGACGTACGGGACGACAGGAACGGGATTCTGTAAATCATTACCAGCGAGGGGCTAGACGGGTTAGGTTAGGTTATGTTACGTTATAGACGTATATAATGTTCCCACCGAGAAGTAGAGCCGATACTCCAGGAATGGCGTAAAATACTGCATCCGAGATGATAGCCTGCCTTAGGTTAGGATATATAACGCTATAGACGTATATAATATTCCAACCGAGATGTACGGGACGTCACGAACAGGATTCTGTAAAACATTACCAGCGAGGGGCTAAATGTGTTAGGTTAGGTTATATTACGTTATAGACGAATATAATGTTCCCACCGAGAAGTAGGGGCCGATACGCCAGGAATGTTGTAAAATACTACATCCGAGATGTTAGCCTGCCTTACGTTAAGATATATATCGCTGTAGACGTTTATAATGTCCCAACCGAGACGTACGGTACGGAACGAACGGGATTCTGTAAAACATTACCAGCGAGGGGCTAGATGGGTTAGGTTAGGTTATGTTACGTTATAGACGAATATAATGTTCCCACCGAGAAGTAGCGGCCGATACGTCAGGAATGTTGTAAAATACTACATCCGAGATGATAGCCTGCCTTAGGTTAGGATATATATCGCTGTAGACGTATATAACGTCCGAACCGAGACGTACGGGACGAAACGAACGGGATTCTGTAAAACATTGCCAGCGAGGGGCTAGATGGGTTAGGTTAGTTTGTGATACGTTATAGACGTATATAATGTTCCAACCGAGAACGGGGGCCGATACGCCAGGAATGTTGTAAAATAATACATCCGAGATGATAGCCTGCCTTAGGTTAGGATATATAACGCTATAGACGTATATAATATTCCAACCGAGATGTACGGGACGTCACTAACGAGGTTCTGTAAAACATTACCAGCGAGGGCCTAGATGTGTTAGGTTAGGTTATATTACGTTATAGACCTATATAATGTTCCCACCGAGAAGTACGGGCCGATACGCTAGGAATGTTGTAGAATACTACATCCAAGATGATAGCCTGCCTTAGGTTAGGATATATAACGCTATAGACGTATATAATATTCCAACCGAGATGTACGGGACGGCACGAACGGGATTCTGTAAAACATTACCAGCGAGGGGCTAGATGTGTTAGGTTAGGTTAGATTACGTTATAGACGAATATAATGTTCCCACCGAGAAGTAGGGGCCGATACGCCAGGAATGTTGTAAAATACAACATGCGAGGTGTCAGCCTGCCTTACGTTAGGATATATATCGCTGTAGACGTTTATAATGTCCCAACCGAGACGTACGGGACGAAAGGAACGGGATTCTGTAAAACATTACCAGCGAGGGGCTAGATGGGTTAGGTTAGGTCATGTTACGTTATAGACGAATATAATGTTCCCACCGAGAAGTAGTGGCCGATACGCCAGGAATGTTTTAAAATACAACATCCGAGATGTCAGCCTGCCTTACGTTAGGATATATATCGCTGTAGACGTATATAATATCCCAACCGAGATGTACGGGACGACAGGAACGGGATTCTGTATCACATTACCAGAGAGGGGCTAGATGGGTTAGGTTAGGTTGTGATACGTTATAGACGTATATAATGTTCCCACCGATAAGTAGGGGCCGATATGCCAGGAATGTTGTAAAATACTGCATCCGAGATGATAGCCTGCCTTATATTAGGATCTATAACGCTATAGACGTATATAATATTCCAACCGAGATGTATGGGACGACACGAACGCGATTCTGTAAAATAATACCAGCGAGGGGCTAGATGGGTTAGGTTAGGTTATATTACGTTATAGACGAATATAATGTTCCCACCGAGAAGTAGGGGCCGATACGCCAGGAATGTTGTAGAATACTGCATCCAAGATGATAGCCCGCATTAGGTTAGGATATATAACGCTAT
Source organism: Xylocopa violacea (assembly GCA_963969225.1). Classification (NCBI taxonomy): domain Eukaryota; kingdom Metazoa; phylum Arthropoda; class Insecta; order Hymenoptera; family Apidae; genus Xylocopa; species Xylocopa violacea. The sequence continues at coordinate 1,032,084 of CAXAJV010000015.1, forward strand.
AGACGTATATAATATTCCAACCGAGATGTACGGGACGTCACGAACGAGATTCTGTAAAACATAACCAGCGAGGGGCTAGATGTGTTATGTTAGGTTAGATTACGTTATAGACGAATATAATGTTCCCACCGAGAAGTAGGGCGCGATACGCCAGGAATGTTGTAAAATACAACATGCGAGGTGTCAGCCTGCCTTACGTTAGGATATATATCGCTGTAGACGTATATAATATCCCAACCGAGATGTACGGGACGACAGGAACGAGATTCTGTATCACATTACCAGAGAGGGGCTAGATGGGTTAGGTTAGGTTAGATTACGTTATAGACGAATATAATGTTCCCACCGAGATGTAGGGGCCGATACGCCAGGAATGTTGTAAAATACAACATCCGAGATGTCAGCCTGCCTTACGTTAGGATATATATCGCTGTAGACGTTTATAATGTCCCAACCAAGAGGTACGGGACGTCACTAACGAGGTTCTGTAAAACATTACCAGCGAGGGCCTAGATGTGTTAGGTTAGGTTATATTACGTTATAGACCTATATAATGTTCCCACCGAGAAGTAGGGGCCGATACGCCAGGAATGTTGTAGAATACTGCATCCGAGGTGATAGCCTGCATTAGGTTAGGATATATAACGCTATAGACGTATATAATATTCCAACCTAGATGTACGGGACGTCACGAACGAGATTCTGTAAAACATTACCAGCCAGGGCCTAGATGTGTTAGGTTAGGATATATTATGTTATAGACGAATATAATGTTCCCACCGAGAAGTAGGGGCCGATACGCCAGGAATGTTGTAAAATACTACATCCGAGATGTTAGACTGCCTTACGTTAGGATATATATCGCTGTAGACGTTTATAATGTCCCAACCGAGACGTACGGGACGACAGGAACGGGATTCTGTAAAACATTACCAGCGACGGGCTATGTGGGTTAGGTTAGGTTGTGATACGTTATAGACATATATAATGTTCTCACCGATAAGTAGGGGCCGATATGCCAGGAATGTTGTAAAATACTGCATCCGAGATGATAGCCTGCCTTATATTAGGATCTATAACGCTATAGACGTATATAATATTCCAACCGAGATGTATGGGACGACACGAACGGGATTCTGTAAAACATTACCAGCGAGGGGCTAGATGTGTTAGGTTAGGTTATATTACGTTATAGACGAATATAATGTTCCCCCCGAGAAGTAGAGGCCGATACGCCAGGAATGTTGTAAAATACTACAACCGAGATGTTAGCCTGCCTTACGTTAGGATATATATCGCTGTAGACGTTTATAATGTCCCAACCGAGACGTACGGGACGACACGAACGGGATTCTATAAAACATTACCAGCGAGGGGCTAGATGGGTTAGGTTAGTATGTGAACCGTTATAGACGTATATAATGTTCCCACCGAGAAGTAGGGGCCGATACGCCAGGAATGTTGTAAAATACTACATCCGAGATGATAGCCTGCCTCAGGTTAGGATATATAACGCTATAGACGTATATAATATTCCTACCGAGATGTACGGGACGTAACGAGCGGGATTCTGTAAAACATTACCAGCGAGGGGCTAGATTTGTTAGGTGAGGTTATATTACGTTATAGACGAATATAATGTTCCCACCGAGAAGTAGGGGCCGATACGCCAGGAATGTTGTAAAATACTGCATCCGAGATGATGGCCTGCCTTAGGTTAGGATATATAACGCTATAGACGTATATAATATCCCAACCGAGATGTACGGGACGACACGAACGGGATTCTGTAAAACATTACCAGCGACGGGCTAGGTGGGTTAGGTTAGGTTGTGATACGTTATAGACGTATATAATGTTCCCACCGAGAAGTAGAGCCGATACTCCAGGAATGGCGTAAAATACTGCATCCGAGATGATAGCCTGCCTTAGGTTAGGATATATAACGCTATAGACGTATATAATATTCCAACCGAGATGTACGGGACGTCACGAACAGGATTCTGTAAAACATTACCAGCGAGGGGCTAAATGTGTTAGGTTAGGTTATATTACGTTATAGACGAATATAATGTTCCCACCGAGAAGTAGGGGCCGATACGCCAGGAATGTTGTAAAATACTACATCCGAGATGTTAGCCTGCCTTACGTTAAGATATATATCGCTGTAGACGTTTATAATGTCCCAACCGAGACGTACGGTACGGAACGAACGGGATTCTGTAAAACATTACCAGCGAGGGGCTAGATGGGTTAGGTTAGGTTATGTTACGTTATAGACGAATATAATGTTCCCACCGAGAAGTAGGGGCCGATACGTCAGGAATGTTGTAAAATACTACATCCGAGATGTTAGCCTGCCTTACGTTAGGATATATATCACTGTAGACGTTTATAATGTCCCAACCGAGACGTACGGGACGACAGGAACGGGATTCTGTAAATCATTACCAGCGAGGGGCTAAATGTGTTAGGTTAGGTTATATTACGTTATAGACGAATATAATGTTCCCACCGAGAAGTAGGGGCCGATACGCCAGGAATGTTGTAAAATACTACATCCGAGATGTTAGCCTGCCTTACGTTAAGATATATATCGCTGTAGACGTTTATAATGTCCCAACCGAGACGTACGGTACGGAACGAACGGGATTCTGTAAAACATTACCAGCGAGGGGCTAGATGGGTTAGGTTAGGTTATGTTACGTTATAGACGAATATAATGTTCCCACCGAGAAGTAGCGGCCGATACGTCAGGAATGTTGTAAAATACTACATCCGAGATGATAGCCTGCCTTAGGTTAGGATATATATCGCTGTAGACGTATATAACGTCCGAACCGAGACGTACGGGACGAAACGAACGGGATTCTGTAAAACATTGCCAGCGAGGGGCTAGATGGGTTAGGTTAGTTTGTGATACGTTATAGACGTATATAATGTTCCAACCGAGAACGGGGGCCGATACGCCAGGAATGTTGTAAAATAATACATCCGAGATGATAGCCTGCCTTAGGTTAGGATATATAACGCTATAGACGTATATAATATTCCAACCGAGATGTACGGGACGTCACTAACGAGGTTCTGTAAAACATTACCAGCGAGGGCCTAGATGTGTTAGGTTAGGTTATATTACGTTATAGACCTATATAATGTTCCCACCGAGAAGTACGGGCCGATACGCTAGGAATGTTGTAGAATACTACATCCAAGATGATAGCCTGCCTTAGGTTAGGATATATAACGCTATAGACGTATATAATATTCCAACCGAGATGTACGGGACGGCACGAACGGGATTCTGTAAAACATTACCAGCGAGGGGCTAGATGTGTTAGGTTAGGTTAGATTACGTTATAGACGAATATAATGTTCCCACCGAGAAGTAGGGGCCGATACGCCAGGAATGTTGTAAAATACAACATGCGAGGTGTCAGCCTGCCTTACGTTAGGATATATATCGCTGTAGACGTTTATAATGTCCCAACCGAGACGTACGGGACGAAAGGAACGGGATTCTGTAAAACATTACCAGCGAGGGGCTAGATGGGTTAGGTTAGGTCATGTTACGTTATAGACGAATATAATGTTCCCACCGAGAAGTAGTGGCCGATACGCCAGGAATGTTTTAAAATACAACATCCGAGATGTCAGCCTGCCTTACGTTAGGATATATATCGCTGTAGACGTATATAATATCCCAACCGAGATGTACGGGACGACAGGAACGGGATTCTGTATCACATTACCAGAGAGGGGCTAGATGGGTTAGGTTAGGTTGTGATACGTTATAGACGTATATAATGTTCCCAGCGAGAAGTAGGGGCCGATATGCCAGGAATGTTTTAAAATACTGCATCCGAGATGGTAGCCTGTCTTATGCTAGGATATATAACGCTATAGACGTATATAATATCCCAATCGAGACGTACGGGACGACACGAACGCGATTCTGTAAAATATTACCAGCGAGGGGCTAGATGGGTTAGGTTAGGTTATATTACGTTATAGACGAATATAATGTTCCCACCGAGAAGTAGGGGCCGATACGCCAGGAATGTTGTAGAATACTGCATCCAAGATGATAGCCCGCATTAGGTTAGGATATATAACGCTATAGACGTATATAATATTCCAACCGAGATGTACGGGACGTCACGAACGAGATTCTGTAAAACATAACCAGCGAGGGGCTAGATGTGTTAGGTTAGGTTAGATTACGTTATAGACGAATATAATGTTCCCACCGAGAAGTAGGGCGCGATACGCCAGGAATGTTGTAAAATACAACATGCGAGGTGTCAGCCTGCCTTACGTTAGGATATATATCGCTGTAGACGTATATAATATCCCAACCGAGATGTACGGGACGACAGGAACGGGATTCTGTATCACATTACCAGAGAGGGGCTAGATGGGTTAGGTTAGGTTGTGATACGTTATAGACGTATATAATGTTCCCACCGAGAAGTAGGGGCCGATATGCCAGGAATGTTTTAAAATACTGCATCCGAGATGATAGCCTGTCTTAAGCTTGGATATATAACGTTATAGACGTATATAATATCCCAACCGAGACGTACGGGACGACACGAACGCGATTCTGTAAAATGTTACCAGCGAGGGGCTAGATGGGTTAGGTTAGGTTATATTACGTTATAGACCTATATAAGGTTCCCACCGAGAAGTACGGGCCGATACGCTAGGAATGTTGTAGAATACTACATCCAAGATGATACCTTGCCTTAGGTTAGGATATATAACGCTATAGACGTATATAATATTCCAACCGAGATGTACGGGACGGCACGAACGAGATTCTGTAAAACATTACCAGCCAGGGCCTAGATGTGTTAGGTTAGGATATACTACGTTATAGACGAATATAATGTTCCCCCCGAGAAGTAGAGGCCGATACGCCAGGAATGTTGTAAAATACTACAACCGAGATGTTAGCCTGCCTTACGTTAGGATATATATCGCTGTAGACGTTTATAATGTCCCAACCGAGACGTACGGGACGACACGAACGGGATTCTATAAAACATTACCAGCGAGGGGCTAGATGGGTTAGGTTAGTATGTGAACCGTTATAGACGTATATAATGTTCCCACCGAGAAGTAGGGGCCGATACGCCAGGAATGTTGTAAAATACTACATCCGAGATGATAGCCTGCCTCAGGTTAGGATATATAACGCTATAGACGTATATAATATTCCAACCGAGATGTACGGGACGTAACGAGCGGGATTCTGTAAAACATTACCAGCGAGGGGCTAGATTTGTTAGGTGAGGTTATATTACGTTATAGACGAATATAATGTTCCCACCGAGAAGTAGGGGCCGATACGCCAGGAATGTTGTAAAATACTGCATCCTAGATGATGGCCTGCCTTAGGTTAGGATATATAACGCTATAGACGTATTTAATATCCCACTCGAGACGTACGGAACGACACGAACGCGATTCTGTAAAACATTACCAGCGAGGGGCTAGATGTGTTAGGTTAGGTTATATTACGTTATAGACCTATATAATGTTCCCAGCGAGAAGTACGGGCCGATACGCTAGGAATGTTGTAGAATACTACATCCAAGATGATAGCCTGCCTTAGGTTAGGATATATAACGCTGTAGACGTATATAATATCCCAACCGAGATGTACGGGACGTCACGAACGGGATTCTGTAAAACATTACCAGCGAGGGGCTAGATGGGTTAGGTTAGGTTGTGATACGTTATAGACATATATAATGTTCCCACCGATAATTAGGGGCCGATATGCCAGGAATGTTGTAAAATACTGCATTCGAGATGATAGCCTGCCTTAGATTAGGATATATAACGCTATAGACGTATATAATATCCCAACCGAGATGTACGGGACGACACGAACGGGATTCTGTAAAACATTACCAGCGACGGGCTAGGTGGGTTAGGTTAGGTTGTGATACGTTATAGACATATATAATGTTCCCACCGATAAGTAGGGGCCGATATGCCAGGAATGTTGTAAAATACTGCATCCGAGATGATAGCCTGCCTTATATTAGGATCTATAACGCTATAGACGTATATAATATTCCAACCGAGATGTACGGGACGACACGAACGGGATTCTGTAAAACATTACCAGCGAGGGGCTAGATGTGTTAGGTTAGGTTACATTACGTTATAGACGAATATAATGTTCCCACCGAGAAGTAGGGGCCGATACGCCAGGAATGTTGTAAAATACAACATGCGAGGTGTCAGCCTGCGTTACGTTAGGATATATATCGCTGTAGACGTTTATAATGTCCCAACCGAGACGTACGGGACGAAAGGAACGGGATTCTGTAAAACATTACCAGCGAGGGGCTAGATGGGTTAGGTTAGGTCATGTTACGTTATAGACGAATATAATGTTCCCACCGAGAAGTAGTGGCCGATACGCCAGGAATGTTGTAAAATACAACATCCGAGATGTTAGCCTGCCTTACGTTAGGATATATATCGCTGTAGACGTTTATAATGTCCCAACCGAGACGTACGGACGACAGGAACGGGATTCTGTAAATCATTACCAGCGAGGGGCTAGATGGGTTAGGTTAGGTTATGTTACGTTATAGACGTATATAATGTTCCCACCGAGAAGTAGAGCCGATACTCCAGGAATGGCGTAAAATACTGCATCCGAGATGATAGCCTGCCTTAGGTTAGGATATATAACGCTATAGACGTATATAATATTCCAACCGAGATGTACGGGACGTCACGAACAGGATTCTGTAAAACATTACCAGCGAGGGGCTAAATGTGTTAGGTTAGGTTATATTACGTTATAGTCGAATATAATGTTCCCACCGAGAAGTAGGGGCCGATACGTCAGGAATGTTGTAAAATACTACATCCGAGATGATAGCCTGCCTTAGGTTAGGATATATATCGCTGTAGACGTTTATAATGTCCCAACCGAGACGTACGGGACGAAAGGAGCGGGATTCTGTAAAACATTACCAGCGAGGGGCTAGATGGGTTAGGTTAGGTCATGTTACGTTATAGACGAATATAATGTTCCCACAGAGAAGTAGGGGCCGATACGTCAGGAATGTTGTAAAATATTACATCCGAGATGATAGCCTGCCTTAGGTTAGGATATATATCGCTGTAGACGTATATAACGTCCCAACCGAGACGTACGGGACGAAACGAACGGGATTCTGTAAAACATTGCCAGCGAGGGGCTAGATGGGTTAGGTTAGTTTGTGATAAGTTATAAACGTATATAATGTTCCCACCGTGAAGTAGGGGCCGATACGCCAGGCATGTTGTAAAATACTGCATCCGAGATGATAGCCTGCATTAGGTTAGGATATATGACTCTATAGACGCATATAATATTCCAACCGAGATGTACGGGACGGCACGAACGGGATTCTGTAAAACATTACCAGCGAGGGTCTAGATGTGTTTGGTTAGGTTAGATTACGTTATAGACGAATATAATGTTCCCCCCGAGAAGTAGAGGCCGATACGCCAGGAATGTTGTAAAATACTGCATCCGAGATGATAGCCTACCTTACGTTAGGATATATATGGCTGTAGACGTTTATAATGTCCCAACCGAGACGTACGGGACGAAAGGAACGGGATTCTGTAAAACATTACCAGCGAGGGGCTAGATGGGTTAGGTTAGGTCATGTTACGTTATAGACGAATATAATGTTCCCACAGAGAAGTAGGGGCCGATACGTCAGGAATGTTGTAAAATACTACATCCGAGATGATAGCCTGCCTTAGGTTAGGATATATATTGCTGTAGACGTATATAACGTCCCAACCGGGACGTACGGGATGAAACGAACGGGATTCTGTAAAACATTACCAGCGAGGGGCTAGATAGGTTAGGTTAGTTTGTGATACGTTATAGACGTATATAATGTTCCAACCGAGAACGGGGGCCGATACGCCAGGAATGTTGTAAAATAATACATCCGAGATGATAGCCTGCCTTAGGTTAGGATATATAACGCTATAGACGTATATAATATTCCAACCGAGATGTACGGGACGTCACTAACGAGGTTCTGTAAAACATTACCAGCGAGGGCCTAGATGTGTTAGGTTAGGTTATATTACGTTATAGACCTATATAATGTTCCCACCGAAAAGTACGGGCCGATACGCTAGGAATGTTGTGGAATACTACATCCAAGATGATAGCCTGCCTTAGGTTAGGATATATAACGCTATAGCCGTATATAATATTCTAACCGAGATGTACGGGACGGCACGAACGGGATTCTGTAAATCATTACCAGCGAGGGGCTAGATGTGTTAGGTTAGGTTAGATTACGTTATAGACGAATATAATGTTCCCACCGAGAAGTAGGGGCCGATACGCCAGGAATGTTGTAAAATACAACATGCGAGGTGTCAGCCTGCGTTACGTTAGGATATATATCGCTGTAGACGTTTATAATGTCCCAACCGAGACGTACGGGACGAAAGGAACGGGATTCTGTAAAACATTACCAGCGAGGGGCTAGATGGGTTAGGTTAGGTCATGTTACGTTATAGACGAATATAATGTTCCCACCGAGAAGTAGTGGCCGATACGCCAGGAATGTTGTAAAATACAACATCCGAGATGTTAGCCTGCCTTACGTTAGGATATATATCGCTGTAGACGTATATAATATCCCAACCGAGACGTATGGGACGACGGGAACGGGATTCTGTAAAACATTACCAGCGAGGGGCTAGATGTGATAGGTTAGGTTTTATTACGTTATAGACGAATATAATGTTCCCCCCGAGAAGTAGAGCCGATACGCCAGGAATGGCGTAATATACTACATCCGAGATGATAGCCTGCCTTAAGTTAGGATATATAACGCTATAAACGTATATAATATTCCAACCGAGATGTACGGGACGTAACGAGCGGGATTCTGTAAAACATTACCAGCGAGGGGCTAGATTTGTTAGGTGAGGTTATATTACGTTATAGACCTATATAATGTTCCCCCCGAGAAGTAGGGCCGATACGCCAGGAATGGCGTAAAATACTGCATCCGAGATGTTAGGCTGCCTTAGGTTAGGATATATAACGCTGTAGACGTACACAATGTCCCAACCGAGACGTACGGGACGACAGAAACGGGATTCTGTAAAACATTACCAGCGAGGGGCTAGATGGGTTAGGTTAGGTTGTGATACGTTATAGACGTATATAATGTTCCCACCCAGATGTAGCTGCCGATACGCCAGGAATGTTGTAAAATACTACATCCGAGATGTTAGCCTGCCTTACGTTAGGATATATATCACTGTAGACGTTTATAATGTCCCAACCGAGACGTACTGGACGACAGGAACGGGATTCTGTAAATCATTACCAGCGAGGGGCTAGATGGGTTAGGTTAGGTTATGTTACGTTATAGACGTATATAATGTTCCCACCGAGAAGTAGAGCCGATACTCCAGGAATGGCGTAAAATACTGCATCCGAGATGATAGCCTGCCTTAGGTTAGGATATATAACGCTATAGACGTATATAATATTCCAACCGAGATGTACGGGACGTCACGAACAGGATTCTGTAAAACATTACCAGCGAGGGTCTAGATGTGTTTGGTTAGGTTAGATTACGTTATAGACGAATATAATGTTCCCACCGAGAAGTAGAGGCCGATACGCCAGGAATGTTGTAAAATACTGCATCCGAGATGATAGCCTACCTTACGTTAGGATATATATCGCTGTAGACGTTTATAATGTCCCAACCGAGACGTACGGGACGAAAGGAGCGGGATTCTGTAAAACATTACCAGCGAGGGGCTAGATGGGTTAGGTTAGGTCATGTTACGTTATAGACGAATATAATGTTCCCACAGAGAAGTAGGGGCCGATACGTCAGGAATGTTGTAAAATACTACATCCGAGATGATAGCCTGCCTTAGGTTAGGATATATATTGCTGTAGACGTATATAACGTCCCAACCGAGACGTACGGGACGAAACGAACGGGATTCTGTAAAACATTGCCAGCGAGGGGCTAGATAGGTTAGGTTAGTTTGTGATACGTTATAGACGTATATAATGTTCCAACCGAGAACGGGGGCCGATACGCCAGGAATGTTGTAAAATAATACATCCGAGATGATAGCCTGCCTTAGGTTAGGATATATAACGCTATAGACGTATATAATATTCCAATCGAGATGTACGGGACGTCACTAACGAGGTTCTGTAAAACATTACCAGCGAGGGCCTAGATGTGTTAGGTTAGGTTATATTACGTTATAGAACTATATAATGTTCCCACCGAGAAGTAGGGGCCGATACGCCAGGAATGTTGTAGAATACTGCATCCAAGATGATAGCCCGCATTAGGTTAGGATATATAACGCTATAGACGTATATAATATTCCAACCGAGATGTACGGGACGTCACGAACGAGATTCTGTAAAACATAACCAGCCAGGGTCTAGATGTGTTACGTTAGGATATATTACGTTATAGACGAATATAATGTTCCCACCGAGAAGTAGGGGCCGATATGCCAGGAATGTTGTAAAATACTGCATCCGAGATGATGGCCTGCCTTACGTTAGGATATATAACGCTATAGACGTATTTAATATCCCACTCGAGACGTACGGAACGACACGAACGCGATTCTGTAAAACATTACCAGCGAGGGGCTAGATGTGTTAGGTTAGGTTATATTACGTTATAGACCTATATAATGTTCCCACCGAGAAGTACGGGCCGATACGCTAGGAATGTTGTAGAATACTACATCCAAGATGATAGCCTGCCTTAGGTTAGGATATATAACGCTATAGACGTATATAATATTCCAACCGAGATGTACGGGACGGCACGAACGGGATTCTGTAAAACATTACCAGCGAGGGGCTAGATGTGTTAGGTTAGGTTAGATTACGTTATAGACGAATATAATGTTCCCACCGAGAAGTAGGGGCCGATACGCCAGGAATGTTGTAAAATACAACATGCGAGGTGTCAGCCTGCCTTACGTTAGGATATATATCGCTGTAGACGTATATAATATCCCAACCGAGATGTACGGGACGACAGGAACGAGATTCTGTATCACATTACCAGCGAGGGGCTAGATGTGTTAGGTTAGGTTAGATTACGTTATAGACGAATATAATGTTCCCACCGAGAAGTAGGGGCCGATACGCCAGGAATGTTGTAAAATACAACATGCGAGGTGTCAGCCTGCCTTACGTTAAGATATATATCGCTGTAGACGTTTATAATGTTCCAACCGAGACGTACGGTACGGAACGGACGGGATTCTGTAAAACATTACCAGCGAGGGGCTAGATGGGTTAGGTTAGGTTATGTTACGTTATAGACGAATATAATGTTCCCACCGAGAAGTAGGGGCCGATACGTCAGGAATGTTGTAAAATATTACATCCGAGATGATAGCCTGCCTTAGGTTAGGATATATAACGCTATAGACGTATATAATATCCCAACCGAGATGTACGGGACGACACGAACGGGATTCTATAAAACATTACCAGCGACGGGCTAGGTGGGTTAGGTTAGGTTGTGATACGTTATAGACATATATAATGTTCCCACCGATAAGTAGGGGCCGATATGCCAGGAACGTTGTAAAATACTGCATCCGAGATGATAGCCTGCCTTATATTAGGATCTATAACGCTATAGACGTATATAATATTCCAACCGAGATGTAAGGGACGACACGAACGGGATTCTGTAAAACATTACCAGCGAGGGGCTAGATGGGTTAGGTTAGTTTGTAATACGTTATAGACGTATATAATGTTCCCACCGAGAACGGGGGCCGATACGCCAGGAATGTTGTAAAATAATACATTCGAGATGATAGCCTGCCTTAGGTTAGGACATATAACGCTGTAGACGTATATAATATTCCAACCGAGATGTACGGGACGTCACTAACGAGGTTCTGTAAAACATTACCAGCGAGGGCCTAGATGTGTTAGGTTAGGTTATATTACGTTATAGACGTATATAATGTTCCCACCGAGAAGTAAGGGCCGATACGCCAGGAATGTTGTAAAATACTACATCCGAGATGTTAGCCTGCCTTACGTTAGGATATATATCGCTGTCGACGTATATAATATCCCAACCCAGATGTACGGGACGACAGGAACGGGATTGTGTAAAACATTACCAGCGAGGGGCTAGATGGGTTAGGTTAGTTTGTGATACGTTATAGACGTATATAATGTTCCCACCGAGAACGGGGGCCGATACGCCAGGAATGTTGTAAAATAATACATCCGAGATGATAGCCTGCCTTAGGTTAGGATATATAACGCTATAGACGTATATAATATTCCAATCGAGATGTACGGGACGTCACTAACGAGGTTCTGTAAAACATTACCAGCGAGGGCCTAGATGCGTTAGGTTAGGTTATATTACGTTATAGACGTATATAATGTTCCCACCGAGAAGTAGGGGCCGATACGCCAGGAATGTTGTAGAATACTGCATCCGAGATGATAGCCTGCATTAGGTTAGGATATATAACGCTATAGACGTATATAATATTCCAACCGAGATGTACGGGACGTCACGAACGAGATTCTGTAAAACATTACCAGCCAGGGCCTTGATGTGTTAGGTTAGGATATATTACGTTATAGACGAATATAATGTTCCCACCGAGAAGTAGGGCCCGATATGCCAGGAATGTTGTAAAGTACTGCATCCGAGATGGTGGCCTGCCTTAGGTTAGGATATATAACGCTATAGACGTATTTAATATCCCAATCGAGACGTACGGAACGACACGAACATGATTCTGCAAAACATTATCAGCGAGGGGCTAGATGTGTTAGGTTAGGTTATATTACGTTATAGACCTATATAATGTTCCCATCGAGAAGTACGGGCCGATACGCCAGGAATGTTGTAGAATACTACATCCAAGATGATAGCCTGCCTTAGGTTAGGGTATATAACGCTATAGACGTATATAATATTCCAACCGAGATGTACGGGACGGCACGAACGGGATTCTGTAAAACATTACCAGCGAGGGGCTAGATGTGTTAGGTTAGGTTAGATTACGTTATAGACGAATATAATGTTCCCACCGAGAAGTAGGGGCCGATACGCCAGGAATGTTGTAAGATACTACATCCGAGATGTTAGCCTGCCTTACGTTAAGATATATATCGCTGTAGACGTTTATAATGTCCCAACCGAGACATACGGTACGGAACGAACGGGATTCTGTAAAACATTACCAGCGAGGGGCTAGATGGGTTAGGTTAGGTTATGTTACGTTATAGACGAATATAATGTTCCCACCGAGAAGTAGGGGCCGCTACGTCAGGAATGTTGTAAAATATTACATCCGAGATGATAGCCTGCCTTAGGTTAGGATATATATCGCTGTAGACGTATATAACGCCCCAACCGAGACGTACGGGACGAAACGAACGGGATTCTGTAAAACATTGCCAGCGAGGGGCTAGATGGGTTAGGTTAGTTTGTGATACGTTATAAACGTATATAATGTTCCCACCGTGAAGTAGGGGCCGATACGCCAGGCATGTTGTAAAATACTGCATCCGAGATGATAGCCTGCATTAGGTTAGGATATATGACTCTATAGACGCATATAATATTCCAACCGAGATGTACGGGACGGCACGAACGGGATTCTGTAAAACATTACCAGCGAGGGTCTAGATGTGTTTGGTTAGGTTAGATTACGTTATAGACGAATATAATGTTCCCACCGAGAAGTAGAGACCGATACGCCAGGAATGTTGTAAAATACTGCATCCGAGATGATAGCCTACCTTACGTTAGGATATATATCGCTGTAGACGTTTATAATGTCCCAACCGAGACGTACGGGACGAAAGGAACGGGATTCTGTAAAACATTACCAGCAAGGGGCTAGATAGGTTAGGTTAGTTTGTGATACGTTATAGACGTATATAATGTTCCAACCGAGAACGGGGGCCGATACGCCAGGAATGTTGTAAAATAATACATCCGAGATGATAGCCTGCCTTAGGTTAGGATATATAACGCTATAGACGTATATAATATTCCAACCGAGATGTACGGGACGGCACGAACGGGATTCTGTAAAACATTACCAGCGAGGGGCTAGATGTGTTACGTTAGGATATATTACGTTATAGACGAATATAATGTTCCCACCGAGAAGTAGGGGCCGATATGCCAGGAATGTTGTAAAATACTGCATCCGAGATGATGGCCTGCCTTAGGTTAGGATATATAACGCTATAGACGTATTTAATATCCCACTCGAGACATACGGAACGACACGAACGCGATTCTGTAAAACATTACCAGCGAGGGGCTAGATGTGTTAGGTTAGGTTATATTACGTTATAGACCTATATAATGTTCCCACCGAGAAGTTCGGGCCGATACGCTAGGAATGTTGTAGAATACTACATCCAAGATGATAGCCTGCCTTAGGTTAGGATATATAACGCTATAGACGTATATAATATTCCAACCGAGATGTACGGGACGGCACGAGCGGGATTCTGTAAAACATTACCAGCGAGGGGCTAGATGTGTTAGGTTAGGTTAGATTACGTTATAGACGAATATAATGTTCCCACCGAGAAGTAGGGGCCGATACGCCAGGAATGTTGTAAAATACAACATGCGAGGTGTCAGCCTGCCTTACGTTAAGATATATATCGCTGTAGACGTTTATAATGTTCCAACCGAGACGTACGGTACGGAACGGACGGGATTCTGTAAAACATTACCAGCGAGGGGCTAGATGGGTTAGGTTAGGTTATGTTACGTTATAGACGAATATAATGTTCCCACCGAGAAGTAGGGGCCGATACGTCAGGAATGTTGTAAAATATTACATCCGAGATGATAGCCTGCCTTAGGTTAGGATATATAACGCTATAGACGTATATAATATCCCAACCGAGATGTACGGGACGACACGAACGGGATTCTATAAAACATTACCAGCGACGGGCTAGGTGGGTTAGGTTAGGTTGTGATACGTTATAGACATATATAATGTTCCCACCGATAAGTAGGGGCCGATATGCCAGGAACGTTGTAAAATACTGCATCCGAGATGATAGCCTGCCTTATATTAGGATCTATAACGCTATAGACGTATATAATATTCCAACCGAGATGTAAGGGACGACACGAACGGGATTCTGTAAAACATTACCAGCGAGGGGCTAGATGGGTTAGGTTAGTTTGTAATACGTTATAGACGTATATAATGTTCCCACCGAGAACGGGGGCCGATACGCCAGGAATGTTGTAAAATAATACATTCGAGATGATAGCCTGCCTTAGGTTAGGACATATAACGCTGTAGACGTATATAATATTCCAACTGAGATGTACGGGACGTCACTAACGAGGTTCTGTAAAACATTACCAGCGAGGGCCTAGATGTGTTAGGTTAGGTTATATTACGTTATAGACGTATATAATGTTCCCACCGAGAAGTAGGGGCCGATACGCCAGGAATGTTGTAGAATACTGCATCCGAGATGATAGCCTGCATTAGGTTAGGATATATAACGCTATAGACGTATATAATATTCCAACCGAGATGTACGGGACGTCACGAACGAGATTCTGTAAAACATTACCAGCCAGGGCCTAGATGTGTTAGGTTAGGATATATTACGTTATAGACGAATATAATGTTCCTACCGAGAAGTAGGGGCCGATACGCCAGGAATGTTGTAAAATACTACATCCGAGATGTTAGCCTGCCTTACGTTAGGATATATATCGCTGTCGACGTATATAATATCCCAACCCAGATGTACGGGACGACAGGAACGGGATTGTGTAAAACATTACCAGCGAGGGGCTAGATGGGTTAGGTTAGTTTGTGATACGTTATAGACGTATATAATGTTCCCACCGAGAACGGGGGCCGATACGCCAGGAATGTTGTAAAATAATACATCCGAGATGATAGCCTGCCTTAGGTTAGGATATATAACGCTATAGACGTATATAATATTCCAATCGAGATGTACGGGACGTCACTAACGAGGTTCTGTAAAACATTACCAGCGAGGGCCTAGATGCGTTAGGTTAGGTTATATTACGTTATAGACGTATATAATGTTCCCACCGAGAAGTAGGGGCCGATACGCCAGGAATGTTGTAGAATACTGCATCCGAGATGATAGCCTGCATTAGGTTAGGATATATAACGCTATAGACGTATATAATATTCCAACCGAGATGTACGGGACGTCACGAACGAGATTCTGTAAAACATTACCAGCCAGGGCCTAGATGTGTTAGGTTAGGATATATTACGTTATAGACGAATATAATGTTCCCACCGAGAAGTAGGGCCCGATATGCCAGGAATGTTGTAAAGTACTGCATCCGAGATGGTGGCCTGCCTTAGGTTAGGATATATAACGCTATAGACGTATTTAATATCCCAATCGAGACGTACGGAACGACACGAACATGATTCTGCAAAACATTATCAGCGAGGGGCTAGATGTGTTAGGTTAGGTTATATTACGTTATAGACCTATATAATGTTCCCATCGAGAAGTACGGGCCGATACGCCAGGAATGTTGTAGAATACTACATCCAAGATGATAGCCTGCCTTAGGTTAGGGTATATAACGCTATAGACGTATATAATATTCCAACCGAGATGTACGGGACGGCACGAACGGGATTCTGTAAAACATTACCAGCGAGGGGCTAGATGTGTTAGGTTAGGTTAGATTACGTTATAGACGAATATAATGTTCCCACCGAGAAGTAGGGGCCGATACGCCAGGAATGTTGTAAAATACTACATCCGAGATGTTAGCCTGCCTTACGTTAAGATATATATCGCTGTAGACGTTTATAATGTCCCAACCGAGACATACGGTACGGAACGAACGGGATTCTGTAAAACATTACCAGCGAGGGGCTAGATGGGTTAGGTTAGGTTATGTTACGTTATAGACGAATATAATGTTCCCACCGAGAAGTAGGGGCCGCTACGTCAGGAATGTTGTAAAATATTACATCCGAGATGATAGCCTGCCTTAGGTTAGGATATATATCGCTGTAGACGTATATAACGCCCCAACCGAGACGTACGGGACGAAACGAACGGGATTCTGTAAAACATTGCCAGCGAGGGGCTAGATGGGTTAGGTTAGTTTGTGATACGTTATAAACGTATATAATGTTCCCACCGTGAAGTAGGGGCCGATACGCCAGGCATGTTGTAAAATACTGCATCCGAGATGATAGCCTGCATTAGGTTAGGATATATGACTCTATAGACGCATATAATATTCCAACCGAGATGTACGGGACGGCACGAACGGGATTCTGTAAAACATTACCAGCGAGGGTCTAGATGTGTTTGGTTAGGTTAGATTACGTTATAGACGAATATAATGTTCCCACCGAGAAGTAGAGACCGATACGCCAGGAATGTTGTAAAATACTGCATCCGAGATGATAGCCTACCTTACGTTAGGATATATATCGCTGTAGACGTTTATAATGTCCCAACCGAGACGTACGGGACGAAAGGAACGGGATTCTGTAAAACATTACCAGCGAGGGGCTAGATAGGTTAGGTTAGTTTGTGATACGTTATAGACGTATATAATGTTCCAACCGAGAACGGGGGCCGATACGCCAGGAATGTTGTAAAATAATACATCCGAGATGATAGCCTGCCTTAGGTTAGGATATATAACGCTATAGACGTATATAATATTCCAACCGAGATGTACGGGACGGCACGAACGGGATTCTGTAAAACATTACCAGCGAGGGGCTAGATGGGTTAGGTTAGTATGTGAACCGTTATAGACGTATATAATGTTCCCACCGAGAAGTAGGGGCAGATACGCCAGGAATGTTGTAAAATACTACATCCGAGATGATAGCCTGCCTCAGGTTAGGATATATAACGCTATAGACGTATATAATATTCCAACCGAGATGTACGGGACGTAACGAGCGGGATTCTGTAAAACATTACCAGCGAGGGGCTAGATTTGTTAGGTGAGGTTATATTACGTTATAGACCTATATAATGTTCCCCCCGAGAAGTAGGGCCGATACGCCAGGAATGGGGTAAAATACTGCATCCGAGATGTTAGGCTGCCTTAGGTTAGGATATATAACGCTGTAGACGTACACAATGTCCCAACCGAGACGTACGGGACGACAGGAACGGGATTCTGTAAAACATTACCAGCGAGGGGCTAGATGGGTTAGGTTAGGTTGTGATACGTTATAGACGTATATAATGTTCCCACCGAGAAGTAGGGGCCGATACGCCAGGAATGTTGTAAAATACTACATCCGAGATGTTAGCCTGCCTTACGTTAAGATATATATCGCTGTAGACGTATATAACGTCCCAACCGAGACGTACGGGACGAAACGAACGGGATTCTGTAAAACATTGCCAGCGAGGGGCTAGATGGGTTAGGTTAGTTTGTGATACGTTATAAACGTATATAATGTTCCCACCGTGAAGTAGGGGCCGATACGCCAGGCATGTTGTAAAATACTGCATCCGAGATGATAGCCTGCATTAGGTTAGGATATATGACTCTATAGACGCATATAATATTCCAACCGAGATGTACGTGACGGCACGAACGGGATTCTGTAAAACATTACCAGCGAGGGTCTAGATGTGTTTGGTTAGGTTAGATTACGTTATAGACGAATATAATGTTCCCACCGAGAAGTAGAGGCCGATACGCCAGGAATGTTGTAAAATACTGCATCCGAGATGATAGCCTACCTTACGTTAGGATATATATCGCTGTAGACGTTTATAATGTCCCAACCGAGACGTACGGGACGAAAGGCACGGGATTCTGTAAAACATTACCAGCGAGGGGCTAGATGGGTTAGGTTAGGTCATGTTACGTTATAGACGAATATAATGTTCCCACAGAGAAGTAGGGGCCGATACGGCAGGAATGTTGTAAAATACTACATCCGAGATGATAGCCTGCCTTAGGTTAGGATATATATTGCTGTAGACGTATATAACGTCCCAACCGAGACGTACGGGATGAAACGAACGGGATTCTGTAAAACATTACCAGCGAGGGGCTAGATAGGTTAGGTTAGTTTGTGATACGTTATAGACGTATATAATGTTCCAACCGAGAACGGGGGCCGATACGCCAGGAATGTTGTAAAATAATATATCCGAGATGATAGCCTGCCTTAGGTTAGGATATATAACGCTATAGACGTATATAATATTCCAACCGAGATGTACGGGACGTCACTAACGAGGTTCTGTAAAACATTACCAGCGAGGGCCTAGATGTGTTAGGTTAGGTTATATTACGTTATAGAACTATATAATGTTCCCACCGAGAAGTAGGGGCCGATACGCCAGGAATGTTGTAAAATACTACATCCGAGATGTTAGCCTGCCTTACGTTAAGATATATATCGCTGTAGACGTTTATAATGTCCCAACCAAGAGGTACGGGACGTCACTAACGAGGTTCTGTAAAACATTACCAGCGAGGGCCTAGATGTGTTAGGTTAGGTTAGATTACGTTATAGACGTATATAATGTTCCCACCGAGAAGTAGGGGCCGATACGCCAGGAATGTTGTAGAATACTGCATCCGAGATGATAGCCTGCATTAGGTTAGGATATATAACGCTATAGACGTATATAATATTCCAACCGAGATGTACGGGACGTCACGAACGAGATTCTGTAAAACATTACCAGCCAGGGCCTAGATGTGTTAGGTTAGGATATATTACGTTATAGACGAATATAATGTTCCCACCGAGAAGTAGGGGCCGATACGCCAGGAATGTTGTAAAATACTACATCCGAGATGTTAGCCTGCCTTACGTTAGGATATATATCGCTGTAGACGTATATAATATCCCAACCCAGATGTACGGAACGACAGGAACGGGATTCTGTAAAACATTACCAGCGAGGGGCTAGATGGGTTAGGTTAGTTTGTGATACGTTATAGACGTATATAATGTTCCCACCGAGAACGGGGGCCGATACGCCAGGAATGTTGTAAAATAATACATCCGAGATGATAGCCTGCCTTAGGTTAGGACATATAACGCTATAGACGTATATAATATTCCAACCGAGATGTACGGGACGTCACAAACGAGGTTCTGTAAAACATTACCAGCGAGGGCCTAGATGTGTTAGGTTAGGTTAGATTACGTTATAGACGTATATAATGTTCCCACCGAGAAGTAGGGGCCGATACGCCAGGAATGTTGTAAAATACTACATCCGAGATGTTAGCCTGCCTTACGTTAAGATATATATCGCTGTAGACGTATATAACGTCCCAACCGAGACGTACGGGACGAAACGAACGGGATTCTGTAAAACATTGCCAGCGAGGGGCTAGATGGGTTAGGTTAGTTTGTGATACGTTATAAACGTATATAATGTTCCCACTGTGAAGTAGGGGCCGATACGCCAGGCATGTTGTAAAATACTGCATCCGAGATGATAGCCTGCATTAGGTTAGGATATATGACTCTATAGACGCATATAATATTCCAACCGAGATGTACGTGACGGCACGAACGGGATTCTGTAAAACATTACCAGCGAGGGTCTAGATGTGTTTGGTTAGGTTAGATTACGTTATAGACGAATATAATGTTCCCACCGAGAAGTAGAGGCCGATACGCCAGGAATGTTGTAAAATACTGCATCCGAGATGATAGCCTACCTTACGTTAGGATATATATCGCTGTAGACGTTTATAATGTCCCAACCGAGACGTACGGGACGAAAGGCACGGGATTCTGTAAAACATTACCAGCGAGGGGCTAGATGGGTTAGGTTAGGTCATGTTACGTTATAGACGAATATAATGTTCCCACAGAGAAGTAGGGGCCGATACGGCAGGAATGTTGTAAAATACTACATCCGAGATGATAGCCTGCCTTAGGTTAGGATATATATTGCTGTAGACGTATATAACGTCCCAACCGAGACGTACGGGATGAAACGAACGGGATTCTGTAAAACATTACCAGCGAGGGGCTAGATAGGTTAGGTTAGTTTGTGATACGTTATAGACGTATATAATGTTCCAACCGAGAACGGGGGCCGATACGCCAGGAATGTTGTAAAATAATATATCCGAGATGATAGCCTGCCTTAGGTTAGGATATATAACGCTATAGACGTATATAATATTCCAACCGAGATGTACGGGACGTCACTAACGAGGTTCTGTAAAACATTACCAGCGAGGGCCTAGATGTGTTAGGTTAGGTTATATTACGTTATAGAACTATATAATGTTCCCACCGAGAAGTAGGGGCCGATACGCCAGGCATGTTGTAAAATACTGCATCCGAGATGATAGCCTGCATTAGGTTAGGATATATGACTCTATAGACGCATATAATATTCCAACCGAGATGTACGGGACGGCACGAACGGGATTCTGTAAAACATTACCAGCGAGGGTCTAGATGTGTTTGGTTAGGTTAGATTACGTTATAGACGAATATAATGTTCCCACCGAGAAGTAGAGGCCGATACGCCAGGAATGTTGTAAAATACTGCATCCGAGATGATAGCCTACCTTACGTTAGGATATATATCGCTGTAGACGTTTATAATGTCCCAACCGAGACGTACGGGACGAAAGGAACGAGATTCTGTAAAACATTACCAGCGAGGGGCTAGATGGGTTAGGTTAGGTCATGTTACGTTATAGACGAATATAATGTTCCCACAGAGAAGTAGGGGCCGATACGGCAGGAATGTTGTAAAATACTACATCCGAAATGATAGCCTGCCTTAGGTTAGGATATATATTGCTGTAGACGTATATAACGTCCCAACCGAGACGTACGGGATGAAACGAACGGGATTCTGTAAAACATTACCAGCGAGGGGCTAGATAGGTTATGTTAGTTTGTGATACGTTATAGACGTATATAATGTTCCAACCGAGAACGGGGGCCGATACGCCAGGAATGTTGTAAAATAATATATACGAGATGATAGCCTGCCTTAGGTTAGGATATATAACGCTATAGACGTATATAATATTCCAACCGAGATGTACGGGACGTCACTAACGAGGTTCTGTAAAACATTACCAGCGAGGGCCTAGATGTGTTAGGTTAGGTTATATTACGTTATAGAACTATATAATGTTCCCACCGAGAAGTAGGGGCCGATACGCCAGGAATGTTGTAAAATACTACATCCGAGATGTTAGCCTGCCTTACGTTAAGATATATATCGCTGTAGACGTTTATAATGTCCCAACCAAGAGGTACGGGACGTCACTAACGAGGTTCTGTAAAACATTACCAGCGAGGGCCTAGATGTGTTAGGTTAGGTTAGATTACGTTATAGACGTATATAATGTTCCCACCGAGAAGTAGGGGCCGATACGCCAGGAATGTTGTAGAATACTGCATCCGAGATGATAGCCTGCATTAGGTTAGGATATATAACGCTGTAGACGTATATAACGCCCCAACCGAGACGTACGGGACGAAACGAACGGGATTCTGTAAAACATTGCCAGCGAGGGGCTAGATGGGATAGGTTAGTTTGTGATACGTCATACACGTATATAATGTTCCCACCGTGAAGTAGGGGCCGATACGCCAGGCATGTTGTAAAATACTGCATCCGAGATGATAGCCTGCATTAGGTTAGGATATATGACTCTATAGACGCATATAATATTCCAACCGAGATGTACGGGACGTCACTAACGAGGTTCTGTAAAACATTACCAGCGAGGGCCTAGATGCGTTAGGTTAGGTTATATTACGTTATAGACGTATATAATGTTCCCACCGAGAAGTAGGGGCCGATACGCCAGGAATGTTGTAGAATACTGCATCCGAGATGATAGCCTGCATTAGGTTAGGATATATAACGCTATAGACGTATATAATATTCCAACCGAGATGTACGGGTCGTCACGAACGAGATTCTGTAAAACATTACCAGCCAGGGCCTAGATGTGTTAGGTTAGGATATATTACGTTATAGACGAATATAATGTTCCCACCGAGAAGTAGGGGCCGATATGCCAGGAATGTTGTAAAGTACTGCATCCGAGATGGTGGCCTGCCTTAGGTTAGGATATATAACGCTATAGACGTATTTAATATCCCAATCGAGACGTACGGAACGACACGAACGCGATTCTGTAAAACATTATCAGCGAGGGGCTAGATGTGTTAGGTTAGGTTATATTACGTTATAGACCTATATAATGTTCCCATCGAGAAGTACGGGCCGATACGCCAGGAATGTTGTAGAAAACTACATCCAAGATGATAGCCTGCCTTAGGTTAGGGTATATAACGCTATAGACGTATATAATATTCCAACCGAGATGTACGGCACGGCACGAACGGGATTCTGTAAAACATTACCAGCGAGGGGCTAGATGTGTTAGGTTAGGTTAGATTACGTTATAGACGAATATAATGTTCCCACAGAGAAGTAGGGGCCGATACGGCAGGAATGTTGTAAAATACTACATCCGAGATGATAGCCTGCCTTAGGTTAGGATATATATTGCTGTAGACGTATATAACGTCCCAACCGAGACGTACGGGATGAAACGAACGGGATTCTGTAAAACATTACCAGCGAGGGGCTAGATAGGTTATGTTAGTTTGTGATACGTTATAGACGTATATAATGTTCCAACCGAGAACGGGGGCCGATACGCCAGGAATGTTGTAAAATAATATATACGAGATGATAGCCTGCCTTAGGTTAGGATATATAACGCTATAGACGTATATAATATTCCAACCGAGATGTACGGGACGTCACTAACGAGGTTCTGTAAAACATTACCAGCGAGGGCCTAGATGTGTTAGGTTAGGTTATATTACGTTATAGAACTATATAATGTTCCCACCGAGAAGTAGGGGCCGATACGCCAGGAATGTTGTAAAATACTACATCCGAGATGTTAGCCTGCCTTACGTTAAGATATATATCGCTGTAGACGTTTATAATGTCCCAACCAAGAGGTACGGGACGTCACTAACGAGGTTCTGTAAAACATTACCAGCGAGGGCCTAGATGTGTTAGGTTAGGTTAGATTACGTTATAGACGTATATAATGTTCCCACCGAGAAGTAGGGGCCGATACGCCAGGAATGTTGTAGAATACTGCATCCGAGATGATAGCCTGCATTAGGTTAGGATATATAACGCTATAGACGTATATAATATTCAAACCGAGATGTACGGGACGTCACGAACGAGATTCTGTAAAACATTACCAGCCAGGGCCTAGATGTGTTAGGTTAGGATATATTACGTTATAGACGAATATAATGTTCCCACCGAGAAGTAGGGGCCGATACGCCAGGAATGTTGTAAAATACTACATCCGAGATGTTAGCCTGCCTTACGTTAGGATATATATCGCTGTAGACGTATATAATATCCCAACCCAGATGTACGGAACGACAGGAACGGGATTCTGTAAAACATTACCAGCGAGGGGCTAGATGGGTTAGGTTAGTTTGTGATACGTTATAGACGTATATAATGTTCCCACCGAGAACGGGGGCCGATACGCCAGGAATGTTGTAAAATAATACATCCGAGATGATAGCCTGCCTTAGGTTAGGACATATAACGCTATAGACGTATATAATATTCCAACCGAGATGTACGGGACGTCACAAACGAGGTTCTGTAAAACATTACCAGCGAGGGCCTAGATGTGTTAGGTTAGGTTAGATTACGTTATAGACGTATATAATGTTCCCACCGAGAAGTAGGGGCCGATACGCCAGGAATGTTGTAGAATACTGCATCCGAGATGATAGCCTGCCTTAGGTTAGGATATATAACGCTATAGACGTATATAATATCCCAATCGAGACGTACGGAACGACACGAACGCGATTCTGTAAAACATTATCAGCGAGGGGCTAGATGTGTTAGGTTAGGTTATATTACGTTATAGACCTATATAATGTTCCCATCGAGAAGTACGGGCCGATACGCCAGGAATGTTGTAGAATACTACATCCAAGATGATAGCCTGCCTTAGGTTAGGGTATATAACGCTATAGACGTATATAATATTCCAACCGAGATGTACGGGACGGCACGAACGGGATTCTGTAAAACATTACCAGCGAGGGGCTAGATGTGTTAGGTTAGGTTAGATTACGTTATAGACGAATATAATGTTCCCACCGAGAAGTAGGGGCCGATACGCCAGGAATGTTGTAACATACTACATCCGAGATGTTAGCCTGCCTTACGTTAAGATATATATCGCTGTAGACGTTTATAATGTCCCAACCGAGACGTACGGTACGGAACGAACGGGATTCTGTAAAACATTACCAGCGAGGGGCTAGATGGGTTAGGTTAGGTTATGTTACGTTATAGACGAATATAATGTTCCCACCGAGAAGTAGGGGCCGATACGCCAGGAATGTTGTAGAATACTACATCCGAGATGATAGCCTGCCTTAGGATAGGATATATAACGATATAGACATATATAATATTCCAATCGAGACGTACGGAACGACACGAACGCGATTCTGTAAAACATTACCAGCGAGGGGCTAGATGTGTTATGTTAGGTTATATTACGTTATAGACCTATATAATGTTCCCACCGAGAAGTAGGAGCCGATACGCCAGGAATGTTGTAACATACTACATCCGAGATGTTAGCCTGCCTTACGTTAAGATATATATCGCTGTAGACGTTTATAATGTCCCAACCGAGACGTACGGTACGGAACGAACGGGATTCTGTAAAACATTACCAGCGAGGGGCTAGATGGGTTAGGTTAGGTTATGTTACGTTATAGACGAATATAATGTTCCCACCGAGAAGTAGGGGCCGATACGTCAGGAATGTTGTAAAATATTACATCCGAGATGATAGCCTGCCTTAGGTTAGGATAT
This sequence comes from Xylocopa violacea, assembly GCA_963969225.1. NCBI lineage: Eukaryota > Metazoa > Arthropoda > Insecta > Hymenoptera > Apidae > Xylocopa > Xylocopa violacea. The sequence goes on from CAXAJV010000015.1 coordinate 1,058,092, forward strand.
ATATCGCTGTAGACGTATATAACGCCCCAACCGAGACGTACGGGACGAAACGAACGGGATTCTGTAAAACATTGCCAGCGAGGGGCTAGATGGGTTAGGTTAGTTTGTGATACGTTATAAACGTATATAATGTTCCCACCGTGAAGTAGGGGCCGATACGCCAGGCATGTTGTAAAATACTGCATCCGAGATGATAGCCTGCATTAGGTTAGGATATATAACGCTATAGACGTATATAATATTCCAACCGAGATGTACGGGACGTCACTAACGAGGTTCTGTAAAACATTACCAGCGAGGGCCTAGATGTGTTAGGTTAGGTTAGATTACGTTATAGACGTATATAATGTTCCCACCGAGAAGTAGGGGCCGATACGCCAGGAATGTTGTAGAATACTGCATCCGAGATGATAGCCTGCCTTAGGTTAGGATATATAACGCTATAGACGTATATAATATCCCAATCGAGACGTACGGAACGACACGAACGCGATTCTGTAAAACATTATCAGCGAGGGGCTAGATGTGTTAGGTTAGGTTATATTACGTTATAGACCTATATAATGTTCCCATCGAGAAGTACGGGCCGATACGCCAGGAATGTTGTAGAATACTACATCCAAGATGATAGCCTGCCTTATGTTAGGGTATATAACGCTATAGACGTATATAATATTCCAACCGAGATGTACGGGACGGCACGAACGGGATTCTGTAAAACATTACCAGCGAGGGGCTAGATGTGTTAGGTTAGGTTAGATTACGTTATAGACGAATATAATGTTCCCACCGAGAAGTAGGGGCCGATACGCCAGGAATGTTGTAACATACTACATCCGAGATGTTAGCCTGCCTTACGTTAAGATATATATCGCTGTAGACGTTTATAATGTCCCAACCGAGACGTACGGTACGGAACGAACGGGATTCTGTAAAACATTACCAGCGAGGGGCTAGATGGGTTAGGTTAGGTTATGTTACGTTATAGACGAATATAATGTTCCCACCGAGAAGTAGGGGCCGGTACGTCAGGAATGTTGTAAAACATTACATCCGAGATGATAGCCTGCCTTAGGTTAGGATATATGTCGCTGTAGACGTATATAACGCCCCAACCGAGACGTACGGGACGAAACGAACGGGATTCTGTAAAACATTGCCAGCGAGGGGCTAGATGGGTTAGGTTAGTTTGTGATACGTCATAAACGTATATAATGTTCCCACCGTGAAGTAGGGGCCGATACGACAGGCATGTTGTAAAATACTGCATCCGAGATGATAGCCTGCATTAGGTTAGGATATATGACTCTATAGACGCATATAATATTCCAACCGAGATGTACGGGACGGCACGAACGGGATTCTGTAAAACATTACCAGCGAGGGCCTAGATGCGTTAGGTTAGGTTATATTACGTTATAGACGTATATAATGTTCCCACCGAGAAGTAGGGGCCGATACGCCAGGAATGTTGTAGAATACTGCATCCGAGATGATAGCCTGCATTAGGTTAGGATATATAACGCTATAGACGTATATAATATTCCAACCGAGATGTACGGAACGTCACGAACGAGATTCTGTAAAACATTACCAGCCAGGGCCTAGATGTGTTAGGTTAGGATATATTACGTTATAGACGAATATAATGTTCCCACCGAGAAGTAGGGGCCGATATGCCAGGAATGTTGTAAAGTACTGCATCCGAGATGGTGGCCTGCCTTAGGTTAGGATATATAACGCTATAGACGTATTTAATATCCCAATCGAGACGTACGGAACGACACGAACGCGATTCTGTAAAACATTATCAGCGAGGGGCTAGATGTGTTAGGTTAGGTTATATTACGTTATAGACCTATATAATGTTCCCATCGAGAAGTACGGGCCGATACGCCAGGAATGTTGTAGAATACTACATCCAAGATGATAGCCTGCCTTAGGTTAGGGTATATAACGCTATAGACGTATATAATATTCCAACCGAGATGTACGGGACGGCACGAACGGGATTCTGTAAAACATTACCAGCGAGGGGCTAGATGGGTTAGGTTAGTATGTGAACCGTTATAGACGTATATAATGTTCCCACCGAGAAGTAGGGGCAGATACGCCAGGAATGTTGTAAAATACTACATCCGAGATGATAGCCTTCCTCAGGTTAGGATATATAACGCTATAGACGTATATAATATTCCAACCGAGATGTACGGGACGTCACTAACGAGGTTCTGTAAAACATTACCAGCGAGGGCCTAGATGTGTTAGGTTAGGTTATATTACGTTATAGAACTATATAATGTTCCCACCGAGAAGTAGGGGCCGATACGCCAGGAATGTTGTAAAATACTACATCCGAGATGTTAGCCTGCCTTACGTTAAGATATATATCGCTGTAGACGTTTATAATGTCCCAACCAAGAGGTACGGGACGTCACTAACGAGGTTCTGTAAAACATTACCAGCGAGAGCCTAGATGTGTTAGGTTAGGTTATATTACGTTATAGACCTATATAATGTTCCCACCGAGAAGTAGGGGCCGATACGCCAGGAATGTTGTAGAATACTGCATCCGAGATGATAGCCTGCATTAGGTTAGGATATATAACGCTATAGACGTATATAATATTCCAACCGAGATGTACGGGACGTAACGAGCGGGATTCTGTAAAACATTACCAGCGAGGGGCTAGATTTGTTAGGTGAGGTTATATTACGTTATAGACCTATATAATGTTCCCCCCGAGAAGTAGGGCCGATACGCCAGGAATGGGGTAAAATACTGCATCCGAGATGTTAGGCTGCCTTAGGTTAGGATATATAACGCTGTAGACGTACACAATGTCCCAACCGAGACGTACGGGACGACAGGAACGGGATTCTGTAAAACATTACCAGCGAGGGGCTAGATGTGTTAGGTTAGGTTAGATTACGTTATAGACGAATATAATGTTCCCACCGAGAAGTAGGGGCCGATACGCCAGGAATGTTGTAACATACTACATCCGAGATGTTAGCCTGCCTTACGTTAGGATATATATCGCTGTCGACGTATATAATATCCCAACCCAGATGTACGGGACAACAGGAACGGGATTCTGTAAAACATTACCAGCGAGGGGCTAGATGGGTTAGGTTAGTTTGTGATACGTTATAGACGTATATAATGTTCCCACCGAGAACGGGGGCCGATACGCCAGGAATGTTGTAAAATAATACATCCGAGATGATAGCCTGCCTTAGGTTAGGATATATAACGCTATAGACGTATATAATACTCCAACCGAGATGTACGGGACGGCACGAACGGGATTCTGTAAAACATTACCAGCGAGGGGCTAGATGTGTTAGGTTAGGTTAGATTACGTTATAGACGAATATAATGTTCCCACCGAGAAGTAGGGGCCGATACGCCAGGAATGTTGTAAAATACAACATGCGAGGTGTCAGCCTGCCTTACGTTAAGATATATATCGCTGTAGACGTTTATAATGTCCCAACCGAGACGTACGGTACGGAACGAACGGGATTCTGTAAAACATTACCAGCGAGGGGCTAGATGGGTTAGGTTAGGTTATGTTACGTTATAGACGAATATAATGTTCCCACCGAGAAGTAGGGGCCGATACGTCAGGAGTGTTGTAAAATATTACATCCGAGATGATAGCCTGCCTTAGGTTAGGATATATAACGCTATAGACGTATATAATATCCCAACCGAGATGTACGGGACGACACGAACGGGATTCTGTAAAACATTACCAGCGACGGGCTAGGTGGGTTAGGTTAGGTTGTGATACGTTATAGACATATATAATGTTCCCACCGATAAGTAGAGGCCGATACGCCAGGAATGTTGTAAAATACTACATCCGAGATGTTAGCCTGCCTTACGTTAGGATATATATCGCTGTAGACGTATATAATATCCCAACCGAGACGTATGGGACGACGGGAACGGGATTCTGTAAAACATTACCAGCGAGGGGCTAGATGTGATAGGATAGGTTTTATTACGTTATAGACGAATATAATGTTCCCCCCGAGAAGTAGAGCAGATACGCCAGGAATGGCGTAAAATACTGCATCCGAGATGTTAGCCTGCCTTAAGTTAGGATATATATCGCTGTAGACGTTTATAATGTCCCAACCGAGACGTACGGGACGACACGAACGGGATTCTGTAAAACATTACCAGCGAGGGGCTAGATGGGTTAGGTTAGTATGTGAACCGTTATAGACGTATATAATCTTCCCACCGAGAAGTAGGGGCAGATACGCCAGGAATGTTGTAAAATACTACATCCGAGATGATAGCCTGCCTCAGGTTAGGATATATAACGCTATAGACGTATATAATATTCCAACCGAGATGTACGGGACGTAACGAGCGGGATTCTGTAAAACATTACCAGCGAGGGGCTAGATTTGTTAGGCGAGGTTATGTTACGTTATAGACGTATATAATGTTCCCACCGAGAAGTAGAGCCGATACTCCAGGAATGGCGTAAAATACTGCATCCGAGATGATAGCCTGCCTTACGTTAAGATATATATCGCTGTAGACGTTTATAATGTCCCAACCGAGACGTACGGTACGGAACGAACGGGATTCTGTAAAACATTACCAGCGAGGGGCTAGATGGGTTAGGTTAGGTTATGTTACGTTATAGACGAATATAATGTTCCCACCGAGAAGTAGGGGCCGATACGTCAGGAAAGTTGTAAAATATTACATCCGAGATGATAGCCTGCCTTAGGTTAGGATATATATCGCTCTAGACGTATATAACGTCCCAACCGAGACGTACGGGACGAAACGAACGGGATTCTGTAAAACATTGCCAGCGAGGGGCTAGATGGGTTAGGTTAGTTTGTGATACGTTATAAACGTATATAATGTTTCCACCGTGAAGTAGGGGCCGATACGCCAGGCATGTTGTAAAATACTGCATCCGAGATGATAGCCTGCATTAGGTTAGGATATATGACTCTATAGACGCATATAATATTCCAACCGAGATGTACGGGACGGCACGAACGGGATTCTGTAAAACATTACCAGCGAGGGTCTAGATGTGTTTGGTTAGGTTAGATTACGTTATAGACGAATATAATGTTCCCACCGAGAAGTAGAGGCCGATACGCCAGGAATGTTGTAAAATACTGCATCCGAGATGATAGCCTACCTTACGTTAGGATATATATCGCTGTAGACGTTTATAATGTCCCAACCGAGACGTACGGGACGAAAGGAGCGGGATTCTGTAAAACATTACCAGCGAGGGGCTAGATGGGTTAGGTTAGGTCATGTTACGTTATAGACGAATATAATGTTCCCACGGAGAAGTAGGGGCCGATACGTCAGGAATGTTGTAAAATACTACATCCGAGATGATAGCCTGCCTTAGGTTAGGATATATATAGCTGTAGACGTATATAACGTCCCAACCGAGACGTACGGGATGAAACGAACGGGATTCTGTAAAACATTACCAGCGAGGGGCTAGATAGGTTAGGTTAGTTTGTGATACGTTATAGACGTATATAATGTTCCAACCGAGAACGGGGGCCGATACGCCAGGAATGTTGTAGAATACTGCATCCGAGATGATAGCCTGCATTAGGTTAGGATATATAACGCTATAGACGTATATAATATTCCAACCGAGATGTACGGGACGTCACGAACGAGATTCTGTAAAACATTACCAGCGAGGGGCTAGATGTGTTAGGTTAGGATGTGATACGTTATAGACGTGTATAATGTTCCCACCGAGACGCAGGGGCCGATACGCCAGGAATGTTGTAAAATACTACATCCGAGATGTTAGCCTGCCTTACGTTAGGAAATATATCGCTGTAGACGTATATAATATCCCAACCCAGATGTACGGGACGACAGGAACGGGATTCTGTAAAACATTACCAGCGAGGGGCTAGATGGGTTAGGTTAGTTTGTGATACGTTATAGACGTATATAATGTTCCCACCGAGAACGGGGGCCGATACGCCAGGAATGTTGTAAAATAATACATCCGAGATGATAGCCTGCCTTAGGTTAGGACATATAACGCTATAGACGTATATAATATTCCAACCGAGATGTACGGGACGTCACTAACGAGGTTCTGTAAAACATTACCAGCGAGGGCCTAGATGTGTTAGGTTAGGTTATATTACGTTATAGACGTATATAATGTTCCCACCGAGAAGTAGGGGCCGATACGCCAGGAATGTTGTAGAATACTGCATCCGAGATGATAGCCTGCATTAGGTTAGGATATATAACGCTATAGACGTATATAATATTCCAACCGAGATGTACGGGACGTCACGATCGAGATTCTGTAAAACATTACCAGCCAGGGCCTAGATGTGTTAGGTTAGGATATATTACGTTATAGACGAATATAATGTTCCCACCGAGAAGTAGGGGCCGATACGCCAGGAATGTTGTAGATTACTGCATCCGAGATGATAGCCTGCCTTAGGTTAGGATATATAACGCTATAGACGTATATAATATCCCAACCGAGATGTACGGGACGACACGAACGGGATTCTGTAAAACATTACCAGCGAGGGGCTAGATGTGTTAGGTCAGGTTATATTACGTTATAGACGAATATAATGTTCCCACCGAGAAGTAGGGGCCGATACGCCAGGAATGTTGTAAAATACTACATCCGAGATGTTAGCCTGCCTTAGGTTAGGATATATAACGCTGTAGACGTACACAATGTCCCAACCGAGACGTACGGGACGACAGGAACGGGATTCTGTAAAACATTACCAGCGAGGGGCTAGATGTGTTAGGTTAGGTTAGATTACGTTATAGACGAATATAATGTTCCCACCGAGAAGTAGGGGCCGATACGCCAGGAATGTTGTAACATACTACATCCGAGATGTTAGCCTGCCTTACGTTAGGATATATATCGCTGTCGACGTATATAATATCCCAACCCAGATGTACGGGACAACAGGAACGGGATTCTGTAAAACATTACCAGCGAGGGGCTAGATGGGTTAGGTTAGTTTGTGATACGTTATAGACGTATATAATGTTCCCACCGAGAACGGGGGCCGATACGCCAGGAATGTTGTAAAATAATACATCCGAGATGATAGCCTGCCTTAGGTTAGGATATATAACGCTATAGACGTATATAATACTCCAACCGAGATGTACGGGACGGCACGAACGGGATTCTGTAAAACATTACCAGCGAGGGGCTAGATGTGTTAGGTTAGGTTAGATTACGTTATAGACGAATATAATGTTCCCACCGAGAAGTAGGGGCCGATACGCCAGGAATGTTGTAAAATACAACATGCGAGGTGTCAGCCTGCCTTACGTTAAGATATATATCGCTGTAGACGTTTATAATGTCCCAACCGAGACGTACGGTACGGAACGAACGGGATTCTGTAAAACATTACCAGCGAGGGGCTAGATGGGTTAGGTTAGGTTATGTTACGTTATAGACGAATATAATGTTCCCACCGAGAAGTAGGGGCCGATACGTCAGGAGTGTTGTAAAATATTACATCCGAGATGATAGCCTGCCTTAGGTTAGGATATATAACGCTATAGACGTATATAATATCCCAACCGAGATGTACGGGACGACACGAACGGGATTCTGTAAAACATTACCAGCGACGGGCTAGGTGGGTTAGGTTAGGTTGTGATACGTTATAGACATATATAATGTTCCCACCGATAAGTAGAGGCCGATACGCCAGGAATGTTGTAAAATACTACATCCGAGATGTTAGCCTGCCTTACGTTAGGATATATATCGCTGTAGACGTATATAATATCCCAACCGAGACGTATGGGACGACGGGAACGGGATTCTGTAAAACATTACCAGCGAGGGGCTAGATGTGATAGGATAGGTTTTATTACGTTATAGACGAATATAATGTTCCCCCCGAGAAGTAGAGCAGATACGCCAGGAATGGCGTAAAATACTGCATCCGAGATGTTAGCCTGCCTTAAGTTAGGATATATATCGCTGTAGACGTTTATAATGTCCCAACCGAGACGTACGGGACGACACGAACGGGATTCTGTAAAACATTACCAGCGAGGGGCTAGATGGGTTAGGTTAGTATGTGAACCGTTATAGACGTATATAATCTTCCCACCGAGAAGTAGGGGCAGATACGCCAGGAATGTTGTAAAATACTACATCCGAGATGATAGCCTGCCTCAGGTTAGGATATATAACGCTATAGACGTATATAATATTCCAACCGAGATGTACGGGACGTAACGAGCGGGATTCTGTAAAACATTACCAGCGAGGGGCTAGATTTGTTAGGCGAGGTTATGTTACGTTATAGACGTATATAATGTTCCCACCGAGAAGTAGAGCCGATACTCCAGGAATGGCGTAAAATACTGCATCCGAGATGATAGCCTGCCTTACGTTAAGATATATATCGCTGTAGACGTTTATAATGTCCCAACCGAGACGTACGGTACGGAACGAACGGGATTCTGTAAAACATTACCAGCGAGGGGCTAGATGGGTTAGGTTAGGTTATGTTACGTTATAGACGAATATAATGTTCCCACCGAGAAGTAGGGGCCGATACGTCAGGAAAGTTGTAAAATATTACATCCGAGATGATAGCCTGCCTTAGGTTAGGATATATATCGCTCTAGACGTATATAACGTCCCAACCGAGACGTACGGGACGAAACGAACGGGATTCTGTAAAACATTGCCAGCGAGGGGCTAGATGGGTTAGGTTAGTTTGTGATACGTTATAAACGTATATAATGTTTCCACCGTGAAGTAGGGGCCGATACGCCAGGCATGTTGTAAAATACTGCATCCGAGATGATAGCCTGCATTAGGTTAGGATATATGACTCTATAGACGCATATAATATTCCAACCGAGATGTACGGGACGGCACGAACGGGATTCTGTAAAACATTACCAGCGAGGGTCTAGATGTGTTTGGTTAGGTTAGATTACGTTATAGACGAATATAATGTTCCCACCGAGAAGTAGAGGCCGATACGCCAGGAATGTTGTAAAATACTGCATCCGAGATGATAGCCTACCTTACGTTAGGATATATATCGCTGTAGACGTTTATAATGTCCCAACCGAGACGTACGGGACGAAAGGAGCGGGATTCTGTAAAACATTACCAGCGAGGGGCTAGATGGGTTAGGTTAGGTCATGTTACGTTATAGACGAATATAATGTTCCCACGGAGAAGTAGGGGCCGATACGTCAGGAATGTTGTAAAATACTACATCCGAGATGATAGCCTGCCTTAGGTTAGGATATATATAGCTGTAGACGTATATAACGTCCCAACCGAGACGTACGGGATGAAACGAACGGGATTCTGTAAAACATTACCAGCGAGGGGCTAGATAGGTTAGGTTAGTTTGTGATACGTTATAGACGTATATAATGTTCCAACCGAGAACGGGGGCCGATACGCCAGGAATGTTGTAGAATACTGCATCCGAGATGATAGCCTGCATTAGGTTAGGATATATAACGCTATAGACGTATATAATATTCCAACCGAGATGTACGGGACGTCACGAACGAGATTCTGTAAAACATTACCAGCGAGGGGCTAGATGTGTTAGGTTAGGATGTGATACGTTATAGACGTGTATAATGTTCCCACCGAGACGCAGGGGCCGATACGCCAGGAATGTTGTAAAATACTACATCCGAGATGTTAGCCTGCCTTGAGTTAGGAAATATATCGCTGTAGACGTATATAATATCCCAACCCAGATGTACGGGACGACAGGAACGGGATTCTGTAAAACATTACCAGCGAGGGGCTAGATGGGTTAGGTTAGTTTGTGATACGTTATAGACGTATATAATGTTCCCACCGAGAACGGGGGCCGATACGCCAGGAATGTTGTAAAATAATACATCCGAGATGATAGCCTGCCTTAGGTTAGGACATATAACGCTATAGACGTATATAATATTCCAACCGAGATGTACGGGACGTCACTAACGAGGTTCTGTAAAACATTACCAGCGAGGGCCTAGATGTGTTAGGTTAGGTTATATTACGTTATAGACGTATATAATGTTCCCACCGAGAAGTAGGGGCCGATACGCCAGGAATGTTGTAGAATACTGCATCCGAGATGATAGCCTGCATTAGGTTAGGATATATAACGCTATAGACGTATATAATATTCCAACCGAGATGTACGGGACGTCACGATCGAGATTCTGTAAAACATTACCAGCCAGGGCCTAGATGTGTTAGGTTAGGATATATTACGTTATAGACGAATATAATGTTCCCACCGAGAAGTAGGGGCCGATACGCCAGGAATGTTGTAGATTACTGCATCCGAGATGATAGCCTGCCTTAGGTTAGGATATATAACGCTATAGACGTATATAATATCCCAACCGAGATGTACGGGACGACACGAACGGGATTCTGTAAAACATTACCAGCGAGGGGCTAGATGTGTTAGGTCAGGTTATATTACGTTATAGACGAATATAATGTTCCCACCGAGAAGTAGGGGCCGATACGTCAGGAAAGTTGTAAAATATTACATCCGAGATGATAGCCTGCCTTAGGTTAGGATATATATCGCTGTAGACGTATATAACGTCCCAACCGAGACCTACGAGTCGAAACGAACGGGATTCTGTAAAGCATTACCAGCGAGGGGCCAGATGGGTTAGGTTAGTTTGTGATACGTTATAGACGTATATAATGTTCCCACCGAGAACGGGGGCCGATACGCCAGGAATGTTGTAAAATAATACATCCGAGATGATAGCCTGCCTTAGGTTAGGACATATAACGCTATAGACGTATATAATATTCCAACCGAGATGTACGGGACGTCACTAACGGGGTTCTGTAAAACATTACCAGCGAGGGCCCAGATGTGTTAGGTTAGGTTATATTACGTTATAGACCTATATAATGTTCCCACCGAGAAGTAGGGGCCGATATGCCAGGAATGTTGTAAAGTACTGCATCCGAGATGGTGGCCTGCCTTAGGTTAGGGTATATAACGCTATAGACGTATATAATATTCCAACCGAGATGTACGGCACGGCACGAACGGGATTCTGTAAAACATTACCAGCGAGGGGCTAGATGTGTTAGGTTAGGTTAGATTACGTTATAGACGAATATAATGTTCCCACCGCGAAATAGGGGCCGATACGCCAGGAATGTTGTAAAATACTACATCCGAGATGTTAGCCTGCCTTACGTTAAGATATATATCGCTGTAGACGTTTATAATGTCCCAACCAAGAGGTACGGGACGTCACTAACGAGGTTCTGTAAAACATTACCAGCGAGAGCCTAGATGTGTTAGGTTAGGTTATATTACGTTATAGACCTATATAATGTTCCCACCGAGAAGTAGGGGCCGATACGCCAGGAATGTTGTAGAATACTGCATCCGAGATGATAGCCTGCATTAGGTTAGGATATATAACGCTATAGACGTATATAATATTCCAACCGAGATGTACGGGACGTAACGAGCGGGATTCTGTAAAACATTACCAGCGAGGGGCTAGATTTGTTAGGTGAGGTTATATTACGTTATAGATCTATATAATGTTCCCCCCGAGAAGTAGGGCCGATACGCCAGGAATGGGGTAAAATACTGCATCCGAGATGTTAGCCTGCCTTACGTTAGGATATATATCGCTGTCGACGTATATAATATCCCAACCCAGATGTACGGGACAACAGGAACGGGATTCTGTAAAACATTACCAGCGAGGGGCTAGATGGGTTAGGTTAGTTTGTGATACGTTATAGACGTATATAATGTTCCCACCGAGAACGGGGGCCGATACGCCAGGAATGTTGTAAAATAATACATCCGAGATGATAGCCTGCCTTAGGTTAGGATATATAACGCTATAGACGTATATAATACTCCAACCGAGATGTACGGGACGGCACGAACGGGATTCTGTAAAACATTACCAGCGAGGGGCTAGATGTGTTAGGTTAGGTTAGATTACGTTATAGACGAATATAATGTTCCCACCGAGAAGTAGGGGCCGATACGCCAGGAATGTTGTAAAATACAACATGCGAGGTGTCAGCCTGCCTTACGTTAAGATATATATCGCTGTAGACGTTTATAATGTCCCAACCGAGACGTACGGTACGGAACGAACGGGATTCTGTAAAACATTACCAGCGAGGGGCTAGATGGGTTAGGTTAGGTTATGTTACGTTATAGACGAATATAATGTTCCCACCGAGAAGTAGGGGCCGATACGTCAGGAGTGTTGTAAAATATTACATCCGAGATGATAGCCTGCCTTAGGTTAGGATATATAACGCTATAGACGTATATAATATCCCAACCGAGATGTACGGGACGACACGAACGGGATTCTGTAAAACATTACCAGCGACGGGCTAGGTGGGTTAGGTTAGGTTGTGATACGTTATAGACATATATAATGTTCCCACCGATAAGTAGAGGCCGATACGCCAGGAATGTTGTAAAATACTACATCCGAGATGTTAGCCTGCCTTACGTTAGGATATATATCGCTGTAGACGTATATAATATCCCAACCGAGACGTATGGGACGACGGGAACGGGATTCTGTAAAACATTACCAGCGAGGGGCTAGATGTGATAGGATAGGTTTTATTACGTTATAGACGAATATAATGTTCCCCCCGAGAAGTAGAGCAGATACGCCAGGAATGGCGTAAAATACTGCATCCGAGATGTTAGCCTGCCTTAAGTTAGGATATATATCGCTGTAGACGTTTATAATGTCCCAACCGAGACGTACGGGACGACACGAACGGGATTCTGTAAAACATTACCAGCGAGGGGCTAGATGGGTTAGGTTAGTATGTGAACCGTTATAGACGTATATAATCTTCCCACCGAGAAGTAGGGGCAGATACGCCAGGAATTTTGTAAAATACTACATCCGAGATGATAGCCTGCCTCAGGTTAGGATATATAACGCTATAGACGTATATAATATTCCAACCGAGATGTACGGGACGTAACGAGCGGGATTCTGTAAAACATTACCAGCGAGGGGCTAGATTTGTTAGGCGAGGTTATGTTACGTTATAGACGTATATAATGTTCCCACCGAGAAGTAGAGCCGATACTCCAGGAATGGCGTAAAATACTGCATCCGAGATGATAGCCTGCCTTACGTTAAGATATATATCGCTGTAGACGTTTATAATGTCCCAACCGAGACGTACGGTACGGAACGAACGGGATTCTGTAAAACATTACCAGCGAGGGGCTAGATGGGTTAGGTTAGGTTATGTTACGTTATAGACGAATATAATGTTCCCACCGAGAAGTAGGGGCCGATACGTCAGGAAAGTTGTAAAATATTACATCCGAGATGATAGCCTGCCTTAGGTTAGGATATATATCGCTCTAGACGTATATAACGTCCCAACCGAGACGTACGGGACGAAACGAACGGGATTCTGTAAAACATTGCCAGCGAGGGGCTAGATGGGTTAGGTTAGTTTGTGATACGTTATAAACGTATATAATGTTTCCACCGTGAAGTAGGGGCCGATACGCCAGGCATGTTGTAAAATACTGCATCCGAGATGATAGCCTGCATTAGGTTAGGATATATGACTCTATAGACGCATATAATATTCCAACCGAGATGTACGGGACGGCACGAACGGGATTCTGTAAAACATTACCAGCGAGGGTCTAGATGTGTTTGGTTAGGTTAGATTACGTTATAGACGAATATAATGTTCCCACCGAGAAGTAGAGGCCGATACGCCAGGAATGTTGTAAAATACTGCATCCGAGATGATAGCCTACCTTACGTTAGGATATATATCGCTGTAGACGTTTATAATGTCCCAACCGAGACGTACGGGACGAAAGGAGCGGGATTCTGTAAAACATTACCAGCGAGGGGCTAGATGGGTTAGGTTAGGTCATGTTACGTTATAGACGAATATAATGTTCCCACGGAGAAGTAGGGGCCGATACGTCAGGAATGTTGTAAAATACTACATCCGAGATGATAGCCTGCCTTAGGTTAGGATATATATAGCTGTAGACGTATATAACGTCCCAACCGAGACGTACGGGATGAAACGAACGGGATTCTGTAAAACATTACCAGCGAGGGGCTAGATAGGTTAGGTTAGTTTGTGATACGTTATAGACGTATATAATGTTCCAACCGAGAACGGGGGCCGATACGCCAGGAATGTTGTAGAATACTGCATCCGAGATGATAGCCTGCATTAGGTTAGGATATATAACGCTATAGACGTATATAATATTCCAACCGAGATGTACGGGACGTCACGAACGAGATTCTGTAAAACATTACCAGCGAGGGGCTAGATGTGTTAGGTTAGGATGTGATACGTTATAGACGTGTATAATGTTCCCACCGAGACGCAGGGGCCGATACGCCAGGAATGTTGTAAAATACTACATCCGAGATGTTAGCCTGCCTTGAGTTAGGAAATATATCGCTGTAGACGTATATAATATCCCAACCCAGATGTACGGGACGACAGGAACGGGATTCTGTAAAACATTACCAGCGAGGGGCTAGATGGGTTAGGTTAGTTTGTGATACGTTATAGACGTATATAATGTTCCCACCGAGAACGGGGGCCGATACGCCAGGAATGTTGTAAAATAATACATCCGAGATGATAGCCTGCCTTAGGTTAGGACATATAACGCTATAGACGTATATAATATTCCAACCGAGATGTACGGGACGTCACTAACGAGGTTCTGTAAAACATTACCAGCGAGGGCCTAGATGTGTTAGGTTAGGTTATATTACGTTATAGACGTATATAATGTTCCCACCGAGAAGTAGGGGCCGATACGCCAGGAATGTTGTAGAATACTGCATCCGAGATGATAGCCTGCATTAGGTTAGGATATATAACGCTATAGACGTATATAATATTCCAACCGAGATGTACGGGACGTCACGATCGAGATTCTGTAAAACATTACCAGCCAGGGCCTAGATGTGTTAGGTTAGGATATATTACGTTATAGACGAATATAATGTTCCCACCGAGAAGTAGGGGCCGATACGCCAGGAATGTTGTAGATTACTGCATCCGAGATGATAGCCTGCCTTAGGTTAGGATATATAACGCTATAGACGTATATAATATCCCAACCGAGATGTACGGGACGACACGAACGGGATTCTGTAAAACATTACCAGCGAGGGGCTAGATGTGTTAGGTCAGGTTATATTACGTTATAGACGAATATAATGTTCCCACCGAGAAGTAGGGGCCGATACGTCAGGAAAGTTGTAAAATATTACATCCGAGATGATAGCCTGCCTTAGGTTAGGATATATATCGCTGTAGACGTATATAACGTCCCAACCGAGACCTACGAGTCGAAACGAACGGGATTCTGTAAAGCATTACCAGCGAGGGGCCAGATGGGTTAGGTTAGTTTGTGATACGTTATAGACGTATATAATGTTCCCACCGAGAACGGGGGCCGATACGCCAGGAATGTTGTAAAATAATACATCCGAGATGATAGCCTGCCTTAGGTTAGGACATATAACGCTATAGACGTATATAATATTCCAACCGAGATGTACGGGACGTCACTAACGGGGTTCTGTAAAACATTACCAGCGAGGGCCCAGATGTGTTAGGTTAGGTTATATTACGTTATAGACCTATATAATGTTCCCACCGAGAAGTAGGGGCCGATATGCCAGGAATGTTGTAAAGTACTGCATCCGAGATGGTGGCCTGCCTTAGGTTAGGGTATATAACGCTATAGACGTATATAATATTCCAACCGAGATGTACGGCACGGCACGAACGGGATTCTGTAAAACATTACCAGCGAGGGGCTAGATGTGTTAGGTTAGGTTAGATTACGTTATAGACGAATATAATGTTCCCACCGCGAAATAGGGGCCGATACGCCAGGAATGTTGTAAAATACTACATCCGAGATGTTAGCCTGCCTTACGTTAAGATATATATCGCTGTAGACGTTTATAATGTCCCAACCAAGAGGTACGGGACGTCACTAACGAGGTTCTGTAAAACATTACCAGCGAGAGCCTAGATGTGTTAGGTTAGGTTATATTACGTTATAGACCTATATAATGTTCCCACCGAGAAGTAGGGGCCGATACGCCAGGAATGTTGTAGAATACTGCATCCGAGATGATAGCCTGCATTAGGTTAGGATATATAACGCTATAGACGTATATAATATTCCAACCGAGATGTACGGGACGTAACGAGCGGGATTCTGTAAAACATTACCAGCGAGGGGCTAGATTTGTTAGGTGAGGTTATATTACGTTATAGATCTATATAATGTTCCCACCGAGAAGTAGGGCCGATACGCCAGGAATGGGGTAAAA
This sequence comes from Xylocopa violacea, assembly GCA_963969225.1. Classification (NCBI taxonomy): domain Eukaryota; kingdom Metazoa; phylum Arthropoda; class Insecta; order Hymenoptera; family Apidae; genus Xylocopa; species Xylocopa violacea. Next base: position 1,074,524 of record CAXAJV010000015.1, read on the forward strand.
TACTGCATCCGAGATGTTAGCCTGCCTTACGTTAGGATATATATCGCTGTCGACGTATATAATATCCCAACCCAGATGTACGGGACAACAGGAACGGGATTCTGTAAAACATTACCAGCGAGGGGCTAGATGGGTTAGGTTAGTTTGTGATACGTTATAGACGTATATAATGTTCCACACCGAGAACGGGGGCCGATACGCCAGGAATGTTGTAAAATTAATACATCCGAGATGATAGCCTGCCTTAGGTTACTCTGAGATAGCGCGTACGTATATAATACTCCAACCGAGATGTACGGGACGGCACGAACGGGATTCTGTAAAACATTACCAGCGAGGGGCTAGATGTGTTAGGTTAGGTTAGATTACGTTATAGACGAATATAATGTTCCCACCGAGAAGTAGGGGCCGATACGCCAGGAATGTTGTAAAATACAACATGCGAGGTGTCAGCCTGCCTTACGTTAAGATATATATCGCTGTAGACGTTTATAATGTCCCAACCGAGACGTACGGTACGGAACGAACGGGATTCTGTAAAACATTACCAGCGAGGGGCTAGATGGGTTAGGTTAGGTTATGTTACGTTATAGACGAATATAATGTTCCCACCGAGAAGTAGGGGCCGATACGTCAGGAGTGTTGTAAAATATTACATCCGAGATGATAGCCTGCCTTAGGTTAGGATATATAACGCTATAGACGTATATAATATCCCAACCGAGATGTACGGGACGACACGAACGGGATTCTGTAAAACATTACCAGCGACGGGCTAGGTGGGTTAGGTTAGGTTGTGATACGTTATAGACATATATAATGTTCCCACCGATAAGTAGAGGCCGATACGCCAGGAATGTTGTAAAATACTACATCCGAGATGTTAGCCTGCCTTACGTTAGGATATATATCGCTGTAGACGTATATAATATCCCAACCGAGACGTATGGGACGACGGGAACGGGATTCTGTAAAACATTACCAGCGAGGGGCTAGATGTGATAGGTTAGGTTTTATTACGTTATAGACGAATATAATGTTCCCCCCGAGAAGTAGAGCAGATACGCCAGGAATGGCGTAAAATACTGCATCCGAGATGTTAGCCTGCCTTAAGTTAGGATATATATCGCTGTAGACGTTTATAATGTCCCAACCGAGACGTACGGGACGACACGAACGGGATTCTGTAAAACATTACCAGCGAGGGGCTAGATGGGTTAGGTTAGTATGTGAACCGTTATAGACGTATATAATCTTCCCACCGAGAAGTAGGGGCAGATACGCCAGGAATGTTGTAAAATACTACATCCGAGATGATAGCCTGCCTCAGGTTAGGATATATAACGCTATAGACGTATATAATATTCCAACCGAGATGTACGGGACGTAACGAGCGGGATTCTGTAAAACATTACCAGCGAGGGGCTAGATTTGTTAGGCGAGGTTATATTACGTTATAGACCTATATAATGTTCCCCCCGAGAAGTAGGGCCGATACGCCAGGAATGGCGTAAAATACTGCATCCGAGATGTTAGGCTGCCTTAGGTTAGGATATATAACGCTGTAGACGTACACAATGTCCCAACCGAGACGTACGGGACGACAGAATCGGGATTCTGTAAAACATTACCAGCGAGGGGCTAGATGGGTTAGGTTAGGTTGTGATACGTTATAGACGTATATAATGTTCCCACCGAGATGTAGCTGCCGATATGCCAGGAATGTTGTAAAATACTACATCCGAGATGTTAGCCTGCCTTACGTTAGGATATATATCACTGTAGACGTTTATAATGTCCCAACCGAGACGTACGGGACGACAGGAACGGGATTCTGTAAATCATTACCAGCGAGGGGCTAGATGGGTTAGGTTAGGTTATGTTACGTTATAGACGTATATAATGTTCCCACCGAGAAGTAGAGCCGATACTCCAGGAATGGCGTAAAATACTGCATCCGAGATGATAGCCTGCCTTACGTTAAGATATATATCGCTGTAGACGTTTATAATGTTCCAACCGAGACGTACGGTACGGAACGAACGGGATTCTGTAAAACATTACCAGCGAGGGGCTAGATGGGTTAGGTTAGGTTATGTTACGTTATAGACGAATATAATGTTCCCACCGAGAAGTAGGGGCCGATACGTCAGGAAAGTTGTAAAATATTACATCCGAGATGATAGCCTGCCTTAGGTTAGGATATATATCGCTCTAGACGTATATAACGTCCCAACCGAGACGTACGGGACGAAACGAACGGGATTCTGTAAAACATTGCCAGCGAGGGGCTAGATGGGTTAGGTTAGTTTGTGATACGTTATAAACGTATATAATGTTTCCACCGTGAAGTAGGGGCCGATACGCCAGGCATGTTGTAAAATACTGCATCCGAGATGATAGCCTGCATTAGGTTAGGATATATGACTCTATAGACGCATATAATATTCCAACCGAGATGTACGGGACGGCACGAACGGGATTCTGTAAAACATTACCAGCGAGGGTCTAGATGTGTTTGGTTAGGTTAGATTACGTTATAGACGAATATAATGTTCCCACCGAGAAGTAGAGGCCGATACGCCAGGAATGTTGTAAAATACTGCATCCGAGATGATAGCCTACCTTACGTTAGGATATATATCGCTGTAGACGTTTATAATGTCCCAACCGAGACGTACGGGACGAAAGGAGCGGGATTCTGTAAAACATTACCAGCGAGGGGCTAGATGGGTTAGGTTAGGTCATGTTACGTTATAGACGAATATAATGTTCCCACGGAGAAGTAGGGGCCGATACGTCAGGAATGTTGTAAAATACTACATCCGAGATGATAGCCTGCCTTAGGTTAGGATATATATAGCTGTAGACGTATATAACGTCCCAACCGAGACGTACGGGATGAAACGAACGGGATTCTGTAAAACATTACCAGCGAGGGGCTAGATAGGTTAGGTTAGTTTGTGATACGTTATAGACGTATATAATGTTCCAACCGAGAACGGGGGCCGATACGCCAGGAATGTTGTAGAATACTGCATCCGAGATGATAGCCTGCATTAGGTTAGGATATATAACGCTATAGACGTATATAATATTCCAACCGAGATGTACGGGACGTCACGAACGAGATTCTGTAAAACATTACCAGCGAAGGGCTAGATGTGTTAGGTTAGGATGTGATACGTTATAGACGTGTATAATGTTCCCGCCGAGACGCAGGGGCCGATACGCCAGGAATGTTGTAAAATACTACATCCGAGATGTTAGCCTGCCTTACGTTAGGAAATATATCGCTGTAGACGTATATAATATCCCAACCCAGATGTACGGGATGACAGGAACGGGATTCTGTAAAACATTACCAGCGAGGGGCTAGATGGGTTAGGTTAGTTTGTGATACGTTATAGACGTATATAATGTTCCCACCGAGAACGGGGGCCGATACGCCAGGAATGTTGTAAAATAATACATCCGAGATGATAGCCTGCCTTAGGTTAGGACATATAACGCTATAGACGTATATAATATTCCAACCGAGATGTACGGGACGTCACTAACGAGGTTCTGTAAAACATTACCAGCGAGGGCCTAGATGTGTTAGGTTAGGTTATATTACGTTATAGACGTATATAATGTTCCCACCGAGAAGTAGGGGCCGATACGCCAGGAATGTTGTAGAATACTGCATCCGAGATGATAGCCTGCATTAGGTTAGGATATATAACGCTATAGACGTATATAATATTCCAACCGAGATGTACGGGACGTCACGATCGAGATTCTGTAAAACATTACCAGCCAGGGCCTAGATGTGTTAGGTTAGGATATATTACGTTATAGACGAATATAATGTTCCCACCGAGAAGTAGGGGCCGATACGCCAGGAATGTTGTAGAATACTGCATCCGAGATGATAGCCTGCATTAGGTTAGGATATATAACGCTATAGACGTATATAATATTCCAACCGAGATGTACGGGACGTCACGAACGAGATTCTGTAAAACATTACCAGCCAGGGCCTAGATGTGTTACGTTAGGATATATTACGTTATAGACGAATATAATGTTCCCACCGAGAAGTAGGGGCCGATATGCCAGGAATGTTGTAAAGTACTGCATCCGAGATGGTGGCCTGCCTTAGGTTAGGATATATAACGCTATAGACGTACATAATATTCCAACCGAGATGTACGGGACGTCACGAACGAGATTCTGTAAAACATTACCAGCCAGGGCCTAGATGTGTTAGGTTAGGATATATTACGTTATAGACGAATATAATGTTCCCACCGAGAAGTAGGGGCCGATACGCCAGGAATGTTGTAAAATACTACATCCGAGATGTTAGCCTGCCTTACGTTAGGATATATATCGCTGTAGACGTATATAATATCCCAACCCAGATGTACGGGACGACAGGAACGGGATTCTGTAAAACATTACCAGCGAGGGGCTAGATGGGTTAGGTTAGTTTGTGATACGTTATAGACGTATATAATGTTCCCACCGAGAACGGGGGCCGATACGCCAGGAATGTTGTAAAATAATACTTCCGAGATGATAGCCTGCCTTAGGTTAGGACATATAACGCTATAGACGTATATAATATTCCAACCGAGATGTACGGGACGTCACGAACGAGATTCTGTAAAACATTACCAGCCAGGGCCTAGATGTGTTACGTTAGGATATATTACGTTATAGACGAATATAATGTTCCCACCGAGAAGTAGGGGCCGATATGCCAGGAATGTTGTAAAGTACTGCATCCGAGATGGTGGCCTGCCTTAGGTTAGGATATATAACGCTATAGACGTATTTAATATCCCAATCGAGACGTACGGAACGACACGAACGCGATTCTGTAAAACATTATCAGCGAGGGGCTAGATGTGTTAGGTTAGGTTATATTACGTTATAGACCTATATAATGTTCCCATCGAGAAGTACGGGCCGATACGCCAGGAATGTTTTAAAATACTGCATCCGAGATGGTAGCCTGTCTTAAGCTAGGATATATAATGCTATAGACGTATATAATATCCCAATCGAGACGTACGGGACGACACGAACGCGATTCTGTAAAATGTTACCAGCGAGGGGCTAGATGGGTTAGGTTAGGTTATATTACGTTATAGACGAATATAAAGATCCCACCGAGAAGTAGGGGCCGATACGCCGGGAATGTTGTAAAATACTACATCCGAGCTGTTAGCCTACCTTAGGTTAGGATATATAACGCTATAGACGTATATAATATTCCAACCGAGATGTACGGGACGACAGGGACGGGATTCTGTATCACATTACCAGAGAGGGGCTAGATGTGTTAGGTTAGGATATATTACGTTATAGACGAATATAATGTTCCCACCGAGAAGTAGGGGCCGATACGCCAGGAATGTTGTAGATTACTGCATCCGAGATGATAGCCTGCCTTAGGTTAGGATATATAACGCTATAGACGTATATAATATCCCAACCGAGATGTACGGGACGACACGAACGGGATTCTGTAAAACATTACCAGCGAGGGGCTAGATGTGTTAGGTCAGGTTATATTACGTTATAGACGAATATAATGTTCCCACCGAGAAGTAGGGGCCGATACGCCAGGAATGTTGTAAAATACTACATCCGAGATGTTAGCCTGCCTTACGTTAAGATATATATCGCTGTAGACGTTTATAATGTCCCAACCGAGACGTACGGTACGGAACGAACGGGATTCTGTAAAACATTACCAGCGAGGGGCTAGATGGGTTAGGTTAGGTTATGTTACGTTATAGACGAATATAATGTTCCCACCGAGAAGTAGGGGCCGATACGTCAGGAAAGTTGTAAAATATTACATCCGAGATGATAGCTTGCCTTAGGTTAGGATATATATCGCTCTAGACGTATATAACGTCCCAACCGAGACGTACGGGACGAAACGAACGGGATTCTGTAAAACATTGCCAGCGAGGGGCTAGATGGGTTAGGTTAGTTTGTGATACGTTATAAACGTATATAATGTTTCCACCGAGAAGTAGAGGCCGATACGCCAGGAATGTTGTAAAATACTGCATCCGAGATGATAGCCTACCTTACGTTAGGATATATATCGCTGTAGACGTTTATAATGTCCCAACCGAGACGTACGGGACGAAAGGAGCGGGATTCTGTAAAACATTACCAGCGAGGGGCTAGATGGGTTAGGTTAGGTCATGTTACGTTATAGACGAATATAATGTTCCCACGGAGAAGTAGGGGCCGATACGTCAGGAATGTTGTAAAATACTACATCCGAGATGATAGCCTGCCTTAGGTTAGGATATATATAGCTGTAGACGTATATAACGTCCCAACCGAGACGTACGGGATGAAACGAACGGGATTCTGTAAAACATTACCAGCGAGGGGCTAGATAGGTTAGGTTAGTTTGTGATACGTTATAGACGTATATAATGTTCCAACCGAGAACGGGGGCCGATACGCCAGGAATGTTGTAGAATACTGCATCCGAGATGATAGCCTGCATTAGGTTAGGATATATAACGCTATAGACGTATATAATATTCCAACCGAGATGTACGGGACGTCACGAACGAGATTCTGTAAAACATTACCAGCGAGGGGCTAGATGTGTTAGGTTAGGATGTGATACGTTATAGACGAGTATAATGTTCCCACCGAGACGCAGGGGCCGATACGCCAGGAATGTTGTAAAATACTACATCGGAGATGTTAGCCTGCCTTACGTTAGGAAATATATCGCTGTAGACGTATATAATATCCCAACCCAGATGTACGGGATGACAGGAACGGGATTCTGTAAAACATTACCAGCGAGGGGCTAGATGGGTTAGGTTAGTTTGTGATACGTTATAGACGTATATAATGTTCCCACCGAGAACGGGGGCCGATACGCCAGGAATGTTGTAAAATAATACATCCGAGATGATAGCCTGCCTTAGGTTAGGACATATAACGCTATAGACGTATATAATATTCCAACCGAGATGTACGGGACGTCACTAACGAGGTTCTGTAAAACATTACCAGCGAGGGCCTAGATGTGTTAGGTTAGGTTATATTACGTTATAGACGTATATAATGTTCCCACCGAGAAGTAGGGGCCGATACGCCAGGAATGTTGTAGAATACTGCATCCGAGATGATAGCCTGCATTAGGTTAGGATATATAACGCTATAGACGTATATAATATTCCAACCGAGATGTACGGGACGTCACGATCGAGATTCTGTAAAACATTACCAGCCAGGGCCTAGATGTGTTAGGTTAGGATATATTACGTTATAGACGAATATAATGTTCCCACCGAGAAGTAGGGGCCGATACGCCAGGAATGTTGTAGAATACTGCATCCGAAATGGTGGCCTGCCTTAGGTTAGGATATATAACGCTATAGACGTATTTAATATCCCAATCGAGATGTACGGGACGGCACGAACGGGATTCTGTAAAACATTACCAGCGAGGGGCTAGATGTGTTAGGTTAGGTTATATTACGTTATAGACCTATATAATGTTCCCACCGAGAAGTACGGGCCGATACGCTAGGAATGTTGTAGAAATCTACATCCGAGATGATAGCCTGCCTTAGGTTAGGATATATAACGCTATAGACGTATATAATATTCCAACCGAGATGTACGGGACGTCACTAACGAGGTTCTGTAAAACATTACCAGCGAGGGCCTAGATGTGTTAGGTTAGGTTATATTACGTTATAGAACTATATAATGTTCCCACCGAGAAGTAGGGGCCGATACGCCAGGAATGTTGTAGAATACTGCATCCAAGATGATAGCCCGCATTAGGTTAGGATATATAACGCTATAGACGTATATAATATTCCAACCGAGATGTACGGGACGTCACGAACGAGATTCTGTAAAACATTACCAGCCAGGGTCTAGATGTGTTACGTTAGGATATATTACGTTATAGACGAATATAATGTTCCCACCGAGAAGTAGGGGCCGATACGCCAGGAATGTTGTAGAATACTGCATCCGAGATGATAGCCTGCATTAGGTTAGGATATATAACGCTATAGACGTATATAATATTCCAACCGAGATGTACGGGACGTCACGAACGAGATTCTGTAAAACATTACCAGCGAGGGGCTAGATGTGTTAGGTTAGGATGTGATACGTTATAGACGTGTATAATGTTCCCACCGAGACGCAGGGGCCGATACGCCAGGAATGTTGTAAAATACTACATCCGAGATGTTAGCCTGCCTTACGTTAGGAAATATATCGCTGTAGACGTATATAATATCCCAACCCAGATGTACGGGACGACAGGAACGGGATTCTGTAAAACATTACCAGCGAGGGGCTAGATGGGTTAGGTTAGTTTGTGATACGTTATAGACGTATATAATGTTCCCACCGAGAACGGGGGCCGATACGCCAGGAATGTTGTAAAATAATACATCCGAGATGATAGCCTGCCTTAGGTTAGGACATATAACGCTATAGACGTATATAATATTCCAACCGAGATGTACGGGACGTCACTAACGAGGTTCTGTAAAACATTACCAGCGAGGGCCTAGATGTGTTAGGTTAGGTTATATTACGTTATAGACGTATATAATGTTCCCACCGAGAAGTAGGGGCCGATACGCCAGGAATGTTGTAGAATACTGCATCCGAGATGATAGCCTGCATTAGGTTAGGATATATAACGCTATAGACGTATATAATATTCCAACCGAGATGTACCGGACGTCACGATCGAGATTCTGTAAAACATTACCAGCCAGGGCCTAGATGTGTTAGGTTAGGATATATTACGTTATAGACGAATATAATGTTCCCACCGAGAAGTAGGGGCCGATACGCCAGGAATGTTGTAGAATACTGCATCCGAGATGATAGCCTGCATTAGGTTAGGATATATAACGCTATAGACGTATATAATATTCCAACCGAGATGTACGGGACGTCACGAACGAGATTCTGTAAAACATTACCATCCAGGGCCTAGATGTGTTACGTTAGGATATATTACGTTATAGACGAATATAATGTTCCCACCGAGAAGTAGGGGCCGATATGCCAGGAATGTTGTAAAGTACTGCATCCGAGATGGTGGCCTGCCTTAGGTTAGGATATATAACGCTATAGACGTACATAATATTCCAACCGAGATGTACGGGACGTCACGAACGAGATTCTGTAAAACATTACCAGCCAGGGCCTAGATGTGTTAGGTTAGGATATATTACGTTATAGACGAATATAATGTTCCCACCGAGAAGTAGGGGCCGATACGCCAGGAATGTTGTAAAATACTACATCCGAGATGTTAGCCTGCCTTACGTTAGGATATATATCGCTGTAGACGTATATAATATCCCAACCCAGATGTACGGGACGACAGGAACGGGATTCTGTAAAACATTACCAGCGAGGGGCTAGATGGGTTAGGTTAGTTTGTGATACGTTATAGACGTATATAATGTTCCCACCGAGAACGGGGGCCGATACGCCAGGAATGTTGTAAAATAATACATCCGAGATGATAGCCTGCCTTAGGTTAGGACATATAACGCTATAGACGTATATAATATTCCAACCGAGATGTACGGGACGTCACGAACGAGATTCTGTAAAACATTACCAGCCAGGGCCTAGATGTGTTACGTTAGGATATATTACGTTATAGACGAATATAATGTTCCCACCGAGAAGTAGGGGCCGATATGCCAGGAATGTTGTAAAGTACTGCATCCGAGATGGTGGCCTGCCTTAGGTTAGGATATATAACGCTATAGACGTATTTAATATCCCAATCGAGACGTACGGAACGACACGAACGCGATTCTGTAAAACATTATCAGCGAGGGGCTAGATGTGTTAGGTTAGGTTATATTACGTTATAGACCTATATAATGTTCCCATCGAGAAGTACGGGCCGATACGCCAGGAATGTTTTAAAATACTGCATCCGAGATGGTAGCCTGTCTTAAGCTAGAATATATAACGCTATAGACGTATATAATATCCCAATCGAGACGTACTGGACGACACGAACGCGATTCTGTAAAATGTTACCAGCGAGGGGCTAGATGGGTTAGGTTAGGTTATATTACGTTATAGACGAATATAATGATCCCACCGAGAAGTAGGGGCCGATACGCCGGGAATGTTGTAAAATACTACATCCGAGATGTTAGCCTACCTTAGGTTAGGATATATAACGCTATAGACGTATATAATATTCCAACCGAGATGTACGGGACGTCACGAACGAGATTCTGTAAAACATTACCAGCCAGGTTCTAGATGTGTTACGTTAGGATATATTACGTTATAGACGAATATAATGTTCCCACCGAGAAGTAGGGGCCGATATGCCAGGAATGTTGTAAAATACTGCATCCGAGATGATGGCCTGCCTTAGGTTAGGATATATAACGCTATAGACGTATTTAATATCCCACTCGAGACGTACGGAACGACACGAACGCGATTCTGTAAAACATTACCAGCGAGGGGCTAGATGTGTTAGGTTAGGTTATATTACGTTATAGACCTATATAATGTTCCCACCGAGAAGTACGGGCCGATACGCTAGGAATGTTGTAGAAATCTACATCCGAGATGATAGCCTGCCTTAGGTTAGGATATATAACGCTATAGACGTATATAATATTCCAACCGAGATGTACGGGACGTCACTAACGAGGTTCTGTAAAACATTACCAGCGAGGGCCTAGATGTGTTAGGTTAGGTTATATTACGTTATAGAACTATATAATGTTCCCACCGAGTAGTAGGGGCCGATACGCCAGGAATGTTGTAGAATACTGCATCCAAGATGATAGCCCGCATTAGGTTAGGATATATAACGCTATAGACGTATATAATATTCCAACCGAGATGTACGGGACGTCACGAACGAGATTCTGTAAAACATTACCAGCCAGGGTCTAGATGTGTTACGTTAGGATATATTACGTTATAGACGAATATAATGTTCCCACCGAGAAGTAGGGGCCGATATGCCAGGAATGTTGTAAAATACTGCATCCGAGATGATGGCCTGCCTTAGGTTAGGATATATAACGCTATAGACGTATTTAATATCCCAACCGAGACGTACGGAACGACACGAACGCGATTCTGTAAAACATTATCAGCGAGGGGCTAGATGTGTTAGGTTAGGTTATATTACGTTATAGACCTATATAATGTTCCCATCGAGAAGTACGGGCCGATACGCCAGGAATGTTGTAGAATACTACATCCAAGATGATAGCCTGCCTTAGGTTAGGATATATAACGCTATTGACGTATATAATATTCCAACCGAGATGTACGGGACGGCACGAACGGGATTCTGTAAAACATTACCAGCGAGGGGCTAGATGTGTTAGGTTAGGTTAGATTAAGTTATAGACGAATATAATGTTCCCACCGAGGAGTAGGGGCCGATACGCCAGGAATGTTGTAAAATACAACATCCGAGATGTCAGCCTGCCTTACGTTAGGATATATATCTCTGTAGACGTATATAGTATCCCAACCGAGATGTACGGGACGACAGGAACGGGATTCTGTATCACATTACCAGAGAGGGGCTAGATGGGTTAGGTTAGGTTGTGATACGTTATAGACGTATATAATGTTCCCAGCGAGAAGTAGGGGCCGATATGCCTGGAATGTTTTAAAATACTGCATCCGAGATGGTAGCCTGTCTTAAGCTAGGATATATAACGCTATAGACGTATATAATATCCCAATCGAGACGTACGGGACGACACGAACGCGATTCTGTAAAATGTTACCAGCGAGGGGCTAGATGGGTTAGGTTAGGTTATATTACGTTATAGACGAATATAATGATCCCACCGAGAAGTAGGGGCCGATACGCCGGGAATGTTGTAAAATACTACATCCGAGAAGTTAGCCTACCTTAGGTTAGGATATATAACGCTATAGACGTATATAATATTCCAACCGAGATGTACGGGACGACAGGAACGGGATTCTGTATCACATTACCAGAGAGGGGCTAGATGTGTTAGGTTAGGATATATTACGTTATAGACGAATATAATGTTCCCACCGAGAAGTAGGGGCCGATACGCCATGAATGTTGTAGATTACTGCATCCGAGATGATAGCCTGCCTTAGGTTAGGATATATAACGCTATAGACGTATATAATATCCCAACCGAGATGTACGGGACGACACGAACGGGATTCTGTAAAACATTACAAGCGAGGGGCTAGATGTGTTAGGTTAGGTTATATTACGTTATAGACGAATATAATGTTCCCACCGAGAAGTAGGGGCCGATACGCCAGGAATGTTGTAAAATACTACATCCGAGATGTTAGCCTGCCTTAGGTTAGGATATATAACGCTATAGACGTATATAATATTCCAACCGAGATGTACGGGACGGCACGAACGGGATTCTGTAAAACATTACCAGCGAGGGGCTAGATGTGTTAGGTTAGGTTATATTACGTTATAGACCTATATAATGTTCCCACCGAGGAGTAGGGGCCGATACGCCAGGAATGTTGTAAAATACAACATCCGAGATGTCAGCCTGCCTTACGTTAGGATATACATCGCTGTAGACGTATATAATATTCCAACCGAGATGTACGGGACGTCACGAACGAGATTCTGTAAAACATTACCAGCCAGGGCCTAGATGTGTTAGGTTAGGATATATTACGTTATAGACGAATATAATGTTCCCACCGAGAAGTAGGGGCCGATATGCCAGGAATGTTGTAAAATACTGCATCCGAGATGGTGGCCTGCCTTAGGTTAGGATATATAACGCTATAGACGTATTTAATATCCCAATCGAGACGTACGGAATGACAAGAACGCGATTCTGTAAAACATTATCAGCGAGGGGCTAGATGTGTTAGGTTAGGTTATATTACGTTATAGACCTATATAATGTTCCCATCGAGAAGTACGGGCCGATACGCCAGGAATGTTGTAGAATACTACATCTAAGATGATAGCCTGCCTTAGGTTAGGATATATAACGCTATAGACGTATATAATATTCCAACCGAGATGTACGGGACGGCACGAACGGGATTCTGTAAAACATTACCAGCGAGGGGCTAGATGTGTTAGGTTAGGTTAGATTACGTTATAGACGAATATAATGTTCCCACCGAGGAGTAGGGGCCGATACGCCAGGAATGTTGTAAAATACAACATCCGAGATGTCAGCCTGCCTTACGTTAGGATATATATCTCTGTAGACGTATATAATATCCCAACCGAGATGTACGGGACGACAGGAACGGGATTCTGTATCACATTACCAGAGAGGGGCTAGATGGGTTAGGTTAGTTTGTGATACGTTATATACGTATATAATGTTCCCACCGAGAACGGGGGCCGATACGCCAGGAATGTTGTAAAATAATACATCCGAGATGATAGCCTGCCTTAGGTTAGGATATATAACCCTATAGACGTATATAATATTCCAACCGAGATGTACGGGACGTCACTAACGAGGTTCTGTAAAACATTACCAGCGAGGGCCTAGATGTGTTAGGTTAGGTTATATTACGTTATAGACCTATATAATGTTCCCACCGCGAAGTAGGGGCCGATACGCCAGGAATGTTGTAGAATACTGCATCCGAGATGATAGCCTGCATTAGGTTAGGATATATAACGCTATAGACGTATATAATATTCCAACCGAGATGTACGGGACGTAACGAGCGGGATTCTGTAAAACATTACCAGCGAGGGGCTAGATTTGTTAGGTGAGGTTATATTACGTTATAGACCTATATAATGTTCCCCCCGAGAAGTAGGGCCGATACGCCAGGAATGGCGTAAAATACTGCATCCGAGATGTTAGGCTGCCTTAGGTTAGGATATATAACGCTGTAGACGTACACAATGTCCCAACCGAGACGTACGGGAAGACAGGAACGGGATTCTGTAAAACATTACCAGCGAGGGGCTAGATGGGTTAGGTTAGGTTGTGATACGTTATAGACGTATATAATGTTCCCACCGAGATGTAGCTGCCGATATGCCAGGAATGTTGTAAAATACTGCATCCGAGATGATGGCCTGCCTTAGGTTAGGATATATAACGCTATAGACGTATATAATATCCCAGTCGACGTACGGAACGTCACGAACAGGATTCTGTAAAACATTACCAGCGAGGGGCTAAATGTGTTAGGTTAGGTTATATTACGTTATAGACGAATATAATGTTCCCACCGAGAAGTAGGGGCCGATATGCCAGGAATGTTGTAAAATACTACAACCGAGATGTTAGCCTGCCTTACGTTAGGATATATATCGCTGTAGAGGTTTATAATGTCCCAACCGAGACGTACGGGACGACAGGAACGGGATTCTGTAAAACATTACCAGCGAGGGGCTAGATGGGTTAGGCTAGGTTGTGATATGTTATAGACGTGTATAATGTTCCCACCGAGAAGCAGGGGCCGATACGCCAGGAATGTTGTAGAATACTGCATCCGAGATGATAGCCTGCCTTACGTTAGGATATATATCGCTGTAGACGTATATAATATCCCAACCGAGATGTACGGGACGACAGGAACGGGATTCTGTAAAACATTACCAGCGAGGGGCTAGATGGGTTAGGTTAGTTTGTGATACGTTATATACGTATATAATGTTCCCACCGAGAACGGGGGCCGATACGCCAGGAATGTTGTAAAATAATACATCCGAGATGATAGCCTGCCTTAGGTTAGGATATATAACCCTATAGACGTATATAATATTCCAACCGAGATGTACGGGACGTCACTAACGAGGTTCTGTAAAACATTACCAGCGAGGGCCTAGATGTGTTAGGTTAGGTTATATTACGTTATAGACCTATATAATGTTCCCACCGCGAAGTAGGGGCCGATACGCCAGGAATGTTGTAGAATACTGCATCCGAGATGATAGCCTGCATTAGGTTAGGATATATAATGCTATAGACGTATATAATATTCCAACCGAGATGTACGGGACGTAACGAGCGGGATTCTGTAAAACATTACCAGCGAGGGGCTAGATGGGTTAGGTTAGGTTATATTACGTTATAGACCTATATAATGTTCCCCCCGAGAAGTAGGGCCGATACGCCAGGAATGGCGTAAAATACTGCATCCGAGATGTTAGGCTGCCTTAGGTTAGGATATATAACGCTGTAGACGTACACAATGTCCCAACCGAGACGTACGGGACGACAGGAACGGGATTCTGTAAAACATTACCAGCGAGGGGCTAGATGAGTTAGGTTAGGTTGTGATACGTTATAGACGTATATAATGTTCCCACCGAGATGTAGCTGCCGATATGCCAGGAATGTTGTAAAATACTGCATCCGAGATGATGGCCTGCCTTAGGTTAGGATATATAACGCTATAGACGTATATAATATCCCAGTCGACGTACGGAACGTCAAGAACAGGATTCTGTAAAACATTACCAGCGAGGGGCTAAATGTGTTAGGTTAGGTTATATTACGTTATAGACGAATATAATGTTCCCACCGAGAAGTAGGGGCCGATACGCCAGGAATATTGTAAAATACTACATCCGAGATGTTAGCCTGCCTTACGTTAAGATATATATCGCTGTAGACGTTTATAATGTCCCAACACAGACGTACGGGACGGAACGAACGGGATTCCGTAAAACATTACCAGCGAGGGGCTAGATGGGTTAGGTTAGGTTATGTTACGTTATAGACGAATATAATGTTCCCACCGAGAAGTAGGGGCCGATACGTCAGAAATGTTGTAAAATACTACATCCGAGATGATAGCCTGCCTTAGGTTAGGATATATATCGCTGTAGACGTATATAACGTCCCAACCGAGACGTACGGGACGAAACGAACGGGATTCTGTAAAACATTGCCAGCGAGGGGCTAGATGGGTTAGGTTAGTTTGTGATACGTTATAAACGTATATAATGTTCCCACCGTGAAGTAGGGGCCGATACGCCAGGCATGTTGTAAAATACTGCATCCGAGATGATAGCCTGCATTAGGTTAGGATATATAACTCTATAGACGCATATAATATTCCAACCGAGATGTACGGGACGGCACGAACGGGATTCTGTAAAACATTACCAGCGAGGGTCTAGATGTGTTTGGTTAGGTTAGATTACGTTATAGACGAATATAATGTTCCCACCGAGAAGTAGGGGCCGATACGCCAGGAATGTTGTAAAATACAACATCCGAGATGTCAGCCTGCCTTACGTTAGGATATATATCGCTGTAGACGTTTATAATGTCCCAAACAAGAGGTACGGGACGACAGGAACGGGATTCTGTAAAACATTACCAGCGAGGGGCTAGATGTGTTAGGTTAGGTTGTGATACGTTATAGACATATATAATATTCCCACCGTGAAGTTGGGCCGATACGCCAGGAATGTTGTAAAATACTACATCCGAGATGATAGCCTGCCTTAGGTTAGGATATATAATGCTATAGACGTATATAATATTCCAACCGAGATATACGGGACGTCACTAACGAGGTTCTGTATCACATTACCAGAGAGGGGCTAGATGTGTTAGGTTAGGGTATATTACGTTATAGACGAATATAATGTTCCCACCGAGAAGTAGGGGCCGATACGCCAGGAATGTTGTAGAATACTACATCCAAGATGATAGCCTGCCTTAGGTTAGGATATATAACGCTATAGACGTATATAATATCCCAACCGAGATGTACGGGACGGCACGAACGGGATTCTGTAAAACATTACCAGCGAGGGGCTAGATGTGTTAGGTTAGGATATATTACGTTATAGACGAATATAATGTTCCCACCGAGAAGTAGGAGCCGATGCGCCAGGAATGTTGTAGATTACTGCATCCGAGATGATGGCCTGCCTTAGGTTAGGATATATATCGCTGTAGACGTATATAATATCCCAACCGAGATGTACGGGACGACACGAACGCGATTCTGTAAAACATTACCAGCGAGGTGCTAGATGGGTTAGGCTAGGTTGTGATACGTTATAGACGTATATAATGTTCCCACCGAGAAGTAGGGGCCGATATGCCAGGAATGTTGTAAAATACTACACCCGAGATGTTAGCCTGCCTTAGGTTAGGATATATATCGCTGTAGAGGTTTATAATGTCCCAACCGAGACGTACGGGACGACAGGAACGGGATTCTGTAAAACATTACCAGCGATGGGCTAGATGGGTTAGGCTAGGTTGTGATACGTTATAGACGTGTATAATGTTCCCACCGAGAAGCAGGGGCCGATACGCCAGGAATGTTGTAGAATACTGCATCCGAGATGATAGCCTGCCTTACGTTAGGATATATATCGCTGTAGACGTATATAATATCCCAACCGAGATGTACGGGACGACAGAAACGGGATTCTGTAAAACATTACCAGCGAAGGGCTAGATGGGTTAGGTTAGTTTGTGATACGTTATATACGTATATAATGTTCCCACCGAGAACGGGGGCCGATACGCCAGGAATGTTGTAAAATAATACATCCGAGATGATAGCCTGCCTTAGGTTAGGATATATAACCCTATAGACGTATATAATATTCCAACCGAGATGTACGGGACGTCACTAACGAGGTTCTGTAAAACATTACCAGCGAGGGCCTAGATGTGTTAGGTTAGGTTATATTACGTTATAGACCTATATAATGTTCCCACCGCGAAGTAGGGGCCGATACGCCAGGAATGTTGTAGAATACTGCATCCGAGATGATAGCCTGCATTAGGTTAGGATATATAACGCTATAGACGTATATAATATTCCAACCGAGATGTACGGGGCGTAACGAGCGGGATTCTGTAAAACATTACCAGCGAGGGGCTAGATTTGTTAGGTGAGGTTATATTACGTTATAGACCTATATAATGTTCCCCCCGAGAAGTAGGGCCGATACGCCAGGAATGGCGTAAAATACTGCATCCGAGATGTTAGGCTGCCTTAGGTTAGGATATATAACGCTGTAGACGTACACAATGTCCCAACCGAGACGTACGGGACGACAGGAACGGGATTCTGTAAAACATTACCCGCGAGGGGCTAGATGGGTTAGGTTAGGTTGTGATACGTTATAGACGTATATAATGTTCCCACCGTGAAGTAGGGGCCGATACGCCAGGCATGTTGTAAAATACTGCATCCGAGATGATAGCCTGCATTAGGTTCGGATATATAACTCTATAGACGCATAAAATATTCCAACCGATATGTACGGGACGGCACGAACGGGATTCTGTAAAACATTACCAGCGAGGGTCTAGATGTGTTTGGTTAGGTTAGATTACGTTATAGACGAATATAATGTTCCCACCGAGAAGTAGAGGCCGATATGCCAGGAATGTTGTAAAATACTACATCCGAGATGATAGCCTGCCTCAGGTTAGGATATATAACGCTATAGACGTATATAATATTCCAACCGAGATGTACGGGACGTAACGAGCGGGATTCTGTAAAACATTACCAGCGAGGGGCTAGATTTGTTAGGTGAGGTTATATTACGTTATAGACCTATATAATGTTCCCCCCGAGAAGTAGGGCCGATACGCCAGGAATGGCGTAAAATACTGCATCCGAGATGTTAGGCTGCCTTAGGTTAGGATATATAACGCTGTAGACGTACACAATGTCCCAACCGAGACGTACGGGACGTCACGAACGAGATTCTGTAAAACATTACCAGCCAGGGCCTAGATGTGTTAGGTTAGGATATATTACGTTATAGACGAATATAATGTTCCCACCGAGAAGTAGGGGCCGATACGCCAGGAATGTTGTAAAATACTACATCCGAGATGTTAGCCTGCCTTACGTTAGGATATATATCGCTGTAGACGTATATAATATCCCAACCCAGATGTACGGGACGACAGGAACGGGATTCTGTAAAACATTACCAGCGAGGGGCTAGATGGGTTAGGTTAGTTTGTGATACGTTATAGACGTATATAATGTTCCCACCGAGAACGGGGGCCGATACGCCAGGAATGTTGTAAAATAATACTTCCGAGATGATAGCCTGCCTTAGGTTAGGACATATAACGCTATAGACGTATATAATATTCCAACCGAGATGTACGGGACGTCACGAACGAGATTCTGTAAAACATTACCAGCCAGGGCCTAGATGTGTTACGTTAGGATATATTACGTTATAGACGAATATAATGTTCCCACCGAGAAGTAGGGGCCGATATGCCAGGAATGTTGTAAAGTACTGCATCCGAGATGGTGGCCTGCCTTAGGTTAGGATATATAACGCTATAGACGTATTTAATATCCCAATCGAGACGTACGGAACGACACGAACGCGATTCTGTAAAACATTATCAGCGAGGGGCTAGATGTGTTAGGTTAGGTTATATTACGTTATAGACCTATATAATGTTCCCATCGAGAAGTACGGGCCGATACGCCAGGAATGTTTTAAAATACTGCATCCGAGATGGTAGCCTGTCTTAAGCTAGGATATGTAATGCTATAGACGTATATAATATCCCAATCGAGACGTACGGGACGACACGAACGCGATTCTGTAAAATGTTACCAGCGAGGGGCTAGATGGGTTAGGTTAGGTTATATTACGTTATAGACGAATATAAAGATCCCACCGAGAAGTAGGGGCCGATACGCCGGGAATGTTGTAAAATACTACATCCGAGCTGTTAGCCTACCTTAGGTTAGGATATATAACGCTATAGACGTATATAATATTCCAACCGAGATGTACGGGACGACAGGGACGGGATTCTGTATCACATTACCAGAGAGGGGCTAGATGTGTTAGGTTAGGATATATTACGTTATAGACGAATATAATGTTCCCACCGAGAAGTAGGGGCCGATACGCCAGGAATGTTGTAGATTACTGCATCCGAGATGATAGCCTGCCTTAGGTTAGGATATATAACGCTATAGACGTATATAATATCCCAACCGAGATGTACGGGACGACACGAACGGGATTCTGTAAAACATTACCAGCGAGGGGCTAGATGTGTTAGGTCAGGTTATATTACGTTATAGACGAATATAATGTTCCCACCGAGAAGTAGGGGCCGATACGCCAGGAATGTTGTAAAATACTACATCCGAGATGTTAGCCTGCCTTACGTTAAGATATATATCGCTGTAGACGTTTATAATGTCCCAACCGAGACGTACGGTACGGAACGAACGGGATTCTGTAAAACATTACCAGCGAGGGGCTAGATGGGTTAGGTTAGGTTATGTTACGTTATAGACGAATATAATGTTCCCACCGAGAAGTAGGGGCCGATACGTCAGGAAAGTTGTAAAATATTACATCCGAGATGATAGCTTGCCTTAGGTTAGGATATATATCGCTCTAGACGTATATAACGTCCCAACCGAGACGTACGGGACGAAACGAACGGGATTCTGTAAAACATTGCCAGCGAGGGGCTAGATGGGTTAGGTTAGTTTGTGATACGTTATAAACGTATATAATGTTTCCACCGAGAAGTAGAGGCCGATACGCCAGGAATGTTGTAAAATACTGCATCCGAGATGATAGCCTACCTTACGTTAGGATATATATCGCTGTAGACGTTTATAATGTCCCAACCGAGACGTACGGGACGAAAGGAGCGGGATTCTGTAAAACATTACCAGCGAGGGGCTAGATGGGTTAGGTTAGGTCATGTTACGTTATAGACGAATATAATGTTCCCACGGAGAAGTAGGGGCCGATACGTCAGGAATGTTGTAAAATACTACATCCGAGATGATAGCCTGCCTTAGGTTAGGATATATATAGCTGTAGACGTATATAACGTCCCAACCGAGACGTACGGGATGAAACGAACGGGATTCTGTAAAACATTACCAGCGAGGGGCTAGATAGGTTAGGTTAGTTTGTGATACGTTATAGACGTATATAATGTTCCAACCGAGAACGGGGGCCGATACGCCAGGAATGTTGTAGAATACTGCATCCGAGATGATAGCCTGCATTAGGTTAGGATATATAACGCTATAGACGTATATAATATTCCAACCGAGATGTACGGGACGTCACGAACGAGATTCTGTAAAACATTACCAGCGAGGGGCTAGATGTGTTAGGTTAGGATGTGATACGTTATAGACGTGTATAATGTTCCCACCGAGACGCAGGGGCCGATACGCCAGGAATGTTGTAAAATACTACATCGGAGATGTTAGCCTGCCTTACGTTAGGAAATATATCGCTGTAGACGTATATAATATCCCAACCCAGATGTACGGGATGACAGGAACGGGATTCTGTAAAACATTACCAGCGAGGGGCTAGATGGGTTAGGTTAGTTTGTGATACGTTATAGACGTATATAATGTTCCCACCGAGAACGGGGGCCGATACGCCAGGAATGTTGTAAAATAATACATCCGAGATGATAGCCTGCCTTAGGTTAGGACATATAACGCTATAGACGTATATAATATTCCAACCGAGATGTACGGGACGTCACTAACGAGGTTCTGTAAAACATTACCAGCGAGGGCCTAGATGTGTTAGGTTAGGTTATATTACGTTATAGACGTATATAATGTTCCCACCGAGAAGTAGGGGCCGATACGCCAGGAATGTTGTAGAATACTGCATCCGAGATGATAGCCTGCATTAGGTTAGGATATATAACGCTATAGACGTATATAATATTCCAACCGAGATGTACGGGACGTCACGATCGAGATTCTGTAAAACATTACCAGCCAGGGCCTAGATGTGTTAGGTTAGGATATATTACGTTATAGACGAATATAATGTTCCCACCGAGAAGTAGGGGCCGATACGCCAGGAATGTTGTAGAATACTGCATCCGAAATGGTGGCCTGCCTTAGGTTAGGATATATAACGCTATAGACGTATTTAATATCCCAATCGAGATGTACGGGACGGCACGAACGGGATTCTGTAAAACATTACCAGCGAGGGGCTAGATGTGTTAGGTTAGGTTATATTACGTTATAGACCTATATAATGTTCCCACCGAGAAGTACGGGCCGATACGCTAGGAATGTTGTAGAAATCTACATCCGAGATGATAGCCTGCCTTAGGTTAGGATATATAACGCTATAGACGTATATAATATTCCAACCGAGATGTACGGGACGTCACTAACGAGGTTCTGTAAAACATTACCAGCGAGGGCCTAGATGTGTTAGGTTAGGTTATATTACGTTATAGAACTATATAATGTTCCCACCGAGAAGTAGGGGCCGATACGCCAGGAATGTTGTAGAATACTGCATCCAAGATGATAGCCCGCATTAGGTTAGGATATATAACGCTATAGACGTATATAATATTCCAACCGAGATGTACGGGACGTCACGAACGAGATTCTGTAAAACATTACCAGCCAGGGTCTAGATGTGTTACGTTAGGATATATTACGTTATAGACGAATATAATGTTCCCACCGAGAAGTAGGGGCCGATACGCCAGGAATGTTGTAGAATACTGCATCCGAGATGATAGCCTGCATTAGGTTAGGATATATAACGCTATAGACGTATATAATATTCCAACCGAGATGTACGGGACGTCACGAACGAGATTCTGTAAAACATTACCAGCGAGGGGCTAGATGTGTTAGGTTAGGATGTGATACGTTATAGACGTGTATAATGTTCCCACCGAGACGCAGGGGCCGATACGCCAGGAATGTTGTAAAATACTACATCCGAGATGTTAGCCTGCCTTACGTTAGGAAATATATCGCTGTAGACGTATATAATATCCCAACCCAGATGTACGGGACGACAGGAACGGGATTCTGTAAAACATTACCAGCGAGGGGCTAGATGGGTTAGGTTAGTTTGTGATACGTTATAGACGTATATAATGTTCCCACCGAGAACGGGGGCCGATACGCCAGGAATGTTGTAAAATAATACATCCGAGATGATAGCCTGCCTTAGGTTAGGACATATAACGCTATAGACGTATATAATATTCCAACCGAGATGTACGGGACGTCACTAACGAGGTTCTGTAAAACATTACCAGCGAGGGCCTAGATGTGTTAGGTTAGGTTATATTACGTTATAGACGTATATAATGTTCCCACCGAGAAGTAGGGGCCGATACGCCAGGAATGTTGTAGAATACTGCATCCGAGATGATAGCCTGCATTAGGTTAGGATATATAACGCTATAGACGTATATAATATTCCAACCGAGATGTACCGGACGTCACGATCGAGATTCTGTAAAACATTACCAGCCAGGGCCTAGATGTGTTAGGTTAGGATATATTACGTTATAGACGAATATAATGTTCCCACCGAGAAGTAGGGGCCGATACGCCAGGAATGTTGTAGAATACTGCATCCGAGATGATAGCCTGCATTAGGTTAGGATATATAACGCTATAGACGTATATAATATTCCAACCGAGATGTACGGGACGTCACGAACGAGATTCTGTAAAACATTACCATCCAGGGCCTAGATGTGTTACGTTAGGATATATTACGTTATAGACGAATATAATGTTCCCACCGAGAAGTAGGGGCCGATATGCCAGGAATGTTGTAAAGTACTGCATCCGAGATGGTGGCCTGCCTTAGGTTAGGATATATAACGCTATAGACGTACATAATATTCCAACCGAGATGTACGGGACGTCACGAACGAGATTCTGTAAAACATTACCAGCCAGGGCCTAGATGTGTTAGGTTAGGATATATTACGTTATAGACGAATATAATGTTCCCACCGAGAAGTAGGGGCCGATACGCCAGGAATGTTGTAAAATACTACATCCGAGATGTTAGCCTGCCTTACGTTAGGATATATATCGCTGTAGACGTATATAATATCCCAACCCAGATGTACGGGACGACAGGAACGGGATTCTGTAAAACATTACCAGCGAGGGGCTAGATGGGTTAGGTTAGTTTGTGATACGTTATAGACGTATATAATGTTCCCACCGAGAACGGGGGCCGATACGCCAGGAATGTTGTAAAATAATACATCCGAGATGATAGCCTGCCTTAGGTTAGGACATATAACGCTATAGACGTATATAATATTCCAACCGAGATGTACGGGACGTCACGAACGAGATTCTGTAAAACATTACCAGCCAGGGCCTAGATGTGTTACGTTAGGATATATTACGTTATAGACGAATATAATGTTCCCACCGAGAAGTAGGGGCCGATATGCCAGGAATGTTGTAAAGTACTGCATCCGAGATGGTGGCCTGCCTTAGGTTAGGATATATAACGCTATAGACGTATTTAATATCCCAATCGAGACGTACGGAACGACACGAACGCGATTCTGTAAAACATTATCAGCGAGGGGCTAGATGTGTTAGGTTAGGTTATATTACGTTATAGACCTATATAATGTTCCCATCGAGAAGTACGGGCCGATACGCCAGGAATGTTTTAAAATACTGCATCCGAGATGGTAGCCTGTCTTAAGCTAGAATATATAACGCTATAGACGTATATAATATCCCAATCGAGACGTACTGGACGACACGAACGCGATTCTGTAAAATGTTACCAGCGAGGGGCTAGATGGGTTAGGTTAGGTTATATTACGTTATAGACGAATATAATGATCCCACCGAGAAGTAGGGGCCGATACGCCGGGAATGTTGTAAAATACTACATCCGAGATGTTAGCCTACCTTAGGTTAGGATATATAACGCTATAGACGTATATAATATTCCAACCGAGATGTACGGGACGTCACGAACGAGATTCTGTAAAACATTACCAGCCAGGTTCTAGATGTGTTACGTTAGGATATATTACGTTATAGACGAATATAATGTTCCCACCGAGAAGTAGGGGCCGATATGCCAGGAATGTTGTAAAATACTGCATCCGAGATGATGGCCTGCCTTAGGTTAGGATATATAACGCTATAGACGTATTTAATATCCCACTCGAGACGTACGGAACGACACGAACGCGATTCTGTAAAACATTACCAGCGAGGGGCTAGATGTGTTAGGTTAGGTTATATTACGTTATAGACCTATATAATGTTCCCACCGAGAAGTACGGGCCGATACGCTAGGAATGTTGTAGAAATCTACATCCGAGATGATAGCCTGCCTTAGGTTAGGATATATAACGCTATAGACGTATATAATATTCCAACCGAGATGTACGGGACGTCACTAACGAGGTTCTGTAAAACATTACCAGCGAGGGCCTAGATGTGTTAGGTTAGGTTATATTACGTTATAGAACTATATAATGTTCCCACCGAGTAGTAGGGGCCGATACGCCAGGAATGTTGTAGAATACTGCATCCAAGATGATAGCCCGCATTAGGTTAGGATATATAACGCTATAGACGTATATAATATTCCAACCGAGATGTACGGGACGTCACGAACGAGATTCTGTAAAACATTACCAGCCAGGGTCTAGATGTGTTACGTTAGGATATATTACGTTATAGACGAATATAATGTTCCCACCGAGAAGTAGGGGCCGATATGCCAGGAATGTTGTAAAATACTGCATCCGAGATGATGGCCTGCCTTAGGTTAGGATATATAACGCTATAGACGTATTTAATATCCCAACCGAGACGTACGGAACGACACGAACGCGATTCTGTAAAACATTATCAGCGAGGGGCTAGATGTGTTAGGTTAGGTTATATTACGTTATAGACCTATATAATGTTCCCATCGAGAAGTACGGGCCGATACGCCAGGAATGTTGTAGAATACTACATCCAAGATGATAGCCTGCCTTAGGTTAGGATATATAACGCTATTGACGTATATAATATTCCAACCGAGATGTACGGGACGGCACGAACGGGATTCTGTAAAACATTACCAGCGAGGGGCTAGATGTGTTAGGTTAGGTTAGATTAAGTTATAGACGAATATAATGTTCCCACCGAGGAGTAGGGGCCGATACGCCAGGAATGTTGTAAAATACAACATCCGAGATGTCAGCCTGCCTTACGTTAGGATATATATCTCTGTAGACGTATATAGTATCCCAACCGAGATGTACGGGACGACAGGAACGGGATTCTGTATCACATTACCAGAGAGGGGCTAGATGGGTTAGGTTAGGTTGTGATACGTTATAGACGTATATAATGTTCCCAGCGAGAAGTAGGGGCCGATATGCCTGGAATGTTTTAAAATACTGCATCCGAGATGGTAGCCTGTCTTAAGCTAGGATATATAACGCTATAGACGTATATAATATCCCAATCGAGACGTACGGGACGACACGAACGCGATTCTGTAAAATGTTACCAGCGAGGGGCTAGATGGGTTAGGTTAGGTTATATTACGTTATAGACGAATATAATGATCCCACCGAGAAGTAGGGGCCGATACGCCGGGAATGTTGTAAAATACTACATCCGAGAAGTTAGCCTACCTTAGGTTAGGATATATAACGCTATAGACGTATATAATATTCCAACCGAGATGTACGGGACGACAGGAACGGGATTCTGTATCACATTACCAGAGAGGGGCTAGATGTGTTAGGTTAGGATATATTACGTTATAGACGAATATAATGTTCCCACCGAGAAGTAGGGGCCGATACGCCATGAATGTTGTAGATTACTGCATCCGAGATGATAGCCTGCCTTAGGTTAGGATATATAACGCTATAGACGTATATAATATCCCAACCGAGATGTACGGGACGACACGAACGGGATTCTGTAAAACATTACCAGCGAGGGGCTAGATGTGTTAGGTTAGGTTATATTACGTTATAGACGAATATAATGTTCCCACCGAGAAGTAGGGGCCGATACGCCAGGAATGTTGTAAAATACTACATCCGAGATGTTAGCCTGCCTTAGGTTAGGATATATAACGCTATAGACGTATATAATATTCCAACCGAGATGTACGGGACGGCACGAACGGGATTCTGTAAAACATTACCAGCGAGGGGCTAGATGTGTTAGGTTAGGTTATATTACGTTATAGACCTATATAATGTTCCCACCGAGGAGTAGGGGCCGATACGCCAGGAATGTTGTAAAATACAACATCCGAGATGTCAGCCTGCCTTACGTTAGGATATACATCGCTGTAGACGTATATAATATTCCAACCGAGATGTACGGGACGTCACGAACGAGATTCTGTAAAACATTACCAGCCAGGGCCTAGATGTGTTAGGTTAGGATATATTACGTTATAGACGAATATAATGTTCCCACCGAGAAGTAGGGGCCGATATGCCAGGAATGTTGTAAAATACTGCATCCGAGATGGTGGCCTGCCTTAGGTTAGGATATATAACGCTATAGACGTATTTAATATCCCAATCGAGACGTACGGAATGACAAGAACGCGATTCTGTAAAACATTATCAGCGAGGGGCTAGATGTGTTAGGTTAGGTTATATTACGTTATAGACCTATATAATGTTCCCATCGAGAAGTACGGGCCGATACGCCAGGAATGTTGTAGAATACTACATCTAAGATGATAGCCTGCCTTAGGTTAGGATATATAACGCTATAGACGTATATAATATTCCAACCGAGATGTACGGGACGGCACGAACGGGATTCTGTAAAACATTACCAGCGAGGGGCTAGATGTGTTAGGTTAGGTTAGATTACGTTATAGACGAATATAATGTTCCCACCGAGGAGTAGGGGCCGATACGCCAGGAATGTTGTAAAATACAACATCCGAGATGTCAGCCTGCCTTACGTTAGGATATATATCTCTGTAGACGTATATAATATCCCAACCGAGATGTACGGGACGACAGGAACGGGATTCTGTATCACATTACCAGAGAGGGGCTAGATGGGTTAGGTTAGTTTGTGATACGTTATATACGTATATAATGTTCCCACCGAGAACGGGGGCCGATACGCCAGGAATGTTGTAAAATAATACATCCGAGATGATAGCCTGCCTTAGGTTAGGATATATAACCCTATAGACGTATATAATATTCCAACCGAGATGTACGGGACGTCACTAACGAGGTTCTGTAAAACATTACCAGCGAGGGCCTAGATGTGTTAGGTTAGGTTATATTACGTTATAGACCTATATAATGTTCCCACCGCGAAGTAGGGGCCGATACGCCAGGAATGTTGTAGAATACTGCATCCGAGATGATAGCCTGCATTAGGTTAGGATATATAACGCTATAGACGTATATAATATTCCAACCGAGATGTACGGGACGTAACGAGCGGGATTCTGTAAAACATTACCAGCGAGGGGCTAGATTTGTTAGGTGAGGTTATATTACGTTATAGACCTATATAATGTTCCCCCCGAGAAGTAGGGCCGATACGCCAGGAATGGCGTAAAATACTGCATCCGAGATGTTAGGCTGCCTTAGGTTAGGATATATAACGCTGTAGACGTACACAATGTCCCAACCGAGACGTACGGGAAGACAGGAACGGGATTCTGTAAAACATTACCAGCGAGGGGCTAGATGGGTTAGGTTAGGTTGTGATACGTTATAGACGTATATAATGTTCCCACCGAGATGTAGCTGCCGATATGCCAGGAATGTTGTAAAATACTGCATCCGAGATGATGGCCTGCCTTAGGTTAGGATATATAACGCTATAGACGTATATAATATCCCAGTCGACGTACGGAACGTCACGAACAGGATTCTGTAAAACATTACCAGCGAGGGGCTAAATGTGTTAGGTTAGGTTATATTACGTTATAGACGAATATAATGTTCCCACCGAGAAGTAGGGGCCGATATGCCAGGAATGTTGTAAAATACTACAACCGAGATGTTAGCCTGCCTTACGTTAGGATATATATCGCTGTAGAGGTTTATAATGTCCCAACCGAGACGTACGGGACGACAGGAACGGGATTCTGTAAAACATTACCAGCGAGGGGCTAGATGGGTTAGGCTAGGTTGTGATATGTTATAGACGTGTATAATGTTCCCACCGAGAAGCAGGGGCCGATACGCCAGGAATGTTGTAGAATACTGCATCCGAGATGATAGCCTGCCTTACGTTAGGATATATATCGCTGTAGACGTATATAATATCCCAACCGAGATGTACGGGACGACAGGAACGGGATTCTGTAAAACATTACCAGCGAGGGGCTAGATGGGTTAGGTTAGTTTGTGATACGTTATATACGTATATAATGTTCCCACCGAGAACGGGGGCCGATACGCCAGGAATGTTGTAAAATAATACATCCGAGATGATAGCCTGCCTTAGGTTAGGATATATAACCCTATAGACGTATATAATATTCCAACCGAGATGTACGGGACGTCACTAACGAGGTTCTGTAAAACATTACCAGCGAGGGCCTAGATGTGTTAGGTTAGGTTATATTACGTTATAGACCTATATAATGTTCCCACCGCGAAGTAGGGGCCGATACGCCAGGAATGTTGTAGAATACTGCATCCGAGATGATAGCCTGCATTAGGTTAGGATATATAATGCTATAGACGTATATAATATTCCAACCGAGATGTACGGGACGTAACGAGCGGGATTCTGTAAAACATTACCAGCGAGGGGCTAGATGGGTTAGGTTAGGTTATATTACGTTATAGACCTATATAATGTTCCCCCCGAGAAGTAGGGCCGATACGCCAGGAATGGCGTAAAATACTGCATCCGAGATGTTAGGCTGCCTTAGGTTAGGATATATAACGCTGTAGACGTACACAATGTCCCAACCGAGACGTACGGGACGACAGGAACGGGATTCTGTAAAACATTACCAGCGAGGGGCTAGATGAGTTAGGTTAGGTTGTGATACGTTATAGACGTATATAATGTTCCCACCGAGATGTAGCTGCCGATATGCCAGGAATGTTGTAAAATACTGCATCCGAGATGATGGCCTGCCTTAGGTTAGGATATATAACGCTATAGACGTATATAATATCCCAGTCGACGTACGGAACGTCAAGAACAGGATTCTGTAAAACATTACCAGCGAGGGGCTAAATGTGTTAGGTTAGGTTATATTACGTTATAGACGAATATAATGTTCCCACCGAGAAGTAGGGGCCGATACGCCAGGAATATTGTAAAATACTACATCCGAGATGTTAGCCTGCCTTACGTTAAGATATATATCGCTGTAGACGTTTATAATGTCCCAACACAGACGTACGGGACGGAACGAACGGGATTCCGTAAAACATTACCAGCGAGGGGCTAGATGGGTTAGGTTAGGTTATGTTACGTTATAGACGAATATAATGTTCCCACCGAGAAGTAGGGGCCGATACGTCAGAAATGTTGTAAAATACTACATCCGAGATGATAGCCTGCCTTAGGTTAGGATATATATCGCTGTAGACGTATATAACGTCCCAACCGAGACGTACGGGACGAAACGAACGGGATTCTGTAAAACATTGCCAGCGAGGGGCTAGATGGGTTAGGTTAGTTTGTGATACGTTATAAACGTATATAATGTTCCCACCGTGAAGTAGGGGCCGATACGCCAGGCATGTTGTAAAATACTGCATCCGAGATGATAGCCTGCATTAGGTTAGGATATATAACTCTATAGACGCATATAATATTCCAACCGAGATGTACGGGACGGCACGAACGGGATTCTGTAAAACATTACCAGCGAGGGTCTAGATGTGTTTGGTTAGGTTAGATTACGTTATAGACGAATATAATGTTCCCACCGAGAAGTAGGGGCCGATACGCCAGGAATGTTGTAAAATACAACATCCGAGATGTCAGCCTGCCTTACGTTAGGATATATATCGCTGTAGACGTTTATAATGTCCCAAACAAGAGGTACGGGACGACAGGAACGGGATTCTGTAAAACATTACCAGCGAGGGGCTAGATGTGTTAGGTTAGGTTGTGATACGTTATAGACATATATAATATTCCCACCGTGAAGTTGGGCCGATACGCCAGGAATGTTGTAAAATACTACATCCGAGATGATAGCCTGCCTTAGGTTAGGATATATAATGCTATAGACGTATATAATATTCCAACCGAGATATACGGGACGTCACTAACGAGGTTCTGTATCACATTACCAGAGAGGGGCTAGATGTGTTAGGTTAGGGTATATTACGTTATAGACGAATATAATGTTCCCACCGAGAAGTAGGGGCCGATACGCCAGGAATGTTGTAGAATACTACATCCAAGATGATAGCCTGCCTTAGGTTAGGATATATAACGCTATAGACGTATATAATATCCCAACCGAGATGTACGGGACGGCACGAACGGGATTCTGTAAAACATTACCAGCGAGGGGCTAGATGTGTTAGGTTAGGATATATTACGTTATAGACGAATATAATGTTCCCACCGAGAAGTAGGAGCCGATGCGCCAGGAATGTTGTAGATTACTGCATCCGAGATGATGGCCTGCCTTAGGTTAGGATATATATCGCTGTAGACGTATATAATATCCCAACCGAGATGTACGGGACGACACGAACGCGATTCTGTAAAACATTACCAGCGAGGTGCTAGATGGGTTAGGCTAGGTTGTGATACGTTATAGACGTATATAATGTTCCCACCGAGAAGTAGGGGCCGATATGCCAGGAATGTTGTAAAATACTACACCCGAGATGTTAGCCTGCCTTAGGTTAGGATATATATCGCTGTAGAGGTTTATAATGTCCCAACCGAGACGTACGGGACGACAGGAACGGGATTCTGTAAAACATTACCAGCGATGGGCTAGATGGGTTAGGCTAGGTTGTGATACGTTATAGACGTGTATAATGTTCCCACCGAGAAGCAGGGGCCGATACGCCAGGAATGTTGTAGAATACTGCATCCGAGATGATAGCCTGCCTTACGTTAGGATATATATCGCTGTAGACGTATATAATATCCCAACCGAGATGTACGGGACGACAGAAACGGGATTCTGTAAAACATTACCAGCGAAGGGCTAGATGGGTTAGGTTAGTTTGTGATACGTTATATACGTATATAATGTTCCCACCGAGAACGGGGGCCGATACGCCAGGAATGTTGTAAAATAATACATCCGAGATGATAGCCTGCCTTAGGTTAGGATATATAACCCTATAGACGTATATAATATTCCAACCGAGATGTACGGGACGTCACTAACGAGGTTCTGTAAAACATTACCAGCGAGGGCCTAGATGTGTTAGGTTAGGTTATATTACGTTATAGACCTATATAATGTTCCCACCGCGAAGTAGGGGCCGATACGCCAGGAATGTTGTAGAATACTGCATCCGAGATGATAGCCTGCATTAGGTTAGGATATATAACGCTATAGACGTATATAATATTCCAACCGAGATGTACGGGGCGTAACGAGCGGGATTCTGTAAAACATTACCAGCGAGGGGCTAGATTTGTTAGGTGAGGTTATATTACGTTATAGACCTATATAATGTTCCCCCCGAGAAGTAGGGCCGATACGCCAGGAATGGCGTAAAATACTGCATCCGAGATGTTAGGCTGCCTTAGGTTAGGATATATAACGCTGTAGACGTACACAATGTCCCAACCGAGACGTACGGGACGACAGGAACGGGATTCTGTAAAACATTACCCGCGAGGGGCTAGATGGGTTAGGTTAGGTTGTGATACGTTATAGACGTATATAATGTTCCCACCGTGAAGTAGGGGCCGATACGCCAGGCATGTTGTAAAATACTGCATCCGAGATGATAGCCTGCATTAGGTTCGGATATATAACTCTATAGACGCATAAAATATTCCAACCGATATGTACGGGACGGCACGAACGGGATTCTGTAAAACATTACCAGCGAGGGTCTAGATGTGTTTGGTTAGGTTAGATTACGTTATAGACGAATATAATGTTCCCACCGAGAAGTAGAGGCCGATATGCCAGGAATGTTGTAAAATACTACATCCGAGATGATAGCCTGCCTCAGGTTAGGATATATAACGCTATAGACGTATATAATATTCCAACCGAGATGTACGGGACGTAACGAGCGGGATTCTGTAAAACATTACCAGCGAGGGGCTAGATTTGTTAGGTGAGGTTATATTACGTTATAGACCTATATAATGTTCCCCCCGAGAAGTAGGGCCGATACGCCAGGAATGGCGTAAAATACTGCATCCGAGATGTTAGGCTGCCTTAGGTTAGGATATATAACGCTGTAGACGTACACAATGTCCCAACCGAGACGTACGGGACGACAGGAACGGGATTCTGTAAAACATTACCAGCGAGGGGCTAGATGGGTTAGGTTAGGTTGTGATACGTTATAGACGTATATAATGTTCCCACCGAGATGTAGCTGCCGATATGCCAGGAATGTTGTAAAATACTGCATCGGAGATGATGGCCTGCCTTAGGTTAGGATATATAACGCTATAGACGTATTTAATATCCCAATCGAGACGTACGGAATGACACGAACGCGATTCTGTAAAACATTATCAGCGAGGGGCTAGATGTGTTAGGTTAGGTTATATTACGTTATAGACCTATATAATGTTCCCATCGAGAAGTACGGGCCGATACGCCAGGAATGTTGTAGAATACTACATCCAAGATGATAGCCTGCCTTAGGTTAGGATATATAACGCTATAGACGTATATAATATCCCAACCGAGATGTACGGGACGACAGGAACGGGATTCTGTATCACATTACCAGAGAGGGGCTAGATGGGTTAGGTTAGGTTGTGATACGTTATAGACGTATATAATGTTCCCAGCGAGAAGTAGGGGCCGATATGCCAGGAATGTTTTAAAATACTGCATCCGAGATGGTAGCCTGTCTTAAGCTAGGATATATAACGCTATAGACGTATATAATATCCCAATCGAGATGTACGGGACGACACGAACGCGATTCTGTAAAATGTTACCAGCGAGGGGCTAGATGGGTTAGGTTAGGTTATATTACGTTATAGACGAATATAATGATCCCACCGAGAAGTAGGGGCCGATACGCCGGGAATGTTGTAAAATACTACATCCGAGATGTTAGCCTACCTTAGGTTAGGATATATAACGCTATAGACGTATATAATATTCCAACCGAGATGTACGGGACGACAGGAACGGGATTCTGTATCACATTACCAGAGAGGGGCTAGATGTGTCAGGTTAGGATATATTACGTTATAGACGAATATAATGTTCCCACCGAGAAGTAGGGGCCGATACGCCAGGAATGTTGTAAATTACTGCATCCGAGATGATGGCCTGCCTTAGGTTAGGATATATATCGCTGTAGACGTATATAATATCCCAACCGATATGTACGGGACGACACGAACGCGATTCTGTAAAACATTACCAGCGAGGGGCTAGATGGGTTAGGCTAGGTTGTGATACGTTATAGACGTATATAATGTTCCCACCGAGAAGTAGGGGCCGATATGCCAGGAATGTTGTAAAATACTACACCCGAGATGTTAGCCTGCCTTACGTTAGGATATATATCGCTGTAGAGGTTTATAATGTCCCAACCGAGACGTACGGGACGACAGGAACGGGATTCTGTAAAACATTACCAGCGAGGGGCTAGATGGGTTAGGCTAGGTTGTGATACGTTATAGACGAATATAATGATCCCACCGAGAAGTAGGGGCCGATACGCCGGGAATGTTGTAAAACACTACATCCGAGATGTTAGCCTACCTTAGGGTAGGATATATAACGCTATAGACGTATTTAATATCCCAATCGAGACGTACGGAATGACACGAACGCGATTCTGTAAAACATTATCAGCGAGAGGCTAGATTTGTTAGGTTAGGTTATATTACGTTATAGACCTATATAATGTTCCCATCGAGAAGTACGGGCCGATACGCCAGGAATGTTGTAGAATACTACATCCAAGATGATAGCCTGCCTTAGGTTAGGATATATAACGCTATAGACGTATATAATATTCCAACCGAGATGTACGGGACGGCACGAACGGGATTCTGTAAAACATTACCAGCGAGGGGCTAGATGTGTTAGGTTAGGTTAAATTACGTTATAGACGAATATAATGTTCCCACCGAGGAGTAGGGGCCGATACGCCAGGAATGTTGTAGATTACTGCATCCGAGATGATGGCCTGCCTTAGGTTAGGATATATATCGCTGTAGACGTATATAATATCCCAACCGAGATGTACGGGACGACACGAACGCGATTCTGTAAAACATTACCAGCGAGGGGCTAGATGTGTTATGTTAGGTTATATTACCTTATAGACCTATATAATGTTCCCACCGAGAAATAGGGGCCGATACGCCAGGAATGTTGTAAAATAATACATCCGAGATGATAGCCTGCCTTAGGTTAGGATATATAACGCTATAGACGTATATAATATTCCAACCGAGATGTACGGGACGCCACTAACGAGGTTCTGTAAAACATTACCAGCGAGGGCCTAGATGTGTTATGTTAGGTTATATTACGTTATAGACCTATATAATGTTCCCACCGCGAAGTAGGGGCCGATACGCCAGGAATCTTGTAGAATACTGCATCCGAGATGATAGCCTGCATTAGGTTAGGATATATAACGCTATAGACGTATATAATATTCCAACCGAGATGTACGGGACGTCACGAACGAGATTCTGTAAAACATTACCAGCCAGGGCCTAGATGTGTTATGTTAGGATATATTACGTTATAGACGAATATAATGATCCCACCGAGAAGTAGGGGCCGATACGCCGGGAATGTTGTAAAATACTACATCCGAGATGTTAGCCTACCTTAGGTTAGGATATATAACGCTATAGACGTATATAATATTCCAACCGAGATGTACGGGACGACAGGGACGGGATTCTGTATCACATTACCAGAGAGGGGCTAGATGTGTTAGGTTAGGATATATTACGTTATAGACGAATATAATGTTCCCACCGAGAAGTAGGGGCCGATACGCCAGGAATGTTGTAGATTACTGCATCCGAGATGATAGCCTGCCTTAGGTTAGGATATATAACGCTATAGACGTATATAATATCCCAACCGAGATGTACGGGACGACACGAACGGGATTCTGTAAAACATTACCAGCGAGGGGCTAGATGTGTTAGGTCAGGTTATATTACGTTATAGACGAATATAATGTTCCCACCGAGAAGTAGGGGCCGATACGCCAGGAATGTTGTAAAATACTACATCCGAGATGTTAGCCTGCCTTACGTTAAGATATATATCGCTGTAGACGTTTATAATGTCCCAACCGAGACGTACGGTACGGAACGAACGGGATTCTGTAAAACATTACCAGCGAGGGGCTAGATGGGTTAGGTTAGGTTATGTTACGTTATAGACGAATATAATGTTCCCACCGAGAAGTAGGGGCCGATACGTCAGGAAAGTTGTAAAATATTACATCCGAGATGATAGCTTGCCTTAGGTTAGGATATATATCGCTCTAGACGTATATAACGTCCCAACCGAGACGTACGGGACGAAACGAACGGGATTCTGTAAAACATTGCCAGCGAGGGGCTAGATGGGTTAGGTTAGTTTGTGATACGTTATAAACGTATATAATGTTTCCACCGTGAAGTAGGGGCCGATACGCCAGGCATGTTGTAAAATACTGCATCCGAGATGATAGCCTGCATTAGGTTAGGATATATGACTCTATAGACGCATATAATATTCCAACCGAGATGTACGGGACGGCACGAACGGGATTCTGTAAAACATTACCAGCGAGGGTCTAGATGTGTTTGGTTAGGTTAGATTACGTTATAGACGAATATAATGTTCCCACCGAGAAGTAGAGGCCGATACGCCAGGAATGTTGTAAAATACTGCATCCGAGATGATAGCCTACCTTACGTTAGGATATATATCGCTGTAGACGTTTATAATGTCCCAACCGAGACGTACGGGACGAAAGGAGCGGGATTCTGTAAAACATTACCAGCGAGGGGCTAGATGGGTTAGGTTAGGTCATGTTACGTTATAGACGAATATAATGTTCCCACGGAGAAGTAGGGGCCGATACGTCAGGAATGTTGTAAAATACTACATCCGAGATGATAGCCTGCCTTAGGTTAGGATATATATAGCTGTAGACGTATATAACGTCCCAACCGAGACGTACGGGATGAAACGAACGGGATTCTGTAAAACATTACCAGCGATGGGCTAGATAGGTTAGGTTAGTTTGTGATACGTTATAGACGTATATAATGTTCCAACCGAGAACGGGGGCCGATACGCCAGGAATGTTGTAGAATACTGCATCCGAGATGATAGCCTGCATTAGGTTAGGATATATAACGCTATAGACGTATATAATATTCCAACCGAGATGTACGGGACGTCACGAACGAGATTCTGTAAAACATTACCAGCGAGGGGCTAGATGTGTTAGGTTAGGATGTGATACGTTATAGACGTGTATAATGTTCCCACCGAGACGCAGGGGCCGATACGCCAGGAATGTTGTAAAATACTACATCGGAGATGTTAGCCTGCCTTACGTTAGGAAATATATCGCTGTAGACGTATATAATATCCCAACCCAGATGTACGGGATGACAGGAACGGGATTCTGTAAAACATTACCAGCGAGGGGCTAGATGGGTTAGGTTAGTTTGTGATACGTTATAGACGTATATAATGTTCCCACCGAGAACGGGGGCCGATACGCCAGGAATGTTGTAAAATAATACATCCGAGATGATAGCCTGCCTTAGGTTAGGACATATAACGCTATAGACGTATATAATATTCCAACCGAGATGTACGGGACGTCACTAACGAGGTTCTGTAAAACATTACCAGCGAGGGCCTAGATGTGTTAGGTTAGGTTATATTACGTTATAGACGTTTTTAATGTTCCCACCGAGAAGTAGGGGCCGATACGCCAGGAATGTTGTAGAATACTGCATCCGAGATGATAGCCTGCATTAGGTTAGGATATATAACGCTATAGACGTATATAATATTCCAACCGAGATGTACGGGACGTCACGATCGAGATTCTGTAAAACATTACCAGCCAGGGCCTAGATGTGTTAGGTTAGGATATATTACGTTATAGACGAATATAATGTTCCCACCGAGAAGTAGGGGCCGATACGCCAGGAATGTTGTAGAATACTGCATCCGAGATGATAGCCTGCATTAGGTTAGGATATATAACGCTATAGACGTATATAATATTCCAACCGAGATGTACGGGACGTCACGAACGAGATTCTGTAAAACATTACCAGCCAGGGCCTAGATGTGTTACGTTAGGATATATTACGTTATAGACGAATATAATGTTCCCACCGAGAAGTAGGGGCCGATATGCCAGGAATGTTGTAAAGTACTGCATCCGAGATGGTGGCCTGCCTTAGGTTAGGATATATAACGCTATAGACGTACATAATATTCCAACCGAGATGTACGGGACGTCACGAACGAGATTCTGTAAAACATTACCAGCCAGGGCCTAGATGTGTTAGGTTAGGATATATTACGTTATAGACGAATATAATGTTCCCACCGAGAAGTAGGGGCCGATACGCCAGGAATGTTGTAAAATACTACATCCGAGATGTTAGCCTGCCTTACGTTAGGATATATATCGCTGTAGACGTATATAATATCCCAACCCAGATGTACGGGACGACAGGAACGGGATTCTGTAAAACATTACCAGCGAGGGGCTAGATGGGTTAGGTTAGTTTGTGATACGTTATAGACGTATATAATGTTCCCACCGAGAACGGGGGCCGATACGCCAGGAATGTTGTAAAATAATACTTCCGAGATGATAGCCTGCCTTAGGTTAGGACATATAACGCTATAGACGTATATAATATTCCAACCGAGATGTACGGGACGTCACGAACGAGATTCTGTAAAACATTACCAGCCAGGGCCTAGATGTGTTACGTTAGGATATATTACGTTATAGACGAATATAATGTTCCCACCGAGAAGTAGGGGCCGATATGCCAGGAATGTTGTAAAGTACTGCATCCGAGATGGTGGCCTGCCTTAGGTTAGGATATATAACGCTATAGACGTATTTAATATCCCAATCGAGACGTACGGAACGACACGAACGCGATTCTGTAAAACATTATCAGCGAGGGGCTAGATGTGTTAGGTTAGGTTATATTACGTTATAGACCTATATAATGTTCCCATCGAGAAGTACGGGCCGATACGCCAGGAATGTTTTAAAATACTGCATCCGAGATGGTAGCCTGTCTTAAGCTAGGATATATAATGCTATAGACGTATATAATATCCCAATCGAGACGTACGGGACGACACGAACGCGATTCTGTAAAATGTTACCAGCGAGGGGCTAGATGGGTTAGGTTAGGTTATATTACGTTATAGACGAATATAATGATCCCACCGAGAAGTAGGGGCCGATACGCCGGGAATGTTGTAAAATACTACATCC
Organism: Xylocopa violacea; assembly: GCA_963969225.1. Classification (NCBI taxonomy): domain Eukaryota; kingdom Metazoa; phylum Arthropoda; class Insecta; order Hymenoptera; family Apidae; genus Xylocopa; species Xylocopa violacea. The sequence goes on from CAXAJV010000015.1 coordinate 1,113,985, forward strand.
GAGATGTTAGCCTACCTTAGGTTAGGATATATAACGCTATAGACGTATATAATATTCCAACCGAGATGTACGGGACGACAGGGACGGGATTCTGTATCACATTACCAGAGAGGGGCTAGATGTGTTAGGTTAGGATATATTACGTTATAGACGAATATAATGTTCCCACCGAGAAGTAGGGGCCGATACGCCAGGAATGTTGTAGATTACTGCATCCGAGATGATAGCCTGCCTTAGGTTAGGATATATAACGCTATAGACGTATATAATATCCCAACCGAGATGTACGGGACGACACGAACGGGATTCTGTAAAACATTACCAGCGAGGGGCTAGATGTGTTAGGTCAGGTTATATTACGTTATAGACGAATATAATGTTCCCACCGAGAAGTAGGGGCCGATACGCCAGGAATGTTGTAAAATACTACATCCGAGATGTTAGCCTGCCTTACGTTAAGATATATATCGCTGTAGACGTTTATAATGTCCCAACCGAGACGTACGGTACGGAACGAACGGGATTCTGTAAAACATTACCAGCGAGGGGCTAGATGGGTTAGGTTAGGTTATGTTACGTTATAGACGAATATAATGTTCCCACCGAGAAGTAGGGGCCGATACGTCAGGAAAGTTGTAAAATATTACATCCGAGATGATAGCCTGCCTTAGGTTAGGATATATATCGCTGTAGACGTATATAACGTCCCAACCGAGACCTACGAGTCGAAACGAACGGGATTCTGTAAAGCATTACCAGCGAGGGGCCAGATGGGTTAGGTTAGTTTGTGATACGTTATAGACGTATATAATGTTCCCACCGAGAACGGGGGCCGATACGCCAGGAATGTTGTAAAATAATACATCCGAGATGATAGCCTGCCTTAGGTTAGGACATATAACGCTATAAACGTATATAATATTCCAACCGAGATGTACGGGACGTCACTAACGGGGTTCTGTAAAACATTACCAGCGAGGGCCCAGATGTGTTAGGTTAGGTTATATTACGTTATAGACCTATATAATGTTCCCACCGAGAAGTAGGGGCCGATACGCCAGGAATGTTGTAGAATACTGCATCCGAGATGATAGCCTGCATTAGGTCAGGATATATAACGCTATAGACGTATATAATATTCCAACCGAGATGTACGGGACGTCACGAACGAGATTCTGTAAAACATTACCAGCGAGGGGCTAGATGTGTTAGGTTAGGATATATTACGTTATAGACGAATATAATGTTCCCACCGAGAAGTAGGGGCCGATATGCCAGGAATGTTGTAAAATACTGCATCCGAAATGGTGGCCTGCCTTAGGTTAGGATATATAACGCTATAGACGTATTTAATATCCCAATCGAGATGTACGGGACGGCACGAACGGGATTCTGTAAAACATTACCAGCGAGGGGCTAGATGTGTTAGGTTAGGTTATATTACGTTATAGACCTATATAATGTTCCCACCGAGAAGTACGGGCCGATACGCTAGGAATGTTGTAGAAATCTACATCCGAGATGATAGCCTGCCTTAGGTTAGGATATATAACGCTATAGACGTATATAATATTCCAACCGAGATGTACGGGACGTCACTAACGAGGTTCTGTAAAACATTACCAGCGAGGGCCTAGATGTGTTAGGTTAGGTTATATTACGTTATAGAACTATATAATGTTCCCACCGAGAAGTAGGGGCCGATACGCCAGGAATGTTGTAGAATACTGCATCCAAGATGATAGCCCGCATTAGGTTAGGATATATAACGCTATAGACGTATATAATATTCCAACCGAGATGTACGGGACGTCACGAACGAGATTCTGTAAAACATTACCAGCCAGGGTCTAGATGTGTTACGTTAGGATATATTACGTTATAGACGAATATAATGTTCCCACCGAGAAGTAGGGGCCGATACGCCAGGAATGTTGTAGAATACTGCATCCGAGATGATAGCCTGCATTAGGTTAGGATATATAACGCTATAGACGTATATAATATTCCAACCGAGATGTACGGGACGTCACGAACGAGATTCTGTAAAACATTACCAGCGAGGGGCTAGATGTGTTAGGTTAGGATGTGATACGTTATAGACGTGTATAATGTTCCCACCGAGACGCAGGGGCCGATACGCCAGGAATGTTGTAAAATACTACATCCGAGATGTTAGCCTGCCTTACGTTAGGAAATATATCGCTGTAGACGTATATAATATCCCAACCCAGATGTACGGGACGACAGGAACGGGATTCTGTAAAACATTACCAGCGAGGGGCTAGATGGGTTAGGTTAGTTTGTGATACGTTATAGACGTATATAATGTTCCCACCGAGAACGGGGGCCGATACGCCAGGAATGTTGTAAAATAATACATCCGAGATGATAGCCTGCCTTAGGTTAGGACATATAACGCTATAGACGTATATAATATTCCAACCGAGATGTACGGGACGTCACTAACGAGGTTCTGTAAAACATTACCAGCGAGGGCCTAGATGTGTTAGGTTAGGTTATATTACGTTATAGACGTATATAATGTTCCCACCGAGAAGTAGGGGCCGATACGCCAGGAATGTTGTAGAATACTGCATCCGAGATGATAGCCTGCATTAGGTTAGGATATATAACGCTATAGACGTATATAATATTCCAACCGAGATGTACGGGACGTCACGATCGAGATTCTGTAAAACATTACCAGCCAGGGCCTAGATGTGTTAGGTTAGGATATATTACGTTATAGACGAATATAATGTTCCCACCGAGAAGTAGGGGCCGATACGCCAGGAATGTTGTAGAATACTGCATCCGAGATGATAGCCTGCATTAGGTTAGGATATATAACGCTATAGACGTATATAATATTCCAACCGAGATGTACGGGACGTCACGAACGAGATTCTGTAAAACATTACCATCCAGGGCCTAGATGTGTTACGTTAGGATATATTACGTTATAGACGAATATAATGTTCCCACCGAGAAGTAGGGGCCGATATGCCAGGAATGTTGTAAAGTACTGCATCCGAGATGGTGGCCTGCCTTAGGTTAGGATATATAACGCTATAGACGTACATAATATTCCAACCGAGATGTACGGGACGTCACGAACGAGATTCTGTAAAACATTACCAGCCAGGGCCTAGATGTGTTAGGTTAGGATATATTACGTTATAGACGAATATAATGTTCCCACCGAGAAGTAGGGGCCGATACGCCAGGAATGTTGTAAAATACTACATCCGAGATGTTAGCCTGCCTTACGTTAGGATATATATCGCTGTAGACGTATATAATATCCCAACCCAGATGTACGGGACGACAGGAACGGGATTCTGTAAAACATTACCAGCGAGGGGCTAGATGGGTTAGGTTAGTTTGTGATACGTTATAGACGTATATAATGTTCCCACCGAGAACGGGGGCCGATACGCCAGGAATGTTGTAAAATAATACATCCGAGATGATAGCCTGCCTTAGGTTAGGACATATAACGCTATAGACGTATATAATATTCCAACCGAGATGTACGGGACGTCACGAACGAGATTCTGTAAAACATTACCAGCCAGGGCCTAGATGTGTTACGTTAGGATATATTACGTTATAGACGAATATAATGTTCCCACCGAGAAGTAGGGGCCGATATGCCAGGAATGTTGTAAAGTACTGCATCCGAGATGGTGGCCTGCCTTAGGTTAGGATATATAACGCTATAGACGTATTTAATATCCCAATCGAGACGTACGGAACGACACGAACGCGATTCTGTAAAACATTATCAGCGAGGGGCTAGATGTGTTAGGTTAGGTTATATTACGTTATAGACCTATATAATGTTCCCATCGAGAAGTACGGGCCGATACGCCAGGAATGTTTTAAAATACTGCATCCGAGATGGTAGCCTGTCTTAAGCTAGGATATATAACGCTATAGACGTATATAATATCCCAATCGAGACGTACTGGACGACACGAACGCGATTCTGTAAAATGTTACCAGCGAGGGGCTAGATGGGTTAGGTTAGGTTATATTACGTTATAGACGAATATAATGATCCCACCGAGAAGTAGGGGCCGATACGCCGGGAATGTTGTAAAATACTGCATCCGAGATGATGGCCTGCCTTAGGTTAGGATATATAACGCTATAGACGTATTTAATATCCCACTCGAGACGTACGGAACGACACGAACGCGATTCTGTAAAACATTACCAGCGAGGGGCTAGATGTGTTAGGTTAGGTTATATTACGTTATAGACCTATATAATGTTCCCACCGAGAAGTACGGGCCGATACGCTAGGAATGTTGTAGAAATCTACATCCGAGATGATAGCCTGCCTTAGGTTAGGATATATAACGCTATAGACGTATATAATATTCCAACCGAGATGTACGGGACGTCACTAACGAGGTTCTGTAAAACATTACCAGCGAGGGCCTAGATGTGTTAGGTTAGGTTATATTACGTTATAGAACTATATAATGTTCCCACCGAGTAGTAGGGGCCGATACGCCAGGAATGTTGTAGAATACTGCATCCAAGATGATAGCCCGCATTAGGTTAGGATATATAACGCTATAGACGTATATAATATTCCAACCGAGATGTACGGGACGTCACGAACGAGATTCTGTAAAACATTACCAGCCAGGGTCTAGATGTGTTACGTTAGGATATATTACGTTATAGACGAATATAATGTTCCCACCGAGAAGTAGGGGCCGATATGCCAGGAATGTTGTAAAATACTGCATCCGAGATGATGGCCTGCCTTAGGTTAGGATATATAACGCTATAGACGTATATAATATCCCAACCGAGATGTACGGGACGACACGAACGGGATTCTGTAAAACATTACCAGCGAGGGGCTAGATGTGTTAGGTTAGGTTATATTACGTTATAGACGAATATAATGTTCCCACCGAGAAGTAGGGGCCGATACGCCAGGAATGTTGTAAAATACTACATCCGAGATGTTAGCCTGCCTTAGGTTAGGATATATAACGCTATAGACGTATATAATATTCCAACCGAGATGTACGGGACGGCACGAACGGGATTCTGTAAAACATTACCAGCGAGGGGCTAGATGTGTTAGGTTAGGTTATATTACGTTATAGACCTATATAATGTTCCCACCGAGGAGTAGGGGCCGATACGCCAGGAATGTTGTAAAATACAACATCCGAGATGTCAGCCTGCCTTACGTTAGGATATACATCGCTGTAGACGTATATAATATTCCAACCGAGATGTACGGGACGTCACGAACGAGATTCTGTAAAACATTACCAGCCAGGGCCTAGATGTGTTAGGTTAGGATATATTACGTTATAGACGAATATAATGTTCCCACCGAGAAGTAGGGGCCGATATGCCAGGAATGTTGTAAAATACTGCATCCGAGATGGTGGCCTGCCTTAGGTTAGGATATATAACGCTATAGACGTATTTAATATCCCAATCGAGACGTACGGAATGACAAGAACGCGATTCTGTAAAACATTATCAGCGAGGGGCTAGATGTGTTAGGTTAGGTTATATTACGTTATAGACCTATATAATGTTCCCATCGAGAAGTACGGGCCGATACGCCAGGAATGTTGTAGAATACTACATCTAAGATGATAGCCTGCCTTAGGTTAGGATATATAACGCTATAGACGTATATAATATTCCAACCGAGATGTACGGGACGGCACGAACGGGATTCTGTAAAACATTACCAGCGAGGGGCTAGATGTGTTAGGTTAGGTTAGATTACGTTATAGACGAATATAATGTTCCCACCGAGGAGTAGGGGCCGATACGCCAGGAATGTTGTAAAATACAACATCCGAGATGTCAGCCTGCCTTACGTTAGGATATATATCTCTGTAGACGTATATAATATCCCAACCGAGATGTACGGGACGACAGGAACGGGATTCTGTATCACATTACCAGAGAGGGGCTAGATGGGTTAGGTTAGTTTGTGATACGTTATATACGTATATAATGTTCCCACCGAGAACGGGGGCCGATACGCCAGGAATGTTGTAAAATAATACATCCGAGATGATAGCCTGCCTTAGGTTAGGATATATAACCCTATAGACGTATATAATATTCCAACCGAGATGTACGGGACGTCACTAACGAGGTTCTGTAAAACATTACCAGCGAGGGCCTAGATGTGTTAGGTTAGGTTATATTACGTTATAGACCTATATAATGTTCCCACCGCGAAGTAGGGGCCGATACGCCAGGAATGTTGTAGAATACTGCATCCGAGATGATAGCCTGCATTAGGTTAGGATATATAACGCTATAGACGTATATAATATTCCAACCGAGATGTACGGGACGTAACGAGCGGGATTCTGTAAAACATTACCAGCGAGGGGCTAGATTTGTTAGGTGAGGTTATATTACGTTATAGACCTATATAATGTTCCCCCCGAGAAGTAGGGCCGATACGCCAGGAATGGCGTAAAATACTGCATCCGAGATGTTAGGCTGCCTTAGGTTAGGATATATAACGCTGTAGACGTACACAATGTCCCAACCGAGACGTACGGGAAGACAGGAACGGGATTCTGTAAAACATTACCAGCGAGGGGCTAGATGGGTTAGGTTAGGTTGTGATACGTTATAGACGTATATAATGTTCCCACCGAGATGTAGCTGCCGATATGCCAGGAATGTTGTAAAATACTGCATCCGAGATGATGGCCTGCCTTAGGTTAGGATATATAACGCTATAGACGTATATAATATCCCAGTCGACGTACGGAACGTCACGAACAGGATTCTGTAAAACATTACCAGCGAGGGGCTAAATGTGTTAGGTTAGGTTATATTACGTTATAGACGAATATAATGTTCCCACCGAGAAGTAGGGGCCGATATGCCAGGAATGTTGTAAAATACTACAACCGAGATGTTAGCCTGCCTTACGTTAGGATATATATCGCTGTAGAGGTTTATAATGTCCCAACCGAGACGTACGGGACGACAGGAACGGGATTCTGTAAAACATTACCAGCGAGGGGCTAGATGGGTTAGGCTAGGTTGTGATATGTTATAGACGTGTATAATGTTCCCACCGAGAAGCAGGGGCCGATACGCCAGGAATGTTGTAGAATACTGCATCCGAGATGATAGCCTGCCTTACGTTAGGATATATATCGCTGTAGACGTATATAATATCCCAACCGAGATGTACGGGACGACAGGAACGGGATTCTGTAAAACATTACCAGCGAGAGGCTAGATGGGTTAGGTTAGTTTGTGATACGTTATATACGTATATAATGTTCCCACCGAGAACGGGGGCCGATACGCCAGGAATGTTGTAAAATAATACATCCGAGATGATAGCCTGCCTTAGGTTAGGATATATAACCCTATAGACGTATATAATATTCCAACCGAGATGTACGGGACGTAACGAGCGGGATTCTGTAAAACATTACCAGCGAGGGGCTAGATGGGTTAGGTTAGGTTATATTACGTTATAGACCTATATAATGTTCCCCCCGAGAAGTAGGGCCGATACGCCAGGAATGGCGTAAAATACTGCATCCGAGATGTTAGGCTGCCTTAGGTTAGGATATATAACGCTGTAGACGTACACAATGTCCCAACCGAGACGTACGGGACGACAGGAACGGGATTCTGTAAAACATTACCAGCGAGGGGCTAGATGAGTTAGGTTAGGTTGTGATACGTTATAGACGTATATAATGTTCCCACCGAGATGTAGCTGCCGATATGCCAGGAATGTTGTAAAATACTGCATCCGAGATGATGGCCTGCCTTAGGTTAGGATATATAACGCTATAGACGTATATAATATCCCAGTCGACGTACGGAACGTCAAGAACAGGATTCTGTAAAACATTACCAGCGAGGGGCTAAATGTGTTAGGTTAGGTTATATTACGTTATAGACGAATATAATGTTCCCACCGAGAAGTAGGGGCCGATACGCCAGGAATATTGTAAAATACTACATCCGAGATGTTAGCCTGCCTTACGTTAAGATATATATCGCTGTAGACGTTTATAATGTCCCAACACAGACGTACGGGACGGAACGAACGGGATTCCGTAAAACATTACCAGCGAGGGGCTAGATGGGTTAGGTTAGGTTATGTTACGTTATAGACGAATATAATGTTCCCACCGAGAAGTAGGGGCCGATACGTCAGAAATGTTGTAAAATACTACATCCGAGATGATAGCCTGCCTTAGGTTAGGATATATATCGCTGTAGACGTATATAACGTCCCAACCGAGACGTACGGGACGAAACGAACGGGATTCTGTAAAACATTGCCAGCGAGGGGCTAGATGGGTTAGGTTAGTTTGTGATACGTTATAAACGTATATAATGTTCCCACCGTGAAGTAGGGGCCGATACGCCAGGCATGTTGTAAAATACTGCATCCGAGATGATAGCCTGCATTAGGTTAGGATATATAACTCTATAGACGCATATAATATTCCAACCGAGATGTACGGGACGGCACGAACGGGATTCTGTAAAACATTACCAGCGAGGGTCTAGATGTGTTTGGTTAGGTTAGATTACGTTATAGACGAATATAATGTTCCCACCGAGAAGTAGGGGCCGATACGCCAGGAATGTTGTAAAATACAACATCCGAGATGTCAGCCTGCCTTACGTTAGGATATATATCGCTGTAGACGTTTATAATGTCCCAAACAAGAGGTACGGGACGACAGGAACGGGATTCTGTAAAACATTACCAGCGAGGGGCTAGATGTGTTAGGTTAGGTTGTGATACGTTATAGACATATATAATATTCCCACCGTGAAGTTGGGCCGATACGCCAGGAATGTTGTAAAATACTACATCCGAGATGATAGCCTGCCTTAGGTTAGGATATATAATGCTATAGACGTATATAATATTCCAACCGAGATATACGGGACGTCACTAACGAGGTTCTGTATCACATTACCAGAGAGGGGCTAGATGTGTTAGGTTAGGGTATATTACGTTATAGACGAATATAATGTTCCCACCGAGAAGTAGGGGCCGATACGCCAGGAATGTTGTAGAATACTACATCCAAGATGATAGCCTGCCTTAGGTTAGGATATATAACGCTATAGACGTATATAATATCCCAACCGAGATGTACGGGACGGCACGAACGGGATTCTGTAAAACATTACCAGCGAGGGGCTAGATGTGTTAGGTTAGGATATATTACGTTATAGACGAATATAATGTTCCCACCGAGAAGTAGGAGCCGATGCGCCAGGAATGTTGTAGATTACTGCATCCGAGATGATGGCCTGCCTTAGGTTAGGATATATATCGCTGTAGACGTATATAATATCCCAACCGAGATGTACGGGACGACACGAACGCGATTCTGTAAAACATTACCAGCGAGGTGCTAGATGGGTTAGGCTAGGTTGTGATACGTTATAGACGTATATAATGTTCCCACCGAGAAGTAGGGGCCGATATGCCAGGAATGTTGTAAAATACTACACCCGAGATGTTAGCCTGCCTTAGGTTAGGATATATATCGCTGTAGAGGTTTATAATGTCCCAACCGAGACGTACGGGACGACAGGAACGGGATTCTGTAAAACATTACCAGCGATGGGCTAGATGGGTTAAGCTAGGTTGTGATACGTTATAGACGTGTATAATGTTCCCACCGAGAAGCAGGGGCCGATACGCCAGGAATGTTGTAGAATACTGCATCCGAGATGATAGCCTGCCTTACGTTAGGATATATATCGCTGTAGACGTATATAATATCCCAACCGAGATGTACGGGACGACAGAAACGGGATTCTGTAAAACATTACCAGCGAAGGGCTAGATGGGTTAGGTTAGTTTGTGATACGTTATATACGTATATAATGTTCCCACCGAGAACGGGGGCCGATACGCCAGGAATGTTGTAAAATAATACATCCGAGATGATAGCCTGCCTTAGGTTAGGATATATAACCCTATAGACGTATATAATATTCCAACCGAGATGTACGGGACGTCACTAACGAGGTTCTGTAAAACATTACCAGCGAGGGCCTAGATGTGTTAGGTTAGGTTATATTACGTTATAGACCTATATAATGTTCCCACCGCGAAGTAGGGGCCGATACGCCAGGAATGTTGTAGAATACTGCATCCGAGATGATAGCCTGCATTAGGTTAGGATATATAACGCTATAGACGTATATAATATTCCAACCGAGATGTACGGGGCGTAACGAGCGGGATTCTGTAAAACATTACCAGCGAGGGGCTAGATTTGTTAGGTGAGGTTATATTACGTTATAGACCTATATAATGTTCCCCCCGAGAAGTAGGGCCGATACGCCAGGAATGGCGTAAAATACTGCATCCGAGATGTTAGGCTGCCTTAGGTTAGGATATATAACGCTGTAGACGTACACAATGTCCCAACCGAGACGTACGGGACGACAGGAACGGGATTCTGTAAAACATTACCCGCGAGGGGCTAGATGGGTTAGGTTAGGTTGTGATACGTTATAGACGTATATAATGTTCCCACCGTGAAGTAGGGGCCGATACGCCAGGCATGTTGTAAAATACTGCATCCGAGATGATAGCCTGCATTAGGTTCGGATATATAACTCTATAGACGCATAAAATATTCCAACCGATATGTACGGGACGGCACGAACGGGATTCTGTAAAACATTACCAGCGAGGGTCTAGATGTGTTTGGTTAGGTTAGATTACGTTATAGACGAATATAATGTTCCCACCGAGAAGTAGAGGCCGATATGCCAGGAATGTTGTAAAATACTACATCCGAGATGATAGCCTGCCTCAGGTTAGGATATATAACGCTATAGACGTATATAATATTCCAACCGAGATGTACGGGACGTAACGAGCGGGATTCTGTAAAACATTACCAGCGAGGGGCTAGATTTGTTAGGTGAGGTTATATTACGTTATAGACCTATATAATGTTCCCCCCGAGAAGTAGGGCCGATACGCCAGGAATGGCGTAAAATACTGCATCCGAGATGTTAGGCTGCCTTAGGTTAGGATATATAACGCTGTAGACGTACACAATGTCCCAACCGAGACGTACGGGACGACAGGAACGGGATTCTGTAAAACATTACCAGCGAGGGGCTAGATGGGTTAGGTTAGGTTGTGATACGTTATAGACGTATATAATGTTCCCACCGAGATGTAGCTGCCGATATGCCAGGAATGTTGTAAAATACTGCATCCGAGATGATGGCCTGCCTTAGGTTAGGATATATAACGCTATAGACGTATTTAATATCCCAATCGAGACGTACGGAATGACACGAACGCGATTCTGTAAAACATTATCAGCGAGGGGCTAGATGTGTTAGGTTAGGTTATATTACGTTATAGACCTATATAATGTTCCCATCGAGAAGTACGGGCCGATACGCCAGGAATGTTGTAGAATACTACATCCAAGATGATAGCCTGCCTTAGGTTAGGATATATAACGCTATAGACGTATATAATATCCCAACCGAGATGTACGGGACGACAGGAACGGGATTCTGTATCACATTACCAGAGAGGGGCTAGATGGGTTAGGTTAGGTTGTGATACGTTATAGACGTATATAATGTTCCCAGCGAGAAGTAGGGGCCGATATGCCAGGAATGTTTTAAAATACTGCATCCGAGATGGTAGCCTGTCTTAAGCTAGGATATATAACGCTATAGACGTATATAATATCCCAATCGAGATGTACGGGACGACACGAACGCGATTCTGTAAAATGTTACCAGCGAGGGGCTAGATGGGTTAGGTTAGGTTATATTACGTTATAGACGAATATAATGATCCCACCGAGAAGTAGGGGCCGATACGCCGGGAATGTTGTAAAATACTACATCCGAGATGTTAGCCTACCTTAGGTTAGGATATATAACGCTATAGACGTATATAATATTCCAACCGAGATGTACGGGACGACAGGAACGGGATTCTGTATCACATTACCAGAGAGGGGCTAGATGTGTCAGGTTAGGATATATTACGTTATAGACGAATATAATGTTCCCACCGAGAAGTAGGGGCCGATACGCCAGGAATGTTGTAAATTACTGCATCCGAGATGATGGCCTGCCTTAGGTTAGGATATATATCGCTGTAGACGTATATAATATCCCAACCGATATGTACGGGACGACACGAACGCGATTCTGTAAAACATTACCAGCGAGGGGCTAGATGGGTTAGGCTAGGTTGTGATACGTTATAGACGTATATAATGTTCCCACCGAGAAGTAGGGGCCGATATGCCAGGAATGTTGTAAAATACTACACCCGAGATGTTAGCCTGCCTTACGTTAGGATATATATCGCTGTAGAGGTTTATAATGTCCCAACCGAGACGTACGGGACGACAGGAACGGGATTCTGTAAAACATTACCAGCGAGGGGCTAGATGGGTTAGGCTAGGTTGTGATACGTTATAGACGAATATAATGATCCCACCGAGAAGTAGGGGCCGATACGCCGGGAATGTTGTAAAACACTACATCCGAGATGTTAGCCTACCTTAGGTTAGGATATATAACGCTATAGACGTATATAATATTCCAACCGAGATGTACGGGACGACAGGAACGGGATTCTGTATCACATTACCAGCCAGGGCCTAGATGTGTTAGGTTAGGATATATTACGTTATAGACGAATATAATGTTCCCACCGAGAAGTAGGGGCCGATATGCCAGGAATGTTTTTAAATAATGCATCCGAGATGGTGGCCTGCCTTAGGGTAGGATATATAACGCTATAGACGTATTTAATATCCCAATCGAGACGTACGGAATGACACGAACGCGATTCTGTAAAACATTATCAGCGAGAGGCTAGATTTGTTAGGTTAGGTTATATTACGTTATAGACCTATATAATGTTCCCATCGAGAAGTACGGGCCGATACGCCAGGAATGTTGTAGAATACTACATCCAAGATGATAGCCTGCCTTAGGTTAGGATATATAACGCTATAGACGTATATAATATTCCAACCGAGATGTACGGGACGGCACGAACGGGATTCTGTAAAACATTACCAGCGAGGGGCTAGATGTGTTAGGTTAGGTTAAATTACGTTATAGACGAATATAATGTTCCCACCGAGGAGTAGGGGCCGATACGCCAGGAATGTTGTAGATTACTGCATCCGAGATGATGGCCTGCCTTAGGTTAGGATATATATCGCTGTAGACGTATATAATATCCCAACCGAGATGTACGGGACGACACGAACGCGATTCTGTAAAACATTACCAGCGAGGGGCTAGATGTGTTATGTTAGGTTATATTACCTTATAGACCTATATAATGTTCCCACCGAGAAATAGGGGCCGATACGCCAGGAATGTTGTAAAATAATACATCCGAGATGATAGCCTGCCTTAGGTTAGGATATATAACGCTATAGACGTATATAATATTCCAACCGAGATGTACGGGACGCCACTAACGAGGTTCTGTAAAACATTACCAGCGAGGGCCTAGATGTGTTATGTTAGGTTATATTACGTTATAGACCTATATAATGTTCCCACCGCGAAGTAGGGGCCGATACGCCAGGAATCTTGTAGAATACTGCATCCGAGATGATAGCCTGCATTAGGTTAGGATATATAACGCTATAGACGTATATAATATTCCAACCGAGATGTACGGGACGTCACGAACGAGATTCTGTAAAACATTACCAGCCAGGGCCTAGATGTGTTATGTTAGGATATATTACGTTATAGACGAATATAATGATCCCACCGAGAAGTAGGGGCCGATACGCCGGGAATGTTGTAAAACACTACATCCGAGATGTTAGCCTACCTTAGGTTAGGATATATAACGCTATAGACGTATATAATATTCCAACCGAGATGTACGGGACGACAGGAACGGGATTCTGTATCACATTACCAGCCAGGGCCTAGATGTGTTAGGTTAGGATATATTACGTTATAGACGAATATAATGTTCCCACCGAGAAGAAGGGGCCGATATGCCAGGAATGTTGTAAAATACTGCATCCGAGATGGTGGCCTGCCTTAGGTTAGGATATATAACGCTATAGACGTATTTAATATCCCAATCGAGACGTACGGAATGACACGAACGCGATTCTGTAAAACATTATCAGCGAGGGGCTAGATTTGTTAGGTTAGGATATATTACGTTATAGACGAATATAATGTTCCCACCGAGAAGTAGGGGCCGATATGCCAGGAATGTTGTAAAATACTGCATCCGAGATGATGGCCTGCCTTAGGTTAGGATATATAACGCTATAGACGTATTTAATATCCCAATCGAGACGTACGGAACGACACGAACGCGATTCTGTAAAACATTACCAGCGAGGGGCTAGATGTGTTAGGTTAGGTTATATTACGTTATAGACCTATGTAATGTTCCCACCGAGAAGTAGGGACCGATACGCCAGGAATGTTGTAGATTACTGCATCCGAGATGATGGCCTGTCTTAGGTTAGTATATATAACGCTATAGACGTATATAATATCCCAATCGAGACGTACGGAACGTCACGAACGCGATTCTGTAAAACATTACCAGCGAGGGGCTAGATGTGTTATGTTAGGTTATATAACCTTATAGACCTATATAATGTTCCCACCGAGAAATAGGGGCCGATACGCCAGGAATGTTGTAGAATACTACATCCGAGATGATAGCCTGCCTTAGGTTAGGATATATAACGCTGTAGACGTATATAATATTCCAACCGAGATGTACGGCACGGCACGAACGGGATTCTGTAAAATGTTACCAGCGAGGGGCTAGATGGGTTAGGTTAGGTTATATTACGTTATAGACATATATAATGTTCCAACCGAGAAGTACGGGCCGATACGCCAGGAATGTTGTAGAATACTACATCCAAGATGATAGCCTGCCTTAGATAAGGATATATAACGCTATAGACGTATATAATATTCCAACCGAGATGTACGGGACGGCACGAACGGGATTCTGTAAAACATTACCAGCGAGCGGCTAGATGTGTTAGGTTAGGTTAGATTACGTTATAGACGAATATAATGTTCCCACCCAGAAGTAGGGGCCGATACGCCAGGAATGTTGTAAAATACAACATCGTAACCGAGATGTACGGGACGACACGAACGAGATTCTGTAAAACATTACCAGCCAGGGCCTAGATGTGTTATGTTAGGATATATTACGTTATAGACGAATATAATGTTCCCACCGAGAAGTAGGGGCCGATATGCCAGGAATGTTGCAAAATACTGCATCCGAGATGATGGCCTGCCTTAGGTTAGGATATATAACGCTATAGACGTATTTAATATCCCAATCGAGACGTACGGAACGACACGAACGCGATTCTGTAAAACATTACCAGCGAGGGGCTAGATGTGTTAGGTTAGGTTATATTACGTTATAGACCTATGTAATGTTCCCACCGCGAAGTAGGGGCCGATACGCCAGGAATCTTGTAGAATACTGCATCCGAGATGATAGCCTGCATTAGGTTAGGATATATAACGCTATAGACGTATATAATATTCCAACCGAGATGTACGGCACGGCACGAACGGGATTCTGTAAAATGTTACCAGCGAGGGGCTAGATGGGTTAGGTTAGGTTATATTACGTTATAGACCTATATAATGTTCCCACCGAGAAGTACGGGCCGATACGCCAGGAATGTTGTAGAATACTACATCCAAGATGATAGCCTGCCTTAGATAAGGATATATAACGCTATAGACGTATATAATATTTCAACCGAGATGTACGGGACGGCACGAACGGGATTCTGTAAAACATTACCAGCGAGGGGCTAGATGTGTTAGGTTAGGTTAGATTACGTTATAGACGAATATAATGTTCCCACCCAGAAGTAGGGGCCGATACGCCAGGAATGTTGTAAAATAATACATCCGAGATGATAGCCTGCATTAGGTTAGGATATATAACGCTATAGACGTATATAATATTCCAACCGAGATGTACGGGACGTCACGAACGAGATTCTGTAAAACATTACCAGCCAGGGCCTAGATGTGTTATGTTAGGATATATTACGTTATAGACGAATATAATGTTCCCACCGAGAAGTAGGGGCCGATATGCCAGGAATGTTGCAAAATACTGCATCCGAGATGATGGCCTGCCTTAGGTTAGGATATATAACGCTATAGACGTATTTAATATCCCAATCGAGACGTACGGAACGACACGAACGGGATTCTGTAAAATGTTACCAGCGAGGGGCTAGATGTGTTAGGTTAGGTTAGATTACGTTATAGACGAATATAATGTTCCCACCCAGAAGTAGGGGCCGATACGCCAGGAATGTTGTAAAATACAACATCGTAACCGAGATGTACGGGACGACACGAACGCGATTCTGTAAAACATTACCAGCGAGGGGCTAAATGGGTTAGGTTAGGATGTGATACGTTATAGACGTGTATAATGTTCCCGCCGAGAAGTAGGGGCCGATACGCCAGGAATGTTGTAAAATACTACATCCGAGATGATAGCATGTCTTACGTTAGGATATATATCGCTGTAGACGTATATAAAGTCCCAACCGAGACGTACGGGACGACAGGAACGGGATTCTGTAAAACATTACCAGCGAGGGGCTAGATGGGTTAGGTTAGGATGTGATACGTTATAGACGTGTATAATGTTCCCACCGAGAAGCAGGGGCCGATACGCCAGGAATGTTGTAAAATACTACATCCGAGATGTTAGCCTGCCTTACGTTAGGATATATATCGCTGTAGACGTATATAATATCCCAACCGAGATGTACCGGACGACAGGAACGGGATTCTGTATCACATTACGAGAGAGGGGCTAGATGGGTTAGGTTAGGTTGTGATACGTTATAGACGTATATAACGTTCCCACCGAGAAGTAGGGGCCGATATGCCAGGAATGTTTTAAAATACTGCATCCGAGATGATAGCCTGCCTTAAGCTAGGATATATAACGCTATAGACGTACATAATATCCCAATCTAGACGTACGGGACGACACGAACGCGATTCTGTAAAATGTTACCAGCGAGGGGCTAGATGTGTTATGTTAGGTTATATTACGTTATAGACCTATATAATGTTCCCACCGAGAAGTAGGGGCCGATACGCCAGGAATGTTGTAGAATACTACATCCGAGATGACAGCCTGCCTTACGTTAGGATATATATCCCTGTAGACGTTTATAATGTCCCAACCGAGACGTCCGGGACGAAACGAACGGGATTCTGTAAAACATTACCAGCGAGGCGCTAGATGGGTTAGGTTAGGTTATGTTACGTTATAGACGAATATAATGTTCCCACAGAGAAGTAGGGACCGATACGTCAGGAATGTTATAAAATACTACATCCGAGATGATAGCCTGCCTTAGGATAGGATATATATCGCTGTAGACGTATATAACGTCCCAACCGAGACGTACGGGTCGAAACGAATGGGATTCTGTAAAACATTACCAGCGAGGGGCTAGATGAGTTAGGTTAGTTTGTGATACGTTATAGACGTAATACAATGTTCCCACCGAGAACGGGGGCCGATACGCCAGGAATGTTGTAAAATAATACATCCGAGATGATAGCCTGCCTTAGGTTAGGATATATAACGCTATAGACGTATATAATATTCCAACCGAGATGTACGGGACGCCACTAACGAGGTTCTGTAAAACATTACCAGCGAGGGCCTAGATGTGTTAGGTTAGGTTATATTACGTTATAGACCTATATAATGTTCCCACCGCGAAGTAGGGGCCGATACGCCAGGAATCTTGTAGAATACTGCATCCGAGATGATAGCCTGCATTAGGTTAGGATATATAACGCTATAGACGTATATAATATTCCAACCGAGATGTACGGGACGTCACGAACGAGATTCTGTAAAACATTACCAGCCAGGGCCTAGATGTGTTATGTTATGATATATTACGTTATAGACGAATATAATGTTCCCACCGAGAAGTAGGGGCCGATATGCCAGGAATGTTGCAAAATACTGCATCCGAGATGATGGCCTGCCTTAGGTTAGGATATATAACGCTATAGACGTATTTAATATCCCAATCGAGACGTACGGAACGACACGAACGGGATTCTGTAAAATGTTACCAGCGAGGGGCTAGATGTGTTAGGTTAGGTAATATTACGTTATAGACCTATGTAATGTTCCCACCGAGAAGTAGGGGCCGATACGCCAGGAATGTTGTAGATTACTGCATCCGAGATGATGGCCTGCCTTAGGTTAGGATATATAACGCTATAGACGTATATAATATCCCTATCGAGACGTACGGAACGGCACGAACGGGATTCTGTAAAACATTACCAGCGAGGGGCTAGATGTGTTAGGTTAGGTTAGATTACGTTATAGACGAATATAATGTTCCCACTCAGAAGTAGGGGCCGATACGCCAGGAATGTTGTAAAATACAACATCGTAACCGAGATGTACGGGACGACACGAACGCGATTCTATAAAACATTACCAGCGAGGGGCTAAATGGGTTAGGTTAGGATGTGATACGTTATAGACGTGTATAATGTTCCCGCCGAGAAGTAGGGGCCGATACGCCAGGAATGTTGTAAAATACTACATCCGAGATGATAGCCTGTCTTACGTTAGGATATATATCGCTGTAGACGTATATAAAGTCCCAACCGAGACGTACGGGACGACAGGAACGGGATTCTGTAAAACATTACCAGCGAGGGGCTAGATGGGTTAGGTTAGGATGTGATACGTTATAGACGTGTATAATGTTCCCACCGAGAAGCAGGGGCCGATACGCCAGGAATGTTGTAAAATACTACATCCGAGATGTTAGCCTGCCTTACGTTAGGATATATATCGCTGTAGACGTATATAATATCCCAACCGAGATGTACCGGACGACAGGAACGGGATTCTGTATCACATTACGAGAGAGGGGCTAGATGGGTTAGGTTAGGTTGTGATACGTTATAGACGTATATAACGTTCCCACCGAGAAGTAGGGGCCGATATGCCAGGAATGTTTTAAAATACTGCATCCGAGATGATAGCCTGCCTTAAGCTAGGATATATAACGCTATAGACGTACATAATATCCCAATCTAGACGTACGGGACGACACGAACGCGATTCTGTAAAATGTTACCAGCGAGGGGCTAGATGTGTTATGTTAGGTTATATTACGTTATAGACCTATATAATGTTCCCACCGAGAAGTAGGGGCCGATACGCCAGGAATGTTGTAGAATACTACATCCGAGATGACAGCCTGCCTTACGTTAGGATATATATCCCTGTAGACGTTTATAATGTCCCAACCGAGACGTCCGGGACGAAACGAACGGGATTCTGTAAAACATTACCAGCGAGGCGCTAGATGGGTTAGGTTAGGTTATGTTACGTTATAGACGAATATAATGTTCCCACAGAGAAGTAGGGACCGATACGTCAGGAATGTTATAAAATACTACATCCGAGATGATAGCCTGCCTTAGGATAGGATATATATCGCTGTAGACGTATATAACGTCCCAACCGAGACGTACGGGTCGAAACGAATGGGATTCTGTAAAACATTACCAGCGAGGGGCTAGATGAGTTAGGTTAGTTTGTGATACGTTATAGACGTATACAATGTTCCCACCGAGAACGGGGGCCGATACGCCAGGAATGTTGTAAAATAATACATCCGAGATGATAGCCTGCCTTAGGTTAGGATATATAACGCTATAGACGTATATAATATTCCAACCGAGATGTACGGGACGTCACGAACGAGATTCTGTAAAACATTACCAGCCAGGGCCTAGATGTGTTATGTTATGATATATTACGTTATAGACGAATATAATGTTCCCACCGAGAAGTAGGGGCCGATATGCCAGGAATGTTGCAAAATACTGCATCCGAGATGATGGCCTGCCTTAGGTTAGGATATATAACGCTATAGACGTATTTAATATCCCAATCGAGACGTACGGAACGACACGAACGGGATTCTGTAAAATGTTACCAGCGAGGGTCTAGATGTGTTAGGTTAGGTAATATTACGTTATAGACCTATGTAATGTTCCCACCGAGAAGTAGGGGCCGATACGCCAGGAATGTTGTAGATTACTGCATCCGAGATGATGGCCTGCCTTAGGTTAGGATATATAACGCTATAGACGTATATAATATCCCTATCGAGACGTACGGAACGGCACGAACGGGATTCTGTAAAACATTACCAGCGAGGGGCTAGATGTGTTAGGTTAGGTTAGATTACGTTATAGACGAATATAATGTTCCCACCCAGAAGTAGGGGCCGATACGCCAGGAATGTTGTAAAATACAACATCGTAACCGAGATGTACGGGACGACACGAACGCGATTCTGTAAAACATTACCAGCGAGGGGCTAAATGGGTTAGGTTAGGATGTGATACGTTATAGACGTGTATAATGTTCCCGCCGAGAAGTAGGGGCCGATACGCCAGGAATGTTGTAAAATACTACATCCGAGATGATAGCCTGTCTTACGTTAGGATATATATCGCTGTAGACGTATATAAAGTCCCAACCGAGACGTACGGGACGACAGGAACGGGATTCTGTAAAACATTACCAGCGAGGGGCTAGATGGGTTAGGTTACGATGTGATACGTTATAGACGTGTATAATGTTCCCACCGAGAAGCAGGGGCCGATACGCCAGGAATGTTGTAAAATACTACATCCGAGATGTTAGCCTGCCTTACGTTAGGATATATATCGCTGTAGACGTATATAATATCCCAACCGAGATGTACCGGACGACAGGAACGGGATTCTGTATCACATTACGAGAGAGGGGCTAGATGGGTTAGGTTAGGTTGTGATACGTTATAGACGTATATAACGTTCCCACCGAGAAGTAGGGGCCGATATGCCAGGAATGTTTTAAAATACTGCATCCGAGATGATAGCCTGCCTTAAGCTAGGATATATAACGCTATAGACGTACATAATATCCCAATCTAGACGTACGGGACGACACGAACGCGATTCTGTAAAATGTTACCAGCGAGGGGCTAGATGTGTTATGTTAGGTTATATTACGTTATAGACCTATATAATGTTCCCACCGAGAAGTAGGGGCCGATACGCCAGGAATGTTGTAGAATACTACATCCGAGATGACAGCCTGCCTTACGTTAGGATATATATCCCTGTAGACGTTTATAATGTCCCAACCGAGACGTCCGGGACGAAACGAACGGGATTCTGTAAAACATTACCAGCGAGGCGCTAGATGGGTTAGGTTAGGTTATGTTACGTTATAGACGAATATAATGTTCCCACAGAGAAGTAGGGACCGATACGTCAGGAATGTTATAAAATACTACATCCGAGATGATAGCCTGCCTTAGGTTAGGATATATATCGCTGTAGACGTATATAACGTCCCAACCGAGACGTACGGGTCGAAACGAATGGGATTCTATAAAACATTACCAGCGAGGGGCTAGATGAGTTAGGTTAGTTTGTGATACGTTATAGACGTATACAATGTTCCCACCGAGAACGGGGGCCGATACGCCAGGAATGTTGTAAAATAATACATCCGAGATGATAGCCTGCCTTAGGTTAGGATATATAACGCTATAGACGTATATAATATTCCAACCGAGATGTACGGGACGCCACTAACGAGGTTCTGTAAAACATTACCAGCGAGGGCCTAGATGTGTTAGGTTAGGTTATATTACGTTATAGACCTATATAATGTTCCCACCGCGAAGTAGGGGCCGATACGCCAGGAATCTTGTAGAATACTGCATCCGAGATGATAGCCTGCATTAGATTAGGATATATAACGCTATAGACGTATATAATATTCCAACCGAGATGTACGGGACGTCACGAACGAGATTCTGTAAAACATTACCAGCCAGGGCCTAGATGTGTTATGTTAGGATATATTACGTTATAGACGAATATAATGTTCCCACCGAGAAGTAGGGGCCGATATGCCAGGAATGTTGCAAAATACTGCATCCGAGATGATGGCCTGCCTTAGGTTAGGATATATAACGCTATAGACGCATTTAATATCCCAATCGAGACGTACGGAACGACACGAACGGGATTCTGTAAAATGTTACCAGCGAGGGGCTAGATGTGTTAGGTTAGGTTAGATTACGTTATAGACGAATATAATGTTCCCACCCAGAAGTAGGGGCCGATACGCCAGGAATGTTGTAAAATACAACATCGTAACCGAGATGTACGGGACGACACGAACGCGATTCTGTAAAACATTACCAGCGAGGGGCTAAATGGGTTAGGTTAGGATGTGATACGTTATAGACGTGTATAATGTTCCCGCCGAGAAGTAGGGGCCGATACGCCAGGAATGTTGTAAAATACTACATCCGAGATGATAGCCTGTCTTACGTTAGGATATATATCGCTGTAGACGTATATAAAGTCCCAACCGAGACGTACGGGACGACAGGAACGGGATTCTGTAAAACATTACCAGCGAGGGGCTAGATGGGTTAGGTTAGGATGTGATACGTTATAGACGTGTATAATGTTCCCACCGAGAAGCAGGGGCCGATACGCCAGGAATGTTGTAAAATACTACATCCGAGATGTTAGCCTGCCTTACGTTAGGATATATATCGTTGTAGACGTATATAATATCCCAACCGAGATGTACCGGACGACAGGAACGGGATTCTGTATCACATTACGAGAGAGGGGCTAGATGGGTTAGGTTAGGTTGTGATACGTTATAGACGTATATAATGTTCCCACCGAGAAGTAGGGGCCGATATGCCAGGAATGTTTTAAAATACTGCATCCGAGATGATAGCCTGCCTTAAGCTAGGATATATAACGCTATAGACGTACATAATATCCCAATCTAGACGTACGGGACGACACGAACGCGATTCTGTAAAATGTTACCAGCGAGGGGCTAGATGTGTTATGTTAGGTTATATTACGTTATAGACCTATATAATGTTCCCACCGAGAAGTAGGGGCCGATACGCCAGGAATGTTGTAGAATACTACATCCGAGATGACAGCCTGCCTTACGTTAGGATATATATCCCTGTAGACGTTTATAATGTCCCAACCGAGACGTACGGGACGAAACGAACGGGATTCTGTAAAACATTACCAGCGAGGGGCTAGATGAGTTAGGTTAGTTTGTGATACGTTATAGACGTATACAATGTTCCCACCGAGAACGGGGGCCGATACGCCAGGAATGTTGTAAAATAATACATCCGAGATGATAGCCTGCCTTAGGTTAGGATATATAACGCTATAGACGTATATAATATTCCAACCGAGATGTACGGGACGCCACTAACGAGGTTCTGTAAAACATTACCAGCGAGGGCCTAGATGTGTTAGGTTAGGTTATATTACGTTATAGACCTATATAATGTTCCCACCGCGAAGTAGGGGCCGATACGCCAGGAATCTTGTAGAATACTGCATCCGAGATGATAGCCTGCATTAGGTTAGGATATATAACGCTATAGACGTATATAATATTCCAACCGAGATGTACGGGACGTCACGAACGAGATTCTGTAAAACATTACCAGCCAGGGCCTAGATGTGTTATGTTAGGATATATTACGTTATAGACGAATATAATGTTCCCACCGAGAAGTAGGGGCCGATATGCCAGGAATGTTGCAAAATACTGCATCCGAGATGATGGCCTGCCTTAGGTTAGGATATATAACGCTATAGACGTATTTAATATCCCAATCGAGACGTACGGAACGACACGAACGGGATTCTGTAAAATGTTACCAGCGAGGGGCTAGATGTGTTAGGTTAGGTTATATTACGTTATAGACCTATGTAATGTTCCCACCGAGAAGTAGGGGCCGATACACCAGGAATGTTGTAGATTACTGCATCCGAGATGATGGCCTGCTTTAGGTTAGGATATATAACGCTATAGACGTATATAATATCCCAATCGAGACGTACGGAACGGCACGAACGGGATTCTGTAAAACATTACCAGCGAGGGGCTAGATGTGTTAGGTTAGGTTAGATTACGTTATAGACGAATATAATGTTCCCACCCAGAAGTAGGGGCCGATACGCCAGGAATGTTGTAAAATACAACATCGTTACCGAGATGTACGGGACGACACGAACGCGATTCTGTAAAACATTACCAGCGAGGGGCTAAATGGGTTAGGTTAGGATGTGATACGTTATAGACGTGTATAATGTTCCCGCCGAGAAGTAGGGGCCGATACGCCAGGAATGTTGTAAAATACTACATCCGAGATGATAGCCTGTCTTACGTTAGGATATATATCGCTGTAGACGTATATAAAGTCCCAACCGAGACGTACGGGACGACAGGAACGGGATTCTGTAAAACATTACCAGCGAGGGGCTAGATGGGTTAGGTTAGGATGTGATACGTTATAGACGTGTATAATGTTCCCACCGAGAAGTAGGGGCCGATACGCCAGGAATGTTGTAAAATACTACATCCGAGATGTTAGCCTGCCTTACGTTAGGATATATATCGCTGTAGACGTATATAATATCCCAACCGAGATGTACCGGACGACAGGAACGGGATTCTGTATCACATTACGAGAGAGGGGCTAGATGGGTTAGGTTAGGTTGTGATACGTTATAGACGTATATAATGTTCCCACCGAGAAGTAGGGGCCGATATGCCAGGAATGTTTTAAAATACTGCATCCGAGATGATAGCCTGCCTTAAGCTAGGATATATAACGCTATAGACGTACATAATATCCCAATCTAGACGTACGGGACGACACGAACGCGATTCTGTAAAATGTTACCAGCGAGGGGCTAGATGTGTTATGTTAGGTTATATTACGTTATAGACCTATATAATGTTCCCACCGAGAAGTAGGGGCCGATACGCCAGGAATGTTGTAGAATACTACATCCGAGATGACAGCCTGCCTTACGTTAGGATATATATCCCTGTAGACGTTTATAATGTCCCAACCGAGACGTACGGGACGAAACGAACGGGATTCTGTAAAACATTACCAGCGAGGGGCTAGAGGTGTTAGGTTAGGTTATGTTACGTTATAGACCTATGTAATGTTCCCACCCAGAAGTAGGGGCCGATACGCCAGGAATGTTGTAAAATACAACATCGTAACCGAGATGTACGGGACGACACGAACGCGATTCTGTAAAACATTACCAGCGAGGGGCTAAATGGGTTAGGTTAGGATGTGATACGTTATAGACGTGTATAATGTTCCCGCCGAGAAGTAGGGGCCGATACGCCAGGAATGTTGTAAAATACTACATCCGAGATGATAGCCTGTCTTACGTTAGGATATATATCGCTGTAGACGTATATAAAGTCCCAACCGAGACGTACGGGACGACAGGAACGGGATTCTGTAAAACATTACCAGCGAGGGGCTAGATGGGTTAGGTTAGGATGTGATACGTTATAGACGTGTATAATGTTCCCACCGAGAAGCAGGGGCCGATACGCCAGGAATGTTGTAAAATACTACATCCGAGATGTTAGCCTGCCTTACGTTAGGATATATATCGTTGTAGACGTATATAATATCCCAACCGAGATGTACCGGACGACAGGAACGGGATTCTGTATCACATTACGAGAGAGGGGCTAGATGGGTTAGGTTAGGTTGTGATACGTTATAGACGTATATAATGTTCCCACCGAGAAGTAGGGGCCGATATGCCAGGAATGTTTTAAAATACTGCATCCGAGATGATAGCCTGCCTTAAGCTAGGATATATAACGCTATAGACGTACATAATATCCCAATCTAGACGTACGGGACGACACGAACGCGATTCTGTAAAATGTTACCAGCGAGGGGCTAGATGTGTTATGTTAGGTTATATTACGTTATAGACCTATATAATGTTCCCACCGAGAAGTAGGGGCCGATACGCCAGGAATGTTGTAGAATACTACATCCGAGATGACAGCCTGCCTTACGTTAGGATATATATCCCTGTAGACGTTTATAATGTCCCAACCGAGACGTACGGGACGAAACGAACGGGATTCTGTAAAACATTACCAGCGAGGGGCTAGATGAGTTAGGTTAGTTTGTGATACGTTATAGACGAATATAATGTTCCCACAGAGAAGTAGGGGCCGATACGTCAGGAATGTTGTAAAATACTACATCCGAGATGATAGCCTGCCTTAGGTTAGGATATATATCGCTGTAGACGTATATAACGTCCCAACCGAGACGTACGGGTCGAAACGAATGGGATTCTGTAAAACATTACCAGCGAGGGGCTAGATCGGTTAGGTTAGTTTGTGATACGTTATAGACGTATATAATGTTCCCACCGAGAACGGGGGCCGATACGCCAGGAATGTTGTAAAATAATACATCCGAGATGATAGCCTGCCTTAGGTTAGGATATATAACGCTATAGACGTATATAATATTCCAACCGAGATGTCCTGGACGTCACTAACGAGGTTCTGTAAAACATTACCAGCGAGGGCCTAGATGTGTT
This sequence comes from Xylocopa violacea, assembly GCA_963969225.1. Classification (NCBI taxonomy): domain Eukaryota; kingdom Metazoa; phylum Arthropoda; class Insecta; order Hymenoptera; family Apidae; genus Xylocopa; species Xylocopa violacea. Next base: position 1,140,601 of record CAXAJV010000015.1, read on the forward strand.
AGGTTAGGTTATATTACGTTATAGACCTATATAATGTTCCCACCGAGAAGTAGGGGCCGATACGCCAGGAATGTTGTAGAATACTGCATCCGAGATGATAGCCTGCCTTAAGCTAGGATATATAACGCTATAGACGTATATAATATCCCAATCTAGACGTACGGGACGACACGAACGCGATTCTGTAAAATGTTACCAGCGAGGGGCTAGATGTGTTATGTTAGGTTATATTACGTTATAGACGAATATAATGTTCCCACCCAGAAGTAGGGGCCGATACGCCAGGAATGTTGTAGATTACTGCATCCGAGATGATGGCCTGCCTTAGGTTAGGATATATAACGCTATAGACGTATATAATATCCCAATCGAGACGTACGGAACGTCACGAACGCGATTCTGTAAAACATTACCAGCGAGGGGCTAGATGTGTTATGTTAGGTTATATTACGTTATAGACCTATATAATGTTCCCACCGAGAAGTAGGGGCCGATATGCCAGGAATGTTGTAAAATACTGCATCCGAGATGATGGCCTACCTTAGGTTAGGATATATAACGCTATAGACGTATTTAATATCCCAGTCGAGACGTACGGAACGACACGAACGCGATTCTGTAAAACATTACCAGCGAGGGGCTAGATGTGTTAGGTTAGGTTATATTACGTTATAGACCTATGTAATGTTCCCACCGAGAAGTAGGGGCCGATACGCCAGGAATGTTGTAGATTACTGCATCCGAGATGATGGCCTGCCTTAGGTTAGGATATATAACGCTATAGACGTATATAATATCCCAATGGAGACGTACGGAACGTCACGAACGCGATTCTGTAAAACATTACCAGCGAGGGGCTAGATGTGTTATGTTAGGTTATATTACGTTATAGACCTATATAATGTTCCCACCGAGAAGTAGGGGCCGATACGCCAGGAATGATGTAGAATAATACATCCGAGATGATAGCCTGCCTTAGGTTAGGATATATAACGCTATAGACGTATATAATATTCCAACCGAGATGTACGGCACGGCACGAACGGGATTCTGTAAAATGTTACCAGCGAGGGGCTAGATGGGTTAGGCTAGGTTATATTACGTTATAGACCTATATAATGTTCCCACCGCGAAGTAGGGGCCGATACGCCAGGAATGTTGTAGAATACTGCATCCGAGATGATAGCCTGCATTAGGTTAGGATATATAACGCTATAGACGTATATAATATTCCAACCGAGATGTACGGGACGTCACGAACGAGATTCTGTAAAACATTACCAGCGAGGGGCTAGATGTGTTATGTTAGGTTATATTACGTTATAGACCTATATAATGTTCCCACCGAGAAGTAGGGGCCGATACGCCAGGAATGTTGTGGAATACTGCATCCGAGATGATATCCTGCATTAGGTTAGGATATATAACGCTATAGACGTATATAATATTCCAACCGAGATGTACGGGACGTCACGAACGACATTCTGTAAAACATTACCAGCCAGGGCCTAGATGTGTTAGGTTAGGAAATATTACGTTACAGACGAATATAATGTTCCCACCGAGAAGTAGCGGCCGATATGCCAGGAATGTTGTAAAATACTGCATCCGAGATGATGGCCTACCTTAGGTTAGGATATATAACGCTATAGACGTATTTAATATCCCAATCGAGACGTGCGGAACGACACGAACGCGATTCTGTAAAACGTTACCAGCGAGGGGCTAGATGTGTTAGGTTAGGTTATATTACGTTATAGACGTGTATAATGTTCCCGCCGAGAAGTAGGGGCCGATACGCCAGGAATGTTGTAAAATACTACATCCGAGATGATAGCCTGTCTTACGTTAGGATATATATCGCTGTAGACGTATATAAAGTCCCAACCGAGACGTACGGGACGACAGGAACGGGATTCTGTAAAACATTACCAGCGAGGGGCTAGATGGGTTAGGTTAGGATGTGATACGTTATAGACGTGTATAATGTTCCCACCGAGAAGCAGGGGCCGATACGCCAGGAATGTTGTAAAATACTACATCCGAGATGTTAGCCTGCCTTACGTTAGGATATATATCGTTGTAGACGTATATAATATCCCAACCGAGATGTACCGGACGACAGGAACGGGATTCTGTATCACATTACGAGAGAGGGGCTAGATGGGTTAGGTTAGGTTGTGATACGTTATAGACGTATATAATGTTCCCACCGAGAAGTAGGGGCCGATATGCCAGGAATGTTTTAAAATACTGCATCCGAGATGATAGCCTGCCTTAAGCTAGGATATATAACGCTATAGACGTACATAATATCCCAATCTAGACGTACGGGACGACACGAACGCGATTCTGTAAAATGTTACCAGCGAGGGGCTAGATGTGTTATGTTAGGTTATATTACGTTATAGACCTATATAATGTTCCCACCGAGAAGTAGGGGCCGATACGCCAGGAATGTTGTAGAATACTACATCCGAGATGACAGCCTGCCTTACGTTAGGATATATATCCCTGTAGACGTTTATAATGTCCCAACCGAGACGTACGGGACGAAACGAACGGGATTCTGTAAAACATTACCAGCGAGGCGCTAGATGGGTTAGGTTAGGTTATGTTACGTTATAGACGAATATAATGTTCCCACAGAGAAGTAGGGGCCGATACGTCAGGAATGTTGTAAAATACTACATCCGAGATGATAGCCTGCCTTAGGTTAGGATATATATCGCTGTAGACGTATATAACGTCCCAACCGAGACGTACGGGTCGAAACGAATGGGATTCTGTAAAACATTACCAGCGAGGGGCTAGATCGGTTAGGTTAGTTTGTGATACGTTATAGACGTATATAATGTTCCCACCGAGAACGGGGGCTGATACGCCAGGAATGTTGTAAAATAATACATCCGAGATGATAGCCTGCCTTAGGTTAGGATATATAACGCTATAGACGTATATAATATTCCAACCGAGACGTACGGAACGGCACGAACGGGATTCTGTAAAACATTACCAGCGAGGGGCTAGATGTGTTAGGTTAGGTTAGATTACGTTATAGACGAATATAATGTTCCCACCCAGAAGTAGGGGCCGATACGCCAGGAATGTTGTAGATTACTGCATCCGAGATGATGGCCTGCCTTAGGTTAGGATATATAACGCTATAGACGTATATAATATCCCAATCGAGACGTACGGAACGTCACGAACGCGATTCTGTAAAACATTACCAGCGAGGGGCTAGATGTGTTATGTTAGGTTATATTACGTTATAGACCTATATAATGTTCCCACCGAGAAGTAGGGGCCGATATGCCAGGAATGTTGTAAAATACTGCATCCGAGATGATGGCCTACCTTAGGTTAGGATATATAACGCTATAGACGTATTTAATATCCCAGTCGAGACGTACGGAACGACACGAAAGCGATTCTGTAAAACATTACCAGCGAGGGGCTAGATGTGTTAGGTTAGGTTATATTACGTTATAGACCTATGTAATGTTCCCACCGAGAAGTAGGGGCCGATACGCCAGGAATGTTGTAGATTACTACATCCGAGATGATGGCCTGCCTTAGGTTAGGATATATAACGCTATAGACGTATATAATATCCCAATCGAGACGTACGGAACGTCACGAACGCGATTCTGTAAAACATTACCAGCGAGGGGCTAGATGTGTTATGTTAGGTTATATTACGTTATAGACCTATATAATGTTCCCACCGAGAAGTAGGGGCCGATACGCCAGGAATGATGTAGAATAATACATCCGAGATGATAGCCTGCCTTAGATTAGGATATATAACGCTATAGACGTATATAATATTCCAACCGAGATGTACGGCACGGCACGAACGGGATTCTGTAAAATGTTACCAGCGAGGGGCTAGATGGGTTAGGCTAGGTTATATTACGTTATAGACCTATATAATGTTCCCACCGCGAAGTAGGGGCCGATACGCCAGGAATGTTGTAGAATACTGCATCCGAGATGATAGCCTGCATTAGGTTAGGATATATAACGCTATAGACGTATATAATATTCCAACCGAGATGTACGGGACGTCACGAACGAGATTCTGTAAAACATTACCAGCGAGGGGCTAGATGTGTTATGTTAGGTTATATTACGTTATAGACCTATATAATGTTCCCACCGAGAAGTAGGGGCCGATACGCCAGGAATGTTGTGGAATACTGCATCCGAGATGATAGCCTGCATTAGGTTAGGATATATAACGCTATAGACGTATTTAATATCCCAATCGAGACGTACGGAACGACACGAACGCGATTCTGTAAAACGTTACCAGCGAGGGGCTAGATGTGTTAGGTTAGGTTATATTACGTTATAGACCTATGTAATGTTCCCACCGAGAAGTAGGGGCCGATACGCCAGGAATGTTGTAGATTACTGCATCCGAGATGATGGCCTGCCTTAGGTTAGGATATATAACGCTATAGACGTATATAATATCCCAATCGAGACGTACGGAACGTCACGAACGCGATTCTGTAAAAGATTACCAGCGAGGGGCTAGATGTGTTATGTTAGGTTATATTACGTTATAGACCTATATAATGTTCCCACCGAGAAGTAGGGGCCGATATGCCAGGAATGTTGTAAAATACTGCATCCGAGATGATGGCCTGCCTTAGGTTAGGATATATAACGCTATAGACGTATTTAATATCCCAATCGAGACGTACGGAACGACACGAACGCGATTCTGTAAAACATTACCAGCGAGGGGCTAGATGTGTTAGGTTAGGTTATATTACGTTATAGACCTATGTAATGTTCCCACCGAGAAGTAGGGGCCGATACGCCAGGAATGTTGTAGATTACTGCATCCGAGATGATGGCCTGCCTTAGGTTAGGATATATATCCCTGTAGACGTTTATAATGTCCCAACCGAGACGTACGGGACGAAACGAACGGGATTCTGTAAAACATTACCAGCGAGGGGCTAGATGTGTTAGGTTAGATTGCGTTATAGACGAATATAATGTTTCCACCGAGAAGTAGGGGCCGATACGCCAGGAATGTTGTAAAATACAACATCCGAGATGTCAGCCTGCCTTACGTTAGGATATATATCGCTGTAGACGTTTATAATGTCCCAACCGAGACGTACGGGACGAAACGAACGGGATTCTGTAAAACATTACCAGCGAGGCGCTAGATGGGTTAGGTTAGGTTATGTTACGTTATAGACGAATATAATGTTCCCACAGAGAAGTAGGGGCCGATACGTAAGGAATGTTGTAAAATACTACATCCGAGATGATAGCCTGCCTTAGGTTAGGATATATATCGCTGTAGACGTATATAACGTCCCAACCGAGACGTACGGGTCGAAACGAATGGGATTCTGTAAAACATTACCAGCGAGGGGCTAGATCGGTTAGGTTAGTTTGTGATACGTTATAGACGTATATAATGTTCCCACCGAGAACGGGGGCCGATACGCCAGGAATGTTGTAAAATAATACATCCGAGATGATAGCCTGCCTTAGGTTAGGATATATAACGCTATAGACGTATATAATATTCCAACCGAGATGTACGGGACGTCACTATCGAGGTTCTGTAAAACATTACCAGCGAGGGCCTAGATGTGTTAGGTTAGGTTATATTACGTTATAGACCTATATAATGTTCCCACCGAGAAGTAGGGGCCGATACGCCAGGAATGTTGTAGAATACTGCATCCGAGATGATAGCCTGCCTTAAGCTAGGATATATAACGCTATAGACGTATATAATATCCCAATCTAGACGTACGGGACGACACGAACGCGATTCTGTAAAATGTTACCAGCGAGGGGCTAGATGTGTTATGTTAGGTTATATTACGTTATAGACCTATATAATGTTCCCACCGAGAAGTAGGGGCCGATACGCCAGGAATGTTGTAGATTACTGCATCCGAGATGATGGCCTGCCTTAGGTTAGGATATATAACGCTATAGACGTATATAATATCCCTATCGAGACGTACGGAACGGCACGACCGGGATTCTGTAAAACATTACCAGCGAGGGGCTAGATGTGTTAGGTTAGGTTAGATTACGCTATAGACGAATATAATGTTCCCACCCAGAAGTAGGGGCCGATACGCCAGGAATGTTGTAGATTACTGCATCCGAGATGATGGCCTGCCTTAGGTTAGGATATATAACGCTGTAGACGTATATAATATCCCAATCGAGACGTACGGAACGTCACGAACGCGATTCTGTAAAACATTACCAGCGAGGGGCTAGATGTGTTATGTTAGGTTATATTACGTTATAGACCTATATAATGTTCCCACCGAGAAGTAGGGGCCGATATGCCAGGAATGTTGTAAAATACTGCATCCGAGATGATGGCCTACCTTAGGTTAGGATATATAACGCTATAGACGTATTTAATATCCCAGTCGAGACGTACGGAACGACACGACCGCGATTCTGTAAAACATTACCAGCGAGGGGCTAGATGTGTTAGGTTAGGTTATATTACGTTATAGACCTATGTAATGTTCCCACCGAGAAGTAGGGGCCGATACGCCAGGAATGTTGTAGATTACTGCATCCGAGATGATGGCCTGCCTTAGGTTAGGATATATAACGCTATAGACGTATATAATATCCCAATCGAGACGTACGGAACGTCACGAACGCGATTCTGTAAAGCATTACCAGCGAGGGGCTAGATGTGTTATGTTAGGTTATATTACGTTATAGACCTATATAATGTTCCCACCGAGAAGTAGGGGCCGATACGCCAGGAATGATGTAGAATAATACATCCGAGATGATAGCCTGCCTTAGATTAGGATATATAACGCTATAGACGTATATAATATTCCAACCGAGATGTACGGCACGGCACGAACGGGATTCTGTAAAATGTTACCAGCGAGGGGCTAGATGGGTTAGGCTAGGTTATATTACGTTATAGACCTATATAATGTTCCCACCGCGAAGTAGGGGCCGATACGCCAGGAATGTTGTAGAATACTGCATCCGAGATGATAGCCTGCATTAGGTTAGGATATATAACGCTATAGACGTATATAATATTCCAACCGAGATGTACGGGACGTCACGAACGAGATTCTGTAAAACATTACCAGCGAGGGGCTAGATGTGTTATGTTAGGTTATATTACGTTATAGACCTATATAATGTTCCCACCGAGAAGAAGGGGCCGATACGCCAGGAATGTTGTGGAATACTGCATCCGAGATGATAGCCTGCATTAGGTTAGGATATATAACGCTATAGACGTATATAATATTCCAACCGAGATGTACGGGACGTCACGAACGACATTCTGTAAAACATTACCAGCCAGGGCCTAGATGTGTTAGGTTAGGATATATTACGTTATAGACGAATATAATGTTCCCACCGAGAAGTAGCGGCCGATATGCCAGGAATGTTGTAAAATACTGCATCCGAGATGATGGCCTACCTTAGGTTAGGATATATAACGCTATAGACGTATTTAATATCCCAATCGAGACGTACGGAACGACACGAACGCGATTCTGTAAAACGTTACCAGCGAGGGGCTAGATGTGTTAGGTTAGGTTATATTACGTTATAGACCTATGTAATGATCCCACCGAGAAGTAGGGGCCGATACGCCAGGAATGTTGTAGATTACTGCATCCGAGATGATGGCCTGCCTTAGGTTAGGATATATAACGCTATAGACGTATATAATATCCCAATCGAGACGTACGGAACGTCACGAACGCGATTCTGTAAAACATTACCAGCGAGGGGCTAGATGTGTTATGTTAGGTTATATTACGTTATAGACCTATATAATGTTCCCACCGAGAAGTAGGGGCCGATATGCCAGGAATGTTGTAAAATACTGCATCCGAGATGATGGCCTGCCTTAGGTTAGGATATATAACGCTATAGACGTATTTAATATCCCAATCGAGACGTACGGAACGACACGAACGCGATTCTGTAAAACATTACCAGCGAGGGGCTAGATGTGTTAGGTTAGGTTATATTACGTTATAGACCTATGTAATGTTCCCACCGAGAAGTAGGGGCCGATACGCCAGGAATGTTGTAGATTACTGCATCCGAGATGATGGCCTGCCTTAGGTTAGGATATATAACGCTATAGACGTATATAATATCCCAATCGAGACGTACGGAACGTCACGAACGCGATTCTGTAAAACATTACCAGCGAGGGGCTAGATGTGTTAGGTTAGGTTAGATTACGTTATAGACGAATATAATGTTCCCACCCAGAAGTAGGGGCCGATACGCCAGGAATGTTGTAAAATACAACATCCGAGATGTCAGCCTGCCTTACATTAGGATATATATCGCTGTAGACGTTTGTAATGTCCCAACCGAGAGGTACGGGACGACAGGAACGGGATTCTGTAAAACATTACCAGCGAGGGGCTAGATGTGTTAGGTTAGGTTGTGATACGTTATAGACATATATAAAGTTCCCACCGTGAAGTTGGGCCGATACGCCAGGAATGTTGTAAAATACTACATCCGAGATGATAGCCTGCCTCAGGTTAGGATAAATAACGCTATAGACGTATATAATATTCCAACCGAGATGTACGGGACGACACGAACGCGATTCTGTAAAACATTACCAGCGAGGGGCTAAATGGGTTAGGTTAGGATGTGATACGTTATAGACGTGTATAATGTTCCCACCGAGAAGTAGGGGCCGATACGCCAGGAATGTTGTAAAATACTACATCCGAGATGATAGCCTGCTTTACGTTAGGATATATATCGCTGTAGACGTATATAAAGTCCCAACCGAGACGTACGGGACGACAGGAACGGGATTCTGTAAAACATTACCAGCGAGGGGCTAGATGGGTTAGGCTAGGTTGTGATACGTTATAGACGTATATAATGTTCCCACCAGAAGTAGGGGCCGATACGCCAGGAATGTTGTAAAATACAACATCGTAACAGAGATGTACGGGACGACACGAACGCGATTCTGTAAAACATAACCAGCGAGGGGCTAAATGGGTTAGGTTAGGATGTGATACGTTATAGACGTGTATAATGTTCCCACCGAGAAGTAGGGGCCGATACGCCAGGAATGTTGTAAAATACTACATCCGAGATGATAGCCTGTCTTACGTTAGGATATATATCGCTGTAGACGTATATAAAGTCCCAACCGAGACGTACGGGACGACAGGAACGGGATTCTGTAAAACATTACCAGCGAGGGGCTAGATGGGTTAGGCTAGGTTGTGATACGTTATAGACGTATATAATGTTCCCACCGAGAAGTAGGGGCCGATATGCCAGGAATGTTGTAGAATACTGCATCCGAGATGATGGCCTGTCTTACGTTAGGATATATATCGCTGTAGACGTATATAAAGTCCCAACCGAGACGTACGGGACGACAGGAACGGGATTCTGTAAAACATTACCAGCGAGGGGCTAGATGGATTAGGCTAGGTTGTGATACGTTATAGACGTATATAATGTTCCCACCAGAAGTAGGGGCCGATACGCCAGGAATGTTGTAAAATACAACATCGTAACAGAGATGTACGGGACGAAACGACCGGGATTCTGTAAAACATTACCAGCGAGGGGCTAGATGGGTTAGGTTAGGTTTGTTACGTTATAGACGAATATAATGTTCCCACAGAGAAGTAGGGGCCGATACGTCAGGAATGTTGTAAAATACTACATCCGAGATGATAGCCTGCCTTAGGTTAGGATATATATCGCTATAGACGTATATAATATTCCAACCGAGATGTACGGGACGTCACTAACGAGGTTCTGTAAAGCATTACCAGCGAGGGCCTAGATGTGTTAGGTTAGGTTATATTACGTTATAGACCTATGTAATGTTCCCACCGAGAAGTAGGGGCCGATACGCCAGGAATGTTGTAGATTACTGCATCCGAGATGATGGCCTGCCTTAGGTTAGGATATATAACGCTATAGACGTATATAATATCCCAATCGAGACGTACGGAACGTCACGAACGCGATTCTGTAAAACATTACCAGCGAGCGGCTAGATGTGTTATGTTAGGTTATATTACGTTATAGACCTATATAATGTTCCCACCGAGAAGTAGGGGCCGATACGCCAGGAATGATGTAGAATAATACATCCGAGATGATAGCCTGCCTTAGATTAGGATATATAACGCTATAGACGTATATAATATTCCAACCGAGATGTACGGCACGGCACGAACGGGATTCTGTAAAATGTTACCAGCGAGGGGCTAGATGGGTTAGGCTAGGTTATATTACGTTATAGACCTATATAATGTTCCCACCGCGAAGTAGGGGCCGATACGCCAGGAATGTTGTAGAATACTGCATCCGAGATGATAGCCTGCATTAGGTTAGGATATATAACGCTATAGACGTATATAATATTCCAACCGAGATGTACGGGACGTCACGAACGAGATTCTGTAAAACATTACCAGCGAGGGGCTAGATGTGTTATGTTAGGTTATATTACGTTATAGACCTATATAATGTTCCCACCGAGAAGTAGGGGCCGATACGCCAGGAATGATGTAGAATAATACATCCGAGATGATAGCCTGCCTTAGGTTAGGATATATAACGCTATGGACGTATATTATATTCCAACCGAGATGTACGGCACGGCACGAACGGGATTCTGTAAAATGTCACCAGCGAGGGCCTAGATGTGTTAGGTTAGGTTATATTACGTTATAGACCTATATAATGTTCGCACCGCGAAGTAGGGGCCGATACGCCAGGAATGTTGTAGAATACTGCATCCGAGATGATAGCCTGCATTAGGTTAGGATATATAACGCTATAGACGTATATAATATCCCAATCGAGACGTACGGAACGTCACGAACGCGATTCTGTAAAAGATTACCAGCGAGGGGCTAGATGTGTTATGTTAGGTTATATTACGTTATAGACCTATATAATGTTCCCACCGAGAAGTAGGGGCCGATACGCCAGGAATGTTGTGGAATACTGCATCCGAGATGATAGCCTGCATTAGGTTAGGATATATAACGCTATAGACGTATTTAATATCCCAATCGAGACGTACGGAACGACACGAACGCGATTCTGTAAAACGTTACCAGCGAGGGGCTAGATGTGTTAGGTTAGGTTATATTACGTTATAGACCTATGTAATGTTCCCACCGAGAAGTAGGGGCCGATACGCCAGGAATGTTGTAGATTACTGCATCCGAGATGATGGCCTGCCTTAGGTTAGGATATATAACGCTATAGACGTATATAATATCCCAATCGAGACGTACGGAACGTCACGAACGCGATTCTGTAAAAGATTACCAGCGAGGGGCTAGATGTGTTATGTTAGGTTATATTACGTTATAGACCTATATAATGTTCCCACCGAGAAGTAGGGGCCGATATGCCAGGAATGTTGTAAAATACTGCATCCGAGATGATGGCCTGCCTTAGGTTAGGATATATAACGCTATAGACGTATTTAATATCCCAATCGAGACGTACGGAACGACACGAACGCGATTCTGTAAAACATTACCAGCGAGGGGCTAGATGTGTTAGGTTAGGTTATATTACGTTATAGACCTATGTAATGTTCCCACCGAGAAGTAGGGGCCGATACGCCAGGAATGTTGTAGATTACTGCATCCGAGATGATGGCCTGCCTTAGGTTAGGATATATATCCCTGTAGACGTTTATAATGTCCCAACCGAGACGTACGGGACGAAACGAACGGGATTCTGTAAAACATTACCAGCGAGGGGCTAGATGTGTTAGGTTAGATTGCGTTATAGACGAATATAATGTTTCCACCGAGAAGTAGGGGCCGATACGCCAGGAATGTTGTAAAATACAACATCCGAGATGTCAGCCTGCCTTACGTTAGGATATATATCGCTGTAGACGTTTATAATGTCCCAACCGAGACGTACGGGACGAAACGAACGGGATTCTGTAAAACATTACCAGCGAGGCGCTAGATGGGTTAGGTTAGGTTATGTTACGTTATAGACGAATATAATGTTCCCACAGAGAAGTAGGGGCCGATACGTAAGGAATGTTGTAAAATACTACATCCGAGATGATAGCCTGCCTTAGGTTAGGATATATATCGCTGTAGACGTATATAACGTCCCAACCGAGACGTACGGGTCGAAACGAATGGGATTCTGTAAAACATTACCAGCGAGGGGCTAGATCGGTTAGGTTAGTTTGTGATACGTTATAGACGTATATAATGTTCCCACCGAGAACGGGGGCCGATACGCCAGGAATGTTGTAAAATAATACATCCGAGATGATAGCCTGCCTTAGGTTAGGATATATAACGCTATAGACGTATATAATATTCCAACCGAGATGTACGGGACGTCACTATCGAGGTTCTGTAAAACATTACCAGCGAGGGCCTAGATGTGTTAGGTTAGGTTATATTACGTTATAGACCTATATAATGTTCCCACCGAGAAGTAGGGGCCGATACGCCAGGAATGTTGTAGAATACTGCATCCGAGATGATAGCCTGCCTTAAGCTAGGATATATAACGCTATAGACGTATATAATATCCCAATCTAGACGTACGGGACGACACGAACGCGATTCTGTAAAATGTTACCAGCGAGGGGCTAGATGTGTTATGTTAGGTTATATTACGTTATAGACCTATATAATGTTCCCACCGAGAAGTAGGGGCCGATACGCCAGGAATGTTGTAGATTACTGCATCCGAGATGATGGCCTGCCTTAGGTTAGGATATATAACGCTATAGACGTATATAATATCCCTATCGAGACGTACGGAACGGCACGACCGGGATTCTGTAAAACATTACCAGCGAGGGGCTAGATGTGTTAGGTTAGGTTAGATTACGCTATAGACGAATATAATGTTCCCACCCAGAAGTAGGGGCCGATACGCCAGGAATGTTGTAGATTACTGCATCCGAGATGATGGCCTGCCTTAGGTTAGGATATATAACGCTGTAGACGTATATAATATCCCAATCGAGACGTACGGAACGTCACGAACGCGATTCTGTAAAACATTACCAGCGAGGGGCTAGATGTGTTATGTTAGGTTATATTACGTTATAGACCTATATAATGTTCCCACCGAGAAGTAGGGGCCGATATGCCAGGAATGTTGTAAAATACTGCATCCGAGATGATGGCCTACCTTAGGTTAGGATATATAACGCTATAGACGTATTTAATATCCCAGTCGAGACGTACGGAACGACACGACCGCGATTCTGTAAAACATTACCAGCGAGGGGCTAGATGTGTTAGGTTAGGTTATATTACGATATAGACCTATGTAATGTTCCCACCGAGAAGTAGGGGCCGATACGCCAGGAATGTTGTAGATTACTGCATCCGAGATGATGGCCTGCCTTAGGTTAGGATATATAACGCTATAGACGTATATAATATCCCAATCGAGACGTACGGAACGTCACGAACGCGATTCTGTAAAGCATTACCAGCGAGGGGCTAGATGTGTTATGTTAGGTTATATTACGTTATAGACCTATATAATGTTCCCACCGAGAAGTAGGGGCCGATACGCCAGGAATGATGTAGAATAATACATCCGAGATGATAGCCTGCCTTAGATTAGGATATATAACGCTATAGACGTATATAATATTCCAACCGAGATGTACGGCACGGCACGAACGGGATTCTGTAAAATGTTACCAGCGAGGGGCTAGATGGGTTAGGCTAGGTTATATTACGTTATAGACCTATATAATGTTCCCACCGCGAAGTAGGGGCCGATACGCCAGGAATGTTGTAGAATACTGCATCCGAGATGATAGCCTGCATTAGGTTAGGATATATAACGCTATAGACGTATATAATATTCCAACCGAGATGTACGGGACGTCACGAACGAGATTCTGTAAAACATTACCAGCGAGGGGCTAGATGTGTTATGTTAGGTTATATTACGTTATAGACCTATATAATGTTCCCACCGAGAAGAAGGGGCCGATACGCCAGGAATGTTGTGGAATACTGCATCCGAGATGATAGCCTGCATTAGGTTAGGATATATAACGCTATAGACGTATATAATATTCCAACCGAGATGTACGGGACGTCACGAACGACATTCTGTAAAACATTACCAGCCAGGGCCTAGATGTGTTAGGTTAGGATATATTACGTTATAGACGAATATAATGTTCCCACCGAGAAGTAGCGGCCGATATGCCAGGAATGTTGTAAAATACTGCATCCGAGATGATGGCCTACCTTAGGTTAGGATATATAACGCTATAGACGTATTTAATATCCCAATCGAGACGTACGGAACGACACGAACGCGATTCTGTAAAACGTTACCAGCGAGGGGCTAGATGTGTTAGGTTAGGTTATATTACGTTATAGACCTATGTAATGATCCCACCGAGAAGTAGGGGCCGATACGCCAGGAATGTTGTAGATTACTGCATCCGAGATGATGGCCTGCCTTAGGTTAGGATATATAACGCTATAGACGTATATAATATCCCAATCGAGACGTACGGAACGTCACGAACGCGATTCTGTAAAACATTACCAGCGAGGGGCTAGATGTGTTATGTTAGGTTATATTACGTTATAGACCTATATAATGTTCCCACCGAGAAGTAGGGGCCGATATGCCAGGAATGTTGTAAAATACTGCATCCGAGATGATGGCCTGCCTTAGGTTAGGATATATAACGCTATAGACGTATTTAATATCCCAATCGAGACGTACGGAACGACACGAACGCGATTCTGTAAAACATTACCAGCGAGGGGCTAGATGTGTTAGGTTAGGTTATATTACGTTATAGACCTATGTAATGTTCCCACCGAGAAGTAGGGGCCGATACGCCAGGAATGTTGTAGATTACTGCATCCGAGATGATGGCCTGCCTTAGGTTAGGATATATAACGCTATAGACGTATATAATATCCCAATCGAGACGTACGGAACGTCACGAACGCGATTCTGTAAAACATTACCAGCGAGGGGCTAGATGTGTTAGGTTAGGTTAGATTACGTTATAGACGAATATAATGTTCCCACCCAGAAGTAGGGGCCGATACGCCAGGAATGTTGTAAAATACAACATCCGAGATGTCAGCCTGCCTTACATTAGGATATATATCGCTGTAGACGTTTGTAATGTCCCAACCGAGAGGTACGGGACGACAGGAACGGGATTCTGTAAAACATTACCAGCGAGGGGCTAGATGTGTTAGGTTAGGTTGTGATACGTTATAGACATATATAAAGTTCCCACCGTGAAGTTGGGCCGATACGCCAGGAATGTTGTAAAATACTACATCCGAGATGATAGCCTGCCTCAGGTTAGGATAAATAACGCTATAGACGTATATAATATTCCAACCGAGATGTACGGGACGACACGAACGCGATTCTGTAAAACATTACCAGCGAGGGGCTAAATGGGTTAGGTTAGGATGTGATACGTTATAGACGTGTATAATGTTCCCACCGAGAAGTAGGGGCCGATACGCCAGGAATGTTGTAAAATACTACATCCGAGATGATAGCCTGCTTTACGTTAGGATATATATCGCTGTAGACGTATATAAAGTCCCAACCGAGACGTACGGGACGACAGGAACGGGATTCTGTAAAACATTACCAGCGAGGGGCTAGATGGGTTAGGCTAGGTTGTGATACGTTATAGACGTATATAATGTTCCCACCAGAAGTAGGGGCCGATACGCCAGGAATGTTGTAAAATACAACATCGTAACAGAGATGTACGGGACGACACGAACGCGATTCTGTAAAACATAACCAGCGAGGGGCTAAATGGGTTAGGTTAGGATGTGATACGTTATAGACGTGTATAATGTTCCCACCGAGAAGTAGGGGCCGATACGCCAGGAATGTTGTAAAATACTACATCCGAGATGATAGCCTGTCTTACGTTAGGATATATATCGCTGTAGACGTATATAAAGTCCCAACCGAGACGTACGGGACGACAGGAACGGGATTCTGTAAAACATTACCAGCGAGGGGCTAGATGGGTTAGGCTAGGTTGTGATACGTTATAGACGTATATAATGTTCCCACCGAGAAGTAGGGGCCGATATGCCAGGAATGTTGTAGAATACTGCATCCGAGATGATGGCCTGTCTTACGTTAGGATATATATCGCTGTAGACGTATATAAAGTCCCAACCGAGACGTACGGGACGACAGGAACGGGATTCTGTAAAACATTACCAGCGAGCGGCTAGATGTGTTATGTTAGGTTATATTACGTTATAGACCTATATAATGTTCCCACCGAGAAGTAGGGGCCGATACGCCAGGAATGATGTAGAATAATACATCCGAGATGATAGCCTGCCTTAGATTAGGATATATAACGCTATAGACGTATATAATATTCCAACCGAGATGTACGGCACGGCACGAACGGGATTCTGTAAAATGTTACCAGCGAGGGGCTAGATGGGTTAGGCTAGGTTATATTACGTTATAGACCTATATAACGTTCCCACCGCGAAGTAGGGGCCGATACGCCAGGAATGTTGTAGAATACTGCATCCGAGATGATAGCCTGCATTAGGTTAGGATATATAACGCTATAGACGTATATAATATTCCAACCGAGATGTACGGGACGTCACGAACGAGATTCTGTAAAACATTACCAGCGAGGGGCTAGATGTGTTATGTTAGGTTATATTACGTTATAGACCTATATAATGTTCCCACCGAGAAGTAGGGGCCGATACGCCAGGAACGATGTAGAATAATACATCCGAGATGATAGCCTGCCTTAGGTTAGGATATATAACGCTATGGACGTATATTATATTCCAACCGAGATGTACGGCACGGCACGAACGGGATTCTGTAAAATGTCACCAGCGAGGGCCTAGATGTGTTAGGTTAGGTTATATTACGTTATAGACCTATATAATGTTCGCACCGCGAAGTAGGGGCCGATACGCCAGGAATGTTGTAGAATACTGCATCCGAGATGATAGCCTGCATTAGGTTAGGATATATAACGCTATAGACGTATATAATATTCCAACCGAGATGTACGGGACGTCACGAACGAGATTCTGTAAAACATTACCAGCCAGGGCCTAGATGAGTTAGGTTAGGATATATTACGTTATAGCCGAATATAATGTTCCCACCGAGAAGTAGGGGCCGATATGCCAGGAATGTTGTAAAATACTGCATCCGAGATGATGGCCTGCCTTAGGTTAGGATATATAACGCTATAGACGTATTTAATATCCCAATCGAGACGTACGGAACGACACGAACGCGATTCTGTAAAACGTTACCAGCGAGGGGCTAGATGTGTTAGGTTAGGTTATATTACGTTATAGACCTATGTAATGTTCCCACCGAGAAGTAGGGGCCGATACGCCAGGAATGTTGTAGATTACTGCATCCGAGATGATGGCCTGCCTTAGGTTAGGATATATAACGCTATAGACGTATATAATATCCCAATCGAGACGTACGGAACGGCACGAACGGGATTCTGTAAAACATTACCAGCGAGGGGCTAGATGTGTTAGGTTAGGTTATATTACGTTATAGACCTATATAATGTTCCCACCGAGAAGTAGGGGCCGATACGCCAGGAATGTTGTAGAATACTACATCCGAGATGATAGCCTGCATTAGGTTAGGATATATATCCCTGTAGACGTTTATAATGTCCCAACCGAGACGTACGGGACGAAACGAACGGGATTCTGTAAAACATTACCAGCGAGGCGCTAGATGGGTTAGGTTAGGTTATGTTACGTTATAGACGAATATAATGTTCCCACAGAGAAGTAGGGGCCGATACGTCAGGAATGTTGTAAAATACTACATCCGAGATGATAGCCTGCCTTAGGTTAGGATATATATCGCTGTAGACGTATATAACGTCCCAACCGAGACGTACGGGTCGAAACGAATGGGATTCTGTAAAACATTACCAGCGAGGGGCTAGATCGGTTAGGTTAGTTTGTGATACGTTATAGACGTATATAATGTTCCCACCGAGAACGGGGGCCGATACGCCAGGAATGTTGTAAAATAATACATCCGAGATGATAGCCTGCCTTAGGTTAGGATATATAACGCTATAGACGTATATAATATTCCAACCGAGATGTACGGGACGTCACTATCGAGGTTCTGTAAAACATTACCAGCGAGGGCCTAGATGTGTTAGGTTAGGTTATATTACGTTATAGACCTATATAATGTTCCCACCGAGAAGTAGGGGCCGATACGCCAGGAATGTTGTAGAATACTGCATCCGAGATGATAGCCTGCCTTAAGCTAGGATATATAACGCTATAGACGTATTTAATATCCCAATCTAGACGTACGGGACGACACGAAGGCGATTCTGTAAAATGTTACCAGCGAGGGGCTAGATGTGTTATGTTAGGTTATATTACGTTATAGACCTATATAATGTTCCCACCGAGAAGTAGGGGCCGATACGCCAGGAATGTTGTAGATTACTGCATCCGAGATGATGGCCTGCCTTAGGTTAGGATATATAACGCTATAGACGTATATAATATCCCTATCGAGACGTACGGAACGGCACGAACGGGATTCTGTAAAACATTACCAGCGAGGGGCTAGATGTGTTAGGTTAGGTTAGATTACGTTATAGACGAATATAATGTTCCCACCCAGAAGTAGGGGCCGATACGCCAGGAATGTTGTAGATTACTGCATCCGAGATGATGGCCTGCCTTAGGTTAGGATATATAACGCTATAGACGTATATAATATCCCAATCGAGACGTACGGAACGTCACGAACGCGATTCTGTAAAACATTACCAGCGAGGGGCTAGATGTGTTATGTTAGGTTATATTACGTTATAGACCTATATAATGTTCCACCGAGAAGTAGGGGCCGATATGCCAGGAATGTTGTAAAATACTGCATCCGAGATGATGGCCTGCCTTAGGTTAGGATATATAACGCTATAGACGTATTTAATATCCCAATCGAGACGTACGGAACGACACGAACGCGATTCTGTAAAACATTACCAGCGAGGGGCTAGATGTGTTAGGTTAGGTTATATTACGTTATAGACCTATGTAATGTTCCCACCGAGAAGTAGGGGCCGATACGCCAGGAATGTTGTAGATTACTGCATCCGAGATGATGGCCTGCCTTAGGTTAGGATATATAACGCTATAGACGTATATAATATCCCAATCGAGACGTACGGAACGTCACGAACGCGATTCTGTAAAACATTACCAGCGAGGGGCTAGATGTGTTATGTTAGGTTATATTACGTTATAGACCTATATAATGTTCCCACCGAGAAGTAGGGGCCGATACGCCAGGAATGATGTAGAATAATACATCCGAGATGATAGCCTGCCTTAGATTAGGATATATAACGCTATAGACGTATATAATATTCCAACCGAGATGTACGGCACGGCACGAACGGGATTCTGTAAAATGTTACCAGCGAGGGGCTAGATGGGTTAGGCTAGGTTATATTACGTTATAGACCTATATAATGTTCCCACCGCGAAGTAGGGGCCGATACGCCAGGAATGTTGTGGAATACTGCATCCGAGATGATAGCCTGCATTAGGTTAGGATATATAACGCTATAGACGTATATAATATTCCAACCGAGATGTACGGGACGTCACGAACGAGATTCTGTAAAACATTACCAGCGAGGGGCTAGATGTGTTATGTTAGGTTACATTACGTTATAGACCTATATAATGTTCCCACCGAGAAGAAGGGGCCGATACGCCAGGAATGTTGTGGAATACTGCATCCGAGATGATAGCCTGCATTAGGTTAGGATATATAACGCTATAGACGTATATAATATTCCAACCGAGATGTACGGGACGTCACGAACGACATTCTGTAAAACGTTACCAGCCAGGGCCTAGATGTGTTAGGTTAGGATATATTACGTTATAGACGAATATAATGTTCCCACCGAGATGTAGCGGCCGATATGCCAGGAATGTTGTAAAATACTGCATCCGAGATGATGGCCTACCTTAGGTTAGGATATATAACGCTATAGACGTATTTAATATCCCAATCGAGACGTACGGAACGACACGAACGCGATTCTGTAAAACATTACCAGCGAGGGGCTAGATGTGTTAGGTTAGGTTATATTACGTTATAGACCTATGTAATGTTCCCACCGAGAAGTAGGGGCCGATACGCCAGGAATGTTGTAGATTACTGCATCCGAGATGATGGCCTGCCTTAGGTTAGGATATATAACGCTATAGACGTATATAATATCCCAATCGAGACGTACGGAACGTCACGAACGCGATTCTGTAAAACATTACCAGCGAGGGGCTAGATGTGTTATGTTAGGTTATATTACGTTATAGACCTATATAATGTTCCCACCGAGAAGTAGGGGCCGATACGCCAGGAATGATGTAGAATAATACATCCGAGATGATAGCCTGCCTTAGATTAGGATATATAACGCTATAGACGTATATAATATTCCAACCGAGATGTACGGCACGGCACGAACGGGATTCTGTAAAATGTTACCAGCGAGGGGCTAGATGGGTTAGGCTAGGTTATATTACGTTATAGACCTATATAATGTTCCCACCGCGAAGTAGGGGCCGATACGCCAGGAATGTTGTAGAATACTGCATCCGAGATGATAGCCTGCATTAGGTTAGGATATATAACGCTATAGACGTATATAATATTCCAACCGAGATGTACGGGACGTCACGAACGAGATTCTGTAAAACATTACCAGCGAGGGGCTAGATGTGTTATGTTAGGTTACATTACGTTATAGACCTATATAATGTTCCCACCGAGAAGAAGGGGCCGATACGCCAGGAATGTTGTGGAATACTGCATCCGAGATGATAGCCTGCATTAGGTTAGGATATATAACGCTATAGACGTATATAATATTCCAACCGAGATGTACGGGACGTCACGAACGACATTCTGTAAAACATTACCAGCCAGGGCCTAGATGTGTTAGGTTAGGATATATTACGTTATAGACGAATATAATGTTCCCACCGAGAAGTAGCGGCCGATATGCCAGGAATGTTGTAAAATACTGCATCCGAGATGATGGCCTACCTTAGGTTAGGATATATAACGCTATAGACGTATTTAATATCCCAATCGAGACGTACGGAACGACACGAACGCGATTCTGTAAAACGTTACCAGCGAGGGGCTAGATGTGTTAGGTTAGGTTATATTACGTTATAGACCTATGTAATGTTCCCACCGAGAAGTAGGGGCCGATACGCCAGGAATGTTGTAGATTACTGCATCCGAGATGATGGCCTGCCTTAGGTTAGGATATATAACGCTATAGACGTATATAATATCCCAAACGAGACGTACGGAACGTCACGAACGCGATTCTGTAAAACATTACCAGCGAGGGGCTAGATGTGTTATGTTAGGTTATATTACGTTATAGACCTATATAATGTTCCCACCGAGAAGTAGGGGCCGATATGCCAGGAATGTTGTAAAATACTGCATCCGAGATGATGGCCTGCCTTAGGTTAGGATATATAACGCTATAGACGTATTTAATATCCCAATCGAGACGTACGGAACGACACGAACGCGATTCTGTAAAACATTACCAGCGAGGGGCTAGATGTGTTAGGTTAGGTTATATTACGTTATAGACCTATGTAATGTTCCCACCGAGAAGTAGGGGCCGATACGCCAGGAATGTTGTAGATTACTGCATCCGAGATGATGGCCTGCCTTAGGTTAGGATATATAACGCTATAGACGTATATAATATCCCAATCGAGACGTACGGAACGTCACGAACGCGATTCTGTAAAACATTACCAGCGAGGGGCTAGATGTGTTAGGTTAGGTTAGATTACGTTATAGACGAATATAATGTTCCCACCCAGAAGTAGGGGCCGATACGCCAGGAATGTTGTAAAATACAACATCCGAGATGTCAGCCTGCCTTACATTAGGATATATATCGCTGTAGACGTTTGTAATGTCCCAACCGAGAGGTACGGGACGACAGGAACGGGATTCTGTAAAACATTACCAGCGAGGGGCTAGATGTGTTAGGTTAGGTTGTGATACGTTATAGACATATATAAAGTTCCCACCGTGAAGTTGGGCTGATACGCCAGGAATGTTGTAAAATACTACATCCGAGATGATAGCCTGCCTCAGGTTAGGATAAATAACGCTATAGACGTATATAATATTCCAACCGAGATGTACGGGACGACACGAACGCGATTCTGTAAAACATTACCAGCGAGGGGCTAAATGGGTTAGGTTAGGATGTGATACGTTATAGACGTGTATAATGTTCCCACCGAGAAGTAGGGGCCGATACGCCAGGAATGTTGTAAAATACTACATCCGAGATGATAGCCTGCTTTACGTTAGGATATATATCGCTGTAGACGTATATAAAGTCCCAACCGAGACGTACGGGACGACAGGAACGGGATTCTGTAAAACATTACCAGCGAGGGGCTAGATGGGTTAGGCTAGGTTGTGATACGTTATAGACGTATATAATGTTCCCACCAGAAGTAGGGGCCGATACGCCAGGAATGTTGTAAAATACAACATCGTAACAGAGATGTACGGGACGACACGAACGCGATTCTGTAAAACATAACCAGCGAGGGGCTAAATGGGTTAGGTTAGGATGTGATACGTTATAGACGTGTATAATGTTCCCACCGAGAAGTAGGGGCCGATACGCCAGGAATGTTGTAAAATACTACATCCGAGATGATAGCCTGTCTTACGTTAGGATATATATCGCTGTAGACGTATATAAAGTCCCAACCGAGACGTACGGGACGACAGGAACGGGATTCTGTAAAACATTACCAGCGAGGGGCTAGATGGGTTAGGCTAGGTTGTGATACGTTATAGACGTATATAATGTTCCCACCGAGAAGTAGGGGCCGATATGCCAGGAATGTTGTAGAATACTGCATCCGAGATGATGGCCTGCCTTAGGTTAGGATATATATCGCTGTAGACGTATATAATGTCCCAACCGAGATGTACGGGACGACAGGAACGCGATTCTGTAAACATTACCAGCGAGGGGCTAGATGGGTTAGGTTAGGATGTGATACGTTATAGACGTGTATAATGTTCCCACCGAGAAGCAGGGGCCGATACGCCAGGAATGGTGTAAAATACTACATCCGATATGTTAGCCTGCCTTACGTTAGGATATATATCGCTGTAGACGTATATAATATCCCAACCGAGATGTACGGGACGAAACGACCGGGATTCTGTAAAACATTACCAGCGAGGGGCTAGATGGGTTAGGTTAGGTTTGTTACGTTATAGACGAATATAATGTTCCCACAGAGAAGTAGGGGCCGATACGTCAGGAATGTTGTAAAATACTACATCCGAGATGATAGCCTGCCTTAGGTTAGGATATATATCGCTATAGACGTATATAATATTCCAACCGAGATGTACGGGACGTCACTAACGAGGTTCTGTAAAGCATTACCAGCGAGGGCCTAGATGTGTTAGGTTAGGTTATATTACGTTATAGACCTATGTAATGTTCCCACCGAGAAGTAGGGGCCGATACGCCAGGAATGTTGTAGATTACTGCATCCGAGGTGATGGCCTGCCTTAGGTTAGGATATATAACGCTATAGACGTATATAATATCCCAATCGAGACGTACGGAACGTCACGAACGCGATTCTGTAAAACATTACCTGCGAGGGGCTAGATGTGTTATGTTAGGTTATATTACGTTATAGACCTATATAATGTTCCCACCGAGAAGTAGGGGCCGATACGCCAGGAATGATGTAGATTACTGCATCCGAGATGATGGCCTGCCTTAGGTTAGGATATATAACGCTATAGACGTATATAATATCCCAATCGAGACGTACGGAACGTCACGAACGCGATTCTGTAAAACATTACCAGCGAGGGGCTAGATGTGTTATGTTAGGTTATATTACGTTATAGACCTATATAATGTTCCCACCGAGAAGTAGGGGCCGATATGCCAGGAATGTTGTAAAATACTGCATCCGAGATGATGGCCTGCCTTAGGTTAGGATATATAACGCTATAGACGTATTTAATATCCCAATCGAGACGTACGGAACGACACGAACGCGATTCTGTAAAACATTACCAGCGAGGGGCTAGATGTGTTAGGTTAGGTTATATTACGTTATAGACCTATGTAATGTTCCCACCGAGAAGTAGGGGCCGATACGCCAGGAATGTTGTAGATTACTGCATCCGAGATGATGGCCTGCCTTAGGTTAGGATATATAACGCTATAGACGTATATAATATCCCAATCGAGACGTACAGAACGTCACGAACGCGATTCTGTAAAACATTACCAGCGAGGGGCTAGATGTGTTAGGTTAGGTTAGATTACGTTATAGACGAATATAATGTTCCCACCCAGAAGTAGGGGCCGATACGCCAGGAATGTTGTAAAATACAACATCCGAGATGTCAGCCTGCCTTACATTAGGATATATATCGCTGTAGACGTTTGTAATGTCCCAACCGAGAGGTACGGGACGACAGGAACGGGATTCTGTAAAACATTACCAGCGAGGGCCTAGATGTGTTAGGTTAGGTTATATTACGTTATAGACCTATGTAATGTTCCCACCGAGAAGTAGGGGCCGATACGCCAGGAATGTTGTAGATTACTGCATCCGAGATGATGGCCTGCCTTAGGTTAGGATATATAACGCTATAGACGTATATAATATTCCAACCGAGATGTACGGGACGTCACTAACGAGGTTCTGTAAAACATTACCAGCGAGGGCCTAGATGTGTTAGGTTAGGTTATATTACGTTATAGACGTATATAATGTTCCCACCGAGAAGTAGGGGCCGATACGCCAGGAATGTTGTAGAATACTGCATCCGAGATGATAGCCTGCATTAGGTTAGGATATATAACGCTATAGACGTATATAATATTCCAACCGAGATGTACGGGACGTCACGATCGAGATTCTGTAAAACATTACCAGCCAGGGCCTAGATGTGTTAGGTTAGGATATATTACGTTATAGACGAATATAATGTTCCCACCGAGAAGTAGGGGCCGATACGCCAGGAATGTTGTAGAATACTGCATCCGAGATGATAGCCTGCATTAGGTTAGGATATATAACGCTATAGACGTATATAATATTCCAACCGAGATGTACGGGACGTCACGAACGAGATTCTGTAAAACATTACCATCCAGGGCCTAGATGTGTTACGTTAGGATATATTACGTTATAGACGAATATAATGTTCCCACCGAGAAGTAGGGGCCGATATGCCAGGAATGTTGTAAAGTACTGCATCCGAGATGGTGGCCTGCCTTAGGTTAGGATATATAACGCTATAGACGTACATAATATTCCAACCGAGATGTACGGGACGTCACGAACGAGATTCTGTAAAACATTACCAGCCAGGGCCTAGATGTGTTAGGTTAGGATATATTACGTTATAGACGAATATAATGTTCCCACCGAGAAGTAGGGGCCGATACGCCAGGAATGTTGTAAAATACTACATCCGAGATGTTAGCCTGCCTTACGTTAGGATATATATCGCTGTAGACGTATATAATATCCCAACCCAGATGTACGGGACGACAGGAACGGGATTCTGTAAAACATTACCAGCGAGGGGCTAGATGGGTTAGGTTAGTTTGTGATACGTTATAGACGTATATAATGTTCCCACCGAGAACGGGGGCCGATACGCCAGGAATGTTGTAAAATAATACATCCGAGATGATAGCCTGCCTTAGGTTAGGACATATAACGCTATAGACGTATATAATATTCCAACCAAGATGTACGGGACGTCACGAACGAGATTCTGTAAAACATTACCAGCCAGGGCCTAGATGTGTTACGTTAGGATATATTACGTTATAGACGAATATAATGTTCCCACCGAGAAGTAGGGGCCGATATGCCAGGAATGTTGTAAAGTACTGCATCCGAGATGGTGGCCTGCCTTAGGTTAGGATATATAACGCTATAGACGTATTTAATATCCCAATCGAGACGTACGGAACGACACGAACGCGATTCTGTAAAACATTATCAGCGAGGGGCTAGATGTGTTAGGTTAGGTTATATTACGTTATAGACCTATATAATGTTCCCATCGAGAAGTACGGGCCGATACGCCAGGAATGTTTTAAAATACTGCATCCGAGATGGTAGCCTGTCTTAAGCTAGGATATATAACGCTATAGACGTATATAATATCCCAATCGAGACGTACGGGACGACACGAACGCGATTCTGTAAAATGTTACCAGCGAGGGGCTAGATGGGTTAGGTTAGGTTATATTACGTTATAGACGAATATAATGATCCCACCGAGAAGTAGGGGCCGATACGCCGGGAATGTTGTAAAATACTACATCCGAGATGTTAGCCTACCTTAGGTTAGGATATATAACGCTATAGACGTATATAATATTCCAACCGAGATGTACGGGACGTCACGAACGAGATTCTGTAAAACATTACCAGCCAGGTTCTATATGTGTTACGTTAGGATATATTACGTTATAGACGAATATAATGTTCCCACCGAGAAGTAGGGGCCGATATGCCAGGAATGTTGTAAAATACTGCATCCGAGATGATGGCCTGCCTTAGGTTAGGATATATAACGCTATAGACGTATTTAATATCCCACTCGAGACGTACGGAACGACACGAACGCGATTCTGTAAAACATTACCAGCGAGGGGCTAGATGTGTTAGGTTAGGTTATATTACGTTATAGACCTATATAATGTTCCCACCGAGAAGTACGGGCCGATACGCTAGGAATGTTGTAGAAATCTACATCCGAGATGATAGCCTGCCTTAGGTTAGGATATATAACGCTATAGACGTATATAATATTCCAACCGAGATGTACGGGACGTCACTAACGAGGTTCTGTAAAACATTACCAGCGAGGGCCTAGATGTGTTAGGTTAGGTTATATTACGTTATAGAACTATATAATGTTCCCACCGAGTAGTAGGGGCCGATACGCCAGGAATGTTGTAGAATACTGCATCCAAGATGATAGCCCGCATTAGGTTAGGATATATAACGCTATAGACGTATATAATATTCCAACCGAGATGTACGGGACGTCACGAACGAGATTCTGTAAAACATTACCAGCCAGGGTCTAGATGTGTTACGTTAGGATATATTACGTTATAGACGAATATAATGTTCCCACCGAGAAGTAGCGGCCGATATGCCAGGAATGTTGTAAAATACTGCATCCGAGATGATGGCCTGCCTTAGGTTAGGATATATAACGCTATAGACGTATTTAATATCCCAACCGAGACGTACGGAACGACACGAACGCGATTCTGTAAAACATTATCAGCGAGGGGCTAGATGTGTTAGGTTAGGTTATATTACGTTATAGACCTATATAATGTTCCCATCGAGAAGTACGGGCCGATACGCCAGGAATGTTGTAGAATACTACATCCAAGATGATAGCCTGCCTTAGGTTAGGATATATAACGCTATAGACGTATATAATATTCCAACCGAGATGTACGGGACGGCACGAACGGGATTCTGTAAAACATTACCAGCGAGGGGCTAGATGTGTTAGGTTAGGTTAGATTAAGTTATAGACGAATATAATGTTCCCACCGAGGAGTAGGGGCCGATACGCCAGGAATGTTGTAAAATACAACATCCGAGATGTCAGCCTGCCTTACGTTAGGATATATATCTCTGTAGACGTATATAGTATCCCAACCGAGATGTACGGGACGACAGGAACGGGATTCTGTATCACATTACCAGAGAGGGGCTAGATTGGTTAGGTTAGGTTGTGATACGTTATAGACGTATATAATGTTCCCAGCGAGAAGTAGGGGCCGATATGCCTGGAATGTTTTAAAATACTGCATCCGAGATGGTAGCCTGTCTTAAGCTAGGATATATAACGCTATAGACGTATATAATATCCCAATCGAGACGTACGGGACGACACGAACGCGATTCTGTAAAATGTTACCAGCGAGGGGCTAGATGGGTTAGGTTAGGTTATATTACGTTATAGACGAATATAATGATCCCACCGAGAAGTAGGGGCCGATACGCCGGGAATGTTGTAAAATACTACATCCGAGAAGTTAGCCTACCTTAGGTTAGGACATATAACGCTATAGACGTATATAATATTCCAACCGAGATGTACGGGACGACAGGAACGGGATTCTGTATCACATTACCAGAGAGGGGCTAGATGTGTTAGGTTAGGATATATTACGTTATAGACGAATATAATGTTCCCACCGAGAAGTAGGGGCCGATACGCCATGAATGTTGTAGATTACTGCATCCGAGATGATAGCCTGCCTTAGGTTAGGATATATAACGCTATAGACGTATATAATATCCCAACCGAGATGTACGGGACGACACGAACGGGATTCTGTAAAACATTACCAGCGAGGGGCTAGATGTGTTAGGTTAGGTTATATTACGTTATAGACGAATATAATGTTCCCACCGAGAAGTAGGGGCCGATACGCCAGGAATGTTGTAAAATACTACATCCGAGATGTTAGCCTGCCTTACGTTAGGATATACATCGCTGTAGACGTATATAATATTCCAACCGAGATGTACGGGACGTCACGAACGAGATTCTGTAAAACATTACCAGCCAGGGCCTAGATGTGTTAGGTTAGGATATATTACGTTATAGACGAATATAATGTTCCCACCGAGAAGTAGGGGCCGATATGCCAGGAATGTTGTAAAATACTGCATCCGAGATGGTGGCCTGCCTTAGGTTAGGATATATAACGCTATAGACGTATTTAATATCCCAATCGAGACGTACGGAATGACAAGAACGCGATTCTGTAAAACATTATCAGCGAGGGGCGAGATGTGTTAGGTTAGGTTATATTACGTTATAGACCTATATAATGTTCCCATCGAGAAGTACGGGCCGATACGCCAGGAATGTTGTAGAATACTACATCCAAGATGATAGCCTGCCTTAGGTTAGGATATATAACGCTATAGACGTATATAATATTCCAACCGAGATGTACGGGACGGCACGAACGGGATTCTGTAAAACATTACCAGCGAGGGGCTAGATGTGTTAGGTTAGGTTAGATTACGTTATAGACGAATATAATGTTCCCACCGAGGAGTAGGGGCCGATACGCCAGGAATGTTGTAAAATACAACATCCGAGATGTCAGCCTGCCTTAAGTTAGGATATATATCTCTGTAGACGTATATAATATCCCAACCGAGATGTACGGGACGACAGGAACGGGATTCTGTATCACATTACCAGAGAGGGGCTAGATGGGTTAGGTTAGTTTGTGATACGTTATATACGTATATAATGTTCCCACCGAGAACGGGGGCCGATACGCCAGGAATGTTGTAAAATAATACATCCGAGATGATAGCCTGCCTTAGGTTAGGATATATAACCCTATAGACGTATATAATATTCCAACCGAGATGTACGGGACGGCACGAACGGGATTCTGTAAAACATTACCAGCGAGGGGCTAGATGTGTTA
Organism: Xylocopa violacea; assembly: GCA_963969225.1. Classification (NCBI taxonomy): domain Eukaryota; kingdom Metazoa; phylum Arthropoda; class Insecta; order Hymenoptera; family Apidae; genus Xylocopa; species Xylocopa violacea. The sequence goes on from CAXAJV010000015.1 coordinate 1,170,293, forward strand.
GGTTAGGTTATATTACGTTATAGACCTATATAATGTTCCCACCGAGGAGTAGGGGCCGATACGCCAGGAATGTTGTAAAATACAACATCCGAGATGTCAGCCTGCCTTACGTTAGGATATACATCGCTGTAGACGTATATAATATTCCAACCGAGATGTACGGGACGTCACGAACGAGATTCTGTAAAACATTACCAGCCAGGGCCTAGATGTGTTAGGTTAGGATATATTACGTTATAGACGAATATAATGTTCCCACCGAGAAGTAGGGGCCGATATGCCAGGAATGTTGTAAAATACTGCATCCGAGATGGTGGCCTGCCTTAGGTTAGGATATATAACGCTATAGACGTATTTAATATCCCAATCGAGACGTACGGAATGACAAGAACGCGATTCTGTAAAACATTATCAGCGAGGGGCGAGATGTGTTAGGTTAGGTTATATTACGTTATAGACCTATATAATGTTCCCATCGAGAAGTACGGGCCGATACGCCAGGAATGTTGTAGAATACTACATCCAAGATGATAGCCTGCCTTAGGTTAGGATATATAACGCTATAGACGTATATAATATTCCAACCGAGATGTACGGGACGGCACGAACGGGATTCTGTAAAACATTACCAGCGAGGGGCTAGATGTGTTAGGTTAGGTTAGATTACGTTATAGACGAATATAATGTTCCCACCGAGGAGTAGGGGCCGATACGCCAGGAATGTTGTAAAATACAACATCCGAGATGTCAGCCTGCCTTACGTTAGGATATATATCTCTGTAGACGTATATAATATCCCAACCGAGATGTACGGGACGACAGGAACGGGATTCTGTATCACATTACCAGAGAGGGGCTAGATGGGTTAGGTTAGTTTGTGATACGTTATATACGTATATAATGTTCCCACCGAGAACGGGGGCCGATACGCCAGGAATGTTGTAAAATAATACATCCGAGATGATAGCCTGCCTTAGGTTAGGATATATAACCCTATAGACGTATATAATATTCCAACCGAGATGTACGGGACGTCACTAACGAGGTTCTGTAAAACATTACCAGCGAGGGCCTAGATGTGTTAGGTTAGGTTATATTACGTTATAGACCTATATAATGTTCCCACCGCGAAGTAGGGGCCGATACGCCAGGAATGTTGTAGAATACTGCATCCGAGGTGATAGCCTGCATTAGGTTAGGATATATAATGCTATAGACGTATATAATATTCCAACCGAGATGTACGGGACGTCACGAACGAGATTCTGTAAAACATTACCAGCCAGGGCCTAGATGTGTTATGTTAGGATATATTACGTTATAGACGAATATAATGATCCCACCGAGAAGTAGGGGCCGATACGCCGGGAATGTTGTAAAACACTACATCCGAGATGTTAGCCTACCTTAGGTTAGGATATATAACGCTATAGACGTATATAATATTCCAACCGAGATGTACGGGACGACAGGAACGGGATTCTGTATCACATTACCAGCCAGGGCCTAGATGTGTTAGGTTAGGATATATTACGTTATAGACGAATATAATGTTCCCACCGAGAAGAAGGGGCCGATATGCCAGGAATGTTGTAAAATACTGCATCCGAGATGGTGGCCTGCCTTAGGTTAGGATATATAACGCTATAGACGTATTTAATATCCCAATCGAGACGTACGGAATGACACGAACGCGATTCTGTAAAACATTATCAGCGAGGGGCTAGATTTGTTAGGTTAGGATATATTACGTTATAGACGAATATAATGTTCCCACCGAGAAGTAGGGGCCGATATGCCAGGAATGTTGTAAAATACTGCATCCGAGATGATGGCCTGCCTTAGGTTAGGATATATAACGCTATAGACGTATTTAATATCCCAATCGAGACGTACGGAACGACACGAACGCGATTCTGTAAAACATTACCAGCGAGGGGCTAGATGTGTTAGGTTAGGTTATATTACGTTATAGACCTATGTAATGTTCCCACCGAGAAGTAGGGACCGATACGCCAGGAATGTTGTAGATTACTGCATCCGAGATGATGGCCTGTCTTAGGTTAGTATATATAACGCTATAGACGTATATAATATCCCAATCGAGACGTACGGAACGTCACGAACGCGATTCTGTAAAACATTACCAGCGAGGGGCTAGATGTGTTATGTTAGGTTATATTACCTTATAGACCTATATAATGTTCCCACCGAGAAATAGGGGCCGATACGCCAGGAATGTTGTAGAATACTACATCCGAGATGATAGCCTGCCTTAGGTTAGGATATATAACGCTGTAGACGTATATAATATTCCAACCGAGATGTACGGCACGGCACGAACGGGATTCTGTAAAATGTTACCAGCGAGGGGCTAGATGGGTTAGGTTAGGTTATATTACGTTATAGACATATATAATGTTCCAACCGAGAAGTACGGGCCGATACGCCAGGAATGTTGTAGAATACTACATCCAAGATGATAGCCTGCCTTAGATAAGGATATATAACGCTATAGACGTATATAATATTCCAAACGAGATGTACGGGACGGCACGAACGGGATTCTGTAAAACATTACCAGCGAGCGGCTAGATGTGTTAGGTTAGGTTAGATTACGTTATAGACGAATATAATGTTCCCACCCAGAAGTAGGGGCCGATACGCCAGGAATGTTGTAAAATACAACATCGTAACCGAGATGTACGGGACGACACGAACGAGATTCTGTAAAACATTACCAGCCAGGGCCTAGATGTGTTATGTTAGGATATATTACGTTATAGACGAATATAATGTTCCCACCGAGAAGTAGGGGCCGATATGCCAGGAATGTTGCAAAATACTGCATCCGAGATGATGGCCTGCCTTAGGTTAGGATATATAACGCTATAGACGTATTTAATATCCCAATCGAGACGTACGGAACGACACGAACGCGATTCTGTAAAACATTATCAGCGAGGGGCTAGATGTGTTAGGTTAGGTTATATTACGTTATAGACCTATGTAATGTTCCCACCGCGAAGTAGGGGCCGATATGCCAGGAATGTTGTAAAATACTGCATCCGAGATGATGGCCTGCCTTAGGTTAGGATATATAACGCTATAGACGTATTTAATATCCCAACCGAGACGTACGGAACGACACGAACGCGATTCTGTAAAACATTATCAGCGAGGGGCTAGATGTGTTAGGTTAGGTTATATTACGTTATAGACCTATATAATGTTCCCATCGAGAAGTACGGGCCGATACGCCAGGAATGTTGTAGAATACTACATCCAAGATGATAGCCTGCCTTAGGTTAGGATATATAACGCTATAGACGTATATAATATTCCAACCGAGATGTACGGGACGGCACGAACGGGATTCTGTAAAACATTACCAGCGAGGGGCTAGATGTGTTAGGTTAGGTTAGATTAAGTTATAGACGAATATAATGTTCCCACCGAGGAGTAGGGGCCGATACGCCAGGAATGTTGTAAAATACAACATCCGAGATGTCAGCCTGCCTTACGTTAGGATATATATCTCTGTAGACGTATATAGTATCCCAACCGAGATGTACGGGACGACAGGAACGGGATTCTGTATCACATTACCAGAGAGGGGCTAGATGGGTTAGGTTAGGTTGTGATACGTTATAGACGTATATAATGTTCCCAGCGAGAAGTAGGGGCCGATATGCCTGGAATGTTTTAAAATACTGCATCCGAGATGGTAGCCTGTCTTAAGCTAGGATATATAACGCTATAGACGTATATAATATCCCAATCGAGACGTACGGGACGACACGAACGCGATTCTGTAAAATGTTACCAGCGAGGGGCTAGATGGGTTAGGTTAGGTTATATTACGTTATAGACGAATATAATGATCCCACCGAGAAGTAGGGGCCGATACGCCGGGAATGTTGTAAAATACTACATCCGAGAAGTTAGCCTACCTTAGGTTAGGACATATAACGCTATAGACGTATATAATATTCCAACCGAGATGTACGGGACGACAGGAACGGGATTCTGTATCACATTACCAGAGAGGGGCTAGATGTGTTAGGTTAGGATATATTACGTTATAGACGAATATAATGTTCCCACCGAGAAGTAGGGGCCGATACGCCATGAATGTTGTAGATTACTGCATCCGAGATGATAGCCTGCCTTAGGTTAGGATATATAACGCTATAGACGTATATAATATCCCAACCGAGATGTACGGGACGACACGAACGGGATTCTGTAAAACATTACCAGCGAGGGGCTAGATGTGTTAGGTTAGGTTATATTACGTTATAGACGAATATAATGTTCCCACCGAGAAGTAGGGGCCGATACGCCAGGAATGTTGTAAAATACTACATCCGAGATGTTAGCCTGCCTTAGGTTAGGATATATAACGCTATAGACGTATATAATATTCCAACCGAGATGTACGGGACGGCACGAACGGGATTCTGTAAAACATTACCAGCGAGGGGCTAGATTTGTTAGGTTAGGTTATATTACGTTATAGACCTATATAATGTTCCCACCGAGGAGTAGGGGCCGATACGCCAGGAATGTTGTAAAATACAACATCCGAGATGTCAGCCTGCCTTACGTTAGGATATACATCGCTGTAGACGTATATAATATTCCAACCGAGATGTACGGGACGTCACGAACGAGATTCTGTAAAACATTACCAGCCAGGGCCTAGATGTGTTAGGTTAGGATATATTACGTTATAGACGAATATAATGTTCCCACCGAGAAGTAGGGGCCGATATGCCAGGAATGTTGTAAAATACTGCATCCGAGATGGTGGCCTGCCTTAGGTTAGGATATATAACGCTATAGACGTATTTAATATCCCAATCGAGACGTACGGAATGACAAGAACGCGATTCTGTAAAACATTATCAGCGAGGGGCGAGATGTGTTAGGTTAGGTTATATTACGTTATAGACCTATATAATGTTCCCATCGAGAAGTACGGGCCGATACGCCAGGAATGTTGTAGAATACTACATCCAAGATGATAGCCTGCCTTAGGTTAGGATATATAACGCTATAGACGTATATAATATTCCAACCGAGATGTACGGGACGGCACGAACGGGATTCTGTAAAACATTACCAGCGAGGGGCTAGATGTGTTAGGTTAGGTTAGATTACGTTATAGACGAATATAATGTTCCCACCGAGGAGTAGGGGCCGATACGCCAGGAATGTTGTAAAATACAACATCCGAGATGTCAGCCTGCCTTACGATAGGATATATATCTCTGTAGACGTATATAATATCCCAACCGAGATGTACGGGACGACAGGAACGGGATTCTGTATCACATTACCAGAGAGGGGCTAGATGGGTTAGGTTAGTTTGTGATACGTTATATACGTATATAATGTTCCCACCGAGAACGGGGGCCGATACGCCAGGAATGTTGTAAAATAATACATCCGAGATGATAGCCTGCCTTAGGTTAGGATATATAACCCTATAGACGTATATAATATTCCAACCGAGATGTACGGGACGTCACTAACGAGGTTCTGTAAAACATTACCAGCGAGGGCCTAGATGTGTTAGGTTAGGTTATATTACGTTATAGACCTATATAATGTTCCCACCGCGAAGTAGGGGCCGATACGCCAGGAATGTTGTAGAATACTGCATCCGAGGTGATAGCCTGCATTAGGTTAGGATATATAATGCTATAGACGTATATAATATTCCAACCGAGATGTACGGGACGTCACGAACGAGATTCTGTAAAACATTACCAGCGAGGGGCTAGATGTGTTAGGTTAGGTTATATTACGTTATAGACCTATGTAATGTTCCCACCGAGAAGTAGGGACCGATACGCCAGGAATGTTGTAGATTACTGCATCCGAGATGATGGCCTGCCTTAGGTTAGGATATATAACGCTATAGACGTATATAATATCCCAATCGAGACGTACGGAACGTCACGAACGCGATTCTGTAAAACATTACCAGCGAGGGGCTAGATGTGTTATGTTAGGTTATATTACCTTATAGACCTATATAATGTTCCCACCGAGAAATAGGGGCCGATACGCCAGGAATGTTGTAAAATAATACATCCGAGATGATAGCCTGCCTTAGGTTAGGATATATAACGCTATAGACGTATATAATATTCCAACCGAGATGTACGGGACGCCACTAACGAGGTTCTGTAAAACATTACCAGCGAGGGCCTAGATGTGTTATGTTAGGTTATATTACGTTATAGACCTATATAATGTTCCCACCGCGAAGTAGGGGCCGATACGCCAGGAATCTTGTAGAATACTGCATCCGAGATGATAGCCTGCATTAGGTTAGGATATATAACGCTATAGACGTATATAATATTCCAACCGAGATGTACGGGACGTCACGAACGAGATTCTGTAAAACATTACCAGCCAGGGCCTAGATGTGTTATGTTAGGATATATTACGTTATAGACGAATATAATGATCCCACCGAGAAGTAGGGGCCGATACGCCGGGAATGTTGTAAAACACTACATCCGAGATGTTAGCCTACCTTAGGTTAGGATATATAACGCTATAGACGTATATAATATTCCAACCGAGATGTACGGGACGACAGGAACGGGATTCTGTATCACATTACCAGCCAGGGCCTAGATGTGTTAGGTTAGGATATATTACGTTATAGACGAATATAATGTTCCCACCGAGAAGAAGGGGCCGATATGCCAGGAATGTTGTAAAATACTGCATCCGAGATGGTGGCCTGCCTTAGGTTAGGATATATAACGCTATAGACGTATTTAATATCCCAATCGAGACGTACGGAATGACACGAACGCGATTCTGTAAAACATTATCAGCGAGGGGCTAGATTTGTTAGGTTAGGATATATTACGTTATAGACGAATATAATGTTCCCACCGAGAAGTAGGGGCCGATATGCCAGGAATGTTGTAAAATACTGCATCCGAGATGATGGCCTGCCTTAGGTTAGGATATATAACGCTATAGACGTATTTAATATCCCAATCGAGACGTACGGAACGACACGAACGCGATTCTGTAAAACATTACCAGCGAGGGGCTAGATGTGTTAGGTTAGGTTATATTACGTTATAGACCTATGTAATGTTCCCACCGAGAAGTAGGGACCGATACGCCAGGAATGTTGTAGATTACTGCATCCGAGATGATGGCCTGTCTTAGGTTAGTATATATAACGCTATAGACGTATATAATATCCCAATCGAGACGTACGGAACGTCACGAACGCGATTCTGTAAAACATTACCAGCGAGGGGCTAGATGTGTTATGTTAGGTTATATTACCTTATAGACCTATATAATGTTCCCACCGAGAAATAGGGGCCGATACGCCAGGAATGTTGTAGAATACTACATCCGAGATGATAGCCTGCCTTAGGTTAGGATATATAACGCTGTAGACGTATATAATATTCCAACCGAGATGTACGGCACGGCACGAACGGGATTCTGTAAAATGTTACCAGCGAGGGGCTAGATGGGTTAGGTTAGGTTATATTACGTTATAGACATATATAATGTTCCAACCGAGAAGTACGGGCCGATACGCCAGGAATGTTGTAGAATACTACATCCAAGATGATAGCCTGCCTTAGATAAGGATATATAACGCTATAGACGTATATAATATTCCAACCGAGATGTACGGGACGGCACGAACGGGATTCTGTAAAACATTACCAGCGAGCGGCTAGATGTGTTAGGTTAGGTTAGATTACGTTATAGACGAATATAATGTTCCCACCCAGAAGTAGGGGCCGATACGCCAGGAATGTTGTAAAATACAACATCGTAACCGAGATGTACGGGACGACACGAACGAGATTCTGTAAAACATTACCAGCCAGGGCCTAGATGTGTTATGTTAGGATATATTACGTTATAGACGAATATAATGTTCCCACCGAGAAGTAGGGGCCGATATGCCAGGAATGTTGCAAAATACTGCATCCGAGATGATGGCCTGCCTTAGGTTAGGATATATAACGCTATAGACGTATTTAATATCCCAATCGAGACGTACGGAACGACACGAACGCGATTCTGTAAAACATTACCAGCGAGGGGCTAGATGTGTTAGGTTAGGTTATATTACGTTATAGACCTATGTAATGTTCCCACCGCGAAGTAGGGGCCGATACGCCAGGAATGTTGTAGAATACTGCATCTGAGATGATAGCCTGCATTAGGTTAGGATATATAACGCTATAGACGTATATAATATTCCAACCGAGATGTACGGGACGTCACGAACGAGATTCTGTAAAACATTACCAGCCAGGGCCTAGATGTGTTATGTTAGGATATATTACGTTATAGACGAATATAATGTTCCCACCGAGAAGTAGGGGCCGATATGCCAGGAATGTTGCAAAATACTGCATCCGAGATGATGGCCTGCCTTAGGTTAGGATATATAACGCTAAAGACGTATTTAATATCCCAATCGAGACGTACGGAACGACACGAACGCGATTCTGTAAAACATTACCAGCGAGGGGCTGGATGTGTTAGGTTAGGTTATATTACGTTATAGACCTATGTAATGTTCCCACCGAGAAGTAGGGGCCGATACGCCAGGAATGTTGTAGATTACTGCATCCGAGATGATGGCCTGCCTTAGGTTAGGATATATAACGCTATAGACGTATATAATATCCCAATCGAGTCGTACGGAACGTCACGAACGCGATTCTGTAAAACATTACCAGCGAGGGGCTAGATGTGTTATGTTAGGTTATATTACCTTAGAGACCTATATAATGTTCCCACCGAGAAGTAGGGGCCGATACGCCAGGAATGTTGTAGAATACTACATCCGAGATGATAGCCTGCCTTAGGTTAGGATATATAACGCTATAGACGTATATAATATTCCAACCGAGATGTACGGCACGGCACGAACGGGATTCTGTAAAATGTTACCAGCGAGGGGCTAGATGGGTTAGGTTAGGTTATATTACGTTATAGACCTATATAATGTTCCCACCGAGAAGTACGGGCCGATACGCCAGGACTGTTGTAGAATACTACATCCAAGATGATAGCCTGCCTTAGATAAGGATATATAACGCTATAGACGTATATAATATTCCAACCGAGATGTACGGGACGACAGGAACGGGATTCTGTAAAACATTACCAGCGAGGGGCTAGATGGGTTAGGTTAGGATGTGATACGTTATAGACGTGTATAATGTTCCCACCGAGAAGCAGGGGCCGATACGCCAGGAATGTTGTAAAATACTACATCCGAGATGTTAGCCTGCCTTACGTTAGGATATATATCGCTGTAGACGTATATAATATCCCAACCGAGATGTACCGGACGACAGGAACGGGATTCTGTATCACATTACGAGAGAGGGGCTAGATGGGTTAGGTTAGGTTGTGATACGTTATAGACGTATATAATGTTCCCACCGAGAAGTAGGGGCCGATATGCCAGGAATGTTTTAAAATACTGCATCCGTGATGATAGCCTGCCTTAAGCTAGGATATATAACGCTATAGACGTACATAATATCCCAATCTAGACGTACGGGACGACACGAACGCGATTCTGTAAAATGTTACCAGCGAGGGGCTAGATGTGTTATGTTAGGTTATATTACGTTATAGACCTATATAATGTTCCCACCGAGAAGTAGGGGCCGATACGCCAGGAATGTTGTAGAATACTACATCCGAGATGACAGCCTGCCTTACGTTAGGATATATATCCCTGTAGACGTTTATAATGTCCCAACCGAGACGTACGGGACGAAACGAACGGGATTCTGTAAAACATTACCAGCGAGGCGCTAGATGGGTTAGGTTAGGTTATGTTACGTTATAGACGAATATAATGTTCCCACAGAGAAGTAGGGGCCGATACGTCAGGAATGTTATAAAATACTACATCCGAGATGATAGCCTGCCTTAGGTTAGGATATATATCGCTGTAGACGTATATAACGTCCCAACCGAAACGTACGGGTCGAAACGAATGGGATTCTGTAAAACATTACCAGCGAGGGGCTAGATGAGTTAGGTTAGTTTGTGATACGTTATAGACGTATACAATGTTCCCACCGAGAACGGGGGCCGATACGCCAGGAATGTTGTAAAATAATACATCCGAGATGATAGCCTGCCTTAGGTTAGGATATATAACGCTATAGACGTATATAATATTCCAACCGAGATGTACGGGACGTCACGAACGAGATTCTGTAAAACATTACCAGCCAGGGCCTAGATGTGTTATGTTGGGATATATTACGTTATAGACGAATATAATGTTCCCACCGAGAAGTAGGGGCCGATATGCCAGGAATGTTGCAAAATACTGCATCCGAGATGATGGCCTGCCTTAGGTTAGGATATATAACGCTATAGACGTATTTAATATCCCAATCGAGACGTACGGAACGACACGAACGGGATTCTGTAAAATGTTACCAGCGAGGGGCTAGATGTGTTAGGTTAGGTTATATTACGTTATAGACCTATGTAATGTTCCCACCGAGAAGTAGGGGCCGATACACCAGGAATGTTGTAGAAAACTGCATCCGAGATGATGGCCTGCCTTAGGTTAGGATATATAACGCTATAGACGTATATAATATCCCAATCGAGACGTACGGAACGGCACGAACGGGATTCTGTAAAACATTACCAGCGAGGGGCTAGATGTGTTAGGTTAGGTTAGATTACGTTATAGACGAATATAATGTTCCCACCCAGAAGTAGGGGCCGATACGCCAGGAATGTTGTAAAATACAACATCGTTACCGAGATGTACGGGACGACACGAACGCGATTCTGTAAAACATTACCAGCGAGGGGCTAAATGGGTTAGGTTAGGATGTGATACGTTATAGACGTGTATAATGTTCCCGCCGAGAAGTAGGGGCCGATACGCCAGGAATGTTGTAAAATACTACATCCGAGATGATAGCCTGTCTTACGTTAGGATATATATCGCTGTAGACGTATATAAAGTCCCAACCGAGACGTACGGGACGACAGGAACGGGATTCTGTAAAACATTACCAGCGAGGGGCTAGATGGGTTAGGTTAGGATGTGATACGTTATAGACGTGTATAATGTTCCCACCGAGAAGCAGGGGCCGATACGCCAGGAATGTTGTAAAATACTACATCCGAGATGTTAGCCTGCCTTACGTTAGGATATATATCGCTGTAGACGTATATAATATCCCAACCGAGATGTACCGGACGACAGGAACGGGATTCTGTATCACATTACGAGAGAGGGGCTAGATGGGTTAGGTTAGGTTGTGATACGTTATAGACGTATATAACGTTCCCACCGAGAAGTAGGGGCCGATATGCCAGGAATGTTTTAAAATACTGCATCCGAGATGATAGCCTGCCTTAAGCTAGGATATATAACGCTATAGACGTACATAATATCCCAATCTAGACGTACGGGACGACACGAACGCGATTCTGTAAAATGTTACCAGCGAGGGGCTAGATGTGTTATGTTAGGTTATATTACGTTATAGACCTATATAATGTTCCCACCGAGAAGTAGGGGCCGATACGCCAGGAATGTTGTAGAATACTACATCCGAGATGACAGCCTGCCTTACGTTAGGATATATATCCCTGTAGACGTTTATAATGTCCCAACTGAGACGTACGGGACGAAACGAACGGGATTCTGTAAAACATTACCAGCGAGGCGCTAGATGGGTTAGGTTAGGTTATGTTACGTTATAGACGAATATAATGTTCCCACAGAGAAGTAGGGACCGATACGTCAGGAATGTTATAAAATACTACATCCGAGATGATAGCCTGCCTTAGGTTAGGATATATATCGCTGTAGACGTATATAACGTCCCAACCGAGACGTACGGGTCGAAACGAATGGGATTCTATAAAACATTACCAGCGAGGGGCTAGATGAGTTAGGTTAGTTTGTGATACGTTATAGACGTATACAATGTTCCCACCGAGAACGGGGGCCGATACGCCAGGAATGTTGTAAAATAATACATCCGAGATGATAGCCTGCCTTAGGTTAGGATATATAACGCTATAGACGTATATAATATTCCAACCGAGATGTACGGGACGCCACTAACGAGGTTCTGTAAAACATTACCAGCGAGGGCCTAGATGTGTTAGGTTAGGTTATATTACGTTATAGACCTATATAATGTTCCCACCGCGAAGTAGGGGCCGATACGCCAGGAATCTTGTAGAATACTGCATCCGAGATGATAGCCTGCATTAGGTTAGGATATATAACGCTATAGACGTATATAATATTCCAACCGAGATGTACGGGACGTCACGAACGAGATTCTGTAAAACATTACCAGCCAGGGCCTAGATGTGTTATGTTAGGATATATTACGTTATAGACGAATATAATGTTCCCACCGAGAAGTAGGGGCCGATATGCCAGGAATGTTGCAAAATACTGCATCCGAGATGATGGCCTGCCTTAGGTTAGGATATATAACGCTATAGACGTATTTAATATCCCAATCGAGACGTACGGAACGACACGAACGGGATTCTGTAAAATGTTACCAGCGAGGGGCTAGATGTGTTAGGTTAGGTTAGATTACGTTATAGACGAATATAATGTTCCCACCCAGAAGTAGGGGCCGATACGCCAGGAATGTTGTAAAATACAACATCGTAACCGAGATGTACGGGACGACACGAACGCGATTCTGTAAAACATTACCAGCGAGGGGCTAAATGGGTTAGGTTAGGATGTGATACGTTATAGACGTGTATAATGTTCCCGCCGAGAAGTAGGGGCCGATACGCCAGGAATGTTGTAAAATACTACATCCGAGATGATAGCCTGTCTTACGTTAGGATATATATCGCTGTAGACGTATATAAAGTCCCAACCGAGACGTACGGGACGACAGGAACGGGATTCTGTAAAACATTACCAGCGAGGGGCTAGATGGGTTAGGTTAGGATGTGATACGTTATAGACGTGTATAATGTTCCCACCGAGAAGCAGGGGCCGATACGCCAGGAATGTTGTAAAATACTACATCCGAGATGTTAGCCTGCCTTACGTTAGGATATATATCGCTGTAGACGTATATAATATCCCAACCGAGATGTACCGGACGACAGGAACGGGATTCTGTATCACATTACGAGAGAGGGGCTAGATGGGTTAGGTTAGGTTGTGATACGTTATAGACGTATATAACGTTCCCACCGAGAAGTAGGGGCCGATATGCCAGGAATGTTTTAAAATACTGCATCCGAGATGATAGCCTGCCTTAAGCTAGGATATATAACGCTATAGACGTACATAATATCCCAATCTAGACGTACGGGACGACACGAACGCGATTCTGTAAAATGTTACCAGCGAGGGGCTAGATGTGTTATGTTAGGTTATATTACGTTATAGACCTATATAATGTTCCCACCGAGAAGTAGGGGCCGATACGCCAGGAATGTTGTAGAATACTACATCCGAGATGACAGCCTGCCTTACGTTAGGATATATATCCCTGTAGACGTTTATTATGTCCCAACCGAGACGTCCGGGACGAAACGAACGGGATTCTGTAAAACATTACTAGCGAGGCGCTAGATGGGTTAGGTTAGGTTATGTTACGTTATAGACGAATATAATGTTCCCACAGAGAAGTAGGGACCGATACGTCAGGAATGTTATAAAATACTACATCCGAGATGATAGCCTGCCTTAGGATAGGATATATATCGCTGTAGACGTATATAACGTCCCAACCGAGACGTACGGGTCGAAACGAATGGGATTCTGTAAAACATTACCAGCGAGGGGCTAGATGAGTTAGGTTAGTTTGTGATACGTTATAGACGTAATACAATGTTCCCACCGAGAACGGGGGCCGATACGCCAGGAATGTTGTAAAATAATACATCCGAGATGATAGCCTGCCTTAGGTTAGGATATATAACGCTATAGACGTATATAATATTCCAACCGAGATGTACGGGACGCCACTAACGAGGTTCTGTAAAACATTACCAGCGAGGGCCTAGATGTGTTAGGTTAGGTTATATTACGTTATAGACGAATATAATGTTCCCACCGAGAAGTAGGGGCCGATATGCCAGGAATGTTGCAAAATACTGCATCCGAGATGATGGCCTGCCTTAGGTTAGGATATATAACGCTATAGACGTATTTAATATCCCAATCGAGACGTACGGAACGACACGAACGGGATTCTGTAAAATGTTACCAGCGAGGGGCTAGATGTGTTAGGTTAGGTAATATTACGTTATAGACCTATGTAATGTTCCCACCGAGAAGTAGCGGCCGATATGCCAGGAATGTTGTAAAATACTGCATCCGAGATGATGGCCTACCTTAGGTTAGGATATATAACGCTATAGACGTATTTAATATCCCAATCGAGACGTACGGAACGACACGAACGCGATTCTGTAAAACATTACCAGCGAGGGGCTAGATGTGTTAGGTTAGGTTATATTACGTTATAGACCTATGTAATGTTCCCACCCAGAAGTAGGGGCCGATACGCCAGGAATGTTGTAAAATACAACATCGTAACCGAGATGTACGGGACGACACGAACGCGATTCTGTAAAACATTACCAGCGAGGGGCTAAATGGGTTAGGTTAGGATGTGATACGTTATAGACGTGTATAATGTTCCCGCCGAGAAGTAGGGGCCGATACGCCAGGAATGTTGTAAAATACTACATCCGAGATGATAGCCTGTCTTACGTTAGGATATATATCGCTGTAGACGTATATAAAGTCCCAACCGAGACGTACGGGACGACAGGAACGGGATTCTGTAAAACATTACCAGCGAGGGGCTAGATGGGTTAGGTTAGGATGTGATACGTTATAGACGTGTATAATGTTCCCACCGAGAAGCAGGGGCCGATACGCCAGGAATGTTGTAAAATACTACATCCGAGATGTTAGCCTGCCTTACGTTAGGATATATATCGCTGTAGACGTATATAATATCCCAACCGAGATGTACCGGACGACAGGAACGGGATTCTGTATCACATTACGAGAGAGGGGCTAGATGGGTTAGGTTAGGTTGTGATACGTTATAGACGTATATAACGTTCCCACCGAGAAGTAGGGGCCGATATGCCAGGAATGTTTTAAAATACTGCATCCGAGATGATAGCCTGCCTTAAGCTAGGATATATAACGCTATAGACGTACATAATATCCCAATCTAGACGTACGGGACGACACGAACGCGATTCTGTAAAATGTTACCAGCGAGGGGCTAGATGTGTTATGTTAGGTTATATTACGTTATAGACCTATATAATGTTCCCACCGAGAAGTAGGGGCCGATACGCCAGGAATGTTGTAGAATACTACATCCGAGATGACAGCCTGCCTTACGTTAGGATATATATCCCTGTAGACGTTTATAATGTCCCAACTGAGACGTACGGGACGAAACGAACGGGATTCTGTAAAACATTACCAGCGAGGCGCTAGATGGGTTAGGTTAGGTTATGTTACGTTATAGACGAATATAATGTTCCCACAGAGAAGTAGGGACCGATACGTCAGGAATGTTATAAAATACTACATCCGAGATGATAGCCTGCCTTAGGTTAGGATATATATCGCTGTAGACGTATATAACGTCCCAACCGAGACGTACGGGTCGAAACGAATGGGATTCTATAAAACATTACCAGCGAGGGGCTAGATGAGTTAGGTTAGTTTGTGATACGTTATAGACGTATACAATGTTCCCACCGAGAACGGGGGCCGATACGCCAGGAATGTTGTAAAATAATACATCCGAGATGATAGCCTGCCTTAGGTTAGGATATATAACGCTATAGACGTATATAATATTCCAACCGAGATGTACGGGACGCCACTAACGAGGTTCTGTAAAACATTACCAGCGAGGGCCTAGATGTGTTAGGTTAGGTTATATTACGTTATAGACCTATATAATGTTCCCACCGCGAAGTAGGGGCCGATACGCCAGGAATCTTGTAGAATACTGCATCCGAGATGATAGCCTGCATTAGGTTAGGATATATAACGCTATAGACGTATATAATATTCCAACCGAGATGTACGGGACGTCACGAACGAGATTCTGTAAAACATTACCAGCCAGGGCCTAGATGTGTTATGTTAGGATATATTACGTTATAGACGAATATAATGTTCCCACCGAGAAGTAGGGGCCGATATGCCAGGAATGTTGCAAAATACTGCATCCGAGATGATGGCCTGCCTTAGGTTAGGATATATAACGCTATAGACGTATTTAATATCCCAATCGAGACGTACGGAACGACACGAACGGGATTCTGTAAAATGTTACCAGCGAGGGGCTAGATGTGTTAGGTTAGGTTAGATTACGTTATAGACGAATATAATGTTCCCACCCAGAAGTAGGGGCCGATACGCCAGGAATGTTGTAAAATACAACATCGTAACCGAGATGTACGGGACGACACGAACGCGATTCTGTAAAACATTACCAGCGAGGGGCTAAATGGGTTAGGTTAGGATGTGATACGTTATAGACGTGTATAATGTTCCCGCCGAGAAGTAGGGGCCGATACGCCAGGAATGTTGTAAAATACTACATCCGAGATGATAGCCTGTCTTACGTTAGGATATATATCGCTGTAGACGTATATAAAGTCCCAACCGAGACGTACGGGACGACAGGAACGGGATTCTGTAAAACATTACCAGCGAGGGGCTAGATGGGTTAGGTTAGGATGTGATACGTTATAGACGTGTATAATGTTCCCACCGAGAAGCAGGGGCCGATACGCCAGGAATGTTGTAAAATACTACATCCGAGATGTTAGCCTGCCTTACGTTAGGATATATATCGCTGTAGACGTATATAATATCCCAACCGAGATGTACCGGACGACAGGAACGGGATTCTGTATCACATTACGAGAGAGGGGCTAGATGGGTTAGGTTAGGTTGTGATACGTTATAGACGTATATAACGTTCCCACCGAGAAGTAGGGGCCGATATGCCAGGAATGTTTTAAAATACTGCATCCGAGATGATAGCCTGCCTTAAGCTAGGATATATAACGCTATAGACGTACATAATATCCCAATCTAGACGTACGGGACGACACGAACGCGATTCTGTAAAATGTTACCAGCGAGGGGCTAGATGTGTTATGTTAGGTTATATTACGTTATAGACCTATATAATGTTCCCACCGAGAAGTAGGGGCCGATACGCCAGGAATGTTGTAGAATACTACATCCGAGATGACAGCCTGCCTTACGTTAGGATATATATCCCTGTAGACGTTTATAATGTCCCAACTGAGACGTACGGGACGAAACGAACGGGATTCTGTAAAACATTACCAGCGAGGCGCTAGATGGGTTAGGTTAGGTTATGTTACGTTATAGACGAATATAATGTTCCCACAGAGAAGTAGGGACCGATACGTCAGGAATGTTATAAAATACTACATCCGAGATGATAGCCTGCCTTAGGTTAGGATATATATCGCTGTAGACGTATATAACGTCCCAACCGAGACGTACGGGTCGAAACGAATGGGATTCTATAAAACATTACCAGCGAGGGGCTAGATGAGTTAGGTTAGTTTGTGATACGTTATAGACGTATACAATGTTCCCACCGAGAACGGGGGCCGATACGCCAGGAATGTTGTAAAATAATACATCCGAGATGATAGCCTGCCTTAGGTTAGGATATATAACGCTATAGACGTATATAATATTCCAACCGAGATGTACGGGACGCCACTAACGAGGTTCTGTAAAACATTACCAGCGAGGGCCTAGATGTGTTAGGTTAGGTTATATTACGTTATAGACCTATATAATATTCCCACCGCGAAGTAGGGGCCGATACGCCAGGAATCTTGTAGAATACTGCATCCGAGATGATAGCCTGCATTAGGTTAGGATATATAACGCTATAGACGTATATAATATTCCAACCGAGATGTACGGGACGTCACGAACGAGATTCTGTAAAACATTACCAGCCAGGGCCTAGATGTGTTATGTTAGGATATATTACGTTATAGACGAATATAATGTTCCCACCGAGAAGTAGGGGCCGATATGCCAGGAATGTTGCAAAATACTGCATCCGAGATGATGGCCTGCCTTAGGTTAGGATATATAACGCTATAGACGTATTTAATATCCCAATCGAGACGTACGGAACGACACGAACGGGATTCTGTAAAATGTTACCAGCGAGGGGCTAGATGTGTTAGGTTAGGTTAGATTACGTTATAGACGAATATAATGTTCCCACCCAGAAGTAGGGGCCGATACGCCAGGAATGTTGTAAAATACAACATCGTAACCGAGATGTACGGGACGACACGAACGCGATTCTGTAAAACATTACCAGCGAGGGGCTAAATGGGTTAGGTTAGGATGTGATACGTTATAGACGTGTATAATGTTCCCGCCGAGAAGTAGGGGCCGATACGCCAGGAATGTTGTAAAATACTACATCCGAGATGATAGCCTGTCTTACGTTAGGATATATATCGCTGTAGACGTATATAAAGTCCCAACCGAGACGTACGGGACGACAGGAACGGGATTCTGTAAAACATTACCAGCGAGGGGCTAGATGGGTTAGGTTAGGATGTGATACGTTATAGACGTGTATAATGTTCCCACCGAGAAGCAGGGGCCGATACGCCAGGAATGTTGTAAAATACTACATCCGAGATGTTAGCCTGCCTTACGTTAGGATATATATCGCTGTAGACGTATATAATATCCCAACCGAGATGTACCGGACGACAGGAACGGGATTCTGTATCACATTACGAGAGAGGGGCTAGATGGGTTAGGTTAGGTTGTGATACGTTATAGACGTATATAACGTTCCCACCGAGAAGTAGGGGCCGATATGCCAGGAATGTTTTAAAATACTGCATCCGAGATGATAGCCTGCCTTAAGCTAGGATATATAACGCTATAGACGTACATAATATCCCAATCTAGACGTACGGGACGACACGAACGCGATTCTGTAAAATGTTACCAGCGAGGGGCTAGATGTGTTATGTTAGGTTATATTACGTTATAGACCTATATAATGTTCCCACCGAGAAGTAGGGGCCGATACGCCAGGAATGTTGTAGAATACTACATCCGAGATGACAGCCTGCCTTACGTTAGGATATATATCCCTGTAGACGTTTATAATGTCCCAACCGAGACGTCCGGGACGAAACGAACGGGATTCTGTAAAACATTACCAGCGAGGCGCTAGATGGGTTAGGTTAGGTTATGTTACGTTATAGACGAATATAATGTTCCCACAGAGAAGTAGGGACCGATACGTCAGGAATGTTATAAAATACTACATCCGAGATGATAGCCTGCCTTAGGATAGGATATATATCGCTGTAGACGTATATAACGTCCCAACCGAGACGTACGGGTCGAAACGAATGGGATTCTGTAAAACATTACCAGCGAGGGGCTAGATGAGTTAGGTTAGTTTGTGATACGTTATAGACGTATACAATGTTCCCACCGAGAACGGGGGCCGATACGCCAGGAATGTTGTAAAATAATACATCCGAGATGATAGCCTGCCTTAGGTTAGGATATATAACGCTATAGACGTATATAATATTCCAACCGAGATGTACGGGACGTCACGAACGAGATTCTGTAAAACATTACCAGCCAGGGCCTAGATGTGTTATGTTATGATATATTACGTTATAGACGAATATAATGTTCCCACCGAGAAGTAGGGGCCGATACGCCAGGAATGTTGTAGATTACTGCATCCGAGATGATGGCCTGCCTTAGGTTAGGATATATAACGCTATAGACGTATATAATATCCCTATCGAGACGTACGGAACGGCACGAACGGGATTCTGTAAAACATTACCAGCGAGGGGCTAGATGTGTTAGGTTAGGTTAGATTACGTTATAGACGAATATAATGTTCCCACCCAGAAGTAGGGGCCGATACGCCAGGAATGTTGTAAAATACAACATCGTAACCGAGATGTACGGGACGACACGAACGCGATTCTGTAAAACATTACCAGCGAGGGGCTAAATGGGTTAGGTTAGGATGTGATACGTTATAGACGTGTATAATGTTCCCGCCGAGAAGTAGGGGCCGATACGCCAGGAATGTTGTAAAATACTACATCCGAGATGATAGCCTGTCTTACGTTAGGATATATATCGCTGTAGACGTATATAAAGTCCCAACCGAGACGTACGGGACGACAGGAACGGGATTCTGTAAAACATTACCAGCGAGGGGCTAGATGGGTTAGGTTAGGATGTGATACGTTATAGACGTGTATAATGTTCCCACCGAGAAGCAGGGGCCGATACGCCAGGAATGTTGTAAAATACTACATCCGAGATGTTAGCCTGCCTTACGTTAGGATATATATCGCTGTAGACGTATATAATATCCCAACCGAGATGTACCGGACGACAGGAACGGGATTCTGTATCACATTACGAGAGAGGGGCTAGATGGGTTAGGTTAGGTTGTGATACGTTATAGACGTATATAACGTTCCCACCGAGAAGTAGGGGCCGATATGCCAGGAATGTTTTAAAATACTGCATCCGAGATGATAGCCTGCCTTAAGCTAGGATATATAACGCTATAGACGTACATAATATCCCAATCTAGACGTACGGGACGACACGAACGCGATTCTGTAAAATGTTACCAGCGAGGGGCTAGATGTGTTATGTTAGGTTATATTACGTTATAGACCTATATAATGTTCCCACCGAGAAGTAGGGGCCGATACGCCAGGAATGTTGTAGAATACTACATCCGAGATGACAGCCTGCCTTACGTTAGGATATATATCCCTGTAGACGTTTATAATGTCCCAACCGAGACGTCCGGGACGAAACGAACGGGATTCTGTAAAACATTACCAGCGAGGCGCTAGATGGGTTAGGTTAGGTTATGTTACGTTATAGACGAATATAATGTTCCCACAGAGAAGTAGGGACCGATACGTCAGGAATGTTATAAAATACTACATCCGAGATGATAGCCTGCCTTAGGTTAGGATATATATCGCTGTAGACGTATATAACGTCCCAACCGAGACGTACGGGTCGAAACGAATGGGATTCTATAAAACATTACCAGCGAGGGGCTAGATGAGTTAGGTTAGTTTGTGATACGTTATAGACGTATACAATGTTCCCACCGAGAACGGGGGCCGATACGCCAGGAATGTTGTAAAATAATACATCCGAGATGATAGCCTGCCTTAGGTTAGGATATATAACGCTATAGACGTATATAATATTCCAACCGAGATGTACGGGACGCCACTAACGAGGTTCTGTAAAACATTACCAGCGAGGGCCTAGATGTGTTAGGTTAGGTTATATTACGTTATAGACCTATATAATGTTCCCACCGCGAAGTAGGGGCCGATACGCCAGGAATCTTGTAGAATACTGCATCCGAGATGATAGCCTGCATTAGATTAGGATATATAACGCTATAGACGTATATAATATTCCAACCGAGATGTACGGGACGTCACGAACGAGATTCTGTAAAACATTACCAGCCAGGGCCTAGATGTGTTATGTTAGGATATATTACGTTATAGACGAATATAATGTTCCCACCGAGAAGTAGGGGCCGATATGCCAGGAATGTTGCAAAATACTGCATCCGAGATGATGGCCTGCCTTAGGTTAGGATATATAACGCTATAGACGCATTTAATATCCCAATCGAGACGTACGGAACGACACGAACGGGATTCTGTAAAATGTTACCAGCGAGGGGCTAGATGTGTTAGGTTAGGTTAGATTACGTTATAGACGAATATAATGTTCCCACCCAGAAGTAGGGGCCGATACGCCAGGAATGTTGTAAAATACAACATCGT
Source organism: Xylocopa violacea (assembly GCA_963969225.1). Taxonomy (NCBI): domain Eukaryota; kingdom Metazoa; phylum Arthropoda; class Insecta; order Hymenoptera; family Apidae; genus Xylocopa; species Xylocopa violacea. The sequence continues at coordinate 1,192,271 of CAXAJV010000015.1, forward strand.
AACCGAGATGTACGGGACGACACGAACGCGATTCTGTAAAACATTACCAGCGAGGGGCTAAATGGGTTAGGTTAGGATGTGATACGTTATAGACGTGTATAATGTTCCCGCCGAGAAGTAGGGGCCGATACGCCAGGAATGTTGTAAAATACTACATCCGAGATGATAGCCTGTCTTACGTTAGGATATATATCGCTGTAGACGTATATAAAGTCCCAACCGAGACGTACGGGACGACAGGAACGGGATTCTGTAAAACATTACCAGCGAGGGGCTAGATGGGTTAGGTTAGGATGTGATACGTTATAGACGTGTATAATGTTCCCACCGAGAAGCAGGGGCCGATACGCCAGGAATGTTGTAAAATACTACATCCGAGATGTTAGCCTGCCTTACGTTAGGATATATATCGCTGTAGACGTATATAATATCCCAACCGAGATGTACCGGACGACAGGAACGGGATTCTGTATCACATTACGAGAGAGGGGCTAGATGGGTTAGGTTAGGTTGTGATACGTTATAGACGTATATAACGTTCCCACCGAGAAGTAGGGGCCGATATGCCAGGAATGTTTTAAAATACTGCATCCGAGATGATAGCCTGCCTTAAGCTAGGATATATAACGCTATAGACGTACATAATATCCCAATCTAGACGTACGGGACGACACGAACGCGATTCTGTAAAATGTTACCAGCGAGGGGCTAGATGTGTTATGTTAGGTTATATTACGTTATAGACCTATATAATGTTCCCACCGAGAAGTAGGGGCCGATACGCCAGGAATGTTGTAGAATACTACATCCGAGATGACAGCCTGCCTTACGTTAGGATATATATCCCTGTAGACGTTTATAATGTCCCAACCGAGACGTCCGGGACGAAACGAACGGGATTCTGTAAAACATTACCAGCGAGGCGCTAGATGGGTTAGGTTAGGTTATGTTACGTTATAGACGAATATAATGTTCCCACAGAGAAGTAGGGACCGATACGTCAGGAATGTTATAAAATACTACATCCGAGATGATAGCCTGCCTTAGGATAGGATATATATCGCTGTAGACGTATATAACGTCCCAACCGAGACGTACGGGTCGAAACGAATGGGATTCTGTAAAACATTACCAGCGAGGGGCTAGATGAGTTAGGTTAGGTTAGATTACGTTATAGACCTATATAATGTTCCCACCGCGAAGTAGGGGCCGATACGCCAGGAATCTTGTAGAATACTGCATCCGAGATGATAGCCTGCATTAGGTTAGGATATATAACGCTATAGACGTATATAATATTCCAACCGAGATGTACGGGACGTCACGAACGAGATTCTGTAAAACATTACCAGCCAGGGCCTAGATGTGTTATGTTAGGATATATTACGTTATAGACGAATATAATGTTCCCACCGAGAAGTAGGGGCCGATATGCCAGGAATGTTGCAAAATACTGCATCCGAGATGATGGCCTGCCTTAGGTTAGGATATATAACGCTATAGACGTATTTAATATCCCAATCGAGACGTACGGAACGACACGAACGGGATTCTGTAAAATGTTACCAGCGAGGGGCTAGATGTGTTAGGTTAGGTAATATTACGTTATAGACCTATGTAATGTTCCCACCGAGAAGTAGGGGCCGATACGCCAGGAATGTTGTAGATTACTGCATCCGAGATGATGGCCTGCCTTAGGTTAGGATATATAACGCTATAGACGTATATAATATCCCTATCGAGACGTACGGAACGGCACGAACGGGATTCTGTAAAACATTACCAGCGAGGGGCTAGATGTGTTAGGTTAGGTTAGATTACGTTATAGACGAATATAATGTTCCCACCCAGAAGTAGGGGCCGATACGCCAGGAATGTTGTAAAATACAACATCGTAACCGAGATGTACGGGACGACACGAACGCGATTCTGTAAAACATTACCAGCGAGGGGCTAAATGGGTTAGGTTAGGATGTGATACGTTATAGACGTGTATAATGTTCCCGCCGAGAAGTAGGGGCCGATACGCCAGGAATGTTGTAAAATACTACATCCGAGATGATAGCCTGTCTTACGTTAGGATATATATCGCTGTAGACGTATATAAAGTCCCAACCGAGACGTACGGGACGACAGGAACGGGATTCTGTAAAACATTACCAGCGAGGGGCTAGATGGGTTAGGTTAGGATGTGATACGTTATAGACGTGTATAATGTTCCCACCGAGAAGCAGGGGCCGATACGCCAGGAATGTTGTAAAATACTACATCCGAGATGTTAGCCTGCCTTACGTTAGGATATATATCGCTGTAGACGTATATAATATCCCAACCGAGATGTACCGGACGACAGGAACGGGATTCTGTATCACATTACGAGAGAGGGGCTAGATGGGTTAGGTTAGGTTGTGATACGTTATAGACGTATATAACGTTCCCACCGAGAAGTAGGGGCCGATATGCCAGGAATGTTTTAAAATACTGCATCCGAGATGATAGCCTGCCTTAAGCTAGGATATATAACGCTATAGACGTATATAATATCCCAATCTAGACGTACGGGACGACACGAACGCGATTCTGTAAAATGTTACCAGCGAGGGGCTAGATGTGTTATGTTAGGTTATATTACGTTATAGACCTATATAATGTTCCCACCGAGAAGTAGGGGCCGATACGCCAGGAATGTTGTAGAATACTACATCCGAGATGACAGCCTGCCTTACGTTAGGATATATATCCCTGTAGACGTTTATAATGTCCCAACCGAGACGTCCGGGACGAAACGAACGGGATTCTGTAAAACATTACCAGCGAGGCGCTAGATGGGTTAGGTTAGGTTATGTTACGTTATAGACGAATATAATGTTCCCACAGAGAAGTAGGGGCCGATACGTCAGGAATGTTGTAAAATACTACATCCGAGATGATAGCCTGCCTTAGGTTAGGATATATATCGCTGTAGACGTATATAACGTCCCAACCGAGACGTACGGGTCGAAACGAATGGGATTCTGTAAAACATTACCAGCGAGGGGCTAGATCGGTTAGGTTAGTTTGTGATACGTTATAGACGTATATAATGTTCCCACCGAGAACGGGGGCCGATACGCCAGGAATGTTGTAAAATAATACATCCGAGATGATAGCCTGCCTTAGGTTAGGATATATATCGTTGTAGACGTATATAATATCCCAACCGAGATGTACCGGACGACAGGAACGGGATTCTGTATCACATTACGAGAGAGGGGCTAGATGGGTTAGGTTAGGTTGTGATACGTTATAGACGTATATAATGTTCCCACCGAGAAGTAGGGGCCGATATGCCAGGAATGTTTTAAAATACTGCATCCGAGATGATAGCCTGCCTTAAGCTAGGATATATAACGCTATAGACGTACATAATATCCCAATCTAGACGTACGGGACGACACGAACGCGATTCTGTAAAATGTTACCAGCGAGGGGCTAGATGTGTTATGTTAGGTTATATTACGTTATAGACCTATATAATGTTCCCACCGGGAAGTAGGGGCCGATACGCCAGGAATGTTGTAGAATACTACATCCGAGATGACAGCCTGCCTTACGTTAGGATATATATCCCTGTAGACGTTTATAATGTCCCAACCGAGACGTACGGGACGAAACGAACGGGATTCTGTAAAACATTACCAGCGAGGGGCTAGAGGTGTTAGGTTAGGTTATGTTACGTTATAGACCTATGTAATGTTCCCACCCAGAAGTAGGGGCCGATACGCCAGGAATGTTGTAAAATACAACATCGTAACCGAGATGTACGGGACGACACGAACGCGATTCTGTAAAACATTACCAGCGAGGGGCTAAATGGGTTAGGTTAGGATGTGATACGTTATAGACGTGTATAATGTTCCCGCCGAGAAGTAGGGGCCGATACGCCAGGAATGTTGTAAAATACTACATCCGAGATGATAGCCTGTCTTACGTTAGGATATATATCGCTGTAGACGTATATAAAGTCCCAACCGAGACGTACGGGACGACAGGAACGGGATTCTGTAAAACATTACCAGCGAGGGGCTAGATGGGTTAGGTTAGGATGTGATACGTTATAGACGTGTATAATGTTCCCACCGAGAAGCAGGGGCCGATACGCCAGGAATGTTGTAAAATACTACATCCGAGATGTTAGCCTGCCTTACGTTAGGATATATATCGTTGTAGACGTATATAATATCCCAACCGAGATGTACCGGACGACAGGAACGGGATTCTGTATCACATTACGAGAGAGGGGCTAGATGGGTTAGGTTAGGTTGTGATACGTTATAGACGTATATAATGTTCCCACCGAGAAGTAGGGGCCGATATGCCAGGAATGTTTTAAAATACTGCATCCGAGATGATAGCCTGCCTTAAGCTAGGATATATAACGCTATAGACGTACATAATATCCCAATCTAGACGTACGGGACGACACGAACGCGATTCTGTAAAATGTTACCAGCGAGGGGCTAGATGTGTTATGTTAGGTTATATTACGTTATAGACCTATATAATGTTCCCACCGAGAAGTAGGGGCCGATACGCCAGGAATGTTGTAGAATACTACATCCGAGATGACAGCCTGCCTTACGTTAGGATATATATCCCTGTAGACGTTTATAATGTCCCAACCGAGACGTACGGGACGAAACGAACGGGATTCTGTAAAACATTACCAGCGAGGCGCTAGATGGGTTAGGTTAGGTTATGTTACGTTATAGACGAATATAATGTTCCCACAGAGAAGTAGGGGCCGATACGTCAGGAATGTTGTAAAATACTACATCCGAGATGATAGCCTGCCTTAGGTTAGGATATATATCGCTGTAGACGTATATAACGTCCCAACCGAGACGTACGGGTCGAAACGAATGGGATTCTGTAAAACATTACCAGCGAGGGGCTAGATCGGTTAGGTTAGTTTGTGATACGTTATAGACGTATATAATGTTCCCACCGAGAACGGGGGCCGATACGCCAGGAATGTTGTAAAATAATACATCCGAGATGATAGCCTGCCTTAGGTTAGGATATATAACGCTATAGACGTATATAATATTCCAACCGAGACGTACGGAACGGCACGAACGGGATTCTGTAAAACATTACCAGCGAGGGGCTAGATGTGTTAGGTTAGGTTAGATTACGTTATAGACGAATATAATGTTCCCACCCAGAAGTAGGGGCCGATACGCCAGGAATGTTGTAGATTACTGCATCCGAGATGATGGCCTGCCTTAGGTTAGGATATATAACGCTATAGACGTATATAATATCCCAATCGAGACGTACGGAACGTCACGAACGCGATTCTGTAAAACATTACCAGCGAGGGGCTAGATGTGTTATGTTAGGTTATATTACGTTATAGACCTATATAATGTTCCCACCGAGAAGTAGGGGCCGATACGCCAGGAATGATGTAGAATAATACATCCGAGATGATAGCCTGCCTTAGATTAGGATATATAACGCTATAGACGTATATAATATTCCAACCGAGATGTACGGCACGGCACGAACGGGATTCTGTAAAATGTTACCAGCGAGGGGCTAGATGGGTTAGGCTAGGTTATATTACGTTATAGACCTATATAATGTTCCCACCGCGAAGTAGGGGCCGATACGCCAGGAATGTTGTAGAATACTGCATCCGAGATGATAGCCTGCATTAGGTTAGGATATATAACGCTATAGACGTATATAATATTCCAACCGAGATGTACGGGACGTCACGAACGAGATTCTGTAAAACATTACCAGCGAGGGGCTAGATGTGTTATGTTAGGTTATATTACGTTATAGACCTATATAATGTTCCCACCGAGAAGTAGGGGCCGATACGCCAGGAATGTTGTGGAATACTGCATCCGAGATGATAGCCTGCATTAGGTTAGGATATATAACGCTATAGACGTATTTAATATCCCAATCGAGACGTACGGAACGACACGAACGCGATTCTGTAAAACGTTACCAGCGAGGGGCTAGATGTGTTAGGTTAGGTTATATTACGTTATAGACCTATGTAATGTTCCCACCGAGAAGTAGGGGCCGATACGCCAGGAATGTTGTAGATTACTGCATCCGAGATGATGGCCTGCCTTAGGTTAGGATATATAACGCTATAGACGTATATAATATCCCAATCGAGACGTACGGAACGTCACGAACGCGATTCTGTAAAAGATTACCAGCGAGGGGCTAGATGTGTTATGTTAGGTTATATTACGTTATAGACCTATATAATGTTCCCACCGAGAAGTAGGGGCCGATATGCCAGGAATGTTGTAAAATACTGCATCCGAGATGATGGCCTGCCTTAGGTTAGGATATATAACGCTATAGACGTATTTAATATCCCAATCGAGACGTACGGAACGACACGAACGCGATTCTGTAAAACATTACCAGCGAGGGGCTAGATGTGTTAGGTTAGGTTATATTACGTTATAGACCTATGTAATGTTCCCACCGAGAAGTAGGGGCCGATACGCCAGGAATGTTGTAGATTACTGCATCCGAGATGATGGCCTGCCTTAGGTTAGGATATATATCCCTGTAGACGTTTATAATGTCCCAACCGAGACGTACGGGACGAAACGAACGGGATTCTGTAAAACATTACCAGCGAGGGGCTAGATGTGTTAGGTTAGATTGCGTTATAGACGAATATAATGTTTCCACCGAGAAGTAGGGGCCGATACGCCAGGAATGTTGTAAAATACAACATCCGAGATGTCAGCCTGCCTTACGTTAGGATATATATCGCTGTAGACGTTTATAATGTCCCAACCGAGACGTACGGGACGAAACGAACGGGATTCTGTAAAACATTACCAGCGAGGCGCTAGATGGGTTAGGTTAGGTTATGTTACGTTATAGACGAATATAATGTTCCCACAGAGAAGTAGGGGCCGATACGTCAGGAATGTTGTAAAATACTACATCCGAGATGATAGCCTGCTTTAGGTTAGGATATATATCGCTGTAGACGTATATAACGTCCCAACCGAGACGTACGGGTCGAAACGAATGGGATTCTGTAAAACATTACCAGCGAGGGGCTAGATCGGTTAGGTTAGTTTGTGATACGTTATAGACGTATATAATGTTCCCACCGAGAACGGGGGCCGATACGCCAGGAATGTTGTAAAATAATACATCCGAGATGATAGCCTGCCTTAGGTTAGGATATATAACGCTATAGACGTATATAATATTCCAACCGAGATGTACGGGACGTCACTATCGAGGTTCTGTAAAACATTACCAGCGAGGGCCTAGATGTGTTAGGTTAGGTTATATTACGTTATAGACCTATATAATGTTCCCACCGAGAAGTAGGGGCCGATACGCCAGGAATGTTGTAGAATACTGCATCCGAGATGATAGCCTGCCTTAAGCTAGGATATATAACGCTATAGACGTATATAATATCCCAATCTAGACGTACGGGACGACACGAACGCGATTCTGTAAAATGTTACCAGCGAGGGGCTAGATGTGTTATGTTAGGTTATATTACGTTATAGACCTATATAATGTTCCCACCGAGAAGTAGGGGCCGATACGCCAGGAATGTTGTAGATTACTGCATCCGAGATGATGGCCTGCCTTAGGTTAGGATATATAACGCTATAGACGTATTTAATATCCCAATCGAGACGTACGGAACGACACGAACGCGATTCTGTAAAACGTTACCAGCGAGGGGCTAGATGTGTTAGGTTAGGTTATATTACGTTATAGACCTATGTAATGTTCCCACCGAGAAGTAGGGGCCGATACGCCAGGAATGTTGTAGATTACTGCATCCGAGATGATGGCCTGCCTTAGGTTAGGATATATAACGCTATAGACGTATATAATATCCCAATCGAGACGTACGGAACGTCACGAACGCGATTCTGTAAAACATTACCAGCGAGGGGCTAGATGTGTTATGTTAGGTTATATTACGTTATAGACCTATGTAATGTTCCCACCGAGAAGTAGGGGCCGATATGCCAGGAATGTTGTAAAATACTGCATCCGAGATGATGGCCTGCCTTAGGTTAGGATATATAACGCTATAGACGTATTTAATATCCCAATCGAGACGTACGGAACGACACGAACGCGATTCTGTAAAACATTACCAGCGAGGGGCTAGATGTGTTAGGTTAGGTTATATTACGTTATAGACCTATGTAATGTTCCCACCGAGAAGTAGGGGCCGATACGCCAGGAATGTTGTAGATTACTGCATCCGAGATGATGGCCTGCCTTAGGTTAGGATATATAACGCTATAGACGTATATAATATCCCAATCGAGACGTACGGAACGTCACGAACGCGATTCTGTAAAACATTACCAGCGAGGGGCTAGATGTGTTAGGTTAGGTTAGATTACGTTATAGACGAATATAATGTTCCCACCCAGAAGTAGGGGCCGATACGCCAGGAATGTTGTAAAATACAACATCCGAGATGTCAGCCTGCCTTACATTAGGATATATATCGCTGTAGACGTTTGTAATGTCCCAACCGAGAGGTACGGGACGACAGGAACGGGATTCTGTAAAACATTACCAGCGAGGGGCTAGATGTGTTAGGTTAGGTTGTGATACGTTATAGACATATATAAAGTTCCCACCGTGAAGTTGGGCCGATACGCCAGGAATGTTGTAAAATACTACATCCGAGATGATAGCCTGCCTCAGGTTAGGATAAATAACGCTATAGACGTATATAATATTCCAACCGAGATGTACGGGACGACACGAACGCGATTCTGTAAAACATTACCAGCGAGGGGCTAAATGGGTTAGGTTAGGATGTGATACGTTATAGACGTGTATAATGTTCCCACCGAGAAGTAGGGGCCGATACGCCAGGAATGTTGTAAAATACTACATCCGAGATGATAGCCTGCTTTACGTTAGGATATATATCGCTGTAGACGTATATAAAGTCCCAACCGAGACGTACGGGACGACAGGAACGGGATTCTGTAAAACATTACCAGCGAGGGGCTAGATGGGTTAGGCTAGGTTGTGATACGTTATAGACGTATATAATGTTCCCACCAGAAGTAGGGGCCGATACGCCAGGAATGTTGTAAAATACAACATCGTAACAGAGATGTACGGGACGACACGAACGCGATTCTGTAAAACATAACCAGCGAGGGGCTAAATGGGTTAGGTTAGGATGTGATACGTTATAGACGTGTATAATGTTCCCACCGAGAAGTAGGGGCCGATACGCCAGGAATGTTGTAAAATACTACATCCGAGATGATAGCCTGTCTTACGTTAGGATATATATCGCTGTAGACGTATATAAAGTCCCAACCGAGACGTACGGGACGACAGGAACGGGATTCTGTAAAACATTACCAGCGAGGGGCTAGATGGGTTAGGCTAGGTTGTGATACGTTATAGACGTATATAATGTTCCCACCGAGAAGTAGGGGCCGATATGCCAGGAATGTTGTAGAATACTGCATCCGAGATGATGGCCTGCCTTAGGTTAGGATATATATCGCTGTAGACGTATATAATGTCCCAACCGAGATGTACGGGACGACAGGAACGCGATTCTGTAAACATTACCAGCGAGGGGCTAGATGGGTTAGGTTAGGATGTGATACGTTATAGACGTGTATAATGTTCCCACCGAGAAGTAGGGGCCGATACGCCAGGAATGTTGTAAAATACTACATCCGAGATGATAGCCTGCTTTACGTTAGGATATATATCGCTGTAGACGTATATAAAGTCCCAACCGAGACGTACGGGACGACAGGAACGGGATTCTGTAAAACATTACCAGCGAGGGGCTAGATGGATTAGGCTAGGTTGTGATACGTTATAGACGTATATAATGTTCCCACCAGAAGTAGGGGCCGATACGCCAGGAATGTTGTAAAATACAACATCGTAACAGAGATGTACGGGACGAAACGACCGGGATTCTGTAAAACATTACCAGCGAGGGGCTAGATGGGTTAGGTTAGGTTTGTTACGTTATAGACGAATATAATGTTCCCACAGAGAAGTAGGGGCCGATACGTCAGGAATGTTGTAAAATACTACATCCGAGATGATAGCCTGCCTTAGGTTAGGATATATATCGCTATAGACGTATATAATATTCCAACCGAGATGTACGGGACGTCACTAACGAGGTTCTGTAAAGCATTACCAGCGAGGGCCTAGATGTGTTAGGTTAGGTTATATTACGTTATAGACCTATGTAATGTTCCCACCGAGAAGTAGGGGCCGATACGCCAGGAATGTTGTAGATTACTGCATCCGAGATGATGGCCTGCCTTAGGTTAGGATATATAACGCTATAGACGTATATAATATCCCAATCGAGACGTACGGAACGTCACGAACGCGATTCTGTAAAACATTACCAGCGAGGGGCTAGATGTGTTATGTTAGGTTATATTACGTTATAGACCTATATAATGTTCCCACCGAGAAGTAGGGGCCGATACGCCAGGAATGATGTAGAATAATACATCCGAGATGATAGCCTGCCTTAGATTAGGATATATAACGCTATAGACGTATATAATATTCCAACCGAGATGTACGGCACGGCACGAACGGGATTCTGTAAAATGTTACCAGCGAGGGGCTAGATGGGTTAGGCTAGGTTATATTACGTTATAGACCTATATAATGTTCCCACCGCGAAGTAGGGGCCGATACGCCAGGAATGTTGTAGAATACTGCATCCGAGATGATAGCCTGCATTAGGTTAGGATATATAACGCTATAGACGTATATAATATTCCAACCGAGATGTACGGGACGTCACGAACGAGATTCTGTAAAACATTACCAGCGAGGGGCTAGATGTGTTATGTTAGGTTATATTACGTTATAGACCTATATAATGTTCCCACCGAGAAGTAGGGGCCGATACGCCAGGAATGATGTAGAATAATACATCCGAGATGATAGCCTGCCTTAGGTTAGGATATATAACGCTATGGACGTATATTATATTCCAACCGAGATGTACGGCACGGCACGAACGGGATTCTGTAAAATGTCACCAGCGAGGGCCTAGATGTGTTAGGTTAGGTTATATTACGTTATAGACCTATATAATGTTCGCACCGCGAAGTAGGGGCCGATACGCCAGGAATGTTGTAGAATACTGCATCCGAGATGATAGCCTGCATTAGGTTAGGATATATAACGCTATAGACGTATATAATATTCCAACCGAGATGTACGGGACGTCACGAACGAGATTCTGTAAAACATTACCAGCCAGGGCCTAGATGAGTTAGGTTAGGATATATTACGTTATAGCCGAATATAATGTTCCCACCGAGAAGTAGGGGCCGATATGCCAGGAATGTTGTAAAATACTGCATCCGAGATGATGGCCTGCCTTAGGTTAGGATATATAACGCTATAGACGTATTTAATATCCCAATCGAGACGTACGGAACGACACGAACGCGATTCTGTAAAACATTACCAGCGAGGGGCTAGATGTGTTAGGTTAGGTTATATTACGCTATAGACCTATGTAATGTTCCCACCGAGAAGCAGGGGCCGATACGCCAGGAATGTTGTAAAATACTACATCCGAGATGTTAGCCTGCCTTACGTTAGGATATATATCGCTGTAGAAGTATATAATATCCCAACCGAGATGTACGGGACGACACGAACGCGATTCTGTATCACATTACCAGAGAGGGGCTAGATGGGTTAGGTTAGGTTGTGATACGTTATAGACGTATATAATGTTCCCACCGAGAAGTAGGGGCCGATATGCCAGGAATGTTTTAAAACACTGCATCCGAGATGATAGCCTGCCTTAAGCTAGGATATATAACGCTATATACGTATATAATATCCCAATCGAGACGTACGGGACGACACGAACGCGATTCTGTAAAATGTTACCAGCGAGGGGCTAGATGGCTTAGGTTAGGTTATATTACGTTATAGACGAATATAATGATGCCACCGAGAAGTAGGGGCCGATACGCCGGGAATGTAGTAAAATACTACATCCGAGATGCTAGCCTACCTTACGTTAGGATATATATCCCTGTAGACGTTTATAATGTCCCAACCGAGACGTACGGGACGAAACGAACGGGATTCTGTAAAACATTACCAGCGAGGGGCTAGATGGGTTAGGTTAGGTTATGTTACGTTATAGACGAATATAATGTTCCCACAGAGAAGTAGGGGCCAAAACGTCAGGAATGTTGTAAAATACTACATCCGAGACGATAGCCTGCCTTAGGTTAGGATATATATCGCTGTAGACGTATATAACGTCCCAACCGAGACGTACGGGACGAAACGAACGGGATTCTGTAAAACATTACCAGCGAGGGGCTAGATCGGTTAGGTTAGTTTGTGATACGTTATAGTCGTATATAATGTTCGCACCGCGAAGTAGGGGCCGATACGCCAGGAATGTTGTAGAATACTGCATCCGAGATGATAGCCTGCATTAGGTTAGGATATATAACGCTATAGACGTATATAATATTCCAACCGAGATGTACGGGACGTCACGAACGAGATTCTGTAAAACATTACCAGCCAGGGGCTAGATGTGTTATGTTAGGTTATATTACGTTATAGACCTATATAATGTTCCCACCGAGAAGTAGGGGCCGATACGCCAGGAATGTTGTGGAATACTGCATCCGAGATGATAGCCTGCATTAGGTTAGGATATATAACGCTATAGACGTATATAATATTCCAACCGAGATGTACGGGACGTCACGAACGACATTCTGTACAACATTACCAGCCAGGGCCTAGATGTGTTAGGTTAGGATATATTACGTTATAGACGAATATAATGTTCCCACCGAGAAGTAGCGGCCGATATGCCAGGAATGTTGTAAAATACTGCATCCGAGATGATGGCCTACCTTAGGTTAGGATATATAACGCTATAGACGTATTTAATATCCCAATCGAGACGTACGGAACGACACGAACGCGATTCTGTAAAACGTTACCAGCGAGGGGCTAGATGTGTTAGGTTAGGTTATATTACGTTATAGACCTATGTAATGTTCCCACCGAGAAGTAGGGGCCGATACGCCAGGAATGTTGTAGATTACTGCATCCGAGATGATGGCCTGCCTTAGGTTAGGATATATAACGCTATAGACGTATATAATATCCCAATCGAGACGTACGGAACGTCACGAACGCGATTCTGTAAAAGATTACCAGCGAGGGGCTAGATGTGTTATGTTAGGTTATATTACGTTATAGACCTATATAATGTTCCCACCGAGAAGTAGGGGCCGATACGCCAGGAATGTTGTAAAATACTACATCCGAGATGATAGCCTGCTTTACGTTAGGATATATATCGCTGTAGACGTATATAAAGTCCCAACCGAGACGTACGGGACGACAGGAACGGGATTCTGTAAAACATTACCAGCGAGGGGCTAGATGGGTTAGGCTAGGTTGTGATACGTTATAGACGTATATAATGTTCCCACCAGAAGTAGGGGCCGATACGCCAGGAATGTTGTAAAATACAACATCGTAACAGAGATGTACGGGACGACACGAACGCGATTCTGTAAAACATAACCAGCGAGGGGCTAAATGGGTTAGGTTAGGATGTGATACGTTATAGACGTGTATAATGTTCCCACCGAGAAGTAGGGGCCGATACGCCAGGAATGTTGTAAAATACTACATCCGAGATGATAGCCTGTCTTACGTTAGGATATATATCGCTGTAGACGTATATAAAGTCCCAACCGAGACGTACGGGACGACAGGAACGGGATTCTGTAAAACATTACCAGCGAGGGGCTAGATGGGTTAGGCTAGGTTGTGATACGTTATAGACGTATATAATGTTCCCACCGAGAAGTAGGGGCCGATATGCCAGGAATGTTGTAGAATACTGCATCCGAGATGATGGCCTGCCTTAGGTTAGGATATATATCGCTGTAGACGTATATAATGTCCCAACCGAGATGTACGGGACGACAGGAACGCGATTCTGTAAACATTACCAGCGAGGGGCTAGATGGGTTAGGTTAGGATGTGATACGTTATAGACGTGTATAATGTTCCCACCGAGAAGTAGGGGCCGATACGCCAGGAATGTTGTAAAATACTACATCCGAGATGATAGCCTGCTTTACGTTAGGATATATATCGCTGTAGACGTATATAAAGTCCCAACCGAGACGTACGGGACGACAGGAACGGGATTCTGTAAAACATTACCAGCGAGGGGCTAGATGGATTAGGCTAGGTTGTGATACGTTATAGACGTATATAATGTTCCCACCAGAAGTAGGGGCCGATACGCCAGGAATGTTGTAAAATACAACATCGTAACAGAGATGTACGGGACGAAACGACCGGGATTCTGTAAAACATTACCAGCGAGGGGCTAGATGGGTTAGGTTAGGTTTGTTACGTTATAGACGAATATAACGTTCCCACAGAGAAGTAGGGGCCGATACGTCAGGAATGTTGTAAAATACTACATCCGAGATGATAGCCTGCCTTAGGTTAGGATATATATCGCTATAGACGTATATAATATTCCAACCGAGATGTACGGGACGTCACTAACGAGGTTCTGTAAAGCATTACCAGCGAGGGCCTAGATGTGTTAGGTTAGGTTATATTACGTTATAGACCTATGTAATGTTCCCACCGAGAAGTAGGGGCCGATACGCCAGGAATGTTGTAGATTACTGCATCCGAGATGATGGCCTGCCTTAGGTTAGGATATATAACGCTATAGACGTATATAATATCCCAATCGAGACGTACGGAACGTCACGAACGCGATTCTGTAAAACATTACCAGCGAGGGGCTAGATGTGTTATGTTAGGTTATATTACGTTATAGACCTATATAATGTTCCCACCGAGAAGTAGGGGCCGATACGCCAGGAATGATGTAGAATAATACATCCGAGATGATAGCCTGCCTTAGATTAGGATATATAACGCTATAGACGTATATAATATTCCAACCGAGATGTACGGCACGGCACGAACGGGATTCTGTAAAATGTTACCAGCGAGGGGCTAGATGGGTTAGGCTAGGTTATATTACGTTATAGACCTATATAATGTTCCCACCGCGAAGTAGGGGCCGATACGCCAGGAATGTTGTAGAATACTGCATCCGAGATGATAGCCTGCATTAGGTTAGGATATATAACGCTATAGACGTATATAATATTCCAACCGAGATGTACGGGACGTCACGAACGAGATTCTGTAAAACATTACCAGCGAGGGGCTAGATGTGTTATGTTAGGTTATATTACGTTATAGACCTATATAATGTTCCCACCGAGAAGTAGGGGCCGATACGCCAGGAATGATGTAGAATAATACATCCGAGATGATAGCCTGCCTTAGGTTAGGATATATAACGCTATGGACGTATATTATATTCCAACCGAGATGTACGGCACGGCACGAACGGGATTCTGTAAAATGTCACCAGCGAGGGCCTAGATGTGTTAGGTTAGGTTATATTACGTTATAGACCTATATAATGTTCGCACCGCGAAGTAGGGGCCGATACGCCAGGAATGTTGTAGAATACTGCATCCGAGATGATAGCCTGCATTAGGTTAGGATATATAACGCTATAGACGTATATAATATTCCAACCGAGATGTACGGGACGTCACGAACGAGATTCTGTAAAACATTACCAGCCAGGGCCTAGATGAGTTAGGTTAGGATATATTACGTTATAGCCGAATATAATGTTCCCACCGAGAAGTAGGGGCCGATATGCCAGGAATGTTGTAAAATACTGCATCCGAGATGATGGCCTGCCTTAGGTTAGGATATATAACGCTATAGACGTATTTAATATCCCAATCGAGACGTACGGAACGACACGAACGCGATTCTGTAAAACATTACCAGCGAGGGGCTAGATGTGTTAGGTTAGGTTATATTACGTTATAGACCTATGTAATGTTCCCACCGAGAAGTAGGGGCCGATACGCCAGGAATGTTGTAGATTACTGCATCCGAGATGATGGCCTGCCTTAGGTTAGGATATATATCCCTGTAGACGTTTATAATGTCCCAACCGAGACGTACGGGACGAAACGAACGGGATTCTGTAAAACATTACCAGCGAGGGGCTAGATGAGTTAGGTTAGTTTGTGATACGTTATAGACGTATACAATGTTCCCACCGAGAACGGGGGCCGATACGCCAGGAATGTTGTAAAATAATACATCCGAGATGATAGCCTGCCTTAGGTTAGGATATATAACGCTATAGACGTATATAATATTCCAACCGAGATGTACGGGACGCCACTAACGAGGTTCTGTAAAACATTACCAGCGAGGGCCTAGATGTGTTAGGTTAGGTTATATTACGTTATAGACCTATATAATGTTCCCACCGCGAAGTAGGGGCCGATACGCCAGGAATCTTGTAGAATACTGCATCCGAGATGATAGCCTGCATTAGGTTAGGATATATAACGCTATAGACGTATATAACATTCCAACCGAGATGTACGGGACGAAACGAACGGGATTCTGTAAAACATTACCAGCGAGGCGCTAGATGGGTTAGGCTAGGTTATGTTACGTTATAGACCTATGTAATGTTCCCACCGAGAAGTAGGGGCCGATACACCAGGAATGTTGTAGATTACTGCATCCGAGATGATGGCCTGCCTTAGGTTAGGATATATAACGCTATAGACGTATATAATATCCCAATCGAGACGTACGGAACGGCACGAACGGGATTCTGTAAAACATTACCAGCGAGGGGCTAGATGTGTTAGGTTAGGTTATATTACGTTATAGACCTATATAATGTTCCCACCGAGAAGTAGGGGCCGATACGCCAGGAATGTTGTAGAATACTACATCCGAGATGATAGCCTGCATTAGGTTAGGATATATATCCCTGTAGACGTTTATAATGTCCCAACCGAGACGTACGGGACGAAACGAACGGGATTCTGTAAAACATTACCAGCGAGGCGCTAGATGGGTTAGGCTAGGTTATGTTACGTTATAGACGAATATAATGTTCCCACAGAGAAGTAGGGGCCGATACGTCAGGAATGTTGTAAAATACTACATCCGAGATGATAGCCTGCCTTAGGTTAGGATATATATCGCTGTAGACGTATATAACGTCCCAACCGAGACGTACGGGTCGAAACGAATGGGATTCTGTAAAACATTACCAGCGAGGGGCTAGATCGGTTAGGTTAGTTTGTGATACGTTATAGACGTATATAATGTTCCCACCGAGAACGGGGGCCGATACGCCAGGAATGTTGTAAAATAATACATCCGAGATGATAGCCTGCCTTAGGTTAGGATATATAACGCTATAGACGTATATAATATTCCAACCGAGATGTACGGGACGTCACTATCGAGGTTCTGTAAAACATTACCAGCGAGGGCCTAGATGTGTTAGGTTAGGTTATATTACGTTATAGACCTATATAATGTTCCCACCGAGAAGTAGGGGCCGATACGCCAGGAATGTTGTAGAATACTGCATCCGAGATGATAGCCTGCCTTAAGCTAGGATATATAACGCTATAGACGTATATAATATCCCAATCTAGACGTACGGGACGATACGAACGCGATTCTGTAAAATGTTACCAGCGAGGGGCTAGATGTGTTATGTTAGGTTATATTACGTTATAGACCTATATAATGTTCCCACCGAGAAGTAGGGGCCGATACGCCAGGAATGTTGTAGATTACTGCATCCGAGATGATGGCCTGCCTTAGGTTAGGATATATAACGCTATAGACGTATATAATATCCCAATCGAGACGTACGGAACGTCACGAACGGGATTCTGTAAAACATTACCAGCGAGGGGCTAAATGGGTTAGGTTAGGATGTGATACGTTATAGACGTGTATAATGTTCCCACCGAGAAGTAGGGGCCGATACGCCAGGAATGTTGTAAAATACTACATCCGAGATGATAGCCTGCTTTACGTTAGGATATATATCGCTGTAGACGTATATAAAGTCCCAACCGAGACGTACGGGACGACAGGAACGGGATTCTGTAAAACATTACCAGCGAGGGGCTAGATGGGTTAGGCTAGGTTGTGATACGTTATAGACGTATATAATGTTCCCACCAGAAGTAGGGGCCGATACGCCAGGAATGTTGTAAAATACAACATCGTAACAGAGATGTACGGGACGACACGAACGCGATTCTGTAAAACATAACCAGCGAGGGGCTAAATGGGTTAGGTTAGGATGTGATACGTTATAGACGTGTATAATGTTCCCACCGAGAAGTAGGGGCCGATACGCCAGGAATGTTGCAAAATACTACATCCGAGATGATAGCCTGTCTTACGTTAGGATATATATCGCTGTAGACGTATATAAAGTCCCAACCGAGACGTACGGGACGACAGGAACGGGATTCTGTAAAACATTACCAGCGAGGGGCTAGATGAGTTAGGTTAGTTTGTGATACGTTATAGACGTATACAATGTTCCCACCGAGAACGGGGGCCGATACGCCAGGAATGTTGTAAAATAATACATCCGAGATGATAGCCTGCCTTAGGTTAGGATATATAACGCTATAGACGTATATAATATTCCAACCGAGATGTACGGGACGCCACTAACGAGGTTCTGTAAAACATTACCAGCGAGGGCCTAGATGTGTTAGGTTAGGTTATATTACGTTATAGACCTATATAATGTTCCCACCGCGAAGTAGGGGCCGATACGCCAGGAATCTTGTAGAATACTGCATCCGAGATGATAGCCTGCATTAGGTTAGGATATATAACGCTATAGACGTATATAATATTCCAACCGAGATGTACGGGACGTCACGAACGAGATTCTGTAAAACATTACCAGCCAGGGCCTAGATGTGTTATGTTAGGATATATTACGTTATAGACGAATATAATGTTCCCACCGAGAAGTAGGGGCCGATATGCCAGGAATGTTGCAAAATACTGCATCCGAGATGATGGCCTGCCTTAGGTTAGGATATATAACGCTATAGACGTATTTAATATCCCAATCGAGACGTACGGAACGACACGAACGGGATTCTGTAAAATGTTACCAGCGAGGGGCTAGATGTGTTAGGTTAGGTTATATTACGTTATAGACCTATATAATGTTCCCACCGAGAAGTAGGGGCCGATACGCCAGGAATGTTGTAGAATACTGCATCCGAGATGATAGCCTGCCTTAAGCTAGGATATATAACGCTATAGACGTATATAATATCCCAATCTAGACGTACGGGACGATACGAACGCGATTCTGTAAAATGTTACCAGCGAGGGGCTAGATGTGTTATGTTAGGTTATATTACGTTATAGACCTATATAATGTTCCCACCGAGAAGTAGGGGCCGATACGCCAGGAATGTTGTAGATTACTGCATCCGAGATGATGGCCTGCCTTAGGTTAGGATATATAACGCTATAGACGTATATAATATCCCTATCGAGACGTACGGAACGGCACGAACGGGATTCTGTAAAACATTACCAGCGAGGGGCTAGATGTGTTAAGTTAGGTTAGATTACGTTATAGACGAATATAATGTTCCCACCCAGAAGTAGGGGCCGATACGCCAGGAATGTTGTAGATTACTGCATCCGAGATGATGGCCTGCCTTAGGTTAGGATATATAACGCTATAGACGTATATAATATCCCAATCGAGACGTACGGAACGTCACGAACGCGATTCTGTAAAACATTACCAGCGAGGGGCTAGATGTGTTATGTTAGGTTATATTACGTTATAGACCTATATAATGTTCCCACCGAGAAGTAGGGGCCGATATGCCAGGAATGTTGTAAAATACTGCATCCGAGATGATGGCCTACCTTAGGTTAGGATATATAACGCTATAGACGTATTTAATATCCCAGTCGAGACGTACGGAACGACACGACCGCGATTCTGTAAAACATTACCAGCGAGGGGCTAGATGTGTTAGGTTAGGTTATATTACGTTATAGACCTATGTAATGTTCCCACCGAGAAGTAGGGGCCGATACGCCAGGAATGTTGTAGATTACTGCATCCGAGATGATGGCCTGCCTTAGGTTAGGATATATAACGCTATAGACGTATATAATATCCCAATCGAGACGTACGGAACGTCACGAACGGGATTCTGTAAAACATTACCAGCGAGGGGCTAAATGGGTTAGGTTAGGATGTGATACGTTATAGACGTGTATAATGTTCCCACCGAGAAGTAGGGGCCGATACGCCAGGAATGTTGTAAAATACTACATCCGAGATGATAGCCTGCTTTACGTTAGGATATATATCGCTGTAGACGTATATAAAGTCCCAACCGAGACGTACGGGACGACAGGAACGGGATTCTGTAAAACATTACCAGCGAGGGGCTAGATGGGTTAGGCTAGGTTGTGATACGTTATAGACGTATATAATGTTCCCACCAGAAGTAGGGGCCGATACGCCAGGAATGTTGTAAAATACAACATCGTAACAGAGATGTACGGGACGACACGAACGCGATTCTGTAAAACATAACCAGCGAGGGGCTAAATGGGTTAGGTTAGGATGTGATACGTTATAGACGTGTATAATGTTCCCACCGAGAAGTAGGGGCCGATACGCCAGGAATGTTGCAAAATACTACATCCGAGATGATAGCCTGTCTTACGTTAGGATATATATCGCTGTAGACGTATATAAAGTCCCAACCGAGACGTACGGGACGACAGGAACGGGATTCTGTAAAACATTACCAGCGAGGGGCTAGATGGGTTAGGCTAGGTAGTGATACGTTATAGACGTATATAATGTTCCCACCGAGAAGTAGGGGCCGATATGCCAGGAATGTTGTAGAATACTGCATCCGAGATGATGGCATGCCTTAGGTTAGGATATATATCGCTGTAGACGTATATAAAGTCCCAACCGAGACGTACGGGACGACAGGAACGGGATTCTGTAAAACATTACCAGCGAGGGGCTAGATGGGTTAGGCTAGGTTGTGATACGTTATAGACGTATATAATGTTCCCACCAGAAGTAGGGGCCGATACGCCAGGAATGTTGTAAAATACAACATCGTAACAGAGATGTACGGGACGACACGAACGCGATTCTGTAAAACATAACCAGCGAGGGGCTAAATGGGTTAGGTTAGGATGTTATACGTTATAGACGTGTATAATGTTCCCACCGAGAAGTAGGGGCCGATACGCCAGGAATGTTGTAAAATACTACATCCGAGATGATAGCCTGTCTTACGTTAGGATATATATCGCTGTAGACGTATATAAAGTCCCAACCGAGACGTACGGGACGACAGGAACGGGATTCTGTAAAACATTACCAGCGAGGGGCTAGATGGGTTAGGTTAGGTTATGTTACGTTATAGACGAATATAATGTTCCCACAGAGAAGTAGGGGCCAAAACGTCAGGAATGTTGTAAAATACTACATCCGAGACGATAGCCTGCCTTAGGTTAGGATATATATCGCTGTAGACGTATATAACGTCCCAACCGAGACGTACGGGACGAAACGAACGGGATTCTGTAAAACATTACCAGCGAGGGGCTAGATCGGTTAGGTTAGTTTGTGATACGTTATAGTCGTATATAATGTTCGCACCGCGAAGTAGGGGCCGATACGCCAGGAATGTTGTAGAATACTGCATCCGAGATGATAGCCTGCATTAGGTTAGGATATATAACGCTATAGACGTATATAATATTCCAACCGAGATGTACGGGACGTCACGAACGAGATTCTGTAAAACATTACCAGCCAGGGGCTAGATGTGTTATGTTAGGATATATTACGTTATAGACCTATATAATGTTCCCACCGAGAAGTAGGGGCCGATACGCCAGGAATGTTGTGGAATACTGCATCCGAGATGATAGCCTGCATTAGGTTAGGATATATAACGCTATAGACGTATATAATATTCCAACCGAGATGTACGGGACGTCACGAACGACATTCTGTACAACATTACCAGCCAGGGCCTAGATGTGTTAGGTTAGGATATATTACGTTATAGACGAATATAATGTTCCCACCGAGAAGTAGCGGCCGATATGCCAGGAATGTTGTAAAATACTGCATCCGAGATGATGGCCTACCTTAGGTTAGGATATATAACGCTATAGACGTATTTAATATCCCAATCGAGACGTACGGAACGACACGAACGCGATTCTGTAAAACGTTACCAGCGAGGGGCTAGATGTGTTAGGTTAGGTTATATTACGTTATAGACCTATGTAATGTTCCCACCGAGAAGTAGGGGCCGATACGCCAGGAATGTTGTAGATTACTGCATCCGAGATGATGGCCTGCCTTAGGTTAGGATATATAACGCTATAGACGTATATAATATCCCAATCGAGACGTACGGAACGTCACGAACGCGATTCTGTAAAAGATTACCAGCGAGGGGCTAGATGTGTTATGTTAGGTTATATTACGTTATAGACCTATATAATGTTCCCACCGAGAAGTAGGGGCCGATATGCCAGGAATGTTGTAAAATACTGCATCCGAGATGATGGCCTGCCTTAGGTTAGGATATATAACGCTATAGACGTATTTAATATCCCAATCGAGACGTACGGAACGACACGAACGCGATTCTGTAAAACATTACCAGCGAGGGGCTAGATGTGTTAGGTTAGGTTATATTACGTTATAGACCTATGTAATGTTCCCACCGAGAAGTAGGGGCCGATACGCCAGGAATGTTGTAGATTACTGCATCCGAGATGATGGCCTGCCTTAGGTTAGGATATATATCCCTGTAGACGTTTATAATGTCCCAACCGAGACGTACGGGACGAAACGAACGGGATTCTGTAAAACATTACCAGCGAGGGGCTAGATGAGTTAGGTTAGTTTGTGATACGTTATAGACGTATACAATGTTCCCACCGAGAACGGGGGCCGATACGCCAGGAATGTTGTAAAATAATACATCCGAGATGATAGCCTGCCTTAGGTTAGGATATATAACGCTATAGACGTATATAATATTCCAACCGAGATGTACGGGACGCCACTAACGAGGTTCTGTAAAACATTACCAGCGAGGGCCTAGATGTGTTAGGTTAGGTTATATTACGTTATAGACCTATATAATGTTCCCACCGCGAAGTAGGGGCCGATACGCCAGGAATCTTGTAGAATACTGCATCCGAGATGATAGCCTGCATTAGGTTAGGATATATAACGCTATAGACGTATATAATATTCCAACCGAGATGTACGGGACGTCACGAACGAGATTCTGTAAAACATTACCAGCCAGGGCCTAGATGTGTTATGTTAGGATATATTACGTTATAGACGAATATAATGTTCCCACCGAGAAGTAGGGGCCGATATGCCAGGAATGTTGCAAAATACTGCATCCGAGATGATGGCCTGCCTTAGGTTAGGATATATAACGCTATAGACGTATTTAATATCCCAATCGAGACGTACGGAACGACACGAACGGGATTCTGTAAAATGTTACCAGCGAGGGGCTAGATGTGTTAGGTTAGGTTATATTACGTTATAGACCTATGTAATGTTCCCACCGAGAAGTAGGGGCCGATACACCAGGAATGTTGTAGATTACTGCATCCGAGATGATGGCCTGCCTTAGGTTAGGATATATAACGCTATAGACGTATATAATATCCCAATCGAGACGTACGGAACGGCACGAACGGGATTCTGTAAAACATTACCAGCGAGGGGCTAGATGTGTTAGGTTAGGTTATATTACGTTATAGACCTATATAATGTTCCCACCGAGAAGTAGGGGCCGATACGCCAGGAATGTTGTAGAATACTACATCCGAGATGATAGCCTGCATTAGGTTAGGATATATATCCCTGTAGACGTTTATAATGTCCCAACCGAGACGTACGGGACGAAACGAACGGGATTCTGTAAAACATTACCAGCGAGGCGCTAGATGGGTTAGGTTAGGTTATGTTACGTTATAGACGAATATAATGTTCCCACAGAGAAGTAGGGGCCGATACGTCAGGAATGTTGTAAAATACTACATCCGAGATGATAGCCTGCCTTAGGTTAGGATATATATCGCTGTAGACGTATATAACGTCCCAACCGAGACGTACGGGTCGAAACGAATGGGATTCTGTAAAACATTACCAGCGAGGGGCTAGATCGGTTAGGTTAGTTTGTGATACGTTATAGACGTATATAATGTTCCCACCGAGAACGGGGGCCGATACGCCAGGAATGTTGTAAAATAATACATCCGAGATGATAGCCTGCCTTAGGTTAGGATATATAACGCTATAGACGTATATAATATTCCAACCGAGATGTACGGGACGTCACTATCGAGGTTCTGTAAAACATTACCAGCGAGGGCCTAGATGTGTTAGGTTAGGTTATATTACGTTATAGACCTATATAATGTTCCCACCGAGAAGTAGGGGCCGATACGCCAGGAATGTTGTAGAATACTGCATCCGAGATGATAGCCTGCCTTAAGCTAGGATATATAACGCTATAGACGTATTTAATATCCCAATCTAGACGTACGGGACGACACGAACGCGATTCTGTAAAATGTTACCAGCGAGGGGCTAGATGTGTTATGTTAGGTTATATTACGTTATAGACCTATATAATGTTCCCACCGAGAAGTAGGGGCCGATACGCCAGGAATGTTGTAGATTACTGCATCCGAGATGATGGCCTGCCTTAGGTTAGGATATATAACGCTATAGACGTATATAATATCCCTATCGAGACGTACGGAACGGCACGAACGGGATTCTGTAAAACATTACCAGCGAGGGGCTAGATGTGTTAGGTTAGGTTAGATTACGTTATAGACGAATATAATGTTCCCACCCAGAAGTAGGGGCCGATACGCCAGGAATGTTGTAGATTACTGCATCCGAGATGATGGCCTGCCTTAGGTTAGGATATATAACGCTATAGACGTATATAATATCCCAATCGAGACGTACGGAACGTCACGAACGCGATTCTGTAAAACATTACCAGCGAGGGGCTAGATGTGTTATGTTAGGTTATATTACGTTATAGACCTATATAATGTTCCCACCGAGAAGTAGGGGCCGATATGCCAGGAATGTTGTAAAATACTGCATCCGAGATGATGGCCTGCCTTAGGTTAGGATATATAACGCTATAGACGTATTTAATATCCCAATCGAGACGTACGGAAGACACGAACGCGATTCTGTAAAACATTACCAGCGAGGGGTTAGATGTGTTAGGTTAGGTTATATTACGTTATAGACCTATGTAATGTTCCCACCGAGAAGTAGGGGCCGATACGCCAGGAATGTTGTAGATTACTGCATCCGAGATGATGGCCTGCCTTAGGTTAGGATATATAACGCTATAGACGTATATAATATCCCAATCGAGACGTACGGAACGTCACGAACGCGATTCTGTAAAACATTACCAGCGAGGGGCTAGATGTGTTATGTTAGGTTATATTACGTTATAGACCTATATAATGTTCCCACCGAGAAGTAGGGGCCGATACGCCAGGAATGATGTAGAATAATACATCCGAGATGATAGCCTGCCTTAGATTAGGATATATAACGCTATAGACGTATATAATATTCCAACCGAGATGTACGGCACGGCACGAACGGGATTCTGTAAAATGTTACCAGCGAGGGGCTAGATGGGTTAGGCTAGGTTATATTACGTTATAGACCTATATAATGTTCCCACCGCGAAGTAGGGGCCGATACGCCAGGAATGTTGTAGAATACTGCATCCGAGATGATAGCCTGCATTAGGTTAGGATATATAACGCTATAGACGTATATAATATTCCAACCGAGATGTACGGGACGTCACGAACGAGATTCTGTAAAACATTACCAGCGAGGGGCTAGATGTGTTATGTTAGGTTACATTACGTTATAGACCTATATAATGTTCCCACCGAGAAGAAGGGGCCGATACGCCAGGAATGTTGTGGAATACTGCATCCGAGATGATAGCCTGCATTAGGTTAGGATATATAACGCTATAGACGTATATAATATTCCAACCGAGATGTACGGGACGTCACGAACGACATTCTGTAAAACATTACCAGCCAGGGCCTAGATGTGTTAGGTTAGGATATATTACGTTATAGACGAATATAATGTTCCCACCGAGAAGTAGCGGCCGATATGCCAGGAATGTTGTAAAATACTGCATCCGAGATGATGGCCTACCTTAGGTTAGGATATATAACGCTATAGACGTATTTAATATCCCAATCGAGACGTACGGAACGACACGAACGCGATTCTGTAAAACGTTACCAGCGAGGGGCTAGATGTGTTAGGTTAGGTTATATTACGTTATAGACCTATGTAATGTTCCCACCGAGAAGTAGGGGCCGATACGCCAGGAATGTTGTAGATTACTGCATCCGAGATGATGGCCTGCCTTAGGTTAGGATATATAACGCTATAGACGTATATAATATCCCAATCGAGACGTACGGAACGTCACGAACGCGATTCTGTAAAACATTACCAGCGAGGGGCTAGATGTGTTATGTTAGGTTATATTACGTTATAGACCTATATAATGTTCCCACCGAGAAGTAGGGGCCGATATGCCAGGAATGTTGTAAAATACTGCATCCGAGATGATGGCCTGCCTTAGGTTAGGATATATAACGCTATAGACGTATTTAATATCCCAATCGAGACGTACGGAACGACACGAACGCGATTCTGTAAAACATTACCAGCGAGGGGCTAGATGTGTTAGGTTAGGTTATATTACGTTATAGACCTATGTAATGTTCCCACCGAGAAGTAGGGGCCGATACGCCAGGAATGTTGTAGATTACTGCATCCGAGATGATGGCCTGCCTTAGGTTAGGATATATAACGCTATAGACGTATATAATATCCCAATCGAGACGTACGGAACGTCACGAACGCGATTCTGTAAAACATTACCAGCGAGGGGCTAGATGTGTTAGGTTAGGTTAGATTACGTTATAGACGAATATAATGTTCCCACCCAGAAGTAGGGGCCGATACGCCAGGAATGTTGTAAAATACAACATCCGAGATGTCAGCCTGCCTTACATTAGGATATATATCGCTGTAGACGTTTGTAATGTCCCAACCGAGAGGTACGGGACGACAGGAACGGGATTCTGTAAAACATTACCAGCGAGGGGCTAGATGTGTTAGGTTAGGTTGTGATACGTTATAGACATATATAAAGTTCCCACCGTGAAGTTGGGCTGATACGCCAGGAATGTTGTAAAATACTACATCCGAGATGATAGCCTGCCTCAGGTTAGGATAAATAACGCTACAGACGTATATAATATTCCAACCGAGATGTACGGGACGACACGAACGCGATTCTGTAAAACATTACGAGCGAGGGGCTAAATGGGTTAGGTTAGGATGTGATACGTTATAGACGTGTATAATGTTCCCACCGAGAAGTAGGGGCCGATACGCCAGGAATGTTGTAAAATACTACATCCGAGATGATAGCCTGCTTTACGTTAGGATATATATCGCTGTAGACGTATATAAAGTCCCAACCGAGACGTACGGGACGACAGGAACGGGATTCTGTAAAACATTACCAGCGAGGGGCTAGATGGGTTAGGCTAGGTTGTGATACGTTATAGACGTATATAATGTTCCCACCAGAAGTAGGGGCCAATACGCCAGGAATGTTGTAAAATACAACATCGTAACAGAGATGTACGGGACGACACGAACGCGATTCTGTAAAACATAACCAGCGAGGGGCTAAATGGGTTAGGTTAGGACGTGATACGTTATAGACGTGTATAATGTTCCCACCGAGAAGTAGGGGCCGATACGCCAGGAATGTTGTAAAATACTACATCCGAGATGATAGCCTGTCTTACGTTAGGATATATATCGCTGTAGACGTATATAAAGTCCCAACCGAGACGTACGGGACGACAGGAACGGGATTCTGTAAAACATTACCAGCGAGGGGCTAGATGGGTTAGGCTAGGTTGTGATACGTTATAGACGTATATAATGTTCCCACCGAGAAGTAGGGGCCGATATGCCAGGAATGTTGTAGAATACTGCATCCGAGATGATGGCCTGCCTTAGGTTAGGATATATATCGCTGTAGACGTATATAATGTCCCAACCGAGATGTACGGGACGACAGGAACGCGATTCTGTAAACATTACCAGCGAGGGGCTAGATGGGTTAGGTTAGGATGTGATACGTTATAGACGTGTATAATGTTCCCACCGAGAAGTAGGGGCCGATACGCCAGGAATGTTGTAAAATACTACATCCGAGATGATAGCCTGCTTTACGTTAGGATATATATCGCTGTAGACGTATATAAAGTCCCAACCGAGACGTACGGGACGACAGGAACGGGATTCTGTAAAACATTACCAGCGAGGGGCTAGATGGGTTAGGCTAGGTTGTGATACGTTATAGACGTATATAATGTTCCCACCAGAAGTAGGGGCCGATACGCCAGGAATGTTGTAAAATACAACATCGTAACAGAGATGTACGGGACGACACGAACGCGATTCTGTAAAACATAACCAGCGAGGGGCTAGATGTGTTAGGTTAGGTTAGATTACGTTATAGACGAATATAATGTTCCCACCCAGAAGTAGGGGCCGATACGCCAGGAATGTTGTAAAATACAACATCCGAGATGTCAGCCTGCCTTACATTAGGATATATATCGCTGTAGACGTTTGTAATGTCCCAACCGAGAGGTACGGGACGACAGGAACGGGATTCTGTAAAACATTACCAGCGAGGGGCTAGATGTGTTAGGTTAGGTTGTGATACGTTATAGACATATATAAAGTTCCCACCGTGAAGTTGGGCTGATACGCCAGGAATGTTGTAAAATACTACATCCGAGATGATAGCCTGCCTCAGGTTAGGATAAATAACGCTATAGACGTATATAATATTCCAACCGAGATGTACGGGACGACACGAACGCGATTCTGTAAAACATTACCAGCGAGGGGCTAAATGGGTTAGGTTAGGATGTGATACGTTATAGACGTGTATAATGTTCCCACCGAGAAGTAGGGGCCGATACGCCAGGAATGTTGTAAAATACTACATCCGAGATGATAGCCTGCTTTACGTTAGGATATATATCGCTGTAGACGTATATAAAGTCCCAACCGAGACGTACGGGACGACAGGAACGGGATTCTGTAAAACATTACCAGCGAGGGGCTAGATGGGTTAGGCTAGGTTCTGATACGTTATAGACGTATATAATGTTCCCACCAGAAGTAGGGGCCGATACGCCAGGAATGTTGTAAAATACAACATCGTAACAGAGATGTACGGGACGACACGAACGCGATTCTGTAAAACATAACCAGCGAGGGGCTAAATGGGTTAGGTTAGGATGTGATACGTTATAGACGTGTATAATGTTCCCACCGAGAAGTAGGGGCCGATACGCCAGGAATGTTGTAAAATACTACATCCGAGATGATAGCCTGTCTTACGTTAGGATATATATCGCTGTAGACGTATATAAAGTCCCAACCGAGACGTACGGGACGACAGGAACGGGATTCTGTAAAACATTACCAGCGAGGGGCTAGATGGGTTAGGCTAGGTTGTGATACGTTATAGACGTATATAATGTTCCCACCGAGAAGTAGGGGCCGATATGCCAGGAATGTTGTAGAATACTGCATCCGAGATGATGGCCTGCCTTAGGTTAGGATATATATCGCTGTAGACGTATATAATGTCCCAACCGAGATGTACGGGACGACAGGAACGCGATTCTGTAAACATTACCAGCGAGGGGCTAGATGGGTTAGGTTAGGATGTGATACGTTATAGACGTGTATAATGTTCCCACCGAGAAGTAGGGGCCGATACGCCAGGAATGTTGTAAAATACTACATCCGAGATGATAGCCTGTCTTACGTTAGGATATATATCGCTGTAGACGTATATAAAGTCCCAACCGAGACGTACGGGACGACAGGAACGGGATTCTGTAAAACATTACCAGCGAGGGGCTAGATGGGTTAGGCTAGGTTGTGATACGTTATAGACGTATATAATGTTCCCACCGAGAAGTAGGGGCCGATATGCCAGGAATGTTGTAGAATACTGCATCCGAGATGATGGCCTGCCTTAGGTTAGGATATATATCGCTGTAGACGTATATAATGTCCCAACCGAGATGTACGGGACGACAGGAACGCGATTCTGTAAACATTACCAGCGAGGGGCTAGATGGGTTAGGTTAGGATGTGATACGTTATAGACGTGTATAATGTTCCCACCGAGAAGCAGGGGCCGATACGCCAGGAATGGTGTAAAATACTACATCCGATATGTTAGCCTGCCTTACGTTAGGATATATATCGCTGTAGACGTATATAATATCCCAACCGAGATGTACGGGACGAAACGACCGGGATTCTGTAAAACATTACCAGCGAGGGGCTAGATGGGTTAGGTTAGGTTTGTTACGTTATAGACGAATATAATGTTCCCACAGAGAAGTAGGGGCCGATACGTCAGGAATGTTGTAAAATACTACATC
The DNA here is from genome assembly GCA_963969225.1 of Xylocopa violacea. Classification (NCBI taxonomy): domain Eukaryota; kingdom Metazoa; phylum Arthropoda; class Insecta; order Hymenoptera; family Apidae; genus Xylocopa; species Xylocopa violacea. Next base: position 1,222,958 of record CAXAJV010000015.1, read on the forward strand.
CGAGATGATAGCCTGCCTTAGGTTAGGATATATATCGCTATAGACGTATATAATATTCCAACCGAGATGTACGGGACGTCACTAACGAGGTTCTGTAAAGCATTACCAGCGAGGGCCTAGATGTGTTAGGTTAGGTTATATTACGTTATAGACCTATGTAATGTTCCCACCGAGAAGTAGGGGCCAATACGCCAGGAATGTTGTACATTACTGCATCCGAGATGATGGCCTGCCTTAGGTTAGGATATATAACGCTATAGACGTATATAATATCCCAATCGAGACGTACGGAACGTCACGAACGCGATTCTGTAAAACATTACCAGCGAGGGGCTAGATGTGTTAGGTTAGGTTAGATTACGTTATAGACGAATATAATGTTCCCACCCAGAAGTAGGGGCCGATACGCCAGGAATGTTGTAAAATACAACATCCGAGATGTCAGCCTGCCTTACATTAGGATATATATCGCTGTAGACGTTTGTAATGTCCCAACCGAGAGGTACGGGACGACAGGAACGGGATTCTGTAAAACATTACCAGCGAGGGCCTAGATGTGTTAGGTTAGGTTATATTACGTTATAGACCTATGTAATGTTCCCACCGAGAAGTAGGGGCCGATACGCCAGGAATGTTGTAGATTACTGCATCCGAGATGATGGCCTGCCTTAGTTTAGGATATATAACGCTATAGACGTATATAATATCCCAATCGAGACGTACGGAACGTCACGAACGCGATTCTGTAAAACATTACCAGCGAGGGGCTAGATGTGTTATGTTAGCTTATATTACGTTATAGACCTATATAATGTTCCCACCGAGAAGTAGGGGCCGATACGCCAGGAATGATGTAGATTACTGCATCCGAGATGATGGCCTGCCTTAGGTTAGGATATATAACGCTATAGACGTATATAATATCCCAATCGAGACGTACGGAACGTCACGAACGCGATTCTGTAAAACATTACCAGCGAGGGGCTAGATGTGTTATGTTAGGTTATATTACGTTATAGACCTATATAATGTTCCCACCGAGAAGTAGGGGCCGATATGCCAGGAATGTTGTAAAATACTGCATCCGAGATGATGGCCTGCCTTAGGTTAGGATATATAACGCTATAGACGTATTTAATATCCCAATCGAGACGTACGGAACGACACGAACGCGATTCTGTAAAACATTACCAGCGAGGGGCTAGATGTGTTAGGTTAGGTTATATTACGTTATAGACCTATGTAATGTTCCCACCGAGAAGTAGGGGCCGATACGCCAGGAATGTTGTAGATTACTGCATCCGAGATGATGGCCTGCCTTAGGTTAGGATATATAACGCTATAGACGTATATAATATCCCAATCGAGACGTACGGAACGTCACGAACGCGATTCTGTAAAACATTACCAGCGAGGGGCTAGATGTGTTAGGTTAGGTTAGATTACGTTATAGACGAATATAATGTTCCCACCCAGAAGTAGGGGCCGATACGCCAGGAATGTTGTAAAATACAACATCCGAGATGTCAGCCTGCCTTACATTAGGATATATATCGCTGTAGACGTTTGTAATGTCCCAACCGAGAGGTACGGGACGACAGGAACGGGATTCTGTAAAACATTACCAGCGAGGGGCTAGATGTGTTACGTTAGGTTGTGATACGTTATAGACATATATAAAGTTCCCACCGTGAAGTTGGGCCGATACGCCAGGAATGTTGTAAAATACTACATCCGAGATGATAGCCTGCCTCAGGTTAGGATAAATAACGCTATAGACGTATATAATATTCCAACCGAGATGTACGGGACGACACGAACGCGATTCTGTAAAACATTACCAGCGAGGGGCTAAATGGGTTAGGTTAGGATGTGATACGTTATAGACGTGTATAATGTTCCCACCGAGAAGTAGGGGCCGATACGCCAGGAATGTTGTAAAATACTACATCCGAGATGATAGCCTGCCTTAGGTTAGGATATATATCGCTGTAGACGTATATAATGTCCCAACCGAGATGTACGGGACGACAGGAACGCGATTCTGTAAACATTACCAGCGAGGGGCTAGATGGGTTAGGTTAGGATGTGATACGTTATAGACGTGTATAATGTTCCCACCGAGAAGTAGGGGCCGATACGCCAGGAATGTTGTAAAATACTACATCCGAGATGATAGCCTGCTTTACGTTAGGATATATATCGCTGTAGACGTATATAAAGTCCCAACCGAGACGTACGGGACGACAGGAACGGGATTCTGTAAAACATTACCAGCGAGGGGCTAGATGGGTTAGGCTAGGTTGTGATACGTTATAGACGTATATAATGTTCCCACCAGAAGTAGGGGCCGATACGCCAGGAATGTTGTAAAATACAACATCGTAACAGAGATGTACGGGACGACACGAACGCGATTCTGTAAAACATAACCAGCGAGGGGCTAAATGGGTTAGGTTAGGATGTGATACGTTATAGACGTGTATAATGTTCCCACCGAGAAGTAGGGGCCGATACGCCAGGAATGTTGTAAAATACTACATCCGAGATGATAGCCTGTCTTACGTTAGGATATATATCGCTGTAGACGTATATAAAGTCCCAACCGAGACGTACGGGACGACAGGAACGGGATTCTGTAAAACATTACCAGCGAGGGGCTAGATGGGTTAGGCTAGGTTGTGATACGTTATAGACGTATATAATGTTCCCACCGAGAAGTAGGGGCCGATATGCCAGGAATGTTGTAGAATACTGCATCCGAGATGATGGCCTGCCTTAGGTTAGGATATATATCGCTGTAGACGTATATAATGTCCCAACCGAGATGTACGGGACGACAGGAACGCGATTCTGTAAACATTACCAGCGAGGGGCTAGATGGGTTAGGTTAGGATGTGATACGTTATAGACGTGTATAATGTTCCCACCGAGAAGCAGGGGCCGATACGTCAGGAATGTTGTAAAATACTACATCCGAGATGATAGCCTGCCTTAGGTTAGGATATATATCGCTATAGACGTATATAATATTCCAACCGAGATGTACGGGATGTCACTAACGAGGTTCTGTAAAGCATTACCAGCGAGGGCCTAGATGTGTTAGGTTAGGTTATATTACGTTATAGACCTATGTAATGTTCCCACCGAGAAGTAGGGGCCGATACGCCAGGAATGTTGTAGATTACTGCATCCGAGATGATGGCCTGCCTTAGGTTAGGATATATAACGCTATAGACGTATATAATATCCCAATCGAGACGTACGGAACGTCACGAACGCGATTCTGTAAAACATTACCAGCGAGGGGCTAGATGTGTTATGTTAGGTTATATTACGTTATAGACCTATATAATGTTCCCACCGAGAAGTAGGGGCCGATACGCCAGGAATGATGTAGAATAATACATCCGAGATGATAGCCTGCCTTAGATTAGGATATATAACGCTATAGACGTATATAATATTCCAACCGAGATGTACGGCACGGCACGAACGGGATTCTGTAAAATGTTACCAGCGAGGGGCTAGATGGGTTAGGCTAGGTTATATTACGTTATAGACCTATATAACGTTCCCACCGCGAAGTAGGGGCCGATACGCCAGGAATGTTGTAGAATACTGCATCCGAGATGATAGCCTGCATTAGGTTAGGATATATAACGCTATAGACGTATATAATATTCCAACCGAGATGTACGGGACGTCACGAACGAGATTCTGTAAAACATTACCAGCGAGGGGCTAGATGTGTTATGTTAGGTTATATTACGTTATAGACCTATATAATGTTCCCACCGAGATGCAGGGGCCGATACGCCAGGAATGTTGTAAAATACTACATCCGAGATGTTAGCCTGCCTTACGTTAGGATATATATCGCTGTAGAAGTATATAATATCCCAACCGAGATGTACGGGACGACACGAACGCGATTCTGTATCACATTACCAGAGAGGGGCTAGATGGGTTAGGTTAGGTTGTGATACGTTATAGACGTATATAATGTTCCCACCGAGAAGTAGGGGCCGATATGCCAGGAATGTTTTAAAACACTGCATCCGAGATGATAGCCTGCCTTAAGCTAGGATATATAACGCTATATACGTATATAATATCCCAATCGAGACGTACGGGACGACACGAACGCGATTCTGTAAAATGTTACCAGCGAGGGGCTAGATGGGTTAGGTTAGGTTATATTACGTTATAGACGAATATAATGATCCCACCGAGAAGTAGGGGCCGATACGCCGGGAATGTAGTAAAATACTACATCCGAGATGCTAGCCTACCTTACGTTAGGATATATATCCCTGTAGACGTTTATAATGTCCCAACCGAGACGTACGGGACGAAACGAACGGGATTCTGTAAAACATTACCAGCGAGGGGCTAGATGGGTTAGGTTAGGTTATGTTACGTTATAGACGAATATAATGTTCCCACAGAGAAGTAGGGGCCAAAACGTCAGGAATGTTGTAAAATACTACATCCGAGACGATAGCCTGCCTTAGGTTAGGATATATATCGCTGTAGACGTATATAACGTCCCAACCGAGACGTACGGGACGAAACGAACGGGATTCTGTAAAACATTACCAGCGAGGGGCTAGATCGGTTAGGTTAGTTTGTGATACGTTATAGTCGTATATAATGTTCGCACCGCGAAGTAGGGGCCGATACGCCAGGAATGTTGTAGAATACTGCATCCGAGATGATAGCCTGCATTAGGTTAGGATATATAACGCTATAGACGTATATAATATTCCAACCGAAATGTACGGGACGTCACGAACGAGATTCTGTAAAACATTACCAGCCAGGGCCTAGATGTGTTAGGTTAGGATATATTACGTTATAGCCGAATATAATGTCCCCACCGAGAAGTAGGGGCCGATATGCCAGGAATGTTGTAAAATACTGCATCCGAGATGATGGCCTGCCTTAGGTTAGGATATATAACGCTATAGACGTATTTAATATCCCAATCGAGACGTACGGAACGTCACGAACGCGATTCTGTAAAACATTACCAGCGAGGGGCTAGATGTGTTATGTTAGCTTATATTACGTTATAGACATATATAATGTTCCCACCGAGAAGTAGGGGCCGATACGCCAGGAATGTTGAAGAATACTACATCCGAGATGATAGCCTGCCTTAGGTTAGGATATATAACGCTATAGACGTATATAATATTCCAACCGAGATGTACGGCACGGCACGAACGGGATTCTGTAAAATGTTACCAGCGAGGGGCTAGATGGGTTAGGTTAGGTTATATTACGTTATCGACCTATATAATGTTCCCACCGAGAAGTAGCGGCCGATATGCCAGGAATGTTGTAAAATACTGCATCCGAGATGATGGCCTACCTTAGGTTAGGATATATAACGCTATAGACGTATTTAACATCCCAATCGAGACATACGGAACGACACGAACGCGATTCTGTAAAACATTACCAGCGAGGGGCTAGATGTGTTAGGTTAGCTTATATTACGTTATAGACATATATAATGTTCCCACCGAGAAGTAGGGGCCGATACGCCAGGAATGTTGTAGAATACTACATCCGAGATGATAGCCTGCCTTAGGTTAGGATATATAACGCTATAGACGTATATAATATTCCAACCGAGATGTACGGCACGGCACGAACGGGATTCTGTAAAATGTTACCAGCGAGGGGCTAGATGGGTTAGGTTAGGTTATATTACGTTATAGACCTATATAATGATCCCACCGAGAAGTAGGGGCCGATACGCCGGGGATGTAGTAAAATACTACATCCGAGATGCTAGCCTACCTTAGGTTAGGATATATAACGCTATAGACGTATATAATATTCCAACCGAGATGTACGGCACGGCACGAACGGGATTCTGTAAAATGTTACCAGCGAGGGGCTAGATGGGTTAGGTTAGGTTATATTACGTTATAGACCTATATAATGTTCCCACCGAGAAGTAGCGGCCGATATGCCAGGAATGTTGTAAAATACTGCATCCGAGATGATGGCCTACCTTAGGTTAGGATATATAACGCTATAGACGTATTTAATATCCCAATCGAGACATACAGAACGACACGAACGCGATTCTGTAAAACATTACCAGCGAGGGGCTAGATGTGTTAGGTTATGTTATATTACGTTATAGACCTATGTAATGTTCCCACCGAGAAGTAGGGGCCGATACGCCAGGAATGTTGTAGATTACTGCATCCGAGATGATGGCCTGCCTTAGGTTAGGATATATAACGCTATAGACGTATATAATATCCCAATCGAGACGTACGGAACGTCACGACCGCGATTCTGTAAAACATTACCAGCGAGGGGCTAGATGTGTTATGTTAGGTTATATTACGTTATAGACCTATATAATGTTCCCACCGAGATGCAGGGGCCGATACGCCAGGAATGTTGTAAAATACTACATCCGAGATGTTAGCCTGCCTTACGTTAGGATATATATCGCTGTAGAAGTATATAATATCCCAACCGAGATGTACGGGACGACACGAACGCGATTCTGTATCACATTACCAGAGAGGGGCTAGATGGGTTAGGTTAGGTTGTGATACGTTATAGACGTATATAATGTTCCCACCGAGAAGTAGGGGCCGATATGCCAGGAATGTTTTAAAACACTGCATCCGAGATGATAGCCTGCCTTAAGCTAGGATATATAACGCTATATACGTATATAATATCCCAATCGAGACGTACGGGACGACACGAACGCGATTCTGTAAAATGTTACCAGCGAGGGGCTAGATGGGTTAGGTTAGGTTATATTACGTTATAGACGAATATAATGATCCCACCGAGAAGTAGGGGCCGATACGCCGGGAATGTAGTAAAATACTACATCCGAGATGCTAGCCTACCTTACGTTAGGATATATATCCCTGTAGACGTTTATAATGTCCCAACCGAGACGTACGGGACGAAACGAACGGGATTCTGTAAAACATTACCAGCGAGGGGCTAGATGGGTTAGGTTAGGTTATGTTACGTTATAGACGAATATAATGTTCCCACAGAGAAGTAGGGGCCAAAACGTCAGGAATGTTGTAAAATACTACATCCGAGACGATAGCCTGCCTTAGGTTAGGATATATATCGCTGTAGACGTATATAACGTCCCAACCGAGACGTACGGGACGAAACGAACGGGATTCTGTAAAACATTACCAGCGAGGGGCTAGATCGGTTAGGTTAGTTTGTGATACGTTATAGTCGTATATAATGTTCGCACCGCGAAGTAGGGGCCGATACGCCAGGAATGTTGTAGAATACTGCATCCGAGATGATAGCCTGCATTAGGTTAGGATATATAACGCTATAGACGTATATAATATTCCAACCGAAATGTACGGGACGTCACGAACGAGATTCTGTAAAACATTACCAGCCAGGGCCTAGATGTGTTAGGTTAGGATATATTACGTTATAGCCGAATATAATGTCCCCACCGAGAAGTAGGGGCCAATATGCCAGGAATGTTGTAAAATACTGCATCCGAGATGATGGCCTGCCTTAGGTTAGGATATATAACGCTATAGACGTATTTAATATCCCAATCGAGACGTACGGAACGTCACGAACGCGATTCTGTAAAACATTACCAGCGAGGGGCTAGATGTGTTATGTTAGCTTATATTACGTTATAGACATATATAATGTTCCCACCGAGAAGTAGGGGCCGATACGCCAGGAATGTTGAAGAATACTACATCCGAGATGATAGCCTGCCTTAGGTTAGGATATATAACGCTATAGACGTATATAATATTCCAACCGAGATGTACGGCACGGCACGAACGGGATTCTGTAAAATGTTACCAGCGAGGGGCTAGATGGGTTAGGTTAGGTTATATTACGTTATCGACCTATATAATGTTCCCACCGAGAAGTAGCGGCCGATATGCCAGGAATGTTGTAAAATACTGCATCCGAGATGATGGCCTACCTTAGGTTAGGATATATAACGCTATAGACGTATTTAACATCCCAATCGAGACATACGGAACGACACGAACGCGATTCTGTAAAACATTACCAGCGAGGGGCTAGATGTGTTAGGTTAGCTTATATTACGTTATAGACATATATAATGTTCCCACCGAGAAGTAGGGGCCGATACGCCAGGAATGTTGTAGAATACTACATCCGAGATGATAGCCTGCCTTAGGTTAGGATATATAACGCTATAGACGTATATAATATTCCAACCGAGATGTACGGCACGGCACGAACGGGATTCTGTAAAATGTTACCAGCGAGGGGCTAGATGGGTTAGGTTAGGTTATATTACGTTATAGACCTATATAATGATCCCACCGAGAAGTAGGGGCCGATACGCCGGGGATGTAGTAAAATACTACATCCGAGATGCTAGCCTACCTTAGGTTAGGATATATAACGCTATAGACGTATATAATATTCCAACCGAGATGTACGGCACGGCACGAACGGGATTCTGTAAAATGTTACCAGCGAGGGGCTAGATGGGTTAGGTTAGGTTATATTACGTTATAGACCTATATAATGTTCCCACCGAGAAGTAGCGGCCGATATGCCAGGAATGTTGTAAAATACTGCATCCGAGATGATGGCCTACCTTAGGTTAGGATATATAACGCTATAGACGTATTTAATATCCCAATCGAGACATACAGAACGACACGAACGCGATTCTGTAAAACATTACCAGCGAGGGGCTAGATGTGTTAGGTTATGTTATATTACGTTATAGACCTATGTAATGTTCCCACCGAGAAGTAGGGGCCGATACGCCAGGAATGTTGTAGATTACTGCATCCGAGATGATGGCCTGCCTTAGGTTAGGATATATAACGCTATAGACGTATATAATATCCCAATCGAGACGTACGGAACGTCACGACCGCGATTCTGTAAAACATTACCAGCGAGGGGCTAGATGTGTTATGTTAGGTTATATTACGTTATAGACCTATATAATGTTCCCACCGAGAAGCAGGGGCCGATACGCCAGGAATGTTGTAAAATACTACATCCGAGATGTTAGCCTGCCTTACGTTAGGATATATATCGCTGTAGAAGTATATAATATCCCAACCGAGATGTACGGTACGACACGAACGCGATTCTGTATCACATTACCAGAGAGGGGCTAGATGGGTTAGGTTAGGTTGTGATACGTTATAGACGTATATAATGTTCCCACCGAGAAGTAGGGGCCGATATGCCAGGAATGTTGTAGAATACTGCATCCGAGATGATAGCCTGCATTAGGTTAGGATATATAACGCTATAGACGTATATAATATTCCAACCGAGATGTACGGGACGTCACGAACGAGATTCTGTAAAACATTACCAGCCAGGGCCTAGATGTGTTAGGTTAGGATATATTACGTTATAGCCGAATATAATGTCCCCACCGAGAAGTACGGGCCGATATGCCAGGAATGTTGTAAAATACTGCATCCGAGATGATGGCCTGCCTTAGGTTAGGATATATAACGCTATAGACGTATTTAATATCCCAATCGAGACGTACGGAACGTCACGAACGCGATTCTGTAAGACATTACCAGCGAGGGGCTAGATGTGTTATGTTAGCTTATATTACGTTATAGACATATATAATGTTCCCACCGAGAAGTAGGGGCCGATACGCCAGGAATGTTGTAGAATACTACATCCGAGATGATAGCCTGCCTTAGGTTAGGATATATAACGCTATAGACGTATATAATATTCCAACCGAGATGTACGGCACGGCACGAACGGGATTCTGTAAAATGTTACCAGCGAGGGGCTAGATGGGTTAGGTTAGGTTATATTACGTTATCGACCTATATAATGTTCCCACCGAGAAGTAGCGGCCGATATGCCAGGAATGTTGTAAAATACTGCATCCGAGATGATGGCCTACCTTAGGTTAGGATATATAACGCTATAGACGTATTTAACATCCCAATCGAGACATACGGAACGACACGAACGCGATTCTGTAAAACATTACCAGCGAGGGGCTAGATGTGTTAGGTTAGCTTATATTACGTTATAGACATATATAATGTTCCCACCGAGAAGTAGGGGCCGATACGCCAGGAATGTTGTAGAATACTACATCCGAGATGATAGCCTGCCTTAGGTTAGGATATATAACGCTATAGACGTATATAATATTCCAACCGAGATGTACGGCACGGCACGAACGGGATTCTGTAAAATGTTACCGGCGAGGGGCTAGATGGGTTAGGTTAGGTTATATTACGATATAGACCTATATAATGATCCCACCGAGAAGTAGGGGCCGATACGCCGGGGATGTAGTAAAATACTACATCCGAGATGCTAGCCTACCTTAGGTTAGGATATATAACGCTATAGACGTATATAATATTCCAACCGAGATGTACGGCACGGCACGAACGGGATTCTGTAAAATGTTACCAGCGAGGGGCTAGATGGGTTAGGTTAGGTTATATTACGTTATAGACCTATATAATGTTCCCACCGAGAGGTAGCGGCCGATATGCCAGGAATGTTGTAAAATACTGCATCCGAGATGATGGCCTACCTTAGGTTAGGATATATAACGCTATAGACGTATTTAATATCCCAATCGAGACATACGGAACGACACGAACGCGATTCTGTAAAACATTACCAGCGAGGGGCTAGATGTGTTAGGTTAGGTTATATTACGTTATAGACCTATGTAATGTTCCCACCGAGAAGTAGGGGCCGATACGCCAGGAATGTTGTAGATTACTGCATCCGAGATGATGGCCTGCCTTATGTTAGGATATATAACGCTATAGACGTATATAATATCCCAATCGTGACGTACGGAACGTCACGACCGCGATTCTGTAAAACATTACCAGCGAGGGGCTAGATGTGTTATGTTAGCTTATATTACGTTATAGACATATATAATGTTCCCACCGAGAAGTAGGGGCCGATACGCCAGGAATGTTGTAGAATACTACATCCGAGATGATAGCCTGCCTTAGGTTAGGATATATAACGCTATAGACGTATATAATATTCCAACCGAGATGTACGGCACGGCACGAACGGGATTCTGTGAAATGTTACCAGCGAGGGGCTAGATGGGTTAGGTTAGGTTATATTACGTTATCGACCTATATAATGTTCCCACCGAGAAGTAGCGGCCGATATGCCAGGAATGTTGTAAAATACTGCATCCGAGATGATGGCCTACCTTAGGTTAGGATATATAACGCTATAGACGTATTTAACATCCCAATCGAGACATACGGAACGACACGAACGCGATTCTGTAAAACATTACCAGCGAGGGGCTAGATGTGTTAGGTTAGCTTATATTACGTTATAGACATATATAATGTTCCCACCGAGAAGTAGGGGCCGATACGCCAGGAATGTTGTAGAATACTACATCCGAGATGATAGCCTGCCTTAGGTTAGGATATATAACGCTATAGACGTATATAATATTCCAACCGAGATGTACGGCACGGCACGAACGGGATTCTGTAAAATGTTACCAGCGAGGGGCTAGATGGGTTAGGTTAGGTTATATTACGTTATAGACCTATATAATGATCCCACCGAGAACGGGGGCCGATACGCCAGGAATGTTGTAAAATAATACATCCGAGATGATAGCCTGCCTTAGGTTAGGATATATAACGCTATAGACGTATATAATATTCCAACCGTGATGTACGGGACGTCACTAACGAGGTTCTGTAAAACATTACCAGCGAGGGCCTAGATGTGTTAGGTTAGGTTATATTACGTTATAGACGAATATAATGTTCCCACCGAGAAGTAGCGGCCGACATGCCAGGAATGTTGTAAAATACTGCATCCGAGATGATGGCCTACCTTAGGTTAGGATATATAACGCTATAGACGTATTTAATATCCCAATCGAGACGTACGGAACGACACGAACGCGATTCTATAAAACATTACCAGCGAGGGGCTAGATGTGTTAGGTTAGGTTATATTACGTTATAGACCTATGTAATGTTCCCACCGAGAAGTAGGGGCCGATACGCCAGGAATGTTGTAGATTACTGCATCCGAGATGATGGCCTGCCTTAGGTTAGGATATATAACGCTATAGACGTATATAATATTCCAACCGAGATGTACGGCACGGCACGAACGGGATTCTGTAAAATGTTACCAGCGAGGGGCTAGATGGGTTAGGCTAGGTTATATTACGTTATAGACCTATATAATGTTCCCACCGAGAAGTACGGGCCGATACGCCAGGAATGTTGTAGAATACTACATCCAAGATGATAGCCTGCCTTAGATAAGGATATATAACGCTATAGACGTATATAATATTCCAACCGAGATGTACGGGACGGCACGAACGGGATTCTGTAAAACATTACCAGCGAGGGGCTAGATGTGTTAGGTTAGGTTAGATTACGTTATAGACGAATATAATGTTCCCACCCAGAAGTAGGGGCCGATACGCCAGGAATGTTGTAAAATACAACATCCGAGATGTCAGCCTGCCTTACGTAAGGATATATATCGCTGTGGACGTTTATAATGTCCCAACCGAGAGGTACGGGACGACAGGAACGGGATTCTGTAAAACATTACCAGCGAGGGGCTAGATGTGTTAGGTTAGGTTGTGATACGTTATAGACATATATAAAGTTCCCACCGAGAACGGGGGCCGATACGCCAGGAATGTTGTAAAATAATACATCCGAGATGATAGCCTGCCTTAGGTTAGGATATATAACGCTATAGACGTATATAATATTCCAACCGAGATGTACGGGACGTCACTAACGAGGTTCTGTAAAACATTACCAGCGAGGGGCTAGATGTGTTATGTTAGGTTATATTACGTTATAGACCTATATAATGTTCCCACCGAGAAGTAGGGGCCGATACGCCAGGAATGATGTAGAATAATACATCCGAGATGATAGCCTGCCTTAGATTAGGATATATAACGCTATAGACGTATTTAATATCCCAATCGAGACGTACGGAACGACACGAACGCGATTCTGTAAAACATTACCAGCGAGGGGCTAGATGTGTTAGGTTAGGTTATATTACGTTATAGACCTATGTAATGTTCCCACCGAGAAGTAGGGGCCGATACGCCAGGAATGTTGTAGATTACTGCATCCGAGATGATGGCCTGCCTTAGGTTAGGATATATAACGCTATAGACGTATATAATATCCCAATCGAGACGTACGGAACGTCACGAACGCGATTCTGTTAATCATTACCAGCGAGGGGCTAGATGTGTTATGTTAGGTTATATTACGTTATAGACCTATGTAATGTTCCCACCGAGAAGTAGGGGCCGATACGCCAGGAATGTTGTAGATTACTGCATCCGAGATGATGGCCTGCCTTAGGTTAGGATATATAACGCTATAGACGTATATAATATCCCAATCGAGACGTACGGAACGTCACGAACGCGATTCTGTAAAACATTACCAGCGAGGGGCTAGATGTGTTATGTTAGCTTATATTACGTTATAGACATATATAATGTTCCCACCGAGAAGTAGGGGCCGATACGCCAGGAATGTTGTAGAATACTACATCCGAGATGATAGCCTGCCTTAGGTTAGGATATATAACGCTATAGACGTATATAATATTCCAACCGAGATGTACGGCACGGCACGAACGGGATTCTGTAAAATGTTACCAGCGAGGGGCTAGATGGGTTAGGTTAGGTTATATTACGTTATCGACCTATATAATGTTCCCACCGAGAAGTAGCGGCCGATATGCCAGGAATGTTGTAAAATACTGCATCCGAGATGATGGCCTACCTTAGGTTAGGATATATAACGCTATAGACGTATTTAATATCCCAATCGAGACGTACGGAACGACACGAACGCGATTCTGTAAAACATTACCAGCGAGGGGCTAGATGTGTTAGGTTAGGTTATATTACGTTATAGACCTATGTAATGTTCCCACCGAGAAGTAGGGGCCGATACGCTAGGAATGTTGTAGAATACTGCATCCGAGATGATGGCCTGCCTTAGGTTAGGATATATAACGCTATAGACGTATATAATATCCCAATCAAGACGTACGGAACGTCACGAACGCGATTCTGTAAAACATTACCAGCGAGGGGCTAGATGTGTTATGTTAGCTTATATTACGTTATAGACATATATAATGTTCCCACCGAGAAGTAGGGGCCGATACGCCAGGAATGTTGTAGAATACTACATCCGAGATGATAGCCTGCCTTAGGTTAGGATATATAACGCTATAGACGTATATAATATTCCAACCGAGATGTACGGCACGGCACGAACGGGATTCTGTAAAATGTTACCAGCGAGGGGCTAGATGGGTTAGGTTAGGTTATATTACGTTATAGACCTATATAATGTTCCCACCGAGAAGTAGCGGCCGATATGCCAGGAATGTTGTAAAATACTGCATCCGAGATGATGGCCTACCTTAGGTTAGGATATATAACGCTATAGACGTATTTAATATCCCAATCGAGACGTACGGAACGACACGAACGCGATTCTGTAAAACATTACCAGCGAGGGGCTAGATGTGTTAGGTTAGGTTATATTACGTTATAGACCTATGTAATGTTCCCAACGAGAAGTAGGGGCCGATACGCCAGGAATGTTGTAGATTACTGCATCCGAGATGATGGCCTGCCTTAGGTTAGGATATATAACGCTATAGACGTATATAATATCCCAATCGAGACGTACGGAACGTCACGAACGGGATTCTGTAAAATGTTACCAGCGAGGGGCTAGATGGGTTAGGCTAGGTTATATTACGTTATAGACCTATATAATGTTCCCACCGAGAAGTACGGGCCGATACGCCAGGAATGTTGTAGAATACTACATCCAAGATGATAGCCTGCCTTAGATAAGGATATATAACGCTATAGTCGTATATAATATTCCAACCGAGATGTACGGGACGGCACGAACGGGATTCTGTAAAACATTACCAGCGAGGGGCTAGATGTGTTATGTTAGGTTATATTGCGTTATAGACCTATATAATGTTCCCACCGAGAAGTAGGTGCCGATACGCCAGGAATGATGTAGAATAATACATCCGAGATGATAGCCTGCCTTAGGTTAGGATATATAACGCTATAGACGTATATAATATTCCAACCGAGATGTACGGCACGGCACGAACGGGATTCTGTAAAATGTTACCAGCGAGGGGCTAGATGGGTTAGGCTAGGTTATATTACGTTATAGACCTATATAATGTTCCCACCGAGAAGTACGGGCCGATACGCCAGGAATGTTGTAGAATACTACATCCAAGATGATAGCCTGCCTTAGATAAGGATATATAACGCTATAGACGTATATAATATTCCAACCGAGATGTACGGGACGGCACGAACGGGATTCTGTAAAACATTACCAGCGTGGGGCTAGATGTGTTAGGTTAGGTTAGATTACGTTATAGACGAATATAATGTTCCCACCCAGAAGTAGGGGCCGATACGCCAGGAATGTTGTAAAATACAACATCCGAGATGTCAGCCTGCCTTACGTTAGGATATATATCGCTGTGGACGTTTATAATGTCCCAACCGAGAGGTACGGGACGACAGGAACGGGATTCTGTAAAACATTACCAGCGAGGGGCTAGATGTGTTAGGTTAGGTTGTGATACGTTATAGACATATATAAAGTTCCCACCGAGAACGGGGGCCGATACGCCAGGAATGTTGTAAAATAATACATCCGAGATGATAGCCTGCCTTAGGTTAGGATATATAACGCTATAGACGTATATAATATTCCAACCGAGATGTACGGCACGGCACGAACGGGATTCTGTAAAATGTTACCAGCGAGGGGCTAGATGGGTTAGGTTAGGTTATATTACGTTATCGACCTATATAATGTTCCCACCGAGAAGTAGCGGCCGATATGGCAGGAATGTTGTAAAATACTGCATCCGAGATGATGGCCTACCTTAGGTTAGGATATATAACGCTATAGACGTATTTAATATCCCAATCGAGACATACGGAACGACACGAACGCGATTCTGTAAAACATTACCAGCGAGGGGCTAGATGTGTTAGGTTAGGTTATATTACGTTATAGACCTATGTAATGTTCCCAACGAGAAGTAGGGGCCGATACGCCAGGAATGTTGTAGATTACTGCATCCGAGATGATGGCCTGCCTTAGGTTAGGATATATAACGCTATAGACGTATATAATATCCCAATCGAGACGTACGGAACGTCACGAACGGGATTCTGTAAAATGTTACCAGCGAGGGGCTAGATGGGTTAGGCTAGGTTATATTACGTTATAGACCTATATAATGTTCCCACCGAGAAGTACGGGCCGATACGCCAGGAATGTTGTAGAATACTACATCCAAGATGATAGCCTGCCTTAGATAAGGATATATAACGCTATAGTCGTATATAATATTCCAACCGAGATGTACGGGACGGCACGAACGGGATTCTGTAAAACATTACCAGCGAGGGGCTAGATGTGTTAGGTTAGGTTAGATTACGTTATAGACGAATATAATGTTCCCACCCAGAAGTAAGGGCCGATACGCCAGGAATGTTGTAGAATACTGCATCCGAGATGATAGCCTGCATTAGGTTAGGATATATAACGCTATAGACGTATATAATATTCCAACCGAGATGTACGGGACGTCACGAACGAGATTCTGTAAAACATTACCAGCCAGGACCTAGATGTGTTAGGTTAGGATATATTACGTTATAGCCGAATATAATGTCCCCACCGAGAAGTAGGGGCCGATATGCCAGGAATGTTGTAAAATACTGCATCCGAGATGATGGACTACCTTAGGTTAGGATATATAACGCTATAGACGTATTTAATATCCCAATCGAGACGTACGGAACGACACGAACGCGATTCTGTAAAACATTACCAGCGAGGGGCTAGATGTGTTAGGTTAGGTTATATTACGTTATAGACCTATGTAATGTTCCCACCGAGAAGTAGGGGCCGATACGCCAGGAATGTTGTAGATTACTGCATCCGAGATGATGGCCTGCCTTAGGTTAGGATATATAACGCTATAGACGTATATAATATCCCAATCGAGACGTACGGAACGTCACGAACGCGATTCTGTAAAACATTACCAGCGAGGGGCTAGATGTGTTATGTTAGGTTATATTACGTTATAGACCTATATAATGTTCCCACCGAGAAGTAGGGGCCGATACGCCAGGAATGATGTAGAATACAACATCCGAGATGATAGCCTGCCTTAGGTTAGGATATATAACGCTATAGACGTATATAATATTCCAACCGAGATGTACGGCACGGCACGAACGCGATTCTGTAAAATGTTACCAGCGAGGGGCTAGATGGGTTAGGTTAGGATGTGATACGTTATAGACGTGTATAATGTTCCCACCGAGAAGCAGGGGCCGATACGCCAGGAATGTTGTAAAATACTACATCCGAGATGTTAGCCTGCCTTACGTTAGGATATATATCGCTGTAGAAGTATATAATATCCCAACCGAGATGTACGGGACGACACGAACGCGATTCTGTATCACATTACCAGAGAGGGGCTAGATGGGTTAGGTTAGGTTGTGATACGTTATAGACGTATATAATGTTCCCACCGAGAAGTAGGGGCCGATATGCCAGGAATGTTTCAAAATACTGCATCCGAGATGATAGCCTGCCTTAAGCTAGGATATATATCGCTGTAGACGTTTATAATGTCCCAACCGAGACGTACGGGACGAAACGAACGGGATTCTGTAAAACATTACCAGCGAGGGGCTAGATGGGTTAGGTTAGTTTGTGATACGTTATAGACGTATATAATGTTCCCACCGAGAACGGGGGCCGATACGCCAGGAATGTTGTAAAATAATACATCCGAGATGATAGCCTGCCTTAGGTTAGGATATATAACGCTATAGAGGTATATAATATTCCAACCGAGATGTACGGGACGTCACTAACGAGGTTCTGTAAAACATTACCAGCGAGGGCCTAGATGTGTTAGGCTAGGTTATATTACGTTATAGACGAATATAATGTTCCCACCGAGAAGTAGCGGCCGACATGCCAGGAATGTTGTAAAATACTGCATCCGAGATGATGGCCTACCTTAGGTTAGGATATATAACGCTATAGACGTATTTAATATCCCAATCGAGACGTACGGAACGACACGAACGCGATTCTGTAAAACATTACCAGCGAGGGGCTAGATGTGTTAGGTTAGGTTATATTACGTTATAGACCTATGTAATGTTCCCAACGAGAAGTAGGGGCCGATACGCCAGGAATGTTGTAGATTACTGCATCCGAGATGATGGCCTGCCTTAGGTTAGGATATATAACGCTATAGACGTATATAATATCCCAATCGAGACGTACGGAACGTCACGAACGGGATTCTGTAAAATGTTACCAGCGAGGGGCTAGATGGGTTAGGCTAGGTTATATTACGTTATAGACCTATATAATGTTCCCACCGAGAAGTACGGGCCGATACGCCAGGAATGTTGTAGAATACTACATCCAAGATGATAGCCTGCCTTAGATAAGGATATATAACGCTATAGTCGTATATAATATTCCAACCGAGATGTACGGGACGGCACGAACGGGATTCTGTAAAACATTACCAGCGAGGGGCTAGATGTGTTAGGTTAGGTTAGATTACGTTATAGACGAATATAATGTTCCCACCCAGAAGTAGGGGCCGATACGCCAGGAATGTTGTAGAATACTGCATCCGAGATGATAGCCTGCATTAGGTTAGGATATATAACGCTATAGACGTATATAATATTCCAACCGAGATGTACGGGACGTCACGAACGAGATTCTGTAAAACATTACCAGCCAGGACCTAGATGTGTTAGGTTAGGATATATTACGTTATAGCCGAATATAATGTCCCCACCGAGAAGTAGGGGCCGATATGCCAGGAATGTTGTAAAATACTGCATCCGAGATGATGGCCGGCCTTAGGTTAGGATATATAACGCTATAGACGTATTTAATATCCCAATCGAGACGTACGGAACGTAACGAACGCGATTCTGTAAAACATTACCAGCGAGGGGCTAGATGTGTTAGGTTAGGTTATATTACGTTATAGACCTATGTAATGTTCCCACCGAGAAGTAGGGGCCGATACGCCAGGAATGTTTTAAAATACTGCATCCGAGATGATAGCCTGCCTTAAGCTAGGATATATAACGCTATATACGTATATAATATCCCAATCGAGACGTACGGGACGACACGAACGCGATTCTGTAAAATGTTACCAGCGAAGGGCTAGATGGGTTAGGTTAGGTTATATTACGTTATAGACGAATATAATGATACCACCGAGAAGTAGGGGCCGATACGTCAGGAATGTTGTAAAATACTACATCCGAGACGATAGCCTGCCTTAGGTTAGGATATATATCGCTGTAGACGTATATAACGTCCCAACCGAGACGTACGGGACGAAACGAACGGGATTCTGTAAAACATTACCAGCGAGGGGCTAGATGGGTTAGGTTAGTTTGTGATACGTTATAAACGTATATAATGTTCCCACGGAGAACGGGGGCCGATACGCCAGGAATGTTGTAAAATAATACATCCGAGATGATAGCCTGCCTTAGGTTAGGATATATAACGCTATAGACGTATATAATATTCCAACCGAGATGTACGGGACGTCACTAACGAGGTTCTGTAAAACATTACCAGCGAGGGCCTAGATGTGTTAGGTTAGGTTATATTACGTTATAGACCTATGTAATGTTCCCACCGAGAAGTAGGGGCCGATACGCCAGGAATGTTGTAGATTACTGCATCCGAGATGATGGCCTGCCTTAGGTTAGGATATATAACGCTATAGACGTATATAATATCCCAATCGAGACGTACGGAACGTCACGAACGCGATTCTGTAAAACATTACCAGCGAGGGGCTAGATGTGTTATGTTAGCTTATATTACGTTATAGACATATATAATGTTCCCACCGAGAAGTAGGGGCCGATACGCCAGGAATGTTGTAGAATACTACATCCGAGATGCTAGCCTGCCTTAGGTTAGTATATATAACGCTATAGACGTATATAATATTCCAACCGAGATGTACGGCACGGCACGAACGGGATTCTGTAAAATGTTACCAGCGAGGGGCTAGATGGGTTAGGTTAGGTTATATTACGTTATCGACCTATATAATGTTCCCACCGAGAAGTAGCGGCCGATATGCCAGGAATGTTGTAAAATACTGCATCCGAGATGATGGCCTACCTTAGGTTAGGATATATAACGCTATAGACGTATTTAATATCCCAAACGAGACATACGGAACGACACGAACGCGATTCTGTAAAACATTACCAGCGAGGGGCTAGATGTGTTAGGTTAGGTTATATTACGTTATAGACCTATGTAATGTTCCCACCGAGAAGTAGGGGCCGATACGCCAGGAATGTTGTAGATTACTGCATCCGAGATGATGGCCTGCCTTAGGTTAGGATATATAACGCTATAGACGTATATAATATCCCAATCAAGACGTACGGAACGTCACGAACGCGATTCTGTAAAACATTACCAGCGAGGGGCTAGATGTGTTAGGTTAGGTTAGATTACGTTATAGACATATATAATGTTCCCACCCAGAAGTAGGGGCCGATACGCCAGGAATGTTGTAGAATACTGCATCCGAGATGATAGCCTGCATTAGGTTAGGATATATAACGCTATAGACGTATATAATATTCCAACCGAGATGTACGGGACGTCACGAACGAGATTCTGTAAAACATTACCAGCCAGGACCTAGATGTGTTAGGTTAGGATATATTACGTTATAGCCGAATATAATGTCCCCACCGAGAAGTAGGGGCCGATATGCCAGGAATGTTGTAAAATACTGCATCCGAGATGATGGCCGGCCTTAGGTTAGGATATATAACGCTATAGACGTATTTAATATCCCAATCGAGACGTACGGAACGTAACGAACGCGATTCTGTAAAACATTACCAGCGAGGGGCTAGACGTGTTAGGTTAGGTTATATTACGTTATAGACCTATGTAATGTTCCCACCGAGAAGTAGGGGCCGATACGCCAGGAATGTTTTAAAATACTGCATCCGAGATGATAGCCTGCCTTAAGCTAGGATATATAACGCTATATACGTATATAATATCCCAATCGAGACGTACGGGACGACACGAACGCGATTCTGTAAAATGTTACCAGCGAAGGGCTAGATGGGTTAGGTTAGGTTATATTACGTTATAGACGAATATAATGATACCACCGAGAAGTAGGGGCCGATACGTCAGGAATGTTGTAAAATACTACATCCGAGACGATAGCCTGCCTTAGGTTA
Source organism: Xylocopa violacea (assembly GCA_963969225.1). Classification (NCBI taxonomy): domain Eukaryota; kingdom Metazoa; phylum Arthropoda; class Insecta; order Hymenoptera; family Apidae; genus Xylocopa; species Xylocopa violacea. The sequence continues at coordinate 1,244,400 of CAXAJV010000015.1, forward strand.
GGATATATAACGCTATAGACGTATATAATATTCCAACCGAGATGTACGGGACGTCACTAACGAGGTTCTGTAAAACATTACCAGCGAGGGGCTAGATGTGTTATGTTAGCTTATATTACGTTATAGACATATATAATGTTCCCACCGAGAAGTAGGGGCCGATACGCCAGGAATGTTGTAGAATACTACATCCGAGATGCTAGCCTGCCTTAGGTTAGTATATATAACGCTATAGACGTATATAATATTCCAACCGAGATGTACGGCACGGCACGAACGGGATTCTGTAAAATGTTACCAGCGAGGGGCTAGATGGGTTAGGTTAGGTTATATTACGTTATCGACCTATATAATGTTCCCACCGAGAAGTAGCGGCCGATATGCCAGGAATGTTGTAAAATACTGCATCCGAGATGATGGCCTACCTTAGGTTAGGATATATAACGCTATAGACGTATTTAATATCCCAAACGAGACATACGGAACGACACGAACGCGATTCTGTAAAACATTACCAGCGAGGGGCTCGATGTGTTAGGTTAGGTTATATTACGTTATAGACCTATGTAATGTTCCCACCGAGAAGTAGGGGCCGATACGCCAGGAATGTTGTAGATTACTGCATCCGAGATGATGGCCTGCCTTAGGTTAGGATATATAACGCTATAGACGTATATAATATCCCAATCAAGACGTACGGAACGTCACGAACGCGATTCTGTAAAACATTACCAGCGAGGGGCTAGATGTGTTATGTTAGCTTATATTACGTTATAGACATATATAATGTTCCCACCGAGAAGTAGGGGCCGATACGCCAGGAATGTTGTAGAATACTACATCCGAGATGATAGCCTGCCTTAGGTTAGGATATATAACGCTATAGACGTATATAATATTCCAACCGAGATGTACGGCACGGCATGAACGGGATTCTGTAAAATGTTACCAGCGAGGGGCTAGATGGGTTAGGTTAGGTTATATTACGTTATAGACCTATATAATGTTCCCACCGAGAAGTAGCGGCCGATATGCCAGGAATGTTGTAAAATACTGCATCCGAGATGATGGCCTACCTTAGGTTAGGATATATAACGCTATAGACGTATTTAATATCCCAATCGAGACGTACGGAACGTCACGAACGCGATTCTGTAAAACATTACCAGCGAGGGGCTAGATGTGTTATGTTAGGTTATATTACGTTATAGACCTATATAATGTTCCCACCGAGAAGTAGGTGCCGATACGCCAGGAATGATGTAGAATAATACATCCGAGATGATAGCCTGCCTTAGGTTAGGATATATAACGCTATAGACGTATATAATGTTCCAACCGAGATGTACGGCACGGCACGAACGGGATTCTGTAAAATGTTACCAGCGAGGGGCTAGATGGGTTAGGCTAGGTTATATTACGTCATAGACCTATATAATGTTCCCACCGAGAAGTACGGGCCGATACGCCAGGAATGTTGTAAAATACAACATCCGAGATGTCAGCCTGCCTTACGTTAGGATATATATCGCTGTAGACGTTTATAATGTCCCAACCGAGAGGTACGGGACGACAGGAACGGGATTCTGTAAAACATTACCAGCGAGGGGCTAGATGTGTTAGGTTAGGTTGTGATACGTTATAGACATATATAAAGTTCCCAGCGTGAAGTGGGGCCGATACGCCAGGAATGTTGTAAAATACTACATCCGAGATGATAGCCTGAATTAGGTTAGGATATATAACGCTATAGACGTATATAATATTCCAACCGAGATGTACGGGACGACACGAACGCGATTCTGTAAAACATTACCAGCGAGGGGCTAAATGGGTTAGGTTAGGTTATGTTACGTTATAGACGAATATAATGTTCCCACAGAGAAGTAGGGGCCGATACGTCAGGAATGTTGTAAAATACTACATCCGAGACGATAGCCTGCCTTAGGTTAGGATATATATCGCTATAGACGTATATAATATTCCAACCGAGATGTACGGGACGTCATTATCGAGGTTCTGTAAAACATTACCAGCGAGGGCCTAGATGTGTTAGGTTAGGTTATATTACGTTATAGACCTATATAATGTTCCCACCGCGAAGTAGGAGCCGATACGCCAGGAATGTTGTAGAATACTGCATCCGAGATGATAGCCTGCATTAGGTTAGGATATATAACGCTATAGACGTATATAATATTCCAACCGAGATGTACGGGACGTCACGAAAGAGATTCTGTAAAACATTACCAGCCAGGACCTAGATGTGTTAGGTTAGGATATATTACGTTATAGCCGAATATAATGTCCCCACCGAGAAGTAGGGGCCGATATGCCAGGAATGTTGTAAAATACTGCATCCGAGATGATGGCCGGCCTTAGGTTAGGATATATAACGCTATAGACGTATTTAATATCCCAATCGAGACGTACGGAACGTAACGAACGCGATTCTGTAAAACATTACCAGCGAGGGGCTAGATGTGTTAGGTTAGGTTATATTACGTTATAGACCTATGTAATGTTCCCACCGAGAAGTAGGGGCCGATACGCCAGGAATGATGTAGAATAATACATCCGAGATGATAGCCTACCTTAGGTTAGGATATATAACGCTATAGACGTATATAATATTCCAACCGAGACGTACGGGACGAAACAAACGGGATTCTGTAAAACATTACCAGCGAGGGGCTAGATGGGTTAGGTTAGGTTATGTTACGTTATAGACGAATATAATGTTCCCACAGAGAAGTAGGGGCCGATACGTCAGGAATGTTGTAAAATACTACATCCGAGACGATAGCCTGCCTTAGGTTAGGATTTATATCGCTGTAGACGTATATAACGTCCCAACCGAGACGTACGGGACGAAACGAACGGGATTCTGTAAAACATTACCAGCGAGGGGCTAGATGGGTTAGGTTAGTTTGTGATACGTTATAGACGTATATAATGTTCCCACCGAGAACGGGGGCCGATACGCCAGGAATGTTGTAAAATAATACATCCGAGATGATAGCCTGCCTTAGGTTAGGATATATAACGCTATAGACGTATATAATATTCCAACCGAGATGTCCGGGACGTCACTAACGAGGTTCTGTAAAACATTACCAGCGAGGGCCTAGATGTGTTAGGTTAGGTTATATTACGTTATAGACGAATATAATGTTCCCACCGAGAAGTAGCGGCCGACATGCCAGGAATGTTGTAAAATACTGCATCCGAGATGATGGCCTACCTTAGGTTAGGATATATAACGCTATAGACGTATTTAATATCCCAATCGAGACGTACGGAACGACACGTACGCGATTCTGTAAAACATTACCAGCGAGGGGCTAGATGTGTTAGGTTAGGTTATATTACGTTATAGACCTATGTAATGTTCCCACCGAGAAGTAGGGGCCGATACGCCAGGAATGTTGTAGATTACTGCATCCGAGATGATGGCCTGCCTTAGGTTAGGATATATAACGCTATAGACGTATATAATATCCCAATCGAGACGTACGGAACGTCACGAACGCGATTCTGTAAAACATTACCAGCGAGGGGCTAGATATGTTATCTTAGGTTATATTACGTTATAGACGAATATAATGATACCACCGAGAAGTAGGGGCCGATACGTCGGGAATGTAGTAAAATACTACATCCGAGATGCTAGCCTACCTTACGTTAGGATATATATCCCTGTAGACGTTTATAATGTCCGAACCGAGACGTACGGGACGAAACGAACGGGATTCTGTAAAACATTACCAGCGAGGGGCTAGATGGGTTAGGTTAGGTTATGTTACGTTATAGACGAATATAATGTTCCCACAGAGAAGTAGGGGCCGATACGTCAGGAATGTTGTAAAATACTACATCCGAGACGATAGCCTGCCTTAGGTTAGGATATATATCGCTGTAGACGTATATAACGTCCCAACCGAGACGTACGGGACGAAACGAACGGGATTCTGTAAAACATTACCAGCGAGGGGCTAGATGGGTTAGGTTAGTTTGTGATACGTTATAGACGTATATAATGTTCCCACCGAGAACGGGGGCCGATACGCCAGGAATGTTGTAAAATAATACATCCGAGATGATAGCCTGCCTTAGGTTAGGATATATAACGCTATAGACGTATATAATATTCCAACCGAGATGTACGGGACGTCACTAACGAGGTTCTGTAAAACATTACCAGCGAGGGCCTAGATGTGTTAGGTTAGGTTATATTACGTTATAGACGAATATAATGTTTCCACCGAGAAGTAGCGGCCGACATGCCAGGAATGTTGTAAAATACTGCATCCGAGATGATGGCCTACCTTAGGTTAGGATATATAACGCTATAGACGTATTTAATATCCCAATCGACACGTACGGAACGACACGAACGCGATTCTGTAAAACATTACCAGCGAGGGGCTAGATGTGTTAGGTTAGGTTATATTACGTTATAGACCTATGTAATGTTCCCACCGAGAAGTAGGGGCCGATACGCCAGGAATGTTGTAGATTACTGCATCCGAGATGATGGCCTGCCTTAGGTTAGGATATATAACGCTATAGACGTATATAATATCCCAATCGAGACGTACGGAACGTCACGAACGCGATTCTGTAAAACATTACCAGCGAGGGGCTAGATGTGTTATGTTAGGTTATATTACGTTATAGACCTATATAATGTTCCCACCGAGAAGTAGGTGCCGATACGCCAGGAATGATGTAGAATAATACATCCGAGATGATAGCCTGCCTTAGGTTAGGATATATAACGTTATAGACGTATATAATATTCCAACCGAGATGTACGGCACGGCACGAACGGGATTCTGTAAAGTGTTACCAGCGAGGGGCTAGATGGGTTAGGCTAGGTTATATTACGTCATAGACCTATATAATGTTCCCACCGAGAAGTACGGGCCGATACGCCAGGACTGTTGTGGAATACTACATCCAAGATGATAGCCTGCCTTAGATAAGGATATATAACGCTATAGACGTATATAATATTCCAACCGAGATGTACGGAACGGCACGAACGGGATTCTGTAAAACATTACCAGCGAGGGGCTAGATGTGTTAGGTTAGGTTAGATTACGTTATAGACGAATATAATGTTCCCACCCAGAAGTAGGGGCCGATACGCCAGGAATGTTGTAAAATACAACATCCGAGATGTCAGCCTGCCTTACGTTAGGATATATATCGCTGTAGACGTTTATAATGTCCCAACCGAGAGGTACGGGACGACAGGAACGGGATTCTGTAAAACATTACCAGCGAGGGGCTAGATGTGTTAGGTTAGGTTGTGATACGTTATAGACATATATAAAGTTCCCACCGTGAAGTTGGGCCGATACGCCAGGAATGTTGTAAAATACTACATCCGAGATGATAGCCTGCCTTAGGTTAGGATATATAACGCTATAGACGTATATAATATTCCAACCGAGATGTACGGGACGACACGAACGCGATTCTGTAAAACATTACCAGCGAGGGGCTAGATGTGTTATGTTAGGTTATATTACGTTATAGACCTATATAATGTTCCCACCGAGAAGTAGGGGCCGATACGCCAGGAATGATGTAGAATACAACATCCGAGATGATAGCCTGCCTTAGGTTAGGATATATAACGCTATAGACGTATATAATATTCCAACCGAGATGTACGGCACGGCACGAACGCGATTCTGTAAAATGTTACCAGCGAGGGGCTAGATGGGTTAGGTTAGTTTGTGATACGTTATAGACGTATATAATGTTCCCACCGAGAACGGGGGCCGATACGCCAGGAATGTTGTAAAATAATACATCCGAGATGATAGCCTGCCTTAGGTTAGGATATATAACGCTATAGACGTATATAATATTCCAACCGAGATGTACGGGACGTCACTAACGAGGTTCTGTAAAACATTACCAGCGAAGGCCTAGATGTGTTAGGTTAGGTTATATTACGTTATAGACGAATATAATGTTCCCACCGAGAAGTAGCGGCCGACATGCCAGGAATGTTGTAAAATACTGCATCCGAGATGATGGCCTGCCTTAAGCTAGGATATATAACGCTATATACGTATATAATATCCCAATCGAGACGTACGGGACGACACGAACGCGATTCTGTAAAATGTTACCAGCGAGGGGCTAGATGGATTAGGTTAGGTTATATTACGTTATAGACGAATATAATGATCCCACCGAGAAGTAGGTGCCGATACGCCGGGAATGTAGTAAAATACTACATCCGAGATGCTAGCCTACCTTACGTTAGGATATATATCCCTGTAGACGTTTATATTGTCCCAACCGAGACGTACGGGACGAAACGAACGGGATTCTGTAAAACATTACCAGCGAGGGGCTAGATGGGTTAGGTTAGGTTATGTTACGTTATAGACGAATATAATGTTCCCACAGAGAATTAGGGGCCGATACGTCAGGAATGTTGTAAAATACTACATCCGAGACGATAGCCTGCCTTAGGTTAGGATATATATCGCTGTAGACGTATATAACGTCCCAACCGAGACGTACGGGACGAAACGAACGGTATTCTGTAAAACATTACCAGCGAGGGGCTAGATGGGTTAGGTTAGGTTATATTACGTTATAGACCTATATAATGTTCCCACCGAGAAGTAGCGGCCGACATGCCAGGAATGTTGTAAAATACTGCATCCGAGATGATGGCCTACCTTAGGTTAGGATATATAACGCTATAGACGTATTTAATATCCCAATCGAGACGTACGGAACGACACGAACGCGATTCTGTAAAACATTACCAGCGAGGGGCTAGATGTGTTAGGTTAGGTTATATTACGTTATAGACCTATGTAATGTTCCCACCGAGAAGTAGGGGCCGATACGCCAGGAATGATGTAGAATAATACATCCGAGATGATAGCCTACCTTAGGTTAGGATATATAACGCTATAGACGTATATAATATTCCAACCGAGACGTACGGGACGAAACAAACGGGATTCTGTAAAACATTACCAGCGAGGGGCTAGATGGGTTAGGTTAGGTTATGTTACGTTATAGACGAATATAATGTTCCCACAGAGAAGTAGGGGCCGATACGTCAGGAATGTTGTAAAATACTACATCCGAGACGATAGCCTGCCTTAGGTTAGGATTTATATCGCTGTAGACGTATATAACGTCCCAACCGAGACGTACGGGACGAAACGAACGGGATTCTGTAAAACATTACCAGCGAGGGGCTAGATGGGTTAGGTTAGTTTGTGATACGTTATAGACGTATATAATGTTCCCACCGAGAACGGGGGCCGATACGCCAGGAATGTTGTAAAATAATACATCCGAGATGATAGCCTGCCTTAGGTTAGGATATATAACGCTATAGACGTATATAATATCCCAATCGAGACGTACGGAACGTCACGAACGCGATTCTGTAAAACATTACCAGCGAGGGGCTAGATATGTTATGTTAGGTTATATTACGTTATAGACGAATATAATGATACCACCGAGAAGTAGGGGCCGATACGTCGGGAATGTAGTAAAATACTACATCCGAGATGCTAGCCTACCTTACGTTAGGATATATATCCCTGTAGACGTTTATAATGTCCGAACCGAGACGTACGGGACGAAACGAACGGGATTCTGTAAAACATTACCAGCGAGGGGCTAGATGGGTTAGGTTAGGTTATGTTACGTTATAGACGAATATAATGTTCCCACAGAGAAGTAGGGGCCGATACGTCAGGAATGTTGTAAAATACTACATCCGAGACGATAGCCTGCCTTAGGTTAGGATATATATCGCTGTAGACGTATATAACGTCCCAACCGAGACGTACGGGACGAAACGAACGGGATTCTGTAAAACATTACCAGCGAGGGGCTAGATGGGTTAGGTTAGTTTGTGATACGTTATAGACGTATATAATGTTCCCACCGAGAACGGGGGCCGATACGCCAGGAATGTTGTAAAATAATACATCCGAGATGATAGCCTGCCTTAGGTTAGGATATATAACGCTATAGACGTATATAATATTCCAACCGAGATGTACGGGACGTCACTAACGAGGTTCTGTAAAACATTACCAGCGAGGGCCTAGATGTGTTAGGTTAGGTTATATTACGTTATAGACGAATATAATGTTTCCACCGAGAAGTAGCGGCCGACATGCCAGGAATGTTGTAAAATACTGCATCCGAGATGATGGCCTACCTTAGGTTAGGATATATAACGCTATAGACGTATTTAATATCCCAATCGACACGTACGGAACGACACGAACGCGATTCTGTAAAACATTACCAGCGAGGGGCTAGATGTGTTAGGTTAGGTTATATTACGTTATAGACCTATGTAATGTTCCCACCGAGAAGTAGGGGCCGATACGCCAGGAATGTTGTAGATTACTGCATCCGAGATGATGGCCTGCCTTAGGTTAGGATATATAACGCTATAGACGTATATAATATCCCAATCGAGACGTACGGAACGTCACGAACGCGATTCTGTAAAACATTACCAGCGAGGGGCTAGATGTGTTATGTTAGGTTATATTACGTTATAGACCTATATAATGTTCCCACCGAGAAGTAGGTGCCGATACGCCAGGAATGATGTAGAATAATACATCCGAGATGATAGCCTGCCTTAGGTTAGGATATATAACGTTATAGACGTATATAATATTCCAACCGAGATGTACGGCACGGCACGAACGGGATTCTGTAAAGTGTTACCAGCGAGGGGCTAGATGGGTTAGGCTAGGTTATATTACGTCATAGACCTATATAATGTTCCCACCGAGAAGTACGGGCCGATACGCCAGGACTGTTGTGGAATACTACATCCAAGATGATAGCCTGCCTTAGATAAGGATATATAACGCTATAGACGTATATAATATTCCAACCGAGATGTACGGAACGGCACGAACGGGATTCTGTAAAACATTACCAGCGAGGGGCTAGATGTGTTAGGTTAGGTTAGATTACGTTATAGACGAATATAATGTTCCCACCCAGAAGTAGGGGCCGATACGCCAGGAATGTTGTAAAATACAACATCCGAGATGTCAGCCTGCCTTACGTTAGGATATATATCGCTGTAGACGTTTATAATGTCCCAACCGAGAGGTACGGGACGACAGGAACGGGATTCTGTAAAACATTACCAGCGAGGGGCTAGATGTGTTAGGTTAGGTTGTGATACGTTATAGACATATATAAAGTTCCCACCGTGAAGTTGGGCCGATACGCCAGGAATGTTGTAAAATACTACATCCGAGATGATAGCCTGCCTTAGGTTAGGATATATAACGCTATAGACGTATATAATATTCCAACCGAGATGTACGGGACGACACGAACGCGATTCTGTAAAACATTACCAGCGAGGGGCTAGATGTGTTATGTTAGGTTATATTACGTTATAGACCTATATAATGTTCCCACCGAGAAGTAGGGACCGATACGCCAGGAATGATGTAGAATACAACATCCGAGATGATAGCCTGCCTTAGGTTAGGATATATAACGCTATAGACGTATATAATATTCCAACCGAGATGTACGGCACGGCACGAACGCGATTCTGTAAAATGTTACCAGCGAGGGGCTAGATGGGTTAGGTTAGTTTGTGATACGTTATAGACGTATATAATGTTCCCACCGAGAACGGGGGCCGATACGCCAGGAATGTTGTAAAATAATACATCCGAGATGATAGCCTGCCTTAGGTTAGGATATATAACGCTATAGACGTATATAATATTCCAACCGAGATGTACGGGACGTCACTAACGAGGTTCTGTAAAACATTACCAGCGAAGGCCTAGATGTGTTAGGTTAGGTTATATTACGTTATAGACGAATATAATGTTCCCACCGAGAAGTAGCGGCCGACATGCCAGGAATGTTGTAAAATACTGCATCCGAGATGATGGCCTGCCTTAAGCTAGGATATATAACGCTATATACGTATATAATATCCCAATCGAGACGTACGGGACGACACGAACGCGATTCTGTAAAATGTTACCAGCGAGGGGCTAGATGGATTAGGTTAGGTTATATTACGTTATAGACGAATATAATGATCCCACCGAGAAGTAGGTGCCGATACGCCGGGAATGTAGTAAAATACTACATCCGAGATGCTAGCCTACCTTACGTTAGGATATATATCCCTGTAGACGTTTATATTGTCCCAACCGAGACGTACGGGACGAAACGAACGGGATTCTGTAAAACATTACCAGCGAGGGGCTAGATGGGTTAGGTTAGGTTATGTTACGTTATAGACGAATATAATGTTCCCACAGAGAATTAGGGGCCGATACGTCAGGAATGTTGTAAAATACTACATCCGAGACGATAGCCTGCCTTATGTTAGGATATATATCGCTGTAGACGTATATAACGTCCCAACCGAGACGTACGGGACGAAACGAACGGTATTCTGTAAAACATTACCAGCGAGGGGCTAGATGGGTTAGGTTAGTTTGTGATACGTTATAGACGTATATAATGTTCCCACCGAGAACGGGGGCCGATACGCCAGAAATGTTGTAAAATAATACATCCGAGATGATAGCCTGCCTTAGGTTAGGATATATAACGCTATAGACGTATATAATATTCCAACCGAGATGTACGGGACGTCACTAACGAGGTTCTGTAAAACATTACCAGCGAGGGCCTAGATGTGTTAGGTTAGGTTATATTACGTTATAGACGAATATAATGTTCCCACCGAGAAGTAGCGGCCGACATGCCAGAAATGTTGTAAAATACTGCATCCGAGATGATGGCCTACCTTAGGTTAGGATATATAACGCTATAGACGTATTTAATATCCCAATCGAGACGTACGGAACGACACGAACGCGATTCTGTAAAACATTACCAGCGAGGGTCTAGATGTGTTATGTTAGGTTATATTACGTTATAGACCTATATAATGTTCCCACCGAGAAGTAGGTGCCGATACGCCAGGAATGATGTAGAATAATACATCCGAGATGATAGCCTGCCTTAGGTTAGGATATATAACGCTATAGACGTATATAATATTCCAACCGAGATGTACGGGACGACACGAACGCGATTCTGTAAAACATTACCAGCGAGGGGCTAGATGTGTTATGTTAGGTTATATTACGTTATAGACCTATATAATGTTCCCACCGAGAAGTAGGGGCCGATACGCCAGGAATGATGTAGAATAATACATCCGAGATGATAGCCTGCCTTAGGTTAGGATATATAACGCTATAGACGTATATAATATTCCAACCGAGACGTACGGGACGAAACGAACGGGATTCTGTAAAACATTACCAGCGAGGGGCTAGATGGGTTAGGTTAGGTTATGTTACGTTATAGACGAATATAATGTTCCCACAGAGAAGTAGGGGCCGATACGTCAGGAATGTTGTAAAATACTACATCCGAGACGATAGCCTGCCTTAGGTTAGGATATATATCGCTGTAGACGTATATAACGTCCCAACCGAGACGTACGGGACGAAACGAACGGGATTCTGTAAAACATTACCAGCGAGGGGCTAGATGGGTTAGGTTAGTTTGTGATACGTTATAGACGTATATAATGTTCCCACCGAGAACGGGGGCCGATACGCCAGGAATGTTGTAAAATAATACATCCGAGATGACAGCCTGCCTTAGGTTAGGATATATAACGCTATAGACGTATATAATATTCCAACCGAGATGTACGGGACGTCACTAACGAGGTTCTGTAAAACATTACCAGCGAGGGCCTAGATGTGTTAGGTTAGGTTATATTACGTTATAGACGAATATAATGTTCCCACCGAGAAGTAGCGGCCGACATGCCAGGAATGTTGTAAAATACTGCATCCGAGATGATGGCCTACCTTAGGTTAGGATATATAACGCTATAGACGTATTTAATATCCCAATCGAGACGTACGGAACGACACGAACGCGATTCTGTAAAACATTACCAGCGAGGGGCTAGATGTGTTAGGTTAGGTTATATTACGTTATAGACCTATGTAATGTTCCCACCGAGAAGTAGGGGCCGATACGCCAGGAATGTTGTAGATTACTGCATCCGAGATGATGGCCTGCCTTAGGTTAGGATATATAACGCTATAGACGTATATAATATCCCAATGGAGACGTACGGAACGTCACGAACGCGATTCTGTAAAACATTACCAGCGAGGGGCTAGATGTGTTATGTTAGGTTATATTACGTTATAGACCTATATAATGTTCCCACCGAGAAGTAGGTGCCGATACGCCAGGAATGTTGTAAAATACTGCATCCGAGATGATGGCCTGCCTTAGGTTAGGATATATAACGCTATAGACGTATATAATATCCCAATCGAGACGTACGGAACGTCACGAACGCGATTCTGTAAAACATTACCAGCGAGGGGCTAGATGTGTTATGTTAGGTTATATTACGTTATAGACCTATATAATGTTCCCACCGAGAAGTAGGGGCCGATACGCCAGGAATGTTGTAGATTACTGCATCCGAGATGATGGCCTGCCTTAGGTTAGGATATATAACGCTATAGACGTGTATAATATCCCAATCGAGACGTACGGAACGTCACGAACGCGATTCTGTAAAACATTACCAGCGAGGGGCTAGATGTGTTATGTTAGCTTATATTACGGTATGGACATATATAATGTTCCCACCGAGAAGTAGGGGCCGATACGCCAGGAATGTTGTAGAATACTACATCCGAGATGATAGCCTGCCTTAGGTTAGGATATATAACGCTATAGACGTATATAATATTCCAACCGAGATGTACGGCACGGCACGAACGGGATTCTGTAAAATGTTACCAGCGAGGGGCTAGATGGGTTAGGTTAGGTTATATTACGTTATCGACCTATATAATGTTCCCACCGAGAAGTAGCGGCCGATATGCCAGGAATGTTGTAAAATACTGCATCCGAGATGATGGCCTACCTTAGGTTAGGATATATAACGCTATAGACGTATTTAATATCCCAATCGAGACATACGGAACGACACGAACGCGATTCTGTAAAACATTACCAGCGAGGGGCTAGATGTGTTAGGTTAGGTTATATTACGTTATAGACCTATGTAATGTTCCCACCGAGAAGTAGGGGCCGATACGCCAGGAATGTTGTAGATTACTGCATCCGAGATGATGGCCTGCCTTAGGTTAGGATATATAACGCTATAGACGTATTTAATATCCCAATCAAGACGTACGGAACGACACGAACGCGATTCTGTAAAACATTACCAGCGAGGGGCTAGATGTGTTAGGTTAGGTTATATTACGTTATAGACCTATGTAATGTTCCCACCGAGAAGTAGGGGCCGATACGCCAGGAATGTTGTAGATTACTGCATCCGAGATGATGGCCTGCCTTAGGTTAGGATATATAACGCTATAGACGCATATAATATCCCAATCGAGACGTACGGAACGTCACGAACGCGATTCTGTAAAACATTACCAGCGAGGGGCTAGATGTGTTATGTTAGCTTATATTACGTTATGGACATATATAATGTTCCCACCGACAAGTAGGGGCCGATACGCCAGGAATGTTGTAGAATACTACATCCGAGATGATAGCCTGCCTTAGGTTAGGATATATAACGCTATAGACGTATATAATATTCCAACCGAGATGTACGGCACGGCACGAACGGGATTCTGTAAAATGTTACCAGCGAGGGGCTAGATGGGTTAGGTTAGGTTATATTACGTTATCGACCTATATAATGTTCCCACCGAGAAGTAGCGGCCGATATGCCAGGAATGTTGTAAAATACTGCATCCGAGATGATGGCCTACCTTAGGTTAGGATATATAACGCTATAGACGTATTTAATATCCCAATCGAGACATACGGAACGACACGAACGCGATTCTGTAAAACATTACCAGCGAGGGGCTAGATGTGTTAGGTTAGGTTATATTACGTTATAGACCTATGTAATGTTCCCACCGAGAAGTAGGGGCCGATACGCCAGGAATGTTGTAGATTACTGCATCCGAGATGATGGCCTGCCTTAGGTTAGGATATATAACGCTATAGACGTATATAATATCCTAATCGAGACGTACGGAACGTCACGAACGCGATTCTGTAAAACATTACCAGCGAGGGGCTAGATGTGTTATGTTAGGTTATATTACGTTATAGACCTATATAATGTTCCCACCGAGAAGTAGGGGCCGATACGCCAGGAATGATGTAGAATACTACATCCGAGATGATAGCCTGCCTTAGGTTAGGATATATAACGCTATAGACGTATATAATATTCCAACCGAGATGTACGGCACGGCACGAACGCGATTCTGTAAAATGTTACCAGCGAGGGGCTAGATGGGTTAGGTTAGGATGTGATACGTTATAGACGTGTATAATGTTCCCACCGAGAAGCAGGGGCCGATACGCCAGGAATGTTGTAAAATACTACATCCGAGATGTTAGCCTGCCTTACGTTAGGATATATACCGCTGTAGAAGTATATAATATCCCAACCGAGATGTACGGGACGACACGAACGCGATTCTGTATCACATTACCAGAGAGGGGCTAGATGGGTTAGGTTAGGTTGTGATACGTTATAGTCGTATATAATGTTCCCACCGAGAAGTAGGGGCCGATATGCCAGGAATGTTTTAAAATACTGCATCCGAGATGATAGCCTGCCTTAAGCTAGGATATATAACGCTATATACGTATATAATATCCCAATCGAGACGTACGGGACGACACGAACGCGATTCTGTAAAATGTTACCAGCGAGGGGCTAGATGGGTTAGGTTAGGTTATATTACTTTATAGACGAATATGATGATCCCACCGAGAAGTAGGGGCCGATACGCCGGGAATGTAGTAAAATACTACATCCGAGATGGTAGCCTACCTTACGTTAGGATATATATCCCTGTAGACGTTTATATTGTCCCAACCGAGACGTACGGGACGAAACGAACGGGATTCTGTAAAACATTACCAGCGAGGGGCTAGATGGGCTGGGTTAGGTTATGTTACGTTATAGACGAATATAATGTTCCCACAGAGAAGTAGGGGCCGATACGTCAGGAATGTTATAAAATACTACATCCGAGACGATAGCCTGCCTTAGGTTAGGATATATATCGCTGTAGACGTATATAACGTCCCAACCGAGACGTACGGGACGAAACGAACGGTATTCTGTAAAACATTACCAGCGAGGGGCTAGATGGGTTAGGTTAGTTTGTGATACGTTATAGACGTATATAATGTTCCCACCGAGAACGGGGGCCGATACGCCAGAAATGTTGTAAAATAATACATCCGAGATGATAGCCTGCCTTAGGTTAGGATATATAACGCTATAGACGTATATAATATTCCAACCGAGATGTACGGGACGTCACTAACGAGGTTCTGTAAAACATTACCAGCGAGGGCCTAGATGTGTTAGGTTAGGTTATATTACGTTATAGACGAATATAATGTTCCCACCGAGAAGTAGCGGCCGACATGCCAGAAATGTTGTAAAATACTGCATCCGAGATGATGGCCTACCTTAGGTTAGGATATATAACGCTATAGACGTATTTAATATCCCAATCGAGACGTACGGAACGACACGAACGCGATTCTGTAAAACATTACCAGCGAGGGGCTAGATGTGTTATGTTAGGTTATATTACGTTATAGACCTATATAATGTTCCCACCGAGAAGTAGGTGCCGATACGCCAGGAATGATGTAGAATAATACATCCGAGATGATAGCCTGCCTTAGGTTAGGATATATGACGCTATAGACGTATATAATATTCCAACCGAGATGTACGGCACGGCACGGACGGGATTCTGTAAAATGTTACCAGCGAGGTGCTAGATGGGTTAGGCTAGGTTATATTACGTTATAGACCTATATAATGTTCCCACCGAGAAGTACGGGCCGATACGCCAGGAATGTTGTAGAATACTACATCCAAGATGATAGCCTGCCTTAGATAAGGATATATAACGCTATAGACGTATATAATATTCCAACCGAGATGTACGGGACGGCACGAACGGGATTCTGTAAAACATTACCAGCGAGGGGCTAGATGTGTTAGGTTAGGTTAGATTACGTTATAGACGAATATAATGTTCCCACCCGGAAGTAGGGGCCGATACGCCAGGAATGTTGTAAAATACAACATCCGAGATGTCAGCCTGCCTTACGTTAGGATATATATCGCTGTAGACGTTTATAATTTCCCAACCGAGAGGTACGGGACGACAGGAACGGGATTCTGTAAAACATTACCAGCGAGGGGCTAGATGTGTTAGGTTAGGTTGTGATACGTTATAGACATATATAAAGTTCCCACCGAGAACGGGGGCCGATACGCCAGGAATGTTGTAAAATACTGCATCCGAGATGATGGCCTGCCTTAGGTTAGGATATATAACGCTATAGACGTATTTAATATCCCAATCAAGACGTACGGAACGACACGAACGCGATTCTGTAAAACATTACCAGCGAGGGGCTAGATGTGTTAGGTTAGGTTATATTACGTTATAGACCTATGTAATGTTCCCACCGAGAAGTAGGGGCCGATACGCCAGGAATGTTGTAGATTACTGCATCCGAGATGATGGCCTGCCTTAGGTTAGGATATATAACGCTATAGACGCATATAATATCCCAATCGAGACGTACGGAACGCCACGAACGCGATTCTGTAAAACATTACCAGCGAGGGGCTAGATGTGTTATGTTAGCTTATATTACGTTATGGACATATATAATGTTCCCACCGAGAAGTAGGGGCCGATACGCCAGGAATGTTGTAGAATACTACATCCGAGATGATAGCCTGCCTTAGGTTAGGATATATAACGCTATAGACGTATATAATATTCCAACCGAGATGTACGGCACGGCACGAACGCGATTCTGTAAAATGTTACCAGCGAGGGGCTAGATGGGTTAGGTTAGGATGTGATACGTTATAGACGTGTATAATGTTCCCACCGAGAAGCAGGGGCCGATACGACAGGAATGTTGTAAAATACTACATCCGAGATGTTAGCCTGCCTTACGTTAGGATATATACCGCTGTAGAAGTATATAATATCCCAACCGAGATGTACGGGACGACACGAACGCGATTCTGTATCACATTACCAGAGAGGGGCTAGATGGGTTAGGTTAGGTTGTGATACGTTATAGTCGTATATAATGTTCCCACCGAGAAGTAGGGGCCGATATGCCAGGAATGTTTTAAAATACTGCATCCGAGATGATAGCCTGCCTTAAGCTAGGATATATAACGCTATATACGTATATAATATCCCAATCGAGACGTACGGGACGACACGAACGCGATTCTGTAAAATGTTACCAGCGAGGGGCTAGATGGGTTAGGTTAGGTTATATTACTTTATAGACGAATATGATGATCCCACCGAGAAGTAGGGGCCGATACGCCGGGAATGTAGTAAAATACTACATCCGAGATGGTAGCCTACCTTACGTTAGGATATATATCCCTGTAGACGTTTATATTGTCCCAACCGAGACGTACGGGACGAAACGAACGGGATTCTGTAAAACATTACCAGCGAGGGGCTAGATGGGCTGGGTTAGGTTATGTTACGTTATAGACGAATATAATGTTCCCACAGAGAAGTAGGGGCCGATACGTCAGGAATGTTATAAAATACTACATCCGAGACGATAGCCTGCCTTAGGTTAGGATATATATCGCTGTAGACGTATATAACGTCCCAACCGAGACGTACGGGACGAAACGAACGGTATTCTGTAAAACATTACCAGCGAGGGGCTAGATGGGTTAGGTTAGTTTGTGATACGTTATAGACGTATATAATGTTCCCACCGAGAACGGGGGCCGATACGCCAGAAATGTTGTAAAATAATACATCCGAGATGATAGCCTGCCTTAGGTTAGGATATATAACGCTATAGACGTATATAATATTCCAACCGAGATGTACGGGACGTCACTAACGAGGTTCTGTAAAACATTACCAGCGAGGGCCTAGATGTGTTAGGTTAGGTTATATTACGTTATAGACGAATATAATGTTCCCACCGAGAAGTAGCGGCCGACATGCCAGAAATGTTGTAAAATACTGCATCCGAGATGATGGCCTACCTTAGGTTAGGATATATAACGCTATAGACGTATTTAATATCCCAATCGAGACGTACGGAACGACACGAACGCGATTCTGTAAAACATTACCAGCGAGGGGCTAGATGTGTTATGTTAGGTTATATTACGTTATAGACCTATATAATGTTCCCACCGAGAAGTAGGTGCCGATACGCCAGGAATGATGTAGAATAATACATCCGAGATGATAGCCTGCCTTAGGTTAGGATATATGACGCTATAGACGTATATAATATTCCAACCGAGATGTACGGCACGGCACGGACGGGATTCTGTAAAATGTTACCAGCGAGGTGCTAGATGGGTTAGGCTAGGTTATATTACGTTATAGACCTATATAATGTTCCCACCGAGAAGTACGGGCCGATACGCCAGGAATGTTGTAGAATACTACATCCAAGATGATAGCCTGCCTTAGATAAGGATATATAACGCTATAGACGTATATAATATTCCAACCGAGATGTACGGGACGGCACGAACGGGATTCTGTAAAACATTACCAGCGAGGGGCTAGATGTGTTAGGTTAGGTTAGATTACGTTATAGACGAATATAATGTTCCCACCCGGAAGTAGGGGCCGATACGCCAGGAATGTTGTAAAATACAACATCCGAGATGTCAGCCTGCCTTACGTTAGGATATATATCGCTGTAGACGTTTATAATTTCCCAACCGAGAGGTACGGGACGACAGGAACGGGATTCTGTAAAACATTACCAGCGAGGGGCTAGATGTGTTAGGTTAGGTTGTGATACGTTATAGACATATATAAAGTTCCCACCGAGAACGGGGGCCGATACGCCAGGAATGTTGTAAAATACTGCATCCGAGATGATGGCCTGCCTTAGGTTAGGATATATAACGCTATAGACGTATTTAATATCCCAATCAAGACGTACGGAACGACACGAACGCGATTCTGTAAAACATTACCAGCGAGGGGCTAGATGTGTTAGGTTAGGTTATATTACGTTATAGACCTATGTAATGTTCCCACCGAGAAGTAGGGGCCGATACGCCAGGAATGTTGTAGATTACTGCATCCGAGATGATGGCCTGCCTTAGGTTAGGATATATAACGCTATAGACGCATATAATATCCCAATCGAGACGTACGGAACGTCACGAACGCGATTCTGTAAAACATTACCAGCGAGGGGCTAGATGTGTTATGTTAGCTTATATTACGTTATGGACATATATAATGTTCCCACCGAGAAGTAGGGGCCGATACGCCAGGAATGTTGTAGAATACTACATCCGAGATGATAGCCTGCCTTAGGTTAGGATATATAACGCTATAGACGTATATAATATTCCAACCGAGATGTACGGCACGGCACGAACGCGATTCTGTAAAATGTTACCAGCGAGGGGCTAGATGGGTTAGGTTAGGATGTGATACGTTATAGACGTGTATAATGTTCCCACCGAGAAGCAGGGGCCGATACGACAGGAATGTTGTAAAATACTACATCCGAGATGTTAGCCTGCCTTACGTTAGGATATATACCGCTGTAGAAGTATATAATATCCCAACCGAGATGTACGGGACGACACGAACGCGATTCTGTATCACATTACCAGAGAGGGGCTAGATGGGTTAGGTTAGGTTGTGATACGTTATAGTCGTATATAATGTTCCCACCGAGAAGTAGGGGCCGATATGCCAGGAATGTTTTAAAATACTGCATCCGAGATGATAGCCTGCCTTAAGCTAGGATATATAACGCTATATACGTATATAATATCCCAATCGAGACGTACGGGACGACACGAACGCGATTCTGTAAAATGTTACCAGCGAGGGGCTAGATGGGTTAGGTTAGGTTATATTACTTTATAGACGAATATGATGATCCCACCGAGAAGTAGGGGCCGATACGCCGGGAATGTAGTAAAATACTACATCCGAGATGCTAGCCTACCTTACGTTAGGATATATATCCCTGTAGACGTTTATATTGTCCCAACCGAGACGTACGGGACGAAACGAACGGGATTCTGTAAAACATTACCAGCGAGGGGCTAGATGGGTTAGGTTAGGTTATGTTACGTTATAGACGAATATAATGTTCCCACAGAGAAGTAGGGGCCGATACGTCAGGAATGTTGTAAAATACTACATCCGAGACGATAGCCTGCCTTAGGTTAGGATATATATCGCTGTAGACGTATATAACGTCCCAACCGAGACGTACGGGACGAAACGAACGGTATTCTGTAAAACATTACCAGCGAGGGGCTAGATGGGTTAGGTTAGTTTGTGATACGTTATAGACGTATATAATGTTCCCACCGAGAACGGGGGCCGATACGCCAGAAATGTTGTAAAATAATACATCCGAGATGATAGCCTGCCTTAGGTTAGGATATATAACGCTATAGACGTATATAATATTCCAACCGAGATGTACGGGACGTCACTAACGAGGTTCTGTAAAACATTACCAGCGAGGGCCTAGATGTGTTAGGTTAGGTTATATTACGTTATGAACGAATATAATGTTCCCACCGAGAAGTAGCGGCCGACATGCCAGAAATGTTGTAAAATACTGCATCCGAGATGATGGCCTACCTTAGGTTAGGATATATAACGCTATAGACGTATTTAATATCCCAATCGAGACGTACGGAACGTCACGAACGCGATTCTGTAAAACATTACCAGCGAGGGGCTAGATGTGTTATGTTAGCTTATATTACGTTATGGACATATATAATGTTCCCACCGAGAAGTAGGGGCCGATACGCCAGGAATGTTGTAGAATACTACATCCGAGATGATAGCCTGCCTTAGGTTAGGATATATAACGCTATAGACGTGTATAATATCCCAATCGAGACGTACGGAACGTCACGAACGCGATTCTGTAAAACATTACCAGCGAGGGGCTAGATGTGTTATGTTAGGTTATATTACGTTATAGACCTATATAATGTTCCCACCGAGAAGTAGGTGCCGATACGCCAGGAATGTTGTAAAATACTGCATCCGAGATGATGGCCTGCCTTAGGTTAGGATATATAACGCTATAGACGTATTTAATATCCCAATCAAGACGTACGGAACGACACGAACGCGATTCTGTAAAACATTACCAGCGAGGGGCTAGATGTGTTAGGTTAGGTTATATTACGTTATAGACCTATGTAATGTTCCCACCGAGAAGTAGGGGCCGATACGCCAGGAATGTTGTAGATTACTGCATCCGAGATGATGGCCTGCCTTAGGTTAGGATATATAACGCTATAGACGCATATAATATCCCAATCGAGACGTACGGAACGTCACGAACGCGATTCTGTAAAACATTACCAGCGAGGGGCTAGATGTGTTATGTTAGCTTATATTACGGTATGGACATATATAATGTTCCCACCGAGAAGTAGGGGCCGATACGCCAGGAATGTTGTAGAATACTACATCCGAGATGATAGCCTGCCTTAGGTTAGGATATATAACGCTATAGACGTATATAATATTCCAACCGAGATGTACGGCACGGCACGAACGGGATTCTGTAAAATGTTACCAGCGAGGGGCTAGATGGGTTAGGTTAGGTTATATTACGTTATCGACCTATATAATGTTCCCACCGAGAAGTAGCGGCCGATATGCCAGGAATGTTGTAAAATACTGCATCCGAGATGATGGCCTACCTTAGGTTAGGATATATAACGCTATAGACGTATTTAATATCCCAATCGAGACATACGGAACGACACGAACGCGATTCTGTAAAACATTACCAGCGAGGGGCTAGATGTGTTAGGTTAGGTTATATTACGTTATAGACCTATGTAATGTTCCCACCGAGAAGTAGGGGCCGATACGCCAGGAATGTTGTAGATTACTGCATCCGAGATGATGGCCTGCCTTAGGTTAGGATATATAACGCTATAGACGTATTTAATATCCCAATCAAGACGTACGGAACGACACGAACGCGATTCTGTAAAACATTACCAGCGAGGGGCTAGATGTGTTAGGTTAGGTTATATTACGTTATAGACCTATGTAATGTTCCCACCGAGAAGTAGGGGCCGATACGCCAGGAATGTTGTAGATTACTGCATCCGAGATGATGGCCTGCCTTAGGTTAGGATATATAACGCTATAGACGCATATAATATCCCAATCGAGACGTACGGAACGTCACGAACGCGATTCTGTAAAACATTACCAGCGAGGGGCTAGATGTGTTATGTTAGCTTATATTACGTTATGGACATATATAATGTTCCCACCGAGAAGTAGGGGCCGATACGCCAGGAATGTTGTAGAATACTACATCCGAGATGATAGCCTGCCTTAGGTTAGGATATATAACGCTATAGACGTATATAATATTCCAACCGAGATGTACGGCACGGCACGAACGGGATTCTGTAAAATGTTACCAGCGAGGGGCTAGATGGGTTAGGTTAGGTTATATTACGTTATCGACCTATATAATGTTCCCACCGAGAAGTAGCGGCCGATATGCCAGGAATGTTGTAAAATACTGCATCCGAGATGATGGCCTACCTTAGGTTAGGATATATAACGCTATAGACGTATTTAATATCCCAATCGAGACATACGGAACGACACGAACGCGATTCTGTAAAACATTACCAGCGAGGGGCTAGATGTGTTAGGTTAGGTTATATTACGTTATAGACCTATGTAATGTTCCCACCGAGAAGTAGGGGCCGATACGCCAGGAATGTTGTAGATTACTGCATCCGAGATGATGGCCTGCCTTAGGTTAGGATATATAACGCTATAGACGTATATAATATCCTAATCGAGACGTACGGAACGTCACGAACGCGATTCTGTAAAACATTACCAGCGAGGGGCTAGATGTGTTATGTTAGGTTATATTACGTTATAGACCTATATAATGTTCCCACCGAGAAGTAGGGGCCGATACGCCAGGAATGATGTAGAATACTACATCCGAGATGATAGCCTGCCTTAGGTTAGGATATATAACGCTATAGACGTATATAATATTCCAACCGAGATGTACGGCACGGCACGAACGCGATTCTGTAAAATGTTACCAGCGAGGGGCTAGATGGGTTAGGTTAGGATGTGATACGTTATAGACGTGTATAATGTTCCCACCGAGAAGCAGGGGCCGATACGCCAGGAATGTTGTAAAATACTACATCCGAGATGTTAGCCTGCCTTACGTTAGGATATATACCGCTGTAGAAGTATATAATATCCCAACCGAGATGTACGGGACGACACGAACGCGATTCTGTATCACATTACCAGAGAGGGGCTAGATGGGTTAGGTTAGGTTGTGATACGTTATAGTCGTATATAATGTTCCCACCGAGAAGTAGGGGCCGATATGCCAGGAATGTTTTAAAATACTGCATCCGAGATGATAGCCTGCCTTAAGCTAGGATATATAACGCTATATACGTATATAATATCCCAATCGAGACGTACGGGACGACACGAACGCGATTCTGTAAAATGTTACCAGCGAGGGGCTAGATGGGTTAGGTTAGGTTATATTACTTTATAGACGAATATGATGATCCCACCGAGAAGTAGGGGCCGATACGCCGAGAATGTAGTAAAATACTACATCCGAGATGGTAGCCTACCTTACGTTAGGATATATATCCCTGTAGACGTTTATATTGTCCCAACCGAGACGTACGGGACGAAACGAACGGGATTCTGTAAAACATTACCAGCGAGGGGCTAGATGGGTTAGGTTAGGTTATGTTACGTTATAGACGAATATAATGTTCCCACAGAGAAGTAGGGGCCGATACGTCAGGAATGTTATAAAATACTACATCCGAGACGATAGCCTGCCTTAGGTTAGGATATATATCGCTGTAGACGTATATAACGTCCCAACCGAGACGTACGGGACGAAACGAACGGTATTCTGTAAAACATTACCAGCGAGGGGCTAGATGGGTTAGGTTAGTTTGTGATACGTTATAGACGTATATAATGTTCCCACCGAGAACGGGGGCCGATACGCCAGAAATGTTGTAAAATAATACATCCGAGATGATAGCCTGCCTTAGGTTAGGATATATAACGCTATAGACGTATATAATATTCCAACCGAGATGTACGGGACGTCACTAACGAGGTTCTGTAAAACATTACCAGCGAGGGCCTAGATGTGTTAGGTTAGGTTATATTACGTTATAGACGAATATAATGTTCCCACCGAGAAGTAGCGGCCGACATGCCAGAAATGTTGTAAAATACTGCATCCGAGATGATGGCCTACCTTAGGTTAGGATATATAACGCTATAGACGTATTTAATATCCCAATCGAGACGTACGGAACGACACGAACGCGATTCTGTAAAACATTACCAGCGAGGGGCTAGATGTGTTATGTTAGGTTATATTACGTTATAGACCTATATAATGTTCCCACCGAGAAGTAGGTGCCGATACGCCAGGAATGATGTAGAATAATACATCCGAGATGATAGCCTGCCTTAGGTTAGGATATATGACGATATAGACGTATATAATATTCCAACCGAGATGTACGGCACGGCACGGACGGGATTCTGTAAAATGTTACCAGCGAGGTGCTAGATGGGTTAGGCTAGGTTATATTACGTTATAGACCTATATAATGTTCCCACCGAGAAGTACGGGCCGATACGCCAGGAATGTTGTAGAATACTACATCCAAGATGATAGCCTGCCTTAGATAAGGATATATAACGCTATAGACGTATATAATATTCCAACCGAGATGTACGGGACGGCACGAACGGGATTCTGTAAAACATTACCAGCGAGGGGCTAGATGTGTTAGGTTAGGTTAGATTACGTTATAGACGAATATAATGTTCCCACCCGGAAGTAGGGGCCGATACGCCAGGAATGTTGTAAAATACAACATCCGAGATGTCAGCCTGCCTTACGTTAGGATATATATCGCTGTAGACGTTTATAATTTCCCAACCGAGAGGTACGGGACGACAGGAACGGGATTCTGTAAAACATTACCAGCGAGGGGCTAGATGTGTTAGGTTAGGTTGTGATACGTTATAGACATATATAAAGTTCCCACCGAGAACGGGGGCCGATACGCCAGGAATGTTGTAAAATAATACATCCGAGATGATAGCCTGCCTTAGGTTAGGATATACAACGCTATAGACGTATATAATATTCCAACCGAGATGTACGGGACGACACGAACGCGATTCTGTAAAACATTACCAGCGAGGGGCTAGATGTGTTATGTTAGGTTATATTACGTTATAGACCTATATAATGTTCCCACCGAGAAGTAGGGGCCGATACGCCAGGAATGATGTAGAATAATACATCCGAGATGATAGCCTGCCTTAGGTTAGGATATATAACGCTATAGACGTATATAATATTCCAACCGAGACGTACGGGACGAAACGAACGGGATTCTGTAAAACATTACCAGCGAGGGGCTAGATGGGTTAGGTTAGGTTATGTTACGTTATAGACGAATATAATGTTCCCACAGAGAAGTAGGGGCCGATACGTCAGGAATGTTGTAAAATACTACATCCGAGACGATAGCCTGCCTTAGGTTAGGATATATATCGCTGTAGACGTATATAACGTCCCAACCGAGACGTACGGGACGAAACGAACGGGATTCTGTAAAACATTACCAGCGAGGGGCTAGATGGGTTAGGTTAGTTTGTGATACGTTATAGACGTATATAATGTTCCCACCGAGAACGGGGGCCGATACGCCAGGAATGTTGTAAAATAATACATCCGAGATGATAGCCTGCCTTAGGTTAGGATATATAACGCTATAGACGTATATAATATTCCAACCGAGATGTACGGGACGTCACTAACGAGGTTCTGTAAAACATTACCAGCGAGGGCCTAGATGTGTTAGGTTAGGTTATATTACGTTATAGACGAATATAATGTTCCCACCGAGAAGTAGCGGCCGACATGCCAGGAATGTTGTAAAATACTGCATCCGAGATGATGGCCTGCCTTAGGTTAGGATATATAACGCTATAGACGTATTTAATATCCCAATCAAGACGTACGGAACGACACGAACGCGATTCTGTAAAATGTTACCAGCGAGGGGCTAGATGTGTTAGGTTAGGTTATATTACGTTATAGACCTATGTAATGTTCCCACCGAGAAGTAGGGGCCGATACGCCAGGAATGTTGTAGATTACTGCATCCGAGATGGTGGCCTGCCTTAGGTTAGGATATATAACGCTATAGACGTATATAATATCCCAATCGAGACGTACGGAACGTCACGAACGCGATTCTGTAAAACATTACCAGCGAGGGGCTAGATGTGTTATGTTAGCTTATATTACGTTATGGACATATATAATGTTCCCACCGAGAAGTAGGGGCCGATACGCCAGGAATGTTGTAGAATACTACATCCGAGATGATAGCCTGCCTTAGGTTAGGATATATAACGCTATAGACGTATATAATATTCCAACCGAGATGTACGGCACGGCACGAACGGGATACTGTAAAATGTTACCAGCGAGGGGCTAGATGGGTTAGGTTAGGTTATAATACGTTACCGACCTATATAATGTTCCCACCGAGAAGTAACGGCCGATATGCCAGGAATGTTGTAAAATACTGCATCCGAGATGATGGCCTACCTTAGGTTAGGATATATAACGCTATAGACGTATTTAATATACCAATCGAGACATACGGAACGACACGAACGCGATTCTGTAAAACATTACCAGCGAGGGGCTAGATGTGTTAGGTTAGGTTATATTACGTTATAGACCTATGTAATGTTCCCACCGAGAAGTAGGGGCCGATACGCCAGGAATGTTGTAGATTACTGCATCCGAGATGATGGCCTGCCTTAGGTTAGGATATATAACGCTATAGACGTATATAATATCCCAATCGAGACGTACGGAACGTCACGAACGCGATTCTGTAAAACATTACCAGCGAGGGGCTAGATGTGTTATGTTAGGTTATATTACGTTATAGACCTATATAATGTTCCCACCGAGAAGTAGGGGCCGATACGCCAGGAATGATGTAGAATACTACATCCGAGATGATAGCCTGCCTTACGTTAGGATATATACCGCTGTAGAAGTATATAATATCCCAACCGAGATGTACGGGACGACACGAACGCGATTCTGTATCACATTACCAGAGAGGGGCTAGATGGGTTAGGTTAGGTTGTGATACGTTATAGACGTATATAATGTTCCCACCGAGAAGTAGGGGCCGATATGCCAGGAATGTTTTAAAATACTGCATCCGAGATGATAGCCTGCCTTAAGCTAGGATATATAACGCTATATACGTATATAATATCCCAATCGAGACGTACGGGACGACACGAACGCGATTCTGTAAAATGTTACCAGCGAGGGGCTAGATGGGTTAGGTTAGGTTATATTACGTTATAGACGAATATAATGATCCCACCGAGAAGTAGGGGCCGATACGCCGGGAATGTAGTAAAATACTACATCCGAGATGCTAGCCTACCTTACGTTAGGATATATATCCCTGTAGACGTTTATAATGTCCCAACCGAGACGTACGGGACGAAACGAACGGGATTCTGTAAAACATTACCAGCGAGGGGCTAGATGGGTTAGGTTAGGTTATGTTACGTTATAGACGAATATAATGTTCCCACAGAGAAGTAGGGGCCGATACGTCAGGAATGTTGTAAAATACTACATCCGAGACGATAGCCTGCCTTAGGTTAGGATATATATCGCTGTAGTCGTATATAACGTCGCAACCGAGACGTACGGGACGAAACGAACGGGATTCTGTAAACCATTACCAGCGAGGGGCTAGATGGGTTAGGTTAGTTTGTGATACGTTATAGTCGTATATAATGTTCCCACCGAGAACGGGGGCCGATACGCCAGGAATGTTGTAAAATAATACATCCGAGATGATAGCCTGCCTTAGGTTAGGATATATAACGCTATAGACGTATATAATATTCCAACCGAGATGTACGGGACGTCACTAACGAGGTTCTGTAAAACATTACCAGCGAGGGCCTAGATGTGTTAGGTTAGGTTATATTACGTTATAGACGAATATAATGTTCCCACCGAGAAGTAGCGGCCGACATGCCAGGAATGTTGTAAAATACTGCATCCGAGATGATGGCCTACCTTAGGTTAGGATATATAACGCTATAGACGTATTTAATATCCCAATCGAGACGTACGGAACGACACGAACGCGATTCTGTAAAACATTACCAGCGAGGGGCTAGATGTGTTAGGTTAGGTTATATTACGTTATAGACCTATGTAATGTTCCCACCGAGAAGTAGGGGCCGATACACCAGGAATGTTGTAGATTACTGCACCCGAGATGATGGCCTGCCTTAGGTTAAGATATATAACGCTATAGACGTATATAATATCCCAATCGAGACGTACGGAACGTCACGAACGCGATTCTGTAAAACATTACCAGCGAGGGGCTAGATGTGTTATGTTAGCTTATATTACGTTATGGACATATATAATGTTCCCACCCAGAAGTAGGGGCCGATACGCCAGGAATGTTGTAAAATACAACATCCGAGATGTCAGCCTGCCTTACGTTAGGATATATATCGCTGTAGACGTTTATAATGTCCCAACCGAGAGGTACGGGACGACAGGAACGGGATTCTGTAAAACATTACCAGCGAGGGGCTAGATGTGTTAGGTTAGGTTGTGATACGTTATAGACATATATAAAGTTCCCACCGTGAAGTTGGGCCGATACGCCAGGAATGTTGTAAAATACTACATCCGAGATGATAGCCTGCCTTAGGTTAGGATATATAACGCTATAGACGTATATAATATTCCAACCGAGATGTACGGGACGACACGAACGCGATTCTGTAAAACATTACCAGCGAGGGGCTAGATGTGTTATGTTAGGTTATATTACGTTATAGACCTATATGATGTTCCCACCGAGAAGTAGGGGCCGATACGCCAGGAATGATGTAGAATACAACATCCGAGATGATAGCCTGCCTTAGGTTAGGATATATAACGCTATAGACGTATATAATATTCCAACCGAGATGTACGGCACGGCACGAACGCGATTCTGTAAAATGTTACCAGCGAGGGGCTAGATGGGTTAGGTTAGTTTGTGATACGTTATAGACGTATATAATGTTCCCACCGAGAACGGGGGCCGATACGCCAGGAATGTTGTAAAATAATACATCCGAGATGATAGCCTGCCTTAGGTTAGGATATATAACGCTATAGACGTATATAATATTCCAACCGAGATGTACGGGACGTCACTAACGAGGTTCTGTAAAACATTACCAGCGAAGGCCTAGATGTGTTAGGTTAGGTTATATTACGTTATAGACGAATATAATGTTCCCACCGAGAAGTAGCGGCCGACATGCCAGGAATGTTGTAAAATACTGCATCCGAGATGATGGCCTGCCTTAAGCTAGGATATATAACGCTATATACGTATATAATATCCCAATCGAGACGTACGGAACGACACGAACGCGATTCTGTAAAATGTTACCAGCGAGGGGCTAGATGGATTAGGTTAGGTTATATTACGTTATAGACGAATATAATGATCCCACCGAGAAGTAGGTGCCGATACGCCGGGAATGTAGTAAAATACTACATCCGAGATGCTAGCCTACCTTACGTTAGGATATATATCCCTGTAGACGTTTATATTGTCCCAACCGAGACGTACGGGACGAAACGAACGGGATTCTGTAAAACATTACCAGCGAGGGGCTAGATGGGTTAGGTTAGGTTATGTTACGTTATAGACGAATATAATGTTCCCACAGAGAATTAGGGGCCGATACGTCAGGAATGTTGTAAAATACTACATCCGAGACGATAGCCTGCCTTAGGTTAGGATATATATCGCTGTAGACGTATATAACGTCCCAACCGAGACGTACGGGACGAAACGAACGGTATTCTGTAAAACATTACCAGCGAGGGGCTAGATGGGTTAGGTTAGTTTGTGATACGTTATAGACGTATATAATGTTCCCACCGAGAACGGGGGCCGATACGCCAGAAATGTTGTAAAATAATACATCCGAGATGATAGCCTGCCTTAGGTTAGGATATATAACGCTATAGACGTATATAATATTCCAACCGAGATGTACGGGACGTCACTAACGAGGTTCTGTAAAACATTACCAGCGAGGGCCTAGATGTGTTAGGTTAGGTTATATTACGTTATAGACGAATATAATGTTCCCACCGAGAAGTAGCGGCCGACATGCCAGAAATGTTGTAAAATACTGCATCCGAGATGATGGCCTACCTTAGGTTAGGATATATAACGCTATAGACGTATTTAATATCCCAATCGAGACGTACGGAACGACACGAACGCGATTCTGTAAAACATTACCAGCGAGGGGCTAGATGTGTTATGTTAGGTTATATTACGTTATAGACCTATATAATGTTCCCACCGAGAAGTAGGTGCCGATACGCCAGGAATGATGTAGAATAATACATCCGAGATGATAGCCTGCCTTAGGTTAGGATATATAACGCTATAGACGTATATAATATTCCAACCGAGATGTACGGGACGACACGAACGCGATTCTGTAAAACATTACCAGCGAGGGGCTAGATGTGTTATGTTAGGTTATATTACGTTATAGACCTATATAATGTTCCCACCGAGAAGTAGGGGCCGATACGCCAGGAATGATGTAGAATACAACATCCGAGATGATAGCCTGCCTTAGGTTAGGATATATAACGCTATAGACGTATATAATATTCCAACCGAGATGTACGGCACGGCACGAACGCGATTCTGTAAAATGTTACCAGCGAGGGGCTAGATGGGTTAGGTTAGTTTGTGATACGTTATAGACGTATATAATGTTCCCACCGAGAACGGGGGCCGATACGCCAGGAATGTTGTAAAATAATACATCCGAGATGATAGCCTGCCTTAGGTTAGGATATATAACGCTATAGACGTATATAATATTCCAACCGAGATGTACGGGACGTCACTAACGAGGTTCTGTAAAACATTACCAGCGAAGGCCTAGATGTGTTAGGTTAGGTTATATTACGTTATAGACGAATATAATGTTCCCACCGAGAAGTAGCGGCCGACATGCCAGGAATGTTGTAAAATACTGCATCCGAGATGATGGCCTGCCTTAAGCTAGGATATATAACGCTATATACGTATATAATATCCCAATCGAGACGTACGGAACGACACGAACGCGATTCTGTAAAATGTTACCAGCGAGGGGCTAGATGGATTAGGTTAGGTTATATTACGTTATAGACGAATATAATGATCCCACCGAGAAGTAGGTGCCGATACGCCGGGAATGTAGTAAAATACTACATCCGAGATGCTAGCCTACCTTACGTTAGGATATATATCCCTGTAGACGTTTATATTGTCCCAACCGAGACGTACGGGACGAAACGAACGGGATTCTGTAAAACATTACCAGCGAGGGGCTAGATGGGTTAGGTTAGGTTATGTTACGTTATAGACGAATATAATGTTCCCACAGAGAATTAGGGGCCGATACGTCAGGAATGTTGTAAAATACTACATCCGAGACGATAGCCTGCCTTAGGTTAGGATATATATCGCTGTAGACGTATATAACGTCCCAACCGAGACGTACGGGACGAAACGAACGGTATTCTGTAAAACATTACCAGCGAGGGGCTAGATGGGTTAGGTTAGTTTGTGATACGTTATAGACGTATATAATGTTCCCACCGAGAACGGGGGCCGATACGCCAGAAATGTTGTAAAATAATACATCCGAGATGATAGCCTGCCTTAGGTTAGGATATATAACGCTATAGACGTATATAATATTCCAACCGAGATGTACGGGACGTCACTAACGAGGTTCTGTAAAACATTACCAGCGAGGGCCTAGATGTGTTAGGTTAGGTTATATTACGTTATAGACGAATATAATGTTCCCACCGAGAAGTAGCGGCCGACATGCCAGAAATGTTGTAAAATACTGCATCCGAGATGATGGCCTACCTTAGGTTAGGATATATAACGCTATAGACGTATTTAATATCCCAATCGAGACGTACGGAACGACACGAACGCGATTCTGTAAAACATTACCAGCGAGGGGCTAGATGTGTTATGTTAGGTTATATTACGTTATAGACCTATATAATGTTCCCACCGAGAAGTAGGTGCCGATACGCCAGGAATGATGTAGAATAATACATCCGAGATGATAGCCTGCCTTAGGTTAGGATATATAACGCTATAGACGTATATAATATTCCAACCGAGATGTACGGCACGGCACGGACGGGATTCTGTAAAATGTTACCAGCGAGGTGCTAGATGGGTTAGGCTAGGTTATATTACGTTATAGACCTATATAATGTTCCCACCGAGAAGTACGGGCCGATACGCCAGGAATGTTGTAGAATACTACATCCAAGATGATAGCCTGCCTTAGATAAGGATATATAACGCTATAGACGTATATAATATTCCAACCGAGATGTACGGGACGGCACGAACGGGATTCTGTAAAACATTACCAGCGAGGGGCTAGATGTGTTAGGTTAGGTTAGATTACGTTATAGACGAATATAATGTTCCCACCCGGAAGTAGGGGCCGATACGCCAGGAATGTTGTAAAATACAACATCCGAGATGTCAGCCTGCCTTACGTTAGGATATATATCGCTGTAGACGTTTATAATTTCCCAACCGAGAGGTACGGGACGACAGGAACGGGATTCTGTAAAACATTACCAGCGAGGGGCTAGATGTGTTAGGTTAGGTTGTGATACGTTATAGACATATATAAAGTTCCCACCGAGAACGGGGGCCGATACGCCAGGAATGTTGTAAAATAATACATCCGAGATGATAGCCTGCCTTAGGTTAGGATATATAACGCTATAGACGTATATAATATTCCAACCGAGATGTACGGGACGACACGAACGCGATTCTGTAAAACATTACCAGCGAGGGGCTAGATGTGTTATGTTAGGTTATATTACGTTATAGACCTATATAATGTTCCCACCGAGAAGTAGGGGCCGATACGCCAGGAATGATGTAGAATAATACATCCGAGATGATAGCCTGCCTTAGGTTAGGATATATAACGCTATAGACGTATATAATATTCCAACCGAGACGTACGGGACGAAACGAACGGGATTCTGTAAAACATTACCAGCGAGGGGCTAGATGGGTTAGGTTAGGTTATGTTACGTTATAGACGAATATAATGTTCCCACAGAGAAGTAGGGGCCGATACGTCAGGAATGTTGTAAAATACTACATCCGAGACGATAGCCTGCCTTAGGTTAGGATATATATCGCTGTAGACGTATATAACGTCCCAACCGAGACGTACGGGACGAAACGAACGGGATTCTGTAAAACATTACCAGCGAGGGGCTAGATGGGTTAGGTTAGTTTGTGATACGTTATAGACGTATATAATGTTCCCACCGAGAACGGGGGCCGATACGCCAGGAATGTTGTAAAATAATACATCCGAGATGATAGCCTGCCTTAGGTTAGGATATATAACGCTATAGACGTATATAATATTCCAACCGAGATGTACGGGACGTCACTAACGAGGTTCTGTAAAACATTACCAGCGAGGGCCTAGATGTGTTAGGTTAGGTTATATTACGTTATAGACGAATATAATGTTCCCACCGAGAAGTAGCGGCCGACATGCCAGGAATGTTGTAAAATACTGCATCCGAGATGATGGCCTACCTTAGGTTAGGATATATAACGCTATAGACGTATTTAATATCCCAATCGAGACGTACGGAACGACACGAACGCGATTCTGTAAAACATTACCAGCGAGGGGCTAGATGTGTTAGGTTAGGTTATATTACGTTATAGACCTATGTAATGTTCCCACCGAGAAGTAGGGGCCGATACGCCAGGAATGTTGTAGATTACTGCATCCGAGATGGTGGCCTGCCTTAGGTTAGGATATATAACGCTATAGACGTATATAATATCCCAATCGAGACGTACGGAACGTCACGAACGCGATTCTGTAAAACATTACCAGCGAGGGGCTAGATGTGTTATGTTAGCTTATATTACGTTATGGACATATATAATGTTCCCACCGAGAAGTAGGGGCCGATACGCCAGGAATGTTGTAGAATACTACATCCGAGATGATAGACTGCCTTAGGTTAGGATATATAACGCTATAGACGTATATAATATTCCAACCGAGATGTACGGCACGGCACGAACGGGATACTGTAAAATGTTACCAGCGAGGGGCTAGATGGGTTAGGTTAGGTTATAATACGTTATCGACCTATATAATGTTCCCACCGAGAAGTAGCGGCCGATATGCCAGGAATGTTGTAAAATACTGCATCCGAGATGATGGCCTACCTTATGTTAGGATATATAACGCTATAGACGTATTTAATATACCAATCGAGACATACGGAACGACACGAACGCGATTCTGTAAAACATTACCAGCGAGGGGCTAGATGTGTTAGGTTAGGTTATATTACGTTATAGACCTATGTAATGTTCCCACCGAGATGTAGGGGCCGATACGCCAGGAATGTTGTAGATTACTGCATCCGAGATGATGGCCTGCCTTAGGTTAGGATATATAACGCTATAGACGTATATAATATCCCAATCGAGACGTACGGAACGTCACGAACGCGATTCTGTAAAACATTACCAGCGAGGGGCTAGATGTGTTATGTTAGGTTATATTACGTTATAGACCTATATAATGTTCCCACCGAGAAGTAGGGGCCGATACGCCAGGAATGATGTAGAATACTACATCCGAGATGATAGCCTGCCTTACGTTAGGATATATACCGCTGTAGAAGTATATAATATCCCAACCGAGATGTACGGGACGACACGAACGCGATTCTGTATTACATTACCAGAGAGGGGCTAGATGGGTTAGGTTAGGTTGTGATACGTTATAGACGTATATAATGTTCCCACCGAGAAGTAGGGGCCGATACGCCAGGAATGTTGTAGATTACTGCATCCGAGATGATGGCCTGCCTTAGGTTAGGATATATAACGCTATAGACGTATATAATATCCCAATCGAGACGTACGGAACGTCACGAACGCGATTCTGTAAAACATTACCAGCGAGGGGCTAGATGTGTTATGTTAGGTTATATTACGTTATAGACCTATATAATGTTCCCACCGAGAAGTAGGGGCCGATACGCCAGGAATGTTGTAAAATAATACATCCGAGATGATAGCCTGCCTTAGGTTAGGATATATAACGCTATAGACGTATATAATATTCCAACCGAGATGTACGGGACGACACGAACGCGATTCTGTAAAACATTACCAGCGAGGGGCTAGATGTGTTATGTTAGGTTATATTACGTTATAGACCTATATAATGTTCCCACCGAGAAGTAGGGGCCGATACGCCAGGAATGATGTAGAATAATACATCCGAGATGATAGCCTGCCTTAGGTTAGGATATATAACGCTATAGACGTATTTAATATCCCAATCAAGACGTACGGAACGACACGAACGCGATTCTGTAAAACATTACCAGCGAGGGGCTAGATGTGTTAGGTTAGGTTATATTACGTTATAGACCTATGTAATGTTCCCACCGAGAAGTAGGGGCCGATACGCCAGGAATGTTGTAGATTACTGCATCCGAGATGATGGCCTGCCTTAGGTTAGGATATATAACGCTATAGACGCATATAATATCCCAATCGAGACGTACGGAACGTCACGAACGCGATTCTGTAAAACATTACCAGCGAGGGGCTAGATGTGTTATGTTAGCTTATATTACGTTATGGACATATATAATGTTCCCACCGAGAAGTAGGGGCCGATACGCCAGGAATGTTGTAGAATACTACATCCGAGATGATAGCCTGCCTTAGGTTAGGATATATAACGCTATAGACGTATATAATATTCCAACCGAGATGTACGGCACGGCACGAACGGGATTCTGTAAAATGTTACCAGCGAGGGGCTAGATGGTTTAGGTTAGGTTATATTACGTTATAGACCTATGTAATGTTCCCACCGAGAAGTAGGGGCCGATACGCCAGGAATGTTGTAGATTACTGCATCCGAGATGATGGCCTGCCTTAGGTTAGGATATATAACGCTATAGACGTATATAATATCCCAATCGAGACGTACGGAACGTCACGAACGCGATTCTGTAAAACATTACCAGCGAGGGGCTAGATGTGTTATGTTAGGTTATATTACGTTATAGACCTATATAATGTTCCCACCGAGAAGTAGGGGCCGATACGCCAGGAATGATGTAGAATACTACATCCGAGATGATAGCCTGCCTTAGGTTAGGATATATAACGCTATAGACGTATATAATATTCCAACCGAGATGTACGGCACGGCACGAACGCGATTCTGTAAAATGTTACCAGCGAGGGGCTAGATGGGTTAGGTTAGGATGTGATACGTTATAGACGTGTATAATGTTCCCACCGAGAGGCAGGGGCCGATACGCCAGGAATGTTGTAAAATACTACATCCGAGATGTTAGCCTGCCTTACGTTAGGATATATACCGCTGTAGAAGTATATAATATCCCAACCGAGATGTACGGGACGACACGAACGCGATTCTGTATCACATTACCAGAGAGGGGCTAGATGGGTTAGGTTAGGTTGTGATACGTTATAGTCGTATATAATGTTCCCACCGAGAAGTAGGGGCCGATATGCCAGGAATGTTTTAAAATACTGCATCCGAGATGATAGCCTGCCTTAAGCTAGGATATATAACGCTATATACGTATATAATATCCCAATCGAGACGTACGGGACGACACGAACGCGATTCTGTAAAATGTTACCAGCGAGGGGCTAGATGGGTTAGGTTAGGTTATATTACTTTATAGACGAATATGATGATCCCACCGAGAAGTAGGGGCCGATACGCCGGGAATGTAGTAAAATACTACATCCGAGATGCTAGCCTACCTTACGTTAGGATATATATCCCTGTAGACGTTTATATTGTCCCAACCGAGACGTACGGGACGAAACGAACGGGATTCTGTAAAACATTACCAGCGAGGGGCTAGATGGGTTAGGTTAGGTTATGTTACGGTATAGACGAATATAATGTTCCCACAGAGAAGTAGGGGCCGATACGTCAGGAATGTTGTAAAATACTACATCCGAGACGATAGCCTGCCTTAGGTTAGGATATATATCGCTGTAGACGTATATAACGTCCCAACCGAGACGTACGGGACGAAACGAACGGTATTCTGTAAAACATTACCAGCGAGGGGCTAGATGGGTTAGGTTAGTTTGTGATACGTTATAGACGTATATAATGTTCCCACCGAGAACGGGGGCCGATACGCCAGAAATGTTGTAAAATAATACATCCGAGATGATAGCCTGCCTTAGGTTAGGATATATAACGCTATAGACGTATATAATATTCCAACCGAGATGTACGGGACGTCACTAACGAGGTTCTGTAAAACATTACCAGCGAGGGCCTAGATGTGTTAGGTTAGGTTATATTACGTTATAGACGAATATAATGTTCCCACCGAGAAGTAGCGGCCGACATGCCAGAAATGTTGTAAAATACTGCATCCGAGATGATGGCCTACCTTAGGTTAGGATATATAACGCTATAGACGTATTTAATATTCCAATCGAGACGTACGGAACGACACGAACGCGATTCTGTAAAACATTACCAGCGAGGGGCTAGATGTGTTATGTTAGGTTATATTACGTTATAGACCTATATAATGTTCCCACCGAGAAGTAGGTGCCGATACGCCAGGAATGATGTAGAATAATACATCCGAGATGATAGCCTGCCTTAGGTTAGGATATATAACGCTATAGACGTATATAATATTCCAACCGAGATGTACGGCACGGCACGGACGGGATTCTGTAAAATGTTACCAGCGAGGTGCTAGATGGGTTAGGCTAGGTTATATTACGTTATAGACCTATATAATGTTCCCACCGAGAAGTACGGGCCGATACGCCAGGAATGTTGTAGAATACTACATCCAAGATGATAGCCTGCCTTAGATAAGGATATATAACGCTATAGACGTATATAATATTCCAACCGAGATGTACGGGACGGCACGAACGGGATTCTGTAAAACATTACCAGCGCGGGGCTAGATGTGTTAGGTTAGGTTAGATTACGTTATAGACGAATATAATGTTCCCACCCGGAAGTAGGGGCCGATACGCCAGGAATGTTGTAAAATACAACATCCGAGATGTCAGCCTGCCTTACGTTAGGATATATATCGCTGTAGACGTTTATAATTTCCCAACCGAGAGGTACGGGACGACAGGAACGGGATTCTGTAAAACATTACCAGCGAGGGGCTAGATGTGTTAGGTTAGGTTGTGATACGTTATAGACATATATAAAGTTCCCACCGAGAACGGGGGCCGATACGCCAGGAATGTTGTAAAATACTGCATCCGAGATGATGGCCTGCCTTAGGTTAGGATATACAACGCTATAGACGTATATAATATCCCAATCGAGACGTACGGAACGACACGAACGCGATTCTGTAAAACATTACCAGCGAGGGGCTAGATGTGTTATGTTAGGTTATATTACGTTATAGACCTATATAATGTTCCCACCCGGAAGTAGGGGCCGATACGCCAGGAATGTTGTAAAATACAACATCCGAGATGTCAGCCTGCCTTACGTTAGGATATATATCGCTGTAGACGTTTATAATTTCCCAACCGAGAGGTACGGGACGACAGGAACGGGATTCTGTAAAACATTACCAGCGAGGGGCTAGATGTGTTAGGTTAGGTTGTGATACGTTATAGACATATATAAAGTTCCCACCGAGAACGGGGGCCGATACGCCAGGAATGTTGTAAAATAATACATCCGAGATGATAGCCTGCCTTAGGTTAGGATATACAACGCTATAGACGTATATAATATTCCAACCGAGATGTACGGGACGACACGAACGCGATTCTGTAAAACATTACCAGCGAGGGGCTAGATGTGTTATGTTAGGTTATATTACGTTATAGACCTATATAATGTTCCCACCGAGAAGTAGGGGCCGATACGCCAGGAATGATGTAGAATAATACATCCGAGATGATAGCCTGCCTTAGGTTAGGATATATAACGCTATAGACGTATATAATATTCCAACCGAGACGTACGGGACGAAACGAACGGGATTCTGTAAAACATTACCAGCGAGGGGCTAGATGGGTTAGGTTAGGTTATGTTACGTTATAGACCTATATAATGTTCCCACCGAGAAGTAGGGGCCGATACGCCAGGAATGATGTAGAATACTACATCCGAGATGATAGCCTGCCTTAGGTTAGGATATATAACGCTATAGACGTATATAATATTCCAACCGAGATGTACGGCACGGCACGAACGCGATTCTGTAAAATGTTACCAGCGAGGGGCTAGATGGGTTAGGTTAGGATGTGATACGTTATAGACGTGTATAATGTTCCCACCGAGAAGTAGGGGCCGATACGCCAGGAATGTTGTAAAATACTACATCCGAGATGTTAGCCTGCCTTACGTTAGGATAGATACCGCTGTAGAAGTATATAATATCCCAACCGAGATGTACGGGACGACACGAACGCGATTCTGTATCACATTACCAGAGAGGGGCTAGATGGGTTAGGTTAGGTTGTGATACGTTATAGTCGTATATAATGTTCCCACCGAGAAGTAGGGGCCGATATGCCAGGAATGTTTTAAAATACTGCATCCGAGATGATAGCCTGCCTTAAGCTAGGATATATAACGCTATATACGTATATAATATCCCAATCGAGACGTACGGGACGACACGAACGCGATTCTGTAAAATGTTACCAGCGAGGGGCTAGATGGGTTAGGTTAGGTTATATTACTTTATAGACGAATATGATGATCCCACCGTGAAGTAGGGGCCGATACGCCGGGAATGTAGTAAAATACTACATCCGAGATGCAAGCCTACCTTACGTTAGGATATATATCCCTGTAGACGTTTATATTGTCCCAACCGAGACGTACGGGACGAAACGAACGGGATTCTGTAAAACATTACCAGCGAGGGGCTAGATGGGTTAGGTTAGGTTATGTTACGTTATAGACGAATATAATGTTCCCACAGAGAAGTAGGGGCCGATACGTCAGGAATGTTGTAAAATACTACATCCGAGACGATAGCCTGCCTTAGGTTAGGATATATATCGCTGTAGACGTATATAACGTCCCAACCGAGACGTACGGGACGAAACGAACGGTATTCTGTAAAACATTACCAGCGAGGGGCTAGATGGGTTAGGTTAGTTTGTGATACGTTATAGACGTATATAATGTTCCCACCGAGAACGGGGGCCGATACGCCAGAAATGTTGTAAAATAATACATCCGAGATGATAGCCTGCCTTAGGTTAGGATATATAACGCTATAGACGTATATAATATTCCAACCGAGATGTACGGGACGTCACTAACGAGGTTCTGTAAAACATTACCAGCGAGGGCCTAGATGTGTTAGGTTAGGTTATATTACGTTATAGACGAATATAATGTTCCCACCGAGAAGTAGCGGCCGACATGCCAGAAATGTTGTAAAATACTGCATCCGAGATGATGGCCTACCTTAGGTTAGGATATATAACGCTATAGACGTATTTAATATTCCAATCGAGACGTACGGAACGACACGAACGCGATTCTGTAAAACATTACCAGCGAGGGGCTAGATGTGTTATGTTAGGTTATATTACGTTATAGACCTATATAATGTTCCCACCGAGAAGTAGGTGCCGATACGCCAGGAATGATGTAGAATAATACATCCGAGATGATAGCCTGCCTTAGGTTAGGATATATAACGCTATAGACGTATATAATATTCCAACCGAGATGTACGGCACGGCACGGACGGGATTCTGTAAAATGTTACCAGCGAGGTGCTAGATGGGTTAGGCTAGGTTATATTACGTTATAGACCTATATAATGTTCCCACCGAGAAGTACGGGCCGATACGCCAGGAATGTTGTAGAATACTACATCCAAGATGATAGCCTGCCTTAGATAAGGATATATAACGCTATAGACGTATATAATATTCCAACCGAGATGTACGGGACGGCACGAACGGGATTCTGTAAAACATTACCAGCGAGGGGCTAGATGTGTTAGGTTAGGTTAGATTACGTTATAGACGAATATAATGTTCCCACCCGGAAGTAGGGGCCGATACGCCAGGAATGTTGTAAAATACAACATCCGAGATGTCAGCCTGCCTTACGTTAGGATATATATCGCTGTAGACGTTTATAATTTCCCAACCGAGAGGTACGGGACGACAGGAACGGGATTCTGTAAAACATTACCAGCGAGGGGCTAGATGTGTTAGGTTAGGTTGTGATACGTTATAGACATATATAAAGTTCCCACCGAGAACGGGGGCCGATACGCCAGGAATGTTGTAAAATACTGCATCCGAGATGATGGCCTGCCTTAGGTTAGGATATATAACGCTATAGACGTATTTAATATCCCAATCAAGACGTACGGAACGACACGAACGCGATTCTGTAAAACATTACCAGCGAGGGGCTAGATGTGTTATGTTAGCTTATATTACGTTATGGACATATATAATGTTCCCACCGAGAAGTAGGGGCCGATACGCCAGGAATGTTGTAAAATAATACATCCGAGATGATAGCCTGCCTTAGGTTAGGATATATAACGCTATAGACGTATATAATATTCCAACCGAGATGTACGGGACGTCACTAACGAGGTTCTGTAAAACATTACCAGCGAGGGCCTAGATGTGTTAGGTTAGGTTATATTACGTTATAGACCTATATAATGTTCCCACCGAGAAGTAGGGGCCGATACGCCAGGAATGTTGTAGAATACTGCATCCGAGATGATAGCCTGCCTTAGGTTAGGATATATAACGCCATAGACGTATATAATATTCCAACCGAGATGTACGGCACGGCACGAACGGGATACTGTAAAATGTTACCAGCGAGGGGCTAGATGGGTTAGGTTAGGTTATAATACGTTATCGACCTATATAATGTTCCCACCGAGAAGTAGCGGCCGATATGCCAGGAATGTTGTAAAATACTGCATCCGAGATGATGGCCTACCTTAGGTTAGGATATATAACGCTATAGACGTATTTAATATACCAATCGAGACATACGGAACGACACGAACGCGATTCTGTAAAACATTACCAGCGAGGGGCTAGATGTGTTAGGTTAGGTTATATTACGTTATAGACCTATGTAATGTTCCCACCGAGATGTAGGGGCCGATACGCCAGGAATGTTGTAGATTACTGCATCCGAGATGATGGCCTGCCTTAGGTTAGGATATATAACGCTATAGACGTATATAATATCCCAATCGAGACGTACGGAACGTCACGAACGCGATTCTGTAAAACATTACCAGCGAGGGGCTAGATGTGTTATGTTAGGTTATATTACGTTATAGACCTATATAATGTTCCCACCGAGAAGTAGGGGCCGATACGCCAGGAATGATGTAGAATACTACATCCGAGAAGATAGCCTGCCTTACGTTAGGATATATACCGCTGTAGAAGTATATAATATCCCAACCGAGATGTACGGGACGACACGAACGCGATTCTGTATTACATTACCAGAGAGGGGCTAGATGGGTTAGGTTAGGTTATAATACGTTATCGACCTATATAATGTTCCCACCGAGAAGTAGCGGCCGATATGCCAGGAATGTTGTAAAATACTGCATCCGAGATGATGGCCTACCTTAGGTTAGGATATATAACGCTATAGACGTATTTAATATCCCAATCGAGACATACGGAACGACACGAACGCGATTCTGTAAAACATTACCAGCGAGGGGCTAGATGTGTTAGGTTAGGTTATATTACGTTATAGACCTATGTAATGTTCTCACCGAGAAGTAGGGGCCGATACGCCAGGAATGTTGTAGATTACTGCATCCGAGATGATGGCCTGCCTTAGGTTAGGATATATAACGCTATAGACGTATATAATATCCCAATCGAGACGTACGGAACGTCACGAACGCGATTCTGTAAAACATTACCAGCGAGGGGCTAGATGTGTTATGTTAGGTTATATTACGTTATAGACCTATATAATGTTCCCACCGAGAAGTAGGGGCCGATACGCCAGGAATGATGTAGAATACTACATCCGAGATGATAGCCTGCCTTAGGTTAGGATATATAACGCTATAGACGTATATAATATTCCAACCGAGATGTACGGCACGGCACGAACGCGATTCTGTAAAATGTTACCAGCGAGGGGCTAGATGGGTTAGGTTAGGATGTGATACGTTATAGACGTGTATAATGTTCCCACCGAGAGGCAGGGGCCGATACGCCAGGAATGTTGTAAAATACTACATCCGAGATGTTAGCCTGCCTTACGTTAGGATATATACCGCTGTAGAAGTATATAATATCCCAACCGAGATGTACGGGACGACACGAACGCGATTCTGTATCACATTACCAGAGAGGGGCTAGATGGGTTAGGTTAGGTTGTGATACGTTATAGTCGTATATAATGTTCCCACCGAGAAGTAGGGGCCGATATGCCAGGAATGTTTTAAAATACTGCATCCGAGATGATAGCCTGCCTTAAGCTAGGATATATAACGCTATATACGTATATAATATCCCAATCGAGACGTACGGGACGACACGAACGCGATTCTGTAAAATGTTACCAGCGAGGGGCTAGATGGGTTAGGTTAGGTTATATTACTTTATAGACGAATATGATGATCCCACCGAGAAGTAGGGGCCGATACGCCGGGAATGTAGTAAAATACTACATCCGAGATGCTAGCCTACCTTACGTTAGGATATATATCCCTGTAGACGTTTATATTGTCCCAACCGAGACGTACGGGACGAAACGAACGGGATTCTGTAAAACATTACCAGCGAGGGGCTAGATGGGTTAGGTTAGGTTATGTTACGTTATAGACGAATATAATGTTCCCACAGAGAAGTAGGGGCCGATACGTCAGGAATG
The DNA here is from genome assembly GCA_963969225.1 of Xylocopa violacea. Classification (NCBI taxonomy): domain Eukaryota; kingdom Metazoa; phylum Arthropoda; class Insecta; order Hymenoptera; family Apidae; genus Xylocopa; species Xylocopa violacea. Next base: position 1,288,811 of record CAXAJV010000015.1, read on the forward strand.
TTGTAAAATACTACATCCGAGACGATAGCCTGCCTTAGGTTAGGATATATATCGCTGTAGACGTATATAGCGTCCCAACCGAGACGTACGGGACGAAACGAACGGTATTCTGTAAAACATTACCAGCGAGGGGCTAGATGGGTTAGGTTAGTTTGTGATACGTTATAGACGTATATAATGTTCCCACCGAGAACGGGGGCCGATACGCCAGAAATGTTGTAAAATAATACATCCGAGATGATAGCCTGCCTTAGGTTAGGATATATAACGCTATAGACGTATATAATATTCCAACCGAGATGTACGGGACGTCACTAACGAGGTTCTGTAAAACATTACCAGCGAGGGCCTAGATGTGTTAGGTTAGGTTATATTACGTTATAGACGAATATAATGTTCCCACCGAGAAGTAGCGGCCGACATGCCAGAAATGTTGTAAAATACTGCATCCGAGATGATGGCCTACCTTAGGTTAGGATATATAACGCTATAGACGTATTTAATATTCCAATCGAGACGTACGGAACGACACGAACGCGATTCTGTAAAACATTACCAGCGAGGGGCTAGATGTGTTATGTTAGGTTATATTACGTTATAGACCTATATAATGTTCCCACCGAGAAGTAGGTGCCGATACGCCAGGAATGATGTAGAATAATACATCCGAGATGATAGCCTGCCTTAGGTTAGGATATATAACGCTATAGACGTATATAATATTCCAACCGAGATGTACGGCACGGCACGGACGGGATTCTGTAAAATGTTACCAGCGAGGTGCTAGATGGGTTAGGCTAGGTTATATTACGTTATAGACCTATATAATGTTCCCACCGAGAAGTACGGGCCGATACGCCAGGAATGTTGTAGAATACTACATCCAAGATGATAGCCTGCCTTAGATAAGGATATATAACGCTATAGACGTATATAATATTCCAACCGAGATGTACGGGACGGCACGAACGGGATTCTGTAAAACATTACCAGCGAGGGGCTAGATGTGTTAGGTTAGGTTAGATTACGTTATAGACGAATATAATGTTCCCACCCGGAAGTAGGGGCCGATACGCCAGGAATGTTGTAAAATACAACATCCGAGATGTCAGCCTGCCTTACGTTAGGATATATATCGCTGTAGACGTTTATAATTTCCCAACCGAGAGGTACGGGACGACAGGAACGGGATTCTGTAAAACATTACCAGCGAGGGGCTAGATGTGTTAGGTTAGGTTGTGATACGTTATAGACATATATAAAGTTCCCACCGAGAACGGGGGCCGATACGCCAGGAATGTTGTAAAATACTGCATCCGAGATGATGGCCTGCCTTAGGTTAGGATATACAACGCTATAGACGTATATAATATCCCAATCGAGACGTACGGAACGACACGAACGCGATTCTGTAAAACATTACCAGCGAGGGGCTAGATGTGTTATGTTAGGTTATATTACGTTATAGACCTATATAATGTTCCCACCCGGAAGTAGGGGCCGATACGCCAGGAATGTTGTAAAATACAACATCCGAGATGTCAGCCTGGCTTACGTTAGGATATATATCGCTGTAGACGTTTATAATTTCCCAACCGAGAGGTACGGGACGACAGGAACGGGATTCTGTAAAACATTACCAGCGAGGGGCTAGATGTGTTAGGTTAGGTTGTGATACGTTATAGACATATATAAAGTTCCCACCGAGAACGGGGGCCGATACGCCAGGAATGTTGTAAAATAATACATCCGAGATGATAGCCTGCCTTAGGTTAGGATATACAACGCTATAGACGTATATAATATTCCAACCGAGATGTACGGGACGACACGAACGCGATTCTGTAAAACATTACCAGCGAGGGGCTAGATGTGTTATGTTAGGTTATATTACGTTATAGACCTATATAATGTTCCCACCGAGAAGTAGGGGCCGATACGCCAGGAATGATGTAGAATAATACATCCGAGATGATAGCCTGCCTTAGGTTAGGATATATAACGCTATAGACGTATATAATATTCCAACCGAGACGTACGGGACGAAACGAACGGGATTCTGTAAAACATTACCAGCGAGGGGCTAGATGGGTTAGGTTAGGTTATGTTACGTTATAGACGAATATAATGTTCCCACAGAGAAGTAGGGGCCGATACGTCAGGAATGTTGTAAAATACTACATCCGAGACGATAGCCTGCCTTAGGTTAGGATATATAACGCTATAGACGTATATAATATTCCAACCGAGATGTACGGGACGTCACTAACGAGGTTCTGTAAAACATTACCAGCGAGGGCCTAGATGTGTTAGGTTAGGTTATATTACGTTATAGACGAATATAATGTTCCCACCGAGAAGTAGCGGCCGACATGCCAGGAATGTTGTAAAATACTGCATCCGAGATGATGGCCTACCTTAGGTTAGGATATATAACGCTATAGACGTATTTAATATCCCAATCGAGACGTACGGAACGACACGAACGCGATTCTGTAAAACATTACCAGCGAGGGGCTAGATGTGTTAGGTTAGGTTATATTACGTTATAGACCTATGTAATGTTCCCACCGAGAAGTAGGGGCCGTTACGCCAGGAATGTTGTAGATTACTGCATCCGAGATGATGGCCTGCCTTAGGTTAGGATATATAACGCTATAGACGTATATAATATCCCAATGGAGACGTACGGAACGTCACGAACGCGATTCTGTAAAACATTACCAGCGAGGGGCTAGATGTGTTATGTTAGGTTATATTACGTTATAGACCTATATAATGTTCCCACCGAGAAGTAGGTGCCGATACGCCAGGAATGTTGTAAAATACTGCATCCGAGATGATGGCCTGCCTTAGGTTAGGATATATAACGCTATAGACGTATTTAATATCCCAATCAAGACGTACGGAACGACACGAACGCGATTCTGTAAAATGTTACCAGCGAGGGGCTAGATGTGTTAGGTTAGGTTATATTACGTTATAGACCTATGTAATGTTCCCACCGAGAAGTAGGGGCCGATACGCCAGGAATGTTGTAGATTACTGCATCCGAGATGGTGGCCTGCCTTAGGTTAGGATATATAACGCTATAGACGTATATAATATCCCAATCGAGACGTACGGAACGTCACGAACGCGATTCTGTAAAACATTACCAGCGAGGGGCTAGATGTGTTATGTTAGCTTATATTACGTTATGGACATATATAATGTTCCCACCGAGAAGTAGGGGCCGATACGCCAGGAATGTTGTAAAATACTGCATCCGAGATGATGGCCTACCTTAGGTTAGGATATATAACGCTATAGACGTATTTAATATCCCAATCGAGACGTACGGAACGACACGAACGCGATTCTGTAAAACATTACCAGCGAGGGGCTAGATGTGTTAGGTTAGGTTATATTACGTTATAGACCTATGTAATGTTCCCACCGAGAAGTAGGGGCCGATACACCAGGAATGTTGTAGATTACTGCACCCGAGATGATGGCCTGCCTTAGGTTAAGATATATAACGCTATAGACGTATATAATATCCCAATCGAGACGTACGGAACGTCACGAACGCGATTCTGTAAAACATTACCAGCGAGGGGCTAGATGTGTTATGTTAGCTTATATTACGTTATGGACATATATAATGTTCCCACCGAGAAGTAGGGGCCGATACGCCAGGAATGTTGTAGAATACTACATCCGAGATGATAGCCTGCCTTAGGTTAGGATATATAACGCTATAGACGTATATAATATTCCAACCGAGATGTACGGCACGGCACGAACGGGATTCTGTAAAATGTTACCAGCGAGGGGCTAGATGGGTTAGGTTAGGTTATATTACGTTATCGACCTATATAATGTTCCCACCGAGAAGTAGCGGCCGATATGCCAGGAATGTTGTAAAATACTGCATCCGAGATGATGGCCTACCTTAGGTTAGGATATATAACGCTATAGACGTATTTAATATCCCAATCGAGACATACGGAACGACACGAACGCGATTCTGTAAAACATTACCAGCGAGGGGCTAGATGTGTTAGGTTAGGTTATATTACGTTATAGACCTATGTAATGTTCCCACCGAGAAGTAGGGGCCGATACACCAGGAATGTTGTAGATTACTGCATCCGAGATGATGGCCTGCCTTAGGTTAAGATATATAACGCTATAGACGTATATAATATCCCAATCGAGACGTACGGAACGTCACGAACGCGATTCTGTAAAACATTACCAGCGAGGGGCTATATGTGTTATGTTAGGTTATATTCCGTTATAGACCTATATAATGTTCCCACCGAGAAGTAGGTGCCGATACGCCAGGAATGATGTAGAATAATACATCCGAGATGATAGCCTGCCTTAGGTTAGCATATATAACGCTATAGACGTATATAATATTCCAACCGAGATGTACGGCACGGCACGAACGGGATTCTGTAAAATGTTACCAGCGAGGGGCTAGATGTGTTAGGTTAGGTTAGATTACGTTATAGACGAATATAATGTTCCCACCCAGAAGTAGGGTCCGATACGCCAGGAATGTTGTAAAATACAACATCCGAGATGTCAGCCTGCCTTACGTTAGGATATATATCGCTGTAGACGTTTATAATGTCCCAACCGAGATGTACGGGACGACAGGAACGGGATTCTGTAAAACATTACCAGCGAGGAGCTAGATGGGTTAGGTTAGGATGTGATACGTTATAGACGTGTATAATGTTCCCACCGAGAAGTAGGGGCCGATACGCCAGGAATGATGTAAAATACTACATCCGACATGTTAGCCTTCTTTACGTTAGGATATATATCGCTGTAGACGTATATAATATCCCAATCGAGACGTACGGGACGTCACGAACGCGATTCTGTAAAATGTTACCAGCGAGGGGCTAGATGGGTTAGGTTAGGTTATATTACGTTATAGACGAATATAATGATGCCACCGAGAAGTAGGTGCCGATACGCCGGGAATGTAGTAAAATACTACATCCGAGATGTTAGCCTACCTTACGTTAGGATATATATCCCTGTAGACGTTTATAATGTCCCAACCGAGACGTACGGGACCAAACGAACGGGATTCTGTAAAACATTACCAGCGAGGGGCTAGATGCGTTAGGTTAGGTTATGTTACGTTATAGACGAATATAATGTTCCCACAGAGAAGTAGGGGCCGATACGTCAGGAATGTTGTAAAATACTACATCCGAGACGATAGCCTGCCTTAGGTTAGGATATATATCGCTATAGTCGTATATAATATTCCAACCGAGATGTGCGGGACGTCATTAACGGGGTTCTGTAAAACATTACCAGCGAGGGCCTAGATGTGTTAGGTTAGGTTATATTACGTTATAGACCTATATAATGTTCCCACCGCGAAGTAGGGGCCGATACGCCAGGAATGTTGTAGAATACTACCATCCAAGATGATAGCCTGCCTTAGATAAGGATATATAACGCTATAGACGTATATAATATTCCAACCGAGATGTACGGGACGGCACGAACGGGATTCTGTAAAACATTACCAGCGAGGGGCTAGATGTGTTAGGTTAGGTTATATTACGTTATAGACGTATATAATGTTCCCACCCAGAAGTAGGGGCCGATACGCCAGGAATGTTGTAAAATACAACATCCGAGATGATAGCCTGCCTTAGGTTAGGATATATAACGCTATAGACGTATATAATATTCCAATCGAGATGTACGGGACGACACGAACGCGATTCTGTAAAACATTACCAGCGAGGGGCTAAATGGGTTAGGTTAGGATGTGATACGTTATAGACGTGTATAATGTTCCCACCGAGAAGTAGGGGCCGATACGCCAGGAATGTTATAAAATACTACATCCGAGATGATGGCCTGCCTTAGGTTAGGATATATATCGTTGTAGACGTATATAATATCCCAACCGAGATGTACGGGACGACACGAACGCGATTCTGTAAACATTACCAGCGAGGGGCTAGATGGGTTAGGTTAGGTTATATTACGTTATAGACGAATATAATGATCCCACCGAGAAGTAGGGGCCGATACGCCGGGAATGTAGTAAAATACTACATCCGAGATGTTAGCCTACCTTACGTTAGGATATATATCCCTGTAGACGTTTATAATGTCCCAACCGAGACGTACGGGACGAAACGAACGGGATTCTGTAAAACATTACCAGCGAGGGGCTAGATGGATTAGGTTAGGTTATGTTACGTTATAGACGAATATAATGTTCCCACAGAGAAGTAGGGGCCGATACGTCAGGAATGTTGTAAAATACTACATCCGAGATGATAGCCTGCCTTAGGTTAGGATATACATCGCTGTAGACGTATATAACGTCCCAACCGAGACGTACGGGACGAAACGAACGGGATTCTGTAAAACATTACCAGCCAGGGCCTAGATGTGTTAGGTTAGGATATATTTCGTTATAGACGAATATAATGTTCCCATCGAGAAGTAGGGGCTCATATGCCAGGAATGTTGTAAAATACAGCATCCGAGATGATGGCCTGCCATAGGTTAGGATATATAACGCTATAGACGTATTTAATATCCCAATCGAGACGTACGGAACGACACGAACGCGATTCTGTAAAACATTACCAGCGAGGGGCTGGATGTGTTAGGTTAGGTTATATTACGAAATAGACGTATATAATGTTCCCACCGAGAAGTAGGGGCCGATACGCCAGGAATGTTGTAGATTACTGCATCCGAGATGATTGCCTGCCTTAGGTTAGGATATATAACGCTATAGACGTATATAATATCCCAATCGAGACGTACGGAACGTCACGAACGCGATTCTGTAAAACATTACCAGCGAGGGGCTAGATGTGTTATGTTAAGTTATATTACGTTATAGACGAATATAATGTTCCCACCCAGAAGTAGGGGCCGATACGCCAGGAATGTTGTAAAATACAACATCCGAGATCATAGCCTGCCTTAGGTTAGGATATATAACGCTATAGACGTATTTAATATCCCAATCGAGACGTACGGAACGACACGAACGCGATTCTGTAAAACATTACCAGCGAGGGGCTAGATGTGTTAGGTTAGGTTATATTACGTTATAGACCTATATAATGTTCCCACCGCGAAGTAGGGGCCGATACGCCAGGAATGTTGTAGAATACTGCATCCGAGATGATAGCCTGCATTAGGTTAGGATATACAACGCTATAGACGTATATAATATTCCAACCGAGATGTACGGGACGTCACGAACGAGATTCTGTAAAACATTACCAGCCAGGGCCTAGATCTGTTAGGTTAGGATATATTACGTTATAGCCGAATATAATGTTCCCACCGAGAAGTAGGGGCCGATACGCCAGGAATGATGTAGAATACTATATCCGAGATGATAGCCTGCCTTAGGTTAGGATATATAACGCTATAGACGTATATAATATTCCAACCGAGATGTACGGCACGGCACGAACGGGATTCTGTAAAATGTTACCAGCGAGGGGCTAGATGGGTTAGCCTAGGTTATATTACGTTATAGACCTATATAATGTTCCCACCGAGAAGTACGGGCCGATACGCCAGGAATGTTGTAGAATACTACATCCAAGATGATAGCCTGCCTTAGATAAGGATATATAACGCTATATCCGTATATAATATTCCAACCGAGATGTACGGGACGGCACGAATGGGATTCTGTAAAACATTACCGGCGAGGGGCTAGATGTGTTAGGTTAGGTTAGATTACGTTATAGACGAATATAATGTTCCCACCCAGAAGTAGCGGCCGATACGCCAGGAATGTTGTAAAATACAACATCCGAGATGTCAGCCTGCCTTACGTTAGGATATATATCGCTGTAGACGTTTATAATGTCCCAACCGAGATGTACGGGACGACAGGAACGGGATTCTGTAAAACATTACCAGCGAGGAGCTAGATGGGTGTGGTTAGGATGTGATACGTTATAGACGTGTATAATGTTCCCACCGAGAAGTAGGGGCCGATACGCCAGGAATGATGTAAAATACTACATCCGACATGTTAGCCTGCTTTACGTTAGGATATATATCGCTGTAGACGTATATAATATCCCAACCGAGATGTACGGGACGACAGGAACGGGATTCTGTATCACATTACCAGAGAGGGGCTAGATGGGTTAGGTTAGGTTGTGATACGTTATAGAGGTATATAATGTTCCCACCGAGAAGTAGGGGCCGATATGCCAGGAATGTTTTAAAATACTGCATCCGAGATGATAGCCTGCCTTAAGCTAGGATATATAACGCTATAGACGTATATAATATCCCAATCGAGACGTACGGGACGTCACGAACGCGATTCTGTAAAATGTTACCAGCGAGGGTCTAGATGGGTTAGGTTAGGTTATATTACGTTATAGACGAATATAATGATGCCACCGAGAAGTAGGTGCCGATACGCCGGGAATGTAGTAAAATACTACATCCGAGATGTTAGCCTACCTTACGTTAGGATATATATCCCTGTAGACGTTTATAATGTCCCAACCGAGACGTACGGGACCAAACGAACGGGATTCTGTAAAACATTACCAGCGAGGGGCTAGATGGGTTAGGTTAGGTTATGTTACGTTATAGACGAATATAATGTTCCCACAGAGAAGTAGGGGCCGATACGTCAGGAATGTTGTAAAATACTACATCCGAGACGATAGCCTGCCTTAGGTTAGGATATATATCGCTATAGTCGTATATAATATTCCAACCGAGATGTGCGGGACGTCACTAACGAGGTTCTGTAAAACATTACCAGCGAGGGCCTAGATGTGTTAGGTTAGGTTATATTACGTTATAGACCTATATAATGTTCCCACCGCGAAGTAGGGGCCGATACGCCAGGAATGTTGTAGAATACTACATCCAAGATGATAGCCTGCCTTAGATAAGGATATATAACGCTATAGACGTATATAATATTCCAACCGAGATGTACGGGACGGCACGAACGGGATTCTGTAAAACATTACCAGCGAGGGGCTAGATGTGTTAGGTTAGGTTATATTACGTTATAGACGAATATAATGTTCCCACCCAGAAGTAGGGGCCGATACGCCAGGAATGTTGTAAAATACAACATCCGAGATGATAGCCTGCCTTAGGTTAGGATATATAACGCTATAGACGTATATAATATTCCAATCGAGATGTACGGGACGACACGAACGCGATTCTGTAAAACATTACCAGCGAGGGGCTAAATGGGTTAGGTTAGGATGTGATACGTTATAGACGTGTATAATGTTCCCACCGAGAAGTAGGGGCCGATACGCCAGGAATGTTATAAAATACTACATCCGAGATGATAGCCTGCCTTACGTTAGGATATATATCGCTGTAGACGTATATAAAGTCCCAACCGAGACGTACGGGACGACAGGAACGGGATTCTGTAAAACATTACCAGCGTGGGGCTAGATGGGTTAGGCTAGGTTGTGATACGTTATAGACGTATATAATGTTCCCACAGAGAGGTAGGGGCCGATACGTCAGGAATGTTGTAAAATACTACATCCGAGACGATAGCCTGCCTTAGGTTAGGATATATATCGCTATAGACGTATATAATATTCCAACCGAGATGTACGGGACGTCACTAACGAGGTTCTGTAAAACATTACCAGCGAGGGCCTAGATGTGTTAGGTTAGGTTATATTACGTTATAGCCGAATATAATGTTCCCACCGAGAAGTAGGGGCCGATACGCCAGGAATGTTGTAGAATACAACATCCGAGATGTCAGCCTGCCTTACGTTAGGATATATATCGCTGTAGACGTTTATAATGTCCCAACCGAGAGGTACGGGACGACAGGAACGGGATTCTGTAAAACATTACCAGCGAGGGGCAGGATGTGTTAGGTTAGGTTGTGATACGTTATAGACATATATAATGTTCCCACCGTGAAGTTGGGCCGATACGCCAGGAATGTTGTAAAATACTACATCCGAGATGATAGCCTGCCTTAGGTTAGGATATATAACGCTATAGACGTATATAATATTCCAACCGAGATGTACGGGACGACACGAACGCTATTCTGTAAAACATTACCAGCGAGGGGCTAAATGGGTTAGGTTAGAATGTGATACGTTATAGACGTGTATAATGTTCCCACCGAGAAGTAGGGGCCGATACGCCAGGAATGTTGTAAAATACTACATCCGAGATGATAGCCTGCCTTACGTTAGGATATATATCGCTGTAGACGTATATAAAGTCCCAACAGAGACGTACGGGACGACAGGAACGGGATTCTGTAAAACATTACCAGCGAGGGGCTAGATGGGTTAGGCTAGGTTGTGATACGTTATAGGCGTATATAATGTTCCCACCGAGAAGTAGGGGCCGATATGCCAGGAATGTTGTAAAATACTGCATCCCAGATGATGGCCTGCCTTAGGTTAGGATATATATCGTTGTAGACGTATATAATATCCCAACCGAGATGTACGGGACGACACGAACGCAATTCTGTAAAACATTACCAGCGAGGGGCTGGATGTGTTAGGTTAGGTTATATTACGTTATAGACGAATATAATGTTCCCACCCAGAAGTAGGGGCCGATACGCCAGGTATGTTGTAAAATACAACATCCGAGATGTCAGCCTGCCTTACGTTAGGATATATATCGCTGTAGACGTTTATAATGTCCCAACCGAGAGGTACGGGACGACAGGAACGGGATTCTGGAAAACATTACCAGCGAGGGGCAGGATGTGTTAGGTTAGGTTGTGATATGTTATAGACATATATAATGTTCCCACCGTGAAGTTGGGCCGATACGCCAGGAATGTTGTAAAATACTACATCCGAGATGATAGCCTGCCTTAGATTAGGATATATAACGCTATAGACGTATATAATATTCCAACCGAGATGTACGGGACGACACGAACGCGATTCTGTAAAACATTACCAGCGAGGGGCTAGATGGGTTAGGCTAGGTTGTGATACGTTATAGACGTATATAATGTTCCCACAGAGAAGTAGGGGCCGATACGTCAGGAATGTTGTAAAATACTACATCCGAGACGATAGCCTGCCTTAGGTTAGGATATATATCGCTATAGACGTATATAATATTCCAACCGAGATGTACGGGACGTCACTAACGAGGTTCTGTAAAACATTACCAGCGAGGGCCTAGATGTGTTAGGTTAGGTTATATTACGTTATAGCCGAATATAATGTTCCCACCGAGAAGTAGGGGCCGATACGCCAGGAATGTTGTAGAATACAACATCCGAGATGTCAGCCTGCCTTACGTTAGGATATATATCGCTGTAGACGTTTATAATGTCCCAACCGAGAGGTACGGGACGACAGGAACGGGATTCTGGAAAACATTACCAGCGAGGGGCAGGATGTGTTAGGTTAGGTTGTGATATGTTATAGACATATATAATGTTCCCACCGTGAAGTTGGGCCGATACGCCAGGAATGTTGTAAAATACTACATCCGAGATGATAGCCTGCCTTAGGTTAGGATATATAACGCTATAGACGTATATAATATTCCAACCGAGATGTACGGGACGACACGAACGCGATTCTGTAAAACATTACCAGCGAGGGGCTAGATGGGTTAGGCTAGGTTGTGATACGTTATAGGCGTATATAATGTTCCCACCGAGAAGTAGGGGCCGATATGCCAGGAATGTTGTAAAATACTGCATCCCAGATGATGGCCTGCCTTAGGTTAGGATATATATCGTTGTAGACGTATATAATATCCCAACCGAGATGTACGGGACGACACGAACGCGATTCTGTAAACATTACCAGCGAGGGGCTAGATGGGATAGGTTAGGATGTGATACGTTATAGACGTATATAATGTTCCCACCGAGAAGTAGGGGCCGATATGCCAGGAATGTTTTAAATACTGCATCCGAGATGATAGCCTGCCTTAAGCTAGGATATATAACGCTATAGACGTATATAATATCCCAATCGAGACGTACGGGACGACACGAACGCGATTCTGTAAAATATTACCAGCGAGGGGCTAGATGGGTTAGGTTAGGTTATATTACGTTATAGACGAATATAATGATCCCACCGAGAAGTAGGGGCCGATACGCCGGGAATGTAGTAAAATACTACATCCGAGATGTTAGGCTACCTTACGTTAGGATATATATCCCTGTAGACGTTTATAATGTCCCAACCGAGACGTACGGGACGAAACGAACGGGATTCTGTAAAACATTACCAGCGAGGGGCTAGATGGATTAGGTTAGGTTATGTTACGTTATAGACGAATATAATGTTCCCACAGAGAAGTAGGGGCCGATACGTCAGGAATGTTGTAAAATACTACATCCGAGATGATAGCCTGCCTTAGGTTAGGATATATATCGCTGTAGACGTATATAACGTCCCAACCGAGACGTACGGGACGAAACGAACGGGATTCTGTAAAACATTACCAGCCAGGGCCTAGATGTGTTAGGTTAGGATATATTTCGTTATAGACGAATATAATGTTCCCATCGAGAAGTAGGGGCCGATATGCCAGGAATGTTGTAAAATACAGCATCCGAGATCATGGCCTGCCATAGGTTAGGATATATAACGCTATAGACGTATTTAATATCCCAATCGAGACGTACGGAACGACACGAACGCGATTCTGTAAAACATTACCAGCGAGGGGCTGAATGTGTTAGGTTAGGTTATATTACGAAATAGACGTATATAATGTTCCCACCGAGAAGTAGGTGCCGATACGCCAGGAATGTTGTAGATTACTGCATCCGAGATGATGGCCTGCCTTAGGTTAGGATATATAACGCTATAGACGTATAAAATATCCCAATCGAGACGTACGGAACGTCACGAACGCGATTCTGTAAAACATTACCAGCGAGGGGCTAGATGTGTTATGTTAGGTTATATTACGTTATAGACGAATATAATGTTCCCACCCAGAAGTAGGGGCCGATACGCCAGGAATGTTGTAAAATACAACATCCGAGATCATAGCCTGCCTTAGGTTAGGATATATAACGCTATAGACGTATTTAATATCCCAATCGAGACGTACGGAACGACACGAACGCGATTCTGTAAAACATTACCAGCGAGGGGCTAGATGTGTTAGGTTAGGTTATATTACGTTATAGACCTATGTAATGTTCCCACCGAGAAGTAGGGGCCGATACGCCAGGAATGTTGTAGATTACTGCATCCGAGATGATGGCCTGCCTTAGGTTAGGATATATAACGCTATAGACGTATATAATATCCCAATCGAGACGTACGGAACGTCACGAACGAGATTCTGTAAAACATTACCAGCCAGGGCCTAGATGTGTTAGGTTAGGATATATTACGTTATAGCCGAATATAATGTTCCCACCGAGAAGTAGGGGCCGATATGCCAGGAATGTTGTAAAATATTACATCCGAGATGATGGCCTGCCTTAAGCTAGGATATATAACGCTATAGACGTATATAATATCCCAATCGAGACGTACGGGACGACACGAACGCGATTCTGTAAAATGTTACCAGCGAGGGGCTAGATGGGTTAGGTTAGGTTATATTACGTTATAGACGAATATAATAATGCCACCGAGAAGTAGGTGCCGATACGCCGGGAATGTAGTAAAATACTACATCCGAGATGTTAGCCTACCTTACGTTAGGATATATATCCCTGTAGACGTTTATAACGTCCCAACCGAGACGTACGGGACCAAACGAACGGGATTCTGTAAAACATTACCAGCGAGGGGCTATTTGGGTTAGGTTAGGTTATGTTACGTTATAGACGAATATAATGTTCCCACAGAGAAGTAGGGGCCGATACGTCAGGAATGTTGTAAAATACTACATCCGAGACGATAGCCTGCCTTAGGTTAGGATATATATCGCTATGGTCGTATATAATATTCCAACCGAGATGTACGGGACGTCACTAACGAGGTTCTGTAAAACATTACCAGCGAGGGCCTAGATGTGTTAGGTTAGGTTATATTACATTATAGACCTATATAATGTTCCCACCGCGATGTAGGGGCCGATACGCCAGGAATGTTGTAGAATACTGCATCCGAGATGATAGCCTGCATTAGGTTAGGATATATAACGCTATCGACGTATATAATATTCCAACCGAGATGTACGGGACGTCACGAACGAGATTCTGTAAAACATTACCAGCCAGGGCCTAGATGTGTTAGGTTAGGATATATTACGTTATAGCCGAATATAATGTTCCCACCGAGAAGTAGGGGCCGATATGCCAGGAATGTTGTAAAATACTGCATCCGAGATGATGGCCTGCATTAGGTTAGGCTATATAACGCTATAGACGTATTTAATATCCCAATCGAGACGTACGGATCGACACGAACGCGATTCTGTAAAACATTACCAGCGAGGGGCTAGATGTGTTAGGTTAGGTTATATTACGTTATAGACCTATGTAATGTTCCCACCGAGAAGTAGGGGCCGATACACCAGGAATGTTGTAGATTACTGCATCCGAGATGATGGCCTGCCTTAGGTTAGGATATATAACGCTATAGACGTATATAATATCCCAATCGAGACGTACGGAACGTCACGAACGCGATTCTGTAAAACATTACCAGCGAGGGGCTAGATGTGTTATGTTAGGTTATATTACGTTATAGACCTATATAATGTTCCCACTGAGAAGTAGGGGCCGATACGCCAGGAATGTTGTAGAATACTACATCCGAGATGATAGCCTGCCTTAGGTTAGGATATATAGCGCTATAGACGTATATAATATTCCAACCGAGATGTACGGCACGGCACGAAAGGGATTCTGTAAAATGTTACCAGCGAGGGGCTAGATGTGTTGGGTTAGGTTATATTACGTTATAGACCTATGTAATGTTCCCACCGAGAAGTAGGGGCTGATACGCAAGGAATGTTGTAGATTACTGCATCCGAGATGATGGCCTGCCTTAGGTTAGGATATATAACGCTATAGACGTATATAATATCCCAATCGAGACGTACGGAACGTCACGAACGCGATTCTGTAAAACATTACCAGCGAGGGGCTAAATGGGTTAGGTTAGGATGTGATACGTTATAGACGTGTATAATGTTCCCACCGAGAAGTAGGGGCCGATACGCCAGGAATGTTATAAAATACTACATCCGAGATGATAGCCTGCCTTAAGCTAGGATATATAACGCTATAGACGTATATAATATTCCAACCGAGATGTACGGCACGGCACGAACGGGATTCTGTAAAATGTTACCAGCGAGGGGCTAGATGGGTTAGGTTAGGTTATATTACGTTATAGACCTATATAATGTTCCCACCGAGAAGTACGGGCCGATACGCCAGGAATGTTGTTGAATACTACATCCAAGATGATAGCCTGCCTTAGATAAGGATATATAACGCTATAGACGTATATAATATTCCAACCGAGATGTACGGGACGGCACGAACGGGATTCTGTAAAACATTACCAGCGAGGGGCTAGATGTGTCAGGTTAGGTTATATTACGTTATAGAGGAATATAATGTTCCCACCCAGAAGTAGGGGCCGATACGCCAGGAATGTTGTAAAATACAACATCCGAGATGTCTGCCTGCCTTACGTTAGGATATATATCGCTGTAGACGTTTATAATGTCCCAACCGAGAGGTACGGGACGACAGGAACGGGATTCTGTAAAATGTTACCAGCGAGGGGCTAGATGTGTTGGGTTAGGTTATATTACGTTATAGACCTATGTAATGTTCCCACCGAGAAGTAGGGGCCGATACGCAAGGAATGTTGTAGATTACTGCATCCGAGATGATGGCCTGCCTTAGGTTAGGATATATAACGCTATAGACGTATATAATATCCCAATCGAGACGTACGGAACGTCACGCACGCGATTCTGTAAAACATTACCAGCGAGGGGCTAAATGGGTTAGGTTAGGTTGTGATACGTTATAGAGGTATATAATGTTCCCACCGAGAAGTAGGGGCCGATATGACAGGAATGTTTTAAAATACTGCATCCGAGATGATAGCCTGCCTTAAGCTAGGATATATAACGCTATAGACGTATATAATATCCCAATCGAGACGTACGGGACGTCACGAACGCGATTCTGTAAAATGTTACCAGCGAGGGGCTAGATGGGTTAGGTTAGGTTATATTACGTTATAGACGAATATAATGATGCCACCGAGAAGTAGGTGCCGATACGCCGGGAATGTAGTAAAATACTACATCCGAGATGTTAGCCTACCTTACGTTAGGATATATATCCCTGTAGACGTTTATAATGTCCCAACCGAGACGTACGGGACCAAACGAACGGGATTCTGTAAAACATTACCAGCGAGGGGCTAGATGGGTTAGGTTAGGTTATGTTACGTTATAGACGAATATAATGTTCCCACAGAGAAGTAGGGGCCTATACGTCAGGAATGTTGTAAAATACTACATCCGAGACGATAGCCTGCCTTAGGTTAGGATATATATCGCTATAGTCGTATATAATATTCCAACCGAGATGTGCGGGACGTCACTAACGAGGTTCTGTAAAACATTACCAGCGAGGGCCTAGATGTGTTAGGTTAGGTTATATTACGTTATAGACCTATATAATGTTCCCACCGCGAAGTAGGGGCCGATACGCCAGGAATGTTGTAGAATACTACATCCAAGATGATAGCCTGCCTTAGATAAGGATATATAACGCTATAGACGTATATAATATTCCAACCGAGATGTACGGGACGGCACGAACGGGATTCTGTAAAACATTACCAGCGAGGGGCTAGATGTGTTAGGTTAGGTTATATTACATTATAGACGAATATAATGTTCCCACCCAGAAGTAGGGGCCGATACGCCAGGAATGTTGTAGATTACTGCATCCGAGATGATGGCCTGCCTTAGGTTAGGATATATAACGCTATAGACGTATATAATATCCCAATCGAGACGTACGGAACGTCACGAACGCGATTCTGTAAAACATTGCCAGCGAGGGGCTAAATGGGTTAGGTTAGGATGTGATACGTTATAGACGTGTATAATGTTCCCACCCAGAAGTAGGGGCCGATACGCCAGGAATGTTGTAAAATACTACATCCGAGATGATAGCCTGCCTTAGGTTAGGATATATAACGCTATAGACGTATATAATATTCCAACCGAGATGTACGGGACGACACGAACGCGATTCTGTAAAACATTACCAGCGAGGGGCTAAATGGGTTAGGTTAGAATGTGATACGTTATAGACGTGTATAATGTTCCCACCGAGAAGTAGGGGCCGATACGCCAGGAATGTTGTAAAATACTACATCCGAGATGATAGCCTGCCCTACGTTAGGATATATATCGCTGTAGACGTATATAAAGTCCCAACAGAGACGTACGGGACGACAGGAACGGGATTCTGTAAAACATTACCAGCGAGGGGCTAGATGGGTTAGGCTAGGTTGTGATACGTTATAGGCGTATATAATGTTCCCACCGAGAAGTAGGGGCCGATATGCCAGGAATGTTGTAAAATACTGCATCCGAGATGATGGCCTGCCTTAGGTTAGGATATATATCGTTGTAGACGTATATAATATCCCAACCGAGATGTACGGGACGACACGAACGCGATTCTGTAAACATTACCAGCGAGGGGCTAGATGGGTTAGGTTAGGATGTGATACGTTATAGACGTATATAATGTTCCCACCGAGAAGTAGGGTCCGATATGCCAGGAATGTTTTAAAATACTGCATCCGAGATGATAGCCTGCCTTAAGCTAGGATATATAACGCTATAGACGTATATAATATCCCAATCGAGACGTACGGGACGACACGAACGCGATTCTGTAAAGTGTTACCAGCGAGGGGCTAGATGGGTTAGGTTAGGTTATATTACGTTATAGACGAATATAATGATCCCACCGAGAAGTAGGGGCCGATACGCCGGGAATGTAGTAAAATACTACATCCGAGATGTTAGCCTACCTTACGTTAGGATATATATCCCTGTAGACGTTTATAATGTCCCAACCGAGACGTACGGGACGAAACGAACGGGATTCTGTAAAACATTACCAGCGAGGGGCTAGATGGATTAGGTTAGGTTATGTTACGTTATAGACGAATATAATGTTCCCACAGAGAAGTAGGGGCCGATACGTCAGGAATGTTGTAGAATACTGCATCCGAGATGATAGCCTGCATTAGGTTAGGATATATAACGCTATAGACGTATATAATATTCCAACCGAGATGTACGGGACGTCACGAACGCGATTCTGTAAAACATTACCAGCGAGTGGCAGGATGTGTTAAGTTAGGTTGTGATACGTTATAGACATATATAATGTTCCCACCGTGAAGTTGGGCCGATACGCCAGGAATGTTGTAAAATACTACATCCGAGATGATAGCCTGCCTTAGGTTAGGATATATAACGCTATAGACGTATATAATATTCCAACCGAGATGTACGGGACGACACGAACGCGATTCTGTAAAACATTACCAGCGAGGGGCTAAATGGGTTAGGTTAGAATGTGATACGTTATAGACGTGTATAATGTTCCCACCGAGAAGTAGGGGCCGATACGCCAGGAATGTTGTAAAATACTACATCCGAGATGATAGCCTGCCTTACGTTAGGATATATATCGCTGTAGACGTATATAAAGTCCCAACAGAGACGTACGGGACGACAGGAACGGGATTCTGTAAAACATTACCAGCGAGGGGCTAAATGGGTTAGGTTAGAATGTGATACGTTATAGACGTGTATAATGTTCCCACCGAGAAGTAGGGGCCGATACGCCAGGAATGTTGTAAAATACTACATCCGAGATGATAGCCTGCCTTACGTTAGGATATATATCGCTGTAGACGTATATAAAGTCCCAACAGAGACGTACGGGACGACAGGAACGGGATTCTGTATCACATTACCAGAGAGCGGCTAGATGGGTTAGGTTAGGTTGTGATACGTTATAGAGGTATATAATGTTCCCACCGAGAAGTAGGGGCCGATATGCCAGGAATGTTTTAAAATACTGCATCCGAGATGATAGCCTGCCTTAAGCTAGGATATATAACGCTATAGACGTATATAATATCCCAATCGAGACGTACGGGACGTCACGAACGCGATTCTGTAAAATGTTACCAGCGAGGGGCTAGATGGGTTAGGTTAGGTTATATTACGTTATAGACGAATATAATGATGCCACCGAGAAGTAGGTGCCGATACGCCGGGAATGTAGTAAAATACTACATCCGAGATGTTAGCCTACCTTACGTTAGGATATATATCCCTGTAGACGTTTATAACGTCCCAACCGAGACGTACGGGACCAAACGAACGGGATTCTGTAAAACATTACCAGCGAGGGGCTAGATGGGTTAGGTTAGGTTATGTTACGTTATAGACGAATATAATGTTCGCACAGAGAAGTAGGGGCCGATACGTCAGGAATGTTGTAAAATACTACATCCGAGACGATAGCCTGCCTTAGGTTAGGATATATATCGCTATGGTCGTATATAATATTCCAACCGAGATGTACGGGACGTCACTAACGAGGTTCTGTAAAACATTACCAGCGAGGGCCTAGATGTGTTAGGTTAGGTTATATTACGTTATAGACCTATATAATGTTCCCATCGCGATGTAGGGGCCGATACGCCAGGAATGTTGTAGAATACTGCATCCGAGATGATAGCCTGCATTAGGTTAGGATATATAACGCTATCGACGTATATAATATTCCAACCGAGATGTACGGGACGACACGAACGCGATTCTGTAAACATTACCAGCGAGGGGCTAGATGGGTTAGGTTAGGATGTGATACGTTATAGACGTATATAATGTTCCCACCGAGAAGTAGGGGCCGATATGCCAGGAATGTTTTAAAATACTGCATCCGAGATGATAGCCTGCCTTAAGCTAGGATATATAACGCTATAGACGTATATAATATTCCAACCGAGATGTACGGCACGGCACGAACGGGATTCTGTAAAATGTTACCAGCGAGGGGCTAGATGGGTTAGGTTAGGTTATATTACGTTATAGACCTATATAATGTTCCCACCGAGAAGTACGGGCCGATACGCCAGGAATGTTGTTGAATACTACATCCAAGATGATAGCCTGCCTTAGATAAGGATATATAACGCTATAGACGTATATAATATTCCAACCGAGATGTACGGGACGGCACGAACGGGATTCTGTAAAACATTACCAGCGAGGGGCTAGATGTGTCAGGTTAGGTTATATTACGTTATAGAGGAATATAATGTTCCCACCCAGAAGTAGGGGCCGATACGCCAGGAATGTTGTAAAATACAACATCCGAGATGTCTGCCTGCCTTACGTTAGGGATATATATCGCTGTAGACGTTTATAATGTCCCAACCGAGAGGTACGGGACGACAGGAACGGGATTCTGTAAAATGTTACCAGCGAGGGGCTAGATGTGTTGGGTTAGGTTATATTACGTTATAGACCTATGTAATGTTCCCACCGAGAAGTAGGGGCCGATACGCAAGGAATGTTGTAGATTACTGCATCCGAGATGATGGCCTGCCTTAGGTTAGGATATATAACGCTATAGACGTATATAATATCCCAATCGAGACGCACGGAACGTCACGCACGCGATTCTGTAAAACATTACCAGCGAGGGGCTAAATGGGTTAGGTTAGGTTGTGATACGTTATAGAGGTATATAATGTTCCCACCGAGAAGTAGGGGCCGATATGCCAGGAATGTTTTAAAATACTGCATCCGAGATGATAGCCTGCCTTAAGCTAGGATATATAACGCTATAGACGTATATAATATCCCAATCGAGACGTACGGGACGTCACGAACGCGATTCTGTAAAATGTTACCAGCGAGGGGCTAGATGGGTTAGGTTAGGTTATATTACGTTATAGACGAATATAATGATGCCACCGAGAAGTAGGTGCCGATACGCCGGGAATGTAGTAAAATACTACATCCGAGATGTTAGCCTACCTTACGTTAGGATATATATCCCTGTAGACGTTTATAATGTCCCAACCGAGACGTACGGGACCAAACGAACGGGATTCTGTAAAACATTACCAGCGAGGGGCTAGATGGGTTAGGTTAGGTTATGTTACGTTATAGACGAATATAATGTTCCCACAGAGAAGTAGGGGCCTATACGTCAGGAATGTTGTAAAATACTACATCCGAGACGATAGCCTGCCTTAGGTTAGGATATATATCGCTATAGTCGTATATAATATTCCAACCGAGATGTGCGGGACGTCACTAACGAGGTTCTGTAAAACATTACCAGCGAGGGCCTAGATGTGTTAGGTTAGGTTATATTACGTTATAGACCTATATAATGTTCCCACCGCGAAGTAGGGGCCGATACGCCAGGAATGTTGTAGAATACTACATCCAAGATGATAGCCTGCCTTAGATAAGGATATATAACGCTATAGACGTATATAATATTCCAACCGAGATGTACGGGACGACACGAACGCGATTCTGTAAACATTACCAGCGAGGGGCTAGATGGGTTAGGTTAGGATGTGATACGTTATAGACGTATATAATGTTCCCACCGAGAAGTAGGGGCCGATATGCCAGGAATGTTTTAAAATACTGCATCCGAGATGATAGCCTGCCTTAAGCTAGGATATATAACGCTATAGACGTATATAATATTCCAACCGAGATGTACGGCACGGCACGAACGGGATTCTGTAAAATGTTACCAGCGAGGGGCTAGATGGGTTAGGTTAGGTTATATTACGTTATAGACCTATATAATGTTCCCACCGAGAAGTACGGGCCGATACGCCAGGAATGTTGTTGAATACTACATCCAAGATGATAGCCTGCCTTAGATAAGGATATATAACGCTATAGACGTATATAATATTCCAACCGAGATGTACGGGACGGCACGAACGGGATTCTGTAAAACATTACCAGCGAGGGGCTAGATGTGTCAGGTTAGGTTATATTACGTTATAGACCTATATAATGTTCCCATCGCGATGTAGGGGCCGATACGCCAGGAATGTTGTAGAATACTGCATCCGAGATGATAGCCTGCATTAGGTTAGGATATATAACGCTATCGACGTATATAATATTCCAACCGAGATGTACGGGACGACACGAACGCGATTCTGTAAACATTACCAGCGAGGGGCTAGATGGGTTAGGTTAGGATGTGATACGTTATAGACGTATATAATGTTCCCACCGAGAAGTAGGGGCCGATATGCCAGGAATGTTTTAAAATACTGCATCCGAGATGATAGCCTGCCTTAAGCTAGGATATATAACGCTATAGACGTATATAATATTCCAACCGAGATGTACGGCACGGCACGAACGGGATTCTGTAAAATGTTACCAGCGAGGGGCTAGATGGGTTAGGTTAGGTTATATTACGTTATAGACCTATATAATGTTCCCACCGAGAAGTACGGGCCGATACGCCAGGAATGTTGTTGAATACTACATCCAAGATGATAGCCTGCCTTAGATAAGGATATATAACGCTATAGACGTATATAATATTCCAACCGAGATGTACGGGACGGCACGAACGGGATTCTGTAAAACATTACCAGCGAGGGGCTAGATGTGTCAGGTTAGGTTATATTACGTTATAGAGGAATATAATGTTCCCACCCAGAAGTAGGGGCCGATACGCCAGGAATGTTGTAAAATACAACATCCGAGATGTCTGCCTGCCTTACGTTAGGGATATATATCGATGTAGACGTTTATAATGTCCCAACCGAGAGGTACGGGACGACAGGAACGGGATTCTGTAAAATGTTACCAGCGAGGGGCTAGATGTGTTGGGTTAGGTTATATTACGTTATAGACCTATGTAATGTTCCCACCGAGAAGTAGGGGCCGATACGCAAGGAATGTTGTAGATTACTGCATCCGAGATGATGGCCTGCCTTAGGTTAGGATATATAACGCTATAGACGTATATAATATCCCAATCGAGACGTACGGAACGTCACGCACGCGATTCTGTAAAACATTACCAGCGAGGGGCTAAATGGGTTAGGTTAGGTTGTGATACGTTATAGAGGTATATAATGTTCCCACCGAGAAGTAGGGGCCGATATGCCAGGAATGTTTTAAAATACTGCATCCGAGATGATAGCCTGCCTTAAGCTAGGATATATAACGCTATAGACGTATATAATATCCCAATCGAGACGTACGGGACGTCACGAACGCGATTCTGTAAAATGTTACCAGCGAGGGGCTAGATGGGTTAGGTTAGGTTATATTACGTTATAGACGAATATAATGATGCCACCGAGAAGTAGGTGCCGATACGCCGGGAATGTAGTAAAATACTACATCCGAGATGTTAGCCTACCTTACGTTAGGATATATATCCCTGTAGACGTTTATAATGTCCCAACCGAGACGTACGGGACCAAACGAACGGGATTCTGTAAAACATTACCAGCGAGGGGCTAGATGGGTTAGGTTAGGTTATGTTACGTTATAGACGAATATAATGTTCCCACAGAGAAGTAGGGGCCTATACGTCAGGAATGTTGTAAAATACTACATCCGAGACGATAGCCTGCCTTAGGTTAGGATATATATCGCTATAGTCGTATATAATATTCCAACCGAGATGTGCGGGACGTCACTAACGAGGTTCTGTAAAACATTACCAGCGAGGGCCTAGATGTGTTAGGTTAGGTTATATTACGTTATAGACCTATATAATGTTCCCACCGCGAAGTAGGGGCCGATACGCCAGGAATGTTGTAGAATACTGCATCCGAGATGATAGCCTGCATTAGGTTAGGATATATAACGCTATCGACGTATATAATATTCCAACCGAGATGTACGGGACGACACGAACGCGATTCTGTAAACATTACCAGCGAGGGGCTAGATGGGTTAGGTTAGGATGTGATACGTTATTGACGTATATAATGTTCCCACCGAGAAGTAGGGGCCGATATGCCAGGAATGTTTTAAAATACTGCATCCGAGATGATAGCCTGCCTTAAGCTAGGATATATAACGCTATAGACGTATATAATATTCCAACCGAGATGTACGGCACGGCACGAACGGGATTCTGTAAAATGTTACCAGCGAGGGGCTAGATGGGTTAGGTTAGGTTATATTACGTTATAGACCTATATAATGTTCCCACCGAGAAGTACGGGCCGATACGCCAGGAATGTTGTTGAATACTACATCCAAGATGATAGCCTGCCTTAGATAAGGATATATAACGCTATAGACGTATATAATATTCCAACCGAGATGTACGGGACGGCACGAACGGGATTCTGTAAAACATTACCAGCGAGGGGCTAGATGTGTCAGGTTAGGTTATATTACGTTATAGAGGAATATAATGTTCCCACCCAGAAGTAGGGGCCGATACGCCAGGAATGTTGTAAAATACAACATCCGAGATGTCTGCCTGCCTTACGTTAGGATATATATCGCTGTAGACGTTTATAATGTCCCAACCGAGAGGTACGGGACGACAGGAACGGGATTCTGTAAAATGTTACCAGCGAGGGGCTAGATGTGTTGGGTTAGGTTATATTACGTTATAGACCTATGTAATGTTCCCACCGAGAAGTAGGGGCCGATACGCAAGGAATGTTGTAGATTACTGCATCCGAGATGATGGCCTGCCTTAGGTTAGGATATATAACGCTATAGACGTATATAATATCCCAATCGAGACGTACGGAACGTCACGCACGCGATTCTGTAGAACATTACCAGCGAGGGGCTAAATTGGTTAGGTTAGGTTGTGATACGTTATAGAGGTATATAATGTTCCCACCGAGAAGTAGGGGCCGATATGCCAGGAATGTTTTAAAATACTGCATCCGAGATGATAGCCTGCCTTAAGCTAGGATATATAACGCTATAGACGTATATAATATCCCAATCGAGACGTACGGGACGTCACGAACGCGATTCTGTAAAATGTTACCAGCGAGGGGCTAGATGGGTTAGGTTAGGTTATATTACGTTATAGACGAATATAATGATGCCACCGAGAAGTAGGTGCCGATACGCCGGGAATGTAGTAAAATACTACATCCGAGATGTTAGCCTACCTTACGTTAGGATATATATCCCTGTAGACGTTTATAATGTCCCAACCGAGACGTACGGGACCAAACGAACGGGATTCTGTAAAACATTACCAGCGAGGGGCTAGATGGGTTAGGTTAGGTTATGTTACGTTATAGACGAATATAATGTTCCCACAGAGAAGTAGGGGCCTATACGTCAGGAATGTTGTAAAATACTACATCCGAGACGATAGCCTGCCTTAGGTTAGGATATATATCGCTATAGTCGTATATAATATTCCAACCGAGATGTGCGGGACGTCACTAACGAGGTTCTGTAAAACATTACCAGCGAGGGCCTAGATGTGTTAGGTTAGGTGATATTACGTTATAGACCTATATAATGTTCCCACCGCGAAGTAGGGGCCGATACGCCAGGAATGTTGTAGAATACTACATCCAAGATGATAGCCTGCCTTAGATAAGGATATATAACGCTATAGACGTATATAATATTCCAACCGAGATGTACGGGACGGCACGAACGGGATTCTGTAAAACATTACCAGCGAGGGGCTAGATGTGTTAGGTTAGGTTATATTACATTATAGACGAATATAATGTTCCCACCCAGAAGTAGGGGCCGATACGCCAGGAATGTTGTAGATTACTGCATCCGAGATGATGGCCTGCCTTAGGTTAGGATATATAACGCTATAGACGTATATAATATCCCAATCGAGACGTACGGAACGTCACGAACGCGATTCTGTAAAACATTACCAGCGAGGGGCTAAATGGGTTAGGTTAGGATGTGATACGTTATAGACGTGTATAATGTTCCCACCCAGAAGTAGGGGCCGATACGCCAGGAATGTTGTAAAATACTACATCCGAGATGATAGCCTGCCTTAGGTTAGGATATATAACGCTATAGACGTATATAATATTCCAACCGAGATGTACGGGACGACACGAACGCGATTCTGTAAAACATTACCAGCGAGGGGCTAAATGGGTTAGGTTAGAATGTGATACGTTATAGACGTGTATAATGTTCCCACCGAGAAGTAGGGGCCGATACGCCAGGAATGTTGTAAAATACTACATCCGAGATGATAGCCTGCCCTACGTTAGGATATATATCGCTGTAGACGTATATAAAGTCCCAACAGAGACGTACGGGACGACAGGAACGGGATTCTGTAAAACATTACCAGCGAGGGGCTAAATGGGTTAGGTTAGAATGTGATACGTTATAGACGTGTATAATGTTCCCACCGAGAAGTAGGGGCCGATACGCCAGGAATGTTGTAAAATACTACATCCGAGATGATAGCCTGCCTTACGTTAGGATATATATCGCTGTAGACGTATATA
The DNA here is from genome assembly GCA_963969225.1 of Xylocopa violacea. Taxonomy (NCBI): domain Eukaryota; kingdom Metazoa; phylum Arthropoda; class Insecta; order Hymenoptera; family Apidae; genus Xylocopa; species Xylocopa violacea. The sequence goes on from CAXAJV010000015.1 coordinate 1,315,342, forward strand.
AAGTCCCAACAGAGACGTACGGGACGACAGGAACGGGATTCTGTAAAACATTACCAGCGAGGGGCTAAATGGGTTAGGTTAGAATGTGATACGTTATAGACGTGTATAATGTTCCCACCGAGAAGTAGGGGCCGATACGCCAGGAATGTTGTAAAATACTACATCCGAGATGATAGCCTGCCTTACGTTAGGATATATATCGCTGTAGACGTATATAAAGTCCCAACAGAGACGTACGGGACGACAGGAACGGGATTCTGTAAAACATTACCAGCGAGGGGCTAGATGGGTTAGGCTAGGTTGTGATACGTTATAGGCGTATATAATGTTCCCACCGAGAAGTAGGGGCCGATATGCCAGGAATGTTGTAAAATACTGCATCCGAGATGATGGCCTGCCTTAGGTTAGGATATATATCGTTGTAGACGTATATAATATCCCAACCGAGATGTACGGGACGACACGAACGCGATTCTGTAAACATTACCAGCGAGGGGTTAGATGGGTTAGGTTAGGATGTGATACGTTATAGACGTATATAATGTTCCCACCGAGAAGTAGGGGCCGATATGCCAGGAATGTTTTAAAATACTGCATCCGAGATGATAGCCTGCCTTAAGCTAGGATATATACCGCTATAGACGTATATAATATCCCAATCGAGACGTACGGGACGACACGAACGCGATTCTGTAAAATGTTACCAGCGAGGGGCTAGATGGGTTAGGTTAGGTTATATTACGTTATAGACGAATATAATGATCCCACCGAGAAGTAGGGGCCGATACGCCGGGAATGTAGTAAAATACTAAATCCGAGATGTTAGCCTATCTTACGTTAGGATATATATCCCTGTAGACGTTTATAATGTCCCAACCGAGACGTACGGGACGAAACGAACGGGATTCTGTAAAACATTACCAGCGAGGGTCTAGATGGATTAGGTTAGGTTATGTTACGTTATAGACGAATATAATGTTCCCACAGAGAAGTAGGGGCCGATACGTCAGGAATGTTGTAAAATACTACATCCGAGATGATAGCCTGCCTTAGGTTAGGATATATATCGCTGTAGACGTATATAACGTCCCAACCGAGACGTACGGGACGAAACGAACGGGATTCTGTAAAACATTACCAGCCAGGGCCTAGATGTGTTAGGTTAGGATATATTCCGTTATAGACGAATATAATGTTCCCATCGAGAAGTAGGGGCCGGTATGCCAGGAATGTTGTAAAATACAGCATCCGAGATGATGGCCTGCCATAGGTTAGGATATATAACGCTATAGACGTATTTAATATCCCAATCGAGACGTACGGAACGACACGAACGGGATTCTGTAAAACATTACCAGCGAGGGGCTAGATGTGTTATGTTAGGTTATATTACGTTATTGACCTATATAATGTTCCCACCCAGAAGTAGGGGCCGATACGCCAGGAATGATGTAAAATACTACATCCGACATGTTCGCCTGCTTTACGTTAGGATATATATCGCTGTAGACGTATATAATATTCCAACCGAGATGTACGGGACGACACGAACGCGATTCTGTAAACATTACCAGCGAGGGGTTAGATGGGTTAGGTTAGGATGTGATACGTTATAGACGAATATAATGTTCCCACAGAGAAGTAGGGGCCGATACGTCAGGAATGTTGTAGAATACTGCATCCGAGATGATAGCCTGCCTTAGGTTAGGATATATATCGCTATAGACGTATATAATATACCAACCGAGATGTACGGGACGTCACTAACGAGGTTCTGTAAAACATTACCAGCGAGGGCCTAGATGTGTTAGGTTAGGTTATATTACGTTATACACCTATATAATGTTCCCACCGCGAAGTAGGGGCCGATAGGCCAGGAATGTTGTAGAATACTGCATCCGAGATGATAGCCTGCATTAGGTTAGGATATATAACGCTATAGACGTATATAATATTCCAACCGAGATGTACGGGACGTCACGAACGCGATTCTGTAAAACATTACCAGCGAGGGGCTAAATGGGTTAGGTTAGGATGTGATACGTTATAGACGTGTATAATGTTCCCACCGAGAAGTAGGGGCCGATACGCCAGGAATGTTATAAAATACTACATCCGAGATGATAGCCTGCCTTACGTTAGGATATATATCGCTGTAGACGTATATAAAGTCCCAACCGAGACGTACGGGACGACAGGAACGGGATTCTGTAAAACATTACCAGCGAGGGGCTAGATGGGTTAGGTTAGGATGTGATACGTTATAGACGAATATAATGTTCCCACAGAGAAGTAGGTGCCGATACGTCAGGAATGTTGTAGAATACTGCATCCGAGATGATAGCCTGCCTTAGGTTAGGATATATATCGCTATAGACGTATATAATATACCAACCGAGATGTACGGGACGTCACTAACGAGGTTCTGTAAAACATTACCAGCGAGGGCCTAGATGTGTTAGGTTAGGTTATATTACGTTATAGACCTATATAATGTTCCCACCGCGAAGTAGGGGCCGATAGGCCAGGAATGTTGTAGAATACTGCATCGGAGATGATAGCCTGCATTAGGTTAGGATATATAACGCTATAGACGTATATAATATTCCAACCGAGATGTACGGGACGGCACGAACGGGATTCTGTAAAACATTACCAGCGAGGGGCTAGATGTGTTAGGTTAGGTTATATTACGTTATAGACGAATATAATGTTCCCACCCAGAAGTAGGGGCCGATACGCCAGGAATGTTGTAAAATACAACATCCGCGATGATAGCCTGCCTTAGGTTAGGATATATAACGCTATAGACGTATTTAATATCCCAATAGAGACGTACGGAACGACACGAACGCGATTCTGTAAAACATAACCAGCGAGGGGCTAGATGTGATAGGTTAGGTTATATTACGTTATAGACCTATGTAATGTTCCCACCGAGAAGTAGGGGCCGATACGCCAGGAATGTTGTAGATTACTGCATCCGAGATGATGGCCTGCCTTAGGTTAGGATATATAACGCTATAGACGTATATAATATCCCAATCGATACGTACGGAACGTCACGAACGCGATTCTGTAAAACATTACCAGCGAGGGGCTAGATGTGTTAGGTTAGGTTATATTACGTTATAGACGAATATAATGTTCCCACCCAGAAGTAGGGGCCGATACGCCAGGAATGTTGTAAAATACAACATCCGAGATGTCAGCCTGCCTTACGTTAGGATATATATCGCTGTAGACGTTTATAATGTCCCAACCGAGAGGTACGGGACGACAGGAGCGGGATTCTGTAAAACATTACCAGCGAGGGGCAGGATGTGTTAGGTTAGGTTGTGATACGTTATAGACATATATAATGTTCCCACCGTGAAGTTGGGCCGATACGCCAGGAATGTTGTAAAATACTACATCCGAGATGATAGCCTGCCTTAGGTTAGGATATATAACGCTATAGACGTATATAATATTCCAACCGAGATGTACGGGACGACACGAACGCGATTCTGTAAAACATTACCAGCGAGGGGCTAAATGGGTTAGGTTAGAATGTGATACGTTATAGACGTGTATAATGTTCCCACCGAGAAGTAGGGGCCGATACGCCAGGAATGTTGTAAAATACTACATCCGAGATGATAGCCTGCCTTACGTTAGGATATATATCGTTGTAGACGTATATAATATCCCAACCGAGATGTACGGGACGACACGAACGCGATTCTGTAAACATTACCAGCGAGGGGCTAGATGGGTTAGGTTAGGATGTGATACGTTATAGACGTATATAATGTTCCCACCGAGAAGTAGGGGCCGATATGCCAGGAATGTTTTAAAATACTGCATCCGAGATGATAGCCTGCCTTAAGCTAGGATATATAACGCTATAGACGTATATAATATTCCAACCGAGATGTACGGCACGGCACGAACGGGATTCTGTAAAATGTTACCAGCGAGGGGCTAGATGGGTTAGGTTAGGTTATATTACGTTATAGACCTATATAATGTTCCCACCGAGAAGTACGGGCCGATACGCCAGGAATGTTGTTGAATACTACATCCAAGATGATAGCCTGCCTTAGATAAGGATATATAACGCTATAGACGTATATAATATTCCAACCGAGATGTACGGGACGGCACGAACGGGATTCTGTAAAACATTACCAGCGAGGGGCTAGATGTGTCAGGTTAGGTTATATTACGTTATAGACGAATATAATGTTCCCACCCAGAAGTAGGGGCCGATACGCCAGGAATGTTGTAAAATACAACATCCGAGATGTCAGCCTGCCTTACGTTAGGATATATATCGCTGTAGACGTTTATAATGTCCCAACCGAGAGGTACGGGACGACAGGAACGGGATTCTGTAAAATGTTACCAGCGAGGGGCTAGATGTGTTGGGTTAGGTTATATTACGTTATAGACCTATGTAATGTTCCCACCGAGAAGTAGGGGCCATTACGCAAGGAATGTTGTAGATTACTGCATCCGAGATGATGGCCTGCCTTAGGTTAGGATATATAACGCTATAGACGTATATAATATCCCAATCGAGACGTACGGAACGTCACGCACGCGATTCTGTAAAACATTACCAGCGAGGGGCTAAATGGGTTAGGTTAGGTTGTGATACGTTATAGAGGTATATAATGTTCCCACCGAGAAGTAGGGGCCGATATGCCAGGAATGTTTTAAAATACTGCATCCGAGATGATAGCCTGCCTTAAGCTAGGATATATAACGCTATAGACGTATATAATATCCCAATCGAGACGTACGGGACGTCACGAACGCGATTCTGTAAAATGTTACCAGCGAGGGGCTAGATGGGTTAGGTTAGGTTATATTACGTTATAGACGAATATAATGATGCCACCGAGAAGTAGGTGCCGATACGCCGGGAATGTAGTAAAATACTACATCCGAGATGTTAGCCTACCTTACGTTAGGATATATATCCCTGTAGACGTTTATAATGTCCCAACCGAGACGTACGGGACCAAACGAACGGGATTCTGTAAAACATTACCAGCGAGGGGCTAGATGGGTTAGGTTAGGTTATGTTACGTTATAGACGAATATAATGTTCCCACAGAGAAGTAGGGGCCTATACGTCAGGAATGTTGTAAAATACTACATCCGAGACGATAGCCTGCCTTAGGTTAGGATATATATCGCTATAGTCGTATATAATATTCCAACCGAGATGTGCGGGACGTCACTAACGAGGTTCTGTAAAACATTACCAGCGAGGGCCTAGATGTGTTAGGTTAGGTTATATTACGTTATAGACCTATATAATGTTCCCACCGCGAAGTAGGGGCCGATACGCCAGGAATGTTGTAGAATACTACATCCAAGATGATAGCCTGCCTTAGATAAGGATATATAACGCTATAGACGTATATAATATTCCAACCGAGATGTACGGGACGGCACGAACGGGATTCTGTAAAACATTACCAGCGAGGGGCTAGATGTGTTAGGTTAGGTTATATTACGTTATAGACGAATATAATGTTCCCACCCAGAAGTAGGGGCCGATACGCCAGGAATGTTGTAAAATACAACATCCGAGATGATAGCCTGCCTTAGGTTAGGATATATAACGCTATAGACGTATATAATATTCCAATCGAGATGTACGGGACGACACGAACGCGATTCTGTAAAACATTACCAGCGAGGGGCTAGATGTGTTAGGTTAGGTTATATTACATTATAGACGAATATAATGTTCCCACCCAGAAGTAGGGGCCGATACGCCAGGAATGTTGTAAAATACTACATCCGAGATGATAGCCTGCCTTAGGTTAGGATATATAACGCTATAGACGTATATAATATTCCAACCGAGATGTACGGGACGACACGAACGCGATTCTGTAAAACATTACCAGCTAGGGGCTAAATGGGTTAGGTTAGAATGTGATACGTTATAGACGTGTATAATGTTCCCACCGAGAAGTAGGGGCCGATACGCCAGGAATGTTGTAAAATACTACATCCGAGATGATAGCCTGCCCTACGTTAGGATATATATCGCTGTAGACGTATATAAAGTCCCAACAGAGACGTACGGGACGACAGGAACGGGATTCTGTAAAACATTACCAGCGAGGGGCTAGATGGGTTAGGCTAGGTTGTGATACGTTATAGGCGTATATAATGTTCCCACCGAGAAGTAGGGGCCGATATGCCAGGAATGTTTTAAAATACTGCATCCGAGATGATAGCCTGCCTTAAGCTAGGATATATAACGCTATTGACGTATATAATATCCCAATCGAGACGTACGGGACGACACGAACGCGATTCTGTAAAATGTTACCAGCGAGGGGCTAGATGGGTTAGGTTAGGTTATATTACGTTATAGACGAATATAATGATCCCACCGAGAAGTAGGGGCCGATACGCCGGGAATGTAGTAAAATACTACATCCGAGATGTTAGCCTACCTTACGTTAGGATATATATCCCTGTAGACGTTTATAATGTCCCAACCGAGACGTACGGGACGAAACGAACGGGATTCTGTAAAACATTACCAGCGAGGGGCTAGATGGATTAGGTTAGGTTATGTTACGTTATAGACGAATATAATGTTCCCACAGAGAAGTAGGGGCCGATACGTCAGGAATGTTGTAGAATACTGCATCCGAGATGATAGCCTGCATTAGGTTAGGATATATAACGCTATAGACGTATATAATATTCCAACCGAGATGTACGGGACGTCACGAACGCGATTCTGTAAAACATTACCAGCGAGTGGCAGGATGTGTTAAGTTAGGTTGTGATACGTTATAGACATATATAATGTTCCCACCGTGAAGTTGGGCCGATACGCCAGGAATGTTGTAAAATACTACATCCGAGATGATAGCCTGCCTTAGGTTAGGATATATAACGCTATAGACGTATATAATATTCCAACCGAGATGTACGGGACGACACGAACGCGATTCTGTAAAACATTACCAGCGAGGGGCTAAATGGGTTAGGTTAGAATGTGATACGTTATAGACGTGTATAATGTTCCCACCGAGAAGTAGGGGCCGATACGCCAGGAATGTTGTAAAATACTACATCCGAGATGATAGCCTGCCTTACGTTAGGATATATATCGCTGTAGACGTATATAAAGTCCCAACAGAGACGTACGGGACGACAGGAACGGGATTCTGTAAAACATTACCAGCGAGGGGCTAAATGGGTTAGGTTAGAATGTGATACGTTATAGACGTGTATAATGTTCCCACCGAGAAGTAGGGGCCGATACGCCAGGAATGTTGTAAAATACTACATCCGAGATGATAGCCTGCCTTACGTTAGGATATATATCGCTGTAGACGTATATAAAGTCCCAACAGAGACGTACGGGACGACAGGAACGGGATTCTGTAAAACATTACCAGCGAGGGGCTAGATGGGTTAGGCTAGGTTGTGATACGTTATAGGCGTATATAATGTTCCCACCGAGAAGTAGGGGCCGATATGCCAGGAATGTTGTAAAATACTGCATCCGAGATGATGGCCTGCCTTAGGTTAGGATATATATCGTTGTAGACGTATATAATATCCCAACCGAGATGTACGGGACGACACGAACGCGATTCTGTAAACATTACCAGCGAGGGGTTAGATGGGTTAGGTTAGGATGTGATACGTTATAGACGTATATAATGTTCCCACCGAGAAGTAGGGGCCGATATGCCAGGAATGTTTTAAAATACTGCATCCGAGATGATAGCCTGCCTTAAGCTAGGATATATACCGCTATAGACGTATATAATATCCCAATCGAGACGTACGGGACGACACGAACGCGATTCTGTAAAATGTTACCAGCGAGGGGCTAGATGGGTTAGGTTAGGTTATATTACGTTATAGACGAATATAATGATCCCACCGAGAAGTAGGGGCCGATACGCCGGGAATGTAGTAAAATACTAAATCCGAGATGTTAGCCTATCTTACGTTAGGATATATATCCCTGTAGACGTTTATAATGTCCCAACCGAGACGTACGGGACGAAACGAACGGGATTCTGTAAAACATTACCAGCGAGGGTCTAGATGGATTAGGTTAGGTTATGTTACGTTATAGACGAATATAATGTTCCCACAGAGAAGTAGGGGCCGATACGTCAGGAATGTTGTAAAATACTACATCCGAGATGATAGCCTGCCTTAGGTTAGGATATATATCGCTGTAGACGTATATAACGTCCCAACCGAGACGTACGGGACGAAACGAACGGGATTCTGTAAAACATTACCAGCCAGGGCCTAGATGTGTTAGGTTAGGATATATTCCGTTATAGACGAATATAATGTTCCCATCGAGAAGTAGGGGCCGGTATGCCAGGAATGTTGTAAAATACAGCATCCGAGATGATGGCCTGCCATAGGTTAGGATATATAACGCTATAGACGTATTTAATATCCCAATCGAGACGTACGGAACGACACGAACGGGATTCTGTAAAACATTACCAGCGAGGGGCTAGATGTGTTATGTTAGGTTATATTACGTTATTGACCTATATAATGTTCCCACCCAGAAGTAGGGGCCGATACGCCAGGAATGATGTAAAATACTACATCCGACATGTTCGCCTGCTTTACGTTAGGATATATATCGCTGTAGACGTATATAATATTCCAACCGAGATGTACGGGACGACACGAACGCGATTCTGTAAACATTACCAGCGAGGGGTTAGATGGGTTAGGTTAGGATGTGATACGTTATAGACGAATATAATGTTCCCACAGAGAAGTAGGGGCCGATACGTCAGGAATGTTGTAGAATACTGCATCCGAGATGATAGCCTGCCTTAGGTTAGGATATATATCGCTATAGACGTATATAATATACCAACCGAGATGTACGGGACGTCACTAACGAGGTTCTGTAAAACATTACCAGCGAGGGCCTAGATGTGTTAGGTTAGGTTATATTACGTTATACACCTATATAATGTTCCCACCGCGAAGTAGGGGCCGATAGGCCAGGAATGTTGTAGAATACTGCATCCGAGATGATAGCCTGCATTAGGTTAGGATATATAACGCTATAGACGTATATAATATTCCAACCGAGATGTACGGGACGTCACGAACGCGATTCTGTAAAACATTACCAGCGAGGGGCTAAATGGGTTAGGTTAGGATGTGATACGTTATAGACGTGTATAATGTTCCCACCGAGAAGTAGGGGCCGATACGCCAGGAATGTTATAAAATACTACATCCGAGATGATAGCCTGCCTTACGTTAGGATATATATCGCTGTAGACGTATATAAAGTCCCAACCGAGACGTACGGGACGACAGGAACGGGATTCTGTAAAACATTACCAGCGAGGGGCTAGATGGGTTAGGTTAGGATGTGATACGTTATAGACGAATATAATGTTCCCACAGAGAAGTAGGGGCCGATACGTCAGGAATGTTGTAGAATACTGCATCCGAGATGATAGCCTGCCTTAGGTTAGGATATATATCGCTATAGACGTATATAATATACCAACCGAGATGTACGGGACGTCACTAACGAGGTTCTGTAAAACATTACCAGCGAGGGCCTAGATGTGTTAGGTTAGGTTATATTACGTTATAGACCTATATAATGTTCCCACCGCGAAGTAGGGGCCGATAGGCCAGGAATGTTGTAGAATACTGCATCGGAGATGATAGCCTGCATTAGGTTAGGATATATAACGCTATAGACGTATATAATATTCCAACCGAGATGTACGGGACGGCACGAACGGGATTCTGTAAAACATTACCAGCGAGGGGCTAGATGTGTTAGGTTAGGTTATATTACGTTATAGACGAATATAATGTTCCCACCCAGAAGTAGGGGCCGATACGCCAGGAATGTTGTAAAATACAACATCCGCGATGATAGCCTGCCTTAGGTTAGGATATATAACGCTATAGACGTATTTAATATCCCAATAGAGACGTACGGAACGACACGAACGCGATTCTGTAAAACATAACCAGCGAGGGGCTAGATGTGATAGGTTAGGTTATATTACGTTATAGACCTATGTAATGTTCCCACCGAGAAGTAGGGGCCGATACGCCAGGAATGTTGTAGATTACTGCATCCGAGATGATGGCCTGCCTTAGGTTAGGATATATAACGCTATAGACGTATATAATATCCCAATCGATACGTACGGAACGTCACGAACGCGATTCTGTAAAACATTACCAGCGAGGGGCTAGATGTGTTAGGTTAGGTTATATTACGTTATAGACGAATATAATGTTCCCACCCAGAAGTAGGGGCCGATACGCCAGGAATGTTGTAAAATACAACATCCGAGATGTCAGCCTGCCTTACGTTAGGATATATATCGCTGTAGACGTTTATAATGTCCCAACCGAGAGGTACGGGACGACAGGAGCGGGATTCTGTAAAACATTACCAGCGAGGGGCAGGATGTGTTAGGTTAGGTTGTGATACGTTATAGACATATATAATGTTCCCACCGTGAAGTTGGGCCGATACGCCAGGAATGTTGTAAAATACTACATCCGAGATGATAGCCTGACTTAGGTTAGGATATATAACGCTATAGACGTATATAATATTCCAACCGAGATGTACGGGACGACACGAACGCGATTCTGTAAAACATTACCAGCGAGGGGCTAAATGGGTTAGGTTAGAATGTGATACGTTATAGACGTGTATAATGTTCCCACCGAGAAGTAGGGGCCGATACGCCAGGAATGTTGTAAAATACTACATCCGAGATGATAGCCTGCCTTACGTTAGGATATATATCGTTGTAGACGTATATAATATCCCAACCGAGATGTACGGGACGACACGAACGCGATTCTGTAAACATTACCAGCGAGGGGCTAGATGGGTTAGGTTAGGATGTGATACGTTATAGACGTATATAATGTTCCCACCGAGAAGTAGGGGCCGATATGCCAGGAATGTTTTAAAATACTGCATCCGAGATGATAGCCTGCCTTAAGCTAGGATATATAACGCTATAGACGTATATAATATTCCAACCGAGATGTACGGCACGGCACGAACGGGATTCTGTAAAATGTTACCAGCGAGGGGCTAGATGGGTTAGGTTAGGTTATATTACGTTATAGACCTATATAATGTTCCCACCGAGAAGTACGGGCCGATACGCCAGGAATGTTGTTGAATACTACATCCAAGATGATAGCCTGCCTTAGATAAGGATATATAACGCTATAGACGTATATAATATTCCAACCGAGATGTACGGGACGGCACGAACGGGATTCTGTAAAACATTACCAGCGAGGGGCTAGATGTGTCAGGTTAGGTTATATTACGTTATAGACGAATATAATGTTCCCACCCAGAAGTAGGGGCCGATACGCCAGGAATGTTGTAAAATACAACATCCGAGATGTCAGCCTGCCTTACGTTAGGATATATATCGCTGTAGACGTTTATAATGTCCCAACCGAGAGGTACGGGACGACAGGAACGGGATTCTGTAAAATGTTACCAGCGAGGGGCTAGATGTGTTGGGTTAGGTTATATTACGTTATAGACCTATGTAATGTTCCCACCGAGAAGTAGGGGCCATTACGCAAGGAATGTTGTAGATTACTGCATCCGAGATGATGGCCTGCCTTAGGTTAGGATATATAACGCTATAGACGTATATAATATCCCAATCGAGACGTACGGAACGTCACGCACGCGATTCTGTAAAACATTACCAGCGAGGGGCTAAATGGGTTAGGTTAGGTTGTGATACGTTATAGAGGTATATAATGTTCCCACCGAGAAGTAGGGGCCGATATGCCAGGAATGTTTTAAAATACTGCATCCGAGATGATAGCCTGCCTTAAGCTAGGATATATAACGCTATAGACGTATATAATATCCCAATCGAGACGTACGGGACGTCACGAACGCGATTCTGTAAAATGTTACCAGCGAGGGGCTAGATGGGTTAGGTTAGGTTATATTACGTTATAGACGAATATAATGATGCCACCGAGAAGTAGGTGCCGATACGCCGGGAATGTAGTAAAATACTACATCCGAGATGTTAGCCTACCTTACGTTAGGATATATATCCCTGTAGACGTTTATAATGTCCCAACCGAGACGTACGGGACCAAACGAACGGGATTCTGTAAAACATTACCAGCGAGGGGCTAGATGGGTTAGGTTAGGTTATGTTACGTTATAGACGAATATAATGTTCCCACAGAGAAGTAGGGGCCTATACGTCAGGAATGTTGTAAAATACTACATCCGAGACGATAGCCTGCCTTAGGTTAGGATATATATCGCTATAGTCGTATATAATATTCCAACCGAGATGTGCGGGACGTCACTAACGAGGTTCTGTAAAACATTACCAGCGAGGGCCTAGATGTGTTAGGTTAGGTTATATTACGTTATAGACCTATATAATGTTCCCACCGCGAAGTAGGGGCCGATACGCCAGGAATGTTGTAGAATACTACATCCAAGATGATAGCCTGCCTTAGATAAGGATATATAACGCTATAGACGTATATAATATTCCAACCGAGATGTACGGGACGGCACGAACGTGATTCTGTAAAACATTACCAGCGAGGGGCTAGATGTGTTAGGTTAGGTTATATTACGTTATAGACGAATATAATGTTCCCACCCAGAAGTAGGGGCCGATACGCCAGGAATGTTGTAAAATACAACATCCGAGATGATAGCCTGCCTTAGGTTAGGATATATAACGCTATAGACGTATATAATATTCCAATCGAGATGTACGGGACGACACGAACGCGATTCTGTAAAACATTACCAGCGAGGGGCTAGATGTGTTAGGTTAGGTTATATTACATTATAGACGAATATAATGTTCCCACCCAGAAGTAGGGGCCGATACGCCAGGAATGTTGTAGATTACTGCATCCGAGATGATGGCCTGCCTTAGGTTAGGATATATAACGCTATAGACGTATATAATATCCCAATCGAGACGTACGGAACGTCACGAACGCGATTCTGTAAAACATTACCAGCGAGGGGCTAAATGGGTTAGGTTAGGATGTGATACGTTATAGACGTGTATAATGTTCCCACCCAGAAGTAGGGGCCGATACGCCAGGAATGTTGTAAAATACTACATCCGAGATGATAGCCTGCCTTAGGTTAGGATATATAACGCTATAGACGTATATAATATCCCAATCGAGACGTACGGGACGACACGAACGCGATTCTGTAAAATGTTACCAGCGAGGGGCTAGATGGGTTAGGTTAGGTTATATTACGTTATAGACGAATATAATGATCCCACCGAGAAGTAGGGGCCGATACGCCGGGAATGTAGTAAAATACTACATCCGAGATGTTAGCCTACCTTACGTTAGGATATATATCCCTGTAGACGTTTATAATGTCCCAACCGAGACGTACGGGACGAAACGAACGGGATTCTGTAAAACATTACCAGCGAGGGGCTAGATGGATTAGGTTAGGTTATGTTACGTTATAGACGAATATAATGTTCCCACAGAGAAGTAGGGGCCGATACGTCAGGAATGTTGTAGAATACTGCATCCGAGATGATAGCCTACATTAGGTTAGGATATATAACGCTATAGACGTATATAATATTCCAACCGAGATGTACGGGACGTCACGAACGCGATTCTGTAAAACATTACCAGCGAGTGGCAGGATGTGTTAAGTTAGGTTGTGATACGTTATAGACATATATAATGTTCCCACCGTGAAGTTGGGCCGATACGCCAGGAATGTTGTAAAATACTACATCCGAGATGATAGCCTGCCTTAGGTTAGGATATATAACGCTATAGACGTATATAATATTCCAACCGAGATGTACGGGACGACACGAACGCGATTCTGTAAAACATTACCAGCGAGGGGCTAAATGGGTTAGGTTAGAATGTGATACGTTATAGACGTGTATAATGTTCCCACCGAGAAGTAGGGGCTGATACGCCAGGAATGTTGTAAAATACTACATCCGAGATGATAGCCTGCCCTACGTTAGGATAAATATCGCTGTAGACGTATATAAAGTCCCAACAGAGACGTACGGGACGACAGGAACGGGATTCTGTAAAACATTACCAGCGAGGGGCTAAATGGGTTAGGTTAGAATGTGATACGTTATAGACGTGTATAATGTTCCCACCGAGAAGTAGGGGCCGATACGCCAGGAATGTTGTAAAATACTACATCCGAGATGATAGCCTGCCTTACGTTAGGATATATATCGCTGTAGACGTATATAAAGTCCCAACAGAGACGTACGGGACGACAGGAACGGGATTCTGTAAAACATTACCAGCGAGGGGCTAGATGGGTTAGGCTAGGTTGTGATACGTTATAGGCGTATATAATGTTCCCACCGAGAAGTAGGGGCCGATATGCCAGGAATGTTGTAAAATACTGCATCCGAGATGATGGCCTGCCTTAGGTTAGGATATATATCGTTGTAGACGTATATAATATCCCAACCGAGATGTACGGGACGACACGAACGCGATTCTGTAAACATTACCAGCGAGGGGTTAGATGGGTTAGGTTAGGATGTGATACGTTATAGACGTATATAATGTTCCCACCGAGAAGTAGGGGCCGATATGCCAGGAATGTTTTAAAATACTGCATCCGAGATGATAGCCTGCCTTAAGCTAGGATATATACCGCTATAGACGTATATAATATCCCAATCGAGACGTACGGGACGACACGAACGCGATTCTGTAAAATGTTACCAGCGAGGGGCTAGATGGGTTAGGTTAGGTTATATTACGTTATAGACGAATATAATGATCCCACCGAGAAGTAGGGGCCGATACGCCGGGAATGTAGTAAAATACTAAATCCGAGATGTTAGCCTATCTTACGTTAGGATATATATCCCTGTAGACGTTTATAATGTCCCAACCGAGACGTACGGGACGAAACGAACGGGATTCTGTAAAACATTACCAGCGAGGGTCTAGATGGATTAGGTTAGGTTATGTTACGTTATAGACGAATATAATGTTCCCACAGAGAAGTAGGGGCCGATACGTCAGGAATGTTGTAAAATACTACATCCGAGATGATAGCCTGCCTTAGGTTAGGATATATATCGCTGTAGACGTATATAACGTCCCAACCGAGACGTACGGGACGAAACGAACGGGATTCTGTAAAACATTACCAGCCAGGGCCTAGATGTGTTAGGTTAGGATATATTCCGTTATAGACGAATATAATGTTCCCATCGAGAAGTAGGGGCCGGTATGCCAGGAATGTTGTAAAATACAGCATCCGAGATGATGGCCTGCCATAGGTTAGGATATATAACGCTATAGACGTATTTAATATCCCAATCGAGACGTACGGAACGACACGAACGGGATTCTGTAAAACATTACCAGCGAGGGGCTAGATGTGTTATGTTAGGTTATATTACGTTATTGACCTATATAATGTTCCCACCCAGAAGTAGGGGCCGATACGCCAGGAATGATGTAAAATACTACATCCGACATGTTCGCCTGCTTTACGTTAGGATATATATCGCTGTAGACGTATATAATATTCCAACCGAGATGTACGGGACGACACGAACGCGATTCTGTAAACATTACCAGCGAGGGGTTAGATGGGTTAGGTTAGGATGTGATACGTTATAGACGAATATAATGTTCCCACAGAGAAGTAGGGGCCGATACGTCAGGAATGTTGTAGAATACTGCATCCGAGATGATAGCCTGCCTTAGGTTAGGATATATATCGCTATAGACGTATATAATATACCAACCGAGATGTACGGGACGTCACTAACGAGGTTCTGTAAAACATTACCAGCGAGGGCCTAGATGTGTTAGGTTAGGTTATATTACGTTATACACCTATATAATGTTCCCACCGCGAAGTAGGGGCCGATAGGCCAGGAATGTTGTAGAATACTGCATCCGAGATGATAGCCTGCATTAGGTTAGGATATATAACGCTATAGACGTATATAATATTCCAACCGAGATGTACGGGACGTCACGAACGCGATTCTGTAAAACATTACCAGCGAGGGGCTAAATGGGTTAGGTTAGGATGTGATACGTTATAGACGTGTATAATGTTCCCACCGAGAAGTAGGGGCCGTTACGCCAGGAATGTTATAAAATACTACATCCGAGATGATAGCCTGCCTTACGTTAGGATATATATCGCTGTAGACGTATATAAAGTCCCAACCGAGACGTACGGGACGACAGGAACGGGATTCTGTAAAACATTACCAGCGAGGGGCTAGATGGGTTAGGTTAGGATGTGATACGTTATAGACGAATATAATGTTCCCACAGAGAAGTAGGGGCCGATACGTCAGGAATGTTGTAGAATACTGCATCCGAGATGATAGCCTGCCTTAGGTTAGGATATATATCGCTATAGACGTATATAATATACCAACCGAGATGTACGGGACGTCACTAACGAGGTTCTGTAAAACATTACCAGCGAGGGCCTAGATGTGTTAGGTTAGGTTATATTACGTTATAGACCTATATAATGTTCCCACCGCGAAGTAGGGGCCGATAGGCCAGGAATGTTGTAGAATACTGCATCGGAGATGATAGCCTGCATTAGGTTAGGATATATAACGCTATAGACGTATATAATATTCCAACCGAGATGTACGGGACGGCACGAACGGGATTCTGTAAAACATTACCAGCGAGGGGCTAGATGTGTTAGGTTAGGTTATATTACGTTATAGACGAATATAATGTTCCCACCCAGAAGTAGGGGCCGATACGCCAGGAATGTTGTAAAATACAACATCCGCGATGATAGCCTGCCTTAGGTTAGGATATATAACGCTATAGACGTATTTAATATCCCAATAGAGACGTACGGAACGACACGAACGCGATTCTGTAAAACATAACCAGCGAGGGGCTAGATGTGATAGGTTAGGTTATATTACGTTATAGACCTATGTAATGTTCCCACCGAGAAGTAGGGGCCGATACGCCAGGAATGTTGTAGATTACTGCATCCGAGATGATGGCCTGCCTTAGGTTAGGATATATAACGCTATAGACGTATATAATATCCCAATCGATACGTACGGAACGTCACGAACGCGATTCTGTAAAACATTACCAGCGAGGGGCTAGATGTGTTAGGTTAGGTTATATTACGTTATAGACGAATATAATGTTCCCACCCAGAAGTAGGGGCCGATACGCCAGGAATGTTGTAAAATACAACATCCGAGATGTCAGCCTGCCTTACGTTAGGATATATATCGCTGTAGACGTTTATAATGTCCCAACCGAGAGGTACGGGACGACAGGAGCGGGATTCTGTAAAACATTACCAGCGAGGGGCAGGATGTGTTAGGTTAGGTTGTGATACGTTATAGACATATATAATGTTCCCACCGTGAAGTTGGGCCGATACGCCAGGAATGTTGTAAAATACTACATCCGAGATGATAGCCTGCCTTAGGTTAGGATATATAACGCTATAGACGTATATAATATTCCAACCGAGATGTACGGGACGACACGAACGCGATTCTGTAAAACATTACCAGCGAGGGGCTAAATGGGTTAGGTTAGAATGTGATACGTTATAGACGTGTATAATGTTCCCACCGAGAAGTAGGGGCCGATACGCCAGGAATGTTGTAAAATACTACATCCGAGATGATAGCCTGCCTTACGTTAGGATATATATCGTTGTAGACGTATATAATATCCCAACCGAGATGTACGGGACGACACGAACGCGATTCTGTAAACATTACCAGCGAGGGGCTAGATGGGTTAGGTTAGGATGTGATACGTTATAGACGTATATAATGTTCCCACCGAGAAGTAGGGGCCGATATGCCAGGAATGTTTTAAAATACTGCATCCGAGATGATAGCCTGCCTTAAGCTAGGATATATAACGCTATAGACGTATATAATATTCCAACCGAGATGTACGGCACGGCACGAACGGGATTCTGTAAAATGTTACCAGCGAGGGGCTAGATGGGTTAGGTTAGGTTATATTACGTTATAGACCTATATAATGTTCCCACCGAGAAGTACGGGCCGATACGCCAGGAATGTTGTTGAATACTACATCCAAGATGATAGCCTGCCTTAGATAAGGATATATAACGCTATAGACGTATATAATATTCCAACCGAGATGTACGGGACGGCACGAACGGGATTCTGTAAAACATTACCAGCGAGGGGCTAGATGTGTCAGGTTAGGTTATATTACGTTATAGACGAATATAATGTTCCCACCCAGAAGTAGGGGCCGATACGCCAGGAATGTTGTAAAATACAACATCCGAGATGTCAGCCTGCCTTACGTTAGGATATATATCGCTGTAGACGTTTATAATGTCCCAACCGAGAGGTACGGGACGACAGGAACGGGATTCTGTAAAATGTTACCAGCGAGGGGCTAGATGTGTTGGGTTAGGTTATATTACGTTATAGACCTATGTAATGTTCCCACCGAGAAGTAGGGGCCATTACGCAAGGAATGTTGTAGATTACTGCATCCGAGATGATGGCCTGCCTTAGGTTAGGATATATAACGCTATAGACGTATATAATATCCCAATCGAGACGTACGGAACGTCACGCACGCGATTCTGTAAAACATTACCAGCGAGGGGCTAAATGGGTTAGGTTAGGTTGTGATACGTTATAGAGGTATATAATGTTCCCACCGAGAAGTAGGGGCCGATATGCCAGGAATGTTTTAAAATACTGCATCCGAGATGATAGCCTGCCTTAAGCTAGGATATATAACGCTATAGACGTATATAATATCCCAATCGAGACGTACGGGACGTCACGAACGCGATTCTGTAAAATGTTACCAGCGAGGGGCTAGATGGGTTAGGTTAGGTTATATTACGTTATAGACGAATATAATGATGCCACCGAGAAGTAGGTGCCGATACGCCGGGAATGTAGTAAAATACTACATCCGAGATGTTAGCCTACCTTACGTTAGGATATATATCCCTGTAGACGTTTATAATGTCCCAACCGAGACGTACGGGACCAAACGAACGGGATTCTGTAAAACATTACCAGCGAGGGGCTAGATGGGTTAGGTTAGGTTATGTTACGTTATAGACGAATATAATGTTCCCACAGAGAAGTAGGGGCCTATACGTCAGGAATGTTGTAAAATACTACATCCGAGACGATAGCCTGCCTTAGGTTAGGATATATATCGCTATAGTCGTATATAATATTCCAACCGAGATGTGCGGGACGTCACTAACGAGGTTCTGTAAAACATTACCAGCGAGGGCCTAGATGTGTTAGGTTAGGTTATATTACGTTATAGACCTATATAATGTTCCCACCGCGAAGTAGGGGCCGATACGCCAGGAATGTTGTAGAATACTACATCCAAGATGATAGCCTGCCTTAGATAAGGATATATAACGCTATAGACGTATATAATATTCCAACCGAGATGTACGGGACGGCACGAACGGGATTCTGTAAAACATTACCAGCGAGGGGCTAGATGTGTTAGGTTAGGTTATATTACGTTATAGACGAATATAATGTTCCCACCCAGAAGTAGGGGCCGATACGCCAGGAATGTTGTAAAATACAACATCCGAGATGATAGCCTGCCTTAGGTTAGGATATATAACGCTATAGACGTATATAATATTCCAATCGAGATGTACGGGACGACACGAACGCGATTCTGTAAAACATTACCAGCGAGGGGCTAGATGTGTTAGGTTAGGTTATATTACATTATAGACGAATATAATGTTCCCACCCAGAAGTAGGGGCCGATACGCCAGGAATGTTGTAGATTACTGCATCCGAGATGATGGCCTGCCTTAGGTTAGGATATATAACGCTATAGACGTATATAATATCCCAATCGAGACGTACGGAACGTCACGAACGCGATTCTGTAAAACATTACCAGCGAGGGGCTAAATGGGTTAGGTTAGGATGTGATACGTTATAGACGTGTATAATGTTCCCACCCAGAAGTAGGGGCCGATACGCCAGGAATGTTGTAAAATACTACATCCGAGATGATAGCCTGCCTTAGGTTAGGATATATAACGCTATAGACGTATATAATATCCCAATCGAGACGTACGGGACGACACGAACGCGATTCTGTAAAATGTTACCAGCGAGGGGCTAGATGGGTTAGGTTAGGTTATATTACGTTATAGACGAATATAATGATCCCACCGAGAAGTAGGGGCCGATACGCCGGGAATGTAGTAAAATACTACATCCGAGATGTTAGCCTACCTTACGTTAGGATATATATCCCTGTAGACGTTTATAATGTCCCAACCGAGACGTACGGGACGAAACGAACGGGATTCTGTAAAACATTACCAGCGAGGGGCTAGATGGATTAGGTTAGGTTATGTTACGTTATAGACGAATATAATGTTCCCACAGAGAAGTAGGGGCCGATACGTCAGGAATGTTGTAGAATACTGCATCCGAGATGATAGCCTACATTAGGTTAGGATATATAACGCTATAGACGTATATAATATTCCAACCGAGATGTACGGGACGTCACGAACGCGATTCTGTAAAACATTACCAGCGAGTGGCAGGATGTGTTAAGTTAGGTTGTGATACGTTATAGACATATATAATGTTCCCACCGTGAAGTTGGGCCGATACGCCAGGAATGTTGTAAAATACTACATCCGAGATGATAGCCTGCCTTAGGTTAGGATATATAACGCTATAGACGTATATAATATTCCAACCGAGATGTACGGGACGACACGAACGCGATTCTGTAAAACATTACCAGCGAGGGGCTAAATGGGTTAGGTTAGAATGTGATACGTTATAGACGTGTATAATGTTCCCACCGAGAAGTAGGGGCTGATACGCCAGGAATGTTGTAAAATACTACATCCGAGATGATAGCCTGCCCTACGTTAGGATAAATATCGCTGTAGACGTATATAAAGTCCCAACAGAGACGTACGGGACGACAGGAACGGGATTCTGTAATACATTACCAGCGAGGGGCTAGATGGGTTAGGCTAGGTTGTGATACGTTATAGGCGTATATAATCTTCCCACCGAGAAGTAGGGGCCGATATGCCAGGAATGTTGTAAAATACTGCATCCGAGATGATGGCCTGCCTTAGGTTAGGATATATATCGTTGTAGACGTATATAATATCCCAACCGAGATGTACGGGACGACACGAACGCGATTCTGTAAACATTACCAGCGAGGGGTTAGATGGGTTAGGTTAGGATGTGATACGTTATAGACGTATATAATGTTCCCACCGAGAAGTAGGGGCCGATATGCCAGGAATGTTTTAAAATACTGCATCCGAGATGATAGCCTGCCTTAAGCTAGGATATATACCGCTATAGACGTATATAATATCCCAATCGAGACGTACGGGACGACAGGAACGCGATTCTGTAAAATGTTACCAGCGAGGGGCTAGATGGGTTAGGTTAGGTTATATTACGTTATAGACGAATATAATGATCCCACCGAGAAGTAGGGGCCGATACGCCGGGAATGTAGTAAAATACTAAATCCGAGATGTTAGCCTACCTTACGTTAGGATATATATCCCTGTAGACGTTTATAATGTCCCAACCGAGACGTACGGGACGAAACGAACGGGATTCTGTAAAACATTACCAGCGAGGGTCTAGATGGATTAGGTTATGTTATGTTACGTTATAGACGAATATAATGTTCCCACAGAGAAGTAGGGGCCGATACGTCAGGAATGTTGTAAAATACTACATCCGAGATGATAGCCTGCCTTAGGTTAGGATATATATCGCTGTAGACGTATATAACGTCCCAACCGAGACGTACGGGACGAAACGAACGGGATTCTGTAAAACATTACCAGCCAGGGCCTAGATGTGTTAGGTTAGGATATATTCCGTTATAGACGAATATAATGTTCCCATCGAGAAGTAGGGGCCGATGTGCCAGGAATGTTGTAAAATACAGCATCCGAGATGATGGCCTGCCATAGGTTAGGATATATAACGCTATAGACGTATTTAATATCCCAATCGAGACGTACGGAACGACACGAACGGGATTCTGTAAAACATTACCAGCGAGGGGCTAGATGTGTTATGTTAGGTTATATTACGTTATAGACCTATATAATGTTCCCACCCAGAAGTAGGGGCCGATACGCCAGGAATGATGTAAAATACTACATCCGACATGTTCGCCTGCTTTACGTTAGGATATATATCGCTGTAGACGTATATAATATTCCAACCGAGATGTACGGGACGACAGGAACGGGATTCTGTATCACATTACCAGAGAGGAGCTAGATGGGTTAGGTTAGGTTGTGATACGTTATAGAGGTATATAATGTTCCCACCGAAAAGTAGGGGCCGATATGCCAGGAATGTTTTAAAATACTGCAACCGAGATGATAGCCTGCCTTAAGCTAGGATATATAACGCTATAGACGTATATAATATCCCAATCGAGACGTACGGGACGACACGAACGGGATTCTGTAAAATGTTACCAGCGAGGGGCTAGATGGGTTAGGTTAGGTTATATTACGTTATAGACGAATATAATGATCCCACCGAGAAGTAGGGGCCGATACGCCGGGAATGTAGTAAAATACTACATCCGAGATGTTAGCCTACCTTACGTTAGGATATATATCCCTGTAGACGTTTGTAATGTCCCAACCGAGACGTACGGGACCAAACGAACGGGATTCTGTAAAACATTACCAGCGAGGGGCTAGATGGGTTAGGTTAGGTTATGTTACGTTATAGACGAATATAATGTTCCCACAGAGAAGTAGGGGCCGATACGCCAGGAATGTTGTAAAATACTACATCCGAGACGATAGCCTGCCTTAGGTTAGGATATATATCGCTATAGACGTATATAATATACCAACCGAGATGTACGGGACGTCACTAACGAGGTTCTTTAAAACATTACCAGCGAGGGCCTAGATGTGTTAGGTTAGGTTATATTACGTTATAGACCTATATAATGTTCCCACAGAGAAGTAGGGGCCGATACGTCAGGAATGTTGTAAAATACTACATCCGAGACGATAGCCTGCCTTAGGTTAGGATATATATCGCTATAGACGTATATAATATTCCAACCGAGATGTACGGGACGTCACTAACGGGGTTCTGTAAAACATTACCAGCGAGGGCCTAGATGTGTTAGGTTAGGTTATATTACGTTATAGACCTATATAATGTTCCCACCGCGAAGTAGGGGCCGATACGCCAGGAATGTTGTAGAATACTGCATCCGAGGTGATAGCCTGCATTAGGTTAGGATATATAACGCTATAGACGTACATAATATTCCAACCGAGATGTACGGGACGTCACGAACGAGATTCTGTAAAACATTACCAGCCAGGGCCTAGATGTGTTAGGTTAGGATATATTACGTTATAGCCGAATATAACGTTTCCACCGAGAAGTAGGGGCCGATACGCCAGGAATGTTGTAGAATACTACATCCAAGATGATAGCCTGCCTTAGATAAGGATATACAACGCTATAGACGTATATAATATTCCAACCGAGATGTACGGGACGGCACGAACGGGATTCTGTAAAACATTACCAGCGAGGGGCTAGATGTGTTAGGTTAGGTTATATTACGTTATAGACGAATATAATGTTCCAACCCAGAAGTAGGGGCCGATACGCCAGGAATGTTGTAAAATACAACATCCGCGATGATAGCCTGCCTTAGGTTAGGATATATAACGCTATAGACGTATTTAATATCCCAATAGAGACGTACGGAACGACACGAACGCGATTCTGTAAAACATAACCAGCGAGGGGATAGATGTGATAGGTTAGGTTATATTACGTTATAGACCTATGTAATGTTCCCACCGAGAAGTAGGGGCCGATACGCCAGGAATGTTGTAGATTACTGCATCCGAGATGATGGCCTGCCTTAGGTTAGGATATATAACGCTATAGACGTATATAATATCCCAATCGATACGTACGGAACGTCACGAACGCGATTCTGTAAAACATTACCAGCGAGGGGCTAGATGTGTTATGTTAGGTTATATTACGTTATAGACCTATATAATGTTCCCACCGAGAAGTAGGGGCCGATACGCCAGGAATGTTGTAGAATACTACATCCGAGATGATAGCCTGCCTTAGGTTAGGATATATAACGCTATAGACGTATATAATATTCCAACCGAGATGTACGGCACGGCACGAACGGGATTCTGTAAAATGTTACCAGCGAGGGGCTAGATGGGTTAGGTTAGGTTATATTACGTTATAGACCTATATAATGTTCCCACCGAGAAGTACGGGCCGATACGCCAGGAATGTTGTTGAATACTACATCCAAGATGATAGCCTGCCTTAGATAAGGATATATAACGCTATAGACGTATATAATATTCCAACCGAGATGTACGGGACGGCACGAACGGGATTCTGTAAAACATTACCAGCGAGGGGCTAGATGTGTTAGGTTAGGTTATATTACGTTATAGACGAATATAATGTTCCCACCCAGAAGTAGGAGCCGATACGCCAGGAATGTTGTAAAATACAACATCCGAGATGTCAGCCTGCCTTACGTTAGGATATATATCGCTGTAGAAGTTTATAATGTCCCAACCGAGAGGTACGGGACGACAGGAACGGGATTCTGTAAAACATTACCAGCGAGGGGCAGGATGTGTTAGGTTAGGTTGTGATACGTTATAGACATATATAATGTTCCCACCGTGAAGTTGGGCCGATACGCCAGGAATGTTGTAAAATACTACATCCGAGATGATAGCCTGCCTTAGGTTAGGATATATAACGCTATAGACGTATATAATATTCCAACCGAGATGTACGGGACGACACGAACGCGATTCTGTAAAACATTACCAGCGAGGGGCTAAATGGGTTAGGTTAGAATGTGATACGTTATAGACGTGTATAATGTTCCCACCGAGAAGTAGGGGCCGATACGCCAGGAATGTTGTAAAATACTACATCCGCGATGATAGCCTGCCTTACGTTAGGATATATATCGCTGTAGACGTATATAAAGTCCCAACAGAGACGTACGGGACGACAGGAACGGGATTCTGTAAAACATTACCAGCGAGGGGCTAGATGGGTTAGGCTAGGTTGTGATACGTTATAGGCGTATATAATGTTCCCACCGAGAAGTAGGGGCCGATATGCCAGGAATGTTGTAAAATACTGCATCCGAGATGATGGCCTGCCTTAGGTTAGGATATATATCGTTGTAGACGTATATAATATCCCAACCGAGATGTACGGGACGACACGAACGCGATTCTGTAAACATTACCAGCGAGGGGCTAGATGGGTTAGGTTAGGATGTGATACGTTATAGACGTATATAATGTTCCCACCGAGAAGTAGGGGCCGATATGCCAGGAATGTTTTAAAATACTGCATCCGAGATGATAGCCTGCCTTAAGCTAGGATATATAACGCTATAGACGTATATAATATCCCAATCGAGACGTACGGGACGACACGAACGCGATTCTGTAAAATGTTACCAGCGAGGGGCTAGATGGGTTAGGTTAGGTTATATTACGTTATAGACGAATATAATGATCCCACCGAGAAGTAGGGGCCGATACGCCGGGAATGTAGTAAAATACTACATCCGAGATGTTAGCCTACCTTACGTTAGGATATATATCCCTGTAGACGTATATAACGTCCCAACCGAGACGTACGGGACGAAACGAACGGGACTCTGTAAAACATTACCAGCCAGGGCCTAGATGTGTTAGGTTAGGATATATTTCGTTATAGACGAATATAATGTTCCCATCGAGAAGTAGGGGCCGATATGCCAGGAATGTTGTAAAATACAGCATCCGAGATGGTGGCCTGCCATAGGTTAGGATATATAACGCTATAGACGTATTTAATATCCCAATCGATACGTACGGAACGTCACGAACGCGATTCTGTAAAACATTACCAGCGAGGGGCTAGATGTGTTATGTTAGGTTATATTACGTTATAGACCTATATAATGTTCCCACCGAGAAGTAGGGGCCGATACGCCAGGAATGTTGTAGAATACTACATCCGAGATGATAGCCTGCCTTAGGTTAGGATATATAACGCTATAGACGTATATAATATTCCAATCGAGACGTACGGAACGTCACGCACGCGATTCTGTAAAACATTACCAGCGAGGGGCTAAATGGGTTAGGTTAGGTTGTGATACGTTATAGAGGTATATAATGTTCCCACCGAGAAGTAGGGGCCGATATGCCAGGAATGTTTTAAAATACTGCATCCGAGATGATAGCCTGCCTTAAGCTAGGATATATAACGCTATAGACGTATATAATATCCCAATCGAGACGTACGGGACGTCACGAACGCGATTCTGTAAAATGTTACCAGCGAGGGGCTAGATGGGTTAGGTTAGGTTATATTACGTTATAGACGAATATAATGATGCCACCGAGAAGTAGGTGCCGATACGCCGGGAATGTAGTAAAATACTACATCCGAGATGTTAGCCTACCTTACGTTAGGATATATATCCCTGTAGACGTTTATAATGTCCCAACCGAGACGTACGGGACCAAACGAACGGGATTCTGTAAAACATTACCAGCGAGGGGCTAGATGGGTTAGGTTAGGTTATGTTACGTTATAGACGAATATAATGTTCCCACAGAGAAGTAGGGGCCTATACGTCAGGAATGTTGTAAAATACTACATCCGAGACGATAGCCTGCCTTAGGTTAGGATATATATCGCTATAGTCGTATATAATATTCCAACCGAGATGTGCGGGACGTCACTAACGAGGTTCTGTAAAACATTACCAGCGAGGGCCTAGATGTGTTAGGTTAGGTTATATTACGTTATAGACCTATATAATGTTCCCACCGCGAAGTAGGGGCCGATACGCCAGGAATGTTGTAGAATACTACATCCAAGATGATAGCCTGCCTTAGATAAGGATATATAACGCTATAGACGTATATAATATTCCAACCGAGATGTACGGGACGGCACGAACGGGATTCTGTAAAACATTACCAGCGAGGGGCTAGATGTGTTAGGTTAGGTTATATTACGTTATAGACGAATATAATGTTCCCACCCAGAAGTAGGGGCCGATACGCCAGGAATGTTGTAAAATACAACATCCGAGATGATAGCCTGCCTTAGGTTAGGATATATAACGCTATAGACGTATATAATATTCCAATCGAGATGTACGGGACGACACGAACGCGATTCTGTAAAACATTACCAGCGAGGGGCTAGATGTGTTAGGTTAGGTTATATTACATTATAGACGAATATAATGTTCCCACCCAGAAGTAGGGGCCGATACGCCAGGAATGTTGTAGATTACTGCATCCGAGATGATGGCCTGCCTTAGGTTAGGATATATAACGCTATAGACGTATATAATATCCCAATCGAGACGTACGGAACGTCACGAACGCGATTCTGTAAAACA
The DNA here is from genome assembly GCA_963969225.1 of Xylocopa violacea. Classification (NCBI taxonomy): domain Eukaryota; kingdom Metazoa; phylum Arthropoda; class Insecta; order Hymenoptera; family Apidae; genus Xylocopa; species Xylocopa violacea. Next base: position 1,342,933 of record CAXAJV010000015.1, read on the forward strand.
TTACCAGCGAGGGGCTAGATGGGTTAGGCTAGGTTGTGATACGTTATAGGCGTATATAATGTTCCCACCGAGAAGTAGGGGCCGATATGCCAGGAATGTTGTAAAATACTGCATCCGAGATGATGGCCTGCCTTAGGTTAGGATATATATCGTTGTAGACGTATATAATATCCCAACCGAGATGTACGGGACGACACGAACGCGATTCTGTAAACATTACCAGCGAGGGGCTAGATGGGTTAGGTTAGGATGTGATACGTTATAGACGTATATAATGTTCCCACCGAGAAGTAGGGGCCGATATGCCAGGAATGTTTCAAAATACAGCATCCGAGATGATGGCCTGCCATAGGTTAGGATATATAACGCTATAGACGTATTTAATATCCCAATCGAGACGTACGGAACGACACGAACGCGATTCTGTAAAACATTACCAGCGAGGGGCTGGATGTGTTAGGTTAGGTTATATTACGAAATAGACGTATATAATGTTCCCACCGAGAAGTAGGGGCCGATACGCCAGGAATGTTGTAGATTACTGCATCCGAGATGATGGCCTGCCTTAGGTTAGGATATATAACGCTATAGACGTATATAATATCCCAATCGAGACGTACGGAACGTCACGAACGCGATTCTGTAAAACATTACCAGCGAGGGGCTAGATGTGTTATGTTAGGTTATATTACGTTATAGACGAATATAATGTTCCCACCCAGAAGTAGGGGCCGATACGCCAGGAATGATGTAAAATACTACATCCGACATGTTAGCCTGCTTTACGTTAGGATATATATCGCTGTAGACGTATATAATATTCCAACCGAGATGTACGGGACGACAGGAACGGGATTCTGTATCACATTACCAGAGAGGAGCTAGATGGGTTAGGTTAGGTTGTGATACGTTATAGAGGTATATAATGTTCCCACCGAAAAGTAGGGGCCGATATGCCAGGAATGTTTTAAAATACTGCAACCGAGATGATAGCCTGCCTTAAGCTAGGATATATAACGCTATAGACGTATATAATATCCCAATCGAGACGTACGGGACGACACGAACGCGATTCTGTAAAATGTTACCAGCGAGGGGCTAGATGGGTTAGGTTAGGTTATATTACGTTATAGACGAATATAATGTTCCCACAGAGAAGTAGGGGCCGATACGTCAGGAATGTTGTAAAATACTACATCCGAGACGATAGACTGCCTTAGGTTAGGATATATATCGCTATAGACGTATATAATATACCAACCGAGATGTACGGGACGTCACTAACGAGGTTCCTTAAAACATTACCAGCGAGGGCCTAGATGTGTTAGGTTAGGTTATATTACGTTATAGACCTATATAATGTTCCCACCGCGAAGTAGGGGCCGATACGCCAGGAATGTTGTAGAATACTGCATCCGAGATGATAGCCTGCATTAGGTTAGGATATATAACGCTATAGACGTATATAATATTCCAACCGAGATGTACGGGACGTCACGAACGAGATTCTGTAAAACATTACCAGCCAGGGCCTAAATGTGTTAGGTTAGGATATATTACGTTATAGCCGAATATAATGTTCCCACCGAGAAGTAGGGGCCGATATGCCAGGAATGTTGTAAAATACTGCATCCGAGATGATGGCCTGCCTTAGGCTAGGATATATAACGCTATAGACGTATTTAATATCCCAATCGAGACGTACGGAACGACACGAACGCGATTCTGTAAAACATTACCAGCGAGTGGCTAGATGTGTTAGGTTAGGTTATATTACGTTATAGACCTATGTAATGTTCCCACCGAGAAGTAGGGGCCGATACGCAAGGAATGTTGTAGATTACTGCATCCGAGATGATGGCCTGCCTTAGGTTAGGATATATAACGCTATAGACGTATATAATATTCCAACCGAGATGTACGGGACGACACGAACGCGATTCTGTAAAACATTACCAGCGAGGGGCTAAATGGGTTAGGTTAGAATGTGATACGTTATAGACGTGTATAATGTTCCCACCGAGAAGTAGGGGCCGATACGCCAGGAATGTTGTAAAATACTACATCCGAGATGATAGCCTGCCCTACGTTAGGATATATATCGCTGTAGACGTATATAAAGTCCCAACAGAGATGTACGGGACGACAGGAACGGGATTCTGTAAAACATTACCAGCGAGGGGCTAGATGGGTTAGGCTAGGTTGTGATACGTTATAGGCGTATATAATGTTCCCACCGAGAAGTAGGGGCCGATATGCCAGGAATGTTGTAAAATACTGCATCCGAGATGATGGCCTGCCTTAGGTTAGGATATATATCGTTGTAGACGTATATAATATCCCAACCGAGATGTACGGGACGACACGAACGCGATTCTGTAAACATTACCAGCGAGGGGCTAGATGGGTTAGGTTAGGATGTGATACGTTATAGACGTATATAATGTTCCCACCGAGAAGTAGGGGCCGATATGCCAGGAATGTTTCAAAATACTGCATCCGAGATGATAGCCTGCCTTAAGCTAGGATATATAACGCTATAGACGTATATAATATCCCAATCGAGACGTACGGGACGACACGAACGCGATTCTGTAAAATGTTACCAGCGAGGGGCTAGATGGGTTAGGTTAGGTTATATTACGTTATAGACGAATATAATGATCCCACCGAGAAGTAGGGGCCGATACGCCGGGAATGTAGTAAAATACTACATCCGAGATGTTAGCCTACCTTACGTTAGGATATATATCCCTGTAGACGTTTATAATGTCCCAACCGAGACGTACGGGACGAAACGAACGGGATTCTGTAAAACATTACCAGCGAGGGGCTAGATGGATTAGGTTAGGTTATGTTACGTTATAGACGAATATAATGTTCCCACAGAGAAGTAGGGGCCGATACGTCAGGAATGTTGTAAAATACTACATCCGAGATGATAGCCTGCCTTAGGTTAGGATATATATCGCTGTAGACATATATAACGTCCCAACCGAGACGTACGGGACGAAACGAACGGGATTCTGTAAAACATTACCAGCCAGGGCCTAGATGTGTTAGGTTAGGATATATTTCGTTATAGACGAATATAATGTTCCCATCGAGAAGTAGGGGCCGATATGCCAGGAATGTTGTAAAATACAGCATCCGAGATGATGGCCTGCCATAGGTTAGGATATATAACGCTATAGACGTATTTAATATCCCAATCGAGACGTACGGAACGACACGAACGCGATTCTGTAAAACATTACCAGCGAGGGGCTGGATGTGTTAGGTTAGGTTATATTACGAAATAGACGTATATAATGTTCCCACCGAGAAGTAGGGGCCGATACGCCAGGAATGTTGTAGATTACTGCATCCGAGATGATGGCCTGCCTTAGGTTAGGATATATAACGCTATAGACGTATATAATATCCCAATCGAGACGTACGGAACGTCACGAACGCGATTCTGTAAAACATTACCAGCGAGGGGCTAGATGTGTTATGTTAGGTTATATTACGTTATAGACGAATATAATGTTCCCACCCAGAAGTAGGGGCCGATACGCCAGGAATGATGTAAAATACTACATCCGACATGTTAGCCTGCTTTACGTTAGGATATATATCGCTGTAGACGTATATAATATTCCAACCGAGATGTACGGGACGACAGGAACGGGATTCTGTATCACATTACCAGAGAGGAGCTAGATGGGTTAGGTTAGGTTGTGATACGTTATAGAGGTATATAATGTTCCCACCGAAAAGTAGGGGCCGATATGCCAGGAATGTTTTAAAATACTGCAACCGAGATGATAGCCTGCCTTAAGCTAGGATATGTAACGCTATAGACGTATATAATATCCCAATCGAGACGTACGGGACGACACGAACGCGATTCTGTAAAATGTTACCAGCGAGGGGCTAGATGGGTTAGGTTAGGTTATATTACGTTATAGACGAATATAATGTTCCCACAGAGAAGTAGGGGCCGATACGTCAGGAATGTTGTAAAATACTACATCCGAGACGATAGACTGCCTTAGGTTAGGATATATATCGCTATAGACGTATATAATATACCAACCGAGATGTACGGGACGTCACTAACGAGGTTCTGTAAAACATTACCAGCGAGGGCCTAGATGTGTTAGGTTAGGTTATATTACGTTATAGACCTATATAATGTTCCCACCGCGAAGTAGGGGCCGATACGCCAGGAATGTTGTAGAATACTGCATCCGAGATGATAGCCTGCATTAGGTTAGGATATATAACGCTATAGACGTATATAATATTCCAACCGAGATGTACGGGACGTCACGAACGAGATTCTGTAAAACATTACCAGCCAGGGCCTAAATGTGTTAGGTTAGGATATATTACGTTATAGCCGAATATAATGTTCCCACCGAGAAGTAGGGGCCGATATGCCAGGAATGTTGTAAAATACTGCATCCGAGATGATGGCCTGCCTTAGGCTAGGATATATAACGCTATAGACGTATTTAATATCCCAATCGAGACGTACGGAACGACACGAACGCGATTCTGTAAAACATTACCAGCGAGTGGCTAGATGTGTTAGGTTAGGTTATATTACGTTATAGACCTATGTAATGTTCCCACCGAGAAGTAGGGGCCGATACGCAAGGAATGTTGTAGATTACTGCATCCGAGATGATGGCCTGCCTTAGGTTAGGATATATAACGCTATAGACGTATATAATATCCCAATCGAGACGTACGGAACGTCACGAACGCGATTCTGTAAAACATTACCAGCGAGGGGCTAAATGGGTTAGGTTAGGATGTGATACGTTATAGACGTGTATAATGTTCCCACCGAGAAGTAGGGGCCGATACGCCAGGAATGTTATAAAATACTACATCCGAGATGATAGCCTGCCTTACGTTAGGATATATATCGCTGTAGACGTATATAAAGTCCCAACCGAGACGTACGGGACGACAGGAACGGGATTCTGTAAAACATTACCAGCGAGGGGCTAGATGGGTTAGGCTAGGTTGTGATACGTTATAGACGTATATAATGTTCCCACAGAGAAGTAGGGGCCGATACGTCAGGAATGTTGTAAAATACTACATCCGAGACGATAGCCTGCCTTAGGTTAGGATATATATCGCTATAGACGTATATAATATTCCAACCGAGATGTACGGGACGTCACTAACGGGGTTCTGTAAAACATTACCAGCGAGGGCCTAGATGTGTTAGGTTAGGTTATATTACGTTATAGACCTATATAATGTTCCCACCGCGAAGTAGGGGCCGATACGCCAGGAATGTTGTAGAATACTGCATCCGAGATGATAGCCTGCATTAGGTTAGGATATATAACGCTATAGACGTATATAATATTCCAACCGAGATGTACGGGACGTCACGAACGAGATTCTGTAAAACATTACCAGCCAGGGCCTAGATGTGTTAGGTTAGGATATATTACGTTATAGCCGAATATAATGTTTCCACCGAGAAGTAGGGGCCGATACGCCAGGAATGTTGTAGAATACTACATCCAAGATGATAGCCTGCCTTAGATAAGGATATATAACGCTATAGACGTATATAATATTCCAACCGAGATGTACGGGACGGCACGAACGGGATTCTGTAAAACATTACCAGCGAGGGGCTAGATGTGTTAGGTTAGGTTATATTACGTTATAGACGAATATAATGTTCCCACCCAGAAGTAGGGGCCGATACGCCAGGAATGTTGTAAAATACAACATCCGAGATGATAGCCTGCCTTAGGTTAGGATATATAACGCTATAGACGTATATAATATTCCAACCGAGATGTACGGCACGGCACGAACGGGATTCTGTAAAATGTTACCAGCGGGGGGCTAGATGGGTTAGGTTAGGTTATATTACGTTATAGACCTATATAATGTTCCCACCGAGAAGTACGGGCCGATACACCAGGAATGTTGTTGAATACTACATCAAGATGATAGCCTGCCTTAGATAAGGATATATAACGCTATAGACGTATATAATATTCCAACCGAGATGTACGGGACGGCACGAACGGGATTCTGTAAAACATTACCAGCGAGGGGCTAGATGTGTCAGGTTAGGTTATATTACGTTATAGACGAATATAATGTTCCCACCCAGAAGTAGGGGCCGATACGCCAGGAATGTTGTAAAATACAACATCCGAGATGTCAGCCTGCCTTACGTTAGGATATATATCGCTGTAGACGTTTATAATGTCCCAACCGAGAGGTACGGGACGACAGGAACGGGATTCTGTAAAACATTACCAGCGAGGGGCAGGATGTGTTAGGTTAGGTTGTGATACGTTATAGACATATATAATGTTCCCACCGTGAAGTTGGGCCGATACGCCAGGAATGTTGTAAAATACTACATCCGAGATGATAGCCTGCCTTAGGTTAGGATATATAACGCTATAGACGTATATAATATTCCAACCGAGATGTACGGGACGACACGAACGCGATTCTGTAAAACATTACCAGCGAGGGGCTAAATGGGTTAGGTTAGGATGTGATACGTTATAGACGTGTATAATGTTCCCACCGAGAAGTAGGGGCCGATACGCCAGGAATGTTGTAAAATACTACATCCGAGATGATAGCCTGCCTTACGTTAGGATATATAACGCTATAGACGTATATAATATCCCAATCGAGACGTACGGAACGTCACGAACGCGATTCTGTAAAACATTACCAGCCAGGGCCTAGATGTGTTAGGTTAGCATATATTTCGTTATAGACGAATATAATGTTCCCACCGAGAAGTAGGGGCCGATATGCCAGGAATGTTGTAAAATACTGCATCCGAGATGATGGCCTGCCTTAGGTTAGGATATATAACGCTATAGACGTATTTAATATCCCAATCGAGACGTACGGAACGACACGAACGCGGTTCTGTAAAACATTACCAGCGAGGGGCTAGATGTGTTAGGTTAGGTTATATTACGTTATAGACCTATATAATGTTCCCACCGAGAAGTAGGGGCCGATACGCCAGGAATGTTGTAAATACTACATCCAAGATGATAGCCTGCCTTAGGTTAGGATATATAACGCTATAGACGTATATAATATCCCAATTGAGACGTACGGAACGTCACGAACGCGATTCTGTAAAACATTACCAGCGAGGGGCTAGATGTGTTATGTTAGGTTATATTACGTTATAGACCTATATAATGTTCCCACCGAGAAGTAGAAGCCGATACGCCAGGAATGTTGTAGAATACTACATCCGAGATGATAGCCTGCCTTAGGTTAGGATATATAACGCTATAGACGTTTATAATATTCCAACCGAGATGTACGGGACGTCACGAACGAGATTCTGTAAAACATTACCAGCCAGGGCCTAGATGTGTTAGGTTAGGATATATTACGTTATAGCCGAATATAATGTTCCCACCGAGAAGTAGGGGCCGATATGCCAGGAATGTTGTAAAATACTGCACCCGAGATGATGGCCTGCCTTAGGTTAGGATATATAACGCTATAGACGTATTTAATATCCCAATCGAGACGTACGGAACGACACGAACGCGATTCTGTAAAACATTACCAGCGAGGGGCTAGATGTGTTATGTTAGGTTATATTACGTTATAGACCTATATAATGTTCCCACCGAGAAGTAGGAGCCGATACGCCAGGAATGTTGTAGAATACTACATCCGAGATGATAGCCTGCCTTAGGTTAGGATATATAACGCTATAGACGTTTATAATATTCCAACCGAGATGTACGGGACGACACGAACGCGATTCTGTAAAACATTACCAGCGAGGGGCTAAATGGGTTAGGTTAGGATGTGATACGTTATAGACGTGTATAATGTTCCCACCGAGAAGTAGGGGCCGATACGCCAGGAATGTTATAAAATACTACATCCGAGATGATAGCCTGCCTTACGTTAGGATATATATCGCTGTAGACGTATATAAAGTCCCAACCGAGACGTACGGGACGATAGGAACGGGATTCTGTAAAACATTACCAGCGAGGGGCTAGATGGGTTAGGCTAGGTTGTGATACGTTATAGACGTATATAATGTTCCCACCGAGAAGTAGGAGCCGATATGCCAGGAATGTTGTAGATTACTGCATCCGAGATGATGGCCTGCCTTAGGTTAGGATATATAACGCTATAGACGTATATAATATCCCAATCGAGACGTACGGAACGTCACGAACGCGATTCTGTAAAACATTACCAGCGAGGGGCTAGATGTGTTATGTTAGGTTATATTACGTTATAGACCTATATAATGTTCCCACCGAGAAGTAGGGGCCGATACGCCAGGAATGTTGTAGAATACTACATCCGAGATGATAGCCTGCCTTAGGTTAGGATATATAACGCTATAGACGTTTATAATATTCCAACCGAGATGTACGGGACGACACGAACGCGATTCTGTAAAACATTACCAGCGAGGGGCTAAATGGGTTAGGTTAGGATGTGATACGTTATAGACGTGTATAATGTTCCCACCGAGAAGTAGGGGCCGATACGCCAGGAATGTTATAAAATACTACATCCGAGATGATAGCCTGCCTTACGTTAGGATATATATCGCTGTAGACGTATATAAAGTCCCAACCGAGACGTACGGGACGATAGGAACGGGATTCTGTAAAACATTACCAGCGAGGGGCTAGATGGGTTAGGCTAGGTTGTGATACGTTATAGACGTATATAATGTTCCCACCGAGAAGTAGGAGCCGATATGCCAGGAATGTTGTAAAATACTGCATCCGAGATGATGGCCTGCCTTGGGTTAGGATATATAACGCTATAGACGTATTTAATATCACAATCGAGACGTACGGAACGACACGAACGCGATTCTGTAAAACATTACCAGCGAGGGGCTAGATGCGTTAGGTTAGGTTGTATTACGTTATAGACCTATATAATGTTCCCACCGAGAAGTAGGGGCCGATACGCCAGGAATGTTGTAGAATACTACATCCGAGATGATAGCCTGCCTTAGGATAGGATATATAACGCTATAGACATATATAATATTCCAACCGAGATGTACGGGACGAAACGAACGGGATTCTGTAAAACATTACCAGCGAGGGGCTAGATGGGTTAGGTTAGGTTATGTTACGTCATAGACGAATATAACGTTCCCACCGAGAAGTAGAGGCCGATACGCCAGGAGTGTTGTAAAATACTACATCCGAGATGTTAGTCTGCCTTACGTTAGGATATATATCGCTGTAGACGTATATAAAATCCCAACCGAGATGTACGGGACGACAGGAACGGGATTCTGTAAATCATTACCAGCGAGGAGCTGGATGGGTTAGGTTAGGATGTGATACGTTATAGACGTGTATAATGTTCCCACCGAGAAGTAGGGGCCGATACGCCAGGAATGATGTAAAATACTACATCCGAGATGATAGCCTGCATTAGGTTAGGATATATAACGGTATAGACGTATATAATTTTCCAACCGAGATGTACGGGACGTCACGAACGAGATTCTGTAAAACATTACCAGCCAGGGCCTAGATGTGTTAGGTTAGGATATATTACGTTATAGCCGAATATAATGTTCCCACCGAGAAGTAGGGGCCGATATGCCAGGAATGTTGTAAAATACTGCACCCGAGATGATGGCCTGCCTTAGGTTAGGATATATAGCTCTATAGACGTATTTAATATCCCAATCGAGACGTACGGAACGACACGAACGCGATTCTGTAAAACATTACCAGCGAGGGGCTAGATGCGTTAGGTTAGGTTGTATTACGTTATAGACCTATATAATGTTCCCACCGAGAAGTAGGGGCCGATACGCCAGGAATGTTGTAGAATACTACATCCGAGATGATAGCCTGCCTTAGGATAGGATATATAACGCTATAGACATATATAATATTCCAACCGAGATGTACGGGACGAAGCGAACGGGATTCTGTAAAACATTACCAGCGAGGGGCTAGATGGGTTAGGTTAGGTTATGTTACGTCATAGACGAATATAACGTTCCCACCGAGAAGTAGAGGCCGATACGCCAGGAGTGTTGTAAAATACTACATCCGAGATGTTAGTCTGCCTTACGTTAGGATATATATCGCTGTAGACGTATATAAAATCCCAACCGAGATGTACGGGACGACAGGAACGGGATTCTGTAAATCATTACCAGCGAGGAGCTGGATGGGTTAGGTTAGGTTGTATTACGTTATAGACCTATATAATGTTCCCACCGAGAAGTAGGGGCCGATACGCCAGGAATGTTGTAGAATACTACATCCGAGATGATAGCCTGCCTTAGGATAGGATATATAACGCTATAGACATATATAATATTCCAACCGAGATGTACGGGACGAAACGAACGGGATTCTGTAAAACATTACCAGCGAGGGGCTAGATGGGTTAGGTTGGGTTATGTTACGTCATAGACGATTATAACGTTCCCACCGAGAAGTAGAGGCCGATACGCCAGGAGTGTTGTAAAATACTACATCCGAGATGTTAGTCTGCCTTACGTTAGGATATATATCGCTGTAGACGTATATAAAATCCCAACCGAGATGTACGGGACGACAGGAACGGGATTCTGTAAATCATTACCAGCGAGGAGCTGGATGGGTTAGGTTAGGATGTGATACGTTATAGACGTGTATAATGTTCCCACCGAGAAGTAGGGGCCGATACGCCAGGAATGATGTAAAATACTACATCCGAGATGATAGCCTGCATTAGGTTAGGATATATAACGCTATAGACGTATATAATTTTCCAACCGAGATGTACGGGACGTCACGAACGAGATTCTGTAAAACATTACCAGCCAGGGCCTAGATGTGTTAGGTTAGGATATATTACGTTATAGCCGAATATAATGTTCCCACCGAGAAGTAGGGGCCGATATGCCAGGAATGTTGTAAAATACTGCACCCGAGATGATGGCCTGCCTTAGGTTAGGATATATAGCGCTATAGACGTATTTAATATCCCAATCGAGACGTACGGAACGACACGAACGCGATTCTGTAAAACATTACCAGCGAGGGGCTAGATGCGTTAGGTTAGGTTGTATTACGTTATAGACCTATATAATGTTCCCACCGAGAAGTAGGGGCCGATACGCCAGGAATGTTGTAGAATACTACATCCGAGATGATAGCCTGCCTTAGGATAGGATATATAACGATATAGACATATATAATATTCCAATCGAGACGTACGGAACGACACGAACGCGATTCTGTAAAACATTACCAGCGAGGGGCTAGATGTGTTATGTTAGGTTATATTACGTTATAGACCTATATAATGTTCCCACCGAGAAGTAGGAGCCGATACGCCAGGAATGTTGTAGAATACTACATCCGAGATGATAGCCTGCCTTAGGTTAGGATATATAACGCTATAGACGTTTATAATATTCCAACCGAGATGTACGGGACGACACGAACGCGATTCTGTAAAACATTACCAGCGAGGGGCTAAATGGGTTAGGTTAGGATGTGATACGTTATAGACGTGTATAATGTTCCCACCGAGAAGTAGGGGCCGATACGCCAGGAATGTTATAAAATACTACATCCGAGATGATAGCCTGCCTTACGTTAGGATATATATCGCTGTAGACGTATATAAAGTCCCAACCGAGACGTACGGGACGATAGGAACGGGATTCTGTAAAACATTACCAGCGAGGGGCTAGATGGGTTAGGCTAGGTTGTGATACGTTATAGACGTATATAATGTTCCCACCGAGAAGTAGGAGCCGATATGCCAGGAATGTTGTAGATTACTGCATCCGAGATGATGGCCTGCCTTAGGTTAGGATATATAACGCTATAGACGTATATAATATCCCAATCGAGACGTACGGAACGTCACGAACGCGATTCTGTAAAACATTACCAGCGATGGGCTAGATGTGTTATGTTAGGTTATATTACGTTATAGACCTATATAATGTTCCCACCGAGAAGTAGGGGCCGATACGCCAGGAATGTTGTAGAATACTACATCCGAGATGATAGCCTGCCTTAGGTTAGGATATATAACGCTATAGACGTTTATAATATTCCAACCGAGATGTACGGGACGACACGAACGCGATTCTGTAAAACATTACCAGCGAGGGGCTAAATGGGTTAGGTTAGGATGTGATACGTTATAGACGTGTATAATGTTCCCACCGAGAAGTAGGGGCCGATACGCCAGGAATGTTATAAAATACTACATCCGAGATGATAGCCTGCCTTACGTTAGGATATATATCGCTGTAGACGTATATAAAGTCCCAACCGAGACGTACGGGACGATAGGAACGGGATTCTGTAAAACATTACCAGCGAGGGGCTAGATGGGTTAGGCTAGGTTGTGATACGTTATAGACGTATATAATGTTCCCACCGAGAAGTAGGAGCCGATATGCCAGGAATGTTGTAAAATACTGCATCCGAGATGATGGCCTGCCTTAGGTTAGGATATATAACGCTATAGACGTATTTAATATCCCAATCGAGACGTACGGAACGACACGAACGCGATTCTGTAAAACATTACCAGCGAGGGGCTAGATGCGTTAGGTTAGGTTGTATTACGTTATAGACCTATATAATGTTCCCACCGAGAAGTAGGGGCCGATACGCCAGGAATGTTGTAGAATACTACATCCGAGATGATAGCCTGCCTTAGGATAGGATATATAACGCTATAGACATATATAATATTCCAACCGAGATGTACGGGACGAAACGAACGGGATTCTGTAAAACATTACCAGCGAGGGGCTAGATGGGTTAGGTTAGGTTATGTTACGTCATAGACGAATATAACGTTCCCACCGAGAAGTAGAGGCCGATACGCCAGGAGTGTTGTAAAATACTACATCCGAGATGTTAGTCTGCCTTACGTTAGGATATATATCGCTGTAGACGTATATAAAATCCCAACCGAGATGTACGGGACGACAGGAACGGGATTCTGTAAATCATTACCAGCGAGGAGCTGGATGGGTTAGGTTAGGATGTGATACGTTATAGACGTGTATAATGTTCCCACCGAGAAGTAGGGGCCGATACGCCAGGAATGATGTAAAATACTACATCCGAGATGATAGCCTGCATTAGGTTAGGATATATAACGCTATAGACGTATATAATTTTCCAACCGAGATGTACGGGACGTCACGAACGAGATTCTGTAAAACATTACCAGCCAGGGCCTAGATGTGTTAGGTTAGGATATATTACGTTATAGCCGAATATAATGTTCCCACCGAGAAGTAGGGGCCGATATGCCAGGAATGTTGTAAAATACTGCACCCGAGATGATGGCCTGCCTTAGGTTAGGATATATAGCGCTATAGACGTATTTAATATCCCAATCGAGACGTACGGAACGACACGAACGCGATTCTGTAAAACATTACCAGCGAGGGGCTAGATGCGTTAGGTTAGGTTGTATTACGTTATAGACCTATATAATGTTCCCACCGAGAAGTAGGGTCCGATACGCCAGGAATGTTGTAGAATACTACATCCGAGATGATAGCCTGCCTTAGGATAGGATATATAACGCTATAGACATATATAATATTCCAACCGAGATGTACGGGACGAAACGAACGGGATTCTGTAAAACATTACCAGCGAGGGGCTAGATGGGTTAGGTTAGGTTATGTTACGTCATAGACGAATATAACGTTCCCACCGAGAAGTAGAGGCCGATACGCCAGGAGTGTTGTAAAATACTACATCCGAGATGTTAGTCTGCCTTACGTTAGGATATATATCGCTGTAGACGTATATAAAATCCCAACCGAGATGTACGGGACGACAGGAACGGGATTCTGTAAATCATTACCAGCGAGGAGCTGGATGGGTTAGGTTAGGTTGTATTACGTTATAGACCTATATAATGTTCCCACCGAGAAGTAGGGGCCGATACGCCAGGAATGTTGTAGAATACTACATCCGAGATGATAGCCTGCCTTAGGATAGGATATATAACGCTATAGACATATATAATATTCCAACCGAGATGTACGGGACGAAACGAACGGGATTCTGTAAAACATTACCAGCGAGGGGCTAGATGGGTTAGGTTAGGTTATGTTACGCCATAGACGATTATAACGTTCCCACCGAGAAGTAGAGGCCGATACGCCAGGAGTGTTGTAAAATACTACATCCGAGATGTTAGTCTGCCTTACGTTAGGATATATATCGCTGTAGACGTATATAAAATCCCAACCGAGATGTACGGGACGACAGGAACGGGATTCTGTAAATCATTACCAGCGAGGAGCTGGATGGGTTAAGTTAGGATGTGATACGTTATAGACGTGTATAATGTTCCCACCGAGAAGTAGGGGCCGATACGCCAGGAATGATGTAAAATACTACATCCGAGATGATAGCCTGCATTAGGTTAGGATATATAACGCTATAGACGTATATAATTTTCCAACCGAGATGTACGGGACGTCACGAACGAGATTCTGTAAAACATTACCAGCCAGGGCCTAGATGTGTTAGGTTAGGATATATTACGTTATAGCCGAATATAATGTTCCCACCGAGAAGTAGGGGCCGATATGCCAGGAATGTTGTAAAATACTGCACCCGAGATGATGGCCTGCCTTAGGTTAGGATATATAGCGCTATAGACGTATTTAATATCCCAATCGAGACGTACGGAACGACACGAACGCGATTCTGTAAAACATTACCAGCGAGGGGCTAGATGCGTTAGGTTAGGTTGTATTACGTTATAGACCTATATAATGTTCCCACCGAGAAGTAGGGGCCGATACGCCAGGAATGTTGTAGAATACTACATCCGAGATGATAGCCTGCCTTAGGATAGGATATATAACGCTATAGACATATATAATATTCCAACCGAGATGTACGGGACGAAACGAACGGGATTCTGTAAGACATTACCAGCGAGGGGCTAGATGGGTTAGGTTAGGTTATGTTACGTCATAGACGAATATAACGTTCCCACCGAGAAGTAGGAGCCGATACGCCAGGAATGTTGTAGAATACTACATCCGAGATGATAGCCTGCCTTAGGTTAGGATATATAACGCTATAGACGTTTATAATATTCCAACCGAGATGTACGGGACGACACGAACGCGATTCTGTAAAACATTACCAGCGAGGGGCTAAATGGGTTAGGTTAGGATGTGATACGTTATAGACGTGTATAATGTTCCCACCGAGAAGTAGGGGCCGATACGCCAGGAATGTTATAAAATACTACATCCGAGATGATAGCCTGCCTTACGTTAGGATATATATCGCTGTAGACGTATATAAAGTCCCAACCGAGACGTACGGGACGATAGGAACGGGATTCTGTAAAACATTACCAGCGAGGGGCTAGATGGGTTAGGCTAGGTTGTGATACGTTATAGACGTATATAATGTTCCCACCGAGAAGTAGGAGCCGATATGCCAGGAATGTTGTAGATTACTGCATCCGAGATGATGGCCTGCCTTAGGTTAGGATATATAACGCTATAGACGTATATAATATCCCAATCGAGACGTACGGAACGTCACGAACGCGATTCTGTAAAACATTACCAGCGAGGGGCTAGATGTGTTATGTTAGGTTATATTACGTTATAGACCTATATAATGTTCCCACCGAGAAGTAGGGGCCGATACGCCAGGAATGTTGTAGAATACTACATCCGCGATGATAGCCTGCCTTAGGTTAGGATATATAACGCTATAGACGTTTATAATATTCCAACCGAGATGTACGGGACGACAGGAACGGGATTCTGTAAATCATTACCAGCGAGGAGCTGGATGGGTTAGGTTAGGATGTGATACGTTATAGACGTGTATAATGTTCCCACCGAGAAGTAGGGGCCGATACGCCAGGAATGTTATAAAATACTACATCCGAGATGATAGCCTGCCTTACGTTAGGATATATATCGCTGTAGACGTATATAAAGTCCCAACCGAGACGTACGGGACGACAGGAACGGGATTCTGTAAAACATTACCAGCGAGGGGCTAGATGGGTTAGGCTAGGTTGTGATACGTTATAGACGTATATAATGTTCCCACCGAGAAGTAGGAGCCGATATGCCAGGAATGTTGTAAAATACTGCATCCGAGATGATGGCCTGCCTTAGGTTAGAATATATAACGCTATAGACGTATTTAATATCCCAATCGAGACGTACGGAACGACACGAACGCGATTCTGTAAAACATTACCAGCGAGGGGCTAGATGTGTTATGTTAGGTTATATTACGTTATAGACCTATATAATGTTCCCACCGAGAAGTAGGGGCCGATACGCCAGGAATGTTGTAGAATACTACATCCGAGATGATAGCCTGCCTTAGGATAGGATATATAACGCTATAGACATATATAATATTCCAACCGAGATGTACGGGACGAAACGAACGGGATTCTGTAAAACATTACCAGCGAGGGGCTAGATGGGTTAGGTTAGGTTATGTTACGTCATAGACGAATATAACGTTCCCACCGAGAAGTAGAGGCCGATACGCCAGGAGTGTTGTAAAATACTACATCCGAGATGTTAGTCTGCCTTACGTTAGGATATATATCGCTGTAGACGTATATAAAATCCCAACCGAGATGTACGGGACGACAGGAACGGGATTCTGTAAATCATTACCAGCGAGGAGCTGAATGGGTTAGGTTAGGATGTGATACGTTATAGACGTGTATAATGTTCCCACCGAGAAGTAGGGGCCGATACGCCAGGAATGATGTAAAATACTACATCCGAGATGATAGCCTGCATTAGGTTAGGATATATAACGCTATAGACGTATATAATTTTCCAACCGTGATGTACGGGACGTCACGAACGAGATTCTGTAAAACATTACCAGCCAGGGCCTAGATGTGTTAGGTTAGGATATATTACGTTATAGCCGAATATAATGTTCCCGCCGAGAAGTAGGGGCCGATATGCCAGGAATGTTGTAAAATACTGCACCCGAGATGATGGCCTGCCTTAGGTTAGGATATATAGCGCTATAAACGTATTTAATATCCCAATCGAGACGTACGGAACGACACGAACGCGATTCTGTAAAACATTACCAGCGAGGGGCTAGATGCGTTAGGTTAGGTTGTATTACGTTATAGACCTATATAATGTTCCCACCGAGAAGTAGGGGCCGATACGCCAGGAATGTTGTAGAATACTACATCCGAGATGATAGCCTGCCTTAGGATAGGATATATAACGCTATAGACATATATAATATTCCAACCGAGATGTACGGGACGAAACGAACGGGATTCTGTAAAACATTACCAGCGAGGGGCTAGATGGGTTAGGTTAGGTTATGTTACGTCATAGACGAATATAACGTTCCCACCGAGAAGTAGAGGCCGATACGGCAGGAGTGTTGTAAAATACTACATCCGAGATGTTAGTCTGCCTTACGTTAGGATATATATCGCTGTAGACGTATATAAAATCCCAACCGAGATGTACGGGACGACAGGAACGGGATTCTGTAAATCATTACCAGCGAGGAGCTGGATGGGTTAGGTTAGGATGTGATACGTTATAGACGTGTATAATGTTCCCACCGAGAAGTAGGGGCCGATACGCCAGGAATGATGTAAAATACTACATCCGAGATGATAGCCTGCATTAGGTTAGGATATATAACGCTATAGACGTATATAATTTTCCAACCGAGATGTACGGGACGTCACGAACGAGATTCTGTAAAACATTACCAGCCAGGGCCTAGATGTGTTAGGTTAGGATATATTACGTTATAGACGAATATAATGTTCCCACCGAGAAGTAGGGGCCGATATGCCAGGAATGTTGTAAAATACTGCACCCGAGATGATGGCCTGCCTTAGGTTAGGATATATAGCGCTATAGACGTATTTAATATCCCAATCGAGACGTACGGAACGACACGAACGCGATTCTGTAAAACATTACCAGCGAGGGGCTAGATGTGTTAGGTTAGGTTATATTACGTTATAGACCTATGTAATGTTCCCACCGAGAAGTAGGGGCCGATACGCCGGGAATGTTGTAGATTACTGCATCCGAGATGATGGCCTGCCTTAGGTTAGGATATATAACGCTATAGACGTATATAATATCCCAATCGAGACGTACGGAACGTCACGAACGCGATTCTGTAAAACATTACCAGCCAGGGCCTAGATGTGTTAGGTTAGGATATATTTCGTTATAGACGAATATAATGTTCCCACCGAGAAGTAGGGGCCGATATGCCAGGAATGTTGTAAAATACTGCATCCGAGATGATGGCCTGCCTTAGGTTAGGATATATAACGCTATAGACGTATTTAATATCCCAATCGAGACGTACGGAACGACACGAACGCGGTTCTGTAAAACATTACCAGCGAGGGGCTAGATGTGTTAGGTTAGGTTATATTACGTTATAGACCTATATAATGTTCCCACCGAGAAGTAGGGGCCGATACGCCAGGAATGTTGTAAATACTACATCCAAGATGATAGCCTGCCTTAGGTTAGGATATATAACGCTATAGACGTATATAATATCCCAATCGAGACGTACGGAACGTCACGAACGCGATTCTGTAAAACATTACCAGCGAGGGGCTAGATGTCTTATGTTAGGTTATATTACGTTATAGACCTATATAATGTTCCCACCGAGAAGTAGGGGCCGATACGCCAGGAATGTTGTAGAATACTACATCCGAGATGATAGCCTGCCTTAGGTTAGGATATATAACGCTATAGACGTATATAATATTCCAACCGAGATGTACGGCACGGCACGAACGGGATTCTGTACAATGTAACCAGCGAGGGGCTAGATGGGTTAGGTTAGGTTATATTATGTTATAGACCTATATAATGTTCCCACCGAGAAGTACGGGCCGATACGCCAGGAATGTTGTACAATACTACATCCGAGATGATAGCCTGCCTTAGGTTAGGATATATAACGCTATAGACGTTTATAATATTCCAACCGAGATGTACGGGACGACACGAACGCGATTCTGTAAAACATTACCAGCGAGGGGCTAGATGGGTTAGGCTAGGTTGTGATACGTTATAGACGTATATAATGTTCCCACCGAGAAGTAGGAGCCGATATGCCAGGAATGTTGTAAAATACTGCATCCGAGAAGATGGCCTGCCTTAGGTTAGGATATATAACGCTATAGACGTATTTAATATCCCAATCGAGACGTACGGAACGACACGAACGCGATTCTGTAAAACATTACCAGCGAGGGGCTAGATGCGTTAGGTTAGGTTGTATTACGTTATAGACCTATATAATGTTCCCACCGAGAAGTAGGGACCGATACGCCCGGAATGTTGTAGAATACTACATCCGAGATGATAGCCTGCCTTAGGATAGGATATATAACGCTATAGACATATATAATATTCCAACCGAGATGTACGGGACGAAACGAACGGGAGTCTGTAAAACATTACCAGCGAGGGGCTAGATGGGTTAGGTTAGGTTATGTTACGTCATAGACGAATATAACGTTCCCACCGAGAAGTAGAGGCCGATACGCCAGGAGTGTTGTAAAATACTACATCCGAGATGTTAGTCTGCCTTACGTTAGGATATATATCGCTGTAGACGTATATAAAATCCCAACCGAGATGTACGGGACGACAGGAACGGGATTCTGTAAATCATTACCAGCGAGGAGCTGGATGGGTTAGGTTAGGATGTGATACGTTATAGACGTGTATAATGTTCCCACCGAGAAGTAGGGGCCGATACGCCAGGAATGATGTAAAATACTACATCCGAGATGATAGCCTGCATTAGGTTAGGATATATAACGCTATAGACGTATATAATTTTCCAACCGAGATGTACGGGACGTCACGAACGAGATTCTGTAAAACATTACCAGCCAGGGCCTAGATGTGTTAGGTTAGGATATATTACGTTATAGACGAATATAATGTTCCCACCGAGAAGTAGGGGCCGATATGCCAGGAATGTTGTAAAATACTGCACCCGAGATGATGGCCTGCCTTAGGTTAGGATATATAGCGCTATAGACGTATTTAATATCCCAATCGAGACGTACGGAACGACACGAACGCGATTCTGTAAAACATTACCAGCGAGGGGCTAGATGTGTTAGGTTAGGTTATATTACGTTATAGACCTATGTAATGTTCCCACCGAGAAGTAGGGGCCGATACGCCGGGAATGTTGTAGATTACTGCATCCGAGATGATGGCCTGCCTTAGGTTAGGATATATAACGCTATAGACGTATATAATATCCCAATCGAGACGTACGGAACGTCACGAACGCGATTCTGTAAAACATTACCAGCCAGGGCCTAGATGTGTTAGGTTAGGATATATTTCGTTATAGACGAATATAATGTTCCCACCGAGAAGTAGGGGCCGATATGCCAGGAATGTTGTAAAATACTGCATCCGAGATGATGGCCTGCCTTAGGTTAGGATATATAACGCTATAGACGTATTTAATATCCCAATCGAGACGTACGGAACGACACGAACGCGGTTCTGTAAAACATTACCAGCGAGGGGCTAGATGTGTTAGGTTAGGTTATATTACGTTATAGACCTATATAATGTTCCCACCGAGAAGTAGGGGCCGATACGCCAGGAATGTTGTAAATACTACATCCAAGATGATAGCCTGCCTTAGGTTAGGATATATAACGCTATAGACGTATATAATATCCCAATCGAGACGTACGGAACGTCACGAACGCGATTCTGTAAAACATTACCAGCGAGGGGCTAGATGTGTTATGTTAGGTTATATTACGTTATAGACCTATATAATGTTCCCACCGAGAAGTAGGGGCCGATACGCCAGGAATGTTGTAGAATACTACATCCGAGATGATAGCCTGCCTTAGGTTAGGATATATAACGCTATAGACGTATATAATATTCCAACCGAGATGTACGGCACGGCACGAACGGGATTCTGTAAAATGTAACCAGCGAGGGGCTAGATGGGTTAGGTTAGGTTATATTACGTTATAGACCTATATAATGTTCCCACCGAGAAGTACGGGCCGATACGCCAGGAATGTTGTAGAATACTACATCCAAGATGATAGCCTGCCTTAGATAAGGATATATAACGCTATAGACGTATGTAATATTCCAACCGAGATGTACGGGACGGCACGAACGGGATTCTGTAAAACATTACCAGCGAGGGGCAGGATGTGTTAGGTTAGGTTGTGATACGTTATAGACATATATAATGTTCCCACCGTGAAGTTGGGCCGATACGCCAGGAATGTTGTAAAATACTGCATCCGAGATGATGGCCTGCCTTAGGTTAGGATATATAACGCTATAGACGTATTTAATATCCCAATCGAGATGTACGGCACGACACGAACGCGATTCTGTAAAACATTACCAGCGAGGGGCTAAATGGGTTAGGTTAGAATGTGATACGTTATAGACGTGTATAATGTTCCCACCGAGAAGTAGGGGCCGATACGCCAGGAATGTTGTAAAATACTACATCCGAGATGATAGCCTGCCTTACGTTAGGATATATATCGCTGTAGACGTATATAAAGTCCCAACCGAGACGTACGGGACGACAGGAACGGGATTCTGTAAAACATTACCAGCGAGGGGCTAGATGGGTTAGGCTAGGCTGTGATACGTTATAGGCGTATATAATGTTCCCACCGAGAAGTAGGGGCCGATATGCCAGGAATGTTGTAAAATACTGCATCCGAGATGATGGCCTGCCTTAGGTTAGGATATATAACGCTATAGACGTATTTAATATCCCAATCGAGACGTACGGAACGACACGAACGCGATTCTGTAAAACATTACCAGCGAGGGGCTAGATGCGTTAGGTTAGGATGTGATACGTTATAGACGTGTATAATGTTCCCACCGAGAAGCAGGGGCCGATACGCCAGGAATGTTGTAAAATAATACATCCGAGATGTTAGCCTGCCTTTCGTTAGGATATATATCGCTGTAGACGTATATAATATCCCAACGGAGATGTACGGGTCGACAGGAACGGGATTCTGTATCACATTACCAGAGAGGGGCTAGATGGGTTAGGTTAGGTTGTGATACGTTATAGACGTATATAATGTTCCCACCGAGAAGTAGGGGCCGATATGCCAGGAATGTTTTAAAATACTGCATCCGAGATGATAGCCTGCCTTAAGCTAGGATATATAACGCTATAGACGTATATAATATCCCAATCGAGACGTACGGGACGACACGAACGCGATTCTGTAAAATGTTACCAGCGAGGAGCTAGATGGGTTAGGTTAGGTTATATTACGTTATAGACGAATATAATGATCCCACCGAGAAGTAGGGGCCGATACGCCGGGAATGTAGTAAAATACTACATCCGAGATGTTAGCCTACCTTACGTTAGGATATATATCCCTGTAGACGTTTATAATGTCCCAACCGAGACGTACGGGACGAAACGAACGGGATTCTGTAAAACATTACCAGCGAGGGGCTAGATGGATTAGGTTAGGTTATGTTACGTTATAGACGAATATAATGTTCCCACAGAGAAGTAGGGGCCGATACGCCAGGAATGTTGTAGAATACTGCATCCGAGATTATAGCCTGCATTAGGTTAGGATATATAACGCTATAGACGTATATAATATTCCAACCGAGATGTACGGGACGGCACGAACGGGATTCTGTAAAACATTACCAGCGAGGGGCTAGATGTGTTAGGTTAGATTACGTTATAGACGAATATAATGTTCCCACCGGGAAGTAGGGGCCGATACGCCAGGAATGTTGTAAAATACAACATCCGAGATGTCAGCCGGCCTTACGTTAGGATATATATCGCTGTAGACGTTTATAATGTCCCAACCGAGACGTACGGGACGACAGGAACGGGATTCTGTAAAACATTACCAGCGAGGGGCTAGATGTGTTAGGTTAGGTTGTGATACGTTATAGACATATATAATGTTCCCACCGTGAAGTATGGGCCGATACGCCAGGAATGTTGTAAAATACTACATCCGAGATGATAGCCTGCCTTAGGTTAGGGTATATAACGCTATAGACGTATATAATATTCCAACCGAGATGTACGGGACGAAACGAACGGGATTCTGCAAAACATTACCAGCGAGGGGCTGGATGTGTTAGGTTAGGTTATATTACGTTATAGACGAATATAATGTTCCCACAGAGAAGTAGGGGCCGATACGTCAGGAATGTTGTAAAATACTACATCCGAGATGATAGCCTGCCTTAGGTTAGGATATATATCGCTGTAGACGTATATAACGTCCCAACCGAGACGTACGGGACGAAACGAACGGGATTCTGTAAAACATTACCAGCGAGGTGCTAGATGGGTTAGGTTAGTTTGTGATACGTTATAGACGTGTATAATGTTCCCACCGAGAAGTAGGGGCCGATACGCCAGGAATGTTATAAAATGCTACATCCGAGATGATAGCCTGCCTTACGTTAGGATATATATCGCTGTAGACGTATATAAAGTCCCAACCGAGACGTACGGGACGACAGGAACGGGATTCTGTAAAACATTACCAGCGAGGGGCTAGATGGGTTAGGCTAGGTTGTGATACGTTATAGACGTATATAATGTTCCCACCGAGAAGTAGGGGCCGATATGCCAGGAATGTTGTAAAATACTGCATCCGAGATGATGGCCTGCCTTAGGTTAGGATATATAACGCTATAGACGTATTTAATATCCCAATCGAGACGTACGGAACGACACGAACGCGATTCTGTAAAACATTACCAGCGAGGGGCTGGATGTGTTAGGTTAGGTTATATTACGTTATAGACCTATATAATGTTCCCACCGAGAAGTAGGGGCCGATACGCCAGGAATGTTGTAGAATACTGCATCCGAGATTATAGCCTGCATTAGGTTAGGATATATAACGCTATAGACGTATATAATATTCCAACCGAGATGTACGGGACGGCACGAACGGGATTCTGTAAAACATTACCAGCGAGGGGCTAGATGTGTTAGGTTAGATTACGTTATAGACGAATATAATGTTCCCACCGGGAAGTAGGGGCCGATACGCCAGGAATGTTGTAAAATACAACATCCGAGATGTCAGCCGGCCTTACGTTAGGATATATATCGCTGTAGACGTTTATAATGTCCCAACCGAGACGTACGGGACGACAGGAACGGGATTCTGTAAAACATTACCAGCGAGGGGCTAGATGTGTTAGGTTAGGTTGTGATACGTTATAGACATATATAATGTTCCCACCGTGAAGTATGGGCCGATACGCCAGGAATGTTGTAAAATACTACATCCGAGATGATAGCCTGCCTTAGGTTAGGGTATATAACGCTATAGACGTATATAATATTCCAACCGAGATGTACGGGACGAAACGAACGGGATTCTGCAAAACATTACCAGCGAGGGGCTGGATGTGTTAGGTTAGGTTATATTACGTTATAGACGAATATAATGATCCCACCGAGAAGTAGGGACCGATACGCCGGGAATGTTGTAAAATACTACATCCGAGATGTTTGCCTACATTACGTTAGGATATATATCGCTGTAGACGTTTATAATGTCCCAACCGAGACGTACGGGACGAAACAAACGGGATTCTGTAAAACATTGCCAGCGAGGGGCTAGATGGGTTAGGTTAGGTTATGTTACGTTACAGACCTATATAATGTTCCTACCGAGAAGTAGAGGTCGATACACCAGGAATGTTGTAAAATACTACATCCGAGATGTTAGCCTGCCTTACGTTAGGATATATATCGCTGTAGACGTATATAATATCCCAACCGAGATGTACGGGACGACAGGAACGGGATTCTGTAAAACGTTATCAGCGAGGGGCTAGATGGGTTAGGTTAGGATGTGATACGCTATAGACGTATATAATGTTCCAACCGAGAACGGGGGCCGATACGCCAGGAATGTTGTAAAATACTACATCCGAGATGATAGCCTGCCTTAGGTTAGGATATATAACGCTATAGACGTATATAATATTCCGACCGAGATGTACGGGACGTCACGAACGAGGTTCTGTAAAACATTACCAGCGAGGGCCTAGATGTGTTAGGTTAGGTTATATTACGTTATAGACCTATATAATGTTCCCACCGAGAAGTAGGGGCCGATACGCCAGGAATGTTGTTGAATACTGCATCCGAGATGATAGCCTGCCTTAGGTTAGGATATATAACGCTATAGACGTATATAATATTCCAACCGAGATGTACGGGACGTCACGAACGAGATTCTGTAAAACATTACCAGCCAGGGCCTAGATGTGTTAGGTTAGGTTATATCACGTCATAGACGAATATAATGATCCCACCGAGAAGTAGGGGCCGATACGCCAGGAATGTTGTAGAATACTGCATCCGAGATGATAGCCTGCATTAGGTTAGGATATATAACGCTATAGACGTATATAATATCCCAACAGAGACGTACGGGACGACACGAACGGGATTCTGTAAAACATTACGAGCGAGGGCCTAGATGTGTTAGGTTAGGTTATATTACGTTATAGACCTATATAATGTTCCCACCGAGAAGTAGGGGCCGAAACGTCAGGAATGTTGTAAAATACTACATCCGAGATGATGCCTGCCTTAGGTTAGGATATATATCGCTGTAGACGTATATAATATCCCAACCGAGATGTACGGGACGACAGGAACGGGATTCTCTAAAACATTACCAGCGAGGGGCTAGATGGGTTAGGTTAGGATGTGATACGCTATAGACGTATATAATGTTCCCACCGAGAACGGGGGCCGATACGCCAGGAATGTTGTAAAATACTGCATCCGAGATGATGGCCTTCCTTAGGTTAGGATATATAACGCTATAGACGTATATAATATCCCAACCGAGACGTACGGGACGACACGAACGGGATTCTGTAAAACATTACCAGCGAGGGGCTAGATGTGTTAGGTTAGGTTATATTACGTTATAGACGAATATAATGATCCCACCGAGAAGTAGGGACCGATACGCCGGGAATGTTGTAAAATACTACATCCGAGATGTTGGCCTACATTACGTTAGGTTATATATCGCTGTAGAGGTTTATAATGTCCCAACCGAGACGTACGGGACGAAACAAACGGGATTCTGTAAAACATTGCCAGCGAGGGGCTAGATGGGTTAGGTTAGGTTATGTTACGTTATAGACCTATATAATGTTCCTACCGAGAAGTAGAGGTCGATACACCAGGAATGTTGTAAAATACTACATCCGAGATGTTAGCCTGCCTTACGTTAGGATATATATCGCTGTAGACGTATATAATATCCCAACCGAGATGTACGGGACGACAGGAACGGGATTCTGTAAAACGTTATCAGCGAGGGGCTAGATGGGTTAGGTTAGGATGTCATACGCTATAGACGTATATAATGCTTCCACCGAGAACGGGGGCCGATACGCCAGGAATGTTGTAAAATACTACATCCGAGAGGATAGCCTGCCTTAGGTTAGGATATATAACGCTATAGACGTATATAATATTCCAACCGAGATGTACGGGACGAAACGAACGGGATTCTGTAAAACATTACCAGCGAGGAGCTAGATGTGTTAGGTTAGGTTATATTACGTTATAGACCTATATAATGTTCCCACCGAGAAGTAGGGGCCGATACGCCAGGAATGTTGTAGAATACTGCATCCGAGATTATAGCCTGCATTAGGTTAGGATATATAACGCTATAGACGTATATAATATTCCAACCGAGATGTACGGGACGGCACGAACGGGATTCTGTAAAACATTACCAGCGAGGGGCTAGATGTGTTAGGTTAGATTACGTTATAGACGAATATAATGTTCCCACCGGGAAGTAGGGGCCGATACGCCAGGAATGTTGTAAAATACAACATCCGAGATGTCAGCCGGCCTTACGTTAGGATATATATCGCTGTAGACGTTTATAATGTCCCAACCGAGACGTACGGGACGAAACGAACGGGATTCTGTAAAACATTACCAGCGAGGGGCTAGATGGGTTAGGTTAGGTTATGTTACGTCATAGACGAATATAACGTTCCCACCGAGAAGTAGAGGCCGATACGCCAGGAGTGTTGTAAAATACTACATCCGAGATGTTAGTCTGCCTTACGTTAGGATATATATCGCTGTAGACGTATATAAAATCCCAACCGAGATGTACGGGACGACAGGAACGGGATTCTGTAAATCATTACCAGCGAGGAGCTGGATGGGTTAGGTTAGGATGTGATACGTTATAGACGTGTATAATGTTCCCACCGAGAAGTAGGGGCCGATACGCCAGGAATGATGTAAAATACTACATCCGAGATGATAGCCTGCATTAGGTTAGGATATATAACGCTATAGACGTATATAATTTTCCAACCGAGATGTACGGGACGTCACGAACGAGATTCTGTAAAACATTACCAGCCAGGGCCTAGATGTGTTAGGTTAGGATATATTACGTTATAGCCGAATATAATGTTCCCACCGAGAAGTAGGGGCCGATATGCCAGGAATGTTGTAAAATACTGCACCCGAGATGATGGCCTGCCTTAGGTTAGGATATATAGCGCTATAGACGTATTTAATATCCCAATCGAGACGTACGGAACGACACGAACGCGATTCTGTAAAACATTACCAGCGAGGGGCTAGATGCGTTAGGTTAGGTTGTATTACGTTATAGACCTATATAATGTTCCCACCGAGAAGTAGGGTCCGATACGCCAGGAATGTTGTAGAATACTACATCCGAGATGATAGCCTGCCTTAGGATAGGATATATAACGCTATAGACATATATAATATTCCAACCGAGATGTACGGGACGAAACGAACGGGATTCTGTAAAACATTACCAGCGAGGGGCTAGATGGGTTAGGTTAGGTTATGTTACGTCATAGACGAATATAACGTTCCCACCGAGAAGTAGAGGCCGATACGCCAGGAGTGTTGTAAAATACTACATCCGAGATGTTAGTCTGCCTTACGTTAGGATATATATCGCTGTAGACGTATATAAAATCCCAACCGAGATGTACGGGACGACAGGAACGGGATTCTGTAAATCATTACCAGCGAGGAGCTGGATGGGTTAGGTTAGGTTGTATTACGTTATAGACCTATATAATGTTCCCACCGAGAAGTAGGGGCCGATACGCCAGGAATGTTGTAGAATACTACATCCGAGATGATAGCCTGCCTTAGGATAGGATATATAACGCTATAGACATATATAATATTCCAACCGAGATGTACGGGACGAAACGAACGGGATTCTGTAAAACATTACCAGCGAGGGGCTAGATGGGTTAGGTTAGGTTATGTTACGCCATAGACGATTATAACGTTCCCACCGAGAAGTAGAGGCCGATACGCCAGGAGTGTTGTAAAATACTACATCCGAGATGTTAGTCTGCCTTACGTTAGGATATATATCGCTGTAGACGTATATAAAATCCCAACCGAGATGTACGGGACGACAGGAACGGGATTCTGTAAATCATTACCAGCGAGGAGCTGGATGGGTTAAGTTAGGATGTGATACGTTATAGACGTGTATAATGTTCCCACCGAGAAGTAGGGGCCGATACGCCAGGAATGATGTAAAATACTACATCCGAGATGATAGCCTGCATTAGGTTAGGATATATAACGCTATAGACGTATATAATTTTCCAACCGAGATGTACGGGACGTCACGAACGAGATTCTGTAAAACATTACCAGCCAGGGCCTAGATGTGTTAGGTTAGGATATATTACGTTATAGCCGAATATAATGTTCCCACCGAGAAGTAGGGGCCGATATGCCAGGAATGTTGTAAAATACTGCACCCGAGATGATGGCCTGCCTTAGGTTAGGATATATAGCGCTATAGACGTATTTAATATCCCAATCGAGACGTACGGAACGACACGAACGCGATTCTGTAAAACATTACCAGCGAGGGGCTAGATGCGTTAGGTTAGGTTGTATTACGTTATAGACCTATATAATGTTCCCACCGAGAAGTAGGGGCCGATACGCCAGGAATGTTGTAGAATACTACATCCGAGATGATAGCCTGCCTTAGGATAGGATATATAACGCTATAGACATATATAATATTCCAACCGAGATGTACGGGACGAAACGAACGGGATTCTGTAAGACATTACCAGCGAGGGGCTAGATGGGTTAGGTTAGGTTATGTTACGTCATAGACGAATATAACGTTCCCACCGAGAAGTAGGAGCCGATACGCCAGGAATGTTGTAGAATACTACATCCGAGATGATAGCCTGCCTTAGGTTAGGATATATAACGCTATAGACGTTTATAATATTCCAACCGAGATGTACGGGACGACACGAACGCGATTCTGTAAAACATTACCAGCGAGGGGCTAAATGGGTTAGGTTAGGATGTGATACGTTATAGACGTGTATAATGTTCCCACCGAGAAGTAGGGGCCGATACGCCAGGAATGTTATAAAATACTACATCCGAGATGATAGCCTGCCTTACGTTAGGATATATATCGCTGTAGACGTATATAAAGTCCCAACCGAGACGTACGGGACGATAGGAACGGGATTCTGTAAAACATTACCAGCGAGGGGCTAGATGGGTTAGGCTAGGTTGTGATACGTTATAGACGTATATAATGTTCCCACCGAGAAGTAGGAGCCGATATGCCAGGAATGTTGTAGATTACTGCATCCGAGATGATGGCCTGCCTTAGGTTAGGATATATAACGCTATAGACGTATATAATATCCCAATCGAGACGTACGGAACGTCACGAACGCGATTCTGTAAAACATTACCAGCGAGGGGCTAGATGTGTTATGTTAGGTTATATTACGTTATAGACCTATATAATGTTCCCACCGAGAAGTAGGGGCCGATACGCCAGGAATGTTGTAGAATACTACATCCGCGATGATAGCCTGCCTTAGGTTAGGATATATAACGCTATAGACGTTTATAATATTCCAACCGAGATGTACGGGACGACAGGAACGGGATTCTGTAAATCATTACCAGCGAGGAGCTGGATGGGTTAGGTTAGGATGTGATACGTTATAGACGTGTATAATGTTCCCACCGAGAAGTAGGGGCCGATACGCCAGGAATGTTATAAAATACTACATCCGAGATGATAGCCTGCCTTACGTTAGGATATATATCGCTGTAGACGTATATAAAGTCCCAACCGAGACGTACGGGACGACAGGAACGGGATTCTGTAAAACATTACCAGCGAGGGGCTAGATGGGTTAGGCTAGGTTGTGATACGTTATAGACGTATATAATGTTCCCACCGAGAAGTAGGAGCCGATATGCCAGGAATGTTGTAAAATACTGCATCCGAGATGATGGCCTGCCTTAGGTTAGAATATATAACGCTATAGACGTATTTAATATCCCAATCGAGACGTACGGAACGACACGAACGCGATTCTGTAAAACATTACCAGCGAGGGGCTAGATGTGTTATGTTAGGTTATATTACGTTATAGACCTATATAATGTTCCCACCGAGAAGTAGGGGCCGATACGCCAGGAATGTTGTAGAATACTACATCCGAAATGATAGCCTGCCTTAGGATAGGATATATAACGCTATAGACATATATAATATTCCAACCGAGATGTACGGGACGAAACGAACGGGATTCTGTAAAACATTACCAGCGAGGGGCTAGATGGGTTAGGTTAGGTTATGTTACGTCATAGACGAATATAACGTTCCCACCGAGAAGTAGAGGCCGATACGCCAGGAGTGTTGTAAAATACTACATCCGAGATGTTAGTCTGCCTTACGTTAGGATATATATCGCTGTAGACGTATATAAAATCCCAACCGAGATGTACGGGACGACAGGAACGGGATTCTGTAAATCATTACCAGCGAGGAGCTGAATGGGTTAGGTTAGGATGTGATACGTTATAGACGTGTATAATGTTCCCACCGAGAAGTAGGGGCCGATACGCCAGGAATGATGTAAAATACTACATCCGAGATGATAGCCTGCATTAGGTTAGGATATATAACGCTATAGACGTATATAATTTTCCAACCGTGATGTACGGGACGTCACGAACGAGATTCTGTAAAACATTACCAGCCAGGGCCTAGATGTGTTAGGTTAGGATATATTACGTTATAGCCGAATATAATGTTCCCGCCGAGAAGTAGGGGCCGATATGCCAGGAATGTTGTAAAATACTGCACCCGAGATGATGGCCTGCCTTAGGTTAGGATATATAGCGCTATAGACGTATTTAATATCCCAATCGAGACGTACGGAACGACACGAACGCGATTCTGTAAAACATTACCAGCGAGGGGCTAGATGCGTTAGGTTAGGTTGTATTACGTTATAGACCTATATAATGTTCCCACCGAGAAGTAGGGGCCGATACGCCAGGAATGTTGTAGAATACTACATCCGAGATGATAGCCTGCCTTAGGATAGGATATATAACGCTATAGACATATATAATATTCCAACCGAGATGTACGGGACGAAACGAACGGGATTCTGTAAAACATTACCAGCGAGGGGCTAGATGGGTTAGGTTAGGTTATGTTACGTCATAGACGAATATAACGTTCCCACCGAGAAGTAGAGGCCGATACGCCAGGAGTGTTGTAAAATACTACATCCGAGATGTTAGTCTGCCTTACGTTAGGATATATATCGCTGTAGACGTATATAAAATCCCAACCGAGATGTACGGGACGACAGGAACGGGATTCTGTAAATCATTACCAGCGAGGAGCTGGATGGGTTAGGTTAGGATGTGATACGTTATAGACGTGTATAATGTTCCCACCGAGAAGTAGGGGCCGATACGCCAGGAATGATGTAAAATACTACATCCGAGATGATAGCCTGCATTAGGTTAGGATATATAACGCTATAGACGTATATAATTTTCCAACCGAGATGTACGGGACGTCACGAACGAGATTCTGTAAAACATTACCAGCCAGGGCCTAGATGTGTTAGGTTAGGATATATTACGTTATAGACGAATATAATGTTCCCACCGAGAAGTAGGGGCCGATATGCCAGGAATGTTGTAAAATACTGCACCCGAGATGATGGCCTGCCTTAGGTTAGGATATATAGCGCTATAGACGTATTTAATATCCCAATCGAGACGTACGGAACGACACGAACGCGATTCTGTAAAACATTACCAGCGAGGGGCTAGATGTGTTAGGTTAGGTTATATTACGTTATAGACCTATGTAATGTTCCCACCGAGAAGTAGGGGCCGATACGCCGGGAATGTTGTAGATTACTGCATCCGAGATGATGGCCTGCCTTAGGTTAGGATATATAACGCTATAGACGTATATAATATCCCAATCGAGACGTACGGAACGTCACGAACGCGATTCTGTAAAACATTACCAGCCAGGGCCTAGATGTGTTAGGTTAGGATATATTTCGTTATAGACGAATATAATGTTCCCACCGAGAAGTAGGGGCCGATATGCCAGGAATGTTGTAAAATACTGCATCCGAGATGATGGCCTGCCTTAGGTTAGGATATATAACGCTATAGACGTATTTAATATCCCAATCGAGACGTACGGAACGACACGAACGCGGTTCTGTAAAACATTACCAGCGAGGGGCTAGATGTGTTAGGTTAGGTTATATTACGTTATAGACCTATATAATGTTCCCACCGAGAAGTAGGGGCCGATACGCCAGGAATGTTGTAAATACTACATCCAAGATGATAGCCTGCCTTAGGTTAGGATATATAACGCTATAGACGTATATAATATCCCAATCGAGACGTACGGAACGTCACGAACGCGATTCTGTAAAACATTACCAGCGAGGGGCTAGATGTGTTATGTTAGGTTATATTACGTTATAGACCTATATAATGTTCCCACCGAGAAGTAGGGGCCGATACGCCAGGAATGTTGTAGAATACTACATCCGAGATGATAGCCTGCCTTAGGTTAGGATATATAACGCTATAGACGTATATAATATTCCAACCGAGATGTACGGCACGGCACGAACGGGATTCTGTACAATGTAACCAGCGAGGGGCTAGATGGGTTAGGTTAGGTTATATTATGTTATAGACCTATATAATGTTCCCACCGAGAAGTACGGGCCGATACGCCAGGAATGTTGTACAATACTACATCCGAGATGATAGCCTGCCTTAGGTTAGGATATATAACGCTATAGACGTTTATAATATTCCAACCGAGATGTACGGGACGACACGAACGCGATTCTGTAAAACATTACCAGCGAGGGGCTAGATGGGTTAGGCTAGGTTGTGATACGTTATAGACGTATATAATGTTCCCACCGAGAAGTAGGAGCCGATATGCCAGGAATGTTGTAAAATACTGCATCCGAGAAGATGGCCTGCCTTAGGTTAGGATATATAACGCTATAGACGTATTTAATATCCCAATCGAGACGTACGGAACGACACGAACGCGATTCTGTAAAACATTACCAGCGAGGGGCTAGATGCGTTAGGTTAGGTTGTATTACGTTATAGACCTATGTAATGTTCCCACCGAGAAGTAGGGGCCGATACGCCGGGAATGTTGTAGATTACTGCATCCGAGATGATGGCCTGCCTTAGGTTAGGATATATAACGCTATAGACGTATATAATATCCCAATCGAGACGTACGGAACGTCACGAACGCGATTCTGTAAAACATTACCAGCCAGGGCCTAGATGTGTTAGGTTAGGATATATTTCGTTATAGACGAATATAATGTTCCCACCGAGAAGTAGGGGCCGATATGCCAGGAATGTTGTAAAATACTGCATCCGAGATGATGGCCTGCCTTAGGTTAGGATATATAACGCTATAGACGTATTTAATATCCCAATCGAGACGTACGG
This sequence comes from Xylocopa violacea, assembly GCA_963969225.1. Taxonomy (NCBI): domain Eukaryota; kingdom Metazoa; phylum Arthropoda; class Insecta; order Hymenoptera; family Apidae; genus Xylocopa; species Xylocopa violacea. The sequence continues at coordinate 1,376,946 of CAXAJV010000015.1, forward strand.
AACGACACGAACGCGGTTCTGTAAAACATTACCAGCGAGGGGCTAGATGTGTTAGGTTAGGTTATATTACGTTATAGACCTATATAATGTTCCCACCGAGAAGTAGGGGCCGATACGCCAGGAATGTTGTAAATACTACATCCAAGATGATAGCCTGCCTTAGGTTAGGATATATAACGCTATAGACGTATATAATATCCCAATCGAGACGTACGGAACGTCACGAACGCGATTCTGTAAAACATTACCAGCGAGGGGCTAGATGTGTTATGTTAGGTTATATTACGTTATAGACCTATATAATGTTCCCACCGAGAAGTAGGGGCCGATACGCCAGGAATGTTGTAGAATACTACATCCGAGATGATAGCCTGCCTTAGGTTAGGATATATAACGCTATAGACGTATATAATATTCCAACCGAGATGTACGGCACGGCACGAACGGGATTCTGTAAAATGTAACCAGCGAGGGGCTAGATGGGTTAGGTTAGGTTATATTACGTTATAGACCTATATAATGTTCCCACCGAGAAGTACGGGCCGATACGCCAGGAATGTTGTAGAATACTACATCCAAGATGATAGCCTGCCTTAGATAAGGATATATAACGCTATAGACGTATGTAATATTCCAACCGAGATGTACGGGACGGCACGAACGGGATTCTGTAAAACATTACCAGCGAGGGGCAGGATGTGTTAGGTTAGGTTGTGATACGTTATAGACATATATAATGTTCCCACCGTGAAGTTGGGCCGATACGCCAGGAATGTTGTAAAATACTGCATCCGAGATGATGGCCTGCCTTAGGTTAGGATATATAACGCTATAGACGTATTTAATATCCCAATCGAGATGTACGGCACGACACGAACGCGATTCTGTAAAACATTACCAGCGAGGGGCTAAATGGGTTAGGTTAGAATGTGATACGTTATAGACGTGTATAATGTTCCCACCGAGAAGTAGGGGCCGATACGCCAGGAATGTTGTAAAATACTACATCCGAGATGATAGCCTGCCTTACGTTAGGATATATATCGCTGTAGACGTATATAAAGTCCCAACCGAGACGTACGGGACGACAGGAACGGGATTCTGTAAAACATTACCAGCGAGGGGCTAGATGGGTTAGGCTAGGCTGTGATACGTTATAGGCGTATATAATGTTCCCACCGAGAAGTAGGGGCCGATATGCCAGGAATGTTGTAAAATACTGCATCCGAGATGATGGCCTGCCTTAGGTTAGGATATATAACGCTATAGACGTATTTAATATCCCAATCGAGACGTACGGAACGACACGAACGCGATTCTGTAAAACATTACCAGCGAGGGGCTAGATGCGTTAGGTTAGGATGTGATACGTTATAGACGTGTATAATGTTCCCACCGAGAAGCAGGGGCCGATACGCCAGGAATGTTGTAAAATAATACATCCGAGATGTTAGCCTGCCTTTCGTTAGGATATATATCGCTGTAGACGTATATAATATCCCAACGGAGATGTACGGGTCGACAGGAACGGGATTCTGTATCACATTACCAGAGAGGGGCTAGATGGGTTAGGTTAGGTTGTGATACGTTATAGACGTATATAATGTTCCCACCGAGAAGTAGGGGCCGATATGCCAGGAATGTTTTAAAATACTGCATCCGAGATGATAGCCTGCCTTAAGCTAGGATATATAACGCTATAGACGTATATAATATCCCAATCGAGACGTACGGGACGACACGAACGCGATTCTGTAAAATGTTACCAGCGAGGAGCTAGATGGGTTAGGTTAGGTTATATTACGTTATAGACGAATATAATGATCCCACCGAGAAGTAGGGGCCGATACGCCGGGAATGTAGTAAAATACTACATCCGAGATGTTAGCCTACCTTACGTTAGGATATATATCCCTGTAGACGTTTATAATGTCCCAACCGAGACGTACGGGACGAAACGAACGGGATTCTGTAAAACATTACCAGCGAGGGGCTAGATGGATTAGGTTAGGTTATGTTACGTTATAGACGAATATAATGTTCCCACAGAGAAGTAGGGGCCGATACGCCAGGAATGTTGTAGAATACTGCATCCGAGATTATAGCCTGCATTAGGTTAGGATATATAACGCTATAGACGTATATAATATTCCAACCGAGATGTACGGGACGGCACGAACGGGATTCTGTAAAACATTACCAGCGAGGGGCTAGATGTGTTAGGTTAGATTACGTTATAGACGAATATAATGTTCCCACCGGGAAGTAGGGGCCGATACGCCAGGAATGTTGTAAAATACAACATCCGAGATGTCAGCCGGCCTTACGTTAGGATATATATCGCTGTAGACGTTTATAATGTCCCAACCGAGACGTACGGGACGACAGGAACGGGATTCTGTAAAACATTACCAGCGAGGGGCTAGATGTGTTAGGTTAGGTTGTGATACGTTATAGACATATATAATGTTCCCACCGTGAAGTATGGGCCGATACGCCAGGAATGTTGTAAAATACTACATCCGAGATGATAGCCTGCCTTAGGTTAGGGTATATAACGCTATAGACGTATATAATATTCCAACCGAGATGTACGGGACGAAACGAACGGGATTCTGCAAAACATTACCAGCGAGGGGCTGGATGTGTTAGGTTAGGTTATATTACGTTATAGACGAATATAATGTTCCCACAGAGAAGTAGGGGCCGATACGTCAGGAATGTTGTAAAATACTACATCCGAGATGATAGCCTGCCTTAGGTTAGGATATATATCGCTGTAGACGTATATAACGTCCCAACCGAGACGTACGGGACGAAACGAACGGGATTCTGTAAAACATTACCAGCGAGGTGCTAGATGGGTTAGGTTAGTTTGTGATACGTTATAGACGTGTATAATGTTCCCACCGAGAAGTAGGGGCCGATACGCCAGGAATGTTATAAAATGCTACATCCGAGATGATAGCCTGCCTTACGTTAGGATATATATCGCTGTAGACGTATATAAAGTCCCAACCGAGACGTACGGGACGACAGGAACGGGATTCTGTAAAACATTACCAGCGAGGGGCTAGATGGGTTAGGCTAGGTTGTGATACGTTATAGACGTATATAATGTTCCCACCGAGAAGTAGGGGCCGATATGCCAGGAATGTTGTAAAATACTGCATCCGAGATGATGGCCTGCCTTAGGTTAGGATATATAACGCTATAGACGTATTTAATATCCCAATCGAGACGTACGGAACGACACGAACGCGATTCTGTAAAACATTACCAGCGAGGGGCTGGATGTGTTAGGTTAGGTTATATTACGTTATAGACCTATATAATGTTCCCACCGAGAAGTAGGGGCCGATACGCCAGGAATGTTGTAGAATACTGCATCCGAGATTATAGCCTGCATTAGGTTAGGATATATAACGCTATAGACGTATATAATATTCCAACCGAGATGTACGGGACGGCACGAACGGGATTCTGTAAAACATTACCAGCGAGGGGCTAGATGTGTTAGGTTAGATTACGTTATAGACGAATATAATGTTCCCACCGGGAAGTAGGGGCCGATACGCCAGGAATGTTGTAAAATACAACATCCGAGATGTCAGCCGGCCTTACGTTAGGATATATATCGCTGTAGACGTTTATAATGTCCCAACCGAGACGTACGGGACGACAGGAACGGGATTCTGTAAAACATTACCAGCGAGGGGCTAGATGTGTTAGGTTAGGTTGTGATACGTTATAGACATATATAATGTTCCCACCGTGAAGTATGGGCCGATACGCCAGGAATGTTGTAAAATACTACATCCGAGATGATAGCCTGCCTTAGGTTAGGGTATATAACGCTATAGACGTATATAATATTCCAACCGAGATGTACGGGACGAAACGAACGGGATTCTGCAAAACATTACCAGCGAGGGGCTGGATGTGCTAGGTTAGGTTATATTACGTTATAGACGAATATAATGATCCCACCGAGAAGTAGGGACCGATACGCCGGGAATGTTGTAAAATACTACATCCGAGATGTTTGCCTACATTACGTTAGGATATATATCGCTGTAGACGTTTATAATGTCCCAACCGAGACGTACGGGACGAAACAAACGGGATTCTGTAAAACATTGCCAGCGAGGGGCTAGATGGGTTAGGTTAGGTTATGTTACGTTACAGACCTATATAATGTTCCTACCGAGAAGTAGAGGTCGATACACCAGGAATGTTGTAAAATACTACATCCGAGATGTTAGCCTGCCTTACGTTAGGATATATATCGCTGTAGACGTATATAATATCCCAACCGAGATGTACGGGACGACAGGAACGGGATTCTGTAAAACGTTATCAGCGAGGGGCTAGATGGGTTAGGTTAGGATGTGATACGCTATAGACGTATATAATGTTCCAACCGAGAACGGGGGCCGATACGCCAGGAATGTTGTAAAATACTACATCCGAGATGATAGCCTGCCTTAGGTTAGGATATATAACGCTATAGACGTATATAATATTCCGACCGAGATGTACGGGACGTCACGAACGAGGTTCTGTAAAACATTACCAGCGAGGGCCTAGATGTGTTAGGTTAGGTTATATTACGTTATAGACCTATATAATGTTCCCACCGAGAAGTAGGGGCCGATACGCCAGGAATGTTGTTGAATACTGCATCCGAGATGATAGCCTGCCTTAGGTTAGGATATATAACGCTATAGACGTATATAATATTCCAACCGAGATGTACGGGACGTCACGAACGAGATTCTGTAAAACATTACCAGCCAGGGCCTAGATGTGTTAGGTTAGGTTATATCACGTCATAGACGAATATAATGATCCCACCGAGAAGTAGGGGCCGATACGCCAGGAATGTTGTAGAATACTGCATCCGAGATGATAGCCTGCATTAGGTTAGGATATATAACGCTATAGACGTATATAATATCCCAACAGAGACGTACGGGACGACACGAACGGGATTCTGTAAAACATTACGAGCGAGGGCCTAGATGTGTTAGGTTAGGTTATATTACGTTATAGACCTATATAATGTTCCCACCGAGAAGTAGGGGCCGAAACGTCAGGAATGTTGTAAAATACTACATCCGAGATGATGCCTGCCTTAGGTTAGGATATATATCGCTGTAGACGTATATAATATCCCAACCGAGATGTACGGGACGACAGGAACGGGATTCTCTAAAACATTACCAGCGAGGGGCTAGATGGGTTAGGTTAGGATGTGATACGCTATAGACGTATATAATGTTCCCACCGAGAACGGGGGCCGATACGCCAGGAATGTTGTAAAATACTGCATCCGAGATGATGGCCTTCCTTAGGTTAGGATATATAACGCTATAGACGTATATAATATCCCAACCGAGACGTACGGGACGACACGAACGGGATTCTGTAAAACATTACCAGCGAGGGGCTAGATGTGTTAGGTTAGGTTATATTACGTTATAGACGAATATAATGATCCCACCGAGAAGTAGGGACCGATACGCCGGGAATGTTGTAAAATACTACATCCGAGATGTTGGCCTACATTACGTTAGGTTATATATCGCTGTAGAGGTTTATAATGTCCCAACCGAGACGTACGGGACGAAACAAACGGGATTCTGTAAAACATTGCCAGCGAGGGGCTAGATGGGTTAGGTTAGGTTATGTTACGTTATAGACCTATATAATGTTCCTACCGAGAAGTAGAGGTCGATACACCAGGAATGTTGTAAAATACTACATCCGAGATGTTAGCCTGCCTTACGTTAGGATATATATCGCTGTAGACGTATATAATATCCCAACCGAGATGTACGGGACGACAGGAACGGGATTCTGTAAAACGTTATCAGCGAGGGGCTAGATGGGTTAGGTTAGGATGTCATACGCTATAGACGTATATAATGCTTCCACCGAGAACGGGGGCCGATACGCCAGGAATGTTGTAAAATACTACATCCGAGAGGATAGCCTGCCTTAGGTTAGGATATATAACGCTATAGACGTATATAATATTCCAACCGAGATGTACGGGACGAAACGAACGGGATTCTGTAAAACATTACCAGCGAGGAGCTAGATGTGTTAGGTTAGGTTATATTACGTTATAGACCTATATAATGTTCCCACCGAGAAGTAGGGGCCGATACGCCAGGAATGTTGTAGAATACTGCATCCGAGATTATAGCCTGCATTAGGTTAGGATATATAACGCTATAGACGTATATAATATTCCAACCGAGATGTACGGGACGGCACGAACGGGATTCTGTAAAACATTACCAGCGAGGGGCTAGATGTGTTAGGTTAGATTACGTTATAGACGAATATAATGTTCCCACCGGGAAGTAGGGGCCGATACGCCAGGAATGTTGTAAAATACAACATCCGAGATGTCAGCCGGCCTTACGTTAGGATATATATCGCTGTAGACGTTTATAATGTCCCAACCGAGACGTACGGGACGACAGGAACGGGATTCTGTAAAACATTACCAGCGAGGGGCTAGATGTGTTAGGTTAGGTTGTGATACGTTATAGATATATATAATGTTCCCACCGTGAAGTATGGGCCGATACGCCAGGAATGTTGTAAAATACTACATCCGAGATGATAGCCTGCCTTAGGTTAGGGTATATAACGCTATAGACGTATATAATATTCCAACCGAGATGTACGGGACGAAACGAACGGGATTCTGTAAAACATTACCAGCGAGGGGCTGGATGTGTTAGGTTAGGTTATATTACGTTATAGACGAATATAATGATCCCACCGAGAAGTAGGGACCGATACGCCGGGAATGTTGTAAAATACTACATCCGAGATGTTTGCCTACATTACGTTAGGATATATATCGCTGTAGACGTTTATAATGTCCCAACCGAGACGTACGGGACGAAACAAACGGGATTCTGTAAAACATTGCCAGCGAGGGGCTAGATGGGTTAGGTTAGGTTATGTTACGTTACAGACCTATATAATGTTCCTACCGAGAAGTAGAGGTCGATACACCAGGAATGTTGTAAAATACTACATCCGAGATGTTAGCCTGCCTTACGTTAGGATATATATCGCTGTAGACGTATATAATATCCCAACCGAGATGTACGGGACGACAGGAACGGGATTCTGTAAAACGTTATCAGCGAGGGGCTAGATGGGTTAGGTTAGGATGTGATACGCTATAGACGTATATAATGTTCCAACCGAGAACGGGGGCCGATACGCCAGGAATGTTGTAAAATACTACATCCGAGATGATAGCCTGCCTTAGGTTAGGATATATAACGCTATAGACGTATATAATATTCCAACCGAGATGTACGGGACGTCACGAACGAGGTTCTGTAAAACATTACCAGCGAGGGCCTAGATGTGTTAGGTTAGGTTATATTACGTTATAGACCTATATAATGTTCCCACCGAGAAGTAGGGGCCGATACGCCAGGAATGTTGTAGAATACTGCATCCGAGATTATAGCCTGCATTAGGTTAGGATATATAACGCTATAGACGTATATAATATTCCAACCGAGATGTACGGGACGGCACGAACGGGATTCTGTAAAACATTACCATCGAGGGGCTAGATGTGTTAGGTTAGATTACGTTATAGACGAATATAATGTTCCCACCGGGAAGTAGGGGCCGATACGCCAGGAATGTTGTAAAATACAACATCCGAGATGTCAGCCGGCCTTACGTTAGGATATATATCGCTGTAGACGTTTATAATGTCCCAACCGAGACGTACGGGACGACAGGAACGGGATTCTGTAAAACATTACCAGCGAGGGGCTAGATGTGTTAGGTTAGGTTGTGATACGTTATAGACATATATAATGTTCCCACCGTGAAGTATGGGCCGATACGCCAGGAATGTTGTAAAATACTACATCCGAGATGATAGCCTGCCTTAGGTTAGGGTATATAACGCTATAGACGTATATAATATTCCAACCGAGATGTACGGGACGAAACGAACGGGATTCTGTAAAACATTACCAGCGAGGGGCTAGATGGGTTAGGTTAGGTTATGTTACGTTATAGAAGAATATAATGTTCCCACCGAGAAGTAGGGGCCGATACGTCAGGAATGTTGTAAAATACTACATCCGAGATGATGGCCTGCCTTAGGTTAGGATATATAACGCTATAGACGTATTTAATATCCCAATCGAGACGTACGGAACGACACGAACGGGATTCTGTAAAACATTACCAGCGAGGGGCTAGATGTGTTAGGTTAGGTTATATTACGTTATAGACGAATATAATGATCCCACCGAGAAGTAGGGACCGATACGCCGGGAATGTAGTAAAATACTACATCCGAGATGTTAGCCTACATTACGTTAGGATATATATCGCTGTAGACGTTTATAATGTCCCAACCGAGACGTACGGGACGAAACAAACGGGATTCTGTAAAACATTGCCAGCGAGGGGCTAGATGGGTTAGGTTAGGTTATGTTACGTTATAGACCTATATAATGTTCCTACCGAGAAGTAGAGGTCGATACACCAGGAATGTTGTAAAATACTACATCCGAGATGTTAGCCTGCCTTACGTTAGGATATATATCGCTGTAGACGTATATAATATCCCAACCGAGATGTACGGGACGACAGGAACGGGATTCTGTAAAACGTTATCAGCGAGGGGCTAGATGGGTTAGGTTAGGATGTCAAACGCTATAGACGTATATAATGTTTCCACCGAGAACGGGGGCCGATACGCCACGAATGTTGTAAAATACTACATCCGAGATGATAGCCTGCCTTAGGTTAGGATATATATCGCTGTAGACGTATATAATATCCCAACCGAGATGTACGGGACGACAGGAACGGTATTCTGTAAAACGTTATCAGCGAGGGGCTAGATGGGTTAGGATAGGATGTCATACGCTATAGACGTATATAATGTTTCCACCGAGAACGGAGGCCGATACGCCAGGAATGTTGTAAAATACTACATCCGAGATGATAGCCTGCCTTAGGTTAGGATATATAACGCTATAGACGTATATAATATTCCAACCGATATGTACGGGACGAAACGAACGGGATTCTGTAAAACATTACCAGCGAGGGGCTAGATGGGTTAGGTTAGTTTGTGATACGTTATAGACGTATATAATGTTCCCACCGTGAAGTAGGGGCCGATATGCCAGGAATGTTGTAGAATACTACATCCGAGATGATAGCCTGCCTTAGGATAGGATATATAACGCTATAGACGTATATAATATTCCAACCGAGATGTACGGGACGGCACGAACGGGATTCTGTAAAACATTACCAGCGAGGAGCTAGATGTGTTAGGTTAGGTTAGATTACGTTATAGACGAATATAATGTTCCCACCGAGAAGTAGGGGCCGATACGCCAGGAATGTTGTAAAATACAAAATCCGAGACGTCAGCCTGCCTTACGTCAGGATATATATCGCTGCAGACGTTTATAATGTCCCAACCGAGACGTACGGGACGAAACAAACGGGATTCTGTAAAACATTACCAGCGAGGGGCGAGATGGGTTAGGTTAGGTTATGTTACGTTATAGACCTATATAATGTTCCTACCGAGAAGTAGAGGTCGATACACCAGGAATGTTGTAAAATACTACATCCGAGATGTTAGCCTGCCTTACGTTAGGATATATATCGCTGTAGACGTATATAATATCCCAACCGAGATGTACGGGACGACAGGAACGGGATTCTGTAAAACGTTATCAGCGAGGGGCTAGATGGGTTAGGTTAGGATGTGATACGCTATAGACGTATATAATGTTCCAACCGAGAACGGGGGCCGATACGCCAGGAATGTTGTAAAATACTACATCCGAGATGATAGCCTGCCTTAGGTTAGGATATATAACGCTATAGACGTATATAATATTCCAACCGAGATGTACGGGACGTCACGAACGAGATTCTGTAAAACATTACCAGCCAGGGCCTAGATGTGTTAGGTTAGGTTATATCACGTCATAGACGAATATAATGATCCCACCGAGAAGTAGGGGCCGATACGCCAGGAATGTTGTAGAATACTGCATCCGAGATGATAGCCTGCATTAGGTTAGGATATATAACGCTATAGACGTATATAATATCCCAACAGAGACGTACGGGACGACACGAACGGGATTCTGTAAAACATTACGAGCGAGGGCCTAGATGTGTTAGGTTAGGTTATATTACGTTATAGACCTATATAATGTTCCCACCGAGAAGTAGGGGCCGAAACGTCAGGAATGTTGTAAAATACTACATCCGAGATGATGCCTGCCTTAGGTTAGGATATATATCGCTGTAGACGTATATAATATCCCAACCGAGATGTACGGGACGACAGGAACGGGATTCTCTAAAACATTACCAGCGAGGGGCTAGATGGGTTAGGTTAGGATGTGATACGCTATAGACGTATATAATGTTCCCACCGAGAACGGGGGCCGATACGCCAGGAATGTTGTAAAACACTGCATCCGAGATGATGGCCTTCCTTAGGTTAGGATATATAACGCTATAGACGTATATAATATCCCAACCGAGACGTACGGGACGACACGAACGGGATTCTGTAAAACATTACCAGCGAGGGGCTAGATGTGTTAGGTTAGGTTATATTACGTTATAGACGAATATAATGATCCCACCGAGAAGTAGGGACCGATACGCCGGGAATGTTGTAAAATACTACATCCGAGATGTTGGCCTACATTACGTTAGGTTATATATCGCTGTAGAGGTTTATAATGTCCCAACCGAGACGTACGGGACGAAACAAACGGGATTCTGTAAAACATTGCCAGCGAGGGGCTAGATGGGTTAGGTTAGGTTATGTTACGTTATAGACCTATATAATGTTCCTACCGAGAAGTAGAGGTCGATACACCAGGAATGTTGTAAAATACTACATCCGAGATGTTAGCCTGCCTTACGTTAGGATATATATCGCTGTAGACGTATATAATATCCCAACCGAGATGTACGGGACGACAGGAACGGGATTCTGTAAAACGTTATCAGCGAGGGGCTAGATGGGTTAGGTTAGGATGTCATACGCTATAGACGTATATAATGCTTCCACCGAGAACGGGGGCCGATACGCCAGGAATGTTGTAAAATACTACATCCGAGAGGATAGCCTGCCTTAGGTTAGGATATATAACGCTATAGACGTATATAATATTCCAACCGAGATGTACGGGACGAAACGAACGGGATTCTGTAAAACATTACCAGCGAGGAGCTAGATGTGTTAGGTTAGGTTATATTACGTTATAGACCTATATAATGTTCCCACCGAGAAGTAGGGGCCGATACGCCAGGAATGTTGTAGAATACTGCATCCGAGATTATAGCCTGCATTAGGTTAGGATATATAACGCTATAGACGTATATAATATTCCAACCGAGATGTACGGGACGGCACGAACGGGATTCTGTAAAACATTACCAGCGAGGGGCTAGATGTGTTAGGTTAGATTACGTTATAGACGAATATAATGTTCCCACCGGGAAGTAGGGGCCGATACGCCAGGAATGTTGTAAAATACAACATCCGAGATGTCAGCCGGCCTTACGTTAGGATATATATCGCTGTAGACGTTTATAATGTCCCAACCGAGACGTACGGGACGACAGGAACGGGATTCTGTAAAACATTACCAGCGAGGGGCTAGATGTGTTAGGTTAGGTTGTGATACGTTATAGATATATATAATGTTCCCACCGTGAAGTATGGGCCGATACGCCAGGAATGTTGTAAAATACTACATCCGAGATGATAGCCTGCCTTAGGTTAGGGTATATAACGCTATAGACGTATATAATATTCCAACCGAGATGTACGGGACGAAACGAACGGGATTCTGTAAAACATTACCAGCGAGGGGCTGGATGTGTTAGGTTAGGTTATATTACGTTATAGACGAATATAATGATCCCACCGAGAAGTAGGGACCGATACGCCGGGAATGTTGTAAAATACTACATCCGAGATGTTTGCCTACATTACGTTAGGATATATATCGCTGTAGACGTTTATAATGTCCCAACCGAGACGTACGGGACGAAACAAACGGGATTCTGTAAAACATTGAGAGCGAGGGGCTAGATGGGTTAGGTTAGGTTATGTTACGTTACAGACCTATATAATGTTCCTACCGAGAAGTAGAGGTCGATACACCAGGAATGTTGTAAAATACTACATCCGAGATGTTAGCCTGCCTTACGTTAGGATATATATCGCTGTAGACGTATATAATATCCCAACCGAGATGTACGGGACGACAGGAACGGGATTCTGTAAAACGTTATCAGCGAGGGGCTAGATGGGTTAGGTTAGGATGTGATACGCTATAGACGTATATAATGTTCCAACCGAGAACGGGGGCCGATACGCCAGGAATGTTGTAAAATACTACATCCGAGATGATAGCCTGCCTTAGGTTAGGATATATAACGCTATAGACGTATATAATATTCCAACCGAGATGTACGGGACGTCACGAACGAGGTTCTGTAAAACATTACCAGCGAGGGCCTAGATGTGTTAGGTTAGGTTATATTACGTTATAGACCTATATAATGTTCCCACCGAGAAGTAGGGGCCGATACGCCAGGAATGTTGTAGAATACTGCATCCGAGATTATAGCCTGCATTAGGTTAGGATATATAACGCTATAGACGTATATAATATTCCAACCGAGATGTACGGGACGGCACGAACGGGATTCTGTAAAACATTACCAGCGAGGGGCTAGATGTGTTAGGTTAGATTACGTTATAGACGAATATAATGTTCCCACCGGGAAGTAGGGGCCGATACGCCAGGAATGTTGTAAAATACAACATCCGAGATGTCAGCCGGCCTTACGTTAGGATATATATCGCTGTAGACGTTTATAATGTCCCAACCGAGACGTACGGGACGACAGGAACGGGATTCTGTAAAACATTACCAGCGAGGGGCTAGATGTGTTAGGTTAGGTTGTGATACGTTATAGACATATATAATGTTCCCACCGTGAAGTATGGGCCGATACGCCAGGAATGTTGTAAAATACTACATCCGAGATGATAGCCTGCCTTAGGTTAGGGTATATAACGCTATAGACGTATATAATATTCCAACCGAGATGTACGGGACGAAACGAACGGGATTCTGTAAAACATTACCAGCGAGGGGCTAGATGGGTTAGGTTAGGTTATGTTACGTTATAGAAGAATATAATGTTCCCACCGAGAAGTAGGGGCCGATACGTCAGGAATGTTGTAAAATACTACATCCGAGATGATGGCCTGCCTTAGGTTAGGATATATAACGCTATAGACGTATTTAATATCCCAATCGAGACGTACGGAACGACACGAACGGGATTCTGTAAAACATTACCAGCGAGGGGCTAGATGTGTTAGGTTAGGTTATATTACGTTATAGACGAATATAATGATCCCACCGAGAAGTAGGGACCGATACGCCGGGAATGTAGTAAAATACTACATCCGAGATGTTAGCCTACATTACGTTAGGATATATATCGCTGTAGACGTTTATAATGTCCCAACCGAGACGTACGGGACGAAACAAACGGGATTCTGTAAAACATTGCCAGCGAGGGGCTAGATGGGTTAGGTTAGGTTATGTTACGTTATAGACCTATATAATGTTCCTACCGAGAAGTAGAGGTCGATACACCAGGAATGTTGTAAAATACTACATCCGAGATGTTAGCCTGCCTTACGTTAGGATATATATCGCTGTAGACGTATATAATATCCCAACCGAGATGTACGGGACGACAGGAACGGGATTCTGTAAAACGTTATCAGCGAGGGGCTAGATGGGTTAGGTTAGGATGTCAAACGCTATAGACGTATATAATGTTTCCACCGAGAACGGGGGCCGATACGCCACGAATGTTGTAAAATACTACATCCGAGATGATAGCCTGCCTTAGGTTAGGATATATATCGCTGTAGACGTATATAATATCCCAACCGAGATGTACGGGACGACAGGAACGGTATTCTGTAAAACGTTATCAGCGAGGGGCTAGATGGGTTAGGTTAGGATGTCATACGCTATAGACGTATATAATGTTTCCACCGAGAACGGAGGCCGATACGCCAGGAATGTTGTAAAATACTACATCCGAGATGATAGCCTGCCTTAGGTTAGGATATATAACGCTATAGACGTATATAATATTCCAACCGATATGTACGGGACGAAACGAACGGGATTCTGTAAAACATTACCAGCGAGGGGCTAGATGGGTTAGGTTAGTTTGTGATACGTTATAGACGTATATAATGTTCCCACCGTGAAGTAGGGGCCGATATGCCAGGAATGTTGTAGAATACTACATCCGAGATGATAGCCTGCCTTAGGATAGGATATATAACGCTATAGACGTATATAATATTCCAACCGAGATGTACGGGACGGCACGAACGGGATTCTGTAAAACATTACCAGCGAGGAGCTAGATGTGTTAGGTTAGGTTAGATTACGTTATAGACGAATATAATGTTCCCACCGAGAAGTAGGGGCCGATACGCCAGGAATGTTGTAAAATACAAAATCCGAGACGTCAGCCTGCCTTACGTCAGGATATATATCGCTGCAGACGTTTATAATGTCCCAACCGAGACGTACGGGACGAAACAAACGGGATTCTGTAAAACATTACCAGCGAGGGGCGAGATGGGTTAGGTTAGGTTATGTTACGTTATAGACCTATATAATGTTCCTACCGAGAAGTAGAGGTCGATACACCAGGAATGTTGTAAAATACTACATCCGAGATGTTAGCCTGCCTTACGTTAGGATATATATCGCTGTAGACGTATATAATATCCCAACCGAGATGTACGGGACGACAGGAACGGGATTCTGTAAAACGTTATCAGCGAGGGGCTAGATGGGTTAGGTTAGGATGTGATACGCTATAGACGTATATAATGTTCCAACCGAGAACGGGGGCCGATACGCCAGGAATGTTGTAAAATACTACATCCGAGATGATAGCCTGCCTTAGGTTAGGATAATAACGCTATAGACGTATATAATATTCCGACCGAGATGTACGGGACGTCACGAACGAGGTTCTGTAAAACATTACCAGCGAGGGCCTAGATGTGTTACGTTAGGTTATATTACGTTATAGACGAATATAATGATCCCACCGAGAAGTAGGGGCCGATACGCCAGGAATGTTGTAGAATACTGCATCCGAGATGATAGCCTGCATTAGGTTAGGATATATAACGCTATAGACGTATATAATATCCCAACCGAGACGTACGGGACGACACGAACGGCATTCTGTAAAACATTACGAGCGAGGGCCTAGATGTGTTAGGTTAGGTTATATTACGTTATAGACCTATATAATGTTCCCACCGAGAAGTAGGGGCCGAAACGTCAGGAATGTTGTAAAATACTACATCCGAGATGATGGCCTGCCTTAGGTTAGGATATATAACGCTATAGACGTATATAATATCCCAACCGAGACGTACGGTACGACACGAACGGGATTCTGTAAAACGTTATCAGCGAGGGGCTAGATGTGTTAGGTTAGGTTATGTTACGTTATAGACCTATATAATGTTCCCACCGAGAAGTAGGGGCCGATACGCCAGGAATGTTGTAAAATACAACATCGGAGATGTCAGCCTGCCTTACGTTAGGATATATATCGCTGTAGACGTATATAATATCCCAACCGAGATGTACGGGACGACAGGAACGGGTTTCTGTAAAACGTTATCAGCGAGGGGCTAGATGGGTTAGGTTAGGATGTCATACGCTATAGACGTGTATAATGTTCCCACCGAGAAGTAGGGGCCGATACGCCAGGAATGTTATAAAATACTACATCCGAGATGATAGCCTGCCTTACGTTAGGATATATATCACTGTCGACGTATATAAAGTCCCAACCGAGACGTACGGGACGACAGGAACGGGATTCTGTAAAACATTACCAGCGAGGGGCTAGATGGGTTAGGTTAGGTTATATCACGTCATAGACGAATATAATGATCCCTCCGAGAGATAGGGGCCTATACGCCGGGAATGTTGTAAAATACTACATCCGAGATGTTAGCCTGCCTTACGTTAGGATATATATCGCTGTAGACGTATATAATATCCCAACCGAGATGTACGGGACGACAGGAACGTGATTCTCTAAAACATTACCAGCGAGGGGCTAGATGGGTTAGGTTAGGTTATGTTACGTTATAGAAGAATATAATGTTCCCACCGAGAAGTAGGGGCCGAAACGTCAGGAATGTTGTAAAATACTACATCCGAGATGATGGCCTGCCTTAGGTTAGGATATCTAACGCTATAGACGTATTTAATATCCCAATCGAGACGTACGGAACGACACGAACGCGATTCTGTAAAACATTACCAGCGAGGGGCTAGATGCGTTAGGTTAGGTTATATTACGTTATAGATCTATACAATGTTCCCACCGAGAAGTAGGGCCTGATACGCCAGGAATGTTGTAGAATACTACATCCGAGATGATAGCCTGCCTTAGGTTAGGATATATAACGCTATAGACGTATATAATATTCCAACCGAGATGTACGGGACGTCACGAACGAGGTTCTGTAAAACATTACCAGCGAGGGCCTAGATGTGTTAGGTTAGGTTATATTACGTTATAGACCTATATAATGTTCCCACCGGGAAGTAGGGGCCGATACGCCAGGAATGTTGTAGAATACTGCATCCGAGATTATAGCCTGCATTAGGTTAGGATATATAACGCTATAGACGTATATAATATTCCAACCGAGATGTACGGGACGGCACGAACGGGATTCTGTAAAACATTACCAGCGAGGGGCTAGATGGGTTAGGTTAGGTTATGTTACGTTATAGAAGAATATAATGTTCCCACCGAGAAGTAGGGGCCGAAACGTCAGGAATGTTGTAAAATACTACATCCGAGATGATGGCCTGCCTTAGGTTAGGATATCTAACGCTATAGACGTATTTAATATCCCAATCGAGACGTACGGAACGACACGAACGCGATTCTGTAAAACATTACCAGCGAGGGGCTAGATGCGTTAGGTTAGGTTATATTACGTTATAGATCTATATAATGTTCCCACCGAGAAGTAGAGCCTGATACGCCAGGAATGTTGTAGAATACTACATCCGAGATGATAGCCTGCCTTAGGTTAGGATATATAACGCTATAGACGTATATAATATTCCAACCGAGATGTACGGGACGTCACGAACGAGGTTCTGTAAAACATTACCAGCGAGGGCCTAGATGTGTTAGGTTAGGTTATATTACGTTATAGACCTATATAATGTTCCCACCGAGAAGTAGGGGCCGACACGCCAGGAATGTTGTAGAATACTGCATCCGAGATTATAGCCTGCATTAGGTTAGGATATATAACGCTATAGACGTATATAATATTCCAACCGAGATGTACGGGACGGCACGAACGGGATTCTGTAAAACATTACCAGCGAGGGGCTAGATGTGTTAGGTTAGATTACGTTATAGACGAATATAATGTTCCCACCGGGAAGTAGGGGCCGATACGCCAGGAATGTTGTAAAATACGACATCCGAGATGTCAGCCTGCCTTACGTTAGGATATATATCGCTGTAGACGTTTATAATGTCCCAACCGAGACGTACGGGACGACAGGAACGGGATTCTGTAAAACATTACGAGCGAGGGCCTAGATGTGTTAGGTTAGGTTATATTACGTTATAGACCTATATAATGTTCCCACCGAGAAGTAGGGGCCGAAACGTCAGGAATGTTGTAAAATACTACATCCGAGATGATGGCCTGCCTTAGGTTAGGATATATAACGCTATAGACGTATATAATATTCCAACCGAGATGTACGGGACGTCACGAACGAGGTTCTGTAAAACATTACCAGCGAGGGCCTAGATGTGTTAGGTTAGGTTATATTACCTTATAGACCTACATAATGTTCCCACCGAGAAGTAGGGACCGATACGCCGGGAATGTTGCAAAATACTACATCCGAGATGTTAGCCTACCTTACGTTAGGATATATATCGCAGTAGACGTTTATAATGTCCCAACCGAGACGTACGGGACGAAACGAACGGGATTCTGTAAAACATTACCAGCGAGGGGCTAGATGGGTTAGGTTAGGTTATGTTACGTTATAGAAGAATATAATGTTCCCACCGAGAAGTAGGGGCCGATACGCCAGGAATGTTGTAAAATACAACATCGGAGATGTCAGCCTGCCTTACGTTAGGATATATATCGCTGTAGACGTATATAATAACCCAACCGAGATGTACGGGACGACAGGAACGGGATTCTGTAAAACGTTATCAGCGAGGGGCTAGATGTGTTAGGTTAGGATGTCATACGCTATAGACGTGTATAATGTTCCCACCGAGAAGTAGGGGCCGATACGCCAGGAATGTTATAAAATACTACATCCGAGATGATAGCCTGCCTTACGTTAGGATATATATCACTGTCGACGTATATAAAGTCCCAACCGAGACGTACGGGACGACAGGAACGGGATTCTGTAAAACATTACCAGCGAGGGGCTAGATGGGTTAGGTTAGGTTATATCACGTCATAGACGAATATAATGATCCCTCCGAGAGATAGGGGCCTATTCGCCGGGAATGTTGTAAAATACTACATCCGAGATGATGCCTGCCTTAGGTTAGGATATATATCGCTGTAGACGTATATAATATCCCAACCGAGATGTACGGGACGACAGGAACGGGATTCTCTAAAACATTACCAGCGAGGGGCTAGATGGGTTAGGTTAGGATGTGATACGCTATAGACGTATATAATGTTCCCACCGAGAACGGGGGCCGATACGCCAGGAATGTTGTAAAATACTGCATCCGAGATGATGGCCTTCCTTAGGTTAGGATATATAACGCTATAGACGTATATAATATCCCAACCGAGACGTACGGGACGACACGAACGGGATTCTGTAAAACATTACCAGCGAGGGGCTAGATGTGTTAGGTTAGGTTATATTACGTTATAGACGAATATAATGATCCCACCGAGAAGTAGGGACCGATACGCCGGGAATGTTGTAAAATACTACATCCGAGATGTTGGCCTACATTACGTTAGGTTATATATCGCTGTAGAGGTTTATAATGTCCCAACCGAGACGTACGGGACGAAACAAACGGGATTCTGTAAAACATTGCCAGCGAGGGGCTAGATGGGTTAGGTTAGGTTATGTTACGTTATAGACCTATATAATGTTCCTACCGAGAAGTAGAGGTCGATACACCAGGAATGTTGTAAAATACTACATCCGAGATGTTAGCCTGCCTTACGTTAGGATATATATCGCTGTAGACGTATATAATATCCCAACCGAGATGTACGGGACGACAGGAACGGGATTCTGTAAAACGTTATCAGCGAGGGGCTAGATGGGTTAGGTTAGGATGTCATACGCTATAGACGTATATAATGCTTCCACCGAGAACGGGGGCCGATACGCCAGGAATGTTGTAAAATACTACATCCGAGAGGATAGCCTGCCTTAGGTTAGGATATATAACGCTATAGACGTATATAATATTCCAACCGAGATGTACGGGACGAAACGAACGGGATTCTGTAAAACATTACCAGCGAGGAGCTAGATGTGTTAGGTTAGGTTATATTACGTTATAGACCTATATAATGTTCCCACCGAGAAGTAGGGGCCGATACGCCAGGAATGTTGTAGAATACTGCATCCGAGATTATAGCCTGCATTAGGTTAGGATATATAACGCTATAGACGTATATAATATTCCAACCGAGATGTACGGGACGGCACGAACGGGATTCTGTAAAACATTACCAGCGAGGGGCTAGATGTGTTAGGTTAGATTACGTTATAGACGAATATAATGTTCCCACCGGGAAGTAGGGGCCGATACGCCAGGAATGTTGTAAAATACAACATCCGAGATGTCAGCCGGCCTTACGTTAGGATATATATCGCTGTAGACGTTTATAATGTCCCAACCGAGACGTACGGGACGACAGGAACGGGATTCTGTAAAACATTACCAGCGAGGGGCTAGATGTGTTAGGTTAGGTTGTGATACGTTATAGATATATATAATGTTCCCACCGTGAAGTATGGGCCGATACGCCAGGAATGTTGTAAAATACTACATCCGAGATGATAGCCTGCCTTAGGTTAGGGTATATAACGCTATAGACGTATATAATATTCCAACCGAGATGTACGGGACGAAACGAACGGGATTCTGTAAAACATTACCAGCGAGGGGCTGGATGTGTTAGGTTAGGTTATATTACGTTATAGACGAATATAATGATCCCACCGAGAAGTAGGGACCGATACGCCGGGAATGTTGTAAAATACTACATCCGAGATGTTTGCCTACATTACGTTAGGATATATATCGCTGTAGACGTTTATAATGTCCCAACCGAGACGTACGGGACGAAACAAACGGGATTCTGTAAAACATTGAGAGCGAGGGGCTAGATGGGTTAGGTTAGGTTATGTTACGTTACAGACCTATATAATGTTCCTACCGAGAAGTAGAGGTCGATACACCAGGAATGTTGTAAAATACTACATCCGAGATGTTAGCCTGCCTTACGTTAGGATATATATCGCTGTAGACGTATATAATATCCCAACCGAGATGTACGGGACGACAGGAACGGGATTCTGTAAAACGTTATCAGCGAGGGGCTAGATGGGTTAGGTTAGGATGTGATACGCTATAGACGTATATAATGTTCCAACCGAGAACGGGGGCCGATACGCCAGGAATGTTGTAAAATACTACATCCGAGATGATAGCCTGCCTTAGGTTAGGATATATAACGCTATAGACGTATATAATATTCCAACCGAGATGTACGGGACGTCACGAACGAGGTTCTGTAAAACATTACCAGCGAGGGCCTAGATGTGTTAGGTTAGGTTATATTACGTTATAGACCTATATAATGTTCCCACCGAGAAGTAGGGGCCGATACGCCAGGAATGTTGTAGAATACTGCATCCGAGATTATAGCCTGCATTAGGTTAGGATATATAACGCTATAGACGTATATAATATTCCAACCGAGATGTACGGGACGGCACGAACGGGATTCTGTAAAACATTACCAGCGAGGGGCTAGATGTGTTAGGTTAGATTACGTTATAGACGAATATAATGTTCCCACCGGGAAGTAGGGGCCGATACGCCAGGAATGTTGTAAAATACAACATCCGAGATGTCAGCCGGCCTTACGTTAGGATATATATCGCTGTAGACGTTTATAATGTCCCAACCGAGACGTACGGGACGACAGGAACGGGATTCTGTAAAACATTACCAGCGAGGGGCTAGATGTGTTAGGTTAGGTTGTGATACGTTATAGACATATATAATGTTCCCACCGTGAAGTATGGGCCGATACGCCAGGAATGTTGTAAAATACTACATCCGAGATGATAGCCTGCCTTAGGTTAGGGTATATAACGCTATAGACGTATATAATATTCCAACCGAGATGTACGGGACGAAACGAACGGGATTCTGTAAAACATTACCAGCGAGGGGCTAGATGGGTTAGGTTAGGTTATGTTACGTTATAGAAGAATATAATGTTCCCACCGAGAAGTAGGGGCCGATACGTCAGGAATGTTGTAAAATACTACATCCGAGATGATGGCCTGCCTTAGGTTAGGATATATAACGCTATAGACGTATTTAATATCCCAATCGAGACGTACGGAACGACACGAACGGGATTCTGTAAAACATTACCAGCGAGGGGCTAGATGTGTTAGGTTAGGTTATATTACGTTATAGACCTATATAATGTTCCTACCGAGAAGTAGAGGTCGATACACCAGGAATGTTGTAAAATACTACATCCGAGATGTTAGCCTGCCTTACGTTAGGATATATATCGCTGTAGACGTATATAATATCCCAACCGAGATGTACGGGACGACAGGAACGGGATTCTGTAAAACGTTATCAGCGAGGGGCTAGATGGGTTAGGTTAGGATGTCAAACGCTATAGACGTATATAATGTTTCCACCGAGAACGGGGGCCGATACGCCACGAATGTTGTAAAATACTACATCCGAGATGATAGCCTGCCTTAGGTTAGGATATATATCGCTGTAGACGTATATAATATCCCAACCGAGATGTACGGGACGACAGGAACGGTATTCTGTAAAACGTTATCAGCGAGGGGCTAGATGGGTTAGGTTAGGATGTCATACGCTATAGACGTATATAATGTTTCCACCGAGAACGGAGGCCGATACGCCAGGAATGTTGTAAAATACTACATCCGAGATGATAGCCTGCCTTAGGTTAGGATATATAACGCTATAGACGTATATAATATTCCAACCGATATGTACGGGACGAAACGAACGGGATTCTGTAAAACATTACCAGCGAGGGGCTAGATGGGTTAGGTTAGTTTGTGATACGTTATAGACGTATATAATGTTCCCACCGTGAAGTAGGGGCCGATATGCCAGGAATGTTGTAGAATACTACATCCGAGATGATAGCCTGCCTTAGGATAGGATATATAACGCTATAGACGTATATAATATTCCAACCGAGATGTACGGGACGGCACGAACGGGATTCTGTAAAACATTACCAGCGAGGAGCTAGATGTGTTAGGTTAGGTTAGATTACGTTATAGACGAATATAATGTTCCCACCGAGAAGTAGGGGCCGATACGCCAGGAATGTTGTAAAATACAAAATCCGAGACGTCAGCCTGCCTTACGTCAGGATATATATCGCTGCAGACGTTTATAATGTCCCAACCGAGACGTACGGGACGAAACAAACGGGATTCTGTAAAACATTACCAGCGAGGGGCGAGATGGGTTAGGTTAGGTTATGTTACGTTATAGACCTATATAATGTTCCTACCGAGAAGTAGAGGTCGATACACCAGGAATGTTGTAAAATACTACATCCGAGATGTTAGCCTGCCTTACGTTAGGATATATATCGCTGTAGACGTATATAATATCCCAACCGAGATGTACGGGACGACAGGAACGGGATTCTGTAAAACGTTATCAGCGAGGGGCTAGATGGGTTAGGTTAGGATGTGATACGCTATAGACGTATATAATGTTCCAACCGAGAACGGGGGCCGATACGCCAGGAATGTTGTAAAATACTACATCCGAGATGATAGCCTGCCTTAGGTTAGGATAATAACGCTATAGACGTATATAATATTCCGACCGAGATGTACGGGACGTCACGAACGAGGTTCTGTAAAACATTACCAGCGAGGGCCTAGATGTGTTACGTTAGGTTATATTACGTTATAGACGAATATAATGATCCCACCGAGAAGTAGGGGCCGATACGCCAGGAATGTTGTAGAATACTGCATCCGAGATGATAGCCTGCATTAGGTTAGGATATATAACGCTATAGACGTATATAATATCCCAACCGAGACGTACGGGACGACACGAACGGCATTCTGTAAAACATTACGAGCGAGGGCCTAGATGTGTTAGGTTAGGTTATATTACGTTATAGACCTATATAATGTTCCCACCGAGAAGTAGGGGCCGAAACGTCAGGAATGTTGTAAAATACTACATCCGAGATGATGGCCTGCCTTAGGTTAGGATATATAACGCTATAGACGTATATAATATCCCAACCGAGACGTACGGTACGACACGAACGGGATTCTGTAAAACGTTATCAGCGAGGGGCTAGATGTGTTAGGTTAGGTTATGTTACGTTATAGACCTATATAATGTTCCCACCGAGAAGTAGGGGCCGATACGCCAGGAATGTTGTAAAATACAACATCGGAGATGTCAGCCTGCCTTACGTTAGGATATATATCGCTGTAGACGTATATAATATCCCAACCGAGATGTACGGGACGACAGGAACGGGTTTCTGTAAAACGTTATCAGCGAGGGGCTAGATGGGTTAGGTTAGGATGTCATACGCTATAGACGTGTATAATGTTCCCACCGAGAAGTAGGGGCCGATACGCCAGGAATGTTATAAAATACTACATCCGAGATGATAGCCTGCCTTACGTTAGGATATATATCACTGTCGACGTATATAAAGTCCCAACCGAGACGTACGGGACGACAGGAACGGGATTCTGTAAAACATTACCAGCGAGGGGCTAGATGGGTTAGGTTAGGTTATATCACGTCATAGACGAATATAATGATCCCTCCGAGAGATAGGGGCCTATACGCCGGGAATGTTGTAAAATACTACATCCGAGATGTTAGCCTGCCTTACGTTAGGATATATATCGCTGTAGACGTATATAATATCCCAACCGAGATGTACGGGACGACAGGAACGTGATTCTCTAAAACATTACCAGCGAGGGGCTAGATGGGTTAGGTTAGGTTATGTTACGTTATAGAAGAATATAATGTTCCCACCGAGAAGTAGGGGCCGAAACGTCAGGAATGTTGTAAAATACTACATCCGAGATGATGGCCTGCCTTAGGTTAGGATATCTAACGCTATAGACGTATTTAATATCCCAATCGAGACGTACGGAACGACACGAACGCGATTCTGTAAAACATTACCAGCGAGGGGCTAGATGCGTTAGGTTAGGTTATATTACGTTATAGATCTATACAATGTTCCCACCGAGAAGTAGGGCCTGATACGCCAGGAATGTTGTAGAATACTACATCCGAGATGATAGCCTGCCTTAGGTTAGGATATATAACGCTATAGACGTATATAATATTCCAACCGAGATGTACGGGACGTCACGAACGAGGTTCTGTAAAACATTACCAGCGAGGGCCTAGATGTGTTAGGTTAGGTTATATTACGTTATAGACCTATATAATGTTCCCACCGGGAAGTAGGGGCCGATACGCCAGGAATGTTGTAGAATACTGCATCCGAGATTATAGCCTGCATTAGGTTAGGATATATAACGCTATAGACGTATATAATATTCCAACCGAGATGTACGGGACGGCACGAACGGGATTCTGTAAAACATTACCAGCGAGGGGCTAGATGGGTTAGGTTAGGTTATGTTACGTTATAGAAGAATATAATGTTCCCACCGAGAAGTAGGGGCCGAAACGTCAGGAATGTTGTAAAATACTACATCCGAGATGATGGCCTGCCTTAGGTTAGGATATCTAACGCTATAGACGTATTTAATATCCCAATCGAGACGTACGGAACGACACGAACGCGATTCTGTAAAACATTACCAGCGAGGGGCTAGATGCGTTAGGTTAGGTTATATTACGTTATAGATCTATATAATGTTCCCACCGAGAAGTAGAGCCTGATACGCCAGGAATGTTGTAGAATACTACATCCGAGATGATAGCCTGCCTTAGGTTAGGATATATAACGCTATAGACGTATATAATATTCCAACCGAGATGTACGGGACGTCACGAACGAGGTTCTGTAAAACATTACCAGCGAGGGCCTAGATGTGTTAGGTTAGGTTATATTACGTTATAGACCTATATAATGTTCCCACCGAGAAGTAGGGGCCGACACGCCAGGAATGTTGTAGAATACTGCATCCGAGATTATAGCCTGCATTAGGTTAGGATATATAACGCTATAGACGTATATAATATTCCAACCGAGATGTACGGGACGGCACGAACGGGATTCTGTAAAACATTACCAGCGAGGGGCTAGATGTGTTAGGTTAGATTACGTTATAGACGAATATAATGTTCCCACCGGGAAGTAGGGGCCGATACGCCAGGAATGTTGTAAAATACGACATCCGAGATGTCAGCCTGCCTTACGTTAGGATATATATCGCTGTAGACGTTTATAATGTCCCAACCGAGACGTACGGGACGACAGGAACGGGATTCTGTAAAACATTACGAGCGAGGGCCTAGATGTGTTAGGTTAGGTTATATTACGTTATAGACCTATATAATGTTCCCACCGAGAAGTAGGGGCCGAAACGTCAGGAATGTTGTAAAATACTACATCCGAGATGATGGCCTGCCTTAGGTTAGGATATATAACGCTATAGACGTATATAATATTCCAACCGAGATGTACGGGACGTCACGAACGAGGTTCTGTAAAACATTACCAGCGAGGGCCTAGATGTGTTAGGTTAGGTTATATTACCTTATAGACCTATATAATGTTCCCACCGAGAAGTAGGGACCGATACGCCGGGAATGTTGCAAAATACTACATCCGAGATGTTAGCCTACCTTACGTTAGGATATATATCGCAGTAGACGTTTATAATGTCCCAACCGAGACGTACGGGACGAAACGAACGGGATTCTGTAAAACATTACCAGCGAGGGGCTAGATGGGTTAGGTTAGGTTATGTTACGTTATAGAAGAATATAATGTTCCCACCGAGAAGTAGGGGCCGATACGCCAGGAATGTTGTAAAATACAACATCGGAGATGTCAGCCTGCCTTACGTTAGGATATATATCGCTGTAGACGTATATAATAACCCAACCGAGATGTACGGGACGACAGGAACGGGATTCTGTAAAACGTTATCAGCGAGGGGCTAGATGTGTTAGGTTAGGATGTCATACGCTATAGACGTGTATAATGTTCCCACCGAGAAGTAGGGGCCGATACGCCAGGAATGTTATAAAATACTACATCCGAGATGATAGCCTGCCTTACGTTAGGATATATATCACTGTCGACGTATATAAAGTCCCAACCGAGACGTACGGGACGACAGGAACGGGATTCTGTAAAACATTACCAGCGAGGGGCTAGATGGGTTAGGTTAGGTTATATCACGTCATAGACGAATATAATGATCCCTCCGAGAGATAGGGGCCTATTCGCCGGGAATGTTGTAAAATACTACATCCGAGATGTTAGCCTGCCTTACGTTAGGATATATATCGCTGTAGACGTATATAATATCCCAACCGAGATGTACGGGACGACAGGAACGTGATTCTCTAAAACATTACCAGCGAGGGGCTAGATGGGTTAGGTTAGGTTATGTTACGTTATAGAAGAATATAATGTTCCCACCGAGAAGTAGGGGCCGAAACGTCAGGAATGTTGTAAAATACTACATCCGAGATGATGGCCTGCCTTAGGTTAGGATATCTAACGCTATAGACGTATTTAATATCCCAATCGAGACGTACGGAACGACACGAACGCGATTCTGTAAAGCATTACCAGCGAGGTGCTAGATGCGTTAGGTTAGGTTATATTACGTTATAGACCTATATAATGTTCCCACCGAGAAGTAGGGCCTGATACGCCAGGAATGTTGTAGAATACTACATCCGAGATGATAGCCTGCCTTAGGTTAGGATATATAACGCTATAGACGTATATAATATTCCAACCGAGATGTACGGGACGTCACGAATGAGGTTCTGTAAAACATTACCAGCGAGGGCCTAGATGTGTTAGGTTAGGTTATATTACGTTATAGACCTATATAATGTTCCCACCGAGAAGTAGGGGCCGATACGCCAGGAATGTTGTAGAATACTGCATCCGAGATTATAGCCTGCATTAGGTTAGGATATATTACGCTATAGACGTATATAATATTCCAACCGAGATGTACGGGACGGCACGAACGGGATTCTGTAAAACATTACCAGCGAGGGGCTAGATGTGTTAGGTTAGATTACGTTATAGACGAATATAATGTTCCCACCGGGAAGTAGGGGCCGATACGCCAGGAATGTTGTAAAATACAACATCCGAGATGTCAGCCTGCCTTACGTTAGGATATATATCGCTGTAGACGTTTATAATGTCCCAACCGAGACGTACGGGACGACAGGAACGGGATTCTGTAAAACATTACGAGCGAGGGCCTAGATGTGTTAGGTTAGGTTATATTACGTTATAGACCTATATAATGTTCCCACCGAGAAGTAGGGGCCGATACGCCAGGAATGTTGTAGAATACTGCATCCGAGATGATAGCCTGCATTAGGTTAGGATATATAACGCTATAGACGTATATAATATCCCAACCGAGACGTACGGGACGACAAGAACGGGATTCTGTAAAACATTACCAGCGAGGGCCTAGATGTGTTAGGTTAGGTTATATTACGTTATAGACCTATATAATGTTCCCACCGAGAAGTAGGGACCGATACGCCGCGAATGTTGTAAAATACTACATCCGAGATGTTAGCCTACCTTACGTTAGGATATATATCGCAGTAGACGTTTATAATGTCCCAACCGAGACGTACGGGACGAAACGAACGGGATTCTGTAAAACATTACCAGCGAGGGGCTAGATGGGTTAGGTTAGGTTATGTTACGTTATAGAAGAATATAATGTTCCCACCGAGAAGTAGGGGCCGATACGACAGGAATGTTGTAGAATACTACATCCGAGATGTTAGCCTGCCTTACGTTAGGATATATATCGCTATAGACGTATATAATATCCCAACCGAGATGTACGGGACGACAGGAACGGGATTCTGTAAAACGTTATCAGCGAGGGGCTAGATGTGTTAGGTTAGATTACGTTATAGACGAATATAATGTTCCCACCGAGAAGTAGGGGCCGATATGCCAGGAATGTTGTAAAATACTGCATCCGAGATGATGGCCTGCCTTAGGTTAGGATATATAACGCTATAGACGTATTTAATATCCCAATCGAGACGTACGGAACGACACGAACGCGATTCTGTAAAACATTACCAGCGAGGGGCTGGATGTGTTAGGTTAGGTTATATTACGTTATAGACGAATATAATGATCCCACCGAGAAGTAGGGACCGATACGCCGGGAATGTTGTAAAATACTACATCCGAGATGTTAGCCTACATTGCGTTAGGATATATATCGCTGTAGACGTTTATTATGTCCCAACCGAGACGTACGGGACGAAACAAACGGGATTCTGTAAAACATTGCCAGCGAGGGGCTAGATGGGTTAGGTTAGGTTATGTTACGTTATAGACCTATATAATGTTCCTACCGAGAAGTAGAGGTCGATACACCAGGAATGTTGTAAAATACTACATCCGAGATGTTAGCCTGCCTTACGTTAGGATATATATCGCTGTAGACGTATATAATATCCCAACCGAGATGTACGGGACGACAGGAACGGGATTCTGTAAAACGTTATCAGCGAGGGGCTAGATGGGTTAGGTTAGGATGTGATACGCTATAGACGTATATAATGTTCCAACCGAGAACGGGGGCCGATACGCCAGGAATGTTGTAAAATACTACATCCGAGATGATAGCCTGCCTTAGGTTAGGATATATAACGCTATAGACGTATTTAATATCCCAATCGAGACGTACGGAACGACACGATCGCGATTCTGTAAAACATTACCAGCGAGGGGCTAGATGCGTTAGGTTAGATTACGTTATAGACGAATATAATGTTCCCACCGAGAAGTAGGGGCCGACACGCCAGGAATGTTGTAGAATACTGCATCCGAGATTATAGCCTGCATTAGGTTAGGATATATAACGCTATAGACGTATATAATATTCCAACCGAGATGTACGGGACGGCACGAACGGGATTCTGTAAAACATTACCAGCGAGGGGCTAGATGTGTTAGGTTAGATTACGTTATAGACGAATATAATGTTCCCACCGGGAAGTAGGGGCCGATACGCCAGGAATGTTGTAAAATACGACATCCGAGATGTCAGCCTGCCTTACGTTAGGATATATATCGCTGTAGACGTTTATAATGTCCCAACCGAGACGTACGGGACGACAGGAACGGGATTCTGTAAAACATTACGAGCGAGGGCCTAGATGTGTTAGGTTAGGTTATATTACGTTATAGACCTATATAATGTTCCCACCGAGAAGTAGGGGCCGAAACGTCAGGAATGTTGTAAAATACTACATCCGAGATGATGGCCTGCCTTAGGTTAGGATATATAACGCCATAGACGTATATAATATTCCAACCGAGATGTACGGGACGTCACGAACGAGGTTCTGTAAAACATTACCAGCGAGGGCCTAGATGTGTTAGGTTAGGTTATATTACCTTATAGACCTATATAATGTTCCCACCGAGACGTAGGGGCCGATACGCCAGGAATGTTGTAGAATACTGCATCCGAGATGATAGCCTGCATTAGGTTAGGATATATAACGCTATAGACGTATATAATATCCCAACCGAGACGTGCGGGACGACACGAACGGGATTCTGTAAAACATTACCAGCGAGGGCCTAGATGTGTTAGGTTAGGTTATATTACGTTATAGACCTATATAATGTTCCCACCGAGAAGTAGGGACCGATACGCCGGGAATGTTGCAAAATACTACATCCGAGATGTTAGCCTACCTTACGTTAGGATATATATCGCAGTAGACGTTTATAATGTCCCAACCGAGACGTACGGAACGAAACGAACGGGATTCTGTAAAACATTACCAGCGAGGGGCTAGATGGGTTAGGTTAGGTTATGTTACGTTATAGAAGAATATAATGTTCCCACCGAGAAGTAGGGGCCGATACGCCAGGAATGTTGTAAAATACAACATCGGAGATGTCAGCCTGCCTTACGTTAGGATATATATCGCTGTAGACGTATATAATAACCCAACCGAGATGTACGGGACGACAGGAACGGGATTCTGTAAAACGTTATCAGCGAGGGGCTAGATGGGTTAGGTTAGGATGTCATACGCTATAGACGTGTATAATGTTCCCACCGAGAAGTAGGGGCCGATACGCCAGGAATGTTATAAAATACTACATCCGAGATGATAGCCTGCCTTACGTTAGGATATATATCACTGTCGACGTATATAAAGTCCCAACCGAGACGTACGGGACGACAGGAACGGGATTCTGTAAAACATTACCAGCGAGGGGCTAGATGGGTTAGGTTAGGTTATGTTACGTTATAGAAGAATATAATGTTCCCACCGAGAAGTAGGGGCCGATACGCCAGGAATGTTGTAAAATACAACATCGGAGATGTCAGCCTGCCTTACGTTAGGATATATATCGCTGTAGACGTATATAATAACCCAACCGAGATGTACGGGACGACAGGAACGGGATTCTGTAAAACGTTATCAGCGAGGGGCTAGATGGGTTAGGTTAGGATGTCATACGCTATAGACGTGTATAATGTTCCCACCGAGAAGTAGGGGCCGATACGCCAGGAATGTTATAAAATACTACATCCGAGATGATAGCCTGCCTTACGTTAGGATATATATCACTGTCGACGTATATAAAGTCCCAACCGAGACGTACGGGACGACAGGAACGGGATTCTGTAAAACATTACCAGCGAGGGGCTAGATGGGTTAGGTTAGGTTATATCACGTCATAGACGAATATAATGATCCCTCCGAGAGATAGGGGCCTATTCGCCGGGAATGTTGTAAAATACTACATCCGAGATGTTAGCCTGCCTTACGTTAGGATATATATCGCTGTAGACGTATATAATATCCCAACCGAGATGTACGGGACGACAGGAACGTGATTCTCTAAAACATTACCAGCGAGGGGCTAGATGGGTTAGGTTAGGTTATGTTACGTTATAGAAGAATATAATGTTCCCACCGAGAAGTAGGGGCCGAAACGTCAGGAATGTTGTAAAATACTACATCCGAGATGATGGCCTGCCTTAGGTTAGGATATCTAACGCTATAGACGTATTTAATATCCCAATCGAGACGTACGGAACGACACGAACGCGATTCTGTAAAGCATTACCAGCGAGGTGCTAGATGCGTTAGGTTAGGTTATATTACGTTATAGATCTATATAATGTTCCCACCGAGAAGTAGGGCCTGATACGCCAGGAATGTTGTAGAATACTACATCCGAGATGATAGCCTGCCTTAGGTTAGGATATATAACGCTATAGACGTATATAATATTCCAACCGAGATGTACGGGACGTCACGAACGAGGTTCTGTAAAACATTACCAGCGAGGGCCTAGATGTGTTAGGTTAGGTTATATTACGTTATAGACCTATATAATGTTCCCACCGAGAAGTAGGGGCCGATACGCCAGGAATGTTGTAGAATACTGCATCCGAGATTATAGCCTGCATTAGGTTAGGATATATTACGCTATAGACGTATATAATATTCCAACCGAGATGTACGGGACGGCACGAACGGGATTCTGTAAAACATTACCAGCGAGGGGCTAGATGTGTTAGGTTAGATTACGTTATAGACGAATATAATGTTCCCACCGGGAAGTAGGGGCCGATACGCCAGGAATGTTGTAAAATACAACATCCGAGATGTCAGCCTGCCTTACGTTAGGATATATATCGCTGTAGACGTTTATAATGTCCCAACCGAGACGTACGGGACGACAGGAACGGGATTCTGTAAAACATTACGAGCGAGGGCCTAGATGTGTTAGGTTAGGTTATATTACGTTATAGACCTATATAATGTTCCCACCGAGAAGTAGGGGCCGATACGCCAGGAATGTTGTAGAATACTGCATCCGAGATGATAGCCTGCATTAGGTTAGGATATATAACGCTATAGACGTATATAATATCCCAACCGAGACGTACGGGACGACAAGAACGGGATTCTGTAAAACATTACCAGCGAGGGCCTAGATGTGTTAGGTTAGGTTATATTACGTTATAGACCTATATAATGTTCCCACCGAGAAGTAGGGACCGATACGCCGGGAATGTTGTAAAATACTACATCCGAGATGTTAGCCTACCTTACGTTAGGATATATATCGCAGTAGACGTTTATAATGTCCCAACCGAGACGTACGGGACGAAACGAACGGGATTCTGTAAAACATTACCAGCGAGGGGCTAGATGGGTTAGGTTAGGTTATGTTACGTTATAGAAGAATATAATGTTCCCACCGAAAAGTAGGGGCCGATACGTCAGGAATGTTGTAAAATACTACATGCGAGATGATGGCCTGCCTTAGGTTAGGATATATAACGCTATAGACGTATTTAATATCCCAATCGAGAGTCACGGAACGACACGAACGCGATTCTGTAAAACATTACCAGCGTGGGGCTAGATGCGTTAGGTTAGGTTATATTATGTTATAGACCTATATAATGTTCCCACCGAGAAGTAGGGGCCGATACGACAGGAATGTTGTAGAATACTACATCCGAGATGTTAGCCTGCCTTACGTTAGGATATATATCGCTATAGACGTATATAATATCCCAACCGAGATGTACGGGACGACAGGAACGGGATTCTGTAAAACGTTATCAGCGAGGGGCTAGATGTGTTAGGTTAGATTACGTTATAGACGAATATAATGTTCCCACCGAGAAGTAGGGGCCGATATGCCAGGAATGTTGTAAAATACTGCATCCGAGATGATGGCCTGCCTTAGGTTAGGATATATAACGCTATAGACGTATTTAATATCCCAATCGAGACGTACGGAACGACACGAACGCGATTCTGTAAAACATTACCAGCGAGGGGCTGGATGTGTTAGGTTAGGTTATATTACGTTATAGACGAATATAATGATCCCACCGAGAAGTAGGGACCGATACGCCGGGAATGTTGTAAAATACTACATCCGAGATGTTAGCCTACATTGCGTTAGGATATATATCGCTGTAGACGTTTATTATGTCCCAACCGAGACGTACGGGACGAAACAAACGGGATTCTGTAAAACATTGCCAGCGAGGGGCTAGATGGGTTAGGTTAGGTTATGTTACGTTATAGACCTATATAATGTTCCTACCGAGAAGTAGAGGTCGATACACCAGGAATGTTGTAAAATACTACATCCGAGATGTTAGCCTGCCTTAGGTTAGGATATATAACGCTATAGACGTATTTAATATCCCAATCGAGACGTACGGAACGACACGATCGCGATTCTGTAAAACATTACCAGCGAGGGGCTAGATGCGTTAGGTTAGATTACGTTATAGACGAATATAATGTTCCCACCGAGAAGTAGGGGCCGATACGCCAGGAATGTTGTAGAATACTGCATCCGAGATGATAGCCTGCATTAGGTTAGGATATATAACGCTATAGACGTATATAATATCCCAACCGAGACGTACGGGACGACACGAACGGGATTCTGTAAAACATTACCAGCGAGGGCCTAGATGTGTTAGGTTAGGTTATATTACGTTATAGACCTATATAATGTTCCCACCGAGAAGTAGGGACCGATACGCCGGGAATGTTGTAAAATACTACATCCGAGATGTTAGCCTACCTTACGTTAGGATATATATCGCAGTAGACGTTTATAATGTCCCAACCGAGACGTACGGGACGAAACGAACGGGATTCTGTAAAACATTACCAGCGAGGGGCTAGATGGGTTAGGTTAGGTTATGTTACGTTATAGAAGAATATAATGTTCCCACCGAAAAGTAGGGGCCGATACGTCAGGAATGTTGTAAAATACTACATGCGAGATGATGGCCTGCCTTAGGTTAGGATATATAACGCTATAGACGTATTTAATATCCCAATCGAGAGGTACGGAACGACACGAACGCGATTCTGTAAAACATTACCAGCGAGGGGCTAGATGCGTTAGGTTAGGTTATATTACGTTATAGACCTATATAATGTTCCCACCGAGAAGTAGGGGCCGATACGACAGGAATGTTGTAGAATACTACATCCGAGATGTTAGCCTGCCTTACGTTAGGATATATATCGCTGTAGACGTATATAATATCCCAACCGAGATGTACGAGACGACAGGAACGGGATTCTGCAAAACGTTATCAGCGAGGGGCTAGATGTGTTAGGTTAGATTACGTTATAGACGAATATAATGTTCCCACCGAGAAGTAGGGGCCGATACGCCAGGAATGTTGTAAAATACAACATCGGAGATGTCAGCCTGCCTTACGTTAGGATATATATCGCTGTAGACGTATATAATATCCCAACCGAGATGTACGGGACGACAGGAACGGGATTCTGTAAAACGTTATCAGCGAGGGGCTAGATGGGTTAGGTTAGGATGTCATACGCTATAGACGTGTATAATGTTCCCACGGAGAAGTAGGGGCCGATACGCCAGGAATGTTATAAAATACTACATCCGAGATGATAGCCTGCCTTACGTTAGGATATATATCACTGTCGACGTATATAAAGTCCCAACCGAGACGTACGGGACGACAGGAACGGGATTCTGTAAAACATTACCAGCGAGGGGCTAGATGGGTTAGGTTAGGTTATATCACGTCATAGACGAATATAATGATCCCTCCGAGAGATAGGGGCCTATACGCCGGGAATGTTGTAAAATACTACATCCGAGATGTTAGCCTGCCTTACGTTAGGATATATATCGCTGTAGACGTATATAATATCCCAACCGAGATGTACGGGACGACAGGAACGTGATTCTCTAAAACATTACCAGCGAGGGGCTAGATGGGTTAGGTTAGGTTATGTTACGTTATAGAAGAATATAATGTTCCCACCGAGAAGTAGGGGCCGAAACGTCAGGAATGTTGTAAAATACTACATCCGAGATGATGGCCTGCCTTAGGTTAGGATATCTAACGCTATAGACGTATTTAATATCCCAATCGAGACGTACGGAACGACACGAACGCGATTCTGTAAAACATTACCAGCGAGGGGCTAGATGCGTTAGGTTAGGTTATATTACGTTATAGATCTATATAATGTTCCCACCGAGAAGTAGGGCCTGATACGCCAGGAATGTTGTAGAATACTACATCCGAGATGATAGCCTGCCTTAGGTTAGGATATATAACGCTATAGACGTATATAATATTCCAACCGAGATGTACGGGACGTCACGAACGAGGTTCTGTAAAACATTACCAGCGAGGGCCTAGATGTGTTAGGTTAGGTTATATTACGTTATAGACCTATATAATGTTCCCACCGAGAAGTAGGGGCCGATACGCCAGGAATGTTGTAGAATACTGCATCCGAGATTATAGCCTGCATTAGGTTAGGATATATAACGATATAGACGTATATAATATTCCAACCGAGATGTACGGGACGGCACGAACGGGATTCTGTAAAACATTACCAGCGAGGGGCTAGATGTGTTAGGTTAGATTACGTTATAGACGAATATAATGTTCCCACCGGGAAGTAGGGGCCGAGACGCCAGGAATGTTGTAAAATACAACATCCGAGATGTCAGCCTGCCTTACGTTAGGATATATATCGCTGTAGACGTTTATAATGCCCCAACCGAGACGTACGGGACGACAGGAACGGGATTCTGTAAAACATAACCAGCGAGGGGCTAGATGTGTTAGGTTAGGTTGTGATACGTTATAGACATATATAATGTTCCCACCGTGAAGTAGGGGCCGATACGCCAGGAATGTTGTAAAATACTACATCCGAGATGATAGCCTGCCTTAGGTTAGGATATATAACGCTATAGACGTATATAATATTCCAACCGAGATGTACGGGACGTCACGAACGAGATTCTGTAAAACATTACCAGCCAGGGCCTAGATGTGTTAGGTTAGGTTATATCACGTCATAGACGAATATAATGATCCCACCGAGAGGTAGGGGCCTATACGCCGGGAATGTTGTAAAATACTACATCCGAGATGTTAGCCTGCCTTACGTTAGGATATATATCGCTGTAGACGTATATAATATCCCAACCGAGATGTACGGGACGACAGGAACGGGATTCTCTGAAACATTACCAGCGAGGGGCTAGATGGGTTAGGTTAGGATGTGATACGCTATAGACGTATATAATGTTCCCACCGAGAACGGGGGCCGATACGCCAGGAATGTTGTAAAATACTGCATCCGAGATGATGGCCTTCCTTAGGTTAGGATATATAACGCTATAGACGTATATAATATTCCAACCGAGACGTACGGGACGACACGAACGGGAGTCTGTAAAACATTACCAGCGAGGGGCTAGATGTGTTAGGTTAGGTTATATTACGTTATAGACGAATATAATGATCCCACCGAGAAGTAGGGACCGATACGCCGGGAATGTTGTAAAATACTACATCCGAGATGTTAGCCTACATTACGTTAGGATATATATCGCTGTAGAGGTTTATAATGTCCCAACCGAGACGTACGGGACGAAACAAACGGGATTCTGTAAAACATTGCCAGCGAGGGGCTAGATGGGTTAGGTTAGGTTATGTTACGTTATAGACCTATATAATGTTCCTACCGAGAAGTAGAGGTCGATACACCAGGAATGTTGTAAAATACTACATCCGAGATGTTAGCCTGCCTTACGTTAGGATATGTATCGCTGTAGACGTATATAATATCCCAACCGAGATGTACGGGACGACAGGAACGGGATTCTGTAAAACGTTATCAGCGAGGGGCTAGATGGGTTAGGTTAGGATGTCAAACGCTATAGACGTATATAATGTTTCCACCGAGAACGGGGGCCGATACGCCACGAATGTTGTAAAATACTACATCCGAGATGATAGCCTGCC
Source organism: Xylocopa violacea (assembly GCA_963969225.1). Classification (NCBI taxonomy): domain Eukaryota; kingdom Metazoa; phylum Arthropoda; class Insecta; order Hymenoptera; family Apidae; genus Xylocopa; species Xylocopa violacea. The sequence continues at coordinate 1,414,523 of CAXAJV010000015.1, forward strand.
TTAGGTTAGGATATATAACGCTATAGACGTATATAATATTCCAACCGAGATGTACGGGACGTCACGAACGAGATTCTGTAAAACATTACCAGCCAGGGCCTAGATGTGTTAGGTTAGGTTATATCACGTCATAGACGAATATAATGATCCCACCGAGAGGTAGGGGCCTATACGCCGGGAATGTTGTAAAATACTACATCCGAGATGTTAGCCTGCCTTACGTTAGGATATATATCGCTGTAGACGTATATAATATCCCAACCGAGATGTACGGGACGACAGGAACGTGATTCTCTAAAACATTACCAGCGAGGGGCTAGATGGGTTAGGTTAGGTTATGTTACGTTATAGAAGAATATAATGTTCCCACCGAGAAGTAGGGGCCGAAACGTCAGGAATGTTGTAAAATACTACATCCGAGATTATAGCCTGCATTAGGTTAGGATATATAACGCTATAGACGTATATAATATTCCAACCGAGATGTACGGGACGGCACGAACGGGATTCTGTAAAACATTACCAGCGAGGGGCTAGATGTGTTAGGTTAGATTACGTTATAGACGAATATAATGTTCCCACCGGGAAGTAGGGGCCGAGACGCCAGGAATGTTGTAAAATACAACATCCGAGATGTCAGCCTGCCTTACGTTAGGATATATATCGCTGTAGACGTTTATAATGTCCCAACCGAGACGTACGGGACGACAGGAACGGGATTCTGTAAAACATAACCAGCGAGGGGCTAGATGTGTTAGGTTAGGTTGTGATACGTTATAGACTTATATAATGTTCCCACCGTGAAGTATGGGCCGATACGCCAGGAATGTTGTAAAATACTACATCCGAGATGATAGCCTGCCATAGGTTAGGATATATAACGCTATAGACGTATATAATATTCCAACCGAGATGTACGGGACGAAACGAACGGGATTCTGTAAAACATTACCAGCGAGGGGCTAGATGGGTTAGGTTAGGTTATGTTACGTTATAGAAGAATATAATATTCCCACCGAGAAGTAGGGGCCGATACGTCAGGAATGTTGTAAAATACTACATCCGAGATGATGGCCTGCCTTAGGTTAGGATATATAACGCTATAGACGTATTTAATATCCCAATCGAGACGTACGGAACGATACGAACGCGATTCTGTAAAACATTACCAGCGAGGGGCTAGATGCGTTAGGTTAGGTTATGTTACGTTATAGATCTATATAATGTTCCCACCGAGAAGTAGGGACCGATACGCCGGGAATGTTGTAAAATACTACATCCGAGATGTTAGCCTACCTTACGTTAGGATATATATCGCAGTAGACGTTTATAATGTCCCAACCGAGACGTACGGGACGAAACGAACGGGATTCTGTAAAACATTACCAGCGAGGGGCTAGATGGGTTAGGTTAGGTTATGTTACGTTATAGAAGAATATAATGTTCCCACCGAAAAGTAGGGGCCGATACGTCAGGAATGTTGTAAAATACTACATGCGAGATGATGGCCTGCCTTAGGTTAGGATATATAACGCTATAGACGTATTTAATATCCCAATCGAGAGGTACGGAACGACACGAACGCGATTCTGTAAAACATTACCAGCGTGGGGCTAGATGCGTTAGGTTAGGTTATATTACGTTATAGACCTATATAATGTTCCCACCGAGAAGTAGGGGCCGATACGACAGGAATGTTGTAGAATACTACATCCGAGATGTTAGCCTGCCTTACGTTAGGATATATATCGCTATAGACGTATATAATATCCCAACCGAGATGTACGGGACGACAGGAACGGGATTCTGTAAAACATTACCAGCGAGGGCCTAGATGTGTTAGGTTAGGTTATATTACGTTATAGACCTATATAATGTTCCCACCGAGAAGTAGGGACCGATACGCCGGGAATGTTGTAAAATACTACATCCGAGATGTTAGCCTACCTTACGTTGGGATATATATCGCAGTAGACGTTTATAATGTCCCAACCGAGACGTACGGGACGAAACGAACGGGATTCTGTAAAACATTACCAGCGAGGGGCTAGATGGGTTAGGTTAGGTTATGTTACGTTATAGAAGAATATAATGTTCCCACCGAAAAGTAGGGGCCGATACGTCAGGAATGTTGTAAAATACTACATGCGAGATGATGGCCTGCCTTAGGTTAGGATATATAACGCTATAGACGTATTTAATATCCCAATCGAGAGGTACGGAACGACACGAACGCGATTCTGTAAAACATTACCAGCGTGGGGCTAGATGCGTTAGGTTAGGTTATATTACGTTATAGACCTATATAATGTTCCCACCGAGAAGTAGGGGCCGATACGACAGGAATGTTGTAGAATACTACATCCGAGATGTTAGCCTGCCTTACGTTAGGATATATATCGCTATAGACGTATATAATATCCCAACCGAGATGTACGGGACGACAGGAACGGGATTCTGTAAAACATTACCAGCGAGGGCCTAGATGTGTTAGGTTAGGTTATATTACGTTATAGACCTATATAATGTTCCCACCGTGAAGTAGGGACCGATACGCCGGGAATGTTGTAAAATACTACATCCGAGATGTTAGCCTACCTTACGTTGGGATATATATCGCAGTAGACGTTTATAATGTCCCAACCGAGACGTACGGGACGAAACGAACGGGATTCTGTAAAACATTACCAGCGAGGGGCTAGATGGGTTAGGTTAGGTTATGTTACGTTATAGAAGAATATAATGTTCCCACCGAGAAGTAGGGGCCGAAACGTCAGGAATGTTGTAAAATACTACATCCGAGATGATGGCCTGCCTTAGGTTAGGATATCTAACGCTATAGACGTATTTAATATCCCAATCGAGACGTACGGAACGACACGAACGCGATTCTGTAAAACATTACCAGCGAGGGGCTAGATGCGTTAGGTTAGGTTATATTACGTTATAGATCTATATAATGTTCCCACCGAGAAGTAGGGCCTGATACGCCAGGAATGTTGTAGAATACTACATCCGAGATGATAGCCTGCCTTAGGATAGGATATATAACGCTATAGACGTATATAATATTCCAACCGAGATGTACGGGACGGCACGAACGGGATTCTGTAAAACATTAGCAGCGAGGGGCTAGATGGGTTAGGTTAGGTTATGTTACGTTATAGACCTATATAATGTTCCTACCGAGTAGTAGAGGTCGATACACCAGGAATGTTGTAAAATACTACATCCGAGATGTTAGCCTGCCTTCCGTTAGGATATATATCGCTGTAGACGTATATAATATCCCAACCGAGATGTACGGGACGACAGGAACGGGATTCTGTAAAACGTTATCAGCGAGGGGCTAGATGGGTTAGGTTAGGATGTCATACGCTATAGACGTATATAATGTTTCCACCGAGAACGGGGGCCGATACGCCAGGAATGTTGTAAAATACTACATCCGAGATGATAGCCTGCCTTAGGTTAGGATATATAACGCTATAGACGTATATAATATTCCAACCGAGATGTACGGGACGTCACGAACGAGATTCTGTAAAACATTACCAGCCAGGGCCTAGATGTGTTAGGTTAGGTTATATCACGTCATAGACGAATATAATGATCCCACCGAGAGGTAGGGGCCTATACGCCGGGAATGTTGTAAAATACTACATCCGAGATGTTAGCCTGCCTTACGTTAGGATATATATCGCTGTAGACGTATATAATATCCCAACCGAGATGTACGGGACGACAGGAACGGGATTCTCTGAAACATTACCAGCGAGGGGCTAGATGGGTTAGGTTAGGATGTGATACGCTATAGACGTATATAATGTTCCCACCGAGAACGGGGGCCGATACGCCAGGAATGTTGTAAAATACTGCATCCGAGATGATGGCCTTCCTTAGGTTAGGATATATAACGCTATAGACGTATATAATATTCCAACCGAGACGTACGGGACGACACGAACGGGAGTCTGTAAAACATTACCAGCGAGGGGCTAGATGTGTTAGGTTAGGTTATATTACGTTATAGACGAATATAATGATCCCACCGAGAAGTAGGGACCGATACGCCGGGAATGTTGTAAAATACTACATCCGAGATGTTAGCCTACATTACGTTAGGATATATATCGCTGTAGAGGTTTATAATGTCCCAACCGAGACGTACGGGACGAAACAAACGGGATTCTGTAAAACATTGCCAGCGAGGGGCTAGATGGGTTAGGTTAGGTTATGTTACGTTATAGACCTATATAATGTTCCTACCGAGAAGTAGAGGTCGATACACCAGGAATGTTGTAAAATACTACATCCGAGATGTTAGCCTGCCTTACGTTAGGATATGTATCGCTGTAGACGTATATAATATCCCAACCGAGATGTACGGGACGACAGGAACGGGATTCTGTAAAACGTTATCAGCGAGGGGCTAGATGGGTTAGGTTAGGATGTCAAACGCTATAGACGTATATAATGTTTCCACCGAGAACGGGGGCCGATACGCCACGAATGTTGTAAAATACTACATCCGAGATGATAGCCTGCCTTAGGTTAGGATATATAACGCTATAGACGTATATAATATTCCAACCGAGATGTACGGGACGTCACGAACGAGATTCTGTAAAACATTACCAGCCAGGGCCTAGATGTGTTAGGTTAGGTTATATCACGTCATAGACGAATATAATGATCCCACCGAGAGGTAGGGGCCTATACGCCGGGAATGTTGTAAAATACTACATCCGAGATGTTAGCCTGCCTTACGTTAGGATATATATCGCTGTAGACGTATATAATATCCCAACCGAGATGTACGGGACGACAGGAACGTGATTCTCTAAAACATTACCAGCGAGGGGCTAGATGGGCTAGGTTAGGTTATGTTACGTTATAGAAGAATATAATGTTCCCACCGAGAAGTAGGGGCCGAAACGTCAGGAATGTTGTAAAATACTACATCCGAGATTATAGCCTGCATTAGGTTAGGATATATAACGCTATAGACGTATATAATATTCCAACCGAGATGTACGGGACGGCACGAACGGGATTCTGTAAAACATTACCAGCGAGGGGCTAGATGTGTTAGGTTAGATTACGTTATAGACGAATATAATGTTCCCACCGGGAAGTAGGGGCCGAGACGCCAGGAATGTTGTAAAATACAACATCCGAGATGTCAGCCTGCCTTACGTTAGGATATATATCGCTGTAGACGTTTATAATGTCCCAACCGAGACGTACGGGACGACAGGAACGGGATTCTGTAAAACATAACCAGCGAGGGGCTAGATGTGTTAGGTTAGGTTGTGATACGTTATAGACTTATATAATGTTCCCACCGTGAAGTATGGGCCGATACGCCAGGAATGTTGTAAAATACTACATCCGAGATGATAGCCTGCCATAGGTTAGGATATATAACGCTATAGACGTATATAATATTCCAACCGAGATGTACGGGACGAAACGAACGGGATTCTGTAAAACATTACCAGCGAGGGGCTAGATGGGTTAGGTTAGGTTATGTTACGTTATAGAAGAATATAATGTTCCCACCGAGAAGTAGGGGCCGATACGTCAGGAATGTTGTAAAATACTACATCCGAGATGATGGCCTGCCTTAGGTTAGGATATATAACGCTATAGACGTATTTAATATCCCAATCGAGACGTACGGAACGATACGAACGCGATTCTGTAAAACATTACCAGCGAGGGGCTAGATGCGTTAGGTTAGGTTATGTTACGTTATAGATCTATATAATGTTCCCACCGAGAAGTAGGGTCTAATACGCCAGGAATGTTGTAGAATACTACATCCGAGATGATAGCCTGCCTTAGGATAGGATATATAACGCTATAGACGTATATAATATTCCAACCGAGATGTACGGGACGGCACGAACGGGATTCTGTAAAACATTACCAGCGAGGGGCTAGATGTGTTAGGTTAGGTTAGATTACGTTATAGACGAATATAATGTTCCCACCGAGAAGTAGGGGCCGATACGCCAGGAATGTTGTAAAATACAAAATCCGAGACGTCAGCCTGCCTTACGTCAGGATATATATCGCTGTAGACGTTTATAATGTCCCAACCGAGACGTACGGGACGAAACAAACGGGATTCTGTAAAACATTACCAGCGAGGGGCTAGATGGGTTAGGTTAGGTTATGTTACGTTATAGACCTATATAATGTTCCTACCGAGAAGTAGAGGTCGATACACCAGGAATGTTGTAAAATACTACGTCCGAGATGTTAGCCTGCCTTACGTTAGGATATATATCGCTGTAGACGTATATAATATCCCAACCGAGATGTACGGGACGACAGGAACGGGATTCTGTAAAACGTTATCAGCGAGGGGCTAGATGGGTTAGGTTAGGATGTCATACGCTATAGACGTATATAATGTTTCCACCGAGAACGGGGGCCGATACGCCAGGAATGTTGTTAAATACTACATCCGAGATGATAGCCTGCCATAGGTTAGGATATATAACGCTATAGACGTATATAATATTCCAACCGAGATGTACGGGACGAAACGAACGGGATTCTGTAAAACATTACCAGCGAGGGGCTAGATGGGTTAGGTTAGGTTATGTTACGTTATAGAAGAATATAATGTTCCCACCGAGAAGTAGGGGCCGATACGTCAGGAATGTTGTAAAATACTACATCCGAGATGATGGGCTGCCTTAGGTTAGGATATATAACGCTATAGACGTATTTAATATCCCAATCGAGACGTACGGAACGATACGAACGCGATTCTGTAAAACATTACCAGCGAGAGGCTAGATGCGTTAGGTTAGGTTATGTTACGTTATAGATCTATATAATGTTCCCACCGAGAAGTAGGGCCTGATACGCCAGGAATGTTGTAGAATACTACATCCGAGATGATAGCCTGCCTTAGGATAGGATATATAACGCTATAGACGTATATAAAATTCGAACCGAGATGTACGGGACGGCACGAACGGGATTCTGTAAAACATTACCAGCGAGGGGCTAGATGTGTTAGGTTAGGTTAGATTACGTTATAGACGAATATAATGTTCCCACCGAGAAGTAGGGGCCGATACGCCAGGAATGTTGTAAAATACAAAATCCGAGACGTCAGCCTGCCTTACGTTAGGATATATATCGCTGTAGACGTATATAATATCCCAACCGAGATGTACGGGACGACAGGAACGGGATTCTGTAAAACGTTATCAGCGAGGGGCTAGATGGGTTAGGTTAGGATGTCATACGCTATAGACGTATATAATGTTTCCACCGAGAACGGGGGCCGATACGCCAGGAATATTGTGAAATACTACATCCGAGATGATAGCCTGCCATAGGTTAGGATATATAACGCTATAGACGTATATAATATTCCAACCGAGATGTACGGGACGAAACGAACGGGATTCTGTAAAACATTACCAGCGAGGGGCTAGATGGGTTAGGTTAGGTTATGTTACGTTATAGAAGAATATAATGTTCCCACCGAGAAGTAGGGGCCGTTACGTCAGGAATGTTGTAAAATACTACATCCGAGATGATGGCCTGCCTTAGGTTAGGATATATAACGCTATAGACGTATTTAATATCCCAATCGAGACGTACGGAACGATACGAACGCGATTCTGTAAAACATTTCCAGCGAGGGGCTAGATGCGTTAGGTTAGGTTATGTTACGTTATAGATATATATAATGTTCCCACCGAGAAGTAGGGCCTGATACGCCAGGAATGTTGTAGAATACTACATCCGAGATGATAGCCTGCCTTAGGATAGGATATATAACGCTATAGACGTATATAATATTCCAACCGAGATGTACGGGACAGCACGAACGGGATTCTGTAAAACATTATCAGCGAGGGGCTAGATGTGTTAGGTTAGGTTATGTTACGTTATAGACGATTATAATGTTCCCACCGAGAAGTAGGGGCCGATACCTCAGGAATGTTGTAAAATACTACATCCGAGATGATAGCCTGCCTTAGGTTAGGATTATATCGCTGTAGACGTATATAACGTCCCAACCGAGACGTACGGAATGGAAGCGAACGGGATTCTGTAAAACATTACCAGCGAGGGGCTAGATGGGTTAGGTTAGTTTGTGATACGCTATAGACGTATATAATATTCCAACCGAGATGTACGGGACGTCACGAACGAGTTTCTGTAAAACATTACCAGCCAGGGCCTAGATGTATTAGGTTAGGTTATATTACGTTATATACGAATATAATGATCCCACGGAGAAGTAGGGGCCGATACGCCAGGAATGTTGTAAAATACTACATCCGAGATGATAGCCTGCCTTAGGTTAGGATATATAACGCTATAGACGTATATAATATTCCAACCGAGATGTACGGGACGAAACGAACGGGATTCTGTAAAACATTACCAGCGAGGGGCTAGATGGGTTAGGTTAGGTTATGTTACGTTATAGAAGAATATAATGTTCCCACCGAGAAGTAGGGGCCGATACGTCAGGAATGTTGTAAAATACTACATCCGAGATGATGGCCTGCCTTAGGTTAGGATATATAACGCTATAGACGTATTTAATATCCCAATCGAGACGTACGGAACGACACGAACGCGATTCTGTAAAACATTACCAGCGAGGGGCTAGATGCGTTAGGTTAGGTTATGTTACGTTATAGATCTATATAATGTTCCCACCGAGAAGTAGGGCCTAATACGCCAGGAATGTTGTAGAATACTACATCCGAGATGATAGCCTGCCTTAGGATAGGATATATAACGCTATAGACGTATATAATATTCCAACCGAGATGTACGGGACGGCACGAACGGGATTCTGTAAAACATTAGCAGCGAGGGGCTAGATGGGTTAGGTTAGGTTATGTTACGTTATAGACGATTATAATGTTCCCACCGAGAAGTAGGGGCCGATACCTCTGGAATGTTGTAAAATACCTCATCCGAGATGATAGCCTGCCTTAGGTTAGGATATATATCGCTGTAGACGTATATAACGTCCCAACCGAGACGTACGGAACGAAGCGAACGGGATTCTGTAAAACATTACCAGCGAGGGGCTAGATGGGTTAGGTTAGTTTGTGATACGCTATAGACGTATATAATATTCCAACCGAGATGTACGGGACGTCACGAACGAGTTTCTGTAAAACATTACCAGCCAGGGCCTAGATGTATTAGGTTAGGTTATATTACGTTATATACGAATATAATGATCCCACCGAGAAGTAGGGGCCGATACGCCAGGAATGTTGTAAAATACTACATCCGAGATGATAGCCTGCCTTGGGTTAGGATATATAACGCTATAGACGTATATAATATTCCAACCGAGATGTACGGGACGAAACGAACGGGATTCTGTAAAACATTACCAGCGAGGGGCTAGATGGGTTAGGTTAGGTTATGTTACGTTATAGAAGAATATAATGTTCCCACCGAGAAGTAGGGGCCGATACGTCAGGAATGTTGTAAAATACTACATCCGAGATGATGGCCTGCCTTAGGTTAGGATATATAACGCTATAGCCGTATTTAATATCCCAATCGAGACGTACGGAACGACACGAACGCGATTCTGTAAAACATTACCAGCGAGGGGCTAGATGCGTTAGGTTAGGTTATGTTACGTTATAGATCTATATAATGTTCCCACCGAGAAGTAGGGCCTGATACGCCAGGAATGTTGTAGAATACTACATCCGAGATGATAGCCTGCCTTAGGATAGGATATATAACGCTATAGACGTATATAATATTCCAACCGAGATGTACGGGACGGCACGAACGGGATTCTGTAAAACATTACCAGCGAGGGGCTAGATCTGTTAGGTTAGGTTAGATTACGTTATAGACGAATATAATGATCCCACCGAGAGGTAGGGGCCTATACGCCGGGAATGTTGTAAAATACTACATCCGAGATGATAGCCTGCCTTAGGTTAGGATATATAACGCTATAGACGTATATAATATTCCAACCGAGATGTACGGGATGTCACGAACGAGATTCTGTAAAACATTACCTGCCAGGGCCTAGATGTGTTAGGTTAGGTTATATCACGTCATAGACGAATATAATGATCCCACCGAGAGGTAGGGGCCTATACGCCGGGAATGTTGTAAAATACTACATCCGAGATGTTAGCCTGCCTTACGTTAGGATATATATCGCTGTAGACGTATATAATATCCCAACCGAGATGTACGGGACGACAGGAACGAGATTCTCCGAAACATTACCAGCGAGGGGCTAGATGGGTTAGGTTAGGATGTGATACGCTATAGACGTATATAATGTTCCCACCGAGAACGGGGGCCGATACGCCAGGAATGTTGTAAAATACTGCATCCGAGATGATGGCCTTCCTTAGGTTAGGATATATAACGCTATAGACGTATATAATATCCCAACCGAGACGTACGGGACGACACGAACGGGAGTCTGTAAAACATTACCAGCGAGGGGCTAGATGTGTTAGGTTAGGTTATATTACGTTATAGACGAATATAATGATCCCACCGAGAAGTAGGGACCGATACGCCGGGAATGTTGTAAAATACTACATCCGAGATGTTAGCCTACATTTCGTTAGGATATATATCGCTGTAGAGGTTTATAATGTCCCAACCGAGACGTACGGGAGGAAACAAACGGGATTCTGTAAAACATTGCCAGCGAGGGGCTAGATGGGTTAGGTTAGGTTATGTTACGTTATAGACCTATATAATGTTCCTACCGAGAAGTAGAGGTCGATACACCAGGAATGTTGTAAAATACTACATCCGAGATGTTAGCCTGCCTTACGTTAGGATATGTATCGCTGTAGACGTATATAATATCCCAACCGAGATGTACGGAACGACAGGAACGGGATTCTGTAAAACGTTATCAGCGAGGGGCTAGATGGGTTAGGTTAGGATGTCAAACGCTATAGACGTATATAATGTTTCCACCGAGAACGGGGGCCGATACGCCACGAATGTTGTAAAATACTACATCCGAGATGATAGCCTGCCTTAGGTTAGGATATATAACGCTATAGACGTATATAATATTCCAACCGAGATGTACGGGACGTCACGAACGAGATTCTGTAAAACATTACCAGCCAGGGCCTAGATGTGTTAGGTTAGGTTATATCACGTCATAGACGAATATAATGATCCCACCGAGAGGTAGGGGCCTATACGCCGGGAATGTTGTAAAATACTACATCCGAGGTGTTAGCCTGCCTTACGTTAGGATATATATCGCTGTAGACGTATATAATATCCCAACCGAGATGTACGGGACGACAGGAACGGGATTCTCTAAAACATTACCAGCGAGGGGCTAGATGGGTTAGGTTAGGATGTGATACGCTATAGACGTATATAATGTTCCCACCGAGAACGGGGGCCGATACGCCAGGAATGTTGTAAAATACTGCATCCGAGATGATGGCCTTCCTTAGGTTAGGATATATAACGCTATAGACGTATATAATATCCCAACCGAGACGTACGGGACGACACGAACGGGAGTCTGTAAAACATTACCAGCGAGGGGCTAGATGTGTTAGGTTAGGTTATATTACGTTATAGACGAATATAATGATCCCACCGAGAAGTAGGGACCGATACGCCGGGAATGTTGTAAAATACTACATCCGAGATGTTAGCCTACATTACGTTAGGATATATATCGCTGTAGAGGTTTATAATGTCCCAACCGAGACGTACGGGACGAAACAAACGGGATTCTGTAAAACATTGCCAGCGAGGGGCTAGATGGGTTAGGTTAGGTTATGTTACGTTATAGACCTATATAATGTTCCTACCGAGAAGTAGAGGTCGATACACCAGGAATGTTGTAAAATACTACATCCGAGATGTTAGCCTGCCTTACGTTAGGATATGTATCGCTGTAGACGTATATAATATCCCAACCGAGATGTACGGGACGACAGGAACGGGATTCTGTAAAACGTTATCAGCGAGGGGCTAGATGGGTTAGGTTAGGATGTCATACGCTATAGACGTATATAATGCTTCCACCGAGAACGGGGGCCGATACGCCAGGAATGTTGTAAAATACTACATCCGAGAGGATAGCCTGCCTTAGGTTAGGATATATAACGCTATAGACGTATATAATATTCCAACCGAGATGTACGGGACGAAACCAACGGGATTCTGTAAAACATTACCAGCGAGAGGCTAGATGGGTTAGGTTAGTTTGTGATACGTTATTGACGTATATAATGTTCCCACCGTGAAGTAGGGGCCGATACGCCAGGAATGTTGTAGAATACTACATCCGAGATGATAGCCTGCCTTAGGTTAGGATATATAACGCTATAGACGTATATAATATTCCAACCGAGATGTACGGGACGGCACGAACGGGATTCTGTAAAACATTACCAGCGAGGGGCTAGATGTGTTAGGTTAGGTTAGATTACGTTATAGACGAATATAATGTTCCCACCGAGAAGTAGGGGCCGATACGCCAGGAATGTTGTAAAATACAACATCCAAGATGTTAGCCTGCCTTACGTTAGGATATATATCGCTGTAGACGTATATAATATCCCAACCGAGATGTACGGGACGACAGGAACGGGATTCTGTAAAACATTACCAGCGAGGGGCTAGATGGGTTAGGTTAGGATGTGATACGCCATAGACGTACATAATGTTCCCACCGAGAACGGGGGCCGATACGCCAGGAATGTTGTAAAATACTACATCCGACACGATAGCCTGCCTTAGGTTAGGATATATAACGCTATAGACGTATATAATATTCCAACCGAGATGTACGGGTCGAAACGAACGGGATTCTGTAAAACATTACCAGCCAGGGCCTAGATGTGTTAGGTTAGGTTATATCACGTCATAGACGAATATAATGATCCCACCGAGAGGTAGGGGCCTATACGCCGGGAATGTTGTAAAATACTACATCCGAGATGTTAGCCTGCCTTACGTTAGGATATATATCGCTGTAGACGTATATAATATCCCAACCGAGATGTACGGGACGACAGGAACGGGATTCTCTGAAACATTACCAGCGAGGGGCTAGATGGGTTAGGTTAGGATGTGATACGCTATAGACGTATATAATGTTCCCACCGAGAACGGGGGCCGATACGCCAGGAATGTTGTAAAATACTGCATCCGAGATGGTGGCCTTCCTTGGGTTAGGATATATAACGCTATAGACGTATATAATATCCCAACCGAGACGTACGGGACGACACGAACGGGATTCTGTAAAACATTACCAGCGAGGGGCTAGATGTGTTAGGTTAGGTTATATTACGTTATAGACGAATATAATGATCCCACCGAGAAGTAGGGACCGATACGCCGGGAATGTTGTAAAATACTACATCCGAGATGTTAGCCTACATTACGTTAGGATATATATCGCTGTAGACGTTTATAATGTCCCAACCGAGACGTACGGGACGAAACAAACGGGATTCTGTAAAACATTGCCAGCGAGGGGCTAGATGGGTTAGGTTAGGTTATGTTACGTTATAGACCTATATAATGTTCCTACCGAGAAGTAGAGGTCGATACACCAGGAATGTTGTAAAATACTACATCCGAGATGTTAGCCTGCCTTACGTTAGGATATATATCGCTGTAGACGTATATAATATACCAACCGAGATGTACGGGACGACAGGAACGGGATTCTGTAAAACGTTATCAGCGAGGGGCTAGATGGGTTAGGTTAGGATGTCAAACGCTATAGACGTATATAATGTTTCCACCGAGAACGGGGGCCGATACGCCACGAATGTTGTAAAATACTACATCCGAGATGATAGCCTGCCTTAGGTTAGGATATATATCGCTGTAGACGTATATAATATCCCAACCGAGATGTACGGGACGACAGGAACGGGATTCTGTAAAACGTTATCAGCGAGGGGCTAGATGGGTTAGGTTAGGATGTCATACGCTATAGACGTATATAATGTTTCCACCGAGAACGGGGGCCGATACGCCAGGAATGTTTAAAATACTACATCCGAGATGATAGCCTGCCTTAGGTTAGGATATATAACGCTATAGACGTATATAATATTCCAACCGAGATGTACGGTACGAAACGGACGGGATTCTGTAAAACATTACCAGCGAGGGGCTAGATGGGTTAGGTTAGTTTGTGATACGTTATAGACGTATATAATGTTCCCACCGTGAAGTAGGGGCCGATACGCCAGGAATGTTGTAGAATACTACATCCGAGATGATAGCCTGCCTTAGGATAGGATATATAACGCTATAGACGTATATAATATTCCAACCGAGATGTACGGGACGGCACGAACGGGATTCTGTATAACATTACCAGCGAGGGGCTAGATGTGTTAGGTTAGGTTAGATTACGTTATAGACGAATATAATGTTCCCACCGAGAAGTAGGGGCCGATACGCCAGGAATGTTGTAAAATACAAAATCCGAGACGTCAGCCTGCCTTACGTCAGGATATATATCGCTGCAGACGTTTATAATGTCCCAACCGAGACGTACGGGACGAAATAAACGGGATTCTGTAAAACATTACCAGCGAGGGGCGAGATGGGTTAGGTTAGGTTATGTTACGTTATAGACCTATATAATGTTCCCACCGAGAAGTAGAGGCCGATACACCAGGAATGTTGTAATATACTACATCCGAGATGTTAGCCTGCCTTACGTTAGGATATATATCGCTGTAGACGTATATAATATCCCAACCGAGATGTACGGGACGACAGGAACGGGATTCTGTAAAACGTTATCAGCGAGGGGCTAGATGGGTTAGGTTAGGATGTGATACGCTATAGACGTATATAATGTTCCCACCGAGAACGGGGGCCGATACGCCAGGAATGTTGTAAAACACAACATCCGAGATGTCAGCCTGCCTTACGTTAGGATATATATCGCTGTAGACGTTTATAATTTCCCAACCGAGACGTACGGGACGAAACGAACGGGATTCTGTAAAACATTACCAGCGAGGGGCTAGATGTGTTAGGTTAGGTTATATTACGTTATAGACCTATATAATGTTCCCACCGTGAAGTATGGGCCGATACGTCAGGAATGTTGTAAAATACTACATCCGAGATGATAGCCTGCCTTAGGTTAGGATATATATCGCTGTAGACGTATATAACGTCCCAACCGAGACGTACGGGACGAAGCGAACGGGATTCTGTAAAACATTACCAGCGAGGGGCTAGATGTGTTAGGTTAGGTTAGATTACGTTATAGACGAATATAATGTTCCCACCGAGAAGTAGGGGCCGATACGCCAGGAATGTTGTAAAATACAAAATCCGAGACGTCAGCCTGCCTTACGTCAGGATATATATCGCTGTAGACGTTTATAATGTCCCAACCGAGACGTACGGGACGAAACAAACGGGATTCTGTAAAACATTACCAGCGAGGGGCTAGATGGGTTAGGTTAGGTTATGTTACGTTATAGACCTATATAATGTTCCTACCGAGAAGTAGAGGTCGATACACCAGGAATGTTGTAAAATACTACATCCGAGATGTTAGCCTGCCTTACGTTAGGATATATATCGCTGTAGACGTATATAATATACCAACCGAGATGTACGGGACGACAGGAACGGGATTCTGTAAAACGTTATCAGCGAGGGGCTAGATGGGTTAGGTTAGGATGTCATACGCTATAGACGTATATAATATTCCAACCGAGATGTACGGGACGTCACGAACGAGGTTCTGTAAAACATTACCAGCGAGGGCCTAGATGTGTTAGGTTAGGTTATATTACGTTATAGACCTATATAATGTTCCCACCGAGAAGTACGGGCCGATACGCCAGGAATGTTGTAGAATACTGCATCCGAGATGATAGCCTGCCTTAGGTTAGGATATATACTGCTATAGACGTATATAATATTCCAACCGAGATGTACGGGACGAAACGAACGGGATTCTGTAAAACATTACCAGCGAGGGGCTAGATGGGTTAGGTTAGGTTATGTTATGTTATAGAAGAATATAATGTTACCACCGAGAAGTAGGGGCCGATACGTCAGGAATGTTGTAAAATACTACATCCGAGATGTCAGCCTGCCTTACGTTAGGATATATATCGCTGTAGACGTATATAATATCCCAACCGAGATGTATGGGACGACAGGAACGGGATTCTCTAAAACATTACTAGCGAGGGGCTAGATGGGTTAAGTTAGGATGTGATTCGCTATAGACGTATATAATGTTCCCACCGCGAACGGGGGCCGATACGCCAGGAATGTTGTAAAATACTGCATCCGAGATGATGGCCTGCATTAGGTTAGGATATATAACGCTATAGACGTATATAATATTCCAACCGCGATGTACGGGACGTCACGAACGAGATTCTGTAAAACATTACCAGCTAGGGCCTAGATGTGTTAGGTTAGGTTATATCACGTCATAGACGAATATAATGATCCCACCGAGAGGTAGGGGCCTATACGCCGGTAATGTTGTAAAATACTACATCCGAGATGTTAGCCTGCCTTACGTTAGGATATATATCGCTGTAGACGTATATAATATCCCAACCGAGATGTACGGGACGACAGGAACGGGATTCTCTAAAACATTACCAGCGAGGGGCTAGATGGGTTAGGTTAGGATGTGATACGCTATAGGCGTATATAATGTTCCCACCGCGAACGGGGGCCGATACGCCAGGAATGTTGTAAAATACTGCATCCGAGATGATGGCCTGCCTTAGGTTAGGATATATAACGCTATAGACGTATATAATATCCCAACCGAGACGAACGGGACGACACGAACGGGATTCTGCAAAACATTACCAGCGAGGGGCTAGATGTGTTAGGTTAGGTTATATTACGTTATAGACGAATATAATGATCCCACCGAGAAGTAGGGACCGATACGCCGGAAATGTTGTAAAATACTACATCCGAGATGTTAGCCTACCTTACGTTAGGATATATATCGCTGTAGGCGTTTATAATGTCCCAACCGAGACGTACGGGACGAAACGAACGGGATTCTGTAAAACATTACCAGCGAGGGGCTAGATGGGTTAGGTTAGGTTATGTTACGTTAGAGAAGAATATAATGTTACCACCGAGAAGTAGGGGCCGATACGTCAGGTATGTTGTAAAATACTGCATCCGAGATGATAGCCTGCATTCGGTTAGGATATATAACGCTATAGGCGTAAATAATATCCCAATCAATATGTACGGGACGGCACGAAAGGGATTCTGTAAAACATTACCAGCGAGGGGCTAGATGTGTTAGGTTAGATTACGTTATAGACGAATATAATGTTCCCACCGGGAAGTAGGGGCCGATACGCCAGGAATGTTGTAAAATACAACATCCGAGATGTCAGCCTGCCTTACGTTAGGATATATACTGCTATAGACGTATATAATATTCCAACCGAGATGTACGGGACGAAACGAACGGGATTCTGTAAAACATTACCAGCGAGGGGCTAGATGGGTTAGGTTAGGTTATGTTATGTTATAGAAGAATATAATGTTACCACCGAGAAGTAGGGGCCGATACGTCAGGAATGTTGTAAAATACTACATCCGAGATGTCAGCCTGCCTTACGTTAGGATATATATCGCTGTAGACGTATATAATATCCCAACCGAGATGTATGGGACGACAGGAACGGGATTCTCTAAAACATTACTAGCGAGGGGCTAGATGGGTTAAGTTAGGATGTGATTCGCTATAGACGTATATAATGTTCCCACCGCGAACGGGGGCCGATACGCCAGGAATGTTGTAAAATACTGCATCCGAGATGATGGCCTGCATTAGGTTAGGATATATAACGCTATAGACGTATATAATATTCCAACCGCGATGTACGGGACGTCACGAACGAGATTCTGTAAAACATTACCAGCTAGGGCCTAGATGTGTTAGGTTAGGTTATATCACGTCATAGACGAATATAATGATCCCACCGAGAGGTAGGGGCCTATACGCCGGTAATGTTGTAAAATACTACATCCGAGATGTTAGCCTGCCTTACGTTAGGATATATATCGCTGTAGACGTATATAATATCCCAACCGAGATGTACGGGACGACAGGAACGGGATTCTGTAAAACGTTATCAGCGAGGGGCTAGATGGGTTAGGTTAGGATGTGATACGCTATAGACGTATATAATGTTCCCACCGAGAACGGGGGCCGATACGCCAGGAATGTTGTAAAACACAACATCCGAGATGTCAGCCTGCCTTACGTTAGGATATATATCGCTGTAGACGTTTATAATTTCCCAACCGAGACGTACGGGACGAAACGAACGGGATTCTGTAAAACATTACCAGCGAGGGGCTAGATGTGTTAGGTTAGGTTATATTACGTTATAGACCTATATAATGTTCCCACCGAGAAGTACGGGCCGATACGCCAGGAATGTTGTAGAATACTACATCCGAGATGATAGCCTGCCTTAGGTTAGGATTTATAACGCTATAGACGTATATAATATTCCAACCGAGATGTACGGGACGGCACGAACGGGATTCTGTAAAACATTACCAGCGAGGGACTAGATGTGTTAGGTTAGGTTAGATTACGTTATAGACGAATATAATGTTCCCACTGAGAAGTAGGGGCCGATACGCCAGGAATGTTGTAAAATACAACATCCGAGATGTCAGCCTGCCTCACGTTAGGATATATATCGCTGTAGACGTTTATAATGTCCCAACCGAGACGTACGGGGCGACAGGAACGGGATTCTGTAAAACATTACCAGCGAGGGGCTAGATGTGTTAGGTTAGGTTGTGATACGTTATAGACATATATAATGTTCCCACCGTGAAGTATGGGCCGATACGTCAGGAATGTTGTAAAATACTACATCCGAGATGATAGCCTGCCTTAGGTTAGGATATATATCGCTGTAGACGTATATAACGTCCCAACCGAGACGTACGGGACGAAGCGAACGGGATTCTGTAAAACATTACCAGCGTGGGGCTAGATGGGTTAGGTTAGTTTGTGATACGTTATAGACGTATATAATGTTCCCACCGTGAAGTAGGGGCCGATACGCCAGGAATGTTGTAGAATACTACATCCGAGATGATAGCCTGCCTTAGGTTAGGATATATAACGCTATAGAGGTAGTATAATATTCCAACCGAGATGTACGGGACGGCACGAACGGGATTCTGTAAAACATTACCAGCGAGGGGCTAGATGTGTTAGGTTAGGTTAGATTACGTTATAGACGAATATAATGTTCCCACCGAGAAGTAGGGGCCGATACGCCAGGAATGTTGTAAAATACAACATCTGAGATGTCAGCCTGCCTTACGTTAGGATATATATCGCTGTAGACGTTTATAATGTCCCAACCGAGACGTACGGGACGGCACGAACGGGATTCTGTAAAACATTACCAGCGAGGGGCTAGATGGGTTAGGTTAGGTTATGTTACGTTATAGACCTATATAATGTTCCTACCGAGAAGTAGAGGTCGATACACCAGGAATGTTGTAAAATACTACATCCGAGATGCTAGCCTGCCTTACGTTAGGATATATATCGCTGTAGACGTATATAATATCCCAACCGAGATGTACGGGACGACAGGAACGAGGTTCTGTAAAACATTACCAGCGAGGGCCTAGATGTGTTAGGTTAGGTTATATTACGTTATAGACCTATATAATGTTCCCACCGAGAAGTACGGGCCGATACGCCAGGAATGTTGTAGAATACTGCATCCGAGATGATAGCCTGCCTTAGGTTAGGATATATAACGCTATAGACGTATATAATATTCCAACCGAGATGTACGGGACGTCACGAACGGGATTCTGTAAAACATTACCAGCGAGGGGCTAGATCTGTTAGGTTAGGTTATATTACGTTATAGACGAATATAATGTTCCCACCGAGAAGTAGGGGCCGATACGCCAGGAATGTTGTAAAATACTACATCCGAGATGATAGCCTGCCTTAGGTTAGGATATATACTGCTATAGACGTATATAATATTCCAACCGAGATGTACGGGACGAAACGAACGGGATTCTGTAAAACATTACCAGCGGGGGGCTAGATGGGTTAGGTTAGGTTATGTTATGTTATAGAAGAATATATTGTTACCACCGAGAAGTAGGGGCCGATACGTCAGGAATGTTGTAAAATACTACATCCGAGATGTCAGCCTGCCTTACGTTAGGATATATATCGCTGTAGACGTATATAATATCCCAACCGAGATGTACGGGACGACAGGAACGGGATTCTCTAAAACATTACTAGCGAGGGGCTAGATGGGTTAGGTTAGAATGTGATTCGCTATAGACGTATATAATGTTCCCACCGCGAACGGGGGCCGATACGCCAGGAATGTTGTAAAACACAACATCCGAGATGTCAGCCTGCCTTACGTTAGGATATATATCGCTGTAGACGTTTATAATTTCCCAACCGAGACGTACGGGACGAAACGAACGGGATTCTGTAAAACATTACCAGCGAGGGGCTAGATGTGTTAGGTTAGGTTATATTACGTTATAGACCTATATAATGTTCCCACCGAGAAGTAGGGGCCGATACGTCAGGAATGTTGTAAAATACTACATCCGGGATGATGGCCTGCCTTAGGTTAGGATATATAACGCTATAGACGTATATAATATTCCAACCGAGATGTACGGGACGGCACGAACGGGATTCTGTAAAACATTACCAGCGAGGGGCTAGATGTGTTAGGTTAGATTGCGTTATAGACGAATATAATGTTTCCACCGAGAAGTAGGGGCCGATACGCCAGGAATGTTGTAAAATACAACATCCGAGATGTCAGCCTGCCTTACGTTAGGATATATATCGCTGTAGACGTTTATAATGTCCCAACCGAGACGTACGGGACGAAACGAACGGGATTCTGTAAAACATTACCAGCGCGGGGCTAGATGGGTTAGGTTAGTTTGTGATACGTTATAGACGTATATAATGTTCCCACCGTGAAGTAGGGGCCGATACGCCAGGCATGTTGTAAAATACTGCTTCCGAGATGATAGCCTGCATTCGGATAGGATATATAACGCTATAGACGTAAATAATATCCCAATCGAGATGTACGGGACGAAACGAACGGGATTCTGTAAAACATCACCAGCGAGGGGCTAGATGGGTTAGATTAGGTTATGTTACGTTATAGACGAATATAATGTTCCCACTGAGAAGTAGAGGCCGATACGCCAGGAATGTTGTAAAATACTACATCCGAGATGTTAGCCTGCCTTACGTTAGGATATATATCGCTGTAGACGTATATAATATCCCAACCGAGATGTACGGGACGACAGGAACGGGATTCTGTAAAACGTTATCAGCGAGGGGCTAGATGGGTTAGGTTAGGATGTGATACGCTATAGACGTATATAATGTTCCCACCGAGAACGGGGGCCGATACGCCAGGAATGTTGTAAAACACAACATCCGAGATGTCAGCCTGCCTTACGTTAGGATATATATATCTGTAGACGTTTATAATTTCCCAACCGAGACGTACGGGACGAAACGAACGGGATTCTGTAAAACATTACCAGCGAGGGGCTAGATGTGTTAGGTTAGATTGCGTTATAGACGAATATAATGTTTCCACCGAGAAGTAGGGGCCGATACGCCAGGAATGTTGTAAAATACAACATCCGAGATGTCAGCCTGCCTTACGTTAGGATATATATCGCTGTAGACGTTTATAATGTCCCAACCGAGACGTACGGGACGAAACGAACGGGATTCTGTAAAACATTACCAGCGCGGGGCTAGATGGGTTAGGTTAGTTTGTGATACGTTATAGACGTATATAATGTTCCCACCGTGAAGTAGGGGCCGATACGCCAGGCATGTTGTAAAATACTGCATCCGAGATGATAGCCTGCATTCGGATAGGATATATAACGCTATAGACGTAAATAATATCCCAATCGAGATGTACGGGACGAAACGAACGGGATTCTGTAAAACATCACCAGCGAGGGGCTAGATGGGTTAGATTAGGTTATGTTACGTTATAGACGAATATAATGTTCCCACTGAGAAGTAGAGGCCGATACGCCAGGAATGTTGTAAAATACTACATCCGAGATGTTAGCCTGCCTTACGTTAGGATATATATCGCTGTAGACGTATATAATATCCCAACCGAGATGTACGGGACGACAGGAACGGGATTCTGTAAAACGTTATCAGCGAGGGGCTAGATGGGTTAGGTTAGGATGTGATACGCTATAGACGTATATAATGTTCCCACCGAGAACGGGGGCCGATACGCCAGGAATGTTGTAAAACACAACATCCGAGATGTCAGCCTGCCTTACGTTAGGATATATATATCTGTAGACGTTTATAATTTCCCAACCGAGACGTACGGGACGAAACGAACGGGATTCTGTAAAACATTACCAGCGAGGGGCTACATGGGTTAGGTTTGGTTATATTACGTTATAGACGAATATAATGTTCCCACCGAGAAGTAGGGGCCGATACGCCAGGAATGTTGTAAAATACTACATCCGAGATGATAGCCTGCCTTAGGTTAGGATATATACTGCTATAGACGTATATAATATTCCAACCGAGATGTACGGGACGAAACGAACGGGATTCTGTAAAACATTACCAGCGAGGGGCTAGATCGGTTAGGTTAGGTTATGTTACGTTATAGAAGAATATAATGTTCCCACCGAGAAGTAGGGGCCGATACGTCAGGAATGTTGTAAAATACTACATCCGAGATGATGGCCTGCCTTATGCTAGGATATATAACGCTATAGACGTATATAATATTTCAACCGAGATGTACGGGACGGCACGAACGGGATTCTGTAAAACATTACCAGCGAGGGGCTAGATGTGTTAGGTTAGATTACGTTATAGACGAATATAATGTTCCCACCGAGAAGTAGGGGCCGATACGCCAGGAATGTTGTAAAATACAACATCCGAGATGTCAGCCTGCCTTACGTTAGGATATATATCGCTGTAGACGTTTATAATGTCCCAACCGAGACGTACGGGACGAAACGAACGGGATTCCGTAAAACATTACCAGCGAGGGGCTAGATAGGTTAGGTTAGGTTATGTTACGTTATAGACCTATATAATGTTCCCACCGAGAAGAAGAGGCCGATACGCCAGGAATGTTGTAAAATACTACATCCGAGATGTTAGCCTGCCTTACGTTAGGATATATTTCGCTGTAGACGTATATAATATTCCAACCGAGATGTACGGGACGGCACGAACGGGATTCTGTAAAACATTACCAGCGAGGGGCTAGATGTGTTAGGTTAGATTACGTTATAGACGAGTATAATGTTCCCACCGAGAAGTAGGGGCCGATACGCCAGGAATGTTGTAAAATACAACATCCGAGATGTCAGCCTGCCTTACGTTAGGATATATATCGCTGTAGCCGTTTATAATGTCCCAACCGAGACGTACGGGACGAAACGAACGGGATTCTGTAAAACATTACCAGCGAGGGGCTAGATAGGTTAGGTTAGGTTATGTTACGTTATAGACCTATATAATGTTCCCACCGAGAAGTAGAGGCCGATACGCCAGGAATGTTGTAAAATACTACATCCGAGATGATAGCCTGCCTTAGGTTAGGATATATACTGCTATAGACGTATATAATATTCCAACCGAGATGTACGGGACGTCACGAACGGGATTCTGTAAAACATTGCCAGCGAGGGGCTAGATGGGTTAGATTAGGTTATGTTACGTTATAAACGAATATAATGTTCCCACTGAGAAGTAGAGGCCGATACGCCAGGAATGTTGTAAAATACTACATCCGAGATGTTAGCCTGCCTTACGTTAGGATATATATCGCTGTAGACGTATATAATATTCCAACCGAGATGTACGGGACGGCACGAACGGGATTCTGTAAAACATTACCAGCGAGGGGCTAGATGTGTTAGGTTAGGTTGTGATACGTTATAGACATATATAATGTTCCCACCGTGAAGTAGGGGCCGATATGCCAGGAATGTTGTAAAATACTGCATCCGAGATGATGGCCTGCCTTAGGTTAGGATATATAACGCTATAGACGTATATAATATCCCAACCGAGACATACGGGACGACACGAACGGGATTCTGTAAAACATTACCAGCGAGGGGCTAGATGTGTTAGGTTAGGATGTGATTCGTTATAGACGTATATAATGTTCCCACCGAGAAGTAGGGGCCGATACGCCAGGAATGTTGTAAAATACAACATCCGAGATGTTAGCCTGCCTTACGTTAGGATATATATCGCTGTAGACGTATATAATATTCCAACCGAGATGTACGGGACGGCACGAACGGGATTCTGTAAAACATTACCAGCGAGGGGCTAGATGTGTTAGGTTAGATTACGTTATAGACGAGTATAATGTTCCCACCGAGAAGTAGGGGCCGATACGCCAGGAATGTTGTAAAATACAACATCCGAGATGTCAGCCTGCCTTACGTTAGGATATATATCGCTGTAGCCGTTTATAATGTCCCAACCGAGACGTACGGGACGAAACGAGCGGGATTCTGTAAAACATTACCAGCGAGGGGCTAGATAGGTTAGGTTAGGTTATGTTACGTTATAGACCTATATAATGTTCCCACCGAGAAGTAGAGGCCGATACGACAGGAATGTTGTAAAATAATACATCCGAGATGATAGCCTGCCTTACGTTAGGATATATATCGCTGTAGACGTATATAATATCCCAACTGAGATGTACGGGACGACAGGAACGGGATTCTGTAAAACATTACCAGCGAGGGGCTAGATGGATTAGATTAGGTTGTGATACGTTATAGACGTATATAATGTTCCCACCGAGAAGTAGGGGCCGATATGCCAGGAATGTTGTAAAATACTGCATCCGAGATGATAGCCTGCCTTAGGTTAGGATTTATAACGCTACAGACGTATATAATATTCCAACCGAGATGTACGGGACGGCACGAACGGGATTCTGTAAAACATTACCAGCGAGGGGCTAGATGGGTTAGGTTAGGATGTGATTCGTTATAGACGTATATAATGTTCCCACCGAGAAGTAGGGGCCGATACGCCAGGAATGTTGTAAAATACAACATCCGAGATGTCAGCCTGCCTTACGTTAGGATATATATCGCTGTAGACGTTTATAATGTCCCAACCGAGATGTACGGGACGACAGGAACGGGATTCTGTAAAACATTATCAGCGAGGGGATAGATGGGTTAGGTTAGGATGTAATACGCTATAGACGTATATAATGTTCCCACCGAGAACGGGGGCCGATACGCCAGGAATGTTGTAAAATACTACATCCGAGATGATAGCCTGCCTTAGGTTAGGATATATAACCCTATAGATGTATATAATATTCCAACCGAGATGTACGGGACGACAGGAACGGGATTCTGTAAAACGTTATCAGCGAGGGGCTAGATGTGTTAGGTTAGGTTATATTACGTTATAGACCTATATAATGTTCCCACCGAGAAGTACGGGCCGATACGCCAGGAATGTTGTAGAATACTACATCCGAGATGATAGCCTGCCTTAGGTTAGGATATATAACGCTATAGACGTATATAATATTCCAACCGAGATGTACGGGACGGCACGAACGGGATTCTGTAAAACATTACCAGCGAGGGTCTAGATGTGTTAGGTTAGATTACGTTATAGACGAATATAATGTTCCCACCGGGAAGTAGGGGCCGATACGCCAGGAATGTTGTAAAATACAACATCCGAGATGTCAGCCTGCCTTAGGTTAGGATATATAACGCTATAGACGTATATAATATTCCAACCGAGATGTACGGGACGTCACGAACGGGATTCTGTAAAACATTACCAGCGAGGGGCTACATGGGTTAGGTTTGGTTATATTACGTTATAGACGAATATAATGTTCCCACCGAGAAGTAGGGGCCGATACGCCAGGAATGTTGTAAAATACTACATCCGAGATGATAGCCTGCCTTAGGTTAGGATATATACTGCTATAGACGTATATAATATTCCAACCGAGATGTACGGGACGAAACGAACGGGATTCTGTAAAACATTACCAGCGAGGGGCTAGATCGGTTAGGTTAGGTTATGTTACGTTATAGAAGAATATAATGTTCCCACCGAGAAGTAGGGGCCGATACGTCAGGAATGTTGTAAAATACTACATCCGAGATGATGGCCTGCCTTATGCTAGGATATATAACGCTATAGACGTATATAATACTTCAACCGAGATGTACGGGACGGCACGAACGGGATTCTGTAAAACATTACCAGCGAGGGGCTAGATGTGTTAGGTTAGATTACGTTATAGACGAATATAATGTTCCCACCGAGAAGTAGGGGCCGATACGCCAGGAATGTTGTAAAATACAACATCCGAGATGTCAGCCTGCCTTACGTTAGGATATATATCGCTGTAGACGTTTATAGTGTCCCAACCGAGACGTACGGGACGAAACGAACGGGATTCCGTAAAACATTACCAGCGAGGGGCTAGATAGGTTAGGTTAGGTTATGTTACGTTATAGACCTATATAATGTTCCCACCGAGAAGAAGAGGCCGATACGCCAGGAATGTTGTAAAATACTACATCCGAGATGTTAGCCTGCCTTACGTTAGGATATATTTCGCTGTAGACGTATATAATATTCCAACCGAGATGTACGGGACGGCACGAACGGGATTCTGTAAAACATTACCAGCGAGGGGCTAGATGTGTTAGGTTAGATTACGTTATAGACGAGTATAATGTTCCCACCGAGAAGTAGGGGCCGATACGCCAGGAATGTTGTAAAATACAACATCCGAGATGTCAGCCTGCCTTACGTTAGGATATATATCGCTGTAGCCGTTTATAATGTCCCAACCGAGACGTACGGGACGAAACGAACGGGATTCTGTAAAACATTACCAGCGAGGGGCTAGATAGGTTAGGTTAGGTTATGTTACGTTATAGACCTATATAATGTTCCCACCGAGAAGTAGAGGCCGATACGCCAGGAATGTTGTAAAATACTACATCCGAGATGATAGCCTGCCTTAGGTTAGGATATATACTGCTATAGACGTATATAATATTCCAACCGAGATGTACGGGACGTCACGAACGGGATTCTGTAAAACATTGCCAGCGAGGGGCTAGATGGGTTAGATTAGGTTATGTTACGTTATAAACGAATATAATGTTCCCACTGAGAAGTAGAGGCCGATACGCCAGGAATGTTGTAAAATACTACATCCGAGATGTTAGCCTGCCTTACGTTAGGATATATATCGCTGTAGACGTATATAATATTCCAACCGAGATGTACGGGACGGCACGAACGGGATTCTGTAAAACATTACCAGCGAGGGGCTAGATGGGTTAGGTTAGGATGTGATTCGTTATAGACGTATATAATGTTCCCACCGAGAAGTAGGGGCCGATACGCCAGGAATGTTGTAAAATACAACATCCGAGATGTCAGCCTGCCTTACGTTCGGATATATATCGCTGTAGCTTTTATAATGTCCCAACCGAGACGTACGGGACGAAACGAACGGGATTCTGTAAAACATTACCAGCGAGGGGCTAGATAGGTTAGTTTAGGTTATGTTACGTTGTAGACCTATATAATGTTCCCACCGAGAAGTAGAGGCCGATACGCCAGGAATGTTGTAAAATACTACATCCGAGATGATAGCCGGCCTTACGTTAGAATATATATCGCTGTAGACGTATATAATATTCCAACCGAGATGTACGGGACGGCACGAACGGGATTCTGTAAAACATTACCAGCGAGGGGCTAGATGTGTTAGGTTAGATTACGTTATAGACGAATATAATGTTCCCACCGAGAAGTAGGGGCCGATACGCCAGGAATGTTGTAAAATACAACATCCGAGATGTCAGCCTGCCTTACGTTAGTACATATATCGCTGTAGCCGTTTATAATGTCCCAACCGAGACGTACGGGACGAAACGAACGGGATTCTGTAAAACATTACCAGCGAGGGGCTAGATAGGTTAGTTTAGGTTATGTTACGTTGTAGACCTATATAATGTTCCCACCGAGAAGTAGAGGCCGATACGCCAGGAATGTTGTAAAATACTACATCCGAGATGATAGCCTGCCTTACGTTAGAATATATATCGCTGTAGACGTATATAATATTCCAACCGAGATGTACGGGATGGCACGAACGGGATTCTGTAAAACATTACCAGCGAGGGGCTAGATGTGTTAGGTTAGATTACGTTATAGACGACTATAATGTTCCCACCGAGAAGTAGGGGCCGATACGCCAGGAATGTTGTAAAATACAACATCCGAGATGTCAGCCTGCCTTACGTTAGTACATATATCGCTGTAGCCGTTTATAATGTCCCAACCGAGACGTACGGGACGAAACGAACGGGATTCCGTAAAACATTACCAGCGAGGGGCTAGATAGGTTAGGTTAGGTTATGTTACGTTATAGACCTATATAATGTTCCCACCGAGAAGAAGAGGCCGATACGCCAGGAATGTTGTAAAATACTACATCCGAGATGTTAGCCTGCCTTACGTTAGGATATATATCGCTGTAGACGTATATAATATTCCAACCGAGATGTACGGGACGGCACGAACGGGATTCTGTAAAACATTACCAGCGAGGGGCTAGATGTGTTAGGTTAGATTACGTTATAGACGAGTATAATGTTCCCACCGAGAAGTAGGGGCCGATACGCCAGGAATGTTGTAAAATACAACATCCGAGATGTCAGCCTGCCTTACGTTAGGATATATATCGCTGTAGCCGTTTATAATGTCCCAACCGAGACGTACGGGACGAAACGAACGGGATTCTGTAAAACATTACCAGCGAGGGGCTAGATAGGTTAGGTTAGGTTATGTTACGTTATAGACCTATATAATGTTCCCACCGAGAAGTAGAGGCCGATACGCCAGGAATGTTGTAAAATACTACATCCGAGATGATAGCCTGCCTTAGGTTAGGATATATACTGCTATAGACGTATATAATATTCCAACCGAGATGTACGGGACGTCACGAACGGGATTCTGTAAAACATTGCCAGCGAGGGGCTAGATGGGTTAGATTAGGTTATGTTACGTTATAAACGAATATAATGTTCCCACTGAGAAGTAGAGGCCGATACGCCAGGAATGTTGTAAAATACTACATCCGAGATGTTAGCCTGCCTTACGTTAGGATATATATCGCTGTAGACGTATATAATATCCCAACCGAGATGTACGGGACGGCACGAACGGGATTCTGTAAAACATTACCAGCGAAGGGCTAGATGTGTTAGGTTAGATTACGTTATAGACGAATATAATGTTCCCACCGAGAAGTAGGGGGGGATACGCCAGGTATGTTGTAAAATACAACATCCGAGATGTCAGCCTGCCTTACGTTAGGATGTGTATCGCTGTAGACGTTTACAATGTCCCAACCGAGACGTACGGGACGACAGGAACGGGATTCTGTAAAACATTACCAGCGAGGGGCTAGATGTGTTAGGTTAGGTTGTGATACGTTATAGACATATATAATGTTCCCACCGTGAAGTAGGGGCCGATATGCCAGGAATGTTGTAAAATACTGCATCCGAGATGATGGCCTGCCTTAGGTTAGGATATATAACGCTATAGACGTATATAATATCCCAACCGAGACATACGGGACGACACGAACGGGATTCTGTAAAACATTACCAGCGAGGGGCTAGATGTGTTAGGTTAGGTTATGTTACGTTATGGAAGAATATAATGTTACCACCGAGAAGTAGGGGCCGATACGCCAGGAATGTTGTAAGATACTACATCCGAGATGATGGCCTGCCTTAGGTTAGGATATATAAAGCTATAGACGTATTTAATATCCCAATCGAGACGTACGGAACGACACGAACGCGATTCTGTGAAACATTACCAGCGAGGGGCTA
Organism: Xylocopa violacea; assembly: GCA_963969225.1. Classification (NCBI taxonomy): domain Eukaryota; kingdom Metazoa; phylum Arthropoda; class Insecta; order Hymenoptera; family Apidae; genus Xylocopa; species Xylocopa violacea. Next base: position 1,444,580 of record CAXAJV010000015.1, read on the forward strand.
GATGTGTTAGGTTAGATTACGTTATAGACCTATATAATGTTCCCACCGAGAAGTAGGGGCCGATACGCCAGGAATGTTGTAAAGTACAACATCCGAGATGTCAGCCTGCCTTACGTTAGGATATATATCGCTGTAGCCGTTTATAATGTCCCAACCGAGACGTACGGGACGAAACGAACGGGATTCTGTAAAACATTACCAGCGAGGGGCTAGATAGGTTAGGTTAGGTTATGTTACGTTATAGACCTATATAATGTTCCCACCGAGAAGTAGAGGCCGATACGCCAGGAATGTTGTAAAATAATACATCCGAGATGATAGCCTGCCTTACGTTAGGATATATATCGCTGTAGACGTATATAATATCCCAACTGAGATGTACGGGACGACAGGAACGGGATTCTGTAAAACATTACCAGCGAGGGGCTAGATGGATTAGATTAGGTTGTGATACGTTATAGACGTATATAATGTTCCCACCGAGAAGTAGGGGCCGATATGCCAGGAATGTTGTAAAATACTGCATCCGAGATGATAGCCTGCCTTAGGTTAGGATTTATAACGCTACAGACGTATATAATATTCCAACCGAGATGTACGGGACGGCACGAACGGGATTCTGTAAAACATTACCAGCGAGGGGCTAGATGGGTTAGGTTAGGATGTGATTCGTTATAGACGTATATAATGTTCCCACCGAGAAGTAGGGGCCGATACGCCAGGAATGTTGTAAAATACAACATCCGAGATGTCAGCCTGCCTTACGTTAGTACATATATCGCTGTAGCCGTTTATAATGTCCCAACCGAGACGTACGGGACGAAACGAACGGGATTCTGTAAAACATTACCAGCGAGGGGCTAGATAGGTTAGTTTAGGTTATGTTACGTTGTAGACCTATATAATGTTCCCACCGAGAAGTAGAGGCCGATACGCCAGGAATGTTGTAAAATACTACATCCGAGATGATAGCCTGCCTTACGTTAGAATATATATCGCTGTAGACGTATATAATATTCCAACCGAGATGTACGGGACGGCACGAACGGGATTCTGTAAAACATTACCAGCGAGGGGCTAGATGTGTTAGGTTAGATTACGTTATAGACGACTATAATGTTCCCACCGAGAAGTAGGGGCCGATACGCCAGGAATGTTGTAAAATACAACATCCGAGATGTCAGCCTGCCTTACGTTAGTACATATATCGCTGTAGCCGTTTATAATGTCCCAACCGAGACGTACGGGACGAAACGAACGGGATTCTGTAAAACATTACCAGCGAGGGGCTAGATAGGTTAGGTTAGGTTATGTTACGTTATAGACCTATATAATGTTCCCACCGAGAAGTAGAGGCCGATACGCCAGGAATGTTGTAAAATAATACATCCGAGATGATAGCCTGCCTTACGTTAGGATATATATCGCTGTAGACGTATATAATATCCCAACTGAGATGTACGGGACGACAGGAACGGGATTCTGTAAAACATTACCAGCGAGGGGCTAGATGGATTAGATTAGGTTGTGATACGTTATAGACGTATATAATGTTCCCACCGAGAAGTAGGGGCCGATATGCCAGGAATGTTGTAAAATACTGCATCCGAGATGATAGCCTGCCTTAGGTTAGGATTTATAACGCTACAGACGTATATAATATTCCAACCGAGATGTACGGGACGGCACGAACGGGATTCTGTAAAACATTACCAGCGAGGGGCTAGATGGGTTAGGTTAGGATGTGATTCGTTATAGACGTATATAATGTTCCCACCGAGAAGTAGGGGCCGATACGCCAGGAATGTTGTAAAATACAACATCCGAGATGTCAGCCTGCCTTACGTTAGTACATATATCGCTGTAGCCGTTTATAATGTCCCAACCGAGACGTACGGGACGAAACGAACGGGATTCTGTAAAACATTACCAGCGAGGGGCTAGATAGGTTAGTTTAGGTTATGTTACGTTGTAGACCTATATAATGTTCCCACCGAGAAGTAGAGGCCGATACGCCAGGAATGTTGTAAAATACTACATCCGAGATGATAGCCGGCCTTACGTTAGAATATATATCGCTGTAGACGTATATAATATTCCAACCGAGATGTACGGGACGGCACGAACGGGATTCTGTAAAACATTACCAGCGAGGGGCTAGATGTGTTAGGTTAGATTACGTTATAGACGAATATAATGTTCCCACCGAGAAGTAGGGGCCGATACGCCAGGAATGTTGTAAAATACAACATCCGAGATGTCAGCCTGCCTTACGTTAGTACATATATCGCTGTAGCCGTTTATAATGTCCCAACCGAGACGTACGGGACGAAACGAACGGGATTCTGTAAAACATTACCAGCGAGGGGCTAGATAGGTTAGTTTAGGTTATGTTACGTTGTAGACCTATATAATGTTCCCACCGAGAAGTAGAGGCCGATACGCCAGGAATGTTGTAAAATACTACATCCGAGATGATAGCCTGCCTTACGTTAGAATATATATCGCTGTAGACGTATATAATATTCCAACCGAGATGTACGGGATGGCACGAACGGGATTCTGTAAAACATTACCAGCGAGGGGCTAGATGTGTTAGGTTAGATTACGTTATAGACGACTATAATGTTCCCACCGAGAAGTAGGGGCCGATACGCCAGGAATGTTGTAAAATACAACATCCGAGATGTCAGCCTGCCTTACGTTAGTACATATATCGCTGTAGCCGTTTATAATGTCCCAACCGAGACGTACGGGACGAAACGAACGGGATTCCGTAAAACATTACCAGCGAGGGGCTAGATAGGTTAGGTTAGGTTATGTTACGTTATAGACCTATATAATGTTCCCACCGAGAAGAAGAGGCCGATACGCCAGGAATGTTGTAAAATACTACATCCGAGATGTTAGCCTGCCTTACGTTAGGATATATATCGCTGTAGACGTATATAATATTCCAACCGAGATGTACGGGACGGCACGAACGGGATTCTGTATAACATTACCAGCGAGGGGCTAGATGTGTTAGGTTAGATTACGTTATAGACGAGTATAATGTTCCCACCGAGAAGTAGGGGCCGATACGCCAGGAATGTTGTAAAATACAACATCCGAGATGTCAGCCTGCCTTACGTTAGGATATATATCGCTGTAGCCGTTTATAATGTCCCAACCGAGACGTACGGGACGAAACGAACGGGATTCTGTAAAACATTACCAGCGAGGGGCTAGATAGGTTAGGTTAGGTTATGTTACGTTATAGACCTATATAATGTTCCCACCGAGAAGTAGAGGCCGATACGCCAGGAATGTTGTAAAATACTACATCCGAGATGATAGCCTGCCTTAGGTTAGGATATATACTGCTATAGACGTATATAATATTCCAACCGAGATGTACGGGACGTCACGAACGGGATTCTGTAAAACATTGCCAGCGAGGGGCTAGATGGGTTAGATTAGGTTATGTTACGTTATAAACGAATATAATGTTCCCACTGAGAAGTAGAGGCCGATACGCCAGGAATGTTGTAAAATACTACATCCGAGATGTTAGCCTGCCTTACGTTAGGATATATATCGCTGTAGACGTATATAATATCCCAACCGAGATGTACGGGACGGCACGAACGGGATTCTGTAAAACATTACCAGCGAAGGGCTAGATGTGTTAGGTTAGATTACGTTATAGACGAATATAATGTTCCCACCGAGAAGTAGGGGGGGATACGCCAGGTATGTTGTAAAATACAACATCCGAGATGTCAGCCTGCCTTACGTTAGGATGTGTATCGCTGTAGACGTTTACAATGTCCCAACCGAGACGTACGGGACGACAGGAACGGGATTCTGTAAAACATTACCAGCGAGGGGCTAGATAGGTTAGGTTAGGTTATGTTACGTTATAGACCTATATAATGTTCCCACCGAGAAGTAGAGGCCGATACGCCAGGAATGTTGTAAAATAATACATCCGAGATGATAGCCTGCCTTACGTTAGGATATATATCGCTGTAGACGTATATAATATCCCAACTGAGATGTACGGGACGACAGGAACGGGATTCTGTAAAACATTACCAGCGAGGGGCTAGATGGATTAGATTAGGTTGTGATACGTTATAGACGTATATAATGTTCCCACCGAGAAGTAGGGGCCGATATGCCAGGAATGTTGTAAAATACTGCATCCGAGATGATAGCCTGCCTTAGGTTAGGATTTATAACGCTACAGACGTATATAATATTCCAACCGAGATGTACGGGACGGCACGAACGGGATTCTGTAAAACATTACCAGCGAGGGGCTAGATGGGTTAGGTTAGGATGTGATTCGTTATAGACGTATATAATGTTCCCACCGAGAAGTAGGGGCCGATACGCCAGGAATGTTGTAAAATACAACATCCGAGATGTCAGCCTGCCTTACGTTAGTACATATATCGCTGTAGCCGTTTATAATGTCCCAACCGAGACGTACGGGACGAAACGAACGGGATTCTGTAAAACATTACCAGCGAGGGGCTAGATAGGTTAGTTTAGGTTATGTTACGTTGTAGACCTATATAATGTTCCCACCGAGAAGTAGAGGCCGATACGCCAGGAATGTTGTAAAATACTACATCCGAGATGATAGCCTGCCTTACGTTAGAATATATATCGCTGTAGACGTATATAATATTCCAACCGAGATGTACGGGACGGCACGAACGGGATTCTGTAAAACATTACCAGCGAGGGGCTAGATGTGTTAGGTTAGATTACGTTATAGACGACTATAATGTTCCCACCGAGAAGTAGGGGCCGATACGCCAGGAATGTTGTAAAATACAACATCCGAGATGTCAGCCTGCCTTACGTTAGTACATATATCGCTGTAGCCGTTTATAATGTCCCAACCGAGACGTACGGGACGAAACGAACGGGATTCTGTAAAACATTACCAGCGAGGGGCTAGATAGGTTAGGTTAGGTTATGTTACGTTATAGACCTATATAATGTTCCCACCGAGAAGTAGAGGCCGATACGCCAGGAATGTTGTAAAATAATACATCCGAGATGATAGCCTGCCTTACGTTAGGATATATATCGCTGTAGACGTATATAATATCCCAACTGAGATGTACGGGACGACAGGAACGGGATTCTGTAAAACATTACCAGCGAGGGGCTAGATGGATTAGATTAGGTTGTGATACGTTATAGACGTATATAATGTTCCCACCGAGAAGTAGGGGCCGATATGCCAGGAATGTTGTAAAATACTGCATCCGAGATGATAGCCTGCCTTAGGTTAGGATTTATAACGCTACAGACGTATATAATATTCCAACCGAGATGTACGGGACGGCACGAACGGGATTCTGTAAAACATTACCAGCGAGGGGCTAGATGGGTTAGGTTAGGATGTGATTCGTTATAGACGTATATAATGTTCCCACCGAGAAGTAGGGGCCGATACGCCAGGAATGTTGTAAAATACAACATCCGAGATGTCAGCCTGCCTTACGTTAGTACATATATCGCTGTAGCCGTTTATAATGTCCCAACCGAGACGTACGGGACGAAACGAACGGGATTCTGTAAAACATTACCAGCGAGGGGCTAGATAGGTTAGTTTAGGTTATGTTACGTTGTAGACCTATATAATGTTCCCACCGAGAAGTAGAGGCCGATACGCCAGGAATGTTGTAAAATACTACATCCGAGACGATAGCCTGCCTTACGTTAGAATATATATCGCTGTAGACGTATATAATATTCCAACCGAGATGTACGGGACGGCACGAACGGGATTCTGTAAAACATTACCAGCGAGGGGCTAGATGTGTTAGGTTAGATTACGTTATAGACGACTATAATGTTCCCACCGAGAAGTAGGGGCCGATACGCCAGGAATGTTGTAAAATACAACATCCGAGATGTCAGCCTGCCTTACGTTAGTACATATATCGCTGTAGCCGTTTATAATGTCCCAACCGAGACGTACGGGACGAAACGAACGGGATTCTGTAAAACATTACCAGCGAGGGGCTAGATAGGTTAGGTTAGGTTATGTTACGTTATAGACCTATATAATGTTCCCACCGAGAAGTAGAGGCCGATACGCCAGGAATGTTGTAAAATACTACATCCGAGATGTTAGCCTGCCTTACGTTAGGATATATATCGCTGTAGACGTATATAATATCCCAACCGAGATGTACGGGACGGCACGAACGGGATTCTGTAAAACATTACCAGCGAAGGGCTAGATGTGTTAGGTTAGATTACGTTATAGACGAATATAATGTTCCCACCGAGAAGTAGGGGCCGATACGCCAGGTATGTTGTAAAATACAACATCCGAGATGTCAGCCTGCCTTACGTTAGGATGTGTATCGCTGTAGACGTTTACAATGTCCCAACCGAGACGTACGGGACGACAGGAACGGGATTCTGTAAAACATTACCAGCGAGGGGCTAGATGTGTTAGGTTAGGTTGTGATACGTTATAGACATATATAATGTTCCCACCGTGAAGTAGGGGCCGATATGCCAGGAATGTTGTAAAATACTGCATCCGAGATGATGGCCTGCCTTAGGTTAGGATATATAACGCTATAGACGTATATAATATCCCAACCGAGACATACGGGACGACACGAACGGGATTCTGTAAAACATTACCAGCGAGGGGCTAGATGTGTTAGGTTAGGTTATGTTACGTTATGGAAGAATATAATGTTACCACCGAGAAGTAGGGGCCGATACGCCAGGAATGTTGTAAGATACTACATCCGAGATGATGGCCTGCCTTAGGTTAGGATATATAAAGCTATAGACGTATTTAATATCCCAATCGAGACGTACGGAACGACACGAACGCGATTCTGTGAAACATTACCAGCGAGGGGCTAGATGTGTTAGGTTAGATTACGTTATAGACCTATATAATGTTCCCACCGAGAAGTAGGGGCCGATACGCCAGGAATGTTGTAAAATACAACATCCGAGATATCAGCCTGCCTTACGTTAGGATATATATCGCTGTAGCCGTTTATAATGTCCCAACCGAGACGTACGGGACGAAACGAACGGGATTCTGTAAAACATTACCAGCGAGGGGCTAGATAGGTTAGGTTAGGTTATGTTACGTTATAGACCTATATAATGTTCCCACCGAGAAGTAGAGGCCGATACGCCAGGAATGTTGTAAAATAATACATCCGAGATGATAGCCTGCCTTACGTTAGGATATATATCGCTGTAGACGTATATAATATCCCAACTGAGATGTACGGGACGACAGGAACGGGATTCTGTAAAACATTACCAGCGAGGGGCTAGATGGATTAGATTAGGTTGTGATACGTTATAGACGTATATAATGTTCCCACCGAGAAGTAGGGGCCGATATGCCAGGAATGTTGTAAAATACTACATCCGAGATGATAGCCTGCCTTAGGTTAGGATATATAACCCTATAGATGTATATAATATTCCAACCGAGATGTACGGGACGGCACGAACGGGATTCTGTAAAACATTACCAGCGAGGGGCTAGATGTGCTAGGATAGATTACGTTATAGACGAATATAATGTTCCCACCGAGAAGTAGGTGCCGATACGCCAGGAATGTTGTAAAATACAACATCCGAGATGTCAGCCTGCCTTACGTTCGGATATATATCGCTGTAGCTTTTATAATGTCCCAACCGAGACGTACGGGACGAAACGAACGGGATTCTGTAAAACATTACCAGCGAGGGGCTAGATAGGTTAGTTTAGGTTATGTTACGTTGTAGACCTATATAATGTTCCCACCGAGAAGTAGAGGCCGATACGCCAGGAATGTTGTAAAATACTACATCCGAGATGATAGCCTGCCTTACGTTAGAATATATATCGCTGTAGACGTATATAATATTCCAACCGAGATGTACGGGACGGCACGAACGGGATTCTGTAAAACATTACCAGCGAGGGGCTAGATGTGTTAGGTTAGATTACGTTATAGACGAATATAATGTTCCCACCGAGAAGTAGGGGCCGATACGCCAGGAATGTTGTAAAATACAACATCCGAGATGTCAGCCTGCCTTACGTTAGTACATATATCGCTGTAGCCGTTTATAATGTCCCAACCGAGACGTACGGGACGAAACGAACGGGATTCTGTAAAACATTACCAGCGAGGGGCTAGATAGGTTAGTTTAGGTTATGTTACGTTGTAGACCTATATAATGTTCCCACCGAGAAGTAGAGGCCGATACGCCAGGAATGTTGTAAAATACTACATCCGAGATGATAGCCTGCCTTACGTTAGAATATATATCGCTGTAGACGTATATAATATTCCAACCGAGATGTACGGGACGGCACGAACGGGATTCTGTAAAACATTACCAGCGAGGGGCTAGATGTGTTAGGTTAGATTACGTTATAGACGACTATAATGTTCCCACCGAGAAGTAGGGGCCGATACGCCAGGAATGTTGTAAAATACAACATCCGAGATGTCAGCCTGCCTTACGTTAGTACATATATCGCTGTAGCCGTTTATAATGTCCCAACCGAGACGTACGGGACGAAACGAACGGGATTCCGTAAAACATTACCAGCGAGGGGCTAGATGTGTTAGGTTAGGTTATGTTACGTTATGGAAGAATATAATGTTACCACCGAGAAGTAGGGGCCGATACGCCAGGAATGTTGTAAGATACTACATCCGAGATGATGGCCTGCCTTAGGTTAGGATATATAACGCTATAGACGTATTTAATATCCCAATCGAGAGGTACGGAACGACACGAACGCGATTCTGTAAAACATTACCAGCGTGGGGCTAGATGCGTTAGGTTAGGTTATATTACGTTATAGACCTATATAATGTTCCCACCGAGAAGTAGGGGCCGATACGACAGGAATGTTGTAGAATACTACATCCGAGATGTTAGCCTGCCTTACGTTAGGATATATATCGCTATAGACGTATATAATATCCCAACCGAGATGTACGGGACGACAGGAACGGGATTCTGTAAAACATTACCAGCGAGGGCCTAGATGTGTTAGGTTAGGTTATATTACGTTATAGACCTATATAATGTTCCCACCGAGAAGTAGAGGCCGATACGCCAGGAATGTTGTAAAATAATACATCCGAGATGATAGCCTGCCTTACGTTAGGATATATATCGCTGTAGACGTATATAATATCCCAACTGAGATGTACGGGACGACAGGAACGGGATTCTGTAAAACATTACCAGCGAGGGGCTAGATGGATTAGATTAGGTTGTGATACGTTATAGACGTATATAATGTTCCCACCGAGAAGTAGGGGCCGATATGCCAGGAATGTTGTAAAATACTACATCCGAGATGATAGCCTGCCTTAGGTTAGGATATATAACCCTATAGATGTATATAATATTCCAACCGAGATGTACGGGACGGCACGAACGGGATTCTGTAAAACATTACCAGCGAGGGGCTAGATGTGTTAGGTTAGATTACGTTATAGACGAATATAATGTTCCCACCGAGAAGTAGGGGCCGATACGCCAGGAATGTTGTAAAATACAACATCCGAGATGTCAGCCTGCCTTACGTTAGTACATATATCGCTGTAGCCGTTTATAATGTCCCAACCGAGACGTACGGGACGAAACGAACGGGATTCTGTAAAACATTACCAGCGAGGGGCTAGATAGGTTAGTTTAGGTTATGTTACGTTGTAGACCTATATAATGTTCCCACCGAGAAGTAGAGGCCGATACGCCAGGAATGTTGTAAAATACTACATCCGAGATGATAGCCTGCCTTACGTTAGAATATATATCGCTGTAGACGTATATAATATTCCAACCGAGATGTACGGGACGGCACGAACGGGATTCTGTAAAACATTACCAGCGAGGGGCTAGATGTGTTAGGTTAGATTACGTTATAGACGACTATAATGTTCCCACCGAGAAGTAGGGGCCGATACGCCAGGAATGTTGTAAAATACAACATCCGAGATGTCAGCCTGCCTTACGTTAGTACATATATCGCTGTAGCCGTTTATAATGTCCCAACCGAGACGTACGGGACGAAACGAACGGGATTCCGTAAAACATTACCAGCGAGGGGCTAGATAGGTTAGGTTAGGTTATGTTACGTTATAGACCTATATAATGTTCCCACCGAGAAGAAGAGGCCGATACGCCAGGAATGTTGTAAAATACTACATCCGAGATGTTAGCCTGCCTTACGTTAGGATATATATCGCTGTAGACGTATATAATATTCCAACCGAGATGTACGGGACGGCACGAACGGGATTCTGTAAAACATTACCAGCGAGGGGCTAGATGTGTTAGGTTAGATTACGTTATAGACGAGTATAATGTTCCCACCGAGAAGTAGGGGCCGATACGCCAGGAATGTTGTAAAATACAACATCCGAGATGTCAGCCTGCCTTAGGTTAGGATATATACTGCTATAGACGTATATAATATTCCAACCGAGATGTACGGGACGTCACGAACGTGATTCTGTAAAACATTGCCAGCGAGGGGCTAGATGGGTTAGATTAGGTTATGTTACGTTATAAACGAATATAATGTTCCCACTGAGAAGTAGAGGCCGATACGCCAGGAATGTTGTAAAATACTACATCCGAGATGTTAGCCTGCCTTACGTTAGGATATATATCGCTGTAGACGTATATAATATCCCAACCGAGATGTACGGGACGGCACGAACGGGATTCTGTAAAACATTACCAGCGAAGGGCTAGATGTGTTAGGTTAGATTACGTTATAGACGAATATAATGTTCCCACCGAGAAGTAGGGGCCGATACGCCAGGAATGTTGTAAAATACAACATCCGAGATGTCAGCCTGCCTTACGTTAGTACATATATCGCTGTAGCCGTTTATAATGTCCCAACCGAGACGTACGGGACGAAACGAACGGGATTCTGTAAAACATTACCAGCGAGGGGCTAGATAGGTTAGTTTAGGTTATGTTACGTTGTAGACCTATATAATGTTCCCACCGAGAAGTAGAGGCCGATACGCCAGGAATGTTGTAAAATACTACATCCGAGATGATAGCCTGCCTTACGTTAGAATATATATCGCTGTAGACGTATATAATATTCCAACCGAGATGTACGGGACGGCACGAACGGGATTCTGTAAAACATTGCCAGCGAGGGGCTAGATGTGTTAGGTTAGATTACGTTATAGACGACTATAATGTTCCCACCGAGAAGTAGGGGCCGATACGCCAGGAATGTTGTAAAATACAACATCCGAGATGTCAGCCTGCCTTACGTTAGTACATATATCGCTGTAGCCGTTTATAATGTCCCAACCGAGACGTACGGGACGAAACGAACGGGATTCCGTAAAACATTACCAGCGAGGGGCTAGATGTGTTAGGTTAGGTTATGTTACGTTATGGAAGAATATAATGTTACCACCGAGAAGTAGGGGCCGATACGCCAGGAATGTTGTAAGATACTACATCCGAGATGATGGCCTGCCTTAGGTTAGGATATATAAAGCTATAGACGTATTTAATATCCCAATCGAGACGTACGGAACGACACGAACGCGATTCTGTGAAACATTACCAGCGAGGGGCTAGATGTGTTAGGTTAGATTACGTTATAGACCTATATAATGTTCCCACCGAGAAGTAGGGGCCGATACGCCAGGAATGTTGTAAAATACAACATCCGAGATGTCAGCCTGCCTTACGTTAGGATATATATCGCTGTAGCCGTTTATAATGTCCCAACCGAGACGTACGGGACGAAACGAACGGGATTCTGTAAAACATTACCAGCGAGGGGCTAGATAGGTTAGGTTAGGTTATGTTACGTTATAGACCTATATAATGTTCCCACCGAGAAGTAGAGGCCGATACGCCAGGAATGTTGTAAAATAATACATCCGAGATGATAGCCTGCCTTACGTTAGGATATATATCGCTGTAGACGTATATAATATCCCAACTGAGATGTACGGGACGACAGGAACGGGATTCTGTAAAACATTACCAGCGAGGGGCCAGATGGATTAGATTAGGTTGTGATACGTTATAGACGTATATAATGTTCCCACCGAGAAGTAGGGGCCGATATGCCAGGAATGTTGTAAAATACTACATCCGAGATGATAGCCTGCCTTAGGTTAGGATATATAACCCTATAGATGTATATAATATTCCAACCGAGATGTACGGGACGGCACGAACGGGATTCTGTAAAACATTACCAGCGAGGGGCTAGATGTGCTAGGATAGATTACGTTATAGACGAATATAATGTTCCCACCGAGAAGTAGGTGCCGATACGCCAGGAATGTTGTAAAATACAACATCCGAGATGTCAGCCTGCCTTACGTTCGGATATATATCGCTGTAGCTTTTATAATGTCCCAACCGAGATGTACGGGACGAAACGAACGGGATTCTGTAAAACATTACCAGCGAGGGGCTAGATAGGTTAGTTTAGGTTATGTTACGTTGTAGACCTATATAATGTTCCCACCGAGAAGTAGAGGCCGATACGCCAGGAATGTTGTAAAATACTACATCCGAGATGATAGCCTGCCTTACGTTAGAATATATATCGCTGTAGACGTATATAATATTCCAACCGAGATGTACGGGACGGCACGAACGGGATTCTGTAAAACATTACCAGCGAGGGGCTAGATGTGTTAGGTTAGATTACGTTATAGACGAATATAATGTTCCCACCGAGAAGTAGGGGCCGATACGCCAGGAATGTTGTAAAATACAACATCCGAGATGTCAGCCTGCCTTACGTTAGTACATATATCGCTGTAGCCGTTTATAATGTCCCAACCGAGACGTACGGGACGAAACGAACGGGATTCTGTAAAACATTACCAGCGAGGGGCTAGATAGGTTAGTTTAGGTTATGTTACGTTGTAGACCTATATAATGTTCCCACCGAGAAGTAGAGGCCGATACGCCAGGAATGTTGTAAAATACTACATCCGAGATGATAGCCTGCCTTACGTTAGAATATATATCGCTGTAGACGTATATAATATTCCAACCGAGATGTACGGGACGGCACGAACGGGATTCTGTAAAACATTACCAGCGAGGGGCTAGATGTGTTAGGTTAGATTACGTTATAGACGACTATAATGTTCCCACCGAGAAGTAGGGGCCGATACGCCAGGAATGTTGTAAAATACAACATCCGAGATGTCAGCCTGCCTTACGTTAGTACATATATCGCTGTAGCCGTTTATAATGTCCCAACCGAGACGTACGGGACGAAACGAACGGGATTCCGTAAAACATTACCAGCGAGGGGCTAGATAGGTTAGGTTAGGTTATGTTACGTTATAGACCTATATAATGTTCCCACCGAGAAGAAGAGGCCGATACGCCAGGAATGTTGTAAAATACTACATCCGAGATGTTAGCCTGCCTTACGTTAGGATATATATCGCTGTAGACGTATATAATATTCCAACCGAGATGTACGGGACGGCACGAACGGGATTCTGTAAAACATTACCAGCGAGGGGCTAGATGTGTTAGGTTAGATTACGTTATAGACGAGTATAATGTTCCCACCGAGAAGTAGGGGCCGATACGCCAGGAATGTTGTAAAATACAACATCCGAGATGTCAGCCTGCCTTAGGTTAGGATATATACTGCTATAGACGTATATAATATTCCAACCGAGATGTACGGGACGTCACGAACGGGATTCTGTAAAACATTGCCAGCGAGGGGCTAGATGGGTTAGATTAGGTTATGTTACGTTATAAACGAATATAATGTTCCCACTGAGAAGTAGAGGCCGATACGCCAGGAATGTTGTAAAATACTACATCCGAGATGTTAGCCTGCCTTACGTTAGGATATATATCGCTGTAGACGTATATAATATCCCAACCGAGATGTACGGGACGGCACGAACGGGATTCTGTAAAACATTACCAGCGAAGGGCTAGATGTGTTAGGTTAGATTACGTTATAGACGAATATAATGTTCCCACCGAGAAGTAGGGGCCGATACGCCAGGTATGTTGTAAAATACAACATCCGAGATGTCAGCCTGCCTTACGTTAGGATGTGTATCGCTGTAGACGTTTACAATGTCCCAACCGAGACGTACGGGACGACAGGAACGGGATTCTGTAAAACATTACCAGCGAGGGGCTAGATGTGTTAGGTTAGGTTGTGATACGTTATAGACATATATAATGTTCCCACCGTGAAGTAGGGTCCGATATGCCAGGAATGTTGTAAAATACTGCATCCGAGATGATGGCCTGCCTTAGGTTAGGATATATAACGCTATAGACGTATATAATATCCCAACCGAGACATACGGGACGACACGAACGGGATTCTGTAAAACATTACCAGCGAGGGGCTAGATGTGTTAGGTTAGGTTATGTTACGTTATGGAAGAATATAATGTTACCACCGAGAAGTAGGGGCCGATACGCCAGGAATGTTGTAAGATACTACATCCGAGATGATGGCCTGCCTTAGGTTAGGATATATAAAGCTATAGACGTATTTAATATCCCAATCGAGACGTACGGAACGACACGAACGCGATTCTGTGAAACATTACCAGCGAGGGGCTAGATGTGTTAGGTTAGATTACGTTATAGACCTATATAATGTTCCCACCGAGAAGTAGGGGCCGATACGCCAGGAATGTTGTAAAATACAACATCCGAGATGTCAGCCTGCCTTACGTTAGGATATATATCGCTGTAGCCGTTTATAATGTCCCAACCGAGACGTACGGGACGAAACGAACGGGATTCTGTAAAACATTACCAGCGAGGGGCTAGATAGGTTAGGTTAGGTTATGTTACGTTATAGACCTATATAATGTTCCCACCGAGAAGTAGAGGCCGATACGCCAGGAATGTTGTAAAATAATACATCCGAGATGATAGCCTGCCTTACGTTAGGATATATATCGCTGTAGACGTATATAATATCCCAACTGAGATGTACGGGACGACAGGAACGGGATTCTGTAAAACATTACCAGCGAGGGGCTAGATGGATTAGATTAGGTTGTGATACGTTATAGACGTATATAATGTTCCCACCGAGAAGTAGGGGCCGATATGCCAGGAATGTTGTAAAATACTGCATCCGAGATGATAGCCTGCCTTAGGTTAGGATTTATAACGCTACAGACGTATATAATATTCCAACCGAGATGTACGGGACGGCACGAACGGGATTCTGTAAAACATTACCAGCGAGGGGCTAGATGGGTTAGGTTAGGATGTGATTCGTTATAGACGTATATAATGTTCCCACCGAGAAGTAGGGGCCGATACGCCAGGAATGTTGTAAAATACAACATCCGAGATGTCAGCCTGCCTTACGTTAGGATATATATCGCTGTAGACGTTTATAATGTCCCAACCGAGATGTACGGGACGACAGGAACGGGATTCTGTAAAACATTATCAGCGAGGGGATAGATGGGTTAGGTTAGGATGTAATACGCTATAGACGTATATAATGTTCCCACCGAGAACGGGGGCCGATACGCCAGGAATGTTGTAAAATACTACATCCGAGATGATAGCCTGCCTTAGGTTAGGATATATAACCCTATAGATGTATATAATATTCCAACCGAGATGTACGGGACGGCACTAACGGGATTCTGTAAAACATTACCAGCGAGGGGCTGGATGTGCTAGGTTAGATTACGTTATAGACGAATATAATGTTCCCACCGAGAAGTAGGGGCCGATACGCCAGGAATGTTGTAAAATACAACATCCGAGATGTCAGCCTGCCTTACGTTCGGATATATATCGCTGTAGCTTTTATAATGTCCCAACCGAGACGTACGGGACGAAACGAACGGGATTCTGTAAAACATTACCAGCGAGGGGCTAGATAGGTTAGTTTAGGTTATGTTACGTTGTAGACCTATATAATGTTCCCACCGAGAAGTAGAGGCCGATACGCCAGGAATGTTGTAAAATACTACATCCGAGATGATAGCCTGCCTTACGTTAGAATATATATCGCTGTAGACGTATATAATATTCCAACCGAGATGTACGGGACGGCACGAACGGGATTCTGTAAAACATTACCAGCGAGGGGCTAGATGTGTTAGGTTAGATTACGTTATAGACGAATATAATGTTCCCACCGAGAAGTAGGGGCCGATACGCCAGGAATGTTGTAAAATACAACATCCGAGATGTCAGCCTGCCTTACGTTAGTACATATATCGCTGTAGCCGTTTATAATGTCCCAACCGAGACGTACGGGACGAAACGAACGGGATTCTGTAAAACATTACCAGCGAGGGGCTAGATAGGTTAGTTTAGGTTATGTTACGTTGTAGACCTATATAATGTTCCCACCGAGAAGTAGAGGCCGATACGCCAGGAATGTTGTAAAATACTACATCCGAGATGATAGCCTGCCTTACGTTAGAATATATATCGCTGTAGACGTATATAATATTCCAACCGAGATGTACGGGACGGCACGAACGGGATTCTGTAAAACATTACCAGCGAGGGGCTAGATGTGTTAGGTTAGATTACGTTATAGACGACTATAATGTTCCCACCGAGAAGTAGGGGCCGATACGCCAGGAATGTTGTAAAATACAACATCCGAGATGTCAGCCTGCCTTACGTTAGTACATATATCGCTGTAGCCGTTTATAATGTCCCAACCGAGACGTACGGGACGAAACGAACGGGATTCCGTAAAACATTACCAGCGAGAGGCTAGATAGGTTAGGTTAGGTTATGTTACGTTATAGACCTATATAATGTTCCCACCGAGAAGAAGAGGCCGATACGCCAGGAATGTTGTAAAATACTACATCCGAGATGTTAGCCTGCCTTACGTTAGGACATATATCGCTGTAGACGTATATAATATTCCAACCGAGATGTACGGGACGGCACGAACGGGATTCTGTAAAACATTACCAGCGAGGGGCTAGATGTGTTAGGTTAGATTACGTTATAGACGAGTATAATGTTCCCACCGAGAAGTAGGGGCCGATACGCCAGGAATGTTGTAAAATACAACATCCGAGATGTCAGCCTGCCTTACGTTAGGATATATATCGCTGTAGCCGTTCATAATGTCCCAACCGAGACGTACGGGACGAAACGAACGGGATTCTGTAAAACATTACCAGCGAGGGGCTAGATAGGTTAGGTTAGGTTATGTTACGTTATAGACCTATATAATGTTCCCACCGAGAAGTAGAGGCCGATACGCCAGGAATGTTGTAAAATAATACATCCGAGATGATAGCCTGCCTTACGTTAGGATATATATCGCTGTAGACGTATATAATATCCCAACTTAGATGTACGGGACGACAGGAACGGGATTCTGTAAAACATTACCAGCGAGGGGCTAGATGGATTAGATTAGGTTGTGATACGTTATAGACGTATATAATGTTCCCACCGAGAAGTAGGGGCCGATATGCCAGGAATGTTGTAAAATACTGCATCCGAGATGATAGCCTGCCTTAGGTTAGGATTTATAACGCTACAGACGTATATAATATTCCAACCGAGATGTACGGGACGGCACGAACGGGATTCTGTAAAACATTACCAGCGAGGGGCTAGATGGGTTAGGTTAGGATGTGATTCGTTATAGACGTATATAATGTTCCCACCGAGAAGTAGGGGCCGATACGCCAGGAATGTTGTAAAATACAACATCCGAGATGTCAGCCTGCCTTACGTTAGGATATATATCGCTGTAGACGTTTATAATGTCCCAACCGAGATGTACGGGACGACAGGAACGGGATTCTGTAAAACATTATCAGCGAGGGGCTAGATGGGTTAGGTTAGGATGTAATACGCTATAGACGTATATAATGTTCCCACCGAGAACGGGGGCCGATACGCCAGGAATGTTGTAAAATACTACATCCGAGATGATAGCCTGCCTTAGGTTAGGATATATAACCCTATAGATGTATATAATATTCCAACCGAGATGTACGGGACGGCACGAACGGGATTCTGTAAAACATTACCAGCGAGGGGCTAGATGTGCTAGGTTAGATTACGTTATAGACGAATATAATGTTCCCACCGAGAAGTAGGTGCCGATACGCCAGGAATGTTGTAAAATACAACATCCGAGATGTCAGCCTGCCTTACGTTCGGATATATATCGCTGTAGCTTTTATAATGTCCCAACCGAGACGTACGGGACGAAACGAACGGGATTCTGTAAAACATTACCAGCGAGGGGCTAGATAGGTTAGTTTAGGTTGTGTTACGTTGTAGACCTATATAATGTTCCCACCGAGAAGTAGAGGCCGATACGCCAGGAATGTTGTAAAATACTACATCCGAGATGATAGCCTGCCTTACGTTAGAATATATATCGCTGTAGACGTATATAATATTCCAACCGAGATGTACGGGACGGCACGAACGGGATTCTGTAAAACATTACCAGCGAGGGGCTAGATGTGTTAGGTTAGATTACGTTATAGACGAATATAATGTTCCCACCGAGAAGTAGGGGCCGATACGCCAGGAATGTTGTAAAATACAACATCCGAGATGTCAGCCTGCCTTACGTTAGTACATATATCGCTGTAGCCGTTTATAATGTCCCAACCGAGACGTACGGGACGAAACGAACGGGATTCTGTAAAACATTACCAGCGAGGGGCTAGATAGGTTAGTTTAGGTTATGTTACGTTGTAGACCTATATAATGTTCCCACCGAGAAGTAGAGGCCGATACGCCAGGAATGTTGTAAAATACTACATCCGAGATGATAGCCTGCCTTACGTTAGAATATATATCGCTGTAGACGTATATAATATTCCAACCGAGATGTACGGGACGGCACGAACGGGATTCTGTAAAACATTACCAGCGAGGGGCTAGATGTGTTAGGTTAGATTACGTTATAGACGACTATAATGTTCCCACCGAGAAGTAGGGGCCGATATGCCAGGAATGTTGTAAAATACTGCATCCGAGATGATAGCCTGCCTTAGGTTAGGATGTATATCGCTGTAGACGTTTACAATGTCCCAACCGAGACGTACGGGACGACAGGAACGGGATTCTGTAAAACATTACCAGCGAGGGGCTAGATGTGTTAGGTTAGGTTGTGATACGTTATAGACATATATAATGTTCCCACCGTGAAGTAGGGGCCGATACGCCAGGAATGTTGTAAAATACTACATCCGAGATGATAGCCTGCCTTAGGTTAGGATATATAACCCTATAGATGTATATAATATTCCAACCGAGATGTACGGGACGGCACGAACGGGATTCTGTAAAACATTACCAGCGAGGGGCTAGATGTGCTAGGTTAGATTACGTTATAGACGAATATAATGTTCCCACCGAGAAGTAGGGGCCGATACGCCAGGAATGTTGTAAAATACAACATCCGAGATGTCAGCCTGCCTTACGTTCGGATATATATCGCTGTAGCTTTTATAATGTCCCAACCGAGACGTACGGGACGAAACGAACGGGATTCTGTAAAACATTACCAGCGAGGGGCTAGATAGGTTAGTTTAGGTTATGTTACGTTGTAGACCTATATAATGTTCCCACCGAGAAGTAGAGGCCGATACGCCAGGAATGTTGTAAAATACTACATCCGAGATGATAGCCTGCCTTACGTTAGAATATATATCGCTGTAGACGTATATAATATTCCAACCGAGATGTACGGGACGGCACGAACGGGATTCTGTAAAACATTACCAGCGAGGGGCTAGATGTGTTAGGTTAGATTACGTTATAGACGAATATAATGTTCCCACCGAGAAGTAGGGGCCGATACGCCAGGAATGTTGTAAAATACAACATCCGAGATGTCAGCCTGCCTTACGTTAGTACATATATCGCTGTAGCCGTTTATAATGTCCCAACCGAGACGTACGGGACGAAACGAACGGGATTCTGTAAAACATTACCAGCGAGGGGCTAGATAGGTTAGTTTAGGTTATGTTACGTTGTAGACCTATATAATGTTCCCACCGAGAAGTAGAGGCCGATACGCCAGGAATGTTGTAAAATACTACATCCGAGATGATAGCCTGCCTTACGTTAGAATATATATCGCTGTAGACGTATATAATATTCCAACCGAGATGTACGGGACGGCACGAACGGGATTCTGTAAAACATTACCAGCGAGGGGCTAGATGTGTTAGGTTAGATTACGTTATAGACGACTATAATGTTCCCACCGAGAAGTAGGGGCCGATACGCCAGGAATGTTGTAAAATACAACATCCGAGATGTCAGCCTGCCTTACGTTAGTACATATATCGCTGTAGCCGTTTATAATGTCCCAACCGAGACGTACGGGACGAAACGAACGGGATTCTGTAAAACATTACCAGCGAGGGGCTAGATAGGTTAGTTTAGGTTATGTTACGTTGTAGACCTATATAATGTTCCCACCGAGAAGTAGAGGCCGATACGCCAGGAATGTTGTAAAATACTACATCCGAGATGATAGCCTGCCTTACGTTAGAATATATATCGCTGTAGACGTATATAATATTCCAACCGAGATGTACGGGACGGCACGAACGGGATTCTGTAAAACATTACCAGCGAGGGGCTAGATGTGTTAGGTTAGATTACGTTATAGACGACTATAATGTTCCCACCGAGAAGTAGGGGCCGATATGCCAGGAATGTTGTAAAATACTGCATCCGAGATGATAGCCTGCCTTAGGTTAGGATGTATATCGCTGTAGACGTTTACAATGTCCCAACCGAGACGTACGGGACGACAGGAACGGGATTCTGTAAAACATTACCAGCGAGGGGCTAGATGTGTTAGGTTAGGTTGTGATACGTTATAGACATATATAATGTTCCCACCGTGAAGTAGGGGCCGATACGCCAGGAATGTTGTAAAATACTACATCCGAGATGATAGCCTGCCTTAGGTTAGGATATATAACCCTATAGATGTATATAATATTCCAACCGAGATGTACGGGACGGCACGAACGGGATTCTGTAAAACATTACCAGCGAGGGGCTAGATGTGCTAGGTTAGATTACGTTATAGACGAATATAATGTTCCCACCGAGAAGTAGGGGCCGATACGCCAGGAATGTTGTAAAATACAACATCCGAGATGTCAGCCTGCCTTACGTTCGGATATATATCGCTGTAGCTTTTATAATGTCCCAACCGAGACGTACGGGACGAAACGAACGGGATTCTGTAAAACATTACCAGCGAGGGGCTAGATAGGTTAGTTTAGGTTATGTTACGTTGTAGACCTATATAATGTTCCCACCGAGAAGTAGAGGCCGATACGCCAGGAATGTTGTAAAATACTACATCCGAGATGATAGCCTGCCTTACGTTAGAATATATATCGCTGTAGACGTATATAATATTCCAACCGAGATGTACGGGACGGCACGAACGGGATTCTGTAAAACATTACCAGCGAGGGGCTAGATGTGTTAGGTTAGATTACGTTATAGACGAATATAATGTTCCCACCGAGAAGTAGGGGCCGATACGCCAGGAATGTTGTAAAATACAACATCCGAGATGTCAGCCTGCCTTACGTTAGTACATATATCGCTGTAGCCGTTTATAATGTCCCAACCGAGACGTACGGGACGAAACGAACGGGATTCTGTAAAACATTACCAGCGAGGGGCTAGATAGGTTAGTTTAGGTTATGTTACGTTGTAGACCTATATAATGTTCCCACCGAGAAGTAGAGGCCGATACGCCAGGAATGTTGTAAAATACTACATCCGAGATGATAGCCTGCCTTACGTTAGAATATATATCGCTGTAGACGTATATAATATTCCAACCGAGATGTACGGGACGGCACGAACGGGATTCTGTAAAACATTACCAGCGAGGGGCTAGATGTGTTAGGTTAGATTACGTTATAGACGACTATAATGTTCCCACCGAGAAGTAGGGGCCGATACGCCAGGAATGTTGTAAAATACAACATCCGAGATGTCAGCCTGCCTTACGTTAGTACATATATCGCTGTAGCCGTTTATAATGTCCCAACCGAGACGTACGGGACGAAACGAACGGGATTCTGTAAAACATTACCAGCGAGGGGCTAGATAGGTTAGGTTAGGTTATGTTACGTTATAGACCTATATAATGTTCCCACCGAGAAGTAGAGGCCGATACGCCAGGAATGTTGTAAAATACTACATCCGAGATGTTAGCCTGCCTTACGTTAGGATATATATCGCTGTAGACGTATATAATATTCCAACCGAGATGTACGGGACGGCACGAACGGGATTCTGTAAAACATTACCAGCGAGGGGCTAGATGTGTTAGGTTAGATTACGTTATAGACGAATATAATGTTCCCACCGAGAAGTAGGGGCCGATACGCCAGGAATGTTGTAAAATACAACATCCGAGATGTCAGCCTGCCTTACGTTAGGATATATATCGCTGTAGCCGTTTATAATGTCCCAACCGAGACGTACGGGACGAAACGAACGGGATTCTGTAAAACATTACCAGCGAGGGGCTAGATAGGTTAGGTTAGGTTATGTTACGTTATAGACCTATATAATGTTCCCACCGAGAAGTAGAGGCCGATACGCCAGGAATGTTGTAAAATAATACATCCGAGATGATAGCCTGCCTTACGTTAGGATATATATCGCTGTAGACGTATATAATATCCCAACTGAGATGTACGGGACGACAGGAACGGGATTCTGTAAAACATTACCAGCGAGGGGCTAGATGGATTAGATTAGGTTGTGATACGTTATAGACGTATATAATGTTCCCACCGAGAAGTAGGGGCCGATATGCCAGGAATGTTGTAAAATACTGCATCCGAGATGATAGCCTGCCTTAGGTTAGGATTTATAACGCTACAGACGTATATAATATTCCAACCGAGATGTACGGGACGGCACGAACGGGATTCTGTAAAACATTACCAGCGAGGGGCTAGATGGGTTAGGTTAGGATGTGATTCGTTATAGACGTATATAATGTTCCCACCGAGAAGTAGGGGCCGATACGCCAGGAATGTTGTAAAATACAACATCCGAGATGTCAGCCTGCCTTACGTTAGGATATATATCGCTGTAGACGTTTATAATGTCCAAACCGAGATGTACGGGACGACAGGAACGGGATTCTGTAAAACATTATCAGCGAGGGGATAGATGGGTTAGGTTAGGATGTAATACGCTATAGACGTATATAATGTTCCCACCGAGAACGGGGGCCGATACGCCAGGAATGTTGTAAAATACTACATCCGAGATGATAGCCTGCCTTAGGTTAGGATATATAACCCTATAGATGTATATAATATTCCAACCGAGATGTACGGGACGGCACGAACGGGATTCTGTAAAACATTACCAGCGAGGGGCTAGATGTGCTAGGTTAGATTACGTTATAGACGAATATAATGTTCCCACCGAGAAGTAGGGGCCGATACGCCAGGAATGTTGTAAAATACAACATCCGAGATGTCAGCCTGCCTTACGTTCGGATATATATCGCTGTAGCTTTTATAATGTCCCAACCGAGACGTACGGGACGAAACGAACGGGATTCTGTAAAACATTACCAGCGAGGGGCTAGATAGGTTAGTTTAGGTTATGTTACGTTGTAGACCTATATAATGTTCCCACCGAGAAGTAGAGGCCGATACGCCAGGAATGTTGTAAAATACTACATCCGAGATGATAGCCTGCCTTACGTTAGAATATATATCGCTGTAGACGTATATAATATTCCAACCGAGATGTACGGGACGGCACGAACGGGATTCTGTAAAACATTACCAGCGAGGGGCTAGATGTGTTAGGTTAGATTACGTTATAGACGAATATAATGTTCCCACCGAGAAGTAGGGGCCGATACGCCAGGAATGTTGTAAAATACAACATCCGAGATGTCAGCCTGCCTTACGTTAGTACATATATCGCTGTAGCCGTTTATAATGTCCCAACCGAGACGTACGGGACGAAACGAACGGGATTCTGTAAAACATTACCAGCGAGGGGCTAGATAGGTTAGTTTAGGTTATGTTACGTTGTAGACCTATATAATGTTCCCACCGAGAAGTAGAGGCCGATACGCCAGGAATGTTGTAAAATACTACATCCGAGATGATAGCCTGCCTTACGTTAGAATATATATTGCTGTAGACGTATATAATATTCCAACCGAGATGTACGGGACGGCACGAACGGGATTCTGTAAAACATTACCAGCGAGGGGCTAGATGTGTTAGGTTAGATTACGTTATAGACGACTATAATGTTCCCACCGAGAAGTAGGGGCCGATACGCCAGGAATGTTGTAAAATACAACATCCGAGATGTCAGCCTGCCTTACGTTAGTACATATATCGCTGTAGCCGTTTATAATGTCCCAACCGAGACGTACGGGACGAAACGAACGGGATTCTGTAAAACATTACCAGCGAGGGGCTAGATAGGTTAGGTTAGGTTATGTTACGTTATAGACCTATATAATGTTCCCACCGAGAAGTAGAGGCCGATACGCCAGGAATGTTGTAAAATACTACATCCGAGATGTTAGCCTGCCTTACGTTAGGATATATATCGCTGTAGACGTATATAATATTCCAACCGAGATGTACGGGACGGCACGAACGGGATTCTGTAAAACATTACCAGCGAGGGGCTAGATGTGTTAGGTTAGATTACGTTATAGACGAATATAATGTTCCCACCGAGAAGTAGGGGCCGATACGCCAGGAATGTTGTAAAATACAACATCCGAGATGTCAGCCTGCCTTACGTTAGGATATATATCGCTGTAGCCGTTTATAATGTCCCAACCGAGACGTACGGGACGAAACGAACGGGATTCTGTAAAACATTACCAGCGAGGGGCTAGATAGGTTAGGTTAGGTTATGTTACGTTATAGACCTATATAATGTTCCCACCGAGAAGTAGAGGCCGATACGCCAGGAATGTTGTAAAATAATACATCCGAGATGATAGCCTGCCTTACGTTAGGATATATATCGCTGTAGACGTATATAATATCCCAACTGAGATGTACGGGACGACAGGAACGGGATTCTGTAAAACATTACCAGCGAGGGGCTAGATGGATTAGATTAGGTTGTGATACGTTATAGACGTATATAATGTTCCCACCGAGAAGTAGGGGCCGATATGCCAGGAATGTTGTAAAATACTGCATCCGAGATGATAGCCTGCCTTAGGTTAGGATTTATAACGCTACAGACGTATATAATATTCCAACCGAGATGTACGGGACGGCACGAACGGGATTCTGTAAAACATTACCAGCGAGGGGCTAGATGGGTTAGGTTAGGATGTGATTCGTTATAGACGTATATAATGTTCCCACCGAGAAGTAGGGGCCGATACGCCAGGAATGTTGTAAAATACAACATCCGAGATGTCAGCCTGCCTTACGTTAGGATATATATCGCTGTAGACGTTTATAATGTCCAAACCGAGATGTACGGGACGACAGGAACGGGATTCTGTAAAACATTATCAGCGAGGGGATAGATGGGTTAGGTTAGGATGTAATACGCTATAGACGTATATAATGTTCCCACCGAGAACGGGGGCCGATACGCCAGGAATGTTGTAAAATACTACATCCGAGATGATAGCCTGCCTTAGGTTAGGATATATAACCCTATAGATGTATATAATATTCCAACCGAGATGTACGGGACGGCACTAACGGGATTCTGTAAAACATTACCAGCGAGGGGCTAGATGTGCTAGGTTAGATTACGTTATAGACGAATATAATGTTCCCACCGAGAAGTAGGGGCCGATACGCCAGGAATGTTGTAAAATACAACATCCGAGATGTCAGCCTGCCTTACGTTCGGATATATATCGCTGTAGCTTTTATAATGTCCCAACCGAGACGTACGGGACGAAACGAACGGGATTCTGTAAAACATTACCAGCGAGGGGCTAGATAGGTTAGTTTAGGTTATGTTACGTTGTAGACCTATATAATGTTCCCACCGAGAAGTAGAGGCCGATACGCCAGGAATGTTGTAAAATACTACATCCGAGATGATAGCCTGCCTTACGTTAGAATATATATCGCTGTAGACGTATATAATATTCCAACCGAGATGTACGGGACGGCACGAACGGGATTCTGTAAAACATTACCAGCGAGGGGCTAGATGTGTTAGGTTAGATTACGTTATAGACGAATATAATGTTCCCACCGAGAAGTAGGGGCCGATACGCCAGGAATGTTGTAAAATACAACATCCGAGATGTCAGCCTGCCTTACGTTAGTACATATATCGCTGTAGCCGTTTATAATGTCCCAACCGAGACGTACGGGACGAAACGAACGGGATTCTGTAAAACATTACCAGCGAGGGGCTAGATAGGTTAGTTTAGGTTATGTTACGTTGTAGACCTATATAATGTTCCCACCGAGAAGTAGAGGCCGATACGCCAGGAATGTTGTAAAATACTACATCCGAGATGATAGCCTGCCTTACGTTAGAATATATATCGCTGTAGACGTATATAATATTCCAACCGAGATGTACGGGACGGCACGAACGGGATTCTGTAAAACATTACCAGCGAGGGGCTAGATGTGTTAGGTTAGATTACGTTATAGACGACTATAATGTTCCCACCGAGAAGTAGGGGCCGATACGCCAGGAATGTTGTAAAATACAACATCCGAGATGTCAGCCTGCCTTACGTTAGTACATATATCGCTGTAGCCGTTTATAATGTCCCAACCGAGACGTACGGGACGAAACGAACGGGATTCCGTAAAACATTACCAGCGAGAGGCTAGATAGGTTAGGTTAGGTTATGTTACGTTATAGACCTATATAATGTTCCCACCGAGAAGAAGAGGCCGATACGCCAGGAATGTTGTAAAATACTACATCCGAGATGTTAGCCTGCCTTACGTTAGGACATATATCGCTGTAGACGTATATAATATTCCAACCGAGATGTACGGGACGGCACGAACGGGATTCTGTAAAACATTACCAGCGAGGGGCTAGATGTGTTAGGTTAGATTACGTTATAGACGAGTATAATGTTCCCACCGAGAAGTAGGGGCCGATACGCCAGGAATGTTGTAAAATACAACATCCGAGATGTCAGCCTGCCTTACGTTAGGATATATATCGCTGTAGCCGTTCATAATGTCCCAACCGAGACGTACGGGACGAAACGAACGGGATTCTGTAAAACATTACCAGCGAGGGGCTAGATAGGTTAGGTTAGGTTATGTTACGTTATAGACCTATATAATGTTCCCACCGAGAAGTAGAGGCCGATACGCCAGGAATGTTGTAAAATAATACATCCGAGATGATAGCCTGCCTTACGTTAGGATATATATCGCTGTAGACGTATATAATATCCCAACTTAGATGTACGGGACGACAGGAACGGGATACTGTAAAACATTACCAGCGAGGGGCTAGATGGATTAGATTAGGTTGTGATACGTTATAGACGTATATAATGTTCCCACCGAGAAGTAGGGGCCGATATGCCAGGAATGTTGTAAAATACTGCATCCGAGATGATAGCCTGCCTTAGGTTAGGATTTATAACGCTACAGACGTATATAATATTCCAACCGAGATGTACGGGACGGCACGAACGGGATTCTGTAAAACATTACCAGCGAGGGGCTAGATGGGTTAGGTTAGGATGTGATTCGTTATAGACGTATATAATGTTCCCACCGAGAAGTAGGGGCCGATACGCCAGGAATGTTGTAAAATACAACATCCGAGATGTCAGCCTGCCTTACGTTAGGATATATATCGCTGTAGACGTTTATAATGTCCCAACCGAGATGTACGGGACGACAGGAACGGGATTCTGTAAAACATTATCAGCGAGGGGCTAGATGGGTTAGGTTAGGATGTAATACGCTATAGACGTATATAATGTTCCCACCGAGAACGGGGGCCGATACGCCAGGAATGTTGTAAAATACTACATCCGAGATGATAGCCTGCCTTAGGTTAGGATATATAACCCTATAGATGTATATAATATTCCAACCGAGATGTACGGGACGGCACGAACGGGATTCTGTAAAACATTACCAGCGAGGGGCTAGATGTGCTAGGTTAGATTACGTTATAGACGAATATAATGTTCCCACCGAGAAGTAGGTGCCGATACGCCAGGAATGTTGTAAAATACAACATCCGAGATGTCAGCCTGCCTTACGTTCGGATATATATCGCTGTAGCTTTTATAATGTCCCAACCGAGACGTACGGGACGAAACGAACGGGATTCTGTAAAACATTACCAGCGAGGGGCTAGATAGGTTAGTTTAGGTTGTGTTACGTTGTAGACCTATATAATGTTCCCACCGAGAAGTAGAGGCCGATACGCCAGGAATGTTGTAAAATACTACATCCGAGATGATAGCCTGCCTTACGTTAGAATATATATCGCTGTAGACGTATATAATATTCCAACCGAGATGTACGGGACGGCACGAACGGGATTCTGTAAAACATTACCAGCGAGGGGCTAGATGTGTTAGGTTAGATTACGTTATAGACGAATATAATGTTCCCACCGAGAAGTAGGGGCCGATACGCCAGGAATGTTGTAAAATACAACATCCGAGATGTCAGCCTGCCTTACGTTAGTACATATATCGCTGTAGCCGTTTATAATGTCCCAACCGAGACGTACGGGACGAAACGAACGGGATTCTGTAAAACATTACCAGCGAGGGGCTAGATAGGTTAGTTTAGGTTATGTTACGTTGTAGACCTATATAATGTTCCCACCGAGAAGTAGAGGCCGATACGCCAGGAATGTTGTAAAATACTACATCCGAGATGATAGCCTGCCTTACGTTAGAATATATATCGCTGTAGACGTATATAATATTCCAACCGAGATGTACGGGACGGCACGAACGGGATTCTGTAAAACATTACCAGCGAGGGGCTAGATGTGTTAGGTTAGATTACGTTATAGACGACTATAATGTTCCCACCGAGAAGTAGGGGCCGATATGCCAGGAATGTTGTAAAATACTGCATCCGAGATGATAGCCTGCCTTAGGTTAGGATGTATATCGCTGTAGACGTTTACAATGTCCCAACCGAGACGTACGGGACGACAGGAACGGGATTCTGTAAAACATTACCAGCGAGGGGCTAGATAGGTTAGTTTAGGTTATGTTACGTTGTAGACCTATATAATGTTCCCACCGAGAAGTAGAGGCCGATACGCCAGGAATGTTGTAAAATACTACATCCGAGATGATAGCCTGCCTTACGTTAGAATATATATCGCTGTAGACGTATATAATATTCCAACCGAGATGTACGGGACGGCACGAACGGGATTCTGTAAAACATTACCAGCGAGGGGCTAGATGTGTTAGGTTAGATTACGTTATAGACGAATATAATGTTCCCACCGAGAAGTAGGGGCCGATACGCCAGGAATGTTGTAAAATACAACATCCGAGATGTCAGCCTGCCTTACGTTAGTACATATATCGCTGTAGCCGTTTATAATGTCCCAACCGAGACGTACGGGACGAAACGAACGGGATTCTGTAAAACATTACCAGCGAGGGGCTAGATAGGTTAGTTTAGGTTATGTTACGTTGTAGACCTATATAATGTTCCCACCGAGAAGTAGAGGCCGATACGCCAGGAATGTTGTAAAATACTACATCCGAGATGATAGCCTGCCTTACGTTAGAATATATATCGCTGTAGACGTATATAATATTCCAACCGAGATGTACGGGACGGCACGAACGGGATTCTGTAAAACATTACCAGCGAGGGGCTAGATGTGTTAGGTTAGATTACGTTATAGACGACTATAATGTTCCCACCGAGAAGTAGGGGCCGATACGCCAGGAATGTTGTAAAATACAACATCCGAGATGTCAGCCTGCCTTACGTTAGTACATATATCGCTGTAGCCGTTTATAATGTCCCAACCGAGACGTACGGGACGAAACGAACGGGATTCCGTAAAACATTACCAGCGAGAGGCTAGATAGGTTAGGTTAGGTTATGTTACGTTATAGACCTATATAATGTTCCCACCGAGAAGAAGAGGCCGATACGCCAGGAATGTTGTAAAATACTACATCCGAGATGTTAGCCTGCCTTACGTTAGGACATATATCGCTGTAGACGTATATAATATTCCAACCGAGATGTACGGGACGGCACGAACGGGATTCTGTAAAACATTACCAGCGAGGGGCTAGATGTGTTAGGTTAGATTACGTTATAGACGAGTATAATGTTCCCACCGAGAAGTAGGGGCCGATACGCCAGGAATGTTGTAAAATACAACATCCGAGATGTCAGCCTGCCTTACGTTAGGATATATATCGCTGTAGCCGTTCATAATGTCCCAACCGAGACGTACGGGACGAAACGAACGGGATTCTGTAAAACATTACCAGCGAGGGGCTAGATAGGTTAGGTTAGGTTATGTTACGTTATAGACCTATATAATGTTCCCACCGAGAAGTAGAGGCCGATACGCCAGGAATGTTGTAAAATAATACATCCGAGATGATAGCCTGCCTTACGTTAGGATATATATCGCTGTAGACGTATATAATATCCCAACTTAGATGTACGGGACGACAGGAACGGGATACTGTAAAACATTACCAGCGAGGGGCTAGATGGATTAGATTAGGTTGTGATACGTTATAGACGTATATAATGTTCCCACCGAGAAGTAGGGGCCGATATGCCAGGAATGTTGTAAAATACTGCATCCGAGATGATAGCCTGCCTTAGGTTAGGATTTATAACGCTACAGACGTATATAATATTCCAACCGAGATGTACGGGACGGCACGAACGGGATTCTGTAAAACATTACCAGCGAGGGGCTAGATGGGTTAGGTTAGGATGTGATTCGTTATAGACGTATATAATGTTCCCACCGAGAAGTAGGGGCCGATACGCCAGGAATGTTGTAAAATACAACATCCGAGATGTCAGCCTGCCTTACGTTAGGATATATATCGCTGTAGACGTTTATAATGTCCCAACCGAGATGTACGGGACGACAGGAACGGGATTCTGTAAAACATTATCAGCGAGGGGCTAGATGGGTTAGGTTAGGATGTAATACGCTATAGACGTATATAATGTTCCCACCGAGAACGGGGGCCGATACGCCAGGAATGTTGTAAAATACTACATCCGAGATGATAGCCTGCCTTAGGTTAGGATATATAACCCTATAGATGTATATAATATTCCAACCGAGATGTACGGGACGGCACGAACGGGATTCTGTAAAACATTACCAGCGAGGGGCTAGATGTGCTAGGTTAGATTACGTTATAGACGAATATAATGTTCCCACCGAGAAGTAGGTGCCGATACGCCAGGAATGTTGTAAAATACAACATCCGAGATGTCAGCCTGCCTTACGTTCGGATATATATCGCTGTAGCTTTTATAATGTCCCAACCGAGACGTACGGGACGAAACGAACGGGATTCTGTAAAACATTACCAGCGAGGGGCTAGATAGGTTAGTTTAGGTTGTGTTACGTTGTAGACCTATATAATGTTCCCACCGAGAAGTAGAGGCCGATACGCCAGGAATGTTGTAAAATACTACATCCGAGATGATAGCCTGCCTTACGTTAGAATATATATCGCTGTAGACGTATATAATATTCCAACCGAGATGTACGGGACGGCACGAACGGGATTCTGTAAAACATTACCAGCGAGGGGCTAGATGTGTTAGGTTAGATTACGTTATAGACGAATATAATGTTCCCACCGAGAAGTAGGGGCCGATACGCCAGGAATGTTGTAAAATACAACATCCGAGATGTCAGCCTGCCTTACGTTAGTACATATATCGCTGTAGCCGTTTATAATGTCCCAACCGAGACGTACGGGACGAAACGAACGGGATTCTGTAAAACATTACCAGCGAGGGGCTAGATAGGTTAGTTTAGGTTATGTTACGTTGTAGACCTATATAATGTTCCCACCGAGAAGTAGAGGCCGATACGCCAGGAATGTTGTAAAATACTACATCCGAGATGATAGCCTGCCTTACGTTAGAATATATATCGCTGTAGACGTATATAATATTCCAACCGAGATGTACGGGACGGCACGAACGGGATTCTGTAAAACATTACCAGCGAGGGGCTAGATGTGTTAGGTTAGATTACGTTATAGACGACTATAATGTTCCCACCGAGAAGTAGGGGCCGATATGCCAGGAATGTTGTAAAATACTGCATCCGAGATGATAGCCTGCCTTAGGTTAGGATGTATATCGCTGTAGACGTTTACAATGTCCCAACCGAGACGTACGGGACGACAGGAACGGGATTCTGTAAAACATTACCAGTGAGGGGCTAGATGGATTAGATTAGGTTGTGATACGTCATAGACGTATATAATGTTCCCACCGAGAAGTAGGGGCCGATATGCCAGGAATGTTGTAAAATACTGCATCCGAGATGATAGCCTGCCTTAGGTTAGGATTTATAACGCTACAGACGTATACAATATTCCAACCGAGATGTACGGGACGGCACGAACGGGATTCTGTAAAACATTACCAGCGAGGGGCTAGATGGGTTAGGTTAGGATGTGATTCGTTATAGACGTATATAATGTTCCCACCGAGAAGTAGGGGCCGATACGCCAGGAATGTTGTAAAATACAACATCCGAGATGTCAGCCTGCCTTACGTTAGGATATATATCGCTGTAGACGTTTATAATGTCCCAACCGAGACGTACGGGACGAAACGAACGGGATTCTGTAAAACATTACCAGCGAGGTGCTAGATGGGTTAGGTTAGGATGTGATACGTTATAGACGTATATAATGTTCCCACCGAGAAGTAGGGGCCGAAACGCCAGGAATGTTGTAAAATACTACATCCGAGATGTTAGCCTGCCTTACGTTAGGATATATATCGCTGTAGAAGTATATAATATGCCAACCGAGATGTGCGGGACGACAGGAACGGGATTCTGTAAAACATTACCAGAGAGGGGCTTGATGGGTTAGGTTAGGTTGTGATACGTTATAGACGTATATAATGTTCCCACCGAGAAGTAGGGGCCGATATGCAGGAATGTTTTAAAATACTGCATCCGAGATTATAGCCTGCCTTAGGCTAGGATATATAACCCTATAGACGTATATAATATTCCAACCGAGATGTACGGGACGGCACGAACGGGATTCTGTAAAACATTACCAGCGAGGGGCTAGATGTGTTAGGTTAGATTACGTTATAGACGAATATAATGTTCCCACCGAGAAGTAGGGGCCGATACGCCAGGAATGTTGTAAAATACAACATCCGAGATGTCAGCCTGCCTTACGTTAGGATATATATCGCTGTAGCCGTTTATAATGTCCCAACCGAGACGTACGGGACGAAACGAACGGGATTCTGTAAAACATTACCAGCGAGGGGCTAGATAGGTTAGGTTAGGTTATGTTACGTTATAGACCTATATAATGTTCCCACCGAGAAGTAGCGGCCGATACGCCAGGAATGTTGTAAAATAATACATCCGAGATGATAGCCTGCCTTACGTTAGGATATATATCGCTGTAGACGTATATAATATCCCAACTGAGATGTACGGGACGACAGGAACGGGATTCTGTAAAACATTACCAGCGAGGGGCTAGATGGATTAGATTAGGTTGTGATACGTTATAGACGTATATAATGTTTCCACCGAGAAGTAGGGGCCGATATGCCAGGAATGTTGTAAAATACTGCATCCGAGATGATAGCCTGCCTTAGGTTAGGATTTATAACGCTACAGACGTATATAATATTCCAACCGAGATGTACGGGACGGCACGAACGGGATTCTGTAAAACATTACCAGCGAGGGGCTAGATGGGTTAGGTTAGGATGTGATTCGTTATAGACGTATATAATGTTCCCACCGAGAAGTAGGGGCCGATACGCCAGGAATGTTGTAAAATACAACATCCGAGATGTCAGCCTGTCTTACGTTAGGATATATATCGCTGTAGACGTTTATAATGTCCCAACCGAGATGTACGGGACGACAGGAACGGGATTCTGTAAAACATTATCAGCGAGGGGCTAGATGTGTTAGGTTAGATTACGTTATAGACGAATATAATGTTCCCACCGAGAAGTAGGGGCCGATACGCCAGGAGTGTTGTAAAATACAACATCCGAGATGTCAGCCTGCCTTACGTTAGGATATATATCGCTGTAGCCGTTTATAATGTCCCAACCGAGACGTACGGGACGAAACGAACGGGATTCTGTAAAACATTACCAGCGAGGGGCTAGATAGGTTAGGTTAGGTTATGTTACGTTATAGACCTATATAATGTTCCCACCGAGAAGTAGAGGCCGATACGCCAGGAATGTTGTAAAATAATACATCCGAGATGATAGCCTGCCTTACGTTAGGATATATATCGCTGTAGACGTATATAATATCCCAACTGAGATGTACGGGACGACAGGAACGGGATTCTGTAAAACATTACCAGCGAGGGGCTAGATGGATTAGATTAGGTTGTGATACGTTATAGACGTATATAATGTTCCCACCGAGAAGTAGGGGCCGAAACGCCAGGAATGTTGTAAAATACTACATCCGAGATGTTAGCCTGCCTTACGTTAGGATATATATCGCTGTAGAAGTATATAATATGCCAACCGAGATGTGCGGGACGACAGGAACGGGATTCTGTAAAACATTACCAGAGAGGGGCTTGATGGGTTAGGTTAGGTTGTGATACGTTATAGACGTATATAATGTTCCCACCGAGAAGTAGGGGCCGATATGCCAGGAATGTTTTAAAATACTGCATCCGAGATTATAGCCTGCCTTAGGCTAGGATATATAACCCTATAGACGTATATAATATTCCAACCGAGATGTACGGGACGGCACGAACGGGATTCTGTAAAACATTACCAGCGAGGGGCTAGATGTGCTAGGTTAGATTACGTTATAGACGAATATAATGTTCCCACCGAGAAGTAGGGGCCGATACGCCAGGAATGTTGTAAAATACAACATCCGAGATGTCAGCCTGCCTTACGTTCGGATATATATCGCTGTAGCCGTTTATAATGTCCCAACCGAGACGTACGGGACGAAACGAACGGGATTCTGTAAAACATTACCAGCGAGGGGCTAGATAGGTTAGGTTAGGTTATGTTACGTTATAGACCTATATAATGTTCCCACCGAGAAGTAGAGGCCGATACGCCAGGAATGTTGTAAAATACAACATCCGAGATGTCAGCCTGCCTTACGTTCGGATATATATCGCTGTAGCCGTTTATAATGTCCCAACCGAGACGTACGGGACGAAACGAACGGGATTCTGTAAAATATTACCAGCGAGGGGCTAGATAGGTTAGTTTAGGTTATGTTACGTTGTAGACCTATATAATGTTCCCACCGAGAGGTAGAGGCCGATACGCCAGGAATGTTGTAAAATACTACATCCGAGATGATAGCCTGCCTTACGTTAGAATATATATCGCTGTAGACGTATATAATATTCCAACCGAGATGTACGGGACGGCACGAACGGGATTCTGTAAAACATTACCAGCGAGGGGCTAGATGGATTAGATTAGGTTGTGATACGTTATAGACGTATATAATGTTCCCACCGAGAAGTAGGGGCCGATATGCCAGGAATGTTGTAAAATACTGCATCCGAGATGATAGCCTGCCTTAGGTTAGGATTTATAACGCTACAGACGTATATAATATTCCAACCGAGATGTACGGGACGGCACGAACGGGATTCTGTAAAACATTACCAGCGAGGGGCTAGATGGGTTAGGTTAAGATGTGATTCGTTATAGACGTATATAATGTTCCCACCGAGAAGTAGGGGCCGATACGCCAGGAATGTTGTAAAATACAACATCCGAGATGTCAGCCTGTCTTACGTTAGGATA
The DNA here is from genome assembly GCA_963969225.1 of Xylocopa violacea. NCBI lineage: Eukaryota > Metazoa > Arthropoda > Insecta > Hymenoptera > Apidae > Xylocopa > Xylocopa violacea. Next base: position 1,480,630 of record CAXAJV010000015.1, read on the forward strand.
TATATCGCTGTAGACGTTTATAATGTCCCAACCGAGATGTACGGGACGACAGGAACGGGATTCTGTAAAACATTATCAGCGAGGGGCTAGATGGGTTAGGTTAGGATGTAATACGCTATAGACGTATATAATGTTCCCACCGAGAACGGGGGCCGATACGCCAGGAATGTTGTAAAATACTACATCCGAGATGATAGCCTGCCTTAGGTTAGGATATATAACGCTATAGACGTATATAATATTCCATCCGAGATGTACGGGACGTCACGAACGAGGTTCTGTAAAACATTACCAGCGAGGGCCTAGATGTGTTAGGTTAGGTTATATTACGTTATAGACCTATACAATGTTCCCACCGAGAAGTAGGGGCCGATACGCCAGGAATGTTGTAGAATACTACATCCGAGATGTCAGCCTGCCTTACGTTCGGATATATATCGCAGTAGACGTATATAATATTCCAACCGAGATGTGCGGGTCGACAGGAACGGGATTCTGTAAAACATTACCAGAGAGGGGCTTGATGGGTTAGGTTAGGTTGTGATACGTTATAGACGTATATAATGTTCCCACCGAGAAGTAGGGGCCGATATGCCAGGAATGTTTTAAAATACTGCATCCGAGATTATAGCCTGCCTTAGGCTAGGATATATAACCCTATAGATGTATATAATATTCCAACCGAGATGTACGGGACGGCACGAACGGGATTCTGTAAAACATTACCAGCGAGGGGCTAGATGTGCTAGGTTAGATTACGTTATAGACGAATATAATGTTCCCACCGAGAATTAGGGGCCGATACGCCAGGAATGTTGTAAAATACAACATCCGAGATGTCAGCCTGCCTTACGTTCGGATATATATCGCTGTAGCCGTTTATAATGTCCCAACCGAGACGTACGGGACGAAACGAACGGGATTCTGTAAAACATTACCAGCGAGGGGCTAGATAGGTTAGTTTAGGTTATGTTACGTTGTAGACCTATATAATGTTCCCACCGAGAAGTAGAGGCCGATACGCCAGGAATGTTGTAAAATACTACATCCGAGATGATAGCCTGCCTTACGTTAGAATATATATCGCTGTAGACGTATATAATATTCCAACCGAGATGTACGGGACGGCACGAACGGGATTCTGTAAAACATTACCAGCGAGGGGCTAGATGGATTAGATTAGGTTGTGATACGTTATAGACGTATATAATGTTCCCACCGAGAAGTAGGGGCCGATATGCCAGGAATGTTTTAAAATACTGCATCCGAGATTATAGCCTGCCTTAGGCTAGGATATATAACCCTATAGATGTATATAATATTCCAACCGAGATGTACGGGACGGCACGAACGGGATTCTGTAAAACATTACCAGCGAGGGGCTAGATGTGCTAGGTTAGATTACGTTATAGACGAATATAATGTTCCCACCGAGAAGTAGGGGCCGATACGCCAGGAATGTTGTAAAATACAACATCCGAGATGTCAGCCTGCCTTACGTTCGGATATATATCGCTGTAGCCGTTTATAATGTCCCAACCGAGACGTACGGGACGAAACGAACGGGATTCTGTAAAACATTACCAGCGAGGGGCTAGATAGGTTAGTTTAGGTTATGTTACGTTGTAGACCTATATAATGTTCCCACCGAGAAGTAGAGGCCGATACGCCAGGAATGTTGTAAAATACTACATCCGAGATGATAGCCTGCCTTACGTTAGAATATATATCGCTGTAGACGTATATAATATTCCAACCGAGATGTACGGGACGGCACGAACGGGATTCTGTAAAACATTACCAGCGAGGGGCTAGATGGATTAGATTAGGTTGTGATACGTTATAGACGTATATAATGTTCCCACCGAGAAGTAGGGGCCGATACGCCAGGAATGTTGTAAAATACAACATCCGAGATGTCAGCCTGCCTTACGTTAGGATATATATCGCTGTAGACGTTTATAATGTCCCAACCGAGACGTACGGGACGAAACGAACGGGATTCTGTAAAACATTACCAGCGAGGGGCTAGATGGGTTAGGTTAGGATGTGATACGTTATAGACGTATATAATGTTCCCACCGAGAAGTAGGGGCCGAAACGCCAGGAATGTTGTAAAATACTACATCCGAGATGTTAGCCTGCCTTACGTTAGGATATATATCGCTGTAGAAGTATATAATATTCCAACCGAGATGTGCGGGACGACAGGAACGGGATTCTGTAAAACATTACCAGAGAGGGGCTTGATGGGTTAGGTTAGGTTGTGATACGTTATAGACGTATATAATGTTCCCACCGAGAAGTAGGGGCCGATATGCCAGCAATATTTTAAAATACTGCATCCGAGATTATAGCCTGCCTTAGGCTAGGATATATAACCCTATAGACGTATATAATATTCCAACCGAGATGTACGGGACGGCACGAACGGGATTCTGTAAAACATTACCAGCGAGGGGCTAGATGTGCTAGGTTAGATTACGTTATAGACGAATATAATGTTCCCACCGAGAAGTAGGGGCCGATACGCCAGGAATGTTGTAAAATACAACATCCGAGATGTCAGCCTGCCTTACGTTCGGATATATATCGCTGTAGCCGTTTATAATGTCCCAACCGAGACGTACGGGACGAAACGAACGGGATTCTGTAAAACATTACCAGCGAGGGGCTAGATGGGTTAGGTTAGGATGTGATACGTTATAGACGTATATAATGTTCCCACCGAGAAGTAGGGGCCGATATGCCAGGAATGTTGTAAAATACTGCATCCGAGATGATAGCCTGCCTTAGGTTAGGATTTATAACGCTACAGACGTATATAATATTCCAACCGAGATGTACGGGACGGCACGAACGGGATTCTGTAAAACATTACCAGCGAGGGGCTAGATGGGTTAGGTTAGGATGTGATTCGTTATAGACGTATATAATGTTCCCACCGAGAAGTAGGGGCCGATACGCCAGGAATGTTGTAAAATACAACATCCGAGATGTCAGCCTGTCTTACGTTAGGATATATATCGCTGTAGACGTTTATAATGTCCCAACCGAGATGTACGGGACGACAGGAACGGGATTCTGTAAAACATTATCAGCGAGGGGCTAGATGGGTTAGGTTAGGATGTAATACGCTATAGACGTATATAATGTTCCCACCGAGAACGGGGGCCGATACGCCAGGAATGTTGTAAAATACTACATCCGAGATGATAGCCTGCCTTAGGTTAGGATATATAACGCTATAGACGTATATAATATTCCATCCGAGATGTACGGGACGTCACGAACGAGGTTCTGTAAAACATTACCAGCGAGGGCCTAGATGTGTTAGGTTAGGTTATATTACGTTATAGACCTATATAATGTTCCCACCGAGAAGTAGGGGCCGATACGCCAGGAATGTTGTAGAATACTACATCCGAGATGATAGTCTGCCTTAGGTTAGGATATATAACGCTACAGACGTATATAATATTCCAACCGAGGTGTACGGGACGGCACGAAGGGGATTCTGTAAAACATTACCAGCGAGGGGCTAGATGGGTTAGGTTAGGATGTGATACGTTATAGACGTATATAATGTTCCCACCGAGAAGTAGGGGCCGAAACGCCAGGAATGTTATAAAATACTACATCCGAGATGTTAGCCTGCCTTACGTTAGGATATATATCGCAGTAGACGTATATAATATTCCAACCGAGATGTGCGGGTCGACAGGAACGGGATTCTGTAAAACATTACCAGAGAGGGGCTTGATGGGTTAGGTTAGGTTGTGATACGTTATAGACGTATATAATGTTCCCACCGAGAAGTGGGGGCCGATATGCCAGGAATGTTTTAAAATACTGCATCCGAGATTATAGCCTGCCTTAGGCTAGGATATATAACCCTATAGATGTATATAATATTCCAACCGAGATGTACGGGACGGCACGAACGGGATTCTGTAAAACATTACCAGCGAGGGGCTAGATGTGCTAGGTTAGATTACGTTATAGACGAATATAATGTTCCCACCGAGAAGTAGGGGCCGATACGCCAGGAATGTTGTAAAATACAACATCCGAGATGTCAGCCTGCCTTACGTTCGGATATATATCGCTGTAGCCGTTTATAATGTCCCAACCGAGACGTACGGGACGAAACGAACGGGATTCTGTAAAACATTACCAGCGAGGGGCTAGATAGGTTAGTTTAGGTTATGTTACGTTGTAGACCTATATAATGTTCCCACCGAGAAGTAGAGGCCGATACGCCAGGAATGTTGTAAAATACTACATCCGAGATGATAGCCTGCCTTACGTTAGAATATATATCGCTGTAGACGTATATAATATTCCAACCGAGATGTACGGGACGGCACGAACGGGATTCTGTAAAACATTACCAGCGAGGGGCTAGATGGATTAGATTAGGTTGTGATACGTTATAGACGTATATAATGTTCCCACCGAGAAGTAGGGGCCGATACGCCAGGAATGTTGTAAAATACAACATCCGAGATGTCAGCCTGCCTTACGTTAGGATATATATCGCTGTAGACGTTTATAATGTCCCAACCGAGACGTACGGGACGAAACGAACGGGATTCTGTAAAACATTACCAGCGAGGGGCTAGATGGGTTAGGTTAGGATGTGATACGTTATAGACGTATATAATGTTCCCACCGAGAAGTAGGGGCCGAAACGCCAGGAATGTTGTAAAATACTACATCCGAGATGTTAGCCTGCCTTACGTTAGGATATATATCGCTGTAGAAGTATATAATATTCCAACCGAGATGTGCGGGACGACAGGAACGGGATTCTGTAAAACATTACCAGAGAGGGGCTTGATGGGTTAGGTTAGGTTGTGATACGTTATAGACGTATATAATGTTCCCACCGAGAAGTAGGGGCCGATATGCCAGCAATATTTTAAAATACTGCATCCGAGATTATAGCCTGCCTTAGGCTAGGATATATAACCCTATAGACGTATATAATATTCCAACCGAGATGTACGGGACGGCACGAACGGGATTCTGTAAAACATTACCAGCGAGGGGCTAGATGTGCTAGGTTAGATTACGTTATAGACGAATATAATGTTCCCACCGAGAAGTAGGGGCCGATACGCCAGGAATGTTGTAAAATACAACATCCGAGATGTCAGCCTGCCTTACGTTCGGATATATATCGCTGTAGCCGTTTATAATGTCCCAACCGAGACGTACGGGACGAAACGAACGGGATTCTGTAAAACATTACCAGCGAGGGGCTAGATGGGTTAGGTTAGGATGTGATACGTTATAGACGTATATAATGTTCCCACCGAGAAGTAGGGGCCGATATGCCAGGAATGTTGTAAAATACTGCATCCGAGATGATAGCCTGCCTTAGGTTAGGATTTATAACGCTACAGACGTATATAATATTCCAACCGAGATGTACGGGACGGCACGAACGGGATTCTGTAAAACATTACCAGCGAGGGGCTAGATGGGTTAGGTTAGGATGTGATTCGTTATAGACGTATATAATGTTCCCACCGAGAAGTAGGGGCCGATACGCCAGGAATGTTGTAAAATACAACATCCGAGATGTCAGCCTGTCTTACGTTAGGATATATATCGCTGTAGACGTTTATAATGTCCCAACCGAGATGTACGGGACGACAGGAACGGGATTCTGTAAAACATTATCAGCGAGGGGCTAGATGGGTTAGGTTAGGATGTAATACGCTATAGACGTATATAATGTTCCCACCGAGAACGGGGGCCGATACGCCAGGAATGTTGTAAAATACTACATCCGAGATGATAGCCTGCCTTAGGTTAGGATATATAACGCTATAGACGTATATAATATTCCATCCGAGATGTACGGGACGTCACGAACGAGGTTCTGTAAAACATTACCAGCGAGGGCCTAGATGTGTTAGGTTAGGTTATATTACGTTATAGACCTATATAATGTTCCCACCGAGAAGTAGGGGCCGATACGCCAGGAATGTTGTAGAATACTACATCCGAGATGATAGTCTGCCTTAGGTTAGGATATATAACGCTACAGACGTATATAATATTCCAACCGAGGTGTACGGGACGGCACGAAGGGGATTCTGTAAAACATTACCAGCGAGGGGCTAGATGGGTTAGGTTAGGATGTGATACGTTATAGACGTATATAATGTTCCCACCGAGAAGTAGGGGCCGAAACGCCAGGAATGTTATAAAATACTACATCCGAGATGTTAGCCTGCCTTACGTTAGGATATATATCGCAGTAGACGTATATAATATTCCAACCGAGATGTGCGGGTCGACAGGAACGGGATTCTGTAAAACATTACCAGAGAGGGGCATGATGGGTTAGGTTAGGTTGTGATACGTTATAGACGTATATAATGTTCCCACCGAGAAGTGGGGGCCGATATGCCAGGAATGTTTTAAAATACTGCATCCGAGATTATAGCCTGCCTTAGGCTAGGATATATAACCCTATAGATGTATATAATATTCCAACCGAGATGTACGGGACGGCACGAACGGGATTCTGTAAAACATTACCAGCGAGGGGCTAGATGTGCTAGGTTAGATTACGTTATAGACGAATATAATGTTCCCACCGAGAAGTAGGGGCCGATACGCCAGGAATGTTGTAAAATACAACATCCGAGATGTCAGCCTGCCTTACGTTCGTATATATATCGCTGTAGCCGTTTATAATGTCCCAACCGAGACGTACGGGACGAAACGAACGGGATTCTGTAAAACATTACCAGCGAGGGGCTAGATAGGTTAGTTTAGGTTATGTTACGTTGTAGACCTATATAATGTTCCCACCGAGAAGTAGAGGCCGATACGCCAGGAATGTTGTAAAATACTACATCCGAGATGATAGCCTGCCTTACGTTAGAATATATATCGCTGTAGACGTATATAATATTCCAACCGAGATTTACGGGACGGCACGAACGGGATTCTGTAAAACATTACCAGCGAGGGGCTAGATGTGTTAGGTTAGATTACGTTATAGACGAATATAATGTTCCCACCGAGAAGTAGGGGCCGATACGCCAGGAATGTTGTAAAATACAACATCCGAGATGTCAGCCTGCCTTACGTTAGTACATATATCGCTGTAGCCGTTTATAATGTCCCAACCGAGACGTACGGGACGAAACGAACGGGATTCTGTAAAACATTACCAGCGAGGGGCTAGATAGGTTAGGTTAGGTTATGTTACGTTATAGACCTATATAATGTTCCCACCGAGAAGTAGAGGCCGATACGCCAGGAATGTTGTAAAATACTACATCCGAGATGTTAGCCTGCCTTACGTTAGGATATATACTGCTATAGACGTATATAATAATCCAACCGAGATGTACGGGACGAAACGAACGGGATTCTGTAAAACATTACCAGCGAGGGGCTAGATCGGTTAGGTTAGGTTATGTTACGTTATAGAAGAATATAATGTTCCCACCGAGAACGGGGGCCGATACGCCAGGAATGTTGTAAAATACTACATCCGAGATGGTAGCCTGCCTTAGGTTAGGATATATAACGCTATAGATGTATATAATATTCCAACCGAGATGTACGGGACGGCACGAACGGGATTCTGTAAAACATTACCAGCGAGGGGCTAGATGTGCTAGGTTAGATTACGTTATAGACGAATATAATGTTCCCACCGAGAAGTAGGGGCCGATACGCCAGGAATGTTGTAAAATACAACATCCGAGATGTCAGCCTGCCTTACGTTCGGATATATATCGCTGTAGCCGTTTATAATGTCCCAACCGAGACGTACGGGACGAAACGAACGGGATTCTGTAAAACATTACCAGCGAGGGGCTAGATAGGTTAGTTTAGGTTATGTTACGTTGTAGACCTATATAATGTTCCCACCGAGAAGTAGAGGCCGATACGCCAGGAATGTTGTAAAATACTACATCCGAGATGATAGCCTGCCTTACGTTAGAATATATATCGCTGTAGACGTATATAATATTCCAACCGAGATGTACGGGACGGCACGAACGGGATTCTGTAAAACATTACCAGCGAGGGGCTAGATGGATTAGATTAGGTTGTGATACGTTATAGACGTATATAATGTTCCCACCGAGAAGTAGGGGCCGATATGCCAGGAATGTTTTAAAATACTGCATCCGAGATTATAGCCTGCCTTAGGCTAGGATATATAACCCTATAGATGTATATAATATTCCAACCGAGATGTACGGGACGGCACGAACGGGATTCTGTAAAACATTACCAGCGAGGGGCTAGATGTGCTAGGTTAGATTACGTTATAGACGAATATAATGTTCCCACCGAGAAGTAGGGGCCGATACGCCAGGAATGTTGTAAAATACAACATCCGAGATGTCAGCCTGCCTTACGTTCGGATATATATCGCTGTAGCCGTTTATAATGTCCCAACCGAGACGTACGGGACGAAACGAACGGGATTCTGTAAAACATTACCAGCGAGGGGCTAGATAGGTTAGTTTAGGTTATGTTACGTTGTAGACCTATATAATGTTCCCACCGAGAAGTAGAGGCCGATACGCCAGGAATGTTGTAAAATACTACATCCGAGATGATAGCCTGCCTTACGTTAGAATATATATCGCTGTAGACGTATATAATATTCCAACCGAGATGTACGGGACGGCACGAACGGGATTCTGTAAAACATTACCAGCGAGGGGCTAGATGGATTAGATTAGGTTGTGATACGTTATAGACGTATATAATGTTCCCACCGAGAAGTAGGGGCCGATACGCCAGGAATGTTGTAAAATACAACATCCGAGATGTCAGCCTGCCTTACGTTAGGATATATATCGCTGTAGACGTTTATAATGTCCCAACCGAGACGTACGGGACGAAACGAACGGGATTCTGTAAAACATTACCAGCGAGGGGCTAGATGGGTTAGGTTAGGATGTGATACGTTATAGACGTATATAATGTTCCCACCGAGAAGTAGGGGCCGAAACGCCAGGAATGTTGTAAAATACTACATCCGAGATGTTAGCCTGCCTTACGTTAGGATATATATCGCTGTAGAAGTATATAATATTCCAACCGAGATGTGCGGGACGACAGGAACGGGATTCTGTAAAACATTACCAGAGAGGGGCTTGATGGGTTAGGTTAGGTTGTGATACGTTATAGACGTATATAATGTTCCCACCGAGAAGTAGGGGCCGATATGCCAGCAATATTTTAAAATACTGCATCCGAGATTATAGCCTGCCTTAGGCTAGGATATATAACCCTATAGACGTATATAATATTCCAACCGAGATGTACGGGACGGCACGAACGGGATTCTGTAAAACATTACCAGCGAGGGGCTAGATGTGCTAGGTTAGATTACGTTATAGACGAATATAATGTTCCCACCGAGAAGTAGGGGTCCGATACGCCAGGAATGTTGTAAAATACAACATCCGAGATGTCAGCCTGCCTTACGTTCGGATATATATCGCTGTAGCCGTTTATAATGTCCCAACCGAGACGTACGGGACGAAACGAACGGGATTCTGTAAAACATTACCAGCGAGGGGCTAGATGGGTTAGGTTAGGATGTGATACGTTATAGACGTATATAATGTTCCCACCGAGAAGTAGGGGCCGATATGCCAGGAATGTTGTAAAATACTGCATCCGAGATGATAGCCTGCCTTAGGTTAGGATTTATAACGCTACAGACGTATATAATATTCCAACCGAGATGTACGGGACGGCACGAACGGGATTCTGTAAAACATTACCAGCGAGGGGCTAGATGGGTTAGGTTAGGATGTGATTCGTTATAGACGTATATAATGTTCCCACCGAGAAGTAGGGGCCGATACGCCAGGAATGTTGTAAAATACAACATCCGAGATGTCAGCCTGTCTTACGTTAGGATATATATCGCTGTAGACGTTTATAATGTCCCAACCGAGATGTACGGGACGACAGGAACGGGATTCTGTAAAACATTATCAGCGAGGGGCTAGATGGGTTAGGTTAGGATGTAATACGCTATAGACGTATATAATGTTCCCACCGAGAACGGGGGCCGATACGCCAGGAATGTTGTAAAATACTACATCCGAGATGATAGCCTGCCTTAGGTTAGGATATATAACGCTATAGACGTATATAATATTCCATCCGAGATGTACGGGACGTCACGAACGAGGTTCTGTAAAACATTACCAGCGAGGGCCTAGATGTGTTAGGTTAGGTTATATTACGTTATAGACCTATATAATGTTCCCACCGAGAAGTAGGGGCCGATACGCCAGGAATGTTGTAGAATACTACATCCGAGATGATAGTCTGCCTTAGGTTAGGATATATAACGCTACAGACGTATATAATATTCCAACCGAGGTGTACGGGACGGCACGAAGGGGATTCTGTAAAACATTACCAGCGAGGGGCTAGATGGGTTAGGTTAGGATGTGATACGTTATAGACGTATATAATGTTCCCACCGAGAAGTAGGGGCCGAAACGCCAGGAATGTTATAAAATACTACATCCGAGATGTTAGCCTGCCTTACGTTAGGATATATATCGCAGTAGACGTATATAATATTCCAACCGAGATGTGCGGGTCGACAGGAACGGGATTCTGTAAAACATTACCAGAGAGGGGCTTGATGGGTTAGGTTAGGTTGTGATACGTTATAGACGTATATAATGTTCCCACCGAGAAGTGGGGGCCGATATGCCAGGAATGTTTTAAAATACTGCATCCGAGATTATAGCCTGCCTTAGGCTAGGATATATAACCCTATATATGTATATAATATTCCAACCGAGATGTACGGGACGGCACGAACGGGATTCTGTAAAACATTACCAGCGAGGGGCTAGATGTGCTAGGTTAGATTACGTTATAGACGAATATAATGTTCCCACCGAGAAGTAGGGGCCGATACGCCAGGAATGTTGTAAAATACAACATCCGAGATGTCAGCCTGCCTTACGTTCGTATATATATCGCTGTAGCCGTTTATAATGTCCCAACCGAGACGTACGGGACGAAACGAACGGGATTCTGTAAAACATTACCAGCGAGGGGCTAGATAGGTTAGTTTAGGTTATGTTACGTTGTAGACCTATATAATGTTCCCACCGAGAAGTAGAGGCCGATACGCCAGGAATGTTGTAAAATACTACATCCGAGATGATAGCCTGCCTTACGTTAGAATATATATCGCTGTAGACGTATATAATATTCCAACCGAGATTTACGGGACGGCACGAACGGGATTCTGTAAAACATTACCAGCGAGGGGCTAGATGTGTTAGGTTAGATTACGTTATAGACGAATATAAAGTTCCCACCGAGAAGTAGGGGCCGATACGCCAGGAATGTTGTAAAATACAACATCCGAGATGTCAGCCTGCCTTACGTTAGTACATATATCGCTGTAGCCGTTTATAATGTCCCAACCGAGACGTACGGGACGAAACGAACGGGATTCTGTAAAACATTACCAGCGAGGGGCTAGATAGGTTAGGTTAGGTTATGTTACGTTATAGACCTATATAATGTTCCCACCGAGAAGTAGAGGCCGATACGCCAGGAATGTTGTAAAATACTACATCCGAGATGTTAGCCTGCCTTACGTTAGGATATATACTGCTATAGACGTATATAATAATCCAACCGAGATGTACGGGACGAAACGAACGGGATTCTGTAAAACATTACCAGCGAGGGGCTAGATCGGTTAGGTTAGGTTATGTTACGTTATAGAAGAATATAATGTTCCCACCGAGAACGGGGGCCGATACGCCAGGAATGTTGTAAAATACTACATCCGAGATGGTAGCCTGCCTTAGGTTAGGATATATAACGCTATAGATGTATATAATATTCCAACCGAGATGTACGGGACGGCACGAACGGGATTCTGTAAAACATTACCAGCGAGGGGCTAGATGTGCTAGGTTAGATTACGTTATAGACGAATATAATGTTCCCACCGAGAAGTAGGGGCCGATACGCCAGGAATGTTGTAAAATACAACATCCGAGATGTCAGCCTGCCTTACGTTCGGATATATATCGCTGTAGCCGTTTATAATGTCCCAACCGAGACGTACGGGACGAAACGAACGGGATTCTGTAAAACATTACCAGCGAGGGGCTAGATAGGTTAGTTTAGGTTATGTTACGTTGTAGACCTATATAATGTTCCCACCGAGAAGTAGAGGCCGATACGCCAGGAATGTTGTAAAATACTACATCCGAGATGATAGCCTGCCTTACGTTAGAATATATATCGCTGTAGACGTATATAATATTCCAACCGAGATGTACGGGACGGCACGAACGGGATTCTGTAAAACATTACCAGCGAGGGGCTAGATGTGTTAGGTTAGATTACGTTATAGACGAATATAATGTTCCCACCGAGAAGTAGGGGCCGATACGCCAGGAATGTTGTAAAATACAACATCCGAGATGTCAGCCTGCCTTACGTTAGTACATATATCGCTGTAGCCGTTTATAATGTCCCAACCGAGACGTACGGGACGAAACGAACGGGATTCTGTAAAACATTACCAGCGAGGGGCTAGATAGGTTAGGTTAGGTTATGTTACGTTATAGACCTATATAATGTTCCCACCGAGAAGTAGAGGCCGATACGCCAGGAATGTTGTAAAATACTACATCCGAGATGTTAGCCTGCCTTACGTTAGGATATATATCGCTGTAGACGTATATAATATTCCAACCGAGATGTACGGGACGGCACGAACCGGATTCTGTAAAACATTACCAGCGAGGGGCTAGATGTGTTAGGTTAGATTACGTTATAGACGAATATAATGTTCCCACCGAGAAGTAGGGGCCGATACGCCAGGAATGTTGTAAAATACAACATCCGAGATGTCAGCCTGCCTTACGTTAGGATATATATCGCTGTAGCCGTTTATAATGTCCCAACCGAGACGCACGGGACGAAACGAACGGGATTCTGTAAAACATTACCAGCGTGGGGCTAGATAGGTTAGGTTAGGTTATGTTACGTTATAGACCTATATAATGTTCCCACCGAGAAGTAGAGGCCGATACGCCAGGAATGTTGTAAAATACTACATCCGAGACGTTAGCCTGCCTTACGTTAGGATATATATCGCTGTAGACGTATATAATATCCCAACCGAGATGTACGGGACGACAGGAACGGGATTGTGTAAAACATTATCAGCGAGGGGCTAGATGGGTTAGGTTAGGATGTAATACGCTATAGACGTATATAATGTTCCCACCGAGAACGGGGGCCGATACGCCAGGAATGTTGTAAAATACTACATCCCAGATGTTAGCCTGCCTTACGTTAGGATATATATCGCTGTAGACGTATATAATATTCCAACCGAGATGTACGGGACGGCACGAACGGGATTCTGTAAAACATTACCAGCGAGGGGCTAGATGTGTTAGGTTAGATTACGTTATAGACGAATATAATGTTCCCACCGAGAAGTAGGGTCCGATACGCCAGGAGTGTTGTAAAATACAACATCCGAGATGTCAGCCTGCCTTACGTTAGGATATATATCGCTGTAGCCGTTTATAATGTCCCAACCGAGACGTACGGGACGAAACGAACGGGATTCTGTAAAACATTACCAGCGAGGGGCTAGATAGGTTAGGTTAGGTTATGTCACGTTGTAGACCTATATAATGTTCCCACCGAGAAGTAGGGGCCGATACGCCAGGAATGTTGTAGAATACTACATCCGAGATGATAGTCTGCCTTAGGTTAGGATATATAACGCTACAGACGTATATAATATTCCAACCGAGGTGTACGGGACGGCACGAAGGGGATTCTGTAAAACATTACCAGCGAGGGGCTAGATGGGTTAGGTTAGGATGTGATACGTTATAGACGTATATAATGTTCCCACCGAGAAGTAGGGGCCGAAACGCCAGGAATGTTATAAAATACTACATCCGAGATGTTAGCCTGCCTTACGTTAGGATATATATCGCAGTAGACGTATATAATATTCCAACCAAGATGTGCGGGTCGACAGGAACGGGATTCTGTAAAACATTACCAGAGAGGGGCTTGATGGGTTAGGTTAGGTTGTGATACGTTATAGACGTATATAATGTTCCCACCGAGAAGTGGGGGCCGATATGCCAGGAATGTTTTAAAATACTGCATCCGAGATTATAGCCTGCCTTAGGCTAGGATATATAACCCTATAGATGTATATAATATTCCAACCGAGATGTACGGGACGGCACGAACGGGATTCTGTAAAACATTACCAGCGAGGGGCTAGATGTGCTAGGTTAGATTACGTTATAGACGAATATAATGTTCCCACCGAGAAGTAGGGGCCGATACGCCAGGAATGTTGTAAAATACAACATCCGAGATGTCAGCCTGCCTTACGTTCGTATATATATCGCTGTAGCCGTTTATAATGTCCCAACCGAGACGTACGGGACGAAACGAACGGGATTCTGTAAAACATTACCAGCGAGGGGCTAGATAGGTTAGTTTAGGTTATGTTACGTTGTAGACCTATATAATGTTCCCACCGAGAAGTAGAGGCCGATACGCCAGGAATGTTGTAAAATACTACATCCGAGATGATAGCCTGCCTTACGTTAGAATATATATCGCTGTAGACGTATATAATATTCCAACCGAGATTTACGGGACGGCACGAACGGGATTCTGTAAAACATTACCAGCGAGGGGCTAGATGTGTTAGGTTAGATTACGTTATAGACGAATATAATGTTCCCACCGAGAAGTAGGGGCCGATACGCCAGGAATGTTGTAAAATACAACATCCGAGATGTCAGCCTGCCTTACGTTAGTACATATATCGCTGTAGCCGTTTATAATGTCCCAACCGAGACGTACGGGACGAAACGAACGGGATTCTGTAAAACATTACCAGCGAGGGGCTAGATAGGTTAGGTTAGGTTATGTTACGTTATAGACCTATATAATGTTCCCACCGAGAAGTAGAGGCCGATACGCCAGGAATGTTGTAAAATACTACATCCGAGATGTTAGCCTGCCTTACGTTAGGATATATACTGCTATAGACGTATATAATAATCCAACCGAGATGTACGGGACGAAACGAACGGGATTCTGTAAAACATTACCAGCGAGGGGCTAGATCGGTTAGGTTAGGTTATGTTACGTTATAGAAGAATATAATGTTCCCACCGAGAACGGGGGCCGATACGCCAGGAATGTTGTAAAATACTACATCCGAGATGGTAGCCTGCCTTAGGTTAGGATATATAACGCTATAGATGTATATAATATTCCAACCGAGATGTACGGGACGGCACGAACGGGATTCTGTAAAACATTACCAGCGAGGGGCTAGATGTGCTAGGTTAGATTACGTTATAGACGAATATAATGTTCCCACCGAGAAGTAGGGGCCGATACGCCAGGAATGTTGTAAAATACAACATCCGAGATGTCAGCCTGCCTTACGTTCGGATATATATCGCTGTAGCCGTTTATAATGTCCCAACCGAGACGTACGGGACGAAACGAACGGGATTCTGTAAAACATTACCAGCGAGGGGCTAGATAGGTTAGTTTAGGTTATGTTACGTTGTAGACCTATATAATGTTCCCACCGAGAAGTAGAGGCCGATACGCCAGGAATGTTGTAAAATACTACATCCGAGATGATAGCCTGCCTTACGTTAGAATATATATCGCTGTAGACGTATATAATATTCCAACCGAGATGTACGGGACGGCACGAACGGGATTCTGTAAAACATTACCAGCGAGGGGCTAGATGTGTTAGGTTAGATTACGTTATAGACGAATATAATGTTCCCACCGAGAAGTAGGGGCCGATACGCCAGGAATGTTGTAAAATACAACATCCGAGATGTCAGCCTGCCTTACGTTAGTACATATATCGCTGTAGCCGTTTATAATGTCCCAACCGAGACGTACGGGACGAAACGAACGGGATTCTGTAAAACATTACCAGCGAGGGGCTAGATAGGTTAGGTTAGGTTATGTTACGTTATAGACCTATATAATGTTCCCACCGAGAAGTAGAGGCCGATACGCCAGGAATGTTGTAAAATACTACATCCGAGATGTTAGCCTGCCTTACGTTAGGATATATATCGCTGTAGACGTATATAATATTCCAACCGAGATGTACGGGACGGCACGAACCGGATTCTGTAAAACATTACCAGCGAGGGGCTAGATGTGTTAGGTTAGATTACGTTATAGACGAATATAATGTTCCCACCGAGAAGTAGGGGCCGATACGCCAGGAATGTTGTAAAATACAACATCCGAGATGTCAGCCTGCCTTACGTTAGGATATATATCGCTGTAGCCGTTTATAATGTCCCAACCGAGACGCACGGGACGAAACGAACGGGATTCTGTAAAACATTACCAGCGTGGGGCTAGATAGGTTAGGTTAGGTTATGTTACGTTATAGACCTATATAATGTTCCCACCGAGAAGTAGAGGCCGATACGCCAGGAATGTTGTAAAATACTACATCCGAGACGTTAGCCTGCCTTACGTTAGGATATATATCGCTGTAGACGTATATAATATCCCAACCGAGATGTACGGGACGACAGGAACGGGATTGTGTAAAACATTATCAGCGAGGGGCTAGATGGGTTAGGTTAGGATGTAATACGCTATAGACGTATATAATGTTCCCACCGAGAACGGGGGCCGATACGCCAGGAATGTTGTAAAATACTACATCCCAGATGTTAGCCTGCCTTACGTTAGGATATATATCGCTGTAGACGTATATAATATTCCAACCGAGATGTACGGGACGGCACGAACGGGATTCTGTAAAACATTACCAGCGAGGGGCTAGATGTGTTAGGTTAGATTACGTTATAGACGAATATAATGTTCCCACCGAGAAGTAGGGTCCGATACGCCAGGAGTGTTGTAAAATACAACATCCGAGATGTCAGCCTGCCTTACGTTAGGATATATATCGCTGTAGCCGTTTATAATGTCCCAACCGAGACGTACGGGACGAAACGAACGGGATTCTGTAAAACATTACCAGCGAGGGGCTAGATAGGTTAGGTTAGGTTATGTCACGTTGTAGACCTATATAATGTTCCCACCGAGAAGTAGAGGCCGATGCGCCAGGAATGTTGTAAAATACTGCATCCGAGATGATAGCCTGCCTTAGGTTAGGATTTATAACGCTACAGACGTATATAATATTCCAACCGAGATGTACGGGACGGCACGAACGGGATTCTGTAAAACATTACCAGCGAGGGGCTAGATAGGTTAGTTTAGGTTATGTTACGTTGTAGACCTATATAATGTTCCCACCGAGAAGTAGAGGCCGATACGCCAGGAATGTTGTAAAATACTACATCCGAGATGATAGCCTGCCTTACGTTAGAATATATATCGCTGTAGACGTATATAATATTCCAACCGAGATGTACGGGACGGCACGAACGGGATTCTGTAAAACATTACCAGCGAGGGGCTAGATGTGTTAGGTTAGATTACGTTATAGACGAATATAATGTTCCCACCGAGAAGTAGGGGCCGATACGCCAGGAGTGTTGTAAAATACAACATCCGAGATGTCAGCCTGCCTTACGTTAGGATATATATCGCTGCAGCCGTTTATAATGTCCCAAACGAGACGTACGGGACGAAACGAACGGGATTCTGTAAAACATTACCAGCGAGGGGCTAGATAGGTTAGGTTAGGTTATGTTACGTTATAGACCTATATAATGTTCCCACCGAGAAGTAGAGGCCGATACGACAGGAATGTTGTAAAATAATACATCCGAGATGATAGCCTGCCTTACGTTAGGATATATATCGCTGTAGACGTATATAATATCCCAACTGAGATGTACGGGACGACAGGAACGGGATTCTGTAAGACATTACCAGCGAGGGGCTAGATGGATTAGATTAGGTTGTGATACGTTATAGACGTATATAATGTTCCCACAGAGAAGTAGGGGCCGATATGCCAGGAATGTTGTAAAATACTGCATCCGAGATGATAGCCTGCCTTAGGTTAGGATTTATAACGCTACAGACGTATACAATATTCCAACCGAGATGTACGGGACGGCACGAACGGGATTCTGTAAAACATTACCAGCGAGGGGCTAGATGGGTTAGGTTAGGATGTGATTCGTTATAGACGTATATAATGTTCCCACCGAGAAGTAGGGGCCGATACGCCAGGAATGTTGTAAAATACAACATCCGAGATGTCAGCCTGCCTTACGTTAGGATATATATCGCTGTAGACGTTTATAATGTCCCAACCGAGACGTACGGGACGAAACGAACGGGATTCTGTAAAACATTACCAGCGAGGGGCTAGATGGGTTAGGTTAGGATGTGATACGTTATAGACGTATATAATGTTCCCACCGAGAAGTGGGGGCCGATATGCCAGGAATGCTTTAAAATACTGCATCCGAGATTATAGCCTGCCTTAGGCTAGGATATATAACCCTATAGATGTATATAATATTCCAACCGAGATGTACGGGACGGCACGAACGGGATTCTGTAAAACATTACCAGCGAGGGGCTAGATGTGCTAGGTTAGATTACGTTATAGACGAATATAATGTTCCCACCGAGAAGTAGGGGCCGATACGCCAGGAATGTTGTAAAATACAACATCCGAGATGTCAGCCTGCCTTACGTTCGTATATATATCGCTGTAGCCGTTTATAATGTCCCAACCGAGACGTACGGGACGAAACGAACGGGATTCTGTAAAACATTACCAGCGAGGGGCTAGATAGGTTAGTTTAGGTTATGTTACGTTGTAGACCTATATAATGTTCCCACCGAGAAGTAGAGGCCGATACGCCAGGAATGTTGTAAAATACTACATCCGAGATGATAGCCTGCCTTACGTTAGAATATATATCGCTGTAGACGTATATAATATTCCAACCGAGATTTACGGGACGGCACGAACGGGATTCTGTAAAACATTACCAGCGAGGGGCTAGATGTGTTAGGTTAGATTACGTTATAGACGAATATAATGTTCCCACCGAGAAGTAGGGGCCGATACGCCAGGAATGTTGTAAAATACAACATCCGAGATGTCAGCCTGCCTTACGTTAGTACATATATCGCTGTAGCCGTTTATAATGTCCCAACCGAGACGTACGGGACGAAACGAACGGGATTCTGTAAAACATTACCAGCGAGGGGCTAGATAGGTTAGGTTAGGTTATGTTACGTTATAGACCTATATAATGTTCCCACCGAGAAGTAGAGGCCGATACGCCAGGAATGTTGTAAAATACTACATCCGAGATGTTAGCCTGCCTTACGTTAGGATATATACTGCTATAGACGTATATAATAATCCAACCGAGATGTACGGGACGAAACGAACGGGATTCTGTAAAACATTACCAGCGAGGGGCTAGATCGGTTAGGTTAGGTTATGTTACGTTATAGAAGAATATAATGTTCCCACCGAGAACGGGGGCCGATACGCCAGGAATGTTGTAAAATACTACATCCGAGATGGTAGCCTGCCTTAGGTTAGGATATATAACGCTATAGATGTATATAATATTCCAACCGAGATGTACGGGACGGCACGAACGGGATTCTGTAAAACATTACCAGCGAGGGGCTAGATGTGCTAGGTTAGATTACGTTATAGACGAATATAATGTTCCCACCGAGAAGTAGGGGCCGATACGCCAGGAATGTTGTAAAATACAACATCCGAGATGTCAGCCTGCCTTACGTTCGGATATATATCGCTGTAGCCGTTTATAATGTCCCAACCGAGACGTACGGGACGAAACGAACGGGATTCTGTAAAACATTACCAGCGAGGGGCTAGATAGGTTAGTTTAGGTTATGTTACGTTGTAGACCTATATAATGTTCCCACCGAGAAGTAGAGGCCGATACGCCAGGAATGTTGTAAAATACTACATCCGAGATGATAGCCTGCCTTACGTTAGAATATATATCGCTGTAGACGTATATAATATTCCAACCGAGATGTACGGGACGGCACGAACGGGATTCTGTAAAACATTACCAGCGAGGGGCTAGATGTGTTAGGTTAGATTACGTTATAGACGAATATAATGTTCCCACCGAGAAGTAGGGGCCGATACGCCAGGAATGTTGTAAAATACAACATCCGAGATGTCAGCCTGCCTTACGTTAGTACATATATCGCTGTAGCCGTTTATAATGTCCCAACCGAGACGTACGGGACGAAACGAACGGGATTCTGTAAAACATTACCAGCGAGGGGCTAGATAGGTTAGGTTAGGTTATGTTACGTTATAGACCTATATAATGTTCCCACCGAGAAGTAGAGGCCGATACGCCAGGAATGTTGTAAAATACTACATCCGAGATGTTAGCCTGCCTTACGTTAGGATATATATCGCTGTAGACGTATATAATATTCCAACCGAGATGTACGGGACGGCACGAACCGGATTCTGTAAAACATTACCAGCGAGGGGCTAGATGTGTTAGGTTAGATTACGTTATAGACGAATATAATGTTCCCACCGAGAAGTAGGGGCCGATACGCCAGGAATGTTGTAAAATACAACATCCGAGATGTCAGCCTGCCTTACGTTAGGATATATATCGCTGTAGCCGTTTATAATGTCCCAACCGAGACGCACGGGACGAAACGAACGGGATTCTGTAAAACATTACCAGCGTGGGGCTAGATAGGTTAGGTTAGGTTATGTTACGTTATAGACCTATATAATGTTCCCACCGAGAAGTAGAGGCCGATACGCCAGGAATGTTGTAAAATACTACATCCGAGACGTTAGCCTGCCTTACGTTAGGATATATATCGCTGTAGACGTATATAATATCCCAACCGAGATGTACGGGACGACAGGAACGGGATTGTGTAAAACATTATCAGCGAGGGGCTAGATGGGTTAGGTTAGGATGTAATACGCTATAGACGTATATAATGTTCCCACCGAGAACGGGGGCCGATACGCCAGGAATGTTGTAAAATACTACATCCCAGATGTTAGCCTGCCTTACGTTAGGATATATATCGCTGTAGACGTATATAATATTCCAACCGAGATGTACGGGACGGCACGAACGGGATTCTGTAAAACATTACCAGCGAGGGGCTAGATGTGTTAGGTTAGATTACGTTATAGACGAATATAATGTTCCCACCGAGAAGTAGGGTCCGATACGCCAGGAGTGTTGTAAAATACAACATCCGAGATGTCAGCCTGCCTTACGTTAGGATATATATCGCTGTAGCCGTTTATAATGTCCCAACCGAGACGTACGGGACGAAACGAACGGGATTCTGTAAAACATTACCAGCGAGGGGCTAGATAGGTTAGGTTAGGTTATGTCACGTTGTAGACCTATATAATGTTCCCACCGAGAAGTAGAGGCCGATGCGCCAGGAATGTTGTAAAATACTGCATCCGAGATGATAGCCTGCCTTAGGTTAGGATTTATAACGCTACAGACGTATATAATATTCCAACCGAGATGTACGGGACGGCACGAACGGGATTCTGTAAAACATTACCAGCGAGGGGCTAGATAGGTTAGTTTAGGTTATGTTACGTTGTAGACCTATATAATGTTCCCACCGAGAAGTAGAGGCCGATACGCCAGGAATGTTGTAAAATACTACATCCGAGATGATAGCCTGCCTTACGTTAGAATATATATCGCTGTAGACGTATATAATATTCCAACCGAGATGTACGGGACGGCACGAACGGGATTCTGTAAAACATTACCAGCGAGGGGCTAGATGTGTTAGGTTAGATTACGTTATAGACGAATATAATGTTCCCACCGAGAAGTAGGGGCCGATACGCCAGGAGTGTTGTAAAATACAACATCCGAGATGTCAGCCTGCCTTACGTTAGGATATATATCGCTGCAGCCGTTTATAATGTCCCAAACGAGACGTACGGGACGAAACGAACGGGATTCTGTAAAACATTACCAGCGAGGGGCTAGATAGGTTAGGTTAGGTTATGTTACGTTATAGACCTATATAATGTTCCCACCGAGAAGTAGAGGCCGATACGACAGGAATGTTGTAAAATAATACATCCGAGATGATAGCCTGCCTTACGTTAGGATATATATCGCTGTAGACGTATATAATATCCCAACTGAGATGTACGGGACGACAGGAACGGGATTCTGTAAGACATTACCAGCGAGGGGCTAGATGGATTAGATTAGGTTGTGATACGTTATAGACGTATATAATGTTCCCACAGAGAAGTAGGGGCCGATATGCCAGGAATGTTGTAAAATACTGCATCCGAGATGATAGCCTGCCTTAGGTTAGGATTTATAACGCTACAGACGTATACAATATTCCAACCGAGATGTACGGGACGGCACGAACGGGATTCTGTAAAACATTACCAGCGAGGGGCTAGATGGGTTAGGTTAGGATGTGATTCGTTATAGACGTATATAATGTTCCCACCGAGAAGTAGGGGCCGATACGCCAGGAATGTTGTAAAATACAACATCCGAGATGTCAGCCTGCCTTACGTTAGGATATATATCGCTGTAGACGTTTATAATGTCCCAACCGAGACGTACGGGACGAAACGAACGGGATTCTGTAAAACATTACCAGCGAGGGGCTAGATGGGTTAGGTTAGGATGTGATACGTTATAGACGTATATAATGTTCCCACCGAGAAGTAGGGGCCGAAACGCCAGGAATGTTGTAAAATACTACATCCGAGATGTCAGCCTGCCTTACGTTCGGATATATATCGCTGTAGCCGTTTATAATGTCCCAACCGAGACGTACGGGACGAAACGAACGGGATTCTGTAAAACATTACCAGAGAGGGGCTTGATGGGTTAGGTTAGGTTGTGATACGTTATAGACGTATATAATGTTCCCACCGAGAAGTAGGGGCCGATATGCCAGGAATGTTTTAAAATACTGCATCCCAGATTATAGCCTGCCTTAGGCTAGGATATATAACCCTATAGACGTATATAATATTCCAACCGAGATGTACGGGACGGCACGAACGGGATTCTGTAAAACATTACCAGCGAGGGGCTAGATGTGCTAGGTTAGATTACGTTATAGACGAATATAATGTTCCCACCGAGAAGTAGGGGCCGATACGCCAGGAATGTTGTAAAATACCACATCCGAGATGTCAGCCTGCCTTACGTTCGGATATATATCGCTGTAGCCGTTTATAATGTCCCAACCGAGACGTACGGTACGAAACGAACGGGATTCTGTAAAACATTACCAGCGAGGGGCTAGATAGGTTAGGTTAGGTTATGTTACGTTATAGACCTATATAATGTTCCCACCGAGAAGTAGAGGCCGATACGCCAGGAATGTTGTAAAATACAACATCCGAGATGTCAGCCTGCCTTACGTTCGGATATATATCGCTGTAGCCGTT
The DNA here is from genome assembly GCA_963969225.1 of Xylocopa violacea. Classification (NCBI taxonomy): domain Eukaryota; kingdom Metazoa; phylum Arthropoda; class Insecta; order Hymenoptera; family Apidae; genus Xylocopa; species Xylocopa violacea. The sequence continues at coordinate 1,504,136 of CAXAJV010000015.1, forward strand.
TATAATGTCCCAACCGAGACGTACGGGACGAAACGAACGGGATTCTGTAAAACATTACCAGCGAGGGGCTAGATGTGTTAGGTTAGATTACGTTATAGACGAATATAATGTTCCCACCGAGATGTAGGGGCCGATACGCCAGGAATGTTTTAAAATACAACATCCGAGATGTCAGCCTGCCTTACGTTAGTATATATATCGCTGTAGCCGTTTATAATGTCCCAACCGAGACGTACGGGACGAAACGAACGGGATTCTGTAAAACATTACCAGCGAGGGGCTAGATAGGTTAGGTTAGGTTATGTTACGTTATAGACCTATATAATGTTCCCACCGAGAAGTAGAGGCCGATACGCCAGGAATGTTGTAAAATACTACATCCGAGATGTTAGCCTGCCTTACGTTAGGATATATATCGCTGTAGACGTATATAATATTCCAACCGAGATGTACGGGACGGCACGAAGGGGATTCTGTAAAACGTTACCAGCGAGGGGCTAGATGGGTTAGGTTAGGATGTGATACGTTATAGACGTATATAATGTTCTCACCGAGAAGTAGGGGCCGAAACGCCAGGAATGTTGTAAAATACTACATCCGAGATGTTAGCCTGCCTTACGTTAGGATATATATCGCCGTAGACGTATATAATATTCCAACCGAGATGTGCGGGACGACAGGAACGGGATTCTGTAAAACATTACCAGAGAGGGGCTTGATGGGTTAGGTTAGGTTGTGATACGTTATAGACGTATATAATGTTCCCACCAAGAAGTAGGGGCCGATATGCCAGGAATGTTTTAAAATACTGCATCCGAGATTATAGCCTGCCTTAGGCTAGGATATATAACCCTATAGACGTATATAATATTCCAACCGAGATGTACGGGACGGCACGAACGGGATTCTGTAAAACATTACCAGCGAGGGGCTAGATGTGCTAGGTTAGATTACGTTATAGACGAATATAATGTTCCCACCGAGAAGTAGGAGCCGATACGCCAGGAATGTTGTAAAATACTGCATCCGAGATGATGGCCTGCCTTAGGTTAGGATATATAACGCTACAGACGTATATAATATTCCAACCGAGATGTACGGGACGGCACGAACGGGATTCTGTATAACATTACCAGCGAGGGGCTAGATGGGTTAGGTTAGGATGTGATACGTTATAGACGTATATAATGTTCCCACCGAGAAGTAGGGGCCGATACGCCAGGAATGTTGTAAAATACAACATCCGAGATGTCAGCCTGCCTTACGTTAGGATATATATCGCTGTAGCCGTTTATAATATCCCAACCGAGACGTACGGGACGAAACGAACGGGATTCTGTAAAACATTACCAGCGAGGGGCTAGATAGATTAGGTTAGGTTATGTTACGTTATAGACCTATATAATGTTCCCACCGAGAAGTAGAGGCCGATACGCCAGGAATGTTGTAAAATATTACATCCGAGATGTTAGCCTGCCTTACGTTAGGATATATATCGCTGTCGACGTATATAATATTCCAACCGAGATGTACGGGACGGCACGAACGGGATTCTGTAAAACATTACCAGCGAGGGGCTAGATGTGCTAGGTTAGATTACGTTATAGACGAATATAATGTTCCCACCGAGAAGTAGGGGCCGATACGCCAGGAATGTTGTAAAATACAACATCCGAGATGTCAGCCTGCCTTACGTTCGGATATATATCGCTGTAGCCGTTTATAATATCCCAACCGAGACGTACGGGACGAAACGAACGGGATTCTGTAAAACATTACCAGCGAGGGGCTAGATAGGTTAGTTTAGGTTATGTTACGTTGTAGACCTATATAATGTTCCCACCGAGAAGTAGAGGCCGATACGCCAGGAATGTTGTAAAATACTACATCCGAGGAGATAGCCTGCCTTACGTTAGAATATATATCGCTGTAGACGTATATAATATTCCAACCGAGATGTACGGGACGGCACGAACGGGATTCTGTAAAACATTACCAGCGAGGGGCTAGATGTGTTAGGTTAGATTACGTTATAGACGAATATAATGTTCCCACCGAGAAGTAGGGGCCGATACGCCAGGAGTGTTGCAAAATACAACATCCGAGATGTCAGCCTGCCTTACGTTAGTATATATATCGCTGTAGCCGTTTATAATGTCCCAACCGAGACGTACGGGACGAAACGAACGGGATTCTGTAAAACATTACCAGCGAGGGGCTAGATAGGTTAGGTTAGGTTATGTTACGTTATAGACCTATATAATGTTCCCACCGAGAAGTAGAGGCCGATACGCCAGGAATGTTGTAAAATACTACATCCGAGATGTTAGCCTGCCTTACGTTAGGATATATATCGCTGTAGACGTATATAATATCCCAACCGAGATGTACGGGACGACAGGAACGGGATTCTGTAAAACATTATCAGCGAGGGGCTAGATGGGTTAGGTTAGGATGTAATACGCTATAGACGTATATAATGTTCCCACCGAGAACGGGGGCCGATACGCCAGGAATGTTGTAAAATACTACATGCGAAATGATAGCCTGCCTTAGGTTAGGATATATAACGCTATAGACGTATATAATATTCCAACCGAGATGTACGGGACGTCACGAACGAGGTTCTGTAAAACATTACCAGCGAGGGCCTAGATGTGTTAGGTTAGGTTATATTACGTTATAGACCTATATAATGTTCCCACCGAGAAGTAGGGGCCGATACGCCAGGAATGTTGTAGAATACTACATCCGAGATGATAGTCTGCCTTAGGTTAGGATATATAACGCTACAGACGTATATAATATTCCAACCGAGATGTACGGGACGGCACGAAGGGGATTCTGTAAAACGTTACCAGCGAGGGGCTAGATGGGTTAGGTTAGGATGTGATACGTTATAGACGTATATAATGTTCTCACCGAGAAGTAGGGGCCGAAACGCCAGGAATGTTGTAAAATACTACATCCGAGATGTTAGCCTGCCTTACGTTAGGATATATATCGCTGTAGACGTATATAATATTCCAACCGAGATGTGCGGGACGACAGGAACGGGATTCTGTAAAACATTACCAGAGAGGGGCTTGATGGGTTAGGTTAGGTTGTGATACGTTATAGACGTATATAATGTTCCCACCAAGAAGTAGGGGCCGATATGCCAGGAATGTTTTAAAATACTGCATCCGAGATTATAGCCTGCCTTAGGCTAGGATATATAACGCTATAGACGTATATAATATTCCAACCGAGATGTACGGGACGTCACGAACGAGATTCTGTAAAACATTACCAGCCAGTGCCTAGATGTGTTAGGATAGGTTATATTACGTTATAGACGTATATAATGTTCCCACCGAGAAGTAGGGGCCGATACGCCAGGAATGTTGTAAAATACTACATCCGCGATGTTAGCCTGCATTACGTTAGGATATATGTCGCTGTAGACGTATATAATATTCCAACCGAGATGTACGGGACGACAGGAACGGGATTCTGTAAAACATTATCAGCGAGGGGCTAGATGGGTTAGGTTAGGATGTGATACACTATTGACGTATATAATGTTCCCACCGAGAACGGGGGCCGATACGTCAGGAATGTTGTAAAATACTACATCTGAGATGATAGCCTGCCTTAGGTTAGGATATATAACGCTATAGACGTATATAATATTCCAACCGAGATATACGGGACGTCACGAACGAGGTTCTGTAAAACATTACCAGCGAGGGCCTAGATGTGTTAGGTTAGGTTATATTACGTTATAGACGAATATAATGATCCCACCGAGAAGTAGGGGCCGATACGCCAGGAATGTTGTAAAATACTACATCCGAGATGTTAGCCTGCCTTACGTTAGGATATATATCGCTGTAGACGTATATAATATTCCAACCGAGATGTACGGGACGACAGGAACGGGATTCTGTAAAACATTACCAGAGAGGGGCTAGATGGGTTAGGTTAGGTTGTGATAAGTTATAGACGTATATAATGTTCCCACCGAGAAGTAGGAGCCGATATGCCAGGAATGTTTTAAAATACTGCATCCGAGATTATAGCCTGCCTTAGCCTAGGATATATAATGCTATAGATGTATATAATATTCCAACCGAGATGTACGGGACGGCACGAATGGGATTCTGTAAAACATTACCAGCGAGGGGCTAGATGTGTTAGGTTAGATTACGTTATAGACGAATATAATGTTCCCACCGAGAAGTAGGGGCCGATACGCCAGGAATGTTGTAAAATACTACATCCGAGATGTTAGCCTGCCTTACGTTAGGATATATATCGCTGTAGACGTATATAATATTCCAACCGAGATGTACGGGACGGTACGAACGGGATTCTGTAAAACATTACCAGCGAGGGGCTAGATGTGTTAGGCTAGATTACGTTATAGACGAATATAATGTTCCCACCGAGAAGTAGGGGCCGATACGCGAGGAATGTTGTAAAATACTACATCCGAGATGTTAGCCTGTCTTAAGTTAGGATATATATCGCTGTAGACGTATATAATATTCCAACCGAGATGTACGGGACGGTACGAACGGGATTCTGTAAAACATTACCAGCGAGGGGCTAGATGTGTTAGGCTAGATTACGTTATAGACGAATATAATGTTCCCACCGAGAAGTAGGGGCCGATAAACCAGGAATGTTGTAAAATACTACATCCGAGATGATAGCCTGCCTTAGGTTAGGATATATAACGCTATAGACGTATATAATATTCCAACCGAGATGTACGGGACGTCACGAACGAGGTTCTGTAAAACATTACCAGCGAGGGCCTAGATGTGTTAGGTTAGGTTATGTTACGTTATAGACCTATATAATGTTCCCACCGAGAAGTAGGGGCCGATACCCCAGGAATGTTGTAGAATACTACATCCTAGATGATAGTCTGCCTTAGGTTAGGATATATAACGCTACAGACGTATATAATATTCCAACCGAGATGTACGGGACGGCACGAACGGGATTCTGTAAAACATTACCAGCGAGGGGCTAGATGGGTTAGGTTAGGATGTGATACGTTATAGACGTATATAATGTTCCCACCGAGAAGTAGGGGCCGATACGCCAGGAATGTTGTAAAATACTACATCCGAGATGTTAGCCTGCCTTACGATAGGATATATATCGCTGTAGACGTATATAATATTCCAACCGAGATGTACGGGACGTCACGAACGAGGTTCTGTAAAACATTACCAGCGAGGGCCTAGATGTGTTAGGTTAGGTTATATTACGTTATAGACCTATATAATGTTCCCACCGAGAAGTAGGGGCCGATACCCCAGGATTGTTGTAGAATACTACATCCTAGATGATAGTCTGCCTTAGGTTAGGATATATAACGCTACAGACGTATATAATATTCCAACCGAGATGTACGGGACGGCACGAACGGGATTCTGTAAAACATTACCAGCGACGGGCTAGATGGGTTAGGTTAGGATGTGATACGTTCTAGATGTATATAATGTTCCCACCGAGAAGTAGGGGCCGATACGCCAGGAATGTTGTAGAATACTGCATCCGAGATGATAGCCTGCATTAGGTTAGGATATATAACGCTATAGACGTATATAATATTCCAACCGAGATGTACGGGACGGCACCAACGGGATTCTGTAAAACATTACCAGCGAGGGGCTAGATGTGTTAGGTTAGATTACGTTATAGACGAATATAATGTTCCCACCGAGAAGTAGGGGCCGATACGCCAGGAATGTTGTAAAATACAACATCCGAGATGTTAGCCTGCCTTACGTTAGGATATATATCGCTGTAGACGTATATAATATTCCAACCGAGATGTGCGGGACGACAGGAACGGGATTCTGTAAAACATTACCAGAGAGGGGCTTGATGGGTTAGGTTAGGTTGTGATGCGTTATAGACGTATATAATGTTCCCACCGAGAAGTAGGGGCCGATATGCCAGGAATGTTTTAAAATACTGCATCCGAGATTATAGCCTGCCTTAGGCTAGGATATATAACCCTATAGACGTATATAATATTCCAACCGACATGTACGGGACGGCACGAACGGGATACTGCAAAACATTACCAGCGAGGGGCTAGATGGATTAGATTAGGTTGTGATACGTTATAGACGTATATAATGTTCCCACCGAGAAGTAGGGGCCGATATGCCAGGAATGTTGTAAAATACTGCATCCGAGATGATAGCCTGCCTTAGGTTAGGATTTATAACGCTACAGACGTATATAATATTCCAACCGAGATGTACGGGACGGCACGAACGGGATTCTGTAAAACATTACCAGCGAGGGGCTAGATGGGTTAGGTTAGGATGTGATTCGTTATAGACGTATATAATGTTCCCACCGAGAAGTAGGGGCCGACACGCCAGGTATGTTGTAAAAGACAACATCCGAGATGTCAGCCTGCCTTACGTTAGGATATATATCGCTGTAGACGTTTATAATGTCCCAACCGAGACGTACGGGACGAAACGAACGGGATTCTGTAAAACATTGCCAGCGAGGGGCTAGATAGGTTAGGTTAGGTTATGTTACGTTATAGACCTATATAATGTTCCCACCGAGAAGTAGAGGCCGATACGCCAGGAATGTTGTAAAATACTACATCCGAGATGTTAGCCTGCCTTACGTTAGGATATATATCGCTGTAGACGTATATAATATTCCAACCGAGATGTACGGGACGGCACGAACGGGATTCTGTAAAACATTACCAGCGAGGGGCTAGATGTGTTAGGTTAGATTACGTTATAGACGAATATAATGTTCCCACCGCGAAGTAGGCGCCGATACGCCAGGAATGTTCTAAAATACAACATCCGAGATGTCAGCCTGCCTTACGTTAGGATATATATCGCTGTAGCCGTTTATAATGTCCCAACCGAGACGTACGGGACGAAACGAACGGGATTCTGTAAAACATTACCAGCGAGGGGCTAGATGGGTTAGGTTAGGATGTGATACGTTATAGACGTATATAATGTTCCCACCGAGAAGTAGGGGCCGAAACGCCAGGAATGTTGTAAAATACTACATCCGAGATGTCAGCCTGCCTTACGTTCGGATATATATCGCTGTAGCCGTTTATAATGTCCCAACCGAGACGTACGGGACGAAACGAACGGGATTCTGTAAAACATTACCAGCGAGGGGCTAGATAGGTTAGGTTAGGTTATGTTACGTTATAGACCTATATAATGTTCCCACCGAGAAGTAGAGGCCGATACGCCAGGAATGTTGTAGAATACTGCATCCGAGATGATAGCCTGCATTAGGTTAGGATATATAACGCTATAGACGTATATAATATTCCAACCGAGATGTACGGGACGGCACCAACGGGATTCTGTAAAACATTACCAGCGAGGGGATAGATGTGTTAGGTTAGATTACGTTATAGACGAATATAATGTTCCCACCGAGAAGTACGGGCCGATACGCCAGGAATGTTGTAAAATACAACATCCGAGATGTTAGCCTGCCTTACGTTAGGATATATATCGCTGTAGACGTATATAATATTCCAACCGAGATGTGCGGGACGACAGGAACGGGATTCTGTAAAACATTACCAGAGAGGGGCTTGATGGGTTAGGTTAGGTTGTGATACGTTATAGACGTATATAATGTTCCCACCGAGAAGTAGGGGCCGATATGCCAGGAATGTTTTAAAATACTGCATCCGAGATTATAGCCTGCCTTAGGCTAGGATATATAACCCTATAGACGTATATAATATTCCAACCGACATGTACGGGACGGCACGAACGGGATACTGTAAAACATTACCAGCGAGGGGCTAGATGGATTAGATTAGGTTGTGATACGTTATAGACGTATATAATGTTCCCACCGAGAAGTAGGGGCCGATATGCCAGGAATGTTGTAAAATACTGCATCCGAGATGATAGCCTGCCTTAGGTTAGGATTTATAACGCTACAGACGTATATAATATTCCAACCGAGATGTACGGGACGGCACGAACGGGATTCTGTAAAACATTACCAGCGAGGGGCTAGATGGGTTAGGTTAGGATGTGATTCGTTATAGACGTATATAATGTTCCCACCGAGAAGTAGGGGCCGACACGCCAGGTATGTTGTAAAATACAACATCCGAGATGTCAGCCTGCCTTACGTTAGGATATATATCGCTGTAGACGTTTATAATGTCCCAACCGAGACGTACGGGACGAAACGAACGGGATTCTGTAAAACATTACCAGCGAGGGGCTAGATAGGTTAGGTTAGGTTATGTTACGTTATAGACCTATATAATGTTCCCACCGAGAAGTAGAGGCCGATACGCCAGGAATGTTGTAAAATACTACATCCGAGATGTTAGCCTGCCTTACGTTAGGATATATATCGCTGTAGACGTATATAATATTCCAACCGAGATGTACGGGACGGCACGAACGGGATTCTGTAAAACATTACCAGCGAGGGGCTAGATGTGTTAGGTTAGATTACGTTATAGACGAATATAATGTTCCCACCGCGAAGTAGGGGCCGATACGCCAGGAATGTTGTAAAATACAACATCCGAGATGTCAGCCTGCCTTACGTTAGGATATATATCGCTGTAGCCGTTTATAATGTCCCAACCGAGACGTACGGGACGAAACGAACGGGATTCTGTAAAACATTACCAGCGAGGGGCTAGATGGGTTAGGTTAGGATGTGATACGTTATAGACGTATATAATGTTCCCACCGAGAAGTAGGGGCCGAAACGCCAGGAATGTTGTAAAATACTACATCCGAGATGTCAGCCTGCCTTACGTTCGGATATATATCGCTGTAGCCGTTTATAATGTCCCAACCGAGACGTACGGGACGAAACGAACGGGATTCTGTAAAACATTACCAGCGAGGGGCTAGATAGGTTAGTTTAGGTTATGTTACGTTGTAGACCTATATAATGTTCCCACCGAGAAGTAGAGGCCGATACGCCAGGAATGTTGTAAAATACTACATCCGAGATGATAGCCTGCCTTACGTTAGAATATATATCGCTGTAGACGTATATAATATTCCAACCGAGATGTACGGGACGGCACGAACGGGATTCTGTAAAACATTACCAGCGAGGGGCTAGATGTGTTAGGTTAGATTACGTTATAGACGAATATAATGTTCCCACCGAGATGTAGGGGCCGATACGCCAGGAATGTTGTAAAATACAACATCCGAGATGTCAGCCTGCCTTACGTTAGTATATATATCGCTGTAGCCGTTTATAATGTCCCAACCGAGACGTACGGGACGAAACGAACGGGATTCTGTAAAACATTACCAGCGAGGGGCTAGATAGGTTAGGTTAGGTTATGTTACGTTATAGACCTATATAATGTTCCCACCGAGAAGTAGTGGCCGATGCGCCAGGAATGTTGTAAAATACTACATCCGAGATGTTAGCCTGCCTTACGTTAGGATATATATCGCTGTAGACGTATATAATATTCCAACCGAGATGTACGGGACGGCACGAACCGGATTCTGTAAAACATTACCAGCGAGGGGCTAGATGTGTTAGGTTAGATTACGTTATAGACGAATATAATGTTCCCACCGAGAAGTAGGGGCCGATACGCCAGGAATGTTGTAAAATACAACATCCGAGATGTCAGCCTGCCTTACGTTAGGATATATATCGCTGTAGCCGTTTATAATGTCCCAACCGAGACGCACGGGACGAAACGAACGGGATTCTGTAAAACATTACCAGCGAGGGGCTAGATAGGTTAGGTTAGGTTATGTTACGTTATAGACCTATATAATGTTCCCACCGAGAAGTAGAGGCCGATACGCCAGGAATGTTGTAAAATACTACATCCGAGATGTTAGCCTACCTTACGTTAGGATATATATCGCTGTAGACGTATATAATATTCCAACCGAGATGTACGGGACGGCACGAACGGGATTCTGTAAAACATTACCAGCGAGGGGCTAGATGTGTTAGGTTAGATTACGTTATAGACGAATATAATGTTCCCACCGAGAAGTAGGGGCCGATACGCCAGGAATGTTGTAAAATACAACATCCGAGATGTCAGCCTGCCTTACGTTAGGATATATATCGCTGTAGCCGTTTATAATGTCCCAACCGAGACGTACGGGACGGCACGAACGGGATTCTGTAAAACATTACCAGCGAGGTGCTAGATGTGTTAGGTTAGATTACGTTATAGACGAATATAATGTTCCCACCGAGAAGTAGGGGCCGATACGCCAGGAATGTTGTAAAATACAACATCCGAGATGTCAGCCTGCCTTACGTTAGGATATATATCGCTGTAGCCGTTTATAATGTCCCAACCGAGACGTACGGGACGAAACGAACGGGATTCTGTAAAACATTACCAGCGAGGGGCTAGATAGGTTAGGTTAGGTTATGTTACGTTATAGACCTATATACTGTTCCCACCGAGAAGTAGAGGCCGATACGCCAGGAATGTTGTAGAATACTACATCCGAGATGATAGTCTGCCTTAGGATAGGATATATAACGCTACAGACGTATATAATATTCCAACCGAGATGTACGGGACGGCACGAAGGGGATTCTGTAAAACATTACCAGCGAGGGGCTAGATGGGTTAGGTTAGGATGTGATACGTTATAGACGTATATAATGTTCCCACCGAGAAGTAGGGGCCGAAACGCCAGGAATGTTGTAAAATACTACATCCGAGATGTTAGCCTGCCTTACGTTAGGATATATATCGCTGTAGACGTATATAATATTCCAACCGAGATGTGCGGGACGACAGGAACGGGATTCTGTAAAACATTACCAGAGAGGGGCTTGATGGGTTAGGTTAGGTTGTGATACGTTATAGACGTATATAATGTTCCCACCGAGAAGTAGGGGCCGATACGCCAGGAATGTTTTAAAATACTGCATCCGCGATTATAGCCTGCCTTAGGCTAGGATATATAACCCTATAGACGTATATAATATTCCAACCGAGATGTACGGGACGGCACGAACGGGATTCTGTAAAACATTACCAGCGAGGGCCTAGATGTGCTAGGTTAGATTACGTTATAGACGAATATAATGTTCCCACCGAGAAGTAGGGGCCGATACGCCAGGAATGTTGTAAAATACAACATCCGAGATGTCAGCCTGCCTTACGTTCCGATATATATCGCTGTAGCCGTTTATAATGTCCCAACCGAGACGTACGGGACGAAACGAACGGGATTCTGTAAAACATTACCAGCGAGGGGCTAGATAGGTTAGGTTAGGTTATGTTACGTTATAGACCTATATAATGTTCCCACCGAGAAGTAGAGGCGGATACGCCAGGAATGTTGTAAAATACTACATCCGAGATGTTAGCCTGCCTTACGTTAGGATATATATCGCTGTAGACGTATATAATATCCCAACCGAGATGTACGGGACGACAGGAACGGGATTCTGTAAAACATTATCAGCGAGGGGCTAGATGGGTTAGGTTAGGATGTAATACGCTATAGACGTATATAATGTTCCCACCGAGAACGGGGGCCGATACGCCAGGAATGTTGTAAAATACTACATGCGAAATGATAGCCTGCCTTAGGTTAGGATATATAACGCTATAGACGTATATAATATTCCAACCGAGATGTACGGGACGTCACGAACGAGGTTCTGTAAACCATTACCAGGGAGGGCCTAGATGTGTTAGGTTAGGTTATATTACGTTATAGACCTATATAATGTTCCCACCGAGAAGTAGGGGCCGATACGCCAGGAATGTTGTAGAATACTACATCCGAGATGATAGTCTGCCTTAGGTTAGGATATATAACACTACAGACGTATATAATATTCCAACCGAGATGTACGGGACGGCACGAAGGGGATTCTGTAAAACGTTACCAGCGAGGGGCTAGATGGGTTAGGTTATGATGTGATACGTTATAGACGTATATAATGTTCTCACCGAGAAGTAGGGGCCGAAACGCCAGGAATGTTGTAAAATACTACATCCGAGATGTTAGCCTGCCTTACGTTAGGATATATATCGCTGTAGACGTATATAATATTCCAACCGAGATGTGCGGGACGACAGGAACGGGATTCTGTAAAACATTACCAGAGAGGGGCTTGATGGGTTAGGTTAGGTTGTGATACGTTATAGACGTATATAATGTTCCCACCAAGAAGTAGGGGCCGATATGCCAGGAATGTTTTAATATACTGCATCCGAGATTATAGCCTGCCTTAGGCTAGGATATATAACCCTATAGACGTATATAATATTCCAACCGAGATGTACGGGACGGCACGAACGGGATTCTGTAAAACATTACCAGCGAGGGGCTAGATGTGCTAGGTTAGATTACGTTATAGACGAATATAATGTTCCCACCGAGAAGTAGGAGCCGATACGCCAGGAATGTTGTAAAATACTGCATCCGAGATGATGGCCTGCCTTAGGTTAGGATATATAACGCTACAGACGTATATAATATTCCAACCGATATGTACGGGACGGCACGAACGGGATTCTGTATAACATTACCAGCGAGGGGCTAGATGGGTTAGGTTAGGATGTGATACGTTATAGACGTATATAATGTTCCCACCGAGAAGTAGGGGCCGATACGCCAGGAATGTTGTAAAATACAACATCCGAGATGTCAGCCTGCCTTACGTTAGGATATATATCGCTGTAGACGTATATAATATTCCAACCGAGATGTGCGGGACGACAGGAACGGGATTCTGTAAAACATTACCAGAGAGGGGCTTGATGGGTTAGGTTAGGTTGTGATACGTTATAGACGTATATAATGTTCCCACCAAGAAGTAGGGGCCGATATGCCAGGAATGTTTTAAAATACTGCATCCGAGATTATAGCCTGCCTTAGGCTAGGATATATAACCCTATAGACGTATATAATATTCCAACCGAGATGTACGGGACGGCACGAACGGGATTCTGTAAAACATTACCAGCGAGGGGCTAGATGTGCTAGGTTAGATTACGTTATAGACGAATATAATGTTCCCACCGAGAAGTAGGAGCCGATACGCCAGGAATGTTGTAAAATACTGCATCCGAGATGATGGCCTGCCTTAGGTTAGGATATATAACGCTACAGACGTATATAATATTCCAACCGAGATGTACGGGACGGCACGAACGGGATTCTGTAAAACATTACCAGCGAGGGGCTAGATGGGTTAGGTTAGGATGTGATACGTTATAGACGTATATAATGTTCCCACCGAGAAGTAGGGGCCGATACACCAGGAATGTTGTAAAATACTACATCCGAGATGATAGCCTGCATTAGGTTAGGATATATAACGCTATAGACGTATATAATATTCCAACCGAGATGTACGGGACGTCACGAACGAGATTCTGTAAAACATTACCAGCCAGTGCCTAGATGTGTTAGGATAGGTTATATTACGTTATAGACGAATATAATGATCCCACCGAGAAGTAGGGGCCGATACGCCAGGAATGTTGTAAAATACAACATCCGAGATGTCAGCCTGCCTTACGATAGGATATATATCGCTGTAGACGTTTATAATGTCCCAACCGAGACATACTGGACGAAACGAACGGGATTCTGTAAAACATTACCAGCGAGGGGCTAGATAGGTTAGGTTAGGTTATGTTACGTTATAGACCTATATAATGTTCCCACCGAGAAGTAGGGGCCGATACCCCAGGAATGTTGTAGAATACTACATCCTAGATGATAGTCTGCCTTAGGTTAGGATATATAACGCTACAGACGTATATAATATTCCAACCGAGATGTACGGGACGGCACGAACGGGATTCTGTAAAACATTACCAGCGAGGGGCTAGATGGGTTAGGTTAGGATGTGATACGTTATAGACGTATATAATGTTCCCACCGAGAAGTAGGGGCCGATACGCCAGGAATGTTGTAAAATGCTACATCCGAGATGTTAGCCTGCATTAGGTTAGGATATATAACGCTATAGACGTATATAATATTCCAACCGAGATGTACGGGACGGCACGAACGGGATTCTGTAAAACATTACCAGCGAGGGGCTAGATGGGTTAGGTTAGGATGTGATACGTTATAGACGTATATAATGTTCCCACCGAGAAGTAGGGGCCGATACGCCAGGAATGTTGTAAAATACTACATCCGAGATGTTAGCCTGCCTTACGTTAGGATATATATCGCTGTAGACGTATATAATATTCCAACCGAGATGTACGGGACGGCACGAACGGGATTCTGTAAAACATTACCAGCGAGGGGCTAGATGTGTTAGGTTAGATTACGTTATAGACGAATATAATGTTCCCACCGCGAAGTAGGGGCCGATACGCCAGGAATGTTCTAAAATACAACATCCGAGATGTCAGCCTGCCTTACGTTAGGATATATATCGCTGTAGCCGTTTATAATGTCCCAACCGAGACGTACGGGACGAAACGAACGGGATTCTGTAAAACATTACCAGCGAGGGGCTAGATGGGTTAGGTTAGGATGTGATACGTTATAGACGTATATAATGTTCCCACCGAGAAGTAGGGGCCGAAACGCCAGGAATGTTGTAAAATACTACATCCGAGATGTCAGCCTGCCTTACGTTCGGATATATATCGCTGTAGCCGTTTATAATGTCCCAACTGAGACGTACGGGACGAAACGAACGGGATTCTGTAAAACATTACCAGCGAGGGGCTAGATAGGTTAGGTTAGGTTATGTTACGTTATAGACCTATATAATGTTCCCACCGAGAAGTAGAGGCCGATACGCCAGGAATGTTGTAGAATACTGCATCCGAGATGATAGCCTGCATTAGGTTAGGATATATAACGCTATAGACGTATATAATATTCCAACCGAGATGTACGGGACGGCACCAACGGGATTCTGTAAAACATTACCAGCGAGGGGCTAGATGTGTTAGGTTAGATTACGTTATAGACGAATATAATGTTCCCACCGAGAAGTAGCGGCCGATACGCCAGGAATGTTGTAAAATACAACTTCCGAGATGTTAGCCTGCCTTACGTTAGGATATATATCGCTGTAGACGTATATAATATTCCAACCGAGATGTGCGGGACGACAGGAACGGGATTCTGTAAAACATTACCAGAGAGGGGCTTGATGGGTTAGGTTAGGTTGTGATACGTTATAGACGTATATAATGTTCCCACCGAGAAGTAGGGGCCGATATGCCAGGAATGTTTTAAAATACTGCATCCGAGATTATAGCCTGCCTTAGGCTAGGATATATAACCCTATAGACGTATATAATATTCCAACCGACATGTACGGGACGGCACGAACGGGATACTGTAAAACATTACCAGCGAGGGGCTAGATGGATTAGATTAGGTTGTGATACGTTATAGACGTATATAATGTTCCCACCGAGAAGTAGGGGCCGATATGCCAGGAATGTTGTAAAATACTGCATCCGAGATGATAGCCTGCCTTAGGTTAGGATTTATAACGCTACAGACGTATATAATATTCCAACCGAGATGTACGGGACGGCACGAACGGGATTCTGTAAAACATTACCAGCGAGGGGCTAGATGGGTTAGGTTAGGATGTGATTCGTTATAGACGTATATAATGTTCCCACCGAGAAGTAGGGGCCGACACGCCAGGTATGTTGTAAAATACAACATCCGAGATGTCAGCCTGCCTTACGTTAGGATATATATCGCTGTAGACGTTTATAATGTCCCAACCGAGACGTACGGGACGAAACGAACGGGATTCTGTAAAACATTACCAGCGAGGGGCTAGATAGGTTAGGTTAGGTTATGTTACGTTATAGACCTATATAATGTTCCCACCGAGAAGTAGAGGCCGATACGCCAGGAATGTTGTAAAATACTACATCCGAGATGTTAGCCTGCCTTACGTTAGGATATATATCGCTGTAGACGTATATAATATTCCAACCGAGATGTACGGGACGGCACGAACGGGATTCTGTAAAACATTACCAGCGAGGGGCTAGATGTGTTAGGTTAGATTACGTTATAGACGAATATAATGTTCCCACCGCGAAGTAGGGGCCGATACGCCAGGAATGTTGTAAAATACAACATCCGAGATGTCAGCCTGCCTTACGTTAGGATATATATCGCTGTAGCCGTTTATAATGTCCCAACCGAGACGTACGGGACGAAACGAACGGGATTCTGTAAAACATTACCAGCGAGGGGCTAGATGGGTTAGGTTAGGATGTGATACGTTATAGACGTATATAATGTTCCCACCGAGAAGTAGGGGCCGAAACGCCAGGAATGTTGTAAAATACTACATCCGAGATTTCAGCCTGCCTTACGTTCGGATATATATCGCTGTAGCCGTTTATAATGTCCCAACCGAGACGTACGGGACGAAACGAACGGGATTCTGTAAAACATTACCAGCGAGGGGCTAGATAGGTTAGTTTAGGTTATGTTACGTTGTAGACCTATATAATGTTCCCACCGAGAAGTAGAGGCCGATACGCCAGGAATGTTGTAAAATACTACATCCGAGATGATAGCCTGCCTTACGTTAGAATATATATCGCTGTAGACGTATATAATATTCCAACCGAGATGTACGGGACGGCACGAACGGGATTCTGTAAAACATTACCAGCGAGGGGCTAGATGTGTTAGGTTAGATTACGTTATAGACGAATATAATGTTCCCACCGAGATGTAGGGGCCGATACGCCAGGAATGTTGTAAAATACAACATCCGAGATGTCAGCCTGCCTTACGTTAGTATATATATCGCTGTAGCCGTTTATAATGTCCCAACCGAGACGTACGGGACGAAACGAACGGGATTCTGTAAAACATTACCAGCGAGGGGCTAGATAGGTTAGGTTAGGTTATGTTACGTTATAGACCTATATAATGTTCCCACCGAGAAGTAGTGGCCGATGCGCCAGGAATGTTGTAAAATACTACATCCGAGATGTTAGCCTGCCTTACGTTAGGATATATATCGCTGTAGACGTATATAATATTCCAACCGAGATGTACGGGACGGCACGAACCGGATTCTGTAAAACATTACCAGCGAGGGGCTAGATGTGTTAGGTTAGATTACGTTATAGACGAATATAATGTTCCCACCGAGAAGTAGGGGCCGATACGCCAGGAATGTTGTAAAATACAACATCCGAGATGTCAGCCTGCCTTACGTTAGGATATATATCGCTGTAGCCGTTTATAATGTCCCAACCGAGACGCACGGGACGAAACGAACGGGATTCTGTAAAACATTACCAGCGAGGGGCTAGATAGGTTAGGTTAGGTTATGTTACGTTATAGACCTATATAATGTTCCCACCGAGAAGTAGAGGCCGATACGCCAGGAATGTTGTAAAATACTACATCCGAGATGTTAGCCTGCCTTACGTTAGGATATATATCGCTGTAGACGTATATAATATTCCAACCGAGATGTACGGGACGGCACGAACGGGATTCTGTAAAACATTACCAGCGAGGGGCTAGATGTGTTAGGTTAGATTACGTTATAGACGAATATAATGTTCCCACCGAGAAGTAGGGGCCGATACGCCAGGAATGTTGTAAAATACAACATCCGAGATGTCAGCCTGCCTTACGTTAGGATATATATCGCTGTAGCCGTTTATAATGTCCCAACCGAGACGCACGGGACGAAACGAACGGGATTCTGTAAAACATTACCAGCGAGGGGCTAGATAGGTTAGGTTAGGTTATGTTACGTTATAGACCTATATAATGTTCCCACCGAGAAGTAGAGGCCGATACGCCAGGAATGTTGTAAAATACTACATCCGAGATGTTAGCCTGCCTTACGTTAGGATATATATCGCTGTAGACGTATATAATATTCCAACCGAGATGTACGGGACGGCACGAACGGGATTCTGTAAAACATTACCAGCGAGGGGCTAGATGTGTTAGGTTAGATTACGTTATAGACGAATATAATGTTCCCACCGAGAAGTAGGGGCCGATACGCCAGGAATGTTGTAAAATACAACATCCGAGATGTCAGCCTGCCTTACGTTAGGATATATATCGCTGTAGCCGTTTATAATGTCCCAACCGAGACGTACGGGACGGCACGAACGGGATTCTGTAAAACATTACCAGCGAGGGGCTAGATGTGTTAGGTTAGATTACGTTATAGACGAATATAATGTTCCCACCGAGAAGTAGGGGCCGATACGCCGGGAATGTTGTAAAATACAACATCCGAGATGTCAGCCTGCCTTACGTTAGGATATATATCGCTGTAGCCGTTTATAATGTCCCAACCGAGACGTACGGGACGAAACGAACGGGATTCTGTAAAACATTACCAGCGAGGGGCTAGATAGGTTAGGTTAGGTTATGTTACGTTATAGACCTATATACTGTTCCCACCGAGAAGTAGAGGCCGATACGCCAGGAATGTTGTAGAATACTACATCCGAGATGATAGTCTGCCTTAGGATAGGATATATAACGCTACAGACGTATATATTATTCCAACCGAGATGTACGGGACGGCACGAAGGGGATTCTGTAAAACATTACCAGCGAGGGGCTAGATGGGTTAGGTTAGGATGTGATACGTTATAGACGTATATAATGTTCCCACCGAGAAGTAGGGGCCGAAACGCCAGGAATGTTGTAAAATACTACATCCGAGATGTTAGCCTGCCTTACGTTAGGATATATATCGCTGTAGACGTATATAATATTCCAACCGAGATGTGCGGGACGACAGGAACGGGATTCTGTAAAACATTACCAGAGAGGGGCTTGATGGGTTAGGTTAGGTTGTGATACGTTATAGACGTATATAATGTTCCCACCGAGAAGTAGGGGCCGATACGCCAGGAATGTTTTAAAATACTGCATCCGCGATTATAGCCTGCCTTAGGCTAGGATATATAACCCTATAGACGTATATAATATTCCAACCGAGATGTACGGGACGGCACGAACGGGATTCTGTAAAACATTACCAGCGAGGGCCTAGATGTGCTAGGTTAGATTACGTTATAGACGAATATAATGTTCCCACCGAGAAGTAGGGGCCGATACGCCAGGAATGTTGTAAAATACAACATCCGAGATGTCAGCCTGCCTTACGTTCCGATATATATCGCTGTAGCCGTTTATAATGTCCCAACCGAGACGTACGGGACGAAACGAACGGGATTCTGTAAAACATTACCAGCGAGGGGCTAGATAGGTTAGGTTAGGTTATGTTACGTTATAGACCTATATAATGTTCCCACCGAGAAGTAGAGGCCGATACGCCAGGAATGTTGTAAAATACTACATCCGAGATGTTAGCCTGCCTTACGTTAGGATATATATCGCTGTAGACGTATATAATATCCCAACCGAGATGTACGGGACGACAGGAACGGGATTCTGTAAAACATTATCAGCGAGGGGCTAGATGGGTTAGGTTAGGATGTAATACGCTATAGACGTATATAATGTTCCCACCGAGAACGGGGGCCGATACGCCAGGAATGTTGTAAAATACTACATGCGAAATGATAGCCTGCCTTAGGTTAGGATATATAACGCTATAGACGTATATAATATTCCAACCGAGATGTACGGGACGTCACGAACGAGGTTCTGTAAAACATTACCAGCGAGGGCCTAGATGTGTTAGGTTAGGTTATATTACGTTATAGACCTATATAATGTTCCCACCGAGAAGTAGGGGCCGATACGCCAGGAATGTTGTAGAATACTACATCCGAGATGATAGTCTGCCTTAGGTTAGGATATATAACACTACAGACGTATATAATATTCCAACCGAGATGTACGGGACGGCACGAAGGGGATTCTGTAAAACGTTACCAGCGAGGGGCTAGATGGGTTAGGTTATGATGTGATACGTTATAGACGTATATAATGTTCTCACCGAGAAGTAGGGGCCGAAACGCCAGGAATGTTGTAAAATACTACATCCGAGATGTTAGCCTGCCTTACGTTAGGATATATATCGCTGTAGACGTATATAATATTCCAACCGAGATGTGCGGGACGACAGGAACGGGATTCTGTAAAACATTACCAGAGAGGGGCTTGATGGGTTAGGTTAGGTTGTGATACGTTATAGACGTATATAATGTTCCCACCAAGAAGTAGGGGCCGATATGCCAGGAATGTTTTAATATACTGCATCCGAGATTATAGCCTGCCTTAGGCTAGGATATATAACCCTATAGACGTATATAATATTCCAACCGAGATGTACGGGACGGCACGAACGGGATTCTGTAAAACATTACCAGCGAGGGGCTAGATGTGCTAGGTTAGATTACGTTATAGACGAATATAATGTTCCCACCGAGAAGTAGGAGCCGATACGCCAGGAATGTTGTAAAATACTGCATCCGAGATGATGGCCTGCCTTAGGTTAGGATATATAACGCTACAGACGTATATAATATTCCAACCGATATGTACGGGACGGCACGAACGGGATTCTGTATAACATTACCAGCGAGGGGCTAGATGGGTTAGGTTAGGATGTGATACGTTATAGACGTATATAATGTTCCCACCGACAAGTAGGGGCCGATACGCCAGGAATGTTGTAAAATACAACATCCGAGATGTCAGCCTGCCTTACGTTAGGATATATATCGCTGTAGACGTATATAATATTCCAACCGAGATGTGCGGGACGACAGGAACGGGATTCTGTAAAACATTACCAGAGAGGGGCTTGATGGGTTAGGTTAGGTTGTGATACGTTATAGACGTATATAATGTTCCCACCAAGAAGTAGGGGCCGATATGCCAGGAATGTTTTAAAATACTGCATCCGAGATTATAGCCTGCCTTAGGCTAGGATATATAACCCTATAGACGTATATAATATTCCAACCGAGATGTACGGGACGGCACGAACGGGATTCTGTAAAACATTACCAGCGAGGGGCTAGATGTGCTAGGTTAGATTACGTTATAGACGAATATAATGTTCCCACCGAGAAGTAGGAGCCGATACGCCAGGAATGTTGTAAAATACTGCATCCGAGATGATGGCCTGCCTTAGGTTAGGATATATAACGCTACAGACGTATATAATATTCCAACCGATATGTACGGGACGGCACGAACGGGATTCTGTATAACATTACCAGCGAGGGGCTAGATGGGTTAGGTTAGGATGTGATACGTTATAGACGTATATAATGTTCCCACCGAGAAGTAGGGGCCGATACGCCAGGAATGTTGTAAAATACAACATCCGAGATGTCAGCCTGCCTTACGTTAGGATATATATCGCTGTAGACGTATATAATATTCCAACCGAGATGTGCGGGACGACAGGAACGGGATTCTGTAAAACATTACCAGAGAGGGGCTTGATGGGTTAGGTTAGGTTGTGATACGTTATAGACGTATATAATGTTCCCACCAAGAAGTAGGGGCCGATATGCCAGGAATGTTTTAAAATACTGCATCCGAGATTATAGCCTGCCTTAGGCTAGGATATATAACCCTATAGACGTATATAATATTCCAACCGAGATGTACGGGACGGCACGAACGGGATTCTGTAAAACATTACCAGCGAGGGGCTAGATGTGCTAGGTTAGATTACGTTATAGACGAATATAATGTTCCCACCGAGAAGTAGGAGCCGATACGCCAGGAATGTTGTAAAATACTGCATCCGAGATGATGGCCTGCCTTAGGTTAGGATATATAACGCTACAGACGTATATAATATTCCAACCGAGATGTACGGGACGGCACGAACGGGATTCTGTAAAACATTACCAGCGAGGGGCTAGATGGGTTAGGTTAGGATGTGATACGTTATAGACGTATATAATGTTCCCACCGAGAAATAGGGGCCGATACGCCAGGAATGTTGTAAAATACTACATCCGAGATGTTAGCCTGCCTTACGTTAGGATATATATCGCTGTAGACGTATATAATATTCCAACCGAGATGTACGGGACGACAGGAACGGGATTCTGTAAAACATTACCAGAGAGCGGCTAGACAGGTTAGTTTAGGTTATGTTACGTTATAGACCTATATAATGTTCCCACCGAGAAGTAGGGGCCGATACACCAGGAATGTTGTAAAATACTACATCCGAGATGATAGCCTGCATTAGGTTAGGATATATAACGCTATAGACGTATATAATATTCCAACCGAGATGTACGGGACGTCACGAACGAGATTCTGTAAAACATTACCAGCCAGTGCCTAGATGTGTTAGGATAGGTTATATTACGTTATAGACGAATATAATGATCCCACCGAGAAGTAGGGGCCGATACGCCAGGAATGTTGTAAAATACAACATCCGAGATGTCAGCCTGCCTTACGTTAGGATATATATCGCTGTAGACGTTTATAATGTCCCAACCGAGACGTACTGGACGAAACGAACGGGATTCTGTAAAACATTACCAGCGAGGGGCTAGATAGGTTAGGTTAGGTTATGTTACGTTATAGACCTATATAATGTTCCCACCGATAAGTAGAGGCCGATACGCCAGGAATGTTGTAAAATACTACATCCGAGATGTTAGCCTGCCTTACGTTAGGATATATATCGCTGTAGACGTATATAATATTCCAACCGAGATGTACGGGACGGCACGAACGGGATTCTGTAAAACATTACCAGCGAGGGGCTAGATGTGTTAGGTTAAATTACGTTATAGACGAATATAATGTTCCCACCGAGAAGTAGGGGCCGATACGGCAGGAATGTTATAAAATACAACATCCGAGATGTCAGCCTGCCTTACGTTAGGATATATATCGCTGTAGCCGTTTATAATGTCCCAACCGTGACGTACGGGACGAAACGAACGGGATTCTGTAAAACATTACCAGCGAGGGGCTAGATGGGTTAGGTTAGGATGTGATACGTTATAGACGTATATAATGTTCCCACCGAGAAGTAGGGGCCGATACGCCAGGAATGTTGTAAAATACTACATCCGAGATGATAGCCTGCATTAGGTTAGGATATATAACGCTATAGACGTATATAATATTCCAACCGAGATGTACGGGACGTCACGAACGAGATTCTGTAAAACATTACCAGCCAGTGCCTAGATGTGTTAGGATAGGTTATATTACGTTATAGACGAATATAATGATCCCACCGAGAAGTAGGGGCCGATACGCCAGGAATGTTGTAAAATACAACATCCGAGATGTCAGCCTGCCTTACGTTAGGATATATATCGCTGTAGACGTTTATAATGTCCCAACCGAGACGTACTGGACGAAACGAACGGGATTCTGTAAAACATTACCAGCGAGGGGCTAGATAGGTTAGGTTAGGTTATGTTACGTTATAGACCTATATAATGTTCCCACCGATAAGTAGAGGCCGATACGCCAGGAATGTTGTAAAATACTACATCCGAGATGTTAGCCTGCCTTACGTTAGGATATATATCGCTGTAGACGTATATAATATTCCAACCGAGATGTACGGGACGGCACGAACGGGATTCTGTAAAACATTACCAGCGAGGGGCTAGATGTGTTAGGTTAAATTACGTTATAGACGAATATAATGTTCCCACCGAGAAGTAGGGGCCGATACGCCAGGAACGTTGTAAAATACAACATCCGAGATGTCAGCCTGCCTTACGTTAGGATATATATCGCTGTAGCCGTTTATAATGTCCCAACCGTGACGTACGGGACGAAACGAACGGGATTCTGTAAAACATTACCAGCGAGGGGCTAGATAGGTTAGGTTAGGTTATGTTACGTTATAGACCTATATAATGTTCCCACCGAGAAGTAGGGGCCGAAACGCCAGGAATGTTGTAAAATACTACATCCGAGATGTCAGCCTGCCTTACGTTCGGATATATATCGCTGTAGCCGTTTATAATGTCCCAACCGAGACGTACGGGACGAAACGAACGGGATTCTGTAAAACATTACCAGCGAGGGGCTAGATAGGTTAGTTTAGGTTATGTTACGTTGTAGACCTATATAATGTTCCCACCGAGAAGTAGAGGCCGATACGCCAGGAATGTTGTAAAATACTACATCCGAGATGATAGCCTGCCTTACGTTAGAATATATATCGCTGTAGACGTATATAATATTCCAACCGAGATGTACGGGACGGCACGAACGGGATTCTGTAAAACATTACCAGCGAGGGGCTAGATGTGTTAGGTTAGATTACGTTATAGACGAATATAATGTTCCCACCGAGATGTAGGGGCCGATACGCCAGGAATGTTGTAAAATACAACATCCGAGATGTCAGCCTGCCTTACGTTAGTATATATATCGCTGTAGCCGTTTATAATGTCCCAACCGAGACGTACGGGACGAAACGAACGGGATTCTGTAAAACATTACCAGCGAGGGGCTAGATAGGTTAGGTTAGGTTATGTTACGTTATAGACCTATATAATGTTCCCACCGAGAAGTAGTGGCCGATGCGCCAGGAATGTTGTAAAATACTACATCCGAGATGTTAGCCTGCCTTACGTTAGGATATATATCGCTGTAGACGTATATAATATTCCAACCGAGATGTACGGGACGGCACGAACCGGATTCTGTAAAACATTACCAGCGAGGGGCTAGATGTGTTAGGTTAGATTACGTTATAGACGAATATAATGTTCCCACCGAGAAGTAGGGGCCGATACGCCAGGAATGTTGTAAAATACAACATCCGAGATGTCAGCCTGCCTTACGTTAGGATATATATCGCTGTAGCCGTTTATAATGTCCCAACCGAGACGCACGGGACGAAACGAACGGGATTCTGTAAAACATTACCAGCGAGGGGCTAGATAGGTTAGGTTAGGTTATGTTACGTTATAGACCTATATAATGTTCCCACCGAGAAGTAGAGGCCGATACGCCAGGAATGTTGTAAAATACTACATCCGAGATGTTAGCCTGCCTTACGTTAGGATATATATCGCTGTAGACGTATATAATATTCCAACCGAGATGTACGGGACGGCACGAACGGGATTCTGTAAAACATTACCAGCGAGGGGCTAGATGTGTTAGGTTAGATTACGTTATAGACGAATATAATGTTCCCACCGAGAAGTAGGGGCCGATACGCCAGGAATGTTGTAAAATACAACATCCGAGATGTCAGCCTGCCTTACGTTAGGATATATATCGCTGTAGCCGTTTATAATGTCCCAACCGAGACGTACGGGACGGCACGAACGGGATTCTGTAAAACATTACCAGCGAGGGGCTAGATGTGTTAGGTTAGATTACGTTATAGACGAATATAATGTTCCCACCGAGAAGTAGGGGCCGATACGCCAGGAATGTTGTAAAATACAACATCCGAGATGTCAGCCTGCCTTACGTTAGGATATATATCGCTGTAGCCGTTTATAATGTCCCAACCGAGACGTACGGGACGAAACGAACGGGATTCTGTAAAACATTACCAGCGAGGGGCTAGATAGGTTAGGTTAGGTTATGTTACGTTATAGACCTATATACTGTTCCCACCGAGAAGTAGAGGCCGATACGCCAGGAATGTTGTAGAATACTACATCCGAGATGATAGTCTGCCTTAGGATAGGATATATAACGCTACAGACGTATATAATATTCCAACCGAGATGTACGGGACGGCACGAAGGGGATTCTGTAAAACATTACCAGCGAGGGGCTAGATGGGTTAGGTTAGGATGTGATACGTTATAGACGTATATAATGTTCCCACCGAGAAGTAGGGGCCGAAACGCCAGGAATGTTGTAAAATACTACATCCGAGATGTTAGCCTGCCTTACGTTAGGATATATATCGCTGTAGACGTATATAATATTCCAACCGAGATGTGCGGGACGACAGGAACGGGATTCTGTAAAACATTACCAGAGAGGGGCTTGATGGGTTAGGTTAGGATGTGATACGTTATAGACGTATATAATGTTCCCACCGAGAAGTAGGGGCCGAAACGCCAGGAATGTTGTAAAATACTACATCCGAGATGTTAGCCTGCCTTACGTTAGGATATATATCGCTGTAGACGTATATAATATTCCAACCGAGATGTGCGGGACGACAGGAACGGGATTCTGTAAAACATTACCAGAGAGGGGCTTGATGGGTTAGGTTAGGTTGTGATACGTTATAGACGTATATAATGTTCCCACCGAGAAGTAGGGGCCGATACGCCAGGAATGTTTTAAAATACTGCATCCGCGATTATAGCCTGCCTTAGGCTAGGATATATAACCCTATAGACGTATATAATATTCCAACCGAGATGTACGGGACGGCACGAACGGGATTCTGTAAAACATTACCAGCGAGGGCCTAGATGTGCTAGGTTAGATTACGTTATAGACGAATATAATGTTCCCACCGAGAAGTAGGGGCCGATACGCCAGGAATGTTGTAAAATACAACATCCGAGATGTCAGCCTGCCTTACGTTCCGATATATATCGCTGTAGCCGTTTATAATGTCCCAACCGAGACGTACGGGACGAAACGAACGGGATTCTGTAAAACATTACCAGCGAGGGGCTAGATAGGTTAGGTTAGGTTATGTTACGTTATAGACCTATATAATGTTCCCACCGAGAAGTAGAGGCCGATACGCCAGGAATGTTGTAAAATACTACATCCGAGATGTTAGCCTGCCTTACGTTAGGATATATATCGCTGTAGACGTATATAATATCCCAACCGAGATGTACGGGACGACAGGAACGGGATTCTGTAAAACATTATCAGCGAGGGGCTAGATGGGTTAGGTTAGGATGTAATACGCTATAGACGTATATAATGTTCCCACCGAGAACGGGGGCCGATACGCCAGGAATGTTGTAAAATACTACATGCGAAATGATAGCCTGCCTTAGGTTAGGATATATAACGCTATAGACGTATATAATATTCCAACCGAGATGTACGGGACGTCACGAACGAGGTTCTGTAAAACATTACCAGCGAGGGCCTAGATGTGTTAGGTTAGGTTATATTACGTTATAGACCTATATAATGTTCCCACCGAGAAGTAGGGGCCGATACGCCAGGAATGTTGTAGAATACTACATCCGAGATGATAGTCTGCCTTAGGTTAGGATATATAACACTACAGACGTATATAATATTCCAACCGAGATGTACGGGACGGCACGAAGGGGATTCTGTAAAACGTTACCAGCGAGGGGCTAGATGGGTTAGGTTATGATGTGATACGTTATAGACGTATATAATGTTCTCACCGAGAAGTAGGGGCCGAAACGCCAGGAATGTTGTAAAATACTACATCCGAGATGTTAGCCTGCCTTACGTTAGGATATATATCGCTGTAGACGTATATAATATTCCAACCGAGATGTGCGGGACGACAGGAACGGGATTCTGTAAAACATTACCAGAGAGGGGCTTGATGGGTTAGGTTAGGTTGTGATACGTTATAGACGTATATAATGTTCCCACCAAGAAGTAGGGGCCGATATGCCAGGAATGTTTTAATATACTGCATCCGAGATTATAGCCTGCCTTAGGCTAGGATATATAACCCTATAGACGTATATAATATTCCAACCGAGATGTACGGGACGGCACGAACGGGATTCTGTAAAACATTACCAGCGAGGGGCTAGATGTGCTAGGTTAGATTACGTTATAGACGAATATAATGTTCCCACCGAGAAGTAGGAGCCGATACGCCAGGAATGTTGTAAAATACTGCATCCGAGATGATGGCCTGCCTTAGGTTAGGATATATAACGCTACAGACGTATATAATATTCCAACCGATATGTACGGGACGGCACGAACGGGATTCTGTATAACATTACCAGCGAGGGGCTAGATGGGTTAGGTTAGGATGTGATACGTTATAGACGTATATAATGTTCCCACCGACAAGTAGGGGCCGATACGCCAGGAATGTTGTAAAATACAACATCCGAGATGTCAGCCTGCCTTACGTTAGGATATATATCGCTGTAGACGTATATAATATTCCAACCGAGATGTGCGGGACGACAGGAACGGGATTCTGTAAAACATTACCAGAGAGGGGCTTGATGGGTTAGGTTAGGTTGTGATACGTTATAGACGTATATAATGTTCCCACCAAGAAGTAGGGGCCGATATGCCAGGAATGTTTTAAAATACTGCATCCGAGATTATAGCCTGCCTTAGGCTAGGATATATAACCCTATAGACGTATATAATATTCCAACCGAGATGTACGGGACGGCACGAACGGGATTCTGTAAAACATTACCAGCGAGGGGCTAGATGTGCTAGGTTAGATTACGTTATAGACGAATATAATGTTCCCACCGAGAAGTAGGAGCCGATACGCCAGGAATGTTGTAAAATACTGCATCCGAGATGATGGCCTGCCTTAGGTTAGGATATATAACGCTACAGACGTATATAATATTCCAACCGATATGTACGGGACGGCACGAACGGGATTCTGTATAACATTACCAGCGAGGGGCTAGATGGGTTAGGTTAGGATGTGATACGTTATAGACGTATATAATGTTCCCACCGAGAAGTAGGGGCCGATACGCCAGGAATGTTGTAAAATACAACATCCGAGATGTCAGCCTGCCTTACGTTAGGATATATATCGCTGTAGACGTATATAATATTCCAACCGAGATGTGCGGGACGACAGGAACGGGATTCTGTAAAACATTACCAGAGAGGGGCTTGATGGGTTAGGTTAGGTTGTGATACGTTATAGACGTATATAATGTTCCCACCAAGAAGTAGGGGCCGATATGCCAGGAATGTTTTAAAATACTGCATCCGAGATTATAGCCTGCCTTAGGCTAGGATATATAACCCTATAGACGTATATAATATTCCAACCGAGATGTACGGGACGGCACGAACGGGATTCTGTAAAACATTACCAGCGAGGGGCTAGATGTGCTAGGTTAGATTACGTTATAGACGAATATAATGTTCCCACCGAGAAGTAGGAGCCGATACGCCAGGAATGTTGTAAAATACTGCATCCGAGATGATGGCCTGCCTTAGGTTAGGATATATAACGCTACAGACGTATATAATATTCCAACCGAGATGTACGGGACGGCACGAACGGGATTCTGTAAAACATTACCAGCGAGGGGCTAGATGGGTTAGGTTAGGATGTGATACGTTATAGACGTATATAATGTTCCCACCGAGAAATAGGGGCCGATACGCCAGGAATGTTGTAAAATACTACATCCGAGATGTTAGCCTGCCTTACGTTAGGATATATATCGCTGTAGACGTATATAATATTCCAACCGAGATGTACGGGACGACAGGAACGGGATTCTGTAAAACATTACCAGAGAGCGGCTAGACAGGTTAGTTTAGGTTATGTTACGTTATAGACCTATATAATGTTCCCACCGAGAAGTAGGGGCCGATACACCAGGAATGTTGTAAAATACTACATCCGAGATGATAGCCTGCATTAGGTTAGGATATATAACGCTATAGACGTATATAATATTCCAACCGAGATGTACGGGACGTCACGAACGAGATTCTGTAAAACATTACCAGCCAGTGCCTAGATGTGTTAGGATAGGTTATATTACGTTATAGACGAATATAATGATCCCACCGAGAAGTAGGGGCCGATACGCCAGGAATGTTGTAAAATACAACATCCGAGATGTCAGCCTGCCTTACGTTAGGATATATATCGCTGTAGACGTTTATAATGTCCCAACCGAGACGTACTGGACGAAACGAACGGGATTCTGTAAAACATTACCAGCGAGGGGCTAGATAGGTTAGGTTAGGTTATGTTACGTTATAGACCTATATAATGTTCCCACCGATAAGTAGAGGCCGATACGCCAGGAATGTTGTAAAATACTACATCCGAGATGTTAGCCTGCCTTACGTTAGGATATATATCGCTGTAGACGTATATAATATTCCAACCGAGATGTACGGGACGGCACGAACGGGATTCTGTAAAACATTACCAGCGAGGGGCTAGATGTGTTAGGTTAAATTACGTTATAGACGAATATAATGTTCCCACCGAGA
The DNA here is from genome assembly GCA_963969225.1 of Xylocopa violacea. NCBI lineage: Eukaryota > Metazoa > Arthropoda > Insecta > Hymenoptera > Apidae > Xylocopa > Xylocopa violacea. The sequence continues at coordinate 1,534,216 of CAXAJV010000015.1, forward strand.
AGTAGGGGCCGATACGGCAGGAATGTTATAAAATACAACATCCGAGATGTCAGCCTGCCTTACGTTAGGATATATATCGCTGTAGCCGTTTATAATGTCCCAACCGTGACGTACGGGACGAAACGAACGGGATTCTGTAAAACATTACCAGCGAGGGGCTAGATGGGTTAGGTTAGGATGTGATACGTTATAGACGTATATAATGTTCCCACCGAGAAGTAGGGGCCGATACGCCAGGAATGTTGTAAAATACTACATCCGAGATGATAGCCTGCATTAGGTTAGGATATATAACGCTATAGACGTATATAATATTCCAACCGAGATGTACGGGACGTCACGAACGAGATTCTGTAAAACATTACCAGCCAGTGCCTAGATGTGTTAGGATAGGTTATATTACGTTATAGACGAATATAATGATCCCACCGAGAAGTAGGGGCCGATACGCCAGGAATGTTGTAAAATACAACATCCGAGATGTCAGCCTGCCTTACGTTAGGATATATATCGCTGTAGACGTTTATAATGTCCCAACCGAGACGTACTGGACGAAACGAACGGGATTCTGTAAAACATTACCAGCGAGGGGCTAGATAGGTTAGGTTAGGTTATGTTACGTTATAGACCTATATAATGTTCCCACCGATAAGTAGAGGCCGATACGCCAGGAATGTTGTAAAATACTACATCCGAGATGTTAGCCTGCCTTACGTTAGGATATATATCGCTGTAGACGTATATAATATTCCAACCGAGATGTACGGGACGGCACGAACGGGATTCTGTAAAACATTACCAGCGAGGGGCTAGATGTGTTAGGTTAAATTACGTTATAGACGAATATAATGTTCCCACCGAGAAGTAGGGGCCGATACGCCAGGAACGTTGTAAAATACAACATCCGAGATGTCAGCCTGCCTTACGTTAGGATATATATCGCTGTAGCCGTTTATAATGTCCCAACCGTGACGTACGGGACGAAACGAACGGGATTCTGTAAAACATTACCAGCGAGGGGCTAGATAGGTTAGGTTAGGTTATGTTACGTTATAGACCTATATAATGTTCCCACCGAGAAGTAGGGGCCGAAACGCCAGGAATGTTGTAAAATACTACATCCGAGATGTCAGCCTGCCTTACGTTCGGATATATATCGCTGTAGCCGTTTATAATGTCCCAACCGAGACGTACGGGACGAAACGAACGGGATTCTGTAAAACATTACCAGCGAGGGGCTAGATAGGTTAGTTTAGGTTATGTTACGTTGTAGACCTATATAATGTTCCCACCGAGAAGTAGAGGCCGATACGCCAGGAATGTTGTAAAATACTACATCCGAGATGATAGCCTGCCTTACGTTAGAATATATATCGCTGTAGACGTATATAATATTCCAACCGAGATGTACGGGACGGCACGAACGGGATTCTGTAAAACATTACCAGCGAGGGGCTAGATGTGTTAGGTTAGATTACGTTATAGACGAATATAATGTTCCCACCGAGATGTAGGGGCCGATACGCCAGGAATGTTGTAAAATACAACATCCGAGATGTCAGCCTGCCTTACGTTAGTATATATATCGCTGTAGCCGTTTATAATGTCCCAACCGAGACGTACGGGACGAAACGAACGGGATTCTGTAAAACATTACCAGCGAGGGGCTAGATAGGTTAGGTTAGGTTATGTTACGTTATAGACCTATATAATGTTCCCACCGAGAAGTAGTGGCCGATGCGCCAGGAATGTTGTAAAATACTACATCCGAGATGTTAGCCTGCCTTACGTTAGGATATATATCGCTGTAGACGTATATAATATTCCAACCGAGATGTACGGGACGGCACGAACCGGATTCTGTAAAACATTACCAGCGAGGGGCTAGATGTGTTAGGTTAGATTACGTTATAGACGAATATAATGTTCCCACCGAGAAGTAGGGGCCGATACGCCAGGAATGTTGTAAAATACAACATCCGAGATGTCAGCCTGCCTTACGTTAGGATATATATCGCTGTAGCCGTTTATAATGTCCCAACCGAGACGCACGGGACGAAACGAACGGGATTCTGTAAAACATTACCAGCGAGGGGCTAGATAGGTTAGGTTAGGTTATGTTACGTTATAGACCTATATAATGTTCCCACCGAGAAGTAGAGGCCGATACGCCAGGAATGTTGTAAAATACTACATCCGAGATGTTAGCCTGCCTTACGTTAGGATATATATCGCTGTAGACGTATATAATATTCCAACCGAGATGTACGGGACGGCACGAACGGGATTCTGTAAAACATTACCAGCGAGGGGCTAGATGTGTTAGGTTAGATTACGTTATAGACGAATATAATGTTCCCACCGAGAAGTAGGGGCCGATACGCCAGGAATGTTGTAAAATACAACATCCGAGATGTCAGCCTGCCTTACGTTAGGATATATATCGCTGTAGCCGTTTATAATGTCCCAACCGAGACGTACGGGACGGCACGAACGGGATTCTGTAAAACATTACCAGCGAGGGGCTAGATGTGTTAGGTTAGATTACGTTATAGACGAATATAATGTTCCCACCGAGAAGTAGGGGCCGATACGCCAGGAATGTTGTAAAATACAACATCCGAGATGTCAGCCTGCCTTACGTTAGGATATATATCGCTGTAGCCGTTTATAATGTCCCAACCGAGACGTACGGGACGAAACGAACGGGATTCTGTAAAACATTACCAGCGAGGGGCTAGATAGGTTAGGTTAGGTTATGTTACGTTATAGACCTATATACTGTTCCCACCGAGAAGTAGAGGCCGATACGCCAGGAATGTTGTAGAATACTACATCCGAGATGATAGTCTGCCTTAGGATAGGATATATAACGCTACAGACGTATATAATATTCCAACCGAGATGTACGGGACGGCACGAAGGGGATTCTGTAAAACATTACCAGCGAGGGGCTAGATGGGTTAGGTTAGGATGTGATACGTTATAGACGTATATAATGTTCCCACCGAGAAGTAGGGGCCGAAACGCCAGGAATGTTGTAAAATACTACATCCGAGATGTTAGCCTGCCTTACGTTAGGATATATATCGCTGTAGACGTATATAATATTCCAACCGAGATGTGCGGGACGACAGGAACGGGATTCTGTAAAACATTACCAGAGAGGGGCTTGATGGGTTAGGTTAGGTTGTGATACGTTATAGACGTATATAATGTTCCCACCGAGAAGTAGGGGCCGATACGCCAGGAATGTTTTAAAATACTGCATCCGCGATTATAGCCTGCCTTAGGCTAGGATATATAACCCTATAGACGTATATAATATTCCAACCGAGATGTACGGGACGGCACGAACGGGATTCTGTAAAACATTACCAGCGAGGGCCTAGATGTGCTAGGTTAGATTACGTTATAGACGAATATAATGTTCCCACCGAGAAGTAGGGGCCGATACGCCAGGAATGTTGTAAAATACAACATCCGAGATGTCAGCCTGCCTTACGTTCCGATATATATCGCTGTAGCCGTTTATAATGTCCCAACCGAGACGTACGGGACGAAACGAACGGGATTCTGTAAAACATTACCAGCGAGGGGCTAGATAGGTTAGGTTAGGTTATGTTACGTTATAGACCTATATAATGTTCCCACCGAGAAGTAGAGGCGGATACGCCAGGAATGTTGTAAAATACTACATCCGAGATGTTAGCCTGCCTTACGTTAGGATATATATCGCTGTAGACGTATATAATATCCCAACCGAGATGTACGGGACGACAGGAACGGGATTCTGTAAAACATTATCAGCGAGGGGCTAGATGGGTTAGGTTAGGATGTAATACGCTATAGACGTATATAATGTTCCCACCGAGAACGGGGGCCGATACGCCAGGAATGTTGTAAAATACTACATGCGAAATGATAGCCTGCCTTAGGTTAGGATATATAACGCTATAGACGTATATAATATTCCAACCGAGATGTACGGGACGTCACGAACGAGGTTCTGTAAACCATTACCAGCGAGGGCCTAGATGTGTTAGGTTAGGTTATATTACGTTATAGACCTATATAATGTTCCCACCGAGAAGTAGGGGCCGATACGCCAGGAATGTTGTAGAATACTACATCCGAGATGATAGTCTGCCTTAGGTTAGGATATATAACACTACAGACGTATATAATATTCCAACCGAGATGTACGGGACGGCACGAAGGGGTTTCTGTAAAACGTTACCAGCGAGGGGCTAGATGGGTTAGGTTATGATGTGATACGTTATAGACGTATATAATGTTCTCACCGAGAAGTAGGGGCCGAAACGCCAGGAATGTTGTAAAATACTACATCCGAGATGTTAGCCTGCCTTACGTTAGGATATATATCGCTGTAGACGTATATAATATTCCAACCGAGATGTGCGGGACGACAGGAACGGGATTCTGTAAAACATTACCAGAGAGGGGCTTGATGGGTTAGGTTAGGTTGTGATACGTTATAGACGTATATAATGTTCCCACCAAGAAGTAGGGGCCGATATGCCAGGAATGTTTTAATATACTGCATCCGAGATTATAGCCTGCCTTAGGCTAGGATATATAACCCTATAGACGTATATAATATTCCAACCGAGATGTACGGGACGGCACGAACGGGATTCTGTAAAACATTACCAGCGAGGGGCTAGATGTGCTAGGTTAGATTACGTTATAGACGAATATAATGTTCCCACCGAGAAGTAGGAGCCGATACGCCAGGAATGTTGTAAAATACTGCATCCGAGATGATGGCCTGCCTTAGGTTAGGATATATAACGCTACAGACGTATATAATATTCCAACCGATATGTACGGGACGGCACGAACGGGATTCTGTATAACATTACCAGCGAGGGGCTAGATGGGTTAGGTTAGGATGTGATATGTTATAGACGTATATAATGTTCCCACCGAGAAGTAGGGGCCGATACGCCAGGAATGTTGTAAAATACAACATCCGAGATGTCAGCCTGCCTTACGTTAGGATATATATCGCTGTAGACGTATATAATATTCCAACCGAGATGTGCGGGACGACAGGAACGGGATTCTGTAAAACATTACCAGAGAGGGGCTTGATGGGTTAGGTTAGGTTGTGATACGTTATAGACGTATATAATGTTCCCACCAAGAAGTAGGGGCCGATATGCCAGGAATGTTTTAAAATACTGCATCCGAGATTATAGCCTGCCTTAGGCTAGGATATATAACCCTATAGACGTATATAATATTCCAACCGAGATGTACGGGACGGCACGAACGGGATTCTGTAAAACATTACCAGCGAGGGGCTAGATGTGCTAGGTTAGATTACGTTATAGACGAATATAATGTTCCCACCGAGAAGTAGGAGCCGATACGCCAGGAATGTTGTAAAATACTGCATCCGAGATGATGGCCTGCCTTAGGTTAGGATATATAACGCTACAGACGTATATAATATTCCAACCGAGATGTACGGGACGGCACGAACGGGATTCTGTAAAACATTACCAGCGAGGGGCTAGATGGGTTAGGTTAGGATGTGATACGTTATAGACGTATATAATGTTCCCACCGAGAAATAGGGGCCGATACGCCAGGAATGTTGTAAAATACTACATCCGAGATGTTAGCCTGCCTTACGTTAGGATATATATCGCTGTAGACGTATATAATATTCCAACCGAGATGTACGGGACGACAGGAACGGGATTCTGTAAAACATTACCAGAGAGGGGCTAGACAGGTTAGTTTAGGTTATGTTACGTTATAGACCTATATAATGTTCCCACCGAGAAGTAGGGGCCGATACACCAGGAATGTTGTAAAATACTACATCCGAGATGATAGCCTGCATTAGGTTAGGATATATAACGCTATAGACGTATATAATATTCCAACCGAGATGTACGGGACGTCACGAACGAGATTCTGTAAAACATTACCAGCCAGTGCCTAGATGTGTTAGGATAGGTTATATTACGTTATAGACGAATATAATGATCCCACCGAGAAGTAGGGGCCGATACGCCAGGAATGTTGTAAAATACAACATCCGAGATGTCAGCCTGCCTTACGATAGGATATATATCGCTGTAGACGTTTATAATGTCCCAACCGAGACATACTGGACGAAACGAACGGGATTCTGTAAAACATTACCAGCGAGGGGCTAGATAGGTTAGGTTAGGTTATGTTACGTTATAGACCTATATAATGTTCCCACCGAGAAGTAGGGGCCGATACCCCAGGAATGTTGTAGAATACTACATCCTAGATGATAGTCTGCCTTAGGTTAGGATATATAACGCTACAGACGTATATAATATTCCAACCGAGATGTACGGGACGGCACGAACGGGATTCTGTAAAACATTACCAGCGAGGGGCTAGATGGGTTAGGTTAGGATGTGATACGTTATAGACGTATATAATGTTCCCACCGAGAAGTAGGGGCCGATACGCCAGGAATGTTGTAAAATGCTACATCCGAGATGTTAGCCTGCATTAGGTTAGGATATATAACGCTATAGACGTATATAATATTCCAACCGAGATGTACGGGACGGCACGAACGGGATTCTGTAAAACATTACCAGCGAGGGGCTAGATGGGTTAGGTTAGGATGTGATACGTTATAGACGTATATAATGTTCCCACCGAGAAGTAGGGGCCGATACGCCAGGAATGTTGTAAAATACTACATCCGAGATGTTAGCCTGCCTTACGTTAGGATATATATCGCTGTAGACGTATATAATATTCCAACCGAGATGTACGGGACGGCACGAACGGGATTCTGTAAAACATTACCAGCGAGGGGCTAGATGTGTTAGGTTAGATTACGTTATAGACGAATATAATGTTCCCACCGAGAAGTAGGGGCCGATACGCCAGGAATGTTGTAAAATACAACATCCGAGATGTCAGCCTGCCTTACGTTCCGATATATATCGCTGTAGCCGTTTATAATGTCCCAACCGAGACGTACGGGACGAAACGAACGGGATTCTGTAAAACATTACCAGCGAGGGGCTAGATAGGTTAGGTTAGGTTATGTTACGTTATAGACCTATATAATGTTCCCACCGAGAAGTAGAGGCGGATACGCCAGGAATGTTGTAAAATACTACATCCGAGATGTTAGCCTGCCTTACGTTAGGATATATATCGCTGTAGACGTATATAATATCCCAACCGAGATGTACGGGACGACAGGAACGGGATTCTGTAAAACATTATCAGCGAGGGGCTAGATGGGTTAGGTTAGGATGTAATACGCTATAGACGTATATAATGTTCCCACCGAGAACGGGGGCCGATACGCCAGGAATGTTGTAAAATACTACATGCGAAATGATAGCCTGCCTTAGGTTAGGATATATAACGCTATAGACGTATATAATATTCCAACCGAGATGTACGGGACGTCACGAACGAGGTTCTGTAAACCATTACCAGCGAGGGCCTAGATGTGTTAGGTTAGGTTATATTACGTTATAGACCTATATAATGTTCCCACCGAGAAGTAGGGGCCGATACGCCAGGAATGTTGTAGAATACTACATCCGAGATGATAGTCTGCCTTAGGTTAGGATATATAACACTACAGACGTATATAATATTCCAACCGAGATGTACGGGACGGCACGAAGGGGTTTCTGTAAAACGTTACCAGCGAGGGGCTAGATGGGTTAGGTTATGATGTGATACGTTATAGACGTATATAATGTTCTCACCGAGAAGTAGGGGCCGAAACGCCAGGAATGTTGTAAAATACTACATCCGAGATGTTAGCCTGCCTTACGTTAGGATATATATCGCTGTAGACGTATATAATATTCCAACCGAGATGTGCGGGACGACAGGAACGGGATTCTGTAAAACATTACCAGAGAGGGGCTTGATGGGTTAGGTTAGGTTGTGATACGTTATAGACGTATATAATGTTCCCACCAAGAAGTAGGGGCCGATATGCCAGGAATGTTTTAATATACTGCATCCGAGATTATAGCCTGCCTTAGGCTAGGATATATAACCCTATAGACGTATATAATATTCCAACCGAGATGTACGGGACGGCACGAACGGGATTCTGTAAAACATTACCAGCGAGGGGCTAGATGTGCTAGGTTAGATTACGTTATAGACGAATATAATGTTCCCACCGAGAAGTAGGAGCCGATACGCCAGGAATGTTGTAAAATACTGCATCCGAGATGATGGCCTGCCTTAGGTTAGGATATATAACGCTACAGACGTATATAATATTCCAACCGATATGTACGGGACGGCACGAACGGGATTCTGTATAACATTACCAGCGAGGGGCTAGATGGGTTAGGTTAGGATGTGATATGTTATAGACGTATATAATGTTCCCACCGAGAAGTAGGGGCCGATACGCCAGGAATGTTGTAAAATACAACATCCGAGATGTCAGCCTGCCTTACGTTAGGATATATATCGCTGTAGACGTATATAATATTCCAACCGAGATGTGCGGGACGACAGGAACGGGATTCTGTAAAACATTACCAGAGAGGGGCTTGATGGGTTAGGTTAGGTTGTGATACGTTATAGACGTATATAATGTTCCCACCAAGAAGTAGGGGCCGATATGCCAGGAATGTTTTAAAATACTGCATCCGAGATTATAGCCTGCCTTAGGCTAGGATATATAACCCTATAGACGTATATAATATTCCAACCGAGATGTACGGGACGGCACGAACGGGATTCTGTAAAACATTACCAGCGAGGGGCTAGATGTGCTAGGTTAGATTACGTTATAGACGAATATAATGTTCCCACCGAGAAGTAGGAGCCGATACGCCAGGAATGTTGTAAAATACTGCATCCGAGATGATGGCCTGCCTTAGGTTAGGATATATAACGCTACAGACGTATATAATATTCCAACCGAGATGTACGGGACGGCACGAACGGGATTCTGTAAAACATTACCAGCGAGGGGCTAGATGGGTTAGGTTAGGATGTGATACGTTATAGACGTATATAATGTTCCCACCGAGAAATAGGGGCCGATACGCCAGGAATGTTGTAAAATACTACATCCGAGATGTTAGCCTGCCTTACGTTAGGATATATATCGCTGTAGACGTATATAATATTCCAACCGAGATGTACGGGACGACAGGAACGGGATTCTGTAAAACATTACCAGAGAGGGGCTAGACAGGTTAGTTTAGGTTATGTTACGTTATAGACCTATATAATGTTCCCACCGAGAAGTAGGGGCCGATACACCAGGAATGTTGTAAAATACTACATCCGAGATGATAGCCTGCATTAGGTTAGGATATATAACGCTATAGACGTATATAATATTCCAACCGAGATGTACGGGACGTCACGAACGAGATTCTGTAAAACATTACCAGCCAGTGCCTAGATGTGTTAGGATAGGTTATATTACGTTATAGACGAATATAATGATCCCACCGAGAAGTAGGGGCCGATACGCCAGGAATGTTGTAAAATACAACATCCGAGATGTCAGCCTGCCTTACGATAGGATATATATCGCTGTAGACGTTTATAATGTCCCAACCGAGACATACTGGACGAAACGAACGGGATTCTGTAAAACATTACCAGCGAGGGGCTAGATAGGTTAGGTTAGGTTATGTTACGTTATAGACCTATATAATGTTCCCACCGAGAAGTAGGGGCCGATACCCCAGGAATGTTGTAGAATACTACATCCTAGATGATAGTCTGCCTTAGGTTAGGATATATAACGCTACAGACGTATATAATATTCCAACCGAGATGTACGGGACGGCACGAACGGGATTCTGTAAAACATTACCAGCGAGGGGCTAGATGGGTTAGGTTAGGATGTGATACGTTATAGACGTATATAATGTTCCCACCGAGAAGTAGGGGCCGATACGCCAGGAATGTTGTAAAATGCTACATCCGAGATGTTAGCCTGCATTAGGTTAGGATATATAACGCTATAGACGTATATAATATTCCAACCGAGATGTACGGGACGGCACGAACGGGATTCTGTAAAACATTACCAGCGAGGGGCTAGATGGGTTAGGTTAGGATGTGATACGTTATAGACGTATATAATGTTCCCACCGAGAAGTAGGGGCCGATACGCCAGGAATGTTGTAAAATACTACATCCGAGATGTTAGCCTGCCTTACGTTAGGATATATATCGCTGTAGACGTATATAATATTCCAACCGAGATGTACGGGACGGCACGAACGGGATTCTGTAAAACATTACCAGCGAGGGGCTAGATGTGTTAGGTTAGATTACGTTATAGACGAATATAATGTTCCCACCGCGAAGTAGGGGCCGATACGCCAGGAATGTTGTAAAATACAACATCCGAGATGTCAGCCTGCCTTACGTTAGGATATATATCGCTGTAGCCGTTTATAATGTCCCAACCGAGACGTACGGGACGAAACGAACGGGATTCTGTAAAACATTACCAGCGAGGGGCTAGATGGGTTAGGTTAGGATGTGATACGTTATAGACGTATATAATGTTCCCACCGAGAAGTAGGGGCCGAAACGCCAGGAATGTTGTAAAATACTACATCCGAGATGTCAGCCTGCCTTACGTTCGGATATATATCGCTGTAGCCGTTTATAATGTCCCAACTGAGACGTACGGGACGAAACGAACGGGATTCTGTAAAACATTACCAGCGAGGGGCTAGATAGGTTAGGTTAGGTTATGTTACGTTATAGACCTATATAATGTTCCCACCGAGAAGTAGAGGCCGATACGCCAGGAATGTTGTAGAATACTGCATCCGAGATGATAGCCTGCATTAGGTTAGGATATATAACGCTATAGACGTATATAATATTCCAACCGAGATGTACGGGACGGCACCAACGGGATTCTGTAAAACATTACCAGCGAGGGGCTAGATGTGTTAGGTTAGATTACGTTATAGACGAATATAATGTTCCCACCGAGAAGTAGCGGCCGATACGCCAGGAATGTTGTAAAATACAACATCCGAGATGTTAGCCTGCCTTACGTTAGGATATATATCGCTGTAGACGTATATAATATTCCAACCGAGATGTGCGGGACGACAGGAACGGGATTCTGTAAAACATTACCAGAGAGGGGCTTGATGGGTTAGGTTAGGTTGTGATACGTTATAGACGTATATAATGTTCCCACCGAGAAGTAGGGGCCGATATGCCAGGAATGTTTTAAAATACTGCATCCGAGATTATAGCCTGCCTTAGGCTAGGATATATAACCCTATAGACGTATATAATATTCCAACCGACATGTACGGGACGGCACGAACGGGATACTGTAAAACATTACCAGCGAGGGGCTAGATGGATTAGATTAGGTTGTGATACGTTATAGACGTATATAATGTTCCCACCGAGAAGTAGGGGCCGATATGCCAGGAATGTTGTAAAATACTGCATCCGAGATGATAGCCTGCCTTAGGTTAGGATTTATAACGCTACAGACGTATATAATATTCCAACCGAGATGTACGGGACGGCACGAACGGGATTCTGTAAAACATTACCAGCGAGGGGCTAGATGGGTTAGGTTAGGATGTGATTCGTTATAGACGTATATAATGTTCCCACCGAGAAGTAGGGGCCGACACGCCAGGTATGTTGTAAAATACAACATCCGAGATGTCAGCCTGCCTTACGTTAGGATATATATCGCTGTAGACGTTTATAATGTCCCAACCGAGACGTACGGGACGAAACGAACGGGATTCTGTAAAACATTACCAGCGAGGGGCTAGATAGGTTAGGTTAGGTTATGTTACGTTATAGACCTATATAATGTTCCCACCGAGAAGTAGAGGCCGATACGCCAGGAATGTTGTAAAATACTACATCCGAGATGTTAGCCTGCCTTACGTTAGGATATATATCGCTGTAGACGTATATAATATTCCAACCGAGATGTACGGGACGGCACGAACGGGATTCTGTAAAACATTACCAGCGAGGGGCTAGATGTGTTAGGTTAGATTACGTTATAGACGAATATAATGTTCCCACCGCGAAGTAGGGGCCGATACGCCAGGAATGTTGTAAAATACAACATCCGAGATGTCAGCCTGCCTTACGTTAGGATATATATCGCTGTAGCCGTTTATAATGTCCCAACCGAGACGTACGGGACGAAACGAACGGGATTCTGTAAAACATTACCAGCGAGGGGCTAGATGGGTTAGGTTAGGATGTGATACGTTATAGACGTATATAATGTTCCCACCGAGAAGTAGGGGCCGAAACGCCAGGAATGTTGTAAAATACTACATCCGAGATTTCAGCCTGCCTTACATTCGGATATATATCGCTGTAGCCGTTTATAATGTCCCAACCGAGACGTACGGGACGAAACGAACGGGATTCTGTAAAACATTACCAGCGAGGGGCTAGATAGGTTAGTTTAGGTTATGTTACGTTGTAGACCTATATAATGTTCCCACCGAGAAGTAGAGGCCGATACGCCAGGAATGTTGTAAAATACTACATCCGAGATGATAGCCTGCCTTACGTTAGAATATATATCGCTGTAGACGTATATAATATTCCAACCGAGATGTACGGGACGGCACGAACGGGATTCTGTAAAACATTACCAGCGAGGGGCTAGATGTGTTAGGTTAGATTACGTTATAGACGAATATAATGTTCCCACCGAGATGTAGGGGCCGATACGCCAGGAATGTTGTAAAATACAACATCCGAGATGTCAGCCTGCCTTACGTTAGTATATATATCGCTGTAGCCGTTTATAATGTCCCAACCGAGACGTACGGGACGAAACGAACGGGATTCTGTAAAACATTACCAGCGAGGGGCTAGATAGGTTAGGTTAGGTTATGTTACGTTATAGACCTATATAATGTTCCCACCGAGAAGTAGTGGCCGATGCGCCAGGAATGTTGTAAAATACTACATCCGAGATGTTAGCCTGCCTTACGTTAGGATATATATCGCTGTAGACGTATATAATATTCCAACCGAGATGTACGGGACGGCACGAACCGGATTCTGTAAAACATTACCAGCGAGGGGCTAGATGTGTTAGGTTAGATTACGTTATAGACGAATATAATGTTCCCACCGAGAAGTAGGGGCCGATACGCCAGGAATGTTGTAAAATACAACATCCGAGATGTCAGCCTGCCTTACGTTAGGATATATATCGCTGTAGCCGTTTATAATGTCCCAACCGAGACGCACGGGACGAAACGAACGGGATTCTGTAAAACATTACCAGCGAGGGGCTAGATAGGTTAGGTTAGGTTATGTTACGTTATAGACCTATATAATGTTCCCACCGAGAAGTAGAGGCCGATACGCCAGGAATGTTGTAAAATACTACATCCGAGATGTTAGCCTGCCTTACGTTAGGATATATATCGCTGTAGACGTATATAATATTCCAACCGAGATGTACGGGACGGCACGAACGGGATTCTGTAAAACATTACCAGCGAGGGGCTAGATGTGTTAGGTTAGATTACGTTATAGACGAATATAATGTTCCCACCGAGAAGTAGGGGCCGATACGCCAGGAATGTTGTAAAATACAACATCCGAGATGTCAGCCTGCCTTACGTTAGGATATATATCGCTGTAGCCGTTTATAATGTCCCAACCGAGACGTACGGGACGGCACGAACGGGATTCTGTAAAACATTACCAGCGAGGGGCTAGATGTGTTAGGTTAGATTACGTTATAGACGAATATAATGTTCCCACCGAGAAGTAGGGGCCGATACGCCGGGAATGTTGTAAAATACAACATCCGAGATGTCAGCCTGCCTTACGTTAGGATATATATCGCTGTAGCCGTTTATAATGTCCCAACCGAGACGTACGGGACGAAACGAACGGGATTCTGTAAAACATTACCAGCGAGGGGCTAGATAGGTTAGGTTAGGTTATGTTACGTTATAGACCTATATACTGTTCCCACCGAGAAGTAGAGGCCGATACGCCAGGAATGTTGTAGAATACTACATCCGAGATGATAGTCTGCCTTAGGATAGGATATATAACGCTACAGACGTATATATTATTCCAACCGAGATGTACGGGACGGCACGAAGGGGATTCTGTAAAACATTACCAGCGAGGGGCAAGATGGGTTAGGTTAGGATGTGATACGTTATAGACGTATATAATGTTCCCACCGAGAAGTAGGGGCCGAAACGCCAGGAATGTTGTAAAATACTACATCCGAGATGTTAGCCTGCCTTACGTTAGGATATATATCGCTGTAGACGTATATAATATTCCAACCGAGATGTGCGGGACGACAGGAACGGGATTCTGTAAAACATTACCAGAGAGGGGCTTGATGGGTTAGGTTAGGTTGTGATACGTTATAGACGTATATAATGTTCCCACCGAGAAGTAGGGGCCGATACGCCAGGAATGTTTTAAAATACTGCATCCGCGATTATAGCCTGCCTTAGGCTAGGATATATAACCCTATAGACGTATATAATATTCCAACCGAGATGTACGGGACGGCACGAACGGGATTCTGTAAAACATTACCAGCGAGGGCCTAGATGTGCTAGGTTAGATTACGTTATAGACGAATATAATGTTCCCACCGAGAAGTAGGGGCCGATACGCCAGGAATGTTGTAAAATACAACATCCGAGATGTCAGCCTGCCTTACGTTCCGATATATATCGCTGTAGCCGTTTATAATGTCCCAACCGAGACGTACGGGACGAAACGAACGGGATTCTGTAAAACATTACCAGCGAGGGGCTAGATAGGTTAGGTTAGGTTATGTTACGTTATAGACCTATATAATGTTCCCACCGAGAAGTAGAGGCCGATACGCCAGGAATGTTGTAAAATACTACATCCGAGATGTTAGCCTGCCTTACGTTAGGATATATATCGCTGTAGACGTATATAATATCCCAACCGAGATGTACGGGACGACAGGAACGGGATTCTGTAAAACATTATCAGCGAGGGGCTAGATGGGTTAGGTTAGGATGTAATACGCTATAGACGTATATAATGTTCCCACCGAGAACGGGGGCCGATACGCCAGGAATGTTGTAAAATACTACATGCGAAATGATAGCCTGCCTTAGGTTAGGATATATAACGCTATAGACGTATATAATATTCCAACCGAGATGTACGGGACGTCACGAACGAGGTTCTGTAAAACATTACCAGCGAGGGCCTAGATGTGTTAGGTTAGGTTATATTACGTTATAGACCTATATAATGTTCCCACCGAGAAGTAGGGGCCGATACGCCAGGAATGTTGTAGAATACTACATCCGAGATGATAGTCTGCCTTAGGTTAGGATATATAACACTACAGACGTATATAATATTCCAACCGAGATGTACGGGACGGCACGAAGGGGATTCTGTAAAACGTTACCAGCGAGGGGCTAGATGGGTTAGGTTATGATGTGATACGTTATAGACGTATATAATGTTCTCACCGAGAAGTAGGGGCCGAAACGCCAGGAATGTTGTAAAATACTACATCCGAGATGTTAGCCTGCCTTACGTTAGGATATATATCGCTGTAGACGTATATAATATTCCAACCGAGATGTGCGGGACGACAGGAACGGGATTCTGTAAAACATTACCAGAGAGGGGCTTGATGGGTTAGGTTAGGTTGTGATACGTTATAGACGTATATAATGTTCCCACCAAGAAGTAGGGGCCGATATGCCAGGAATGTTTTAATATACTGCATCCGAGATTATAGCCTGCCTTAGGCTAGGATATATAACCCTATAGACGTATATAATATTCCAACCGAGATGTACGGGACGGCACGAACGGGATTCTGTAAAACATTACCAGCGAGGGGCTAGATGTGCTAGGTTAGATTACGTTATAGACGAATATAATGTTCCCACCGAGAAGTAGGAGCCGATACGCCAGGAATGTTGTAAAATACTGCATCCGAGATGATGGCCTGCCTTAGGTTAGGATATATAACGCTACAGACGTATATAATATTCCAACCGATATGTACGGGACGGCACGAACGGGATTCTGTATAACATTACCAGCGAGGGGCTAGATGGGTTAGGTTAGGATGTGATACGTTATAGACGTATATAATGTTCCCACCGAGAAGTAGGGGCCGATACGCCAGGAATGTTGTAAAATACAACATCCGAGATGTCAGCCTGCCTTACGTTAGGATATATATCGCTGTAGACGTATATAATATTCCAACCGAGATGTGCGGGACGACAGGAACGGGATTCTGTAAAACATTACCAGAGAGGGGCTTGATGGGTTAGGTTAGGTTGTGATACGTTATAGACGTATATAATGTTCCCACCAAGAAGTAGGGGCCGATATGCCAGGAATGTTTTAAAATACTGCATCCGAGATTATAGCCTGCCTTAGGCTAGGATATATAACCCTATAGACGTATATAATATTCCAACCGAGATGTACGGGACGGCACGAACGGGATTCTGTAAAACATTACCAGCGAGGGGCTAGATGTGCTAGGTTAGATTACGTTATAGACGAATATAATGTTCCCACCGAGAAGTAGGAGCCGATACGCCAGGAATGTTGTAAAATACTGCATCCGAGATGATGGCCTGCCTTAGGTTAGGATATATAACGCTACAGACGTATATAATATTCCAACCGAGATGTACGGGACGTCACGAACGAGATTCTGTAAAACATTACCAGCCAGTGCCTAGATGTGTTAGGATAGGTTATATTACGTTATAGACGAATATAATGATCCCACCGAGAAGTAGGGGCCGATACGCCAGGAATGTTGTAAAATACAACATCCGAGATGTCAGCCTGCCTTACGATAGGATATATATCGCTGTAGACGTTTATAATGTCCCAACCGAGACATACTGGACGAAACGAACGGGATTCTGTAAAACATTACCAGCGAGGGGCTAGATAGGTTAGGTTAGGTTATGTTACGTTATAGACCTATATAATGTTCCCACCGAGAAGTAGGGGCCGATACCCCAGGAATGTTGTAGAATACTACATCCTAGATGATAGTCTGCCTTAGGTTAGGATATATAACGCTACAGACGTATATAATATTCCAACCGAGATGTACGGGACGGCACGAACGGGATTCTGTAAAACATTACCAGCGAGGGGCTAGATGGGTTAGGTTAGGATGTGATACGTTATAGACGTATATAATGTTCCCACCGAGAAGTAGGGGCCGATACGCCAGGAATGTTGTAAAATGCTACATCCGAGATGTTAGCCTGCATTAGGTTAGGATATATAACGCTATAGACGTATATAATATTCCAACCGAGATGTACGGGACGGCACGAACGGGATTCTGTAAAACATTACCAGCGAGGGGCTAGATGGGTTAGGTTAGGATGTGATACGTTATAGACGTATATAATGTTCCCACCGAGAAGTAGGGGCCGATACGCCAGGAATGTTGTAAAATACTACATCCGAGATGTTAGCCTGCCTTACGTTAGGATATATATCGCTGTAGACGTATATAATATTCCAACCGAGATGTACGGGACGGCACGAACGGGATTCTGTAAAACATTACCAGCGAGGGGCTAGATGTGTTAGGTTAGATTACGTTATAGACGAATATAATGTTCCCACCGCGAAGTAGGGGCCGATACGCCAGGAATGTTGTAAAATACAACATCCGAGATGTCAGCCTGCCTTACGTTAGGATATATATCGCTGTAGCCGTTTATAATGTCCCAACCGAGACGTACGGGACGAAACGAACGGGATTCTGTAAAACATTACCAGCGAGGGGCTAGATGGGTTAGGTTAGGATGTGATACGTTATAGACGTATATAATGTTCCCACCGAGAAGTAGGGGCCGAAACGCCAGGAATGTTGTAAAATACTACATCCGAGATGTCAGCCTGCCTTACGTTCGGATATATATCGCTGTAGCCGTTTATAATGTCCCAACTGAGACGTACGGGACGAAACGAACGGGATTCTGTAAAACATTACCAGCGAGGGGCTAGATAGGTTAGGTTAGGTTATGTTACGTTATAGACCTATATAATGTTCCCACCGAGAAGTAGAGGCCGATACGCCAGGAATGTTGTAGAATACTGCATCCGAGATGATAGCCTGCATTAGGTTAGGATATATAACGCTATAGACGTATATAATATTCCAACCGAGATGTACGGGACGGCACCAACGGGATTCTGTAAAACATTACCAGCGAGGGGCTAGATGTGTTAGGTTAGATTACGTTATAGACGAATATAATGTTCCCACCGAGAAGTAGCGGCCGATACGCCAGGAATGTTGTAAAATACAACATCCGAGATGTTAGCCTGCCTTACGTTAGGATATATATCGCTGTAGACGTATATAATATTCCAACCGAGATGTGCGGGACGACAGGAACGGGATTCTGTAAAACATTACCAGAGAGGGGCTTGATGGGTTAGGTTAGGTTGTGATACGTTATAGACGTATATAATGTTCCCACCGAGAAGTAGGGGCCGATATGCCAGGAATGTTTTAAAATACTGCATCCGAGATTATAGCCTGCCTTAGGCTAGGATATATAACCCTATAGACGTATATAATATTCCAACCGACATGTACGGGACGGCACGAACGGGATACTGTAAAACATTACCAGCGAGGGGCTAGATGGATTAGATTAGGTTGTGATACGTTATAGACGTATATAATGTTCCCACCGAGAAGTAGGGGCCGATATGCCAGGAATGTTGTAAAATACTGCATCCGAGATGATAGCCTGCCTTAGGTTAGGATTTATAACGCTACAGACGTATATAATATTCCAACCGAGATGTACGGGACGGCACGAACGGGATTCTGTAAAACATTACCAGCGAGGGGCTAGATGGGTTAGGTTAGGATGTGATTCGTTATAGACGTATATAATGTTCCCACCGAGAAGTAGGGGCCGACACGCCAGGTATGTTGTAAAATACAACATCCGAGATGTCAGCCTGCCTTACGTTAGGATATATATCGCTGTAGACGTTTATAATGTCCCAACCGAGACGTACGGGACGAAACGAACGGGATTCTGTAAAACATTACCAGCGAGGGGCTAGATAGGTTAGGTTAGGTTATGTTACGTTATAGACCTATATAATGTTCCCACCGAGAAGTAGAGGCCGATACGCCAGGAATGTTGTAAAATACTACATCCGAGATGTTAGCCTGCCTTACGTTAGGATATATATCGCTGTAGACGTATATAATATTCCAACCGAGATGTACGGGACGGCACGAACGGGATTCTGTAAAACATTACCAGCGAGGGGCTAGATGTGTTAGGTTAGATTACGTTATAGACGAATATAATGTTCCCACCGCGAAGTAGGGGCCGATACGCCAGGAATGTTGTAAAATACAACATCCGAGATGTCAGCCTGCCTTACGTTAGGATATATATCGCTGTAGCCGTTTATAATGTCCCAACCGAGACGTACGGGACGAAACGAACGGGATTCTGTAAAACATTACCAGCGAGGGGCTAGATGGGTTAGGTTAGGATGTGATACGTTATAGACGTATATAATGTTCCCACCGAGAAGTAGGGGCCGAAACGCCAGGAATGTTGTAAAATACTACATCCGAGATTTCAGCCTGCCTTACATTCGGATATATATCGCTGTAGCCGTTTATAATGTCCCAACCGAGACGTACGGGACGAAACGAACGGGATTCTGTAAAACATTACCAGCGAGGGGCTAGATAGGTTAGTTTAGGTTATGTTACGTTGTAGACCTATATAATGTTCCCACCGAGAAGTAGAGGCCGATACGCCAGGAATGTTGTAAAATACTACATCCGAGATGATAGCCTGCCTTACGTTAGAATATATATCGCTGTAGACGTATATAATATTCCAACCGAGATGTACGGGACGGCACGAACGGGATTCTGTAAAACATTACCAGCGAGGGGCTAGATGTGTTAGGTTAGATTACGTTATAGACGAATATAATGTTCCCACCGAGATGTAGGGGCCGATACGCCAGGAATGTTGTAAAATACAACATCCGAGATGTCAGCCTGCCTTACGTTAGTATATATATCGCTGTAGCCGTTTATAATGTCCCAACCGAGACGTACGGGACGAAACGAACGGGATTCTGTAAAACATTACCAGCGAGGGGCTAGATAGGTTAGGTTAGGTTATGTTACGTTATAGACCTATATAATGTTCCCACCGAGAAGTAGTGGCCGATGCGCCAGGAATGTTGTAAAATACTACATCCGAGATGTTAGCCTGCCTTACGTTAGGATATATATCGCTGTAGACGTATATAATATTCCAACCGAGATGTACGGGACGGCACGAACCGGATTCTGTAAAACATTACCAGCGAGGGGCTAGATGTGTTAGGTTAGATTACGTTATAGACGAATATAATGTTCCCACCGAGAAGTAGGGGCCGATACGCCAGGAATGTTGTAAAATACAACATCCGAGATGTCAGCCTGCCTTACGTTAGGATATATATCGCTGTAGCCGTTTATAATGTCCCAACCGAGACGCACGGGACGAAACGAACGGGATTCTGTAAAACATTACCAGCGAGGGGCTAGATAGGTTAGGTTAGGTTATGTTACGTTATAGACCTATATAATGTTCCCACCGAGAAGTAGAGGCCGATACGCCAGGAATGTTGTAAAATACTACATCCGAGATGTTAGCCTGCCTTACGTTAGGATATATATCGCTGTAGACGTATATAATATTCCAACCGAGATGTACGGGACGGCACGAACGGGATTCTGTAAAACATTACCAGCGAGGGGCTAGATGTGTTAGGTTAGATTACGTTATAGACGAATATAATGTTCCCACCGAGAAGTAGGGGCCGATACGCCAGGAATGTTGTAAAATACAACATCCGAGATGTCAGCCTGCCTTACGTTAGGATATATATCGCTGTAGCCGTTTATAATGTCCCAACCGAGACGTACGGGACGGCACGAACGGGATTCTGTAAAACATTACCAGCGAGGGGCTAGATGTGTTAGGTTAGATTACGTTATAGACGAATATAATGTTCCCACCGAGAAGTAGGGGCCGATACGCCGGGAATGTTGTAAAATACAACATCCGAGATGTCAGCCTGCCTTACGTTAGGATATATATCGCTGTAGCCGTTTATAATGTCCCAACCGAGACGTACGGGACGAAACGAACGGGATTCTGTAAAACATTACCAGCGAGGGGCTAGATAGGTTAGGTTAGGTTATGTTACGTTATAGACCTATATACTGTTCCCACCGAGAAGTAGAGGCCGATACGCCAGGAATGTTGTAGAATACTACATCCGAGATGTTAGCCTGCCTTACGTTAGGATATATATCGCTGTAGACGTATATAATATTCCAACCGAGATGTGCGGGACGACAGGAACGGGATTCTGTAAAACATTACCAGAGAGGGGCTTGATGGGTTAGGTTAGGTTGTGATACGTTATAGACGTATATAATGTTCCCACCGAGAAGTAGGGGCCGATACGCCAGGAATGTTTTAAAATACTGCATCCGCGATTATAGCCTGCCTTAGGCTAGGATATATAACCCTATAGACGTATATAATATTCCAACCGAGATGTACGGGACGGCACGAACGGGATTCTGTAAAACATTACCAGCGAGGGCCTAGACGTGCTAGGTTAGATTACGTTATAGACGAATATAATGTTCCCACCGAGAAGTAGGGGCCGATACGCCAGGAATGTTGTAAAATACAACATCCGAGATGTCAGCCTGCCTTACGTTCCGATATATATCGCTGTAGCCGTTTATAATGTCCCAACCGAGACGTACGGGACGAAACGAACGGGATTCTGTAAAACATTACCAGCGAGGGGCTAGATAGGTTAGGTTAGGTTATGTTACGTTATAGACCTATATAATGTTCCCACCGAGAAGTAGAGGCCGATACGCCAGGAATGTTGTAAAATACTACATCCGAGATGTTAGCCTGCCTTACGTTAGGATATATATCGCTGTAGACGTATATAATATCCCAACCGAGATGTACGGGACGACAGGAACGGGATTCTGTAAAACATTATCAGCGAGGGGCTAGATGGGTTAGGTTAGGATGTAATACGCTATAGACGTATATAATGTTCCCACCGAGAACGGGGGCCGATACGCCAGGAATGTTGTAAAATACTACATGCGAAATGATAGCCTGCCTTAGGTTAGGATATATAACGCTATAGACGTATATAATATTCCAACCGAGATGTACGGGACGTCACGAACGAGGTTCTGTAAAACATTACCAGCGAGGGCCTAGATGTGTTAGGTTAGGTTATATTACGTTATAGACCTATATAATGTTCCCACCGAGAAGTAGGGGCCGATACGCCAGGAATGTTGTAGAATACTACATCCGAGATGATAGTCTGCCTTAGGTTAGGATATATAACACTACAGACGTATATAATATTCCAACCGAGATGTACGGGACGGCACGAAGGGGATTCTGTAAAACGTTACCAGCGAGGGGCTAGATGGGTTAGGTTATGATGTGATACGTTATAGACGTATATAATGTTCTCACCGAGAAGTAGGGGCCGAAACGCCAGGAATGTTGTAAAATACTACATCCGAGATGTTAGCCTGCCTTACGTTAGGATATATATCGCTGTAGACGTATATAATATTCCAACCGAGATGTGCGGGACGACAGGAACGGGATTCTGTAAAACATTACCAGAGAGGGGCTTGATGGGTTAGGTTAGGTTGTGATACGTTATAGACGTATATAATGTTCCCACCAAGAAGTAGGGGCCGATATGCCAGGAATGTTTTAATATACTGCATCCGAGATTATAGCCTGCCTTAGGCTAGGATATATAACCCTATAGACGTATATAATATTCCAACCGAGATGTACGGGACGGCACGAACGGGATTCTGTAAAACATTACCAGCGAGGGGCTAGATGTGCTAGGTTAGATTACGTTATAGACGAATATAATGTTCCCACCGAGAAGTAGGAGCCGATACGCCAGGAATGTTGTAAAATACTGCATCCGAGATGATGGCCTGCCTTAGGTTAGGATATATAACGCTACAGACGTATATAATATTCCAACCGATATGTACGGGACGGCACGAACGGGATTCTGTATAACATTACCAGCGAGGGGCTAGATGGGTTAGGTTAGGATGTGATACGTTATAGACGTATATAATGTTCCCACCGAGAAGTAGGGGCCGATACGCCAGGAATGTTGTAAAATACAACATCCGAGATGTCAGCCTGCCTTACGTTAGGATATATATCGCTGTAGACGTATATAATATTCCAACCGAGATGTGCGGGACGACAGGAACGGGATTCTGTAAAACATTACCAGAGAGGGGCTTGATGGGTTAGGTTAGGTTGTGATACGTTATAGACGTATATAATGTTCCCACCAAGAAGTAGGGGCCGATATGCCAGGAATGTTTTAAAATACTGCATCCGAGATTATAGCCTGCCTTAGGCTAGGATATATAACCCTATAGACGTATATAATATTCCAACCGAGATGTACGGGACGGCACGAACGGGATTCTGTAAAACATTACCAGCGAGGGGCTAGATGTGCTAGGTTAGATTACGTTATAGACGAATATAATGTTCCCACCGAGAAGTAGGAGCCGATACGCCAGGAATGTTGTAAAATACTGCATCCGAGATGATGGCCTGCCTTAGGTTAGGATATATAACGCTACAGACGTATATAATATTCCAACCGAGATGTACGGGACGGCACGAACGGGATTCTGTAAAACATTACCAGCGAGGGGCTAGATGGGTTAGGTTAGGATGTGATACGTTATAGACGTATATAATGTTCCCACCGAGAAATAGGGGCCGATACGCCAGGAATGTTGTAAAATACTACATCCGAGATGTTAGCCTGCCTTACGTTAGGATATATATCGCTGTAGACGTATATAATATTCCAACCGAGATGTACGGGACGACAGGAACGGGATTCTGTAAAACATTACCAGAGAGGGGCTAGACAGGTTAGTTTAGGTTATGTTACGTTATAGACCTATATAATGTTCCCACCGAGAAGTAGGGGCCGATACACCAGGAATGTTGTAAAATACTACATCCGAGATGATAGCCTGCATTAGGTTAGGATATATAACGCTATAGACGTATATAATATTCCAACCGAGATGTACGGGACGTCACGAACGAGATTCTGTAAAACATTACCAGCCAGTGCCTAGATGTGTTAGGATAGGTTATATTACGTTATAGACGAATATAATGATCCCACCGAGAAGTAGGGGCCGATACGCCAGGAATGTTGTAAAATACAACATCCGAGATGTCAGCCTGCCTTACGATAGGATATATATCGCTGTAGACGTTTATAATGTCCCAACCGAGACATACTGGACGAAACGAACGGGATTCTGTAAAACATTACCAGCGAGGGGCTAGATAGGTTAGGTTAGGTTATGTTACGTTATAGACCTATATAATGTTCCCACCGAGAAGTAGGGGCCGATACCCCAGGAATGTTGTAGAATACTACATCCTAGATGATAGTCTGCCTTAGGTTAGGATATATAACGCTACAGACGTATATAATATTCCAACCGAGATGTACGGGACGGCACGAACGGGATTCTGTAAAACATTACCAGCGAGGGGCTAGATGGGTTAGGTTAGGATGTGATACGTTATAGACGTATATAATGTTCCCACCGAGAAGTAGGGGCCGATACGCCAGGAATGTTGTATAATGCTACATCCGAGATGTTAGCCTGCATTAGGTTAGGATATATAACGCTATAGACGTATATAATATTCCAACCGAGATGTACGGGACGGCACGAACGGGATTCTGTAAAACATTACCAGCGAGGGGCTAGATGGGTTAGGTTAGGATGTGATACGTTATAGACGTATATAATGTTCCCACCGAGAAGTAGGGGCCGATACGCCAGGAATGTTGTAAAATACTACATCCGAGATGTTAGCCTGCCTTACGTTAGGATATATATCGCTGTAGACGTATATAATATTCCAACCGAGATGTACGGGACGACAGGAACGGGATTCTGTAAAACATTACCAGAGAGGGGCTAGACAGGTTAGTTTAGGTTATGTTACGTTATAGACCTATATAATGTTCCCACCGAGAAGTAGGGGCCGATACACCAGGAATGTTGTAAAATACTACATCCGAGATGATAGCCTGCATTAGGTTAGGATATATAACGCTATAGACGTATATAATATTCCAACCGAGATGTACGGGACGTCACGAACGAGATTCTGTAAAACATTACCAGCCAGTGCCTAGATGTGTTAGGATAGGTTATATTACGTTATAGACGAATATAATGATCCCACCGAGAAGTAGGGGCCGATACGCCAGGAATGTTGTAAAATACAACATCCGAGATGTCAGCCTGCCTTACGTTAGGATATATATCGCTGTAGACGTTTATAATGTCCCAACCGAGACGTACTGGACGAAACGAACGGGATTCTGTAAAACATTACCAGCGAGGGGCTAGATAGGTTAGGTTAGGTTATGTTACGTTATAGACCTATATAATGTTCCCACCGATAAGTAGAGGCCGATACGCCAGGAATGTTGTAAAATACTACATCCGAGATGTTAGCCTGCCTTACGTTAGGATATATATCGCTGTAGACGTATATAATATTCCAACCGAGATGTACGGGACGGCACGAACGGGATTCTGTAAAACATTACCAGCGAGGGGCTAGATGTGTTAGGTTAAATTACGTTATAGACGAATATAATGTTCCCACCGAGAAGTAGGGGCCGATACGGCAGGAATGTTATAAAATACAACATCCGAGATGTCAGCCTGCCTTACGTTAGGATATATATCGCTGTAGCCGTTTATAATGTCCCAACCGTGACGTACGGGACGAAACGAACGGGATTCTGTAAAACATTACCAGCGAGGGGCTAGATGGGTTAGGTTAGGATGTGATACGTTATAGACGTATATAATGTTCCCACCGAGAAGTAGGGGCCGATACGCCAGGAATGTTGTAAAATACTACATCCGAGATGATAGCCTGCATTAGGTTAGGATATATAACGCTATAGACGTATATAATATTCCAACCGAGATGTACGGGACGTCACGAACGAGATTCTGTAAAACATTACCAGCCAGTGCCTAGATGTGTTAGGATAGGTTATATTACGTTATAGACGAATATAATGATCCCACCGAGAAGTAGGGGCCGATACGCCAGGAATGTTGTAAAATACAACATCCGAGATGTCAGCCTGCCTTACGTTAGGATATATATCGCTGTAGACGTTTATAATGTCCCAACCGAGACGTACTGGACGAAACGAACGGGATTCTGTAAAACATTACCAGCGAGGGGCTAGATAGGTTAGGTTAGGTTATGTTACGTTATAGACCTATATAATGTTCCCACCGATAAGTAGAGGCCGATACGCCAGGAATGTTGTAAAATACTACATCCGAGATGTTAGCCTGCCTTACGTTAGGATATATATCGCTGTAGACGTATATAATATCCCAACCGAGATGTACGGGACGACAGGAACGGGATTCTGTAAAACATTATCAGCGAGGGGCTAGATGGGTTAGGTTAGGATGTAATACGCTATAGACGTATATAATGTTCCCACCGAGAACGGGGGCCGATACGCCAGGAATGTTGTAAAATACTACATGCGAAATGATAGCCTGCCTTAGGTTAGGATATATAACGCTATAGACGTATATAATATTCCAACCGAGATGTACGGGACGTCACGAACGAGGTTCTGTAAAACATTACCAGCGAGGGCCTAGATGTGTTAGGTTAGGTTATATTACGTTATAGACCTATATAATGTTCCCACCGAGAAGTAGGGGCCGATACGCCAGGAATGTTGTAGAATACTACATCCGAGATGATAGTCTGCCTTAGGTTAGGATATATAACGCTACAGACGTATATAATATTCCAACCGAGATGTACGGGACGGCACGAAGGGGATTCTGTAAAACGTTACCAGCGAGGGGCTAGATGGGTTAGGTTATGATGTGATACGTTATAGACGTATATAATGTTCTCACCGAGAAGTAGGGGCCGAAACGCCAGGAATGTTGTAAAATACTACATTCGAGATGTTAGCCTGCCTTACGTTAGGATATATATCGCTGTAGACGTATATAATATTCCAACCGAGATGTGCGGGACGACAGGAACGGGATTCTGTAAAACATTACCAGAGAGGGGCTTGATGGGTTAGGTTAGGTTGTGATACGTTATAGACGTATATAATGTTCCCACCAAGAAGTAGGGGCTGATATGCCAGGAATGTTTTAAAATACTGCATCCGAGATTATAGCCTGCCTTAGGCTAGGATATATAATCCTATAGAAGTATATAATATTCCAACCGAGATGTACGGGACGGCACGAACGGGATTCTGTAAAACATTACCAGCGAGGGGCTAGATGTGCTAGGTTAGATTACGTTATAGACGAATATAATGTTCCCACCGAGAAGTAGGAGCCGATACGCCAGGAATGTTGTAAAATACTGCATCCGAGATGATGGCCTGCCTTAGGTTAGGATATATAACGCTACAGACGTATATAATATTCCAACCGATATGTACGGGACGGCACGAACGGGATTCTGTATAACATTACCAGCGAGGGGCTAGATGGGTTAGGTTAGGATGTGATACGTTATAGACGTATATAATGTTCCCACCGAGAAGTAGGGGCCGATACGCCAGGAATGTTGTAAAATACAACATCCGAGATGTCAGCCTGCCTTACGTTAGGATATATATCGCTGTAGCCGTTTATAATATCCCAACCGAGACGTACGGGACGAAACGAACGGGATTCTGTAAAACATTACCAGCGAGGGGCTAGATAGATTAGGTTAGGTTATGTTACGTTATAGACCTATATAATGTTCCCACCGAGAAGTAGAGGCCGATACGCCAGGAATGTTGTAAAATATTACATCCGAGATGTTAGCCTGCCTTACGTTAGGATATATATCGCTGTCGACGTATATAATATTCCAACCGAGATGTACGGGACGGCACGAACGGGATTCTGTAAAACATTACCAGCGAGGGGCTAGATGTGCTAGGTTAGATTACGTTATAGACGAATATAATGTTCCCACCGAGAAGTAGGGGCCGATTCGCCAGGAATGTTGTAAAATACAACATCCGAGATGTCAGCCTGCCTTACGTTCGGATATATATCGCTGTAGCCGTTTATAATATCCCAACCGAGACGTACGGGACGAAACGAACGGGATTCTGTAAAAAATTACCAGCGAGGGGCTAGATAGGTTAGTTTAGGTTATGTTACGTTGTAGACCTATATAATGTTCCCACCGAGAAGTAGAGGCCGATACGCCAGGAATGTTGTAAAATACTACATCCGAGGAGATAGCCTGCCTTACGTTAGAATATATATCGCTGTAGACGTATATAATATTCCAACCGAGATGTACGGGACGGCACGAACGGGATTCTGTAAAACATTACCAGCGAGGGGCTAGATGTGTTAGGTTAGATTACGTTATAGACGAATATAATGTTCCCACCGAGAAGTAGGGGCCGATACGCCAGGAGTGTTGTAAAATACAACATCCGAGATGTCAGCCTGCCTTACGTTAGTATATATATCGCTGTAGCAGTTTATAATGTCCCAACCGAGACGTACGGGACGAAACGAACGGGATTCTGTAAAATTTTACCAGCGAGGGGCTAGATAGGTTAGGTTAGGTTATGTTACGTTATAGACCTATATAATGTTCCCACCGAGAAGTAGGGGCCGATACGCCAGGAATGTTGTAAAATACAACATCCGAGATGTCAGC
The DNA here is from genome assembly GCA_963969225.1 of Xylocopa violacea. Lineage (NCBI taxonomy): Eukaryota > Metazoa > Arthropoda > Insecta > Hymenoptera > Apidae > Xylocopa > Xylocopa violacea. The sequence continues at coordinate 1,563,168 of CAXAJV010000015.1, forward strand.
CTGCCTTACGTTAGGATATATATCGCTGTAGACGTTTATAATGTCCCAACCGAGACGTACGGGACGAAACGAACGGGATTCTGTAAAACATTACCAGCGATGGGCTAGATGGGTTAGGTTAGGATGTGATACGTTATAGACGTATATAATGTTCCCACCGAGAAGTAGGGGCCGATACGCCAGGAATGTTGTAAAATGCTACATCCGAGATGTTAGCCTGCCTTACGTTAGGATATATATCGCTGTAGACGTATATAATATTCCAACCGAGATGTACGGGACGACAGGAACGGGATTCTGTAAAACATTACCAGAGAGGGGCTAGATAGGTTAGTTTAGGTTATGTTACGTTATAGACCTATATAATGTTCCCACCGAGAAGTAGAGGCCGATACGCCAGGAATGTTGTAGAATACTGCATCCGAGATGATAGCCTGCATTAGGTTAGGATATATAACGCTATAGACGTATATAATATTCCAACCGAGATGTACGGGACGTCACGAACGAGATTCTGTAAAACATTACCAGCCAGGGCCTAGATGTGTTAGGATAGGTTATATTACGTTATAGACGAATATAATGATCTCACCGAGAAGTAGGGGCCGATACGCCAGGAATGTTGTAAAATACAACATCCGAGATGTCAGCCTGCCTTACGTTAGGATATATATCGCTGTAGACGTTTATAATGTCCCAACCGAGACGTACTGGACGCAACGAACGGGATTCTGTAAAACATTACCAGAGAGGGGCTAGATGGGTTAGGTTAGGTTGTGATAAGTTATAGACGTATATAATGTTCCCACCGAGAAGTAGGGGCCGATATGCCAGGAATGTTTTAAAATACTGCATCCGAGATTATAGCCTGCCTTAGCCTAGGATATATAATGCTATAGATGTATATAATATTCCAACCGAGATGTACGGGACGGCACGAATGGGATTCTGTAAAACATTACCAGCGAGGGGTTAGATGTGTTAGGTTAGATTACGTTATAGACGAATATAATGTTCCCACCGAGAAGTAGGGGCCGATACGCCAGGAATGTTGTAAAATACTACATCCGAGATGTTAGCCTGCCTTACGTTAGGATATATATCGCTGTAGACGTATATAATATTCCAACCGAGATGTACGGGACGGTACGAACGGGATTCTGTAAAACATTACCAGCGAGGGGCTAGATGTGTTAGGCTAGATTACGTTATAGACGAATATAATGTTCCCACCGAGAAGTAGGGGCCGATACGCGAGGAATGTTGTAAAATACTACATCCGAGATGTTAGCCTGTCTTAAGTTAGGATATATATCGCTGTAGACGTATATAATATTCCTACCGAGATGTACGGGACGGTACGAACGGGATTCTGTAAAACATTACCAGCGAGGGGCTAGATGTGTTAGGTTAGATTACGTTATAGACGAATATAATGTTCCCACCGAGAAGTAGGGGCCGATACGCCAGGAATGTTGTAAAATACTACATCCGAGATGATAGCCTGCCTTAGGTTAGGATATATAACGCTATAGACGTATATAATATTCCAACCGAGATGTACGGGACGTCACGAACGAGGTTCTGTAAAACATTACCAGCGAGGGCCTAGATGTGTTAGGTTAGGTTATGTTACGTTATAGACCTATATAATGTTCCCACCGAGAAGTAGGGGCCGATACCCCAGGAATGTTGTAGAATACTACATCCTAGATGATAGTCTGCCTTAGGTTAGGATATATAACGCTACAGACGTATATAATATTCCAACCGAGATGTACGGGACGGCACGAACGGGATTCTGTAAAACATTACCAGCGAGGGGCTAGATGGGTTAGGTTAGGATGTGATACGTTATAGACGTATATAATGTTCCCACCGAGAAGTAGGGGCCGATACGCTAGGAATGTTGTAAAATACTACATCCGAGATGTTAGCCTGCCTTACGATAGGATATATATCGCTGTAGACGTATATAATATTCCAACCGAGATGTACGGGACGTCACGAACGAGGTTCTGTAAAACATTATCAGCGAGGGCCTAGATGTGTTAGGTTAGGTTATATTACGTTATAGACCTATATAATGTTCCCACCGAGAAGTAGGGGCCGATACCCCAGGAATGTTGTAGAATACTACATCCTAGATGATAGTCTGCCTTAGGTTAGGATATATAACGCTACAGACGTATATAATATTCCAACCGAGGTGTACGGGACGGCACGAACGGGATTCTGTAAAACATTACCAGCGAGGGGCTAGATGGGTTAGGTTAGGATGTGATACGTTATAGATGTATATAATGTTCCAACCGAGATGTACGGGACGACAGGAACGGGATTCTGTAAAACATTACCAGCGAGGGGCTAGATGTGTTAGGCTAGATTACGTTATAGACGAATATAATGTTCCCACCGAGAAGTAGGGGCCGATATGCCAGGAATGTTTTAAAATACTGCATCCGAGATTATAGCCTGCCTTAGGCTAGGATATATAATGCTATAGATGTATATAATATTCCAACCGAGATGTACGGGACGGCACGAACGGGATTCTGTAAAACATTACCAGCGAGGGGCTAGATGTGTTAGGTTAGATTACGTTATAGACGAATATAATGTTCCCACCGAGAAGTAGGGGCCGATACGCCAGGAGTGTTGTAAAATACAACATCCGAGATGTCAGCCTGCCTTACGTTAGTATATATATCGCTGTAGCAGTTTATAATGTCCCAACCGAGACGTACGGGACGAAACGAACGGGATTCTGTAAAATTTTACCAGCGAGGGGCTAGATAGGTTAGGTTAGGTTATGTTACGTTATAGACCTATATAATGTTCCCACCGAGAAGTAGGGGCCGATACGCCAGGAATGTTGTAAAATACAACATCCGAGATGTCAGCCTGCCTTACGTTAGGATATATATCGCTGTAGACGTTTATAATGTCCCAACCGAGACGTACGGGACGAAACGAACGGGATTCTGTAAAACATTACCAGCGATGGGCTAGATGGGTTAGGTTAGGATGTGATACGTTATAGACGTATATAATGTTCCCACCGAGAAGTAGGGGCCGATACGCCAGGAATGTTGTAAAATGCTACATCCGAGATGTTAGCCTGCCTTACGTTAGGATATATATCGCTGTAGACGTATATAATATTCCAACCGAGATGTACGGGACGACAGGAACGGGATTCTGTAAAACATTACCAGAGAGGGGCTAGATAGGTTAGTTTAGGTTATGTTACGTTATAGACCTATATAATGTTCCCACCGAGAAGTAGAGGCCGATACGCCAGGAATGTTGTAGAATACTGCATCCGAGATGATAGCCTGCATTAGGTTAGGATATATAACGCTATAGACGTATATAATATTCCAACCGAGATGTACGGGACGTCACGAACGAGATTCGGTAAAACATTACCAGCCAGGGCCTAGATGTGTTAGGATAGGTTATATTACGTTATAGACGAATATAATGATCTCACCGAGAAGTAGGGGCCGATACGCCAGGAATGTTGTAAAATACAACATCCGAGATGTCAGCCTGCCTTACGTTAGGATATATATCGCTGTAGACGTTTATAATGTCCCAACCGAGACGTACTGGACGCAACGAACGGGATTCTGTAAAACATTACCAGAGAGGGGCTAGATGGGTTAGGTTAGGTTGTGATAAGTTATAGACGTATATAATGTTCCCACCGAGAAGTAGGGGCCGATATGCCAGGAATGTTTTAAAATACTGCATCCGAGATTATAGCCTGCCTTAGCCTAGGATATATAATGCTATAGATGTATATAATATTCCAACCGAGATGTACGGGACGGCACGAATGGGATTCTGTAAAACATTACCAGCGAGGGGTTAGATGTGTTAGGTTAGATTACGTTATAGACGAATATAATGTTCCCACCGAGAAGTAGGGGCCGATACGCCAGGAATGTTGTAAAATACTACATCCGAGATGTTAGCCTGCCTTACGTTAGGATATATATCGCTGTAGACGTATATAATATTCCAACCGAGATGTCACGGGACGGTACGAACGGGATTCTGTAAAACATTACCAGCGAGGGGCTAGATGTGTTAGGCTAGATTACGTTATAGACGAATATAATGTTCCCACCGAGAAGTAGGGGCCGATACGCGAGGAATGTTGTAAAATACTACATCCGAGATGTTAGCCTGTCTTAAGTTAGGATATATATCGCTGTAGACGTATATAATATTCCTACCGAGATGTACGGGACGGTACGAACGGGATTCTGTAAAACATTACCAGCGAGGGGCTAGATGTGTTAGGTTAGATTACGTTATAGACGAATATAATGTTCCCACCGAGAAGTAGGGGCCGATACGCCAGGAATGTTGTAAAATACTACATCCGAGATGATAGCCTGCCTTAGGTTAGGATATATAACGCTATAGACGTATATAATATTCCAACCGAGATGTACGGGACGTCACGAACGAGGTTCTGTAAAACATTACCAGCGAGGGCCTAGATGTGTTAGGTTAGGTTATGTTACGTTATAGACCTATATAATGTTCCCACCGAGAAGTAGGGGCCGATACCCCAGGAATGTTGTAGAATACTACATCCTAGATGATAGTCTGCCTTAGGTTAGGATATATAACGCTACAGACGTATATAATATTCCAACCGAGATGTACGGGACGGCACGAACGGGATTCTGTAAAACATTACCAGCGAGGGGCTAGATGGGTTAGGTTAGGATGTGATACGTTATAGACGTATATAATGTTCCCACCGAGAAGTAGGGGCCGATACGCTAGGAATGTTGTAAAATACTACATCCGAGATGTTAGCCTGCCTTACGATAGGATATATATCGCTGTAGACGTATATAATATTCCAACCGAGATGTACGGGACGTCACGAACGAGGTTCTGTAAAACATTACCAGCGAGGGCCTAGATGTGTTAGGTTAGGTTATATTACGTTATAGACCTATATAATGTTCCCACCGAGAAGTAGGGGCCGATACCCCAGGAATGTTGTAGAATACTACATCCTAGATGATAGTCTGCCTTAGGTTAGGATATATAACGCTACAGACGTATATAATATTCCAACCGAGGTGTACGGGACGGCACGAACGGGATTCTGTAAAACATTACCAGCGAGGGGCTAGATGGGTTAGGTTAGGATGTGATACGTTATAGATGTATATAATGTTCCAACCGAGATGTACGGGACGACAGGAACGGGATTCTGTAAAACATTACCAGCGAGGGGCTAGATGTGTTAGGCTAGATTACGTTATAGACGAATATAATGTTCCCACCGAGAAGTAGGGGCCGATATGCCAGGAATGTTTTAAAATACTGCATCCGAGATTATAGCCTGCCTTAGGCTAGGATATATAATGCTATAGATGTATATAATATTCCAACCGAGATGTACGGGACGGCACGAACGGGATTCTGTAAAACATTACCAGCGAGGGGCTAGATGTGTTAGGTTAGATTACGTTATAGACGAATATAATGTTCCCACCGAGAAGTAGGGGCCGATACGCCAGGAATGTTGTAAAATACTACATCCGAGATGTTAGCCTGCCTTACGTTAGGATATATATCGCTGTAGACGTATATAATATTCCAACCGAGATGTACGGGACGACAGGAACGGGATTCTGTAAAACATTATCAGCGAGGGGCTAGATGGGTTAGGTTAGGATGTGATACACTATTGACGTATATAATGTTCCCACCGAGAACGGGGGCCGATACGCCAGGAATGTTGTAAAATACTACATCTGAGATGATAGCCTGCCTTAGGTTAGGATATATAACGCTATAGACGTATATAATATTCCAACCGAGATATACGGGACGTCACGAACGAGGTTCTGTAAAACATTACCAGCGAGGGCCTAGATGTGTTAGGTTAGGTTATATTACGTTATAGACGAATATAATGATCCCACCGAGAAGTAGGGGCCGATACGCCAGGAATGTTGTAAAATACTACATCCGAGATGTTAGCCTGCCTTACGTTAGGATATATATCGCTGTAGACGTATATAATATTCCAACCGAGATGTACGGGACGACAGGAACGGGATTCTGTAAAACATTACCAGAGAGGGGCTAGATGGGTTAGGTTAGGTTGTGATAAGTTATAGACGTATATAATGTTCCCACCGAGAAGTAGGGGCCGATATGCCAGGAATGTTTTAAAATACTGCATCCGAGAATATAGCCTGCCTTAGCCTAGGATATATAATGCTATAGATGTATATAATATTCCAACCGAGATGTACGGGACGGCACGAATGGGATTCTGTAAAACATTACCAGCGAGGGGCTAGATGTGTTAGGTTAGATTACGTTATAGACGAATATAATGTTCCCACCGAGAAGTAGGGGCCGATACGCCAGGAATGTTGTAAAATACTACATCCGAGATGTTAGCCTGCCTTACGTTAGGATATATATCGCTGTAGACGTATATAATATTCCAACCGAGATGTACGGGACGGTACGAACGGGATTCTGTAAAACATTACCAGCGAGGGGCTAGATGTGTTAGGCTAGATTACGTTATAGACGAATATAATGTTCCCACCGAGAAGTAGGGGCCGATACGCGAGGAATGTTGTAAAATACTACATCCGAGATGTTAGCCTGTCTTAAGTTAGGATATATATCGCTGTAGACGTATATAATATTCCTACCGAGATGTACGGGACGGTACGAACGGGATTCTGTAAAACATTACCAGCGAGGGCCTAGATGTGTTAGGTTAGGTTATGTTACGTTATAGACCTATATAATGTTCCCACCGAGAAGTAGGGGCCGATACCCCAGGAATGTTGTAGAATACTACATCCTAGATGATAGTCTGCCTTAGGTTAGGATATATAACGCTACAGACGTATATAATATTCCAACCGAGATGTACGGGACGGCACGAACGGGATTCTGTAAAACATTACCAGCGAGGGGCTAGATGGGTTAGGTTAGGATGTGATACGTTATAGACGTATATAATGTTCCCACCGAGAAGTAGGGGCCGATACGCTAGGAATGTTGTAAAATACTACATCCGAGATGTTAGCCTGCCTTACGATAGGATATATATCGCTGTAGACGTATATAATATTCCAACCGAGATGTACGGGACGTCACGAACGAGGTTCTGTAAAACATTACCAGCGAGGGCCTAGATGTGTTAGGTTAGGTTATATTACGTTATAGACCTATATAATGTTCCCACCGAGAAGTAGGGGCCGATACCCCAGGAATGTTGTAGAATACTGCATCCGAGATGATAGCCTGCATTAGGTTAGGATATATAACGCTATAGACGTATATAATATTCCAACCGAGATGTACGGGACGGCACCAACGGGATTCTGTAAAACATTACCAGCGAGGGGCTAGATGTGTTAGGTTAGATTACGTTATAGACGAATATAATGTTCCCACCGAGAAGTAGGGGCCGATACGCCAGGAATGTTGTAAAATACAACATCCGAGATGTCAGCCTGCCTTACGTTAGGATATATATCGCTGTAGACGTTTATAATGTCCCAACCGAGACGTACGGGACGAAACGAACGGGATTCTGTAAAACATTACCAGCGAGGGGCTAGATGGGTTAGGTTAGGATGTGATACGTTATAGACGTATATAATGTTCCCACCGAGAAGTAGGGGCCGATTCGCCAGGAATGTTGTAAAATGCTACATCCGAGATGTTAGCCTGCCTTACGTTAGGATATATATCGCTGTAGACGTATATAATATTCCAACCGAGATGTACGGGACGACAGGAACGGGATTCTGTAAAACATTACCAGAGAGGGGCTAGATGGGTTAGGTTAGGTTGTGATACGTTATAGACGTATATAATGTTGCCACCGAGAACGGGGGCCGATACGCCAGGAATGTTGTAAAATACTACATCTGAGATGATAGCCTGCCTTAGGTTAGGATATATAACGCTATAGACGTATATAATATTCCAACCGAGATATACGGGACGTCACGAACGAGGTTCTGTAAAACATTACCAGCGAGGGCCCAGATGTGTTAGGTTAGGTTATATTACGTTATAGACGAATATAATGATCCCACCGAGAAGTAGGGGCCGATACGCCAGGAATGTTGTAAAATACTACATCCGAGATGTTAGCCTGCCTTACGTTAGGATATATATCGCTGTAGACGTATATAATATTCCAACCGAGATGTACGGGACGACAGGAACGGGATTCTGTAAAACATTACCAGCGAGGGGCTAGATGTGTTAGGTTAGATTACGTTATAGACGAATATAATGTTCCCACCGAGAAGTAGGGGCCGATATGCCAGGAATGTTTTAAAATACTGCATCCGAGATTATAGCCTGCCTTAGGCTAGGATATATAATGCTATAGATGTATATAATATTCCAACCGAGATGTACGGGACGGCACGAACGGGATTCTGTGAAACATTACCAGCGAGGGGCTAGATGTGTTAGGTTAGATTACGTTATAGACGAATATAATGTTCCCACCGAGAAGTAGGGGCCGATATGCCAGGAATGTTTTAAAATACTGCATCCGAGATTATAGCCTGCCTTAGGCTAGGATATATAATGCCATAGATGTATATAATATTCCAACCGAGATGTACGGGACGGCACGAACGGGATTCTGTAAAACATTACCAGCGAGGGGCTAGATGTGTTAGGTTAGATTACGTTATAGACGAATATAATGTTCCCACCGAGAAGTAGGGGCCGATACGCCAGGAATGTTGTAAAATACTACATCCGAGATGTTAGCCTGCCTTACGTTAGGATATATATCGCTGTAGACGTATATAATATTCCAACCGAGATGTACGGGACGGTACGAACGGGATTCTGTAAAACATTACCAGCGAGGGGCTAGATGTGTTAGGCTAGATTACGTTATAGACGAATATAATGTTCCCACCGAGAAGTAGGGGCCGATACGCGAGGAATGTTGTAAAATACTACATCCGAGATGTTAGCCTGTCTTAAGTTAGGATATATATCGCTGTAGACGTATATAATATTCCTACCGAGATGTACGGGACGGTACGAACGGGATTCTGTAAAACATTACCAGCGAGGGCCTAGATGTGTTAGGTTAGGTTATGTTACGTTATAAACCTATATAATGTTCCCACCGAGAAGTAGGGGCCGATACCCCAGGAATGTTGTAGAATACTACATCCTAGATGATAGTCTGCCTTAGGTTAGGATATATAACGCTACAGACGTATATAATATTCCAACCGAGATGTACGGGACGGCACGAACGGGATTCTGTAAAACATTACCAGCGAAGGGCTAGATGGGTTAGGTTAGGATGTGATACGTTATAGACGTATATAATGTTCCCACCGAGAAGTAGGGGCCGATACGCTAGGAATGTTGTAAAATACTACATCCGAGATGTTAGCCTGCCTTACGATAGGATATATATCGCTGTAGACGTATATAATATTCCAACCGAGATGTACGGGACGTCACGAACGAGGTTCTGTAAAACATTACCAGCGAGGGCCTAGATGTGTTAGGTTAGGTTATATTACGTTATAGACCTATATAATGTTCCCACCGAGAAGTAGGGGCCGATACCCCAGGAATGTTGTAGAATACTGCATCCGAGATGATAGCCTGCATTAGGTTAGGATATATAACGCTATAGACGTATATAATATTCCAACCGAGATGTACGGGACGGCACGAACGGGATTCTGTAAAACATTACCAGCGAGGGGCTAGATGTGTTAGGTTAGATTACGTTATAGACGAATATAATGTTCCCACCGAGAAGTAGGGGCCGATACGCCAGGAATGTTGTAAAATACAACATCCGAGATGTCAGCCTGCCTTACGTTAGGATATATATCGCTGTAGACGTTTATAATGTCCCAACCGAGACGTACGGGACGAAACGAACGGGATTCTGTAAAACATTACCAGCGAGGGGCTAGATGGGTTAGGTTAGGATGTGATACGTTATAGACGTATATAATGTTCCCACCGAGAAGTAGGGGCCGATTCGCCAGGAATGTTGTAAAATGCTACATCCGAGATGTTAGCCTGCCTTACGTTAGGATATATATCGCTGTAGACGTATATAATATTCCAACCGAGATGTACGGGACGACAGGAACGGGATTCTGTAAAACATTACCAGAGAGGGGCTAGATGGGTTAGGTTAGGTTGTGATACGTTATAGACGTATATAATGTTGCCACCGAGAACGGGGGCCGATACGCCAGGAATGTTGTAAAATACTACATCTGAGATGATAGCCTGCCTTAGGTTAGGATATATAACGCTATAGACGTATATAATATTCCAACCGAGATATACGGGACGTCACGAACGAGGTTCTGTAAAACATTACCAGCGAGGGCCCAGATGTGTTAGGTTAGGTTATATTACGTTATAGACGAATATAATGATCCCACCGAGAAGTAGGGGCCGATACGCCAGGAATGTTGTAAAATACTACATTCGAGATGTTAGCCTGCCTTACGTTAGGATATATATCGCTGTAGACGTATATAATATTCCAACCGAGATGTACGGGACGACAGGAACGGGATTCTGTAAAACATTACCAGCGAGGGGCTAGATGTGTTAGGTTAGATTACGTTATAGACGAATATAATGTTCCCACCGAGAAGTAGGGGCCGATATGCCAGGAATGTTTTAAAATACTGCATCCGAGATTATAGCCTGCCTTAGGCTAGGATATATAATGCTATAGATGTATATAATATTCCAACCGAGATGTACGGGACGGCACGAACGGGATTCTGTAAAACATTACCAGCGAGGGGCTAGATGTGTTAGGTTAGATTACGTTATAGACGAATATAATGTTCCCACCGAGAAGTAGGGGCCGATACGCCAGGAGTGTTGTAAAATACAACATCCGAGATGTCAGCCTGCCTTACGTTAGTATATATATCGCTGTAGCAGTTTATAATGTCCCAACCGAGACGTACGGGACGAAACGAACGGGATTCTGTAAAATTTTACCAGCGAGGGGCTAGATAGGTTAGGTTAGGTTATGTTACGTTATAGACCTATATAATGTTCCCACCGAGAAGTAGGGGCCGATACGCCAGGAATGTTGTAAAATACAACATCCGAGATGTCAGCCTGCCTTACGTTAGGATATATATCGCTGTAGACGTTTATAATGTCCCAACCGAGACGTACGGGACGAAACGAACGGGATTCTGTAAAACATTACCAGCGATGGGCTAGATGGGTTAGGTTAGGATGTGATACGTTATAGACGTATATAATGTTCCCACCGAGAAGTAGGGGCCGATACGCCAGGAATGTTGTAAAATGCTACATCCGAGATGTTAGCCTGCCTTACGTTAGGATATATATCGCTGTAGACGTATATAATATTCCAACCGAGATGTACGGGACGACAGGAACGGGATTCTGTAAAACATTACCAGAGAGGGGCTAGATAGGTTAGTTTAGGTTATGTTACGTTATAGACCTATATAATGTTCCCACCGAGAAGTAGAGGCCGATACGCCAGGAATGTTGTAGAATACTGCATCCGAGATGATAGCCTGCATTAGGTTAGGATATATAACGCTATAGACGTATATAATATTCCAACCGAGATGTACGGGACGTCACGAACGAGATTCGGTAAAACATTACCAGCCAGGGCCTAGATGTGTTAGGATAGGTTATATTACGTTATAGACGAATATAATGATCTCACCGAGAAGTAGGGGCCGATACGCCAGGAATGTTGTAAAATACAACATCCGAGATGTCAGCCTGCCTTACGTTAGGATATATATCGCTGTAGACGTTTATAATGTCCCAACCGAGACGTACTGGACGCAACGAACGGGATTCTGTAAAACATTACCAGAGAGGGGCTAGATGGGTTAGGTTAGGTTGTGATAAGTTATAGACGTATATAATGTTCCCACCGAGAAGTAGGGGCCGATATGCCAGGAATGTTTTAAAATACTGCATCCGAGATTATAGCCTGCCTTAGCCTAGGATATATAATGCTATAGATGTATATAATATTCCAACCGAGATGTACGGGACGGCACGAATGGGATTCTGTAAAACATTACCAGCGAGGGGTTAGATGTGTTAGGTTAGATTACGTTATAGACGAATATAATGTTCCCACCGAGAAGTAGGGGCCGATACGCCAGGAATGTTGTAAAATACTACATCCGAGATGTTAGCCTGCCTTACGTTAGGATATATATCGCTGTAGACGTATATAATATTCCAACCGAGATGTCACGGGACGGTACGAACGGGATTCTGTAAAACATTACCAGCGAGGGGCTAGATGTGTTAGGCTAGATTACGTTATAGACGAATATAATGTTCCCACCGAGAAGTAGGGGCCGATACGCGAGGAATGTTGTAAAATACTACATCCGAGATGTTAGCCTGTCTTAAGTTAGGATATATATCGCTGTAGACGTATATAATATTCCTACCGAGATGTACGGGACGGTACGAACGGGATTCTGTAAAACATTACCAGCGAGGGGCTAGATGTGTTAGGTTAGATTACGTTATAGACGAATATAATGTTCCCACCGAGAAGTAGGGGCCGATACGCCAGGAATGTTGTAAAATACTACATCCGAGATGATAGCCTGCCTTAGGTTAGGATATATAACGCTATAGACGTATATAATATTCCAACCGAGATGTACGGGACGTCACGAACGAGGTTCTGTAAAACATTACCAGCGAGGGCCTAGATGTGTTAGGTTAGGTTATGTTACGTTATAGACCTATATAATGTTCCCACCGAGAAGTAGGGGCCGATACCCCAGGAATGTTGTAGAATACTACATCCTAGATGATAGTCTGCCTTAGGTTAGGATATATAACGCTACAGACGTATATAATATTCCAACCGAGATGTACGGGACGGCACGAACGGGATTCTGTAAAACATTACCAGCGAGGGGCTAGATGGGTTAGGTTAGGATGTGATACGTTATAGACGTATATAATGTTCCCACCGAGAAGTAGGGGCCGATACGCTAGGAATGTTGTAAAATACTACATCCGAGATGTTAGCCTGCCTTACGATAGGATATATATCGCTGTAGACGTATATAATATTCCAACCGAGATGTACGGGACGTCACGAACGAGGTTCTGTAAAACATTACCAGCGAGGGCCTAGATGTGTTAGGTTAGGTTATATTACGTTATAGACCTATATAATGTTCCCACCGAGAAGTAGGGGCCGATACCCCAGGAATGTTGTAGAATACTACATCCTAGATGATAGTCTGCCTTAGGTTAGGATATATAACGCTACAGACGTATATAATATTCCAACCGAGGTGTACGGGACGGCACGAACGGGATTCTGTAAAACATTACCAGCGAGGGGCTAGATGGGTTAGGTTAGGATGTGATACGTTATAGATGTATATAATGTTCCAACCGAGATGTACGGGACGACAGGAACGGGATTCTGTAAAACATTACCAGCGAGGGGCTAGATGTGTTAGGCTAGATTACGTTATAGACGAATATAATGTTCCCACCGAGAAGTAGGGGCCGATATGCCAGGAATGTTTTAAAATACTGCATCCGAGATTATAGCCTGCCTTAGGCTAGGATATATAATGCTATAGATGTATATAATATTCCAACCGAGATGTACGGGACGGCACGAACGGGATTCTGTAAAACATTACCAGCGAGGGGCTAGATGTGTTAGGTTAGATTACGTTATAGACGAATATAATGTTCCCACCGAGAAGTAGGGGCCGATACGCCAGGAATGTTGTAAAATACTACATCCGAGATGTTAGCCTGCCTTACGTTAGGATATATATCGCTGTAGACGTATATAATATTCCAACCGAGATGTACGGGACGACAGGAACGGGATTCTGTAAAACATTATCAGCGAGGGGCTAGATGGGTTAGGTTAGGATGTGATACACTATTGACGTATATAATGTTCCCACCGAGAACGGGGGCCGATACGCCAGGAATGTTGTAAAATACTACATCTGAGATGATAGCCTGCCTTAGGTTAGGATATATAACGCTATAGACGTATATAATATTCCAACCGAGATATACGGGACGTCACGAACGAGGTTCTGTAAAACATTACCAGCGAGGGCCTAGATGTGTTAGGTTAGGTTATATTACGTTATAGACGAATATAATGATCCCACCGAGAAGTAGGGGCCGATACGCCAGGAATGTTGTAAAATACTACATCCGAGATGTTAGCCTGCCTTACGTTAGGATATATATCGCTGTAGACGTATATAATATTCCAACCGAGATGTACGGGACGACAGGAACGGGATTCTGTAAAACATTACCAGAGAGGGGCTAGATGGGTTAGGTTAGGTTGTGATAAGTTATAGACGTATATAATGTTCCCACCGAGAAGTAGGGGCCGATATGCCAGGAATGTTTTAAAATACTGCATCCGAGAATATAGCCTGCCTTAGCCTAGGATATATAATGCTATAGATGTATATAATATTCCAACCGAGATGTACGGGACGGCACGAATGGGATTCTGTAAAACATTACCAGCGAGGGGCTAGATGTGTTAGGTTAGATTACGTTATAGACGAATATAATGTTCCCACCGAGAAGTAGGGGCCGATACGCCAGGAATGTTGTAAAATACTACATCCGAGATGTTAGCCTGCCTTACGTTAGGATATATATCGCTGTAGACGTATATAATATTCCAACCGAGATGTACGGGACGGTACGAACGGGATTCTGTAAAACATTACCAGCGAGGGGCTAGATGTGTTAGGCTAGATTACGTTATAGACGAATATAATGTTCCCACCGAGAAGTAGGGGCCGATACGCGAGGAATGTTGTAAAATACTACATCCGAGATGTTAGCCTGTCTTAAGTTAGGATATATATCGCTGTAGACGTATATAATATTCCTACCGAGATGTACGGGACGGTACGAACGGGATTCTGTAAAACATTACCAGCGAGGGCCTAGATGTGTTAGGTTAGGTTATGTTACGTTATAGACCTATATAATGTTCCCACCGAGAAGTAGGGGCCGATACCCCAGGAATGTTGTAGAATACTACATCCTAGATGATAGTCTGCCTTAGGTTAGGATATATAACGCTACAGACGTATATAATATTCCAACCGAGATGTACGGGACGGCACGAACGGGATTCTGTAAAACATTACCAGCGAGGGGCTAGATGGGTTAGGTTAGGATGTGATACGTTATAGACGTATATAATGTTCCCACCGAGAAGTAGGGGCCGATACGCTAGGAATGTTGTAAAATACTACATCCGAGATGTTAGCCTGCCTTACGATAGGATATATATCGCTGTAGACGTATATAATATTCCAACCGAGATGTACGGGACGTCACGAACGAGGTTCTGTAAAACATTACCAGCGAGGGCCTAGATGTGTTAGGTTAGGTTATATTACGTTATAGACCTATATAATGTTCCCACCGAGAAGTAGGGGCCGATACCCCAGGAATGTTGTAGAATACTGCATCCGAGATGATAGCCTGCATTAGGTTAGGATATATAACGCTATAGACGTATATAATATTCCAACCGAGATGTACGGGACGGCACCAACGGGATTCTGTAAAACATTACCAGCGAGGGGCTAGATGTGTTAGGTTAGATTACGTTATAGACGAATATAATGTTCCCACCGAGAAGTAGGGGCCGATACGCCAGGAATGTTGTAAAATACAACATCCGAGATGTCAGCCTGCCTTACGTTAGGATATATATCGCTGTAGACGTTTATAATGTCCCAACCGAGACGTACGGGACGAAACGAACGGGATTCTGTAAAACATTACCAGCGAGGGGCTAGATGGGTTAGGTTAGGATGTGATACGTTATAGACGTATATAATGTTCCCACCGAGAAGTAGGGGCCGATTCGCCAGGAATGTTGTAAAATGCTACATCCGAGATGTTAGCCTGCCTTACGTTAGGATATATATCGCTGTAGACGTATATAATATTCCAACCGAGATGTACGGGACGACAGGAACGGGATTCTGTAAAACATTACCAGAGAGGGGCTAGATGGGTTAGGTTAGGTTGTGATACGTTATAGACGTATATAATGTTGCCACCGAGAACGGGGGCCGATACGCCAGGAATGTTGTAAAATACTACATCTGAGATGATAGCCTGCCTTAGGTTAGGATATATAACGCTATAGACGTATATAATATTCCAACCGAGATATACGGGACGTCACGAACGAGGTTCTGTAAAACATTACCAGCGAGGGCCCAGATGTGTTAGGTTAGGTTATATTACGTTATAGACGAATATAATGATCCCACCGAGAAGTAGGGGCCGATACGCCAGGAATGTTGTAAAATACTACATCCGAGATGTTAGCCTGCCTTACGTTAGGATATATATCGCTGTAGACGTATATAATATTCCAACCGAGATGTACGGGACGACAGGAACGGGATTCTGTAAAACATTACCAGCGAGGGGCTAGATGTGTTAGGTTAGATTACGTTATAGACGAATATAATGTTCCCACCGAGAAGTAGGGGCCGATATGCCAGGAATGTTTTAAAATACTGCATCCGAGATTATAGCCTGCCTTAGGCTAGGATATATAATGCTATAGATGTATATAATATTCCAACCGAGATGTACGGGACGGCACGAACGGGATTCTGTGAAACATTACCAGCGAGGGGCTAGATGTGTTAGGTTAGATTACGTTATAGACGAATATAATGTTCCCACCGAGAAGTAGGGGCCGATATGCCAGGAATGTTTTAAAATACTGCATCCGAGATTATAGCCTGCCTTAGGCTAGGATATATAATGCCATAGATGTATATAATATTCCAACCGAGATGTACGGGACGGCACGAACGGGATTCTGTAAAACATTACCAGCGAGGGGCTAGATGTGTTAGGTTAGATTACGTTATAGACGAATATAATGTTCCCACCGAGAAGTAGGGGCCGATACGCCAGGAATGTTGTAAAATACTACATCCGAGATGTTAGCCTGCCTTACGTTAGGATATATATCGCTGTAGACGTATATAATATTCCAACCGAGATGTACGGGACGGTACGAACGGGATTCTGTAAAACATTACCAGCGAGGGGCTAGATGTGTTAGGCTAGATTACGTTATAGACGAATATAATGTTCCCACCGAGAAGTAGGGGCCGATACGCGAGGAATGTTGTAAAATACTACATCCGAGATGTTAGCCTGTCTTAAGTTAGGATATATATCGCTGTAGACGTATATAATATTCCTACCGAGATGTACGGGACGGTACGAACGGGATTCTGTAAAACATTACCAGCGAGGGCCTAGATGTGTTAGGTTAGGTTATGTTACGTTATAGACCTATATAATGTTCCCACCGAGAAGTAGGGGCCGATACCCCAGGAATGTTGTAGAATACTACATCCTAGATGATAGTCTGCCTTAGGTTAGGATATATAACGCTACAGACGTATATAATATTCCAACCGAGATGTACGGGACGGCACGAACGGGATTCTGTAAAACATTACCAGCGAAGGGCTAGATGGGTTAGGTTAGGATGTGATACGTTATAGACGTATATAATGTTCCCACCGAGAAGTAGGGGCCGATACGCTAGGAATGTTGTAAAATACTACATCCGAGATGTTAGCCTGCCTTACGATAGGATATATATCGCTGTAGACGTATATAATATTCCAACCGAGATGTACGGGACGTCACGAACGAGGTTCTGTAAAACATTACCAGCGAGGGCCTAGATGTGTTAGGTTAGGTTATATTACGTTATAGACCTATATAATGTTCCCACCGAGAAGTAGGGGCCGATACCCCAGGAATGTTGTAGAATACTGCATCCGAGATGATAGCCTGCATTAGGTTAGGATATATAACGCTATAGACGTATATAATATTCCAACCGAGATGTACGGGACGGCACGAACGGGATTCTGTAAAACATTACCAGCGAGGGGCTAGATGTGTTAGGTTAGATTACGTTATAGACGAATATAATGTTCCCACCGAGAAGTAGGGGCCGATACGCCAGGAATGTTGTAAAATACAACATCCGAGATGTCAGCCTGCCTTACGTTAGGATATATATCGCTGTAGACGTTTATAATGTCCCAACCGAGACGTACGGGACGAAACGAACGGGATTCTGTAAAACATTACCAGCGAGGGGCTAGATGGGTTAGGTTAGGATGTGATACGTTATAGACGTATATAATGTTCCCACCGAGAAGTAGGGGCCGATTCGCCAGGAATGTTGTAAAATGCTACATCCGAGATGTTAGCCTGCCTTACGTTAGGATATATATCGCTGTAGACGTATATAATATTCCAACCGAGATGTACGGGACGACAGGAACGGGATTCTGTAAAACATTACCAGAGAGGGGCTAGATGGGTTAGGTTAGGTTGTGATACGTTATAGACGTATATAATGTTGCCACCGAGAACGGGGGCCGATACGCCAGGAATGTTGTAAAATACTACATCTGAGATGATAGCCTGCCTTAGGTTAGGATATATAACGCTATAGACGTATATAATATTCCAACCGAGATATACGGGACGTCACGAACGAGGTTCTGTAAAACATTACCAGCGAGGGCCCAGATGTGTTAGGTTAGGTTATATTACGTTATAGACGAATATAATGATCCCACCGAGAAGTAGGGGCCGATACGCCAGGAATGTTGTAAAATACTACATTCGAGATGTTAGCCTGCCTTACGTTAGGATATATATCGCTGTAGACGTATATAATATTCCAACCGAGATGTACGGGACGACAGGAACGGGATTCTGTAAAACATTACCAGCGAGGGGCTAGATGTGTTAGGTTAGATTACGTTATAGACGAATATAATGTTCCCACCGAGAAGTAGGGGCCGATATGCCAGGAATGTTTTAAAATACTGCATCCGAGATTATAGCCTGCCTTAGGCTAGGATATATAATGCTATAGATGTATATAATATTCCAACCGAGATGTACGGGACGGCACGAACGGGATTCTGTAAAACATTACCAGCGAGGGGCTAGATGTGTTAGGTTAGATTACGTTATAGACGAATATAATGTTCCCACCGAGAAGTAGGGGCCGATACGCCAGGAATGTTGTAAAATACTACATCCGAGATGTTAGCCTGCCTTACGTTAGGATATATATCGCTGTAGACGTATATAATATTCCAACCGAGATGTACGGGACGGTACGAACGGGATTCTGTAAAACATTACCAGCGAGGGGCTAGATGTGTTAGGCTAGATTACGTTATAGACGAATATAATGTTCCCACCGAGAAGTAGGGGCCGATACGCGAGGAATGTTGTAAAATACTACATCCGAGATGTTAGCCTGTCTTAAGTTAGGATATATATCGCTGTAGACGTATATAATATTCCAACCGAGATGTACGGGACGGTACGAACGGGATTCTGTAAAACATTACCAGCGAGGGGCTAGATGTGTTAGGCTAGATTACGTTATAGACGAATATAATGTTCCCACCGAGAAGTAGGGGCCGATACACCAGGAATGTTGTAAAATACTACATCCGAGATGATAGCCTGCCTTAGGTTAGGATATATAACGCTATAGACGTATATAATATTCCAACCGAGATGTACGGGACGTCACGAACGAGGTTCTGTAAAACATTACCAGCGAGGGCCTAGATGTGTTAGGTTAGGTTATGTTACGTTATAGACCTATATAATGTTCCCACCTAGAAGTAGAGGCCGATACGCCAGGAATGTTGTATAATACTACATCCGAGTTGTTAGCCTGCCTTACGTTAGGATATATATCGCTGTAGACGTATATAATATTCCAACCGAGATGTACGGGACGGCACGAACGGGATTCTGTAAAACATTATCAGCGAGGGGCTAGATGTGTTAGGTTATATTACGTTATAGACGAATATAATGTTCCCACCGAGAAGTAGGGGCCGATACGCCAGGAATGTTGTAAAATACTACATCCGAGATGTTAGCCTGCCTTAGGTTAGGATATATATCGCTGTAGACGTATATAATATTCCAACCGAGATGTACGGGACGACAGGAACGAGGTTCTGTAAAATATTACCAGAGAGGGGCTAGATGGGTTAGGTTAGGTTGTGATAAGTTATAGACGTATATAATGTTCCCACCGAGAAGTAGGGGCCGATATGCCAGGAATGTTTTAAAATACTGCATCCGAGATTATAGCCTGCCTTAGGCTAGGATATATAACGCTATAGACGTATATAATATTCCAACCGAGATGTACGGGACGTCACGAACGAGGTTCTGTAAAACATTACCAGCGAGGGGCTAGATGTGTTAGGTTAGATTACGTTATAGACGAATATAATGTTCCCACTGAGAAGTAGGGGCCGATACGCCAGGAATGTTGTATAATACTACATCCGAGATGTTAGCCTGCCTTACGTTAGGATATATATCGCTGTAGACGTATATAATATTCCAACCGAGATGTACGGGACGGCACGAACGGGATTCTGTAAAACATTATCAGCGAGGGGCTAGATGTGATAGGTTAGATTACGTTATAGACGAATATAATGTTCCCACCGAGAAGTAGGGCCCGATACGCCAGGAATGTTGTAAAATAATACATCCGAGATGATAGCCTGCCTTAGGTTAGGATATATAACGCTATAGACGTATATAATATTCCAACCGAGATGTACGGGACGTCACGAACGAGGTTCTGTAAAATATTACCAGCGAGGGCCTAGATGTGTTAGGTTAGGTTATATTACGTTATAGACCTATATAATGTTCCCACCGAGAAGTAGGGGCCGATACCCCAGGAATGTTGTAGAATACTACATCCTAGATGATAGTCTGCCTTAGGTTAGGATATATAACGCTACAGACGTATATAATATTCCAACCGAGATGTACGGGACGGCACGAACGGGATTCTGTAAAACATTACCAGCGAGGGGCTAGATGGGTTAGGTTAGGATGTGATACGTTATAGACGTATATAATGTTCCCACCGAGAAGTAGGGGCCGATACGCCAGGAATGTTGTAAAATACTACATCCGAGATGTTAGCCTGCCTTACGATAGGATATATATCGCTGTAGCCGTATATAATATTCCAACCGAGATGTACGGGACGTCACGAACGAGGTTCTGTAAAACATTACCAGCGAGGGCCTAGATGTGTTAGGTTAGGTTATATTACGTTATAGACCTATATAATGTTCCCACCGAGAAGTAGGGGCCGATACCCCAGGAATGTTGTAGAATACTACTTCCTAGATGATAGTCTGCCTTAGGTTAGGATATATAACGCTACAGACGTATATAATATTCCAACCGAGATGTACGGGACGGCACGAACGGGATTCTGTAAAACATTACCAGCGAGGGGCTAGATGGGTTAGGTTAGGATGTGATACGTTATAGACGTATATAATGTTCCCACCGAGAAGTAGGGGCCGATACGCCAGGAATGTTGTAAAATACTACATCCGAGATGTTAGCCTGCCTTACGAGAGGATATATATCGCTGTAGCCGTATATAATATTCCAACCGAGATGTACGGGACGTCACGAACGAGGTTCTGTAAAACATTACCAGCGAGGGCCTAGATGTGTTAGGTTAGGTTATATTACGTTATAGACCTATATAATGTTCCCACCGAGAAGTAGGGGCCGATACCCCAGGAATGTTGTAGAATACTACATCCTAGATGATAGTCTGCCTTAGGTTAGGATATATAACGCTACAGACGTATATGATATTCCAACCGAGATGTACGGGACGGCACGAACGGGATTTTGTAAAACATTACCAGCGAGGGGCTAGATGGGTTAGGTTAGGATGTGAAACGTTATAGATGTATATAATGTTCCCACCGAGAAGTAGGGGCCGATACGCCAGGAATGTTGTAGAATACTGCATCCGAGATGATAGCCTGCACTAGGTTAGGATATATAACGCTATAGACGTATATAATATTCCAACCGAGATGTACGGGACGGCACCAACGGGATTCTGTAAAACATTACCAGCGAGGGGCTAGATGTGTTAGGTTAGATTACGTTATAGACGAATATAATGTTCCCACCGAGAAGTAGGGGCCGATACGCCAAGAATGTTGTAAAATACAACATCCGAGATGTCAGCCTGCGTTACGTTAGGATATATATCGCTGTAGCCGTTTATAATGTCCCAACCGAGACGTACGGGACGAAACGAACGGGATTCTGTAAAACATTACCAGCGAGGGGCTAGATAGGTTAGGTTAGGTTATGTTACGTTATAGACCTATATAATGTTCCCACCGAGAAGTAGGGCCCGATACGCCAGGAATGTTGTAAAATACTACATCCGAGATGATAGCCTTCCTTAGGTTAGGATATATAACGCTATAGACGTATATAATATTCCAACCGAGATGTACGGGACGTCACGAACGAGGTTCTGTAAAACATTACCAGCGAGGGCCCAGTTGTGTTAGGTTAGGTTATATTACGTTATAGACCTATATAATGTTCCCACCGAGAAGTAGGGGCCGATACCCCAGGAATGTTGTAGAATACTACATCCTAGATGATAGTCTGCCTTAGGTTAGGATATATAACGCTACAGACGTATATAATATTCCAACCGAGATGTACGGGACGGCACGAACGGGATTCTGTAAAACATTACCAGCGAGGGGCTAGATAGGTTAGGTTAGGTTATGTTACGTTATATACCTATATAATGTTCCCACCGAGAAGTAGTGGCCGATACGCCAGGAATGTTGTAAAATACTACATCCGCGATGTTAGCCTGCATTACGTTAGGATATATGTCGCTGTAGACGTATATAATATTCCAACCGAGATGTACGGGACGACAGGAACGGGATTCTGTAAAACATTATCAGCGAGGGGCTAGATGGGTTAGGTTAGGATGTGATACACTATTGACGTATATAATGTTCCCACCGAGAACGGGGGCCGATACGCCAGGAATGTTGTAAAATACTACATCTGAGATGATAGCCTGCCTTAGGTTAGGATATATAACGCTATAGACGTATATAATATTCCAACCGAGATATACGGGACGTCACGAACGAGGTTCTGTAAAACATTACCAGCGAGGGCCTAGATGTGTTAGGTTAGGTTATATTACGTTATAGACGAATATAATGATCCCACCGAGAAGTAGGGACCGATACGACAGGAATGTTGTAAAATACTACATCCGAGATGTTAGCCTGCCTTACGTTAGGATATATATCGCTGTAGACGTATATAATATTCCAACCGAGATGTACGGGACGACAGGAACGGGATCCTGTAAAACATTACCAGAGAGGGGCTAGATGGGTTAGGTTAGGTTGTGATACGTTATAGACGTATATAATGTTCCCACCGAGATGTAGGGGCCGATATGCCAGGAATGTTTTAAAATACTGCATCCGAGATTATAGCCTGCCTTAGGCTAGGATATATAATGCTATAGATGTATATAATATTCCAACCGAGATGTACGGGACGGCACGAACGGGATTCTGTAAAACATTACCAGCGAGGGGCTAGATGTGTTAGGTTAGATTACGTTATAGACGAATATAATGTTCCCACCGAGAAGTAGGGGCCGATACGCCAGGAATGTTGTAAAATACTACATCCGAGATGTTAGCCTGCCTTACGTTAGGATATATATCGCTGTAGACGTATATAATATTCCAACCGAGATGTACGGGACGGTACGAACGGGATTCTGTAAAACATTACCAGCGAGGGGCTAGATGTGTTAGGCTAGATTACGTTATAGACGAATATAATGTTCCCACCGAGAAGTAGGGGCCGATACACCAGGAATGTTGTAAAATACTACATTCGAGATGATAGCCTGCCTTACGTTAGGATATATATCGCTGTAGACGTATATAATATTCCAACCGAGATGTACGGGACGACAGGAACGGGATTCTGCAAAACATTACCAGAGAGGGGCTAGATGGGTTAGGTTAGGATGTGATACGTTATAGACGTATATAATGTTCCCACCGAGAAGTAGGGGCCGATATGCCAGGAATGTTTTAAAATACTGCATCCGAGATTATAGCCTGCCTTAGGCTAGGATACATAATGCTATAGATGTATATAATATTCCAACCGAGATGTACGGGACGGCACGAACGGGATTCTGTAAAACATTACCAGCGAGGGGCTAGATGTGTTAGGTTAGATTACGTTATAGACGAATATAATGTTCCCACCGAGAAGTAGGGGCCGATACGCCAGGAATGTTGTAAAATACAACATCCGAGATGTCAGCCTGCCTTACGTTAGGATATATATCGCTGTAGACGTTTATAATGTACCAACCGAGACGTACGGGACGAAACGAACGGGATTCTGTAAAACATTACCAGCGTGGGGCTAGATAGGTTAGGTTAGGTTATGTTACGTTATAGACCTATATAATGTTCCCACCGAGAAGTAGGGGCCGATACACCAGGAATGTTGTAAAATACTACATCCGAGATGATAGCCTGCCTTAGGTTAGGATATATAACGCTATAGACGTATATAATATTCCAACCGAGATGTACGGGACGTCACGAACGAGGTTCTGTAAAACATTACCAGCGAGGGCCTAGATGTGTTAGGTTAGGTTATGTTACGTTATACACCTATATAATGTTCCCACCGAGAAGTAGAGGCCGATACGCCAGGAATGTTGTATAATACTACATCCGAGATGTTAGCCTGCCTTACGTTAGGATATATATCGCTGTAGACGTATATAATATTCCAACCGAGATGTACGGGACGGCACGAACGGGATTCTGTAAAACATTATCAGCGAGGGGCTAGATGGGTTAGGTTAGGATGTGATACGTTATAGACGTATATAATGTTCCCACCGAGAAGTAGGGGCCGATACGCCAGGAATGTTGTAAAATACTACATCCGAGATGTTAGCCTGCCTTACGATAGGATATATATCGCTGTAGACGTATATAATATTCCAACCGAGATGTACGGGACGTCACGAACGAGGTTCTGTAAAACATTACCAGCGAGGGCCTAGATGTGTTAGGTTAGGTTATATTACGTTATAGACCTATATAATGTTCCCACCGAGAAGTAGGGGCCGATACCCCAGGAATGTTGTAGAATACTACATCCTAGATGATAGTCTGCCTTAGGTTAGGATATATAACGCTACAGACGTATATAATATTCCAACCGAGATGTACGGGACGGCACGAACGGGATTCTGTAAAACATTACCAGCGAGGGGCTAGATGGGTTAGGTTAGGATGTGATACGTTATAGATGTATATAATGTTCCCACCGAGAAGTAGGGGCCGATACGCCAGGAATGTTGTAGAATACTGCATCCGAGATGATAGCCTGCATTAGGTTAGGATATATAACGCTATAGACGTATATAATATTCCAACCGAGATGTACGGGACGTCACGAACGGGATTCTGTAAAACGTTACCAGCGAGGGGCCAGATGGGTTAGGTTAGGGTATATTACGTTATAGACGAATATAATGTTCACACCGAGAAGTAGAGGACGATACGCCAGGAATGTTGTAGAATACTACATCCGAGATGATAGTCTGCCTTAGGTTAGGATATATAACGCTACAGACGTATATAATATTCCAACCGAGATGTACGGGACGGCACGAAGGGGATTCTGTAAAACGTTACCAGCGAGGGGCTAGATGGGTTAGGTTAGGATGTGATACGTTATAGACGTATATAATGTTCTCACCGAGAAGTAGGGGCCGAAACGCCAGGAATGTTGTAAAATACTACATCCGAGATGTTAGCCTGCCTTACGTTAGGATATATATCGCTGTAGACGTATATAATATTCCAACCGAGATGTGCGGGACGACAGGAACGGGATTCTGTAAAACATTACCAGAGAGGGGCTTAATGGGTTAGGTTAGGTTGTGATACGTTATAGACGTATATAATGTTCCCACCAAGAAGTAGGGGCCGATATGCCAGGAATGTTTTAAAATACTGCATCCGAGATTATAGCCTGCCTTAGGCTAGGATATATAACGCTATAGACGTATATAATATTCCAACCGAGATGTACGGGACGGCACGAACGGGATTCTGTAAAACATTACCAGCGAGGGGCTAGATGTGTTAGGTTAGATTACGTTATAGACGAATATAATGTTCCCACCGAGGAGTAGGGGCCGATACGCCAGGTATGTTGTAAAATACTACATCCGAGATGATAGCCTGCCTTAGGTTAGGATATATAACGCTATAGACGTATATAATATTCCAACCGAGATGTACGGGACGTCACGAACGAGGTTCTGTAAAACATTACCAGCGAGGGCCTAGATGTGTTAGGTTAGGTTATATTACGTTATAGACCTATATAATGTTCCCACCGAGAAGTAGGGGCCGATACCCCAGGAATGTTGTAGAATACTACATCCTAGATGATAGTCTGCCTTAGGTTAGGATATATAACGCTACAGACGTATATAATATTCCAACCGAGATGTACGGGACGGCACGAACGGGATTCTGTAAAACATTACCAGCGAGGGGCTAGATGGGTTAGGTTAGGATGTGATACGTTATAGACCTATATAATGTTCCCACCGGGAAGTAGGGGCCGATACGCCAGGAATGTTGTAAAATACTACATCCGAGATGTTAGCCTGCCTTACGATAGGATATATATCGCTGTAGACGTATATAATATTCCAACCGAGATGTACGGGACGTCACGAACGAGGTTCTGTAAAACATTACCAGCGAGGGCCTAGATGTGTTAGGTTAGGTTATATTACGTTATAGACCTATATAATGTTCCCGCCGAGAAGTAGGGGCCGATACCCCAGGAATGTTGTAGAATACTACATCCTAGATGATAGTCTGCCTTAGGTTAGGATATATAACGCTACAGACGTATATAATATTCCAACCGAGATGTACGGGACGGCACGAACGGGATTCTGTAAAACATTACCAGCGAGGGGCTAGATGGGTTAGGTTAGGATGTGATACGTTATAGATGTAAATAATGTTCCCACCGAGAAGTAGGGGCCGATACGCCAGGAATGTTGTAGAATACTGCATCCGAGATGATAGCCTGCATTAGGTTAGGATATATAACGCTATAGACGTATATAATATTCCAACCGAGATGTACGGGACGGCACCAACGGGATTCTGTAAAACATTACCAGCGAGGGGCTAGATGTGTTAGGTTAGATTACGTTATAGACGAATATAATGTTCCCACCGAGAAGTAGGGGCCGATACGCCAGGAATGTTGTAAAATACAACATCCGAGATGTCAGCCTGCCTTACGTTAGGATATATATCGCTGTAGACGTTTATAATGTCCCAACCGAGACGTACGGGACGAAACGAACGGGATTCTGTAAAACATTACCAGCGAGGGGCTAGATGGGTTAGGTTAGGATGTGATACGTTATAGACGTATATAATGTTCCCACCGAGAAGTAGGGGCCGATTCGCCAGGAATGTTGTAAAATGCTACATCCGAGATGTTAGCCTGCCTTACGTTAGGATATATATCGCTGTAGACGTATATAATATTCCAACCGAGATGTACGGGACGACAGGAACGGGATTCTGTAAAACATTACCAGAGAGGGGTTAGATGGGTTAGGTTAGGTTGTGATACGTTATAGACGTATATAATGTTCCCACCGAGAACGGGGGCCGATACGCCAGGAATGTTGTAAAATACTACATCTGAGATGATAGCCTGCCTTAGGTTAGGATATATAACGCTATAGACGTATATAATATTCCAACCGAGATATACGGGACGTCACGAACGAGGTTCTGTAAAACATTACCAGCGAGGGCCCAGATGTGTTAGGTTAGGTTATATTACGTTATAGACGAATATAATGATCCCACCGAGAAGTAGGGGCCGATACGCCAGGAATGTTGTAAAATACTACATCCGAGATGTTAGCCTGCCTTACGTTAGGATATATATCGCTGTAGACGTATATAATATTCCAACCGAGATGTACGGGACGACAGGAACGGGATTCTGTAAAACATTACCAGCGAGGGGCTAGATGTGTTAGGCTAGATTACGTTATAGACGAATATAATGTTCCCACCGAGAAGTAGGGGCCGATACGCCAGGAATGTTGTAAAATACAACATCCGAGATGTCAGCCTGCCTTACGTTAGGATATATATCGCTGTAGACGTTTATAATGTCCCAACCGAGACGTACGGGACGAAACGAACGGGATTCTGTAAAACATTACCAGCGAGGGGCTAGATGGGTTAGGTTAGGATGTGATACGTTATAGACGTATATAATGTTCCCACCGAGAAGTAGGGGCCGATTCGCCAGGAATGTTGTAAAATGCTACATCCGAGATGTTAGCCTGCCTTACGTTAGGATATATATCGCTGTAGACGTATATAATATTCCAACCGAGATGTACGGGACGACAGGAACGGGATTCTGTAAAACATTACCAGAGAGGGGTTAGATGGGTTAGGTTAGGTTGTGATACGTTATAGACGTATATAATGTTCCCACCGAGAACGGGGGCCGATACGCCAGGAATGTTGTAAAATACTACATCTGAGATGATAGCCTGCCTTAGGTTAGGATATATAACGCTATAGACGTATATAATATTCCAACCGAGATATACGGGACGTCACGAACGAGGTTCTGTAAAACATTACCAGCGAGGGCCCAGATGTGTTAGGTTAGGTTATATTACGTTATAGACGAATATAATGATCCCACCGAGAAGTAGGGGCCGATACGCCAGGAATGTTGTAAAATACTACATCCGAGATGTTAGCCTGCCTTACGTTAGGATATATATCGCTGTAGACGTATATAATATTCCAACCGAGATGTACGGGACGACAGGAACGGGATTCTGTAAAACATTACCAGCGAGGGGCTAGATGTGTTAGGCTAGATTACGTTATAGACGAATATAATGTTCCCACCGAGAAGTAGGGGCCGATACGCGAGGAATGTTGTAAAATACTACATCCGAGATGTTAGCCTGTCTTAGGCTAGGATATATAATGCTATAGATGTATATAATATTCCAACCGAGATGTACGGGACGGCACGAACGGGATTCTGTAAAACATTACCAGCGAGGGGCTAGAAGTGTTAGGTTAGATTACGTTATAGACGAATATAATGTTCCCACCGAGAAGTAGGGGCCGATACGCCAGGAATGTTGTAAAATACTACATCCGAGATGTTAGCCTGCCTTACGTTAGGATATATATCGCTGTAGACGTATATAATATTCCAACCGAGATGTACGGGACGGTACGAACGGGATTCTGTAAAACATTACCAGCGAGGGGCTAGATGTGTTAGGCTAGATTACGTTATAGACGAATATAATGTTCCCACCGAGAAGTAGGGGCCGATACACCAGGAATGTTGTAAAATACTACATCCGAGATGATAGCCTGCCTTAGGTTAGGATATATAACGCTATAGACGTATATAATATTCCAACCGAGATGTACGGGACGTCACGAACGAGGTTCTGTAAAACATTACCAGCGAGGGCCTAGATGTGTTAGGTTAGGTTATATTACGTTATAGACGAATATAATGATCCCACCGAGAAGTAGGGGCCGATACGCCAGGAATGTTGTAAAATACTACATCCGAGATGTTAGCCTGCCTTACGTTAGGATATATATCGCTGTAGACGTATATAATATTCCAACCGAGATGTACGGGACGACAGGAACGGGATTCTGCAAAACATTACCAGAGAGGGGCTAGATGGGTTAGGTTAGGATGTGATACGTTATAGACGTATATAATGTTCCCACCGAGAAGTAGGGGCCGATATGCCAGGAATGTTTTAAAATACTGCATCCGAGATTATAGCCTGCCTTAGGCTAGGATATATAATGCTATAGATGTATATAATATTCCAACCGAGATGTACGGGACGGCACGAACGGGATTCTGTAAAACATTACCAGCGAGGGGCTAGATGTGTTAGGTTAGGTTGTGATACGTTATAGATGTATATAATGTTCCCACCGAGATGTAGGGGCCGATACGCCAGGAATGTTGTAAAATACAACATCCGAGATGTCAGCCTGCCTTACGTTAGGATATATATCGCTGTAGACGTTTATAATGTCCCAACCGAGACGTACGGGACGAAACGAACGGGATTCTGTAAAACATTACCAGCGAGGGGCTAGATGGGTTAGGTTAGGATGTGATACGTTATAGACGTATATAATGTTCCCACCGAGAAGTAGGGGCCGATTCGCCAGGAATGTTGTAAAATGCTACATCCGAGATGTTAGCCTGCCTTACGTTAGGATATATATCGCTGTAGACGTATATAATATTCCAACCGAGATGTACGGGACGTCACGAACGGGATTCTGTAAAACGTTACCAGCGAGGGGCCAGATGGGTTAGGTTAGGGTATATTACGTTATAGACGAATATAATGTTCACACCGAGAAGTAGAGGACGATACGCCAGGAATGTTGTAGAATACTACATCCGAGATGATAGTCTGCCTTAGGTTAGGATATATAACGCTACAGACGTATATAATATTCCAACCGAGATGTACGGGACGGCACGAAGGGGATTCTGTAAAACGTTACCAGCGAGGGGCTAGATGGGTTAGGTTAGGATGTGATACGTTATAGACGTATATAATGTTCTCACCGAGAAGTAGGGGCCGAAACGCCAGGAATGTTGTAAAATACTACATCCGAGATGTTAGCCTGCCTTACGTTAGGATATATATCGCTGTAGACGTATATAATATTCCAACCGAGATGTGCGGGACGACAGGAACGGGATTCTGTAAAACATTACCAGAGAGGGGCTTAATGGGTTAGGTTAGGTTGTGATACGTTATAGACGTATATAATGTTCCCACCAAGAAGTAGGGGCCGATATGCCAGGAATGTTTTAAAATACTGCATCCGAGATTATAGCCTGCCTTAGGCTAGGATATATAACGCTACAGACGTATATAATATTCCAACCGAGATGTACGGGACGGCACGAACGGGATTCTGTAAAACATTACCAGCGAGGGGCTAGATGGGTTAGGTTAGGATGTGATACGTTATAGACCTATATAATGTTCCCACCGGGAAGTAGGGGCCGATACGCCAGGAATGTTGTAAAATACTACATCCGAGATGTTAGCCTGCCTTACGATAGGATATATATCGCTGTAGACGTATATAATATTCCAACCGAGATGTACGGGACGTCACGAACGAGGTTCTGTAAAACATTACCAGCGAGGGCCTAGATGTGTTAGGTTAGGTTATATTACATTATAGACCTATATAATGTTCCCACCGAGAAGTAGGGGCCGATACCCCAGGAATGTTGTAGAATACTACATCCTAGATGATAGTCTGCCTTAGGTTAGGATATATAACGCTACAGACGTATATAATATTCCAACCGAGATGTACGGGACGGCACGAACGGGATTCTGTAAAACATTACCAGCGAGGGGCTAGATGGGTTAGGTTAGGATGTGATACGTTATAGATGTAAATAATGTTCCCACCGAGAAGTAGGGGCCGATACGCCAGGAATGTTGTAGAATACTGCATCCGAGATGATAGCCTGCATTAGGTTAGGATATATAACGCTATAGACGTATATAATATTCCAACCGAGATGTACGGGACGGCACCAACGGGATTCTGTAAAACATTACCAGCGAGGGGCTAGATGTGTTAGGTTAGATTACGTTATAGACGAATATAATGTTCCCACCGAGAAGTAGGGGCCGATACGCCAGGAATGTTGTAAAATACAACATCCGAGATGTCAGCCTGCCTTACGTTAGGATATATATCGCTGTAGACGTTTATAATGTCCCAACCGAGACGTACGGGACGACAGGAACGGGATTCTGCAAAACATTACCAGAGAGGGGCTAGATGTGTTAGGCTATATTACGTTATAGACGAATATAATGTTCCCACCGAGAAGTAGGGGCCGATACACCAGGAATGTTGTAAAATACTACATCCGAGATGTTAGCCTGCCTTACGTTAGGATATATATCGCTGTAGACGTATATAATATTCCGACCGAGATGTACGGGACGACAGGAACGGGATTCTGCAAAACATTACCAGAGAGGGGCTAGATGGGTTAGGTTAGGATGTGATACGTTATAGACGTATATAATGTTCCCACCGAGAAGTAGGGGCCGATATGCCAGGAATGTTTTAAAATACTGCATCCGAGATTATAGCCTGCCTTAGGTTAGGATATATATCGCTGTAGCCGTTTATAATGTCCCAACCGAGACGTACTGGACGAAACGAACGGGATTCTGTAAAACATTACCAGCGAGGGGCTAGATAGGTTAGTTTAGGTTATGTTACGTTATAGACCTATATAATGTTCCCACCGAGAAGTAGAGGCCGATACGCCAGGAATGTTGTAGAATACTGCATCCGAGATGATAGCCTGCATTAGGTTAGGATATATAACGCTATAGACGTATATAATATTCCAACCGAGATGTACGGGACGGCACGAACGGGATTCTGTAAAACATTACCAGCGAGGGGCTAGATGGGTTAGGTTAGATTACGTTATAGACGAATATAATGTTCCCACCGAGAAGAAGGGGCCGATACGCCAAGAATGTTGTAAAATACAACATCCGAGATGTCAGCCTGCGTTACGTTAGGATATATATCGCTGTAGCCGTTTATAATGTCCCAACCGAGACGTACGGGACGAAACGAACGGGATTCTGTAAAACATTACCAGCGAGGGGCTAGATAGGTTAGGTTAGGTTATGTTACGTTATAGACCTATATAATGTTCCCACCGAGAAGTAGGGCCCGATACGCCAGGAATGTTGTAAAATACTACATCCGAGATGATAGCCTTCCTTAGGTTAGGATATATAACGCTATAGACGTATATAATATTCCAACCGAGATGTACGGGACGTCACGAACGAGGTTCTGTAAAACATTACCAGCGAGGGCCCAGATGTGTTAGTTTAGGTTATATTACGTTATAGACCTATATAATGTTCCCACCGAGAAGTAGGGGACGATACCCCAGGAATGTTGTAGAATACTACATCCTAGATGATAGTCTGCCTTAGGTTAGGATATATAACGCTACAGACGTATATAATATTCCAACCGAGATGTACGGGACGACAGGAACGGGATCCTGTAAAACATTACCAGAGAGGGGCTAGATGGGTTAGGTTAGGTTGTGATACGTTATAGACGTATATAATGTTCCCACCGAGATGTAGGGGCCGATATGCCAGGAATGTTTTAAAATACTGCATCCGAGATTATAGCCTGCCTTAGGCTAGGATATATAATGCTATAGATGTATATAATATTCCAACCGAGATGTACGGGACGGCACGAACGGGATTCTGTAAAACATTACCAGCGAGGGGCTAGATGTGTTAGGTTAGATTACGTTATAGACGAATATAATGTTCCCACCGAGAAGTAGGGGCCGATACGCCAGGAATGTTGTAAAATACTACATCCGAGATGTTAGCCTGCCTTACGTTAGGATATATATCGCTGTAGACGTATATAATATTCCAACCGAGATGTACGGGACGGTACGAACGGGATTCTGTAAAACATTACCAGCGAGGGGCTAGATGTGTTAGGCTAGATTACGTTATAGACGAATATAATGTTCCCACCGAGAAGTAGGGGCCGATACACCAGGAATGTTGTAAAATACTACATCCGAGATGATAGCCTGCCTTAGGTTAGGATATATAACGCTATAGACGTATATAATATTCCAACCGAGATGTACGGGACGTCACGAACGAGGTTCTGTAAAACATTACCAGCGAGGGCCTAGATGTGTTAGGTTAGGTTATATTACGTTATAGACGAATATAATGATCCCACCGAGAAGTAGGGGCCGATACGCCAGGAATGTTGTAAAATATTACATCCGAGATGTTAGCCTGCCTTACGTTAGGATATATATCGCTGTAGACGTATACAATATTCCAACCGAGATGTACGGGACGACAGGAACGGGATTCTGTAAAACATTACCAGAGAGGGGCTAGATTGGTTAGGTTAGGTTGTGATACGTTATAGACGTATATAATGTTCCCACCGAGAAGTAGGGGCCGATATGCCAGGAATGTTTTAAAATACTGCATCCGAGATTATAGCCTGCCTTAGGCTAGGATATATAATGCTATAGATGTATATAATATTCCAACCGAGATGTACGGGACGGCACGAACGGGATTCTGTAAAACATTACCAGCGAGGGGCTAGATGTGTTAGGTTAGGTTGTGATACGTTATAGACGTATATAATGTTCCCACCGAGAAGTAGGGGCCGATATGCCAGGAATGTTTTAAAATACTGCATCCGAGATTATAGCCTGCCTTAGGCTAGGATATATAATGCTATAGATGTATATAATATTCCAACCGAGATGTACGGGACGGCACGAACGGGATTCTGTAAAACATTACCAGCGAGGGGCTAGATGTGTTAGGTTAGATTACGTTATAGACGAATATAATGTTCCCACCGAGAAGTAGGGGCCGATACGCCAGGAATGTTGTAAAATACAACATCCGAGATGTCAGCCTGCCTTACGTTAGGATATATATCGCTGTAGACGTTTATAATGTCCCAACCGAGACGTACGGGACGAAACGAACGGGATTCTGTAAAACATTACCAGCGTGGGGCTAGATAGGTTAGGTTAGGTTATGTTACGTTATAGACCTATATAATGTTCCCACCGAGAAGTAGGGGCCGATACACCAGGAATGTTGTAAAATACTACATCCGAGATGATAGCCTGCCTTAGGTTAGGATATATAACGCTATAGACGTATATAATATTCCAACCGAGATGTACGGGACGTCACGAACGAGGTTCTGTAAAACATTACCAGCGAGGGCCTAGATGTGTTAAGTTAGGTTATATTACGTTATAGACGAATATAATGATCCCACCGAGAAGTAGGGGCCGATACGCCAGGAATGTTGTAAAATACTACATCCGAGAAGATAGCTTGCCTTACGTTAGGATATATATCGCTGTAGACGTATATAATATCCCAACCGAGATGTACGGGACGGCAGGAACGGGATTCTGTAAAACATTACCAGCGAGGTGCCAGATGGGTTAGGGTAGGATGTGATACGTTATAGACGTATATAATGTTCCCACCGAGAAGAAGGGGCCGATACGCCAGGAATGTTGTAAAATACTACATTCGAGATGATAGCTTGCCTTAGGTTAGGATATATAACGCTATAGACGTATATAATATTCCAACCGAGATGTACGGGACGTCACGAACGGGATTCTGTAAAACATTAACAGCGAGGGCCTAGACGTGTTAGGTTAGGTTATATTATGTTATAGACCTATATAATGTTCCCACCGAGAAGTAGGGGCCGATACGCCAAGAATGTTGTGAAATACTACATCCGAGATGATAGCCTGCCTTAGGTTAGGATATATAACGCTATAGACTTATATAATATCTCAACCGAGATGTACGGGACGATACGAACAGGATTCTGTAAAACATTACCAGCGAGGGGCTAGATGTGTTAGGTTAGGGTATACTACGTTATAGACGAATAAAATGTTCCCACCGAGAAGTAGGGGCCGATACGCCAGGAATGTTATAAAATACTACATCCGAGATGTTAGCCTGCCTTACGTTAGGATATATAACGCTATAGACGTATATAATCTCCCAACCGAGACGTACGGGACGACACGAACGGGATTCTGTAAAACATTACCAGCGAGGGGCTAGATGTGCTAGGTTAGGTTATATTACGTTATAGACCTATATAATGTTCCCACCGAGAAGTAGGGGCCGATACGCCAGGAATGTTGTGAAATACTACATCCGACATGATAGCCTGCCTTAGGTTAGGACATATAACGCTATAGACGTATATAATATTCCAACCGAGATGTACGGGACGTCACATGCGGGATTCTGTAAAACATTACCAGCGAGGGGCTAGATGTGTTAGGTTAGGTTATATTACGTTATAGACGGATATAATGTTCCCACCGAGAAGTAGGGGCCGATACGCCAAGAATGTTGTGAAATACTACATCCGAGATGATAGCCTGCCTTAGGTTAGGATATATAACGCTATAGACTTATATAATATCTCAACCGAGATGTACGGGACGAAACGAACGGGATTCTGTAAAACATTACCAGCGAGGGGCCAGATGGGTTAGGTTAGGTTATGTTACGCTATAGACGAATATAATGTTCCCACCGAGAAGTAGAGGCCGATACGCCAGGAATGTTGTAAAATACTACATCCGAGATGTTAGCCTGCCTTACGTTAGGATATATATCGCTATAGACGTATATAATATCCCAACCGAGATGTACGGGACGGCAGGAACGGGATTCTGTAAAACATTACCAGCGAGGGGCTAGATGTGTTAGGTTAGGTTATAATACGTTATAGACCTATATAATGTTCCCACCGAGAAGAAGGGGCCGATAAGCCAGGAATGTTGTAAAATACTACATCCGAGATGTTAGCCTGCCTTACGTTAGGATATATATCGCTGTAGACGTATATAATATCCCAACCGAGATGTTAAGGACGGCAGGAACGGGATTCTGTAAAACATTACCAGCGAGGGGCTAGATGGGTTAGGTTAGGATGTGATACGTTATCGACGTATATAATGTTCCCACCGAGAAGTAGGGGCCGATACGCCAGGAATGTTGTAAAATACAACATCCGAGATATCAGCCTGCCTTAGGTTAGGATATATATCGCTGTAGCCGTTTATAATGTCCCAACCGAGACGTACGGGACGAAACGAACGGGATTCTGTAAAACATTACCAGCAAGGGGCTAGATAGGTTAGTTTAGGTTATGTTACGTTATAGACCTATATAATGTTCCCACCGAGAAGTAGAGGCCGATACGCCAGGAATGTTGTAGAATACTACATCCGAGATGTTAGCCTGCCTTACGTTAGGATATATATCGCTGTAGACGTATATAATATTCCAACCGAGATGTACGGGACGACAGGAACGGGATTCTGTAAAACATTACCAGAGAGGGGCTAGACAGGTTAGTTTAGGTTATGTTACGTTATAGACCTATATAATGTTCCCACCGAGAAGTAGAGGCCGATACGCCAGGAATGTTGTAGAATAATGCATCCGAGATGATAGCCTGCATTAGGTTAGGATATATAACGCTATAGACGTATATAATATTCCAACCGAGATGTACGGGACGTCACGAACGAGATTCTGTAAAACATTACTAGCCAGTGCCTAGATGTGTTAGGATAGGTTATATTACGTTATAGGCGAATATAATGATCCCACCGAGAAGTAGGGGCCGATACGTCAGGAATGTTGTAAAATACAACATCCGAGATGTCAGCCTGCCTTACGTTAGGATATATATCGCTGTAGACGTTTATAATGTCCCAACGGAGACGTACGGGACGAAACGAACGGGATTCTGTAAAACATTACCAGCGAGGGGCTAGATAGGTTATGTTAGGTTATGTTACGTTATAGACCTATATAATGTTCCCACCGATAAGTAGAGGCCGATACGCCAGGAATGTTGTAAAATACTACATCCGAGATGTTAGCCTGCCTTACGTTAGGATATATATCGCTGTAGACGTATATAATATTCCAACCGAGATGTACGGGACGGCACGAACGGGATTCTGTAAAACATTACCAGCGAGGGGCTAGATGTGTTAGGTTAGGTTATATTACGTTATAGACGAATATAATGATCCCACCGAGAAGTAGGGGCCGATACGCCAGGAATGTTGTAAAATACTACATCCGAGATGTTAGCCTGCCTTACGTTAGGATATATATCGCTGTAGACGTATATAATATTCCAACCGAGATGTACGGGACGACAGGAACGGGATTCTGCAAAACATTACCAGAGAGGGGCTAGATGGGTTAGGTTAGGGTGTGATACGTTATAGACGTATATAATGTTCCCACCGAGAAGTAGGGGCCGATATGCCAGGAATGTTTTAAAATACTGCATCCGAGATTATAGCCTGCCTTAGGCTAGGATATATAATGCTATAGATGTATATAATATTCCAACCGAGATGTACGGGACGGCACGAACGGGATTCTGTAAAACATTACCAGCGAGGGGCTAGATGTGTTAGGTTAGGTTGTGATACGTTATAGACGTATATAATGTTCCCACCGAGAAGTAGGGGCCGATATGCCAGGAATGTTTTAAAATACTGCATCCGAGATTATAGCCTGCCTTAGGCTAGGATATATAATGCTATAGACGTATATAATATTCCAACCGAGATGTACGGGACGTCACGAACGAGGTTCTGTAAAACATTACCAGCGAGGGCCTAGATGTGTTAAGTTAGGTTATATTACGTTATAGACGAATATAATGATCCCACCGAGAAGTAGGGGCCGATACGCCAGGAATGTTGTAAAATACTACATCCGAGAAGATAGCTTGCCTTACGTTAGGATATATATCGCTGTAGACGTATATAATATCCCAACCGAGATGTACGGGACGGCAGGAACGGGATTCTGTAAAACATTACCAGCGAGGTGCCAGATGGGTTAGGGTAGGATGTGATACGTTATAGACGTATATAATGTTCCCACCGAGAAGAAGGGGCCGATACGCCAGGAATGTTGTAAAATACTACATTCGAGATGATAGCTTGCCTTAGGTTAGGATATATAACGCTATAGACGTATATAATATTCCAACCGAGATGTACGGGACGTCACGAACGGGATTCTGTAAAACATTAACAGCGAGGGCCTAGATGTGTTAGGTTAGGTTATATTATGTTATAGAC
Source organism: Xylocopa violacea (assembly GCA_963969225.1). NCBI lineage: Eukaryota > Metazoa > Arthropoda > Insecta > Hymenoptera > Apidae > Xylocopa > Xylocopa violacea. Next base: position 1,602,189 of record CAXAJV010000015.1, read on the forward strand.
CTATATAATGTTCCCACCGAGAAGTAGGGGCCGATACGCCAGGAATGTTGTGAAATACTACATCCGACATGATAGCCTGCCTTAGGTTAGGATATATAACGCTATAGACTTATATAATATCTCAACCGAGATGTACGGGACGAAACGTACAGGATTCTGTAAAACATTACCAGCGAGGGGCTAGATGTGTTAGGTTAGGGTATACTACGTTATAGACGAATAAAATGTTCCCACCGAGAAGTAGGGGCCGATACGCCAGGAATGTTGTAAAATACTACATCCGAGATGTTAGCCTGCCTTACGTTAGGATATATAACGCTATAGACGTATATAATCTCCCAACCGAGACGTACGGGACGACACGAACGGGATTCTGTAAAACATTACCAGCGAGGGGCTAGATGTGCTAGGTTAGGTTATATTACGTTATAGACCTATATAATGTTCCCACCGAGAAGTAGGGGCCGATACGCCAGGAATGTTGTGAAATACTACATCCGACATGATAGCCTGCCTTAGGTTAGGATATATAACGCTATAGACGTATATAATATTCCAACCGAGATGTACGGGACGTCACATGCGGGATTCTGTAAAACATTACCAGCGAGGGGCTAGATGTGTTAGGTTAGGTTATATTACGTTATAGACGGATATAATGTTCCCACCGAGAAGTAGGGGCCGATACGCCAAGAATGTTGTGAAATACTACATCCGAGATGATAGCCTGCCTTAGGTTAGGATATATAACGCTATAGACTTATATAATATCTCAACCGAGATGTACGGGACGAAACGAACGGGATTCTGTAAAACATTACCAGCGAGGGGCCAGATGGGTTAGGTTAGGTTATGTTACGCTATAGACGAATATAATGTTCCCACCGAGAAGTAGAGGCCGATACGCCAGGAATGTTGTAAAATACTACATCCGAGATGTTAGCCTGCCTTACGTTAGGATATATATCGCTATAGACGTATATAATATCCCAACCGAGATGTACGGGACGGCAGGAACGGGATTCTGTAAAACATTACCAGCGAGGGGCTAGATGTGTTAGGTTAGGTTATAATACGTTATAGACCTATATAATGTTCCCACCGAGAAGAAGGGGCCGATAAGCCAGGAATGTTGTAAAATACTACATCCGAGATGTTAGCCTGCCTTACGTTAGGATATATATCGCTGTAGACGTATATAATATCCCAACCGAGATGTTAAGGACGGCAGGAACGGGATTCTGTAAAACATTACCAGCGAGGGGCTAGATGGGTTAGGTTAGGATGTGATACGTTATCGACGTATATAATGTTCCCACCGAGAAGTAGGGGCCGATACGCCAGGAATGTTGTAAAATACAACATCCGAGATATCAGCCTGCCTTAGGTTAGGATATATATCGCTGTAGCCGTTTATAATGTCCCAACCGAGACGTACGGGACGAAACGAACGGGATTCTGTAAAACATTACCAGCAAGGGGCTAGATAGGTTAGTTTAGGTTATGTTACGTTATAGACCTATATAATGTTCCCCCCGATAAGTAGAGGCCGATACGCCAGGAATGTTGTAGAATACTACATCCGAGATGTTAGCCTGCCTTACGTTAGGATATATATCGCTGTAGACGTATATAATATTCCAACCGAGATGTACGGGACGACAGGAACGGGATTCTGTAAAACATTACCAGAGAGGGGCTAGACAGGTTAGTTTAGGTTATGTTACGTTATAGACCTATATAATGTTCCCACCGAGAAGTAGAGGCCGATACGCCAGGAATGTTGTAGAATACTGCATCCGAGATGTTAGCCTGCCTTACGTTAGGATATATATCGCTGTAGACGTATATAATATTCCAACCGAGATGTACGGGACGGCACGAACGGGATTCTGTAAAACATTACCAGCGAGGGGCTAGATGTGTTAGGTTAGGTTATATTACGTTATAGACGAATATAATGATCCCACCGAGAAGTAGGGGCCGATACGCCAGGAATGTTGTAAAATACTACATCCGAGATGTTAGCCTGCCTTACGTTAGGATATATATCGCTGTAGACGTATATAATATTCCAACCGAGATGTACGGGACGACAGGAACGGGATTCTGCAAAACATTACCAGAGAGGGGCTAGATGGGTTAGGTTAGGATGTGATACGTTATAGACGTATATAATGTTCCCACCGAGAAGTAGGGGCCGATATGCCAGGAATGTTTTAAAATACTGCATCCGAGATTATAGCCTGCCTTAGGCTAGGATATATAATGCTATAGATGTATATAATATTCCAACCGAGATGTACGGGACGGCACGACCGGGATTCTGTAAAACATTACCAGCGAGGGGCTAGATGTGTTAGGTTAGGTTGTGATACGTTATAGACGTATATAATGTTCCCACCGAGAAGTAGGGGCCGATATGCCAGGAATGTTTTAAAATACTGCATCCGAGATTATAGCCTGCCTTAGGCTAGGATATATAATGCTATAGATGTATATAATATTCCAACCGAGATGTACGGGACGGCACGAACGGGATTCTGTAAAACATTACCAGCGAGGGGCTAGATGTGTTAGGTTAGATTACGTTATAGACGAATATAATGTTCCCACCGAGAAGTAGGGGCCGATACGCCAGGAATGTTGTAAAATACAACATCCGAGATGTCAGCCTGCCTTACGTTAGGATATATATCGCTGTAGACGTTTATAATGTCCCAACCGAGACGTACGGGACGAAACGAACGGGATTCTGTAAAACATTACCAGCGTGGGGCTAGATAGGTTAGGTTAGGTTATGTTACGTTATAGACCTATATAATGTTCCCACCGAGAAGTAGGGGCCGATACACCAGGAATGTTGTAAAATACTACATCCGAGATGATAGCCTGCCTTAGGTTAGGATATATAACGCTATAGACGTATATAATATTCCAACCGAGATGTACGGGACGTCACGAACGAGGTTCTGTAAAACATTACCAGCGAGGGCCTAGATGTGTTAAGTTAGGTTATATTACGTTATAGACGAATATAATGATCCCACCGAGAAGTAGGGGCCGATACGCCAGGAATGTTGTAAAATACTACATCCGAGAAGATAGCTTGCCTTACGTTAGGATATATATCGCTGTAGACGTATATAATATCCCAACCGAGATGTACGGGACGGCAGGAACGGGATTCTGTAAAACATTACCAGCGAGGTGCCAGATGGGTTAGGGTAGGATGTGATACGTTATAGACGTATATAATGTTCCCACCGAGAAGAAGGGGCCGATACGCCAGGAATGTTGTAAAATACTACATTCGAGATGATAGCTTGCCTTAGGTTAGGATATATAACGCTATAGACGTATATAATATTCCAACCGAGATGTACGGGACGAAACGAACGGGATTCTGTAAAACATTACCAGCGAGGGGCTAGATGTGCTAGGTTAGGTTATATTACGTTATAGACCTATATAATGTTCCCACCGAGAAGTAGGGGCCGATACGCCAGGAATGTTGTGAAATACTACATCCGACATGATAGCCTGCCTTAGGTTAGGATATATAACGCTATAGACTTATATAATATCTCAACCGAGATGTACGGGACGAAACGAACAGGATTCTGTAAAACATTACCAGCGAGGGGCTAGATGTGTTAGGTTAGGGTATACTACGTTATAGACGAATAAAATGTTCCCACCGAGAAGTAGGGGCCGATACGCCAGGAATGTTGTAAAATACTACATCCGAGATGTTAGCCTGCCTTACGTTAGGATATATAACGCTATAGACGTATATAATCTCCCAACCGAGACGTACGGGACGACACGAACGGGATTCTGTAAAACATTACCAGCGAGGGGCTAGATGTGCTAGGTTAGGTTATATTACGTTATAGACCTATATAATGTTCCCACCGAGAAGTAGGGGCCGATACGCCAGGAATGTTGTGAAATACTACATCCGACATGATAGCCTGCCTTAGGTTAGGATATATAACGCTATAGACGTATATAATATTCCAACCGAGATGTACGGGACGTCACATGCGGGATTCTGTAAAACATTACCAGCGAGGGGCTAGATGTGTTAGGTTAGGTTATATTACGTTATAGACGGATATAATGTTCCCACCGAGAAGTAGGGGCCGATACGCCAAGAATGTTGTGAAATACTACATCCGAGATGATAGCCTGCCTTAGGTTAGGATATATAACGCTATAGACTTATATAATATCTCAACCGAGATGTACGGGACGAAACGAACGGGATTCTGTAAAACATTACCAGCGAGGGGCCAGATGGGTTAGGTTAGGTTATGTTACGCTATAGACGAATATAATGTTCCCACCGAGAAGTAGAGGCCGATACGCCAGGAATGTTGTAAAATACTACATCCGAGATGTTAGCCTGCCTTACGTTAGGATATATATCGCTGTAGCCGTTTATAATGTCCCAACCGAGACGTACGGGACGGCAGGAACGGGATTCTGTAAAACATTACCAGCGAGGGGCTAGATGTGTTAGGTTAGGTTATAATACGTTATAGACCTATATAATGTTCCCACCGAGAAGAAGGGGCCGATAAGCCAGGAATGTTGTAAAATACTACATCCGAGATGTTAGCCTGCCTTACGTTAGGATATATATCGCTGTAGACGTATATAATATCCCAACCGAGATGTTAAGGACGGCAGGAACGGGATTCTGTAAAACATTACCAGCGAGGGGCTAGATGGGTTAGGTTAGGATGTGATACGTTATCGACGTATATAATGTTCCCACCGAGAAGTAGGGGCCGATACGCCAGGAATGTTGTAAAATACAACATCCGAGATATCAGCCTGCCTTAGGTTAGGATATATATCGCTGTAGCCGTTTATAATGTCCCAACCGAGACGTACGGGACGAAACGAACGGGATTCTGTAAAACATTACCAGCAAGGGGCTAGATAGGTTAGTTTAGGTTATGTTACGTTATAGACCTATATAATGTTCCCCCCGATAAGTAGAGGCCGATACGCCAGGAATGTTGTAGAATACTACATCCGAGATGTTAGCCTGCCTTACGTTAGGATATATATCGCTGTAGACGTATATAATATTCCAACCGAGATGTACGGGACGACAGGAACGGGATTCTGTAAAACATTACCAGAGAGGGGCTAGACAGGTTAGTTTAGGTTATGTTACGTTATAGACCTATATAATGTTCCCACCGAGAAGTAGAGGCCGATACGCCAGGAATGTTGTAGAATACTGCATCCGAGATGTTAGCCTGCCTTACGTTAGGATATATATCGCTGTAGACGTATATAATATTCCAACCGAGATGTACGGGACGGCACGAACGGGATTCTGTAAAACATTACCAGCGAGGGGCTAGATGTGTTAGGTTAGGTTATATTACGTTATAGACGAATATAATGATCCCACCGAGAAGTAGGGGCCGATACGCCAGGAATGTTGTAAAATACTACATCCGAGATGTTAGCCTGCCTTACGTTAGGATATATATCGCTGTAGACGTATATAATATTCCAACCGAGATGTACGGGACGACAGGAACGGGATTCTGCAAAACATTACCAGAGAGGGGCTAGATGGGTTAGGTTAGGATGTGATACGTTATAGACGTATATAATGTTCCCACCGAGAAGTAGGGGCCGATATGCCAGGAATGTTTTAAAATACTGCATCCGAGATTATAGCCTGCCTTAGGCTAGGATATATAATGCTATAGATGTATATAATATTCCAACCGAGATGTACGGGACGGCACGACCGGGATTCTGTAAAACATTACCAGCGAGGGGCTAGATGTGTTAGGTTAGGTTGTGATACGTTATAGACGTATATAATGTTCCCACCGAGAAGTAGGGGCCGATATGCCAGGAATGTTTTAAAATACTGCATCCGAGATTATAGCCTGCCTTAGGCTAGGATATATAATGCTATAGATGTATATAATATTCCAACCGAGATGTACGGGACGGCACGAACGGGATTCTGTAAAACATTACCAGCGAGGGGCTAGATGTGTTAGGTTAGATTACGTTATAGACGAATATAATGTTCCCACCGAGAAGTAGGGGCCGATACGCCAGGAATGTTGTAAAATACAACATCCGAGATGTCAGCCTGCCTTACGTTAGGATATATATCGCTGTAGACGTTTATAATGTCCCAACCGAGACGTACGGGACGAAACGAACGGGATTCTGTAAAACATTACCAGCGTGGGGCTAGATAGGTTAGGTTAGGTTATGTTACGTTATAGACCTATATAATGTTCCCACCGAGAAGTAGGGGCCGATACACCAGGAATGTTGTAAAATACTACATCCGAGATGATAGCCTGCCTTAGGTTAGGATATATAACGCTATAGACGTATATAATATTCCAACCGAGATGTACGGGACGTCACGAACGAGGTTCTGTAAAACATTACCAGCGAGGGCCTAGATGTGTTAAGTTAGGTTATATTACGTTATAGACGAATATAATGATCCCACCGAGAAGTAGGGGCCGATACGCCAGGAATGTTGTAAAATACTACATCCGAGAAGATAGCTTGCCTTACGTTAGGATATATATCGCTGTAGACGTATATAATATCCCAACCGAGATGTACGGGACGGCAGGAACGGGATTCTGTAAAACATTACCAGCGAGGTGCCAGATGGGTTAGGGTAGGATGTGATACGTTATAGACGTATATAATGTTCCCACCGAGAAGAAGGGGCCGATACGCCAGGAATGTTGTAAAATACTACATTCGAGATGATAGCTTGCCTTAGGTTAGGATATATAACGCTATAGACGTATATAATATTCCAACCGAGATGTACGGGACGAAACGAACGGGATTCTGTAAAACATTACCAGCGAGGGGCTAGATGTGCTAGGTTAGGTTATATTACGTTATAGACCTATATAATGTTCCCACCGAGAAGTAGGGGCCGATACGCCAGGAATGTTGTGAAATACTACATCCGACATGATAGCCTGCCTTAGGTTAGGATATATAACGCTATAGACTTATATAATATCTCAACCGAGATGTACGGGACGAAACGAACAGGATTCTGTAAAACATTACCAGCGAGGGGCTAGATGTGTTAGGTTAGGGTATACTACGTTATAGACGAATAAAATGTTCCCACCGAGAAGTAGGGGCCGATACGCCAGGAATGTTGTAAAATACTACATCCGAGATGTTAGCCTGCCTTACGTTAGGATATATAACGCTATAGACGTATATAATCTCCCAACCGAGACGTACGGGACGACACGAACGGGATTCTGTAAAACATTACCAGCGAGGGGCTAGATGTGCTAGGTTAGGTTATATTACGTTATAGACCTATATAATGTTCCCACCGAGAAGTAGGGGCCGATACGCCAGGAATGTTGTGAAATACTACATCCGACATGATAGCCTGCCTTAGGTTAGGATATATAACGCTATAGACGTATATAATATTCCAACCGAGATGTACGGGACGTCACATGCGGGATTCTGTAAAACATTACCAGCGAGGGGCTAGATGTGTTAGGTTAGGTTATATTACGTTATAGACGGATATAATGTTCCCACCGAGAAGTAGGGGCCGATACGCCAAGAATGTTGTGAAATACTACATCCGAGATGATAGCCTGCCTTAGGTTAGGATATATAACGCTATAGACTTATATAATATCTCAACCGAGATGTACGGGACGAAACGAACGGGATTCTGTAAAACATTACCAGCGAGGGGCCAGATGGGTTAGGTTAGGTTATGTTACGCTATAGACGAATATAATGTTCCCACCGAGAAGTAGAGGCCGATACGCCAGGAATGTTGTAAAATACTACATCCGAGATGTTAGCCTGCCTTACGTTAGGATATATATCGCTGTAGCCGTTTATAATGTCCCAACCGAGACGTACGGGACGAAACGAACGGGATTCTGTAAAACATTACCAGCAAGGGGCTAGATAGGTTAGTTTAGGTTATGTTACGTTATAGACCTATATAATGTTCCCACCGAGAAGTAGAGGCCGATACGCCAGGAATGTTGTAGAATACTACATCCGAGATGTCAGCCTGCCTTACGTTAGGATATATATCGCTGTAGACGTTTATAATGTCCCAACGGAGACGTACGGGACGAAACGAACGGGATTCTGTAAAACATTACCAGCGAGGGGCTAGATAGGTTAGGTTAGGTTATGTTACGTTATAGACCTATATAATGTTCCCACCGAGAAGTAGGGGCCGATACACCAGGAATGTTGTAAAATACTACATCCGAGATGATAGCCTGCCTTAGGTTAGGATATATAACGCTATAGACGTATATAATATTCCAACCGAGATGTACGGGACGTCACGAACGAGGTTCTGTAAAACATTACCAGCGAGGGCCTAGATGTGTTAAGTTGGGTTATATTACGTTATAGACGAATATAATGATCCCACCGAGAAGTAGGGGCCGATACGCCAGGAATGTTGTAAAATACTACATCCGAGAAGATAGCTTGCCTTACGTTAGGATATATATCGCTGTAGACGTATATAATATTCCAACCGAGATGTACGGGACGTCACGAACGGGATTCTGTAAAACATTAATATATAATATCCCAACCGAGATGTACGGGACGGCAGGAACGGGATTCTGTAAAACATTACCAGCGAGGTGCCAGATGGGTTAGGGTAGGATGTGATACGTTATAGACGTATATAATGTTCCCACCGAGAAGAAGGGGCCGATACGCCAGGAATGTTGTAAAATACTACATTCGAGATGATAGCTTGCCTTAGGTTAGGATATATAACGCTATAGACGTATATAATATTCCAACCGAGATGTACGGGACGAAACGAACGGGATTCTGTAAAACATTACCAGCGAGGGCCTAGATGTGTTAGGTTAGGTTATATTATGTTATAGACCTATATAATGTTCCCACCGAGAAGTAGGGGCCGATACGCCAGGAATGTTGTGAAATACTACATCCGACATGATAGCCTGCCTTAGGTTAGGATATATAACGCTATAGACTTATATAATATCTCAACCGAGATGTACGAGACGAAACGAACAGGATTCTGTAAAACATTACCAGCGAGGGGCTAGATGTGTTAGGTTAGGGTATACTACGTTATAGACGAATAAAATGTTCCCACCGAGAAGTAGGGGCCGATACGCCAGGAATGTTGTAAAATACTACATCCGAGATGTTAGCCTGCCTTACGTTAGGATATATAACGCTATAGACGTATATAATCTCCCAACCGAGACGTACGGGACGACACGAACGGGATTCTGTAAAACATTACCAGCGAGGGGCTAGATGTGCTAGGTTAGGTTATATTACGTTATAGACCTATATAATGTTCCCACCGAGAAGTAGGGGCCGATACGCCAGGAATGTTGTGAAATACTACATCCGACATGATAGCCTGCCTTAGGTTAGGATATATAACGCTATAGACGTATATAATATTCCAACCGAGATGTACGGGACGTCACATGCGGGATTCTGTAAAACATTACCAGCGAGGGGCTAGATGTGTTAGGTTAGGTTATATTACGTTATAGACGGATATAATGTTCCCACCGAGAAGTAGGGGCCGATACGCCAAGTATGTTGTGAAATACTACATCCGAGATGATAGCCTGCCTTAGGTTAGGATATATAACGCTATAGACTTATATAATATCTCAACCGAGATGTACGGGACGAAACGAACGGGATTCTGTAAAACATTACCAGCGAGGGGCCAGATGGGTTAGGTTAGGTTATGTTACGCTATAGACGAATATAATGTTCCCACCGAGAAGTAGAGGCCGATACGCCAGGAATGTTGTAAAATACTACATCCGAGATGTTAGCCTGCCTTACGTTAGGATATATATCGCTGTAGCCGTTTATAATGTCCCAACCGAGACGTACGGGACGAAACGAACGGGATTCTGTAAAACATTACCAGCAAGGGGCTAGATAGGTTAGTTTAGGTTATGTTACGTTATAGACCTATATAATGTTCCCACCGAGAAGTAGAGGCCGATACGCCAGGAATGTTGTAGAATACTACATCCGAGATGTCAGCCTGCCTTACGTTAGGATATATATCGCTGTAGACGTTTATAATGTCCCAACGGAGACGTACGGGACGAAACGAACGGGATTCTGTAAAACATTACCAGCAAGGGGCTAGATAGGTTAGTTTAGGTTATGTTACGTTATAGACCTATATAATGTTCCCACCGAGAAGTAGAGGCCGATACGCCAGGAATGTTGTAGAATACTACATCCGAGATGTCAGCCTGCCTTACGTTAGGATATATATCGCTGTAGACGTTTATAATGTCCCAACGGAGACGTACGGGACGAAACGAACGGGATTCTGTAAAACATTACCAGCGAGGGGCTAGATAGGTTAGGTTAGGTTAAGTTACGTTATAGACCTATATAATGTTCCCACCGATAAGTAGAGGCCGATACGCCAGGAATGTTGTAAAATACTACATCCGAGATGTTAGCCTGCCTTACGTTAGGATATATATCGCTGTAGACGTATATAATATTCCAACCGAGATGTACGGGACGGCACGAACGGGATTCTGTAAAACATTACCAGCGAGGGGCTAGATGTGTTAGGTTAGGTTATATTACGTTATAGACGAATATAATGATCCCACCGAGAAGTAGGGGCCGATACGCCAGGAATGTTGTAAAATACTACATCCGAGATGTTAGCCTGCCTTACGTTAGGATATATATCGCTGTAGACGTATATAATATTCCAACCGAGATGTACGGGACGACAGGAACGGGATTCTGCAAAACATTACCAGAGAGGGGCTAGATGGGTTAGGTTAGGATGTGATACGTTATAGACGTATATAATGTTCCCACCGAGAAGTAGGGGCCGATATGCCAGGAATGTTTTAAAATACTGCATCCGAGATTATAGCCTGCCTTAGGCTAGGATATATAATGCTATAGATGTATATAATATTCCAACCGAGATGTACGGGACGTCACGAACGGGATTCTGTAAAACATTACCAGCGAGGGGCTAGATGTGTTAGGTTAGGTTATATTACGTTATAGACGAATATAATGATCCCACCGAGAAGTAGGGGCCGATACGCCAGGAATGTTGTAAAATACTACATCCGAGATGTTAGCCTGCCTTACGTTAGGATATATATCGTTGTAGACGTATATAATATCCCAACCGAGATGTCCGGGACTACAGGAACGGGATTCTGTAAAACATTACCAGCGAGGGGCTAGATGGGTTAGGTTAGGATGTGATACGTTATAGACGTGTATAATGTTCCCACCGAGAAGTAGGGGCCGATACGCCAGGAATGTTGTAAAATACTACATCCGAGATGTTAGCCTGCCTTACGTTAGGATATATATCGCTGTAGACGTATATAATATCCCAACCGAGATGTCCGGGACGACAGGAACGGGATTATGTAAAACATTACCAGCAAGGGGCCAGATGGGTTAGGTTAGGATGTGATACGTTATAGACGTATATAATGTGCCCACCGAGAAGAAGGAGCCGATACGCCAGGAATGTTGTAAAATACTACATTCGAGATGATAGCTTGCCTTAGGTTAGGATATATAACGCTATAGACGTATATAATATTCCAACCGAGATGTACGGGACGTCACGACCGGGATTCTGTAAAGCATTAACAGCGAGGGCCTAGATGTGTTAGGTTAGGTTATATTATGTTATAGACATATATAATGTTCCCACCGAGAAGTAGGGGCCGATACGCCAGGAATGTTGTGAAATACTACATCCGACATGATAGCCTGCCTTAGGTTAGGATATATAACGCTATAGACGTATATAATATTCCAACCGAGATGTGAGGGACGTCACGTGCGGGATTCTGTAAAACATTACCAGCGAGGGGCTAGATGTGTTAGGTTAGGTTATATTACGTTATAGACGAATATAATGTTCCCACCGAGAAGTAGGGGCCAACCCACCAGGAATGTTGTAAAATACTACATCCGAGATGATAGCCTGCCTTAGGTTAGGATATATAACGCTATAGACGTATATAATGTCCCAACCGAGACGTACGGGTCGACACGAACGGGATTCTGTAAAACATTACCAGCGAGGGGCTAGATGTGCTAGGTTAGGTTATATTACGTTATAGACCTATATAATGTTCCCACCGAGAAGTAGGGGCCGATACGCCAGGAATGTTGTGAAATACTACATCCGACATGATAGCCTGCCTTAGGTTAGGATATATAACGCTATAGACGTATATAATATTCCAACCGAGATGTACGGGACGAAACCAACGGGATTCTGTAAAACATTACCAGCGAGGGGCCAGATGGGTTAGGTTAGGTTATGTTACGTTATAGACGAATATAATGTTCCCACCGAGAAGTAGAGGCCGATACGCCAGGAATGTTGTAAAATACTACATCCGAGATGTTAGCCTGCCTTACGTTAGGATATATATCGCTGTAGACGTATATAATATCCCAACCGAGATGTACGGGACGAAACGAACGGGATTCTGTAAAACGTTACCAGCGAGGGGCCAGATGGGTTAGGTTAGGTTATGTTACGTTATAGACGAATATAATGGTCCCACCGAGAAGTAGGGGCCGATACGCCAGGAATGTTGTGAAACACTACATCCGACATGATAGCCTGCCTTAGGTTAGGATATATAACGCTATAGACGTATATAATATTCCAACCCAGATGTACGGGACGACACGAACGGGATTCTGTAAAACATTACCAGCGAGGGGCTAGATGTGCTAGGTTAGGTTATATTACGTTATAGACGAATATAATGTTCCCACCGAGAAGTAGAGGCCGATACGCCAGGAATGTTGTAAAATACTACATCCGAGATGTTAGCCTGCCTTACGTTAGGATATATATCGCTGTAGACGTATATAATATCCCAACCGAGATGTACGGGACGAAACGAACGGGATTCTGTAAAACGTTACCAGCGAGGGGCCAGATGGGTTAGGTTAGGTTATGTTACGTTATAGACGAATATAATGGTCCCACCGAGAAGTAGGGGCCGATACGCCAGGAATGTTGTGAAACACTACATCCGACATGATAGCCTGCCTTAGGTTAGGATATATAACGCTATAGACGTATATAATATTCCAACCCAGATGTACGGGACGACACGAACGGGATTCTGTAAAACATTACCAGCGAGGGGCTAGATGTGCTAGGTTAGGTTATATTACGTTATAGACCTATATAATGTTCCCACCGAGAAGTAGGGGCCGATACGCCAGGAATGTTGTGAAATACTACATCCGACATGATAGCCTGCCTTAGGTTAGGATATATAACGCTATAGACGTATATAATATTCCAACCGAGATGTACGGGACGTCACGTGCGGGATTCTGTAAAACATTACCAGCGAGGGGCTAGATGTGTTAGGTTAGGTTATATTACGTTATAGACGAATATAATGTTCCCACCGAGAAGTAGGGGCCGATACGCCAAGAATGTTGTGATATACTACATCCGAGATGATAGCCTGCCTTAGGTTAGGATATATAACGCTATAGACTTATATAATATCTCAACCGAGATGTACGGGACGAAACGAACGGGATTCTGTAAAACATTACCAGCGAGGGGCCAGATGGGTTAGGTTAGGTTATGTTACGTTATAGACGAATATAATGTTCCCACCGAGAAGTAGAGGCCGATACGCCAGGAATGTTGTAAAATACTACATCCGAGATGTTAGCCTGCCTTACGTTAGGATATATATCGCTGTAGACGTATATAATATCCCAACCGAGATGTACGGGACGAAACGAACGGGATTCTGTAAAACGTTACCAGCGAGGGGCCAGATGGGTTAGGTTAGGTTATGTTACGTTATAGACGAATATAATGGTCCCACCGAGAAGTAGGGGCCGATACGCCAGGAATGTTGTAAAATACTACATCCGAGATGTTAGCCTGCCTTACGTTAGGATATATAACGCTATAGACGTATATAATCTCCCAACCGAGACGTACGGGACGACACGAACGGGATTCTATAAAACATTACCAGCGAGGGGCTAGATGTGCTAGGTTAGGTTATATTACGTTATAGACCTATATAATGTTCCCACCGAGATGTAGGGGCCGATACGCCAGGAATGTTGTGAAATACTACATCCGACATGATAGCCTGCCTTAGGTTAGGATATATAACGCTATAGACGTATATAATATTCCAACCGAGATGTGCGGGACGTCACATGCGGGATTCTGTAAAACATTACCAGCGAGGGGCTAGATGTGTTAGGTTAGGTTATATTACGTTATAGACGGATATAATGTTCCCACCGAGAAGTAGGGGCCGATACGCCAAGTATGTTGTGAAATACTACATCCGAGATGATAGCCTGCCTTAGGTTAGGATATATAACGCTATAGACTTATATAATATCTCAACCGAGATGTACGGGACGAAACGAACGGGATTCTGTAAAACATTACCAGCGAGGGGCCAGATGGGTTAGGTTAGGTTATGTTACGCTATAGACGAATATAATGTTCCCACCGAGAAGTAGAGGCCGATACGCCAGGAATGTTGTAAAATACTACATCCGAGATGTTAGCCTGCCTTACGTTAGGATATATATCGCTGTAGCCGTTTATAATGTCCCAACCGAGACGTACGGGACGAAACGAACGGGATTCTGTAAAACATTACCAGCAAGGGGCTAGATAGGTTAGTTTAGGTTATGTTACGTTATAGACCTATATAATGTTCCCACCGAGAAGTAGAGGCCGATACGCCAGGAATGTTGTAGAATACTACATCCGAGATGTCAGCCTGCCTTACGTTAGGATATATATCGCTGTAGACGTTTATAATGTCCCAACGGAGACGTACGGGACGAAACGAACGGGATTCTGTAAAACATTACCAGCGAGGGGCTAGATAGGTTAGGTTAGGTTATGTTACGTTATAGACCTATATAATGTTCCCACCGATAAGTAGAGGCCGATACGCCAGGAATGTTGTAAAATACTACATCCGAGATGTTAGCCTGCCTTACGTTAGGATATATATCGCTGTAGACGTATATAATATTCCAACCGAGATGTACGGGACGGCACGAACGGGATTCTGTAAAACATTACCAGCGAGGGGCTAGATGTGTTAGGTTAGGTTATATTACGTTATAGACGAATATAATGATCCCACCGAGAAGTAGGGGCCGATACGCCAGGAATGTTGTAATATACTACATCCGAGATGTTAGCCTGCCTTACGTTAGGATATATATCGCTGTAGACGTATATAATATTCCAACCGAGATGTACGGGACGACAGGAACGGGATTCTGCAAAACATTACCAGAGAGGGGCTAGATGGGTTAGGTTAGGATGTGATACGTTATAGACGTATATAATGTTCCCACCGAGAAGTAGGGGCCGATATGCCAGGAATGTTTTAAAATACTGCATCCGAGATTATAGCCTGCCTTAGGCTAGGATATATAATGCTATAGATGTATATAATATTCCAACCGAGATGTACGGGACGGCACGAACGGGATTCTGTAAAACATTACCAGCGAGGGGCTAGATGTGTTAGGTTAGGTTGTGATACGTTATAGACGTATATAATGTTCCCACCGAGAAGTAGGGGCCGATATGCCAGGAATGTTTTAAAATACTGCATCCGAGATTATAGCCTGCCTTAGGCTAGGATATATAATGCTATAGATGTATATAATATTCCAACCGAGATGTACGGGACGGCACGAACGGGATTCTGTAAAACATTACCAGCGAGGGGCTAGATGTGTTAGGTTAGATTACGTTATAGACGAATATAATGTTCCCACCGAGAAGTAGGGGCCGATACGCCAGGAATGTTGTAAAATACAACATCCGAGATGTCAGCCTGCCTTACGTTAGGATATATATCGCTGTAGACGTTTATAATGTCCCAACCGAGACGTACGGGACGAAACGAACGGGATTCTGTAAAACATTACCAGCGTGGGGCTAGATAGGTTAGGTTAGGTTATGTTACGTTATAGACCTATATAATGTTCCCACCGAGAAGTAGGGGCCGATACACCAGGAATGTTGTAAAATACTACATCCGAGATTATAGCCTGCCTTAGGTTAGGATATATAACGCTATAGACGTATATAATATTCCAACCGAGATGTACGGGACGTCACGAACGAGGTTCTGTAAAACATTACCAGCGAGGGCCTAGATGTGTTAGGTTAGGTTATATTACGTTATAGACGAATATAATGATCCCACCGAGAAGTAGGGGCCGATACGCCAGGAATGTTGTAAAATACTACATCCGAGATGTTAGCCTGCCTTACGTTAGGATATATATCGTTGTAGACGTATATAATATCCCAACCGAGATGTCCGGGACGACAGGAACGGGATTCTGTAAAACATTACCAGCGAGGGGCTAGATGGGTTAGGTTAGGATGTGATACGTTATAGACGTGTATAATGTTCCCACCGAGAAGTAGGGGCCGATACGCCAGGAATGTTGTAAAATACTACATCCGAGATGTTAGCCTGCCTTACGTTAGGATATATATCGCTGTAGACGTATATAATATCCCAACCGAGATGTCCGGGACGACAGGAACGGGATTATGTAAAACATTACCAGCAAGGGGCCAGATGGGTTAGGTTAGGATGTGATACGTTATAGACGTATATAATGTGCCCACCGAGAAGAAGGAGCCGATACGCCAGGAATGTTGTAAAATACTACATTCGAGATGATAGCTTGCCTTAGGTTAGGATATATAACGCTATAGACGTATATAATATTCCAACCGAGATGTACGGGACGTCACGACCGGGATTCTGTAAAACATTAACAGCGAGGGCCTAGATGTGTTAGGTTAGGTTATATTATGTTATAGACATATATAATGTTCCCACCGAGAAGTAGGGGCCGATACGCCAGGAATGTTGTGAAATACTACATCCGACATGATAGCCTGCCTTAGGTTAGGATATATAACGCTATAGACGTATATAATATTCCAACCGAGATGTGAGGGACGTCACGTGCGGGATTCTGTAAAACATTACCAGCGAGGGGCTAGATGTGTTAGGTTAGGTTATATTACGTTATAGACGAATATAATGTTCCCACCGAGAAGTAGGGGCCAACCCACCAGGAATGTTGTAAAATACTACATCCGAGATGATAGCCTGCCTTAGGTTAGGATATATAACGCTATAGACGTATATAATGTCCCAACCGAGACGTACGGGTCGACACGAACGGGATTCTGTAAAACATTACCAGCGAGGGGCTAGATGTGCTAGGTTAGGTTATATTACGTTATAGACCTATATAATGTTCCCACCGAGAAGTAGGGGCCGATACGCCAGGAATGTTGTGAAATACTACATCCGACATGATAGCCTGCCTTAGGTTAGGATATATAACGCTATAGACGTATATAATATTCCAACCGAGATGTACGGGACAACACGAACGGGATTCTGTAAAACATTACCAGCGAGGGGCTAGATGTGCTAGGTTAGGTTATATTACGTTATAGACCTATATAATGTTCCCACCGAGAAGTAGGGGCCGATACGCCAGGAATGTTGTGAAACACTACATCCGACATGATAGCCTGCCTTAGGTTAGGATATATAACGCTATAGACGTATATAATATTCCAACCGAGATGTACGGGACGTCACGTGCGGGATTCTGTAAAACATTACCAGCGAGGGGCTAGATGTGTTAGGTTAGGTTATATTACGTTATAGACCTATATAATGTTCCCACCGAGAAGTAGGGGCCGATACGCCAGGAATGTTGTGAAATACTACATCCGACATGATAGCCTGCCTTAGGTTAGGATATATAACGCTATAGACGTATATAATATTCCAACCGAGATGTACGGGACGTCACGTGCGGGATTCTGTAAAACATTACCAGCGAGGGGCTAGATGTGTTAGGTTAGGTTATATTACGTTATAGACGAATATAATGTTCCCACCGAGAAGTAGGGGCCGATACGCCAAGAATGTTGTGAAATACTACATCCGAGATGATAGCCTGCCTTAGGTTAGGATATATAACGCTATAGACTTATATAATATCTCAACCGAGATGTACGGGACGAAACCAACGGGATTCTGTAAAACATTACCAGCGAGGGGCCAGATGGGTTAGGTTAGGTTATGTTACGTTATAGACGAATATAATGTTCCCACCGAGAAGTAGAGGCCGATACGCCAGGAATGTTGTAAAATACTACATCCGAGATGTTAGCCTGCCTTACGTTAGGGTATATATCGCTGTAGCCGTTTATAATGTCCCAACCGAGACGTACGGGACGAAACGAACGGGATTCTGTAAAACATTACCAGCAAGGGGCTAGATAGGTTAGTTTAGGTTATGTTACGTTATAGACCTATATAATGTTCCCACCGAGAAGTAGAGGCCGATACGCCAGGAATGTTGTAGAATACTACATCCGAGATGTCAGCCTGCCTTACGTTAGGATATATATCGCTGTAGACGTTTATAATGTCCCAACGGAGACGTACGGGACGAAACGAACGGGATTCTGTAAAACATTACCAGCGAGGGGCTAGATAGGTTAGGTTAGGTTATGTTACGTTATAGACCTATATAATGTTCCCACCGATAAGTAGAGGCCGATACGCCAGGAATGTTGTAAAATACTACCGCCGAGATGTTAGCCTGCCTTACGTTAGGATATATATCGCTGTAGACGTATATAATATTCCAACCGAGATGTACGGGACGGCACGAACGGGATTCTGTAAAACATTACCAGCGAGGGGCTAGATGTGTTAGGTTAGGTTATATTACGTTATAGACGAATATAATGATCCCACCGAGAAGTAGGGGCCGATACGCCAGGAATGTTGTAAAATACTACATCCGAGATGTTAGCCTGCCTTACGTTAGGATATATATCGCTGTAGACGTATATAATATTCCAACCGAGATGTACGGGACGACAGGAACGGGATTCTGCAAAACATTACCAGAGAGGGGCTAGATGTGCTAGGTTAGATTATATTACGTTATAGACCTATATAATGTTCCCACCGAGAAGTAGGGGCCGATACGCCAGGAATGTTGTGAAATACTACATCCGACATGATAGCCTGCCTTAGGTTAGGATATATAACGCTATAGACGTATATAATATTCCAACCGAGATGTACGGGACGTCACGTGCGGGATTCTGTAAAACATTACCAGCGAGGGGCTAGATGTGTTAGGTTAGGTTATATTACGTTATAGACGAATATAATGTTCCCACCGAGAAGTAGGGGCCGATACGCCAAGAATGTTGTGAAATACTACATCCGAGATGATAGCCTGCCTTAGGTTAGGATATATAACGCTATAGACTTATATAATATCTCAACCGAGATGTACGGGACGAAACGAACGGGATTCTGTAAAACATTACCAGCGAGGGGCCAGATGGGTTAGGTTAGGTTATGTTACGTTATAGACGAATATAATGTTCCCACCGAGAAGTAGAGGCCGATACGCCAGGAATGTTGTAAAATACTACATCCGAGATGTTAGCCTGCCTTACGTTAGGATATATATCGCTGTAGACGTATATAATATCCCAACCGAGATGTACGGGACGAAACGAACGGGATTCTGTAAAACGTTACCAGCGAGGGGCCAGATGGGTTAGGTTAGGTTATGTTACGTTATAGACGAATATAATGGTCCCACCGAGAAGTAGGGGCCGATACGCCAGGAATGTTGTGAAATACTACATCCGACATGATAGCTTGCCTTAGGTTAGGATATATAACGCTATAGACGTATATAATATTCCAACCGAGATGTACGGGACGTCACGACCGGGATTCTGTAAAACATTAACAGCGAGGGCCTAGATGGGTTAGGTTAGGTTATGTTACGTTATAGACGAATATAATGTTCCCACCGAGAAGTAGAGGCCGATACGCCAGGAATGTTGTAAAATACTACATCCGAGATGTTAGCCTGCCTTACGTTAGGATATATATCGCTGTAGACGTATATAATATCCCAACCGAGATGTACGGGACGAAACGAACGGGATTCTGTAAAACGTTACCAGCGAGGGGCCAGATGGGTTAGGTTAGGTTATGTTACGTTATAGACGAATATAATGGTCCCACCGAGAAGTAGGGGCCGATACGCCAGGAATGTTGTGAAATACTACATCCGACATGATAGCTTGCCTTAGGTTAGGATATATAACGCTATAGACGTATATAATATTCCAACCGAGATGTACGGGACGTCACGACCGGGATTCTGTAAAACATTAACAGCGAGGGCCTAGATGGGTTAGGTTAGGTTATGTTACGTTATAGACGAATATAATGTTCCCACCGAGAAGTAGAGGCCGATACGCCAGGAATGTTGTAAAATACTACATCCGAGATGTTAGCCTGCCTTACGTTAGGATATATATCGCTGTAGACGTATATAATATCCCAACCGAGATGTACGGGACGAAACGAACGGGATTCTGTAAAACGTTACCAGCGAGGGGCCAGATGGGTTAGGTTAGGTTATGTTACGTTATAGACGAATATAATGGTCCCACCGAGAAATAGGGGCCGATACGCCAGGAATGTTGTGAAATACTACATCCGACATGATAGCCTGCCTTAGGTTAGGATATATAACGCTATAGACGTATATAATATTCCAACCGAGATGTACGGGACGAAACGAACGGGATTCTGTAAAACATTACCAGCGAGGGGCCAGATGGGTTAGGTTAGGTTATGTTACGTTATAGACGAATATAATGTTCCCACCGAGAAGTAGAGGCCGATACGCCAGGAATGTTGTAAAATACTACATCCGAGATGTTAGCCTGCCTTACGTTAGGATATATATCGCTGTAGACGTATATAATATCCCAACCGAGATGTACGGGACGAAACGAACGGGATTCTGTAAAACGTTACCAGCGAGGGGCCAGATGGGTTAGGTTAGGTTATGTTACGTTATAGACGAATATAATGGTCCCACCGAGAAGTAGGGGCCGATACGCCAGGAATGTTGTGAAATACTACATCCGACATGATAGCCTGCCTTAGGTTAGGATATATAACGCTATAGACGTATATAATATTCCAACCGAGATGTACGGGACGTCACGAACGTGATTCTGTAAAACATTACCAGCGAGGGGCTAGATGGGTTAGGTTAGGATGTGATACGTTATAGACGTATATAATGTTCCCACCGAGAAGAAGGGGCCGATACGCCAGGAATGTTGTGAAATACTACATCCGACATGATAGCCTGCCTTAGGTTAGGATATATAACGCTATAGACGTATATAATATTCCAACCGAGATGTACGGGACGACACGAACGGGATTCTGTAAAACATTACCAGCGAGGGGCTAGATGTGCTAGGTTAGGTTATATTACGTTATAGACCTATATAATGTTCCCACCGAGAAGTAGGGGCCGATACGCCAGGAATGTTGTGAAATACTACATCCGACATGATAGCCTGCCTTAGGTTAGGATATATAACGCTATACACGTATATAATATTCCAACCGAGATGTACGGGACGTCACGTGCGGGATTCTGTAGAACATTACCAGCGAGGGGCTAGATGGGTTAGGTTAGGTTATGTTACGTTATAGACGAATATAATGGTCCCACCGAGAAGTAGGGGCCGATACGCCAGGAATGTTGTAAAATACTACATCCGAGATGTTAGCCTGCCTTACGTTAGGATATATATCGCTATAGACGTATATAATATCCCAACCGAGATGTACGGGACGGCAGGAACGGGATTCTGTAAAACATTACCAGCGAGGGGCTAGATGGGTTAGGTTAGGATGTGAAACGTTATAGACGTATATAATGTTCCCACCAAGAAGTAGGGGCCGATACGCCAGGAATGTTGTGAAATACTACATCCGACATGATAGCCTGCCTTAGGTTAGGATATATAACGCTATAGACGTATATAATATTCCAACCGAGATGTACGGGACGTCACGTGCGGGATTCTGTAAAACATTACCAGCGAGGGGCTATATGTGTTAGGTTAGGTTATATTACGTTATAGACGAATATAATGTTCCCACCGAGAAGTAGGGGCCGATACGCCAAGAATGTTGTGAAATACTACATCCGAGATGATAGCCTGCCTTAGGTTAGGATATATAACGCTATAGACGTATATAATATTCCAACCGAGATGTACGGGACGTCACGTGCGGGATTCTGTAAAACATTACCAGCGAGGGGCTAGATGGGTTAGGTTAGGTTATGTTACGTTATAGACGAATATAATGGTCCCACCGAGAAGTAGAGGCCGATACGCCAGGAATGTTGTAAAATACTACATCCGAGATGTTAGCCTGTCTTACGTTAGGATATATATCGCTGTAGACGTATATAATATCCCAACCGAGATGTACGGGACGAAACGAACGGGATTCTGTAAAACGTTACCAGCGAGGGGCCAGATGGGTTAGGTTAGGTTATGTTACGTTATAGACGAATATAATGGTCCCACCGAGAAGTAGGGGCCGATACGCCAGGAATGTTGTAAAATACTACATCCGAGATGTTAGCCTGCCTTACGTTAGGATATATATCGCTATAGACGTATATAATATCCCAACCGAGATGTACGGGACGGCAGGAACGGGATTCTGTAAAACATTACCAGCGAGGGGCTAGATGTGTTAGGTTAGGTTATATTACGTTATAGACGAATATAATGTTCCCACCGAGAAGTAGGGGCCGATACGCCAAGAATGTTGTGAAATACTACATCCGAGATGATAGCCTGCCTTAGGTTAGGATATATAACGCTATAGACTTATATAATATCTCAACCGAGATGTACGGGACGAAACGAACGGGATTCTGTAAAACATTACCAGCGAGGGGCCAGATGGGTTAGGTTAGGTTATGTTACGTTATAGACGAATATAATGTTCCCACCGAGAAGTAGAGGCCGATACGCCAGGAATGTTGTAAAATACTACATCCGAGATGTTAGCCTGCCTTACGTTAGGATATATATCGCTGTAGACGTATATAATATCCCAACCGAGATGTACGGGACGAAACGAACGGGATTCTGTAAAACGTTACCAGCGAGGGGCCAGATTGGTTAGGTTAGGTTATGTTACGTTATAGACGAATATAATGGTCCCACCGAGAAGTAGGGGCCGATACGCCAGGAATGTTGTGAAATACTACATCCGACATGATAGCCTGCCTTAGGTTAGGATATATAACGCTATAGACGTATATAATATTCCAACCGAGATGTACGGGACGACACGAACGGGATTCTGTAAAACATTACCAGCGAGGGGCTAGATGTGCTAGGTTAGGTTATATTACGTTATAGACCTATATAATGTTCCCACCGAGAAGTAGGGGCCGATACGCCAGGAATGTTGTGAAATACTACATCCGACATGATAGCCTGCCTTAGGTTAGGATATATAACACTATAGACGTATATAATATTCCAACCGAGATGTACGGGACGTCACGTGCGGGATTCTGTAAAACATTACCAGCGAGGGGCTAGATGTGTTAGGTTAGGTTATATTACGTTATAGACGAATATAATGTTCCCACCGAGAAGTAGGGGCCGATACGCCAAGAATGTTGTGAAATACTACATCCGAGATGATAGCCTGCCTTAGGTTAGGATATATAACGCTATAGACTTATATAATATCTCAACCGAGATGTACGGGACGAAACGAACGGGATTCTGTAAAACATTACCAGCGAGGGGCCAGATGGGTTAGGTTAGGCTATGTTACGTTATAGACGAATATAATGTTCCCACCGAGAAGTAGAGGCCGATACGCCAGGAATGTTGTAAAATACTACATCCGAGAGGTTAGCCTGCCTTACGTTAGGATATATATCGCTGTAGACGTATATAATATCCCAACCGAGATGTACGGGACGAAACGAACGGGATTCTGTAAAACGTTACCAGCGAGGGGCCAGATGGGTTAGGTTAGGCTATGTTACGTTATAGACGAATATAATGGTCCCACCGAGAAGTAGGGGCCGATACGCCAGGAATGTTGTGAAATACTACATCCGACATGATAGCCTGCCTTAGGTTAGGATATATAACGCTATAGACGTATGTAATATTCCAACCGAGATGTACGGGACGACACGAACGGGATTCTGTAAAACATTACCAGCGAGGGGCTAGATGTGCTAGGTTAGGTTATATTACGTTATAGACCTATATAATGTTCCCACCGAGAAGTAGGGGCCGATACGCCAGGAATGTTGTGAAATACTACATCCGACATGATAGCCTGCCTTAGGTTAGGATATATAACGCTATAGACGTATATAATATTCCAACCGAGATGTACGGGACGTCACGTGCGGGATTCTGTAAAACATTACCAGCGAGGGGCTAGATGGGTTAGGTTAGGTTATGTTACGTTATAGACGAATATAATGGTCCCACCGAGAAGTAGAGGCCGATACGCCAGGAATGTTGTAAAATACTACATCCGAGATGTTAGCCTGTCTTACGTTAGGATATATATCGCTGTAGACGTATATAATATCCCAACCGAGATGTACGGGACGAAACGAACGGGATTCTGTAAAACGTTACCAGCGAGGGGCCAGATGGGTTAGGTTAGGTTATGTTACGTTATAGACGAATATAATGGTCCCACCGAGAAGTAGGGGCCGATACGCCAGGAATGTTGTAAAATACTACATCCGAGATGTTAGCCTGTCTTACGTTAGGATATATATCGCTGTAGACGTATATAATATCCCAACCGAGATGTACGGGACGAAACTAACGGGATTCTGTAAAACGTTACCAGCGAGGGGCCAGATGGGTTAGGTTAGGTTACGCCAGGAATGTTGTAAAATACTACATCCGAGATGTTAGCCTGCCTTAGGTTAGGATATATAACGCTATAGACGTATATAATATTCCAACCGAGATGTACGGGACGACACGAACGGGATTCTGTAAAACATTACCAGCGAGGGGCTAGATGTGCTAGGTTAGGTTATATTACGTTATAGACCTATATAATGTTCCCACCGAGAAGTAGGGGCCGATACGCCAGGTGAAATACTACATCCGACATGATAGCCTGCCTTAGGTTAGGATATATAACGCTATAGACGTATATAATATTCCAACCGAGATGTACGGGACGTCACGTGCGGGATTCTGTAAAACATTACCAGCGAGGGGCTAGATGGGTTAGGTTAGGTTATGTTACGTTATAGACGAATATAATGGTCCCACCGAGAAGTAGAGGCCGATACGCCAGGAATGTTGTAAAATACTACATCCGAGATGTTAGCCTGTCTTACGTTAGGATATATATCGCTGTAGACGTATATAATATCCCAACCGAGATGTACGGGACGAAACGAACGGGATTCTGTAAAACGTTACCAGCGAGGGGCCAGATGGGTTAGGTTAGGTTATGTTAGGTTATAGACGAATATAATGGTCCCACCGAGAAGTAGGGGCCGATACGCCAGGAATGTTGTAAAATACTACATCCGAGATGTTAGCCTGCCTTACGTTAGGATATATATCGCTATAGACGTATATAATATCCCAACCGAGATGTACGGGACGGCAGGAACGGGATTCTGTAAAACATTACCAGCGAGGGGCTAGATGTGTTAGGTTAGGTTATATTACGTTATAGACATATATAATGTTCCCACCGAGAAGTAGGTGCCGATACGCCAGGAATGTTGTAAAATACTACATCCGAGATGTTAGCCTGCCTTACGTTAGGATATATATCGCTGTAGACGTATATAATATCCCAACCGAGATGTACGGGACGGCAGGAACGGGATTCTGTAAAACATTACCAGCGAGGGGCTAGATGGGTTAGGTTAGGATGTGATACGTTATAGACGTATATAATGTTCCCACCGAGAGGAAGGGGCCGATACGCCAGGAATGTTGTAAAATACTACATCCGAGATGTTAGCCTTCCTTACGTTAGGATATATATCGCTGTAGACGTATATAATATACCAACCGAGATGTCCGGGACGACAGGAACGGGATTCTGTAAAACATTACCGGCGAGGGGCTAGATGGGTTAGGTTAGGATGTGATACGTTATAGGCGTATATAATGTTCCCACCGAGAAGAAGGGGCCGATACGCCAGGAATGTTGTAAAATACTACATTCGAGATGATAGCTTGCCTTAGGTTAGGATATATAACGCTATAGACGTATATAATATTCCAACCGAGATGTACGGGACGTCACGAACGGGATTCTGTAAAACATTAACAGCGAGGGCCTAGATGTGTTAGGTTAGGTTATATTATGTTATAGACCTATATAGTGTTCCCACCGAGAAGTAGGGGCCGATACGCCAAGAATGTTGTGAAATACTACATCCGAGATGATAGCCTGCCTTAGGTTAGGATATATAACGCTATAGACTTATATAATATCTCAACCGAGATGTACGGGACGAAACGAACGGGATTCTGTAAAACATTACCAGCGAGGGGCCAGATGGGTTAGGTTAGGTTATGTTACGTTATAGACGAATATAATGTTCCCACCGAGAAGTAGATGCCGATACGCCAGGAATGTTGTAAAATACTACATCCGAGATGTTAGCCTGCCTTACGTTAGGATATATATCGCTGTAGACGTATATAATATCCCAACCGAGATGTACGGGACGAAACGAACGGGATTCTGTAAAACTTTACCAGCGAGGGGCCAGATGGGTTAGGTTAGGTTATGTTACGTTATAGACGAATATAATGGTCCCACCGAGAAGTAGAGGCCGATACGCAAGGAATGTTGTAAAATGCTACATCCGAGATGTTAGCCTGCCTTACGTTAGGATATATATCGCTGTAGACGTATTTAATATTCCAACCGAGATGTACGGTACGTCACGAACGGGATTCTGTAAAACATTACCAGCGAGGGGCTAGATGTGTTAGGTTAGGGTATATTACGTTATAGACGACTATAATGTTCCCACCGAGAAGTAGGGGCCGATACGCCAGGAATGTTGTAAAATACTACATCCGAGATGTTAGCCTGCCTTACGTTAGGATATATAACGCTATAGACGTATATAATGTCCCAACCGAGACGTACGGGACGACACGAACGGGATTCTGTAAAACATTACCAGCGAGGGGCTAGATGTGTTAGGTTAGGTTATATTACGTTATAGACGAATATAATGTTCCCACCGAGAAGTAGGGGCCGATACGCCAGGAATGTTGTAAAATACTACATTCGAGATGATAGCTTGCCTTAGGTTAGGATATATAACGCTATAGGCGTATATAATATTCCAACCGAGATGTACGGGACGTCACGAACGTGATTCTGTAAAACATTACCAGCGAGGGGCTAGATGGGTTAGGTTAGGATGTGAAACGTTATAGACGTATATAATGTTCCCACCGAGAAGAAGGGGCCGATACGCCAGGAATGTTGTAAAATACTACATCCGAGATGATAGCTTGCCTTAGGTTAGGATATATAACGCTATAGACGTATATAATATTCCAACCGAGATGTACGGGACGTCACGAACTGGATTCTGTAAAACATTACCAGCGAGGGGCTAGATGTGTTAGGTTATGTTATATTACGCTATAGACGAATATAATGTTCCCACCGAGAAGTAGGGGCCGCTACGCCAGGAATGTTGTAAAATACTACATCCGAGATCTTAGCCTGCCTTACTTTAGGATATATATCGTTGTAGACGTATATAATATCCCAACCGAGATGTCCGGGACGACAGGAACGGGATTCTGTAAAACATTACCAGCGAGGGGCTAGATGGGTTAGGTTAGGATGTGATACGTTATAGACGGAAATAATGTTCCCACCGAGAAGAAGGGGCCGATACGCCAGGAATGTTGTAAAACACTACATCCGAGATGATAGCTTGCCTTAGGTTAGGATATATAACGCTATAGACGTATATAATATTCCAACCGAGATGTACGGGACGTCAGGAACGCGATTCTGTAAAACATTACCAGCGAGGGGCTAGATGTGTTAGGTTAGGTTATATTATGTTATAGACCTATATAATGTTCCCACCGAGAAGTAGGGGCCGATACGCCAAGAATGTTGTGAAATACTACATCCGAGATGATAGCCTGCCTTAGGTTAGGATATATAACGCTATAGACGTATATAATATTCCAACCGAGATGTACGGGACGTCACGTGCGGGATTCTGTAAAACGTTACCAGCGAGGGGCCAGATGGGTTAGGTTAGGTTATGTTACGTTATAGACGAATATAATGGTCCCACCGAGAAGTAGGGGCCGATACGCCAGGAATGTTGTAAAATACTACATCCGAGATGTTAGCCTGCCTTACGTTAGGATATATATCGCTATAGACGTATATAATATCCCAACCGAGATGTACGGGACGGCAGGAACGGGATTCTGTAAAACATTACCAGCGAGGGGCTAGATGTGTTAGGTTAGGTTATATTGCGTTATAGACATATATAATGTTCCCACCGAGAAGAAGGGGCCGATACGCCAGGAATGTTGTAAAATACTACATCCGAGATGATAGCTTGCCTTAGGTTAGGATATATATCGCTGTAGACGTATATAATATCCCAACCGACATGTCCGGGACGACAGGAACGGGATTCTGTAAAACATTACCAGCGAGGGGCCAGATGGGTTAGGTTAGGATGTGATACGTTATAGACGTATATAATGTTCCCACCGAGAAGAAGGGGCCGATACGCCAGGAATGTTGTAAAATACTACATTCGAGATGATAGCTTGCCTTAGGTTAGGATATATAACGCTATAGACTTATATAATATCTCAACCGAGATGTACGGGACGAAACGAACGGGATTCTGTAAAACATTAACAGCGAGGGGCCAGATGGGTTAGGTTAGGTTATGTTACGTTATAGACGAATATAATGTTCCCACCGAGAAGTAGAGGTCGATACGCCAGGAATGTTGTAAAATACTACATCCGAGATGTTAGCCTGCCTTAAGTTAGGATATATATCGCTATAGACGTATATAATATCCCAACCGAGATGTACGGGACGGCAGGAACGGGATTCTGTAAAACATTACCAGCAAGGGGCTAGATGTGTTAGGTTAGGTTATATTACGTTATAGACCTATATAATGTTCCCACCGAGAAGAAGGGGCCGACACGCCAGGAATGTTGTAAAATACTACATCCGAGATGTTAGCCTGCCTTACGTTAGGATATATAACGCTATAGACGTATATAATATTTCAACCGAAATGTACGGGACGTCACGAACGCGATTCTGTAAAACATTACCAGCGAGGGGCTAGATGTGTTAGGTTAGGGTATATTACGTTATAGACGAATATAATGTTCCCACCGAGAAGTAGGGGCCGATACGCCAGGAATGTTGTAAAACACTACATCCGAGATGATAGCTTGCCTTAGGTTAGGATATATAACGCTATAGACGTATATAATGTCCCAACCGAGACGTACGGGACGACACGAACGGGATTCTGTAAAACATTACCAGCGAGGGGCTAGATGTGCTAGGTTAGGTTATATTACGTTATAGACCTATATAATGCTCCCACCGAGAAGTAGGGGCCGATACGCCAGGAATGTTGTGAAATACTACATCCGACATGATAGCCTGCCTTAGGTTAGGATATATAACGCTATAGACTTATATAATATCTCAACCGAGATGTACGGGACGAAACGAACGGGATTCTGTAAAACATTAACAGCGAGGGGCCAGATGGGTTAGGTTAGGTTATGTTACGTTATAGACGAATATAATGTTCCCACCGAGAAGTAGAGGTCGATACGCCAGGAATGTTGTAAAATACTACATCCGAGATGTTAGCCTGCCTTAAGTTAGGATATATATCGCTATAGACGTATATAATATCCCAACCGAGATGTACGGGACGGCAGGAACGGGATTCTGTAAAACATTACCAGCAAGGGGCTAGATGTGTTAGGTTAGGTTATATTACGTTATAGACCTATATAATGTTCCCACCGAGAAGAAGGGGCCGACACGCCAGGAATGTTGTAAAATACTACATCCGAGATGTTAGCCTGCCTTACGTTAGGATATATATCGCTGTAGACGTATATAATATTCCAACCGAGATGTACGGGACGTCACGAACGGTATTCTGTAAAACATTACCAGCGAGGGGCTAGATGCGTTAGGTTAGGATGTGATACGTTATAGACGTATATAATGTTCCCACCGAGAAGTAGTGGCCGATACGCCAGGAATGTTGTAAAATACTACATCCGAGATGTTAGCCTGCCTTACGTTAGGATATATATCGCTGTAGACGTATATAATATTCCAACCGAGACGTACGGTACGTCACGAACGGGATTCTGTAAAACATTAACAGCGAGGGCCTAGATGTGTTAGGTTAGGTTATATTATGTTATAGACCTATATAATGTTCCCACCGAGAAGTAGGGGCCGATACGCCAAGAATGTTGTGAAATACTACATCCGAGATGATAGCCTGCCTTAGGTTAGGATATATAACGCTATAGACTTATATAATATTTCAACCGAGATGTACGGGACGTCACGAACGCGATTCTGTAAAACATTACCAGCGAGGGGCCAGATGGGTTAGGTTAGGTTATGTTACGTTATAGACGAATATAATGTTCCCACCGAGAAGTAGAGGCCGATGCGCCAGGAATGTTGTAAAATGCTACATCCGAGATGTTAGCCTGCCTTACGTTAGGATATATATCGTTGTAGACGTATATAATATCCCAACCGAGATGTCCGGGACGACAGGAACGGTATTCTGTAAAACATTACCAGCGAGGGGCTAGATGTGTTAGGTTAGGTTATATTACGTTATAGACGTATATAATGTTCCCACCGAGAAGAAGGGGCCGATACGCCAGGAATGTTGTAAAATACTACATTCGAGATGATAGCTTGCCTTAGGTTAGGATATATAACGCTATAGACGTATATAATATTCCAACCGAGATGTACGGGACGTCACGAACGGGATTCTGTAAAACATTAACAGCGAGGGCCTAGATGTGTTAGGTTAGGTTATATTATGTTATAGACCTATATAATGTTCCCACCGAGAAGTAGGGGCCGATACGCCAAGAATGTTGTGAAATACTACATCCGAGATGATAGCCTGCCTTAGGTTAGGATATATAACGCTATAGACTTATATAATATTTCAACCGAAATGTACGGGACGTCACGAACGCGATTCTGTAAAACATTACCAGCGAGGGGCTAGATGTGTTAGGTTAGGGTATATTACGTTATAGACGAATATAATGTTCCCACCGAGAAGTAGGGGCCGATACGCCAGGAATGTTGTAAAACACTACATCCGAGATGATAGCTTGCCTTAGGTTAGGATATATAACGCTATAGACGTATATAATGTCCCAACCGAGACGTACGGGACGACACGAACGGGATTCTGTAAAACATTACCAGCGAGGGGCTAGATGTGCTAGGTTAGGTTATATTACGTTATAGACCTATATAATGCTCCCACCGAGAAGTAGGGGCCGATACGCCAGGAATGTTGTGAAATACTACATCCGACATGATAGCCTGCCTTAGGTTAGGATATATAACGCTATAGACGTATATAATATTCCAACCGAGATGTACGGGACGTCACGTGCGGCATTCTGTAAAACATTACCAGCGAGGGGCTAGATGTGTTAGGTTAGGTTATATTACGTTATAGACGAATATAATGTTCTCACCGAGAAGTAGGGGCCAACCCACCAGGAATGTTGTAAAATACTACATCCGAGATGATAGCCTGCCTTAGGTTAGGATATATAACGCTATAGACGTATATAATGTCCCAACAGAGACGTACGGGACGACACGAACGAGATTCTGTAAAACATTACCAGCGAGGGGCTAGATGTGCTAGGTTAGGTTATATTACGTCATAGACCTATATAATGTTCCCACCGAGAAGTAGGGGCCGATACGCCAGGAATGTTGTGAAATACTACATCCGACATGATAGCCTGCCTTAGGTTAGGATATATAACGCTATAGACGTATATAATATTCCAACCGAGATGTACGGGACGTCACGAACGGGATTCTGTAAAACTTTACCAGCGAGGGGCCAGATGGGTTAGGTTAGGGTATATTACGTTATAGACGAATATAATGTTCCCACCGAGAAGTAGGGGCCGATACGCCAGGAATGTTGTAAAATACTACATTCGAGATGATAGCTTGCCTTAGGTTAGGATATATAACGCTATAGACGTATATAATATTCCAACCGAGATGTACGGGACGTCACGAACGGGATTCTGTAAAACATTAACAGCGAGGGCCTAGATGTGTTAGGTTAGGTTATATTATGTTATAGACCTATATAATGTTCCCACCGAGAAGTAGGGGCCGATACGCCTAGAATGTTGTGAAATACTACATCCGAGATGATAGCCTGCCTTAGGTTAGGATATCTAACGCTATAGACTTATATAATATTTCAACCGAGATGTACGGGACGAAACGAACGGGATTCTGTAAAACATTACCAGCGAGGGGCCAGATGGGTTAGGTTAGGTTATGTTACGTTATAGACGAATATAATGTTTCCACCGAGAAGTAGAGGCCGATACGCCAGGAATGTTGTAAAATACTACATCCGAGATGTTAGCCTGCCTTACGTTAGGATATATATCGCTGTAGACGTATATAATATCCCAACCGAGATGTACGGGACGAAACGAACGGGATTCTGTAAAACGTTACCAGCGAGGGGCCAGATGGGTTAGGTTAGGTTATGTTACGTTATAGACGAATATAATGGTCCCACCGAGAAGTAGAGGCCGATACGCAAGGAATGTTGTAAAATGCTACATCCGAGATGTTAGCCTGCCTTACGTTAGGATATATATCGCTGTAGACGTATTTAATATTCCAACCGAAATGTACGGTACGTCACGAACGGGATTCTGTAAAACATTACCAGCGAGGGGCTAGATGTGTTAGGTTAGGGTATATTACGTTATAGACGACTATAATGTTCCCACCGAGAAGTAGGGGCCGATACGCCAGGAATGTTGTAAAATACTACATCCGAGATGTTAGCCTGCCTTACGTTAGGATATATAACGCTATAGACGTATATAATGTCCCAACCGAGACGTACGGGACGACACGAATGGGATTCTGTAAAACATTACCAGCGAGGGGCTAGATGTGCTAGGTTAGGTTATATTACGTTATAGACCTATATAATGTTCCCACCGAGAAGTAGGGGCCGATACGCCAGGAATGTTGTGAAATACTACATCCGACATGATAGCCTGCCTTAGGTTAGGATATATAACGCTATAGACGTATATAATATTCCAACCGAGATGTACGGGACGTCACGAACGCGATTCTGTAAAACATTACCAGCGAGGGGCTAGATGTGTTAGGTTAGGGTATATTACGTTATAGACGAATATAATGTTCCAACCGAGAAGTAGGGGCCGATACGCCAGGAATGTTGTAAAACACTACATCCGAGATGATAGCTTACCTTAGGTTAGGATATATAACGCTATAGACGTATATAATATTCCGACCGAGATGTACGGGACGTCACGAACTCGATTCTGTAAAACATTACCAGCGAGGGGCTAGATGTGTTAGGTTAGGGTATATTACGTTATAGACGACTATAATGTTCCCACCGAGAAGTAGGGGCCGATACGCCAGGAATGTTGTGAAATACTACATCCGACATGATAGCCTGCCTTAGGTTGGGATATATAACGCTATAGACGTATATAATATTCCAACCGAGATGTACGGGACGTCACGAACGGGATTCTGTAAAACATTAACAGCGAGGGCCTAGATGTGTTAGGTTAGGTTATATTATGTTATAGACCTATATAATGTTCCCACCGAGAAGTAGGGGCCGATACGCCTAGAATGTTGTGAAATACTACATCCGAGATGATAGCTTGCCTTAGGTTAGGATATATAACGCTATAGACGTATATAATATTCCGACCGAGATGTACGGGACGAAACGAACGGGATTCTGTAAAACGTTACCAGCGAGGGGCCAGATGGGTTAGGTTAGGTTATGTTACGTTATAGACGAATATAATGGTCCCACCGAGAAGTAGAGGCCGATACGCAAGGAAAGTTGTAAAATGCTACATCCGAGATGTTAGCCTGCTATACGTTAGGATATATATCGCTGTAGACGTATTTAATATTCCAACCGAAATGTACGGTACGTCACGAACGGGATTCTGTAAAACATTACCAGCGAGGGGCTAGATGTGTTAGGTTAGGGTATATTACGTTATAGACGACTATAATGTTCCCACCGAGAAGTAGGGGCCGATACGCCAGGAATGTTGTAAAATACTACATACGAGATGTTAGCCTGCCTTACGTTAGGATATATAACGCTATAGACGTATATAATGTCCCAACCGAGACGTACGGGACGACACGAATGGGATTCTGTAAAACATTACCAGCGAGGGGCTAGATGTGCTAGGTTAGGTTATATTACGTTATAGACCTATATAATGTTCCCACCGAGAAGTAGGGGTCGATACGCCAGGAATGTTGTGAAATACTACATCCGACATGATAGCCTGCCTTAGGTTAGGATATATAACGCTATAGACGTATATAATATTCCGACCGAGATGTACGGGACGTCACGAACTCGATTCTGTAAAACATTACCAGCGAGGGGCTAGATGTGTTAGGTTAGGGTATATTACGTTATAGACGAATATAATGTTCCCACCGAGAAGTAGGGGCCGATACACCAGGAATGTTGTGAAATACTACATCCGACATGATAGCCTGCCTTAGGTTGGGATATATAACGCTATAGACGTATATAATATTCCAACCGAGATGTACGGGACGTCAAGTGCGGGATTCTGTAAAACATTACCAGCGAGGGGCTAGATGTGTTAGGTTAGGTTATATTACGTTATAGACGAATATAATGTTCCCACCGAGAAGTAGGGGCCGATACGCCAGGAATGTTGTAAAATACTACATCCGTGATGTTAGCCTGCCTTACGTTAGGATATATATCGCTGTAGACGTATATAATATCCCAACCGAGATGTCCGGGACGACAGGAACGGGATTCTGTAAAACATTACCAGCGAGGGGCCAGATGGGTTAGGTTAGGATGTGATACGTTATAGACGTATATAATGTTCCCACCGAGAAGAAGGGGCCGATACGCCAGGAATGTTGTAAAATACTACATTCGAGATGATAGCTTGCCTTAGGTTAGGATATATAACGCTATAGACGTATATAATATTCCAACCGAGATGTACGGGACGTCACGAACGGGATTCCGTAAAACATTAACAGCGAGGGCCTAGATGTGTTAGGTTAGGTTATATTATGTTATAGACCTATATAATGTTCCCACCGAGAAGTAGGGGCCGATACGCCAAGAATGTTGTGAAATACTACATCCGAGATGATAGCCTGCCTTAGGTTAGGATATATAACGCTATAGACTTATATAATATTTCAACCGAGATGTACGGGACGAAACGAACGGGATTCTGTAAAACATTACCAGCGAGGGGCCAGATGGGTTAGGTTAGGTTATGTTACGTTATAGACGAATATAATGTTCC
Organism: Xylocopa violacea; assembly: GCA_963969225.1. Lineage (NCBI taxonomy): Eukaryota > Metazoa > Arthropoda > Insecta > Hymenoptera > Apidae > Xylocopa > Xylocopa violacea. The sequence goes on from CAXAJV010000015.1 coordinate 1,637,995, forward strand.
CACCGAGAAGTAGAGGCCGATACGCCAGGAATGTTGTAAAATACTACATCCGAGATGTTAGCCTGCCTTACGTTAGGATATATATCGCTGTAGACGTATATAATATTCCAACCGAGATGTACGGGACGTCACGAACGCGATTCTGTAAAACATTACCAGCGAGGGGCTAGATGTGTTAGGTTAGGGTATATTACGTTATAGACGAATATAATGTTCCCACCGAGAAGTAGGGGCCGATACGCCAGGAATGTTGTGAAATACTACATCCGACATGATAGCCTGCCTTAGGTTAGGATATATAACGCTATAGACGTATAAAATATTCCAACCGAGATGTACGGGACGTCACGTGCGGGATTCTGTAACACATTACCAGCGAGGGGCTAGATGTGTTAGGTTAGGTTATATTACGTTATAGACGAATATAATGTTCCCACCGAGAAGTAGGGGCCAACCCACCAGGAATGTTGTAAAATACTACATCCGAGATGATAGCCTGCCTTAGGTTAGGATATATAACGCTATAGACGTATATAATGTCCCAACCGAGACGTACGGGACGACACGAACGGGATTCTGTAAAACATTACCAGCGAGGGGCCAGATGGGTTAGGTTAGGGTATATTACGTTATAGACGAATATAATGTTCCCACCGAGAAGTAGGGGCCGATACGCCAGGAATGTTGTAAAATACTACATTCGAGATGATAGCTTGCCTTAGGTTAGGATATATAACGCTATAGACTTATATAATATTTCAACCGAGATGTACGGGACGTCACGAACGCGATTCTGTAAAACATTACCAGCGAGGGGCCAGATGGGTTAGGTTAGGTTATGTTACGTTATAGACGAATATAATGTTCCCACCGAGAAGTAGAGGCCGATGCGCCAGGAATGTTGTAAAATGCTACATCCGAGATGTTAGCCTGCCTTACGTTAGGATATATATCGTTGTAGACGTATATAATATCCCAACCGAGATGTCCGGGACGACAGGAACGGTATTCTGTAAAACATTACCAGCGAGGGGCTAGATGTGTTAGGTTAGGTTATATTACGTTATAGACGTATATAATGTTCCCACCGAGAAGAAGGGGCCGATACGCCAGGAATGTTGTAAAATACTACATTCGAGATGATAGCTTGCCTTAGGTTAGGATATATAACGCTATAGACGTATATAATATTCCAACCGAGATGTACGGGACGTCACGAACGGGATTCTGTAAAACATTAACAGCGAGGGCCTAGATGTGTTAGGTTAGGTTATATTATGTTATAGACCTATATAATGTTCCCACCGAGAAGTAGGGGCCGATACGCCAAGAATGTTGTAAAATACTACATCCGAGATGTTAGCCTGCCTTAGGTTAGGATATATAACGCTATAGACGTATATAATATTCCAACCGAGATGTACGGGACGACACGAACGGGATTCTGTAAAACATTACCAGCGAGGGGCTAGATGTGCTAGGTTAGGTTATATTACGTTATAGACCTATATAATGTTCCCACCGAGAAGTAGGGGCCGATACGCCAGGTGAAATACTACATCCGACATGATAGCCTGCCTTAGGTTAGGATATATAACGCTATAGACGTATATAATATTCCAACCGAGATGTACGGGACGTCACGTGCGGGATTCTGTAAAACATTACCAGCGAGGGGCTAGATGGGTTAGGTTAGGTTATGTTACGTTATAGACGAATATAATGGTCCCACCGAGAAGTAGAGGCCGATACGCCAGGAATGTTGTAAAATACTACATCCGAGATGTTAGCCTGTCTTACGTTAGGATATATATCGCTGTAGACGTATATAATATCCCAACCGAGATGTACGGGACGAAACGAACGGGATTCTGTAAAACGTTACCAGCGAGGGGCCAGATGGGTTAGGTTAGGTTATGTTAGGTTATAGACGAATATAATGGTCCCACCGAGAAGTAGGCGCCGATACGCCAGGAATGTTGTAAAATACTACATCCGAGATGTTAGCCTGCCTTACGTTAGGATATATATCGCTATAGACGTATATAATATCCCAACCGAGATGTACGGGACGGCAGGAACGGGATTCTGTAAAACATTACCAGCGAGGGGCTAGATGTGTTAGGTTAGGTTATATTACGTTATAGACATATATAATGTTCCCACCGAGAAGTAGGTGCCGATACGCCAGGAATGTTGTAAAATACTACATCCGAGATGTTAGCCTGCCTTACGTTAGGATATATATCGCTGTAGACGTATATAATATCCCAACCGAGATGTACGGGACGGCAGGAACGGGATTCTGTAAAACATTACCAGCGAGGGGCTAGATGGGTTAGGTTAGGATGTGATACGTTATAGACGTATATAATGTTCCCACCGAGAGGAAGGGGCCGATACGCCAGGAATGTTGTAAAATACTACATCCGAGATGTTAGCCTTCCTTACGTTAGGATATATATCGCTGTAGACGTATATAATATACCAACCGAGATGTCCGGGACGACAGGAACGGGATTCTGTAAAACATTACCGGCGAGGGGCTAGATGGGTTAGGTTAGGATGTGATACGTTATAGGCGTATATAATGTTCCCACCGAGAAGAAGGGGCCGATACGCCAGGAATGTTGTAAAATACTACATCCGACATGATAGCCTGCCTTAGGTTAGGATATATAACGCTATAGACGTATATAATATTCCAACCGAGATGTACGGGACGTCACGAACGCGATTCTGTAAAACATTACCAGCGAGCGGCTAGATGTGTTAGGTTAGGGTATATTACGTTATAGACGAATATAATGTTCCCACCGAGAAGTAGGGGCCGATACGCCAGGAATGTTGTGAAATACTACATCCGACATGATAGCCTGCCTTAGGTTGGGATATATAACGCTATAGACGTATATAATATTCCAACCGAGATGTACGGGACGTCACGAACGGGATTCTGTAAAACATTAACAGCGAGGGCCTAGATGTGTTAGGTTAGGTTATATTATGTTATAGACCTATATAATGTTCCCACCGAGAAGTAGGGGCCGATACGCCTAGAATGTTGTGAAATACTACATCCGAGATGATAGCTTGCCTTAGGTTAGGATATATAACGCTATAGACGTATATAATATTCCGACCGAGATGTACGGGACGAAACGAACGGGATTCTGTAAAACGTTACCAGCGAGGGGCCAGATGGGTTAGGTTAGGTTATGTTACGTTATAGACGAATATAATGGTCCCACCGAGAAGTAGAGGCCGATACGCAAGGAATGTTGTAAAATGCTACATCCGAGATGTTAGCCTGCCTTACGTTAGGATATATATCGCTGTAGACGTATTTAATATTCCAACCGAAATGTACGGTACGTCACGAACGGGATTCTGTAAAACATTACCAGCGAGGGGCTAGATGTGTTAGGTTAGGGTATATTACGTTATAGACGACTATAATGTTCCCACCGAGAAGTAGGGGCCGATACGCCAGGAATGTTGTAAAATACTACATCCGAGATGTTAGCCTGCCTTACGTTAGGATATATAACGCTATAGACGTATATAATGTCCCAACCGAGACGTACGGGACGACACGAATGGGATTCTGTAAAACATTACCAGCGAGGGGCTAGATGTGCTAGGTTAGGTTATATTACGTTATAGACCTATATAATGTTCCCACCGAGAAGTAGGGGTCGATACGCCAGGAATGTTGTGAAATACTACATCCGACATGATAGCCTGCCTTAGGTTAGGATATATAACGCTATAGACGTATATAATATTCCGACCGAGATGTACGGGACGTCACGAACTCGATTCTGTAAAACATTACCAGCGAGGGGCTAGATGTGTTAGGTTAGGGTATATTACGTTATAGACGAATATAATGTTCCCACCGAGAAGTAGGGGCCGATACACCAGGAATGTTGTGAAATACTACATCCGACATGATAGCCTGCCTTAGGTTGGGATATATAACGCTATAGACGTATATAATATTCCAACCGAGATGTACGGGACGTCAAGTGCGGGATTCTGTAAAACATTACCAGCGAGGGGCTAGATGTGTTAGGTTAGGTTATATTACGTTATAGACGAATATAATGTTCCCACCGAGAAGTAGGGGCCAACCCACCAGGTATGTTGTAAAATACTACATCCGAGATGATAGCCTGCCTTAGGTTAGGATATATAACGCTATAGACGTATATAATGTCCCAACCGAGACGTACGGGACGACACGAACGGGATTCTGTAAAACATTACCAGCGAGGGGCTATATGTGCTAGGTTAGGTTATATTACGTTATAGACCTATATAATGTTCCCACCGAGAAGTAGGGGCCGATACGCCAGGAATGTTGTGAAATACTACATCCGACATGATAGCCTGCCTTAGGTTAGGATATATAACGCTATAGACGTATATAATATTCCAACCGAGATGTACGGGACGTCACGAACGCGATTCTGTAAAACATTACCAGCGAGCGGCTAGATGTGTTAGGTTAGGGTATATTACGTTATAGACGAATATAATGTTCCCACCGAGAAGTAGGGGCCGATACGCCAGGAATGTTGTAAAATACTACATCCGTGATGTTAGCCTGCCTTACGTTAGGATATATATCGCTGTAGACGTATATAATATCCCAACCGAGATGTCCGGGACGACAGGAACGGGATTCTGTAAAACATTACCAGCGAGGGGCCAGATGGGTTAGGTTAGGATGTGATACGTTATAGACGTATATAATGTTCCCACCGAGAAGAAGGGGCCGATACGCCAGGAATGTTGTAAAATACTACATTCGAGATGATAGCTTGCCTTAGGTTAGGATATATAACGCTATAGACGTATATAATATTCCAACCGAGATGTACGGGACGTCACGAACGGGATTCCGTAAAACATTAACAGCGAGGGCCTAGATGTGTTAGGTTAGGTTATATTATGTTATAGACCTATATAATGTTCCCACCGAGAAGTAGGGGCCGATACGCCAAGAATGTTGTGAAATACTACATCCGAGATGATAGCCTGCCTTAGGTTAGGATATATAACGCTATAGACTTATATAATATTTCAACCGAGATGTACGGGACGAAACGAACGGGATTCTGTAAAACATTACCAGCGTGGGGCCAGATGGGTTAGGTTAGGTTATGTTACGTTATAGACGAATATAATGTTCCCACCGAGAAGTAGAGGCCGATACGCCAGGAATGTTGTAAAATACTACATCCGAGATGTTAGCCTGCCTTACGTTAGGATATATATCGCTGTAGACGTATATAATATTCCAACCGAGATGTACGGGACGTCACGAACGCGATTCTGTAAAACATTACCAGCGAGGGGCTAGATGTGTTAGGTTAGGGTATATTACGTTATAGACGAATATAATGTTCCCACCGAGAAGTAGGGGCCGATACGCCAGGAATGTTGTGAAATACTACATCCGACATGATAGCCTGCCTTAGGTTAGGATATATAACGCTATAGACGTATAAAATATTCCAACCGAGATGTACGGGACGTCACGTGCGGGATTCTGTAACACATTACCAGCGAGGGGCTAGATGTGTTAGGTTAGGTTATATTACGTTATAGACGAATATAATGTTCCCACCGAGAAGTAGGGGCCAACCCACCAGGAATGTTGTAAAATACTACATCCGAGATGATAGCCTGCCTTAGGTTAGGATATATAACGCTATAGACGTATATAATGTCCCAACCGAGACGTACGGGACGACACGAACGGGATTCTGTAAAACATTACCAGCGAGGGGCTAGATGTGCTAGGTTAGGTTATATTACGTTATAGACCTATATAATGTTCCCACCGAGAAGTAGGGGCCGATACGCCAGGAATGTTGTGAAATACTACATCCGACATGATAGCCTGCCTTAGGTTAGGATATATAACGCTATAGACGTATATAATATTCCAACCGAGATGTACGGGACGTCACGAACGGGATTCTGTAAAACTTTACCAGCGAGGGGCCAGATGGGTTAGGTTAGGGTATATTACGTTATAGACGAATATAATGTTCCCACCGAGAAGTAGGGGCCGATACGCCAGGAATGTTGTAAAATACTACATTCGAGATGATAGCTTGCCTTAGGTTAGGATATATAACGCTATAGACGTATATAATATTCCAACCGAGATGTACGGGACGTCACGAACGGGATTCTGTAAAACATTACCAGCGAGGGGCTAGATGGGTTAGGTTAGGGTATATTACGTTATAGACGAATATAATGTTCCCACCGAGAAGTAGGGGCCGATACGCCAGGAATGTTGTGAAATACTACATCCGACATGATAGCCTGCCTTAGGTTAGGATATATAACGCTATAGACGTATAAAATATTCCAACCGAGAAGTAGGGGCCAACCCACCAGGAATGTTGTAAAATACTACATCCGAGATGATAGCCTGCCTTAGGTTAGGATATATAACGCTATAGACGTATATAATGTCCCAACAGAGACGTACGGGACGACACGAACGGGATTCTGTAAAACATTACCAGCGAGGGGCTAGATGTGCTAGGTTAGGTTATATTACGTTATAGACCTATATAATGTTCCCACCGAGAAGTAGGGGCCGATACGCCAGGAATGTTGTGAAATACTACATCCGACATGATAGCCTGCCTTAGGTTAGGATATATAACGCTATAGACGTATATAATATTCCAACCGAGATGTACGGGACGTCACGAACGCGATTCTGTAAAACATTACCAGCGAGGGGCTAGATGTGTTAGGTTAGGGTATATTACGTTATAGACGAATATAATGTTCCAACCGAGAAGTAGGGGCCGATACGCCAGGAATGTTGTAAAACACTACATCCGAGATGATAGCTTACCTTAGGTTAGGATATATAACGCTATAGACGTATATAATATTCCGACCGAGATGTACGGGACGTCACGAACTCGATTCTGTAAAACATTACCAGCGAGGGGCTAGATGTGTTAGGTTAGGGTATATTACGTTATAGACGACTATAATGTTCCCACCGAGAAGTAGGGGCCGATACGCCAGGAATGTTGTGAAATACTACATCCGACATGATAGCCTGCCTTAGGTTGGGATATATAACGCTATAGACGTATATAATATTCCAACCGAGATGTACGGGACGTCACGAACGGGATTCTGTAAAACATTAACAGCGAGGGCCTAGATGTGTTAGGTTAGGTTATATTATGTTATAGACCTATATAATGTTCCCACCGAGAAGTAGGGGCCGATACGCCTAGAATGTTGTGAAATACTACATCCGAGATGATAGCTTGCCTTAGGTTAGGATATATAACGCTATAGACGTATATAATATTCCGACCGAGATGTACGGGACGAAACGAACGGGATTCTGTAAAACGTTACCAGCGAGGGGCCAGATGGGTTAGGTTAGGTTATGTTACGTTATAGACGAATATAATGGTCCCACCGAGAAGTAGAGGCCGATACGCAAGGAATGTTGTAAAATGCTACATCCGAGATGTTAGCCTGCCTTACGTTAGGATATATATCGCTGTAGACGTATTTAATATTCCAACCGCAATGTACGGTACGTCACGAACGGGATTCTGTAAAACATTACCAGCGAGGGGCTAGATGTGTTAGGTTAGGGTATATTACGTTATAGACGACTATAATGTTCCCACCGAGAAGTAGGGGCCGATACGCCAGGAATGTTGTAAAATACTACATCCGAGATGTTAGCCTGCCTTACGTTAGGATATATAACGCTATAGACGTATATAATGTCCCAACCGAGACGTACGGGACGACACGAATGGGATTCTGTAAAACATTACCAGCGAGGGGCTAGATGTGCTAGGTTAGGTTATATTACGTTATAGACCTATATAATGTTCCCACCGAGAAGTAGGGGTCGATACGCCAGGAATGTTGTGAAATACTACATCCGACATGATAGCCTGCCTTAGGTTAGGATATATAACGCTATAGACGTATATAATATTCCGACCGAGATGTACGGGACGTCACGAACTCGATTCTGTAAAACATTACCAGCGAGGGGCTAGATGTGTTAGGTTAGGGTATATTACGTTATAGACGAATATAATGTTCCCACCGAGAAGTAGGGGCCGATACACCAGGAATGTTGTGAAATACTACATCCGACATGATAGCCTGCCTTAGGTTGGGATATATAACGCTATAGACGTATATAATATTCCAACCGAGATGTACGGGACGTCAAGTGCGGGATTCTGTAAAACATTACCAGCGAGGGGCTAGATGTGTTAGGTTAGGTTATATTACGTTATAGACGAATATAATGTTCCCACCGAGAAGTAGGGGCCAACCCACCAGGTATGTTGTAAAATACTACATCCGAGATGATAGCCTGCCTTAGGTTAGGATATATAACGCTATAGACGTATATAATGTCCCAACCGAGACGTACGGGACGACACGAACGGGATTCTGTAAAACATTACCAGCGAGGGGCTATATGTGCTAGGTTAGGTTATATTACGTTATAGACCTATATAATGTTCCCACCGAGAAGTAGGGGCCGATACGCCAGGAATGTTGTGAAATACTACATCCGACATGATAGCCTGCCTTAGGTTAGGATATATAACGCTATAGACGTATATAATATTCCAACCGAGATGTACGGGACGTCACGAACGCGATTCTGTAAAACATTACCAGCGAGCGGCTAGATGTGTTAGGTTAGGGTATATTACGTTATAGACGAATATAATGTTCCCACCGAGAAGTAGGGGCCGATACGCCAGGAATGTTGTAAAATACTACATCCGTGATGTTAGGCTGCCTTACGTTAGGATATATATCGCTGTAGACGTATATAATATCCCAACCGAGATGTCCGGGACGACAGGAACGGGATTCTGTAAAACATTACCAGCGAGGGGCCAGATGGGTTAGGTTAGGATGTGATACGTTATAGACGTATATAATGTTCCCACCGAGAAGAAGGGGCCGATACGCCAGGAATGTTGTAAAATACTACATTCGAGATGATAGCTTGCCTTAGGTTAGGATATATAACGCTATAGACGTATATAATATTCCAACCGAGATGTACGGGACGTCACGAACGGGATTCCGTAAAACATTAACAGCGAGGGCCTAGATGTGTTAGGTTAGGTTATATTATGTTATAGACCTATATAATGTTCCCACCGAGAAGTAGGGGCCGATACGCCAAGAATGTTGTGAAATACTACATCCGAGATGATAGCCTGCCTTAGGTTAGGATATATAACGCTATAGACTTATATAATATTTCAACCGAGATGTACGGGACGAAACGAACGGGATTCTGTAAAACATTACCAGCGAGGGGCCAGATGGGTTAGGTTAGGTTATGTTACGTTATAGACGAATATAATGTTCCCACCGAGAAGTAGAGGCCGATACGCCAGGAATGTTGTAAAATACTACATCCGAGATGTTAGCCTGCCTTACGTTAGGATATATATCGCTGTAGACGTATATAATATTCCAACCGAGATGTACGGGACGTCACGAACGCGATTCTGTAAAACATTACCAGCGAGGGGCTAGATGTGTTAGGTTAGGGTATATTACGTTATAGACGAATATAATGTTCCCACCGAGAAGTAGGGGCCGATACGCCAGGAATGTTGTGAAATACTACATCCGACATGATAGCCTGCCTTAGGTTAGGATATATAACGCTATAGACGTATAAAATATTCCAACCGAGATGTACGGGACGTCACGTGCGGGATTCTGTAACACATTACCAGCGAGGGGCTAGATGTGTTAGGTTAGGTTATATTACGTTATAGACGAATATAATGTTCCCACCGAGAAGTAGGGGCCAACCCACCAGGAATGTTGTAAAATACTACATCCGAGATGATAGCCTGCCTTAGGTTAGGATATATAACGCTATAGACGTATATAATGTCCCAACCGAGACGTACGGGACGACACGAACGGGATTCTGTAAAACATTACCAGCGAGGGGCTAGATGTGCTAGGTTAGGTTATATTACGTTATAGACCTATATAATGTTCCCACCGAGAAGTAGGGGCCGATACGCCAGGAATGTTGTGAAATACTACATCCGACATGATAGCCTGCCTTAGGTTAGGATATATAACGCTATAGACGTATATAATATTCCAACCGAGATGTACGGGACGTCACGAACGCGATTCTGTAAAACATTACCAGCGAGCGGCTAGATGTGTTAGGTTAGGGTATATTACGTTATAGACGAATATAATGTTCCCACCGAGAAGTAGGGGCCGATACGCCAGGAATGTTGTAAAATACTACATCCGTGATGTTAGGCTGCCTTACGTTAGGATATATATCGCTGTAGACGTATATAATATCCCAACCGAGATGTCCGGGACGACAGGAACGGGATTCTGTAAAACATTACCAGCGAGGGGCCAGATGGGTTAGGTTAGGATGTGATACGTTATAGACGTATATAATGTTCCCACCGAGAAGAAGGGGCCGATACGCCAGGAATGTTGTAAAATACTACATTCGAGATGATAGCTTGCCTTAGGTTAGGATATATAACGCTATAGACGTATATAATATTCCAACCGAGATGTACGGGACGTCACGAACGGGATTCCGTAAAACATTAACAGCGAGGGCCTAGATGTGTTAGGTTAGGTTATATTATGTTATAGACCTATATAATGTTCCCACCGAGAAGTAGGGGCCGATACGCCAAGAATGTTGTGAAATACTACATCCGAGATGATAGCCTGCCTTAGGTTAGGATATATAACGCTATAGACTTATATAATATTTCAACCGAGATGTACGGGACGAAACGAACGGGATTCTGTAAAACATTACCAGCGAGGGGCCAGATGGGTTAGGTTAGGTTATGTTACGTTATAGACGAATATAATGTTCCCACCGAGAAGTAGAGGCCGATACGCCAGGAATGTTGTAAAATACTACATCCGAGATGTTAGCCTGCCTTACGTTAGGATATATATCGCTGTAGACGTATATAATATTCCAACCGAGATGTACGGGACGTCACGAACGCGATTCTGTAAAACATTACCAGCGAGGGGCTAGATGTGTTAGGTTAGGGTATATTACGTTATAGACGAATATAATGTTCCCACCGAGAAGTAGGGGCCGATACGCCAGGAATGTTGTGAAATACTACATCCGACATGATAGCCTGCCTTAGGTTAGGATATATAACGCTATAGACGTATAAAATATTCCAACCGAGATGTACGGGACGTCACGTGCGGGATTCTGTAACACATTACCAGCGAGGGGCTAGATGTGTTAGGTTAGGTTATATTACGTTATAGACGAATATAATGTTCCCACCGAGAAGTAGGGGCCAACCCACCAGGAATGTTGTAAAATACTACATCCGAGATGATAGCCTGCCTTAGGTTAGGATATATAACGCTATAGACGTATATAATGTCCCAACCGAGACGTACGGGACGACACGAACGGGATTCTGTAAAACATTACCAGCGAGGGGCTAGATGTGCTAGGTTAGGTTATATTACGTTATAGACCTATATAATGTTCCCACCGAGAAGTAGGGGCCGATACGCCAGGAATGTTGTGAAATACTACATCCGACATGATAGCCTGCCTTAGGTTAGGATATATAACGCTATAGACGTATATAATATTCCAACCGAGATGTACGGGACGTCACGAACGGGATTCTGTAAAACTTTACCAGCGAGGGGCCAGATGGGTTAGGTTAGGGTATATTACGTTATAGACGAATATAATGTTCCCACCGAGAAGTAGGGGCCGATACGCCAGGAATGTTGTAAAATACTACATTCGAGATGATAGCTTGCCTTAGGTTAGGATATATAACGCTATAGACGTATATAATATTCCAACCGAGATGTACGGGACGTCACGAACGGGATTCTGTAAAACATTACCAGCGAGGGGCTAGATGGGTTAGGTTAGGGTATATTACGTTATAGACGAATATAATGTTCCCACCGAGAAGTAGGGGCCGATACGCCAGGAATGTTGTGAAATACTACATCCGACATGATAGCCTGCCTTAGGTTAGGATATATAACGCTATAGACGTATATAAGGTCCCAACCGAGACGTACGGGACGACACGAACGGGATTCTGTAAAACATTACCAGCGAGGGGCTAGATGTGCTAGGTTAGGTTATATTACGTTATAGATCTATATAATGTTCCCACCGAGAAGTAGGGGCCGATACGCCAGGAATGTTGTGAAATACTACATCCGACATGATAGCCTGCCTTAGGTTAGGATATATAACGCTATAGACGTATATAATATTCCAACCGAGATGTACGGGACGTCACGAACGGGATTCTGTAAAACTTTACCAGCGAGGGGCCAGATGGGTTAGGTTAGGGTATATTACGTTATAGACGAATATAATGTTCCCACCGAGAAGTAGGGGCCGATACGCCAGGAATGTTGTAAAATACTACATTCGAGATGATAGCTTGCCTTAGGTTAGGATATATAACGCTATAGACGTATATAATATTCCAACCGAGATGTACGGGACGTCACGAACGGGATTCTGTAAAACATTACCAGCGAGGGCCTAGATGTGTTAGGTTAGGGTATATTACGTTATAGACCTATATAATGTTCCCACCGAGAAGTAGGGGCCGATACGCCAGGAATGTTGTAAAATACTACATCCGAGATGTTAGCCTGCCTTACGCTAGGATATATATCGCTATAGACGTATATAATATCCCAACCGAAATGTACGGTACGTCACGAACGGGATTCTGTAAAACATTACCAGCGAGGGGCTAGATGGGTTAGGTTAGGATGTGATACGTTATAGACGGAAATAATGTTCCCACCGAGAAGAAGGGACCGATACGCCAGGAATGTTGTAAAACACTACATCCGAGATGATAGCTTGCCTTAGGTTAGGATATATAACGCTATAGACGTATATAATATTCCAACCGAGATGTACGGGACGTCACGAACGCGATTCTGTAAAGCATTACCAGCGAGGGGCTGGATGTGTTAGGTTAGGTTATATTATGTTATAGACCTATATAATGTTCCCACCGAGAAGTAGGGGCCGATACGCCAAGAATGTTGTGAAATACTACATCCGAGATGATAACCTGCCTTAGGTTAGGATATATAACGCTATAGACTTATATAATATTTCAACCGAGATGTACGGGACGAAACGAACGGGATTCTGTAAAACATTACCAGCGAGGGGCCAGATGGGTTAGGTTAGGTTATGTTACGTTATAGACGAATATAATGTTCCCACCGAGAAGTGGAGGCCGATACGCCAGGAATGTTGTAAAATACTACATCCGAGATGTTAGCCTGCCTTACGTTAGGATATATATCGCTGTAGACGTATATAATATCCCAACCGAGATGTACGGGACGAAACGAACGGGATTCTGTAAAACGTTACCAGCGAGGGGCCAGATGGGTTAGGTTAGGTTATGTTACGTTATAGACGAATATAATGTTCCCACCGAGAAGTAGGGGCCGATACGCCAGGAATGTTGTGAAATACTACATCCGACATGATAGCCTGCCTTAGGTTGGGATATATAACGCTATAGACGTATATAATATTCCAACCGAGATGTACGGGACGTCACGAACGGGATTCTGTAAAACATTAACAGCGAGGGCCTAGATGTGTTAGGTTAGGTTATACTATGTTATAGACCTATATAATGTTCCCACCGAGAAGTAGGGGCCGATACGCCTAGAATGTTGTGAAATACTACATCCGAGATGATAGCTTGCCTTAGGTTAGGATATATAACGCTATAGACGTATATAATATTCCGACCGAGATGTACGGGACGAAACGAACGGGATTCTGTAAAACGTTACCAGCGAGGGGCCAGATGGGTTAGGTTAGGTTATGTTACGTTATAGACGAATATAATGGTCCCACCGAGAAGTAGAGGCCGATACGCAACGAATGTTGTAAAATGCTACATCCGAGATGTTAGCCTGCCTTACGTTAGGATATATATCGCTGTAGACGTATTTAATATTCCAACCGAAATGTACGGTACGTCACGAACGGGATTCTGTAAAACATTACCAGCGAGGGGCTAGATGTGTTAGGTTAGGGTATATTACGTTATAGACGACTATAATGTTCCCACCGAGAAGTAGGGGCCGATACGCCAGGAATGTTGTAAAATACTACATCCGAGATGTTAGCCTGCCTTACGTTAGGATATATAACGCTATAGACGTATATAATGTCCCAACCGAGACGTACGGGACGACACGAATGGGATTCTGTAAAACATTACCAGCGAGGGGCTAGATGTGCTAGGTTAGGTTATATTACGTTATAGACCTATATAATGTTCCCACCGAGAAGTAGGGGTCGATACGCCAGGAATGTTGTGAAATACTACATCCGACATGATAGCCTGCCTTAGGTTAGGATATATAACGCTATAGACGTATATAATATTCCAACCGAGAAGTAGGGGCCAACCCACCAGGAATGTTGTAAAATACTACATCCGAGATGATAGCCTGCCTTAGGTTAGGATATATAACGCTATAGACGTATATAATGTCCCAACAGAGACGTACGGGACGACACGAACGGGATTCTGTAAAACATTACCAGCGAGGGGCTAGATGTGCTAGGTTAGGTTATATTACGTTATAGACCTATATAATGTTCCCACCGAGAAGTAGGGGCCGATACGCCAGGAATGTTGTGAAATACTACATCCGACATGATAGCCTGCCTTAGGTTAGGATATATAACGCTATAGACGTATATAACATTCCAACCGAGATGTACGGGACGTCACGAACGCGATTCTGTAAAACATTACCAGCGAGGGGCTAGATGTGTTAGGTTAGGGTATATTACGTTATAGACGAATATAATGTTCCAACCGAGAAGTAGGGGCCGATACGCCAGGAATGTTGTAAAACACTACATCCGAGATGATAGCTTGCCTTAGGTTAGGATATATAACGCTATAGACGTATATAATATTCCGACCGAGATGTACGGGACGTCACGAACTCGATTCTGTAAAACATTACCAGCGAGGGGCTAGATGTGTTAGGTTAGGGTATATTACGTTATAGACGAATATAATGTTCCCACCGAGAAGTAGGGGCCGATACACCAGGAATGTTGTGAAATACTACATCCGACATGATAGCCTGCCTTAGGTTGGGATATATAACGCTATAGACGTATATAATATTCCAACCGAGATGTACGGGACGTCAAGTGCGGGATTCTGTAAAACATTACCAGCGAGGGGCTAGATGTGTTAGGTTAGGTTATATTACGTTATAGACGAATATAATGTTCCCACCGAGAAGTAGGGGCCAACCCACCAGGTATGTTGTAAAATACTACATCCGAGATGATAGCCTGCCTTAGGTTAGGATATATAACGCTATAGACGTATATAATGTCCCAACCGAGACGTACGGGACGACACGAACGGGATTCTGTAAAACATTACCAGCGAGGGGCTATATGTGCTAGGTTAGGTTATATTACGTTATAGACCTATATAATGTTCCCACCGAGAAGTAGGGGCCGATACGCCAGGAATGTTGTGAAATACTACATCCGACATGATAGCCTGCCTTAGGTTAGGATATATAACGCTATAGACGTATATAATATTCCAACCGAGATGTACGGGACGTCACGAACGCGATTCTGTAAAACATTACCAGCGAGCGGCTAGATATATTAGGTTAGGGTATATTACGTTATAGACGAATATAATGTTCCCACCGAGAAGTAGGGGCCGATACGCCAGGAATGTTGTAAAATACTACATCCGTGATGTTAGCCTGCCTTACGTTAGGATATATATCGCTGTAGACGTATATAATATCCCAACCGAGATGTCCGGGACGACAGGAACGGGATTCTGTAAAACATTACCAGCGAGGGGCCAGATGAGTTAGGTTAGGATGTGATACGTTATAGACGTATATAATGTTCCCACCGAGAAGAAGGGGCCGATATGCCAGGAATGTTGTAAAATACTACATTCGAGATGATAGCTTGCCTTAGGTTAGGATATATAACGCTATAGACGTATATAATATACCAACCGAGATGTACGGGACGTCACGAACGGGATTCCGTAAAACATTAACAGCGAGGGCCTAGATGTGTTAGGTTAGGTTATATTATGTTATAGACCTATATAATGTTCCCACCGAGAAGTAGGGGCCGATACGCCAAGAATGTTGTGAAATACTACATCCGAGATGATAGCCTGCCTTAGGTTAGGATATATAACGCTATAGACTTATATAATATTTCAACCGAGATGTACGGGACGAAACGAACGGGATTCTGTAAAACATTACCAGCGAGGGGCCAGATGGGTTAGGTTAGGTTATGTTACGTTATAGACGAATATAATGTTCCCACCGAGAAGTAGAGGCCGATACGCCAGGAATGTTGTAAAATACTACATCCGAGATGTTAGCCTGCCTTACGTTAGGATATATATCGCTGTAGACGTATATAATATTCCAACCGAGATGTACGGGACGTCACGAACGCGATTCTGTAAAACATTACCAGCGAGGGGCTAGATGTGTTAGGTTAGGGTATATTACGTTATAGACGAATATAATGTTCCCACCGAGAAGTAGGGGCCGATACGCCAGGAATGTTGTGAAATACTACATCCGACATGATAGCCTGCCTTAGGTTAGGATATATAACGCTATAGACGTATAAAATATTCCAACCGAGATGTACGGGACGTCACGTGCGGGATTCTGTAACACATTACCAGCGAGGGGCTAGATGTGTTAGGTTAGGTTATATTACGTTATAGACGAATATAATGTTCCCACCGAGAAGTAGGGGCCAACCCACCAGGAATGTTGTAAAATACTACATCCGAGATGATAGCCTGCCTTAGGTTAGGATATATAACGCTATAGACGTATATAATGTCCCAACCGAGACGTACGGGACGACACGAACGGGATTCTGTAAAACGTTACCAGCGAGGGGCCAGATGGGTTAGGTTAGGTTATGTTACGTTATAGACGAATATAATGGTCCCACCGAGAAGTAGAGGCCGATACGCAAGGAATGTTGTAAAATGCTACATCCGAGATGTTAGCCTGCCTTACGTTAGGATATATATCGCTGTAGACGTATATAATATTCCAACCGAGATGTACGGTACGTCACGAACGGGATTCTGTAAAACATTACCAGCGAGGGGCCAGATGTGTTAGGTTAGGTTATATTACGTTATAGACGAATATAATGTTCCCACCGAGAAGTAGGGGCCGATACGCCAGGAATGTTGTGAAATACTACATCCGACATGATAGCCTGCCTTAGGTTAGGATATATAACGCTATAGACGTATATAATATTCCAACCGAGATGTACGGGACGTCACGAACGGGATTCTGTAAAACATTACCAGCGAGGGCCTAGATGTGTTAGGTTAGGGTATATTACGTTATAGACCTATATAATGTTCCCACCGAGAAGTAGGGGCCGATACGCCAGGAATGTTGTAAAATACTACATCCGAGATGTTAGCCTGCCTTACGTTAGGATATATATCGCTATAGACGTATATAATATCCCAACCGAGATGTACGGGACGGCAGGAACGGGATTCTGTAAAACATTACCAGCGAGGGGCTAGATGTGTTAGGTTATGTTATATTACGTTATAGACCTATATAATGTTCCCACCGAGAAGAAGGGGCCGATACGCCAGGAATGTTGTAAAATACTACATCCGAGATGTTAGCCTGCCTTACGTTAGGATATATATCGCTGTAGACGTATATAATATCCCAACCGAGATGTACGGGACGGCAGGAACGGGATTCTGTAAAACATTACCAGCGAGGGGCTAGATGGGTTAGGTTAGGATGTGATACGTTATAGACGTATATAATGTTCCCACCGAGAAGAAGGGGCCGATACGCCAGAAATGTTGTAAAATACTACATCCGAGATGATAGCTTGCCTTAGGTTAGGATATATAACGCTATAGACGTATATAATATTCCAACCGAGATGTACGGGACGTCACGAACTGGATTCTGTAAAACATTACGAGCGAGGGGCTAGATGTGTTAGGTTAGGTTATATTACGTTATAGACGAATATAATGTTCCCACCGAGAAGTAGGGGCCGCTACGCCAGGAATGTTGTAAAATACTACATCCGAGATGTTAGCCTGCCTTACGTTAGGATATATATCGCTGTAGACGTATATAATATTCCAACCGAGATGTACGGGACGTCACGAACGCGATTCTGTAAAACATTACCAGCGAGGGGCTAGATGTGTTAGGTTAGGGTATATTACGTTATAGACGAATATAATGTTCCCACCGAGAAGTAGGGGCCGATACACCAGGAATGTTGTGAAATACTACATCCGACATGATAGCCTGCCTTAGGTTGGGATATATAACGCTATAGACGTATATAATATTCCAACCGAGATGTACGGGACGTCAAGTGCGGGATTCTGTAAAACATTACCAGCGAGGGGCTAGATGTGTTAGGTTAGGTTATATTACGTTATAGACGAATATAATGTTCCCACCGAGAAGTAGGGGCCAACCCACCAGGTATGTTGTAAAATACTACATCCGAGATGATAGCCTGCCTTAGGTTAGGATATATAACGCTATAGACGTATATAATGTCCCAACCGAGACGTACGGGACGACACGAACGGGATTCTGTAAAACATTACCAGCGAGGGGCTATATGTGCTAGGTTAGGTTATATTACGTTATAGACCTATATAATGTTCCCACCGAGAAGTAGGGGCCGATACGCCAGGAATGTTGTGAAATACTACATCCGACATGATAGCCTGCCTTAGGTTAGGATATATAACGCTATAGACGTATATAATATTCCAACCGAGATGTACGGGACGTCACGAACGCGATTCTGTAAAACATTACCAGCGAGCGGCTAGATATATTAGGTTAGGGTATATTACGTTATAGACGAATATAATGTTCCCACCGAGAAGTAGGGGCCGATACGCCAGGAATGTTGTAAAATACTACATCCGTGATGTTAGCCTGCCTTACGTTAGGATATATATCGCTGTAGACGTATATAATATCCCAACCGAGATGTCCGGGACGACAGGAACGGGATTCTGTAAAACATTACCAGCGAGGGGCCAGATGAGTTAGGTTAGGATGTGATACGTTATAGACGTATATAATGTTCCCACCGAGAAGAAGGGGCCGATATGCCAGGAATGTTGTAAAATACTACATTCGAGATGATAGCTTGCCTTAGGTTAGGATATATAACGCTATAGACGTATATAATATACCAACCGAGATGTACGGGACGTCACGAACGGGATTCCGTAAAACATTAACAGCGAGGGCCTAGATGTGTTAGGTTAGGTTATATTATGTTATAGACCTATATAATGTTCCCACCGAGAAGTAGGGGCCGATACGCCAAAAATGTTGTGAAATACTACATCCGAGATGATAGCCTGCCTTAGGTTAGGATATATAACGCTATAGACTTATATAATATTTCAACCGAGATGTACGGGACGAAACGAACGGGATTCTGTAAAACATTACCAGCGAGGGGCCAGATGGGTTAGGTTAGGTTATGTTACGTTATAGACGAATATAATGTTCCCACCGAGAAGTAGAGGCCGATACGCCAGGAATGTTGTAAAATACTACATCCGAGATGTTAGCCTGCCTTACGTTAGGATATATATCGCTGTAGACGTATATAATATTCCAACCGAGATGTACGGGACGTCACGAACGCGATTCTGTAAAACATTACCAGCGAGGGGCTAGATGTGTTAGGTTAGGGTATATTACGTTATAGACGAATATAATGTTCCCACCGAGAAGTAGGGGCCGATACGCCAGGAATGTTGTGAAATACTACATCCGACATGATAGCCTGCCTTAGGTTAGGATATATAACGCTATAGACGTATAAAATATTCCAACCGAGATGTACGGGACGTCACGTGCGGGATTCTGTAACACATTACCAGCGAGGGGCTAGATGTGTTAGGTTAGGTTATATTACGTTATAGACGAATATAATGTTCCCACCGAGAAGTAGGGGCCAACCCACCAGGAATGTTGTAAAATACTACATCCGAGATGATAGCCTGCCTTAGGTTAGGATATATAACGCTATAGACGTATATAATGTCCCAACCGAGACGTACGGGACGACACGAACGGGATTCTGTAAAACGTTACCAGCGAGGGGCCAGATGGGTTAGGTTAGGTTATGTTACGTTATAGACGAATATAATGGTCCCACCGAGAAGTAGAGGCCGATACGCAAGGAATGTTGTAAAATGCTACATCCGAGATGTTAGCCTGCCTTACGTTAGGATATATATCGCTGTAGACGTATATAATATTCCAACCGAGATGTACGGTACGTCACGAACGGGATTCTGTAAAACATTACCAGCGAGGGGCCAGATGTGTTAGGTTAGGTTATATTACGTTATAGACGAATATAATGTTCCCACCGAGAAGTAGGGGCCGATACGCCAGGAATGTTGTGAAATACTACATCCGACATGATAGCCTGCCTTAGGTTAGGATATATAACGCTATAGACGTATATAATATTCCAACCGAGATGTACGGGACGTCACGAACGGGATTCTGTAAAACATTACCAGCGAGGGCCTAGATGTGTTAGGTTAGGGTATATTACGTTATAGACCTATATAATGTTCCCACCGAGAAGTAGGGGCCGATACGCCAGGAATGTTGTAAAATACTACATCCGAGATGTTAGCCTGCCTTACGTTAGGATATATATCGCTATAGACGTATATAATATCCCAACCGAGATGTACGGGACGGCAGGAACGGGATTCTGTAAAACATTACCAGCGAGGGGCTAGATGTGTTAGGTTATGTTATATTACGTTATAGACCTATATAATGTTCCCACCGAGAAGAAGGGGCCGATACGCCAGGAATGTTGTAAAATACTACATCCGAGATGTTAGCCTGCCTTACGTTAGGATATATATCGCTGTAGACGTATATAATATCCCAACCGAGATGTACGGGACGGCAGGAACGGGATTCTGTAAAACATTACCAGCGAGGGGCTAGATGGGTTAGGTTAGGATGTGATACGTTATAGACGTATATAATGTTCCCACCGAGAAGAAGGGGCCGATACGCCAGAAATGTTGTAAAATACTACATCCGAGATGATAGCTTGCCTTAGGTTAGGATATATAACGCTATAGACGTATATAATATTCCAACCGAGATGTACGGGACGTCACGAACTGGATTCTGTAAAACATTACGAGCGAGGGGCTAGATGTGTTAGGTTAGGTTATATTACGTTATAGACGAATATAATGTTCCCACCGAGAAGTAGGGGCCGCTACGCCAGGAATGTTGTAAAATACTACATCCGAGATGTTAGCCTGCCTTACGTTAGGATATATATCGCTGTAGACGTATATAATATTCCAACCGAGATGTACGGGACGTCACGAACGCGATTCTGTAAAACATTACCAGCGAGGGGCTAGATGTGTTAGGTTAGGGTATATTACGTTATAGACGAATATAATGTTCCCACCGAGAAGTAGGGGCCGATACGCCAGGAATGTTGTGAAATACTACATCCGACATGATAGCCTGCCTTAGGTTAGGATATATAACGCTATAGACGTATAAAATATTCCAACCGAGATGTACGGGACGTCACGTGCGGGATTCTGTAACACATTACCAGCGAGGGGCTAGATGTGTTAGGTTAGGTTATATTACGTTATAGACGAATATAATGTTCCCACCGAGAAGTAGGGGCCAACCCACCAGGAATGTTGTAAAATACTACATCCGAGATGATAGCCTGCCTTAGGTTAGGATATATAACGCTATAGACGTATATAATGTCCCAACAGAGACGTACGGGACGACACGAACGGGATTCTGTAAAACATTACCAGCGAGGGGCTAGATGTGCTAGGTTAGGTTATATTACGTTATAGACCTATATAATGTTCCCACCGAGAAGTAGGGGCCGATACGCCAGGAATGTTGTGAAATACTACATCCGACATGATAGCCTGCCTTAGGTTAGGATATATAACGCTATAGACGTATATAATATTCCAACCGAGATGTACGGGACGTCACGAACGGGATTCTGTAAAACTTTACCAGCGAGGGGCCAGATGGGTTAGGTTAGGGTATATTACGTTATAGACGAATATAATGTTCCCACCGAGAAGTAGGGGCCGATACGCCAGGAATGTTGTAAAATACTACATTCGAGATGATAGCTTGCCTTAGGTTAGGATATATAACGCTATAGACGTATATAATATTCCAACCGAGATGTACGGGACGTCACGAACGGGATTCTGTAAAACATTACCAGCGAGGGGCTAGATGGGTTAGGTTAGGGTATATTACGTTATAGACGAATATAATGTTCCCACCGAGAAGTAGGGGCCGATACGCCAGGAATGTTGTGAAATACTACATCCGACTTGATAGCCTGCCTTAGGTTAGGATATATAACGCTATAGACGTATAAAATATTCCAACCGAGATGTACGGGACGTCACGTGCGGGATTCTGTAACACATTACCAGCGAGGGGCTAGATGTGTTAGGTTAGGTTATATTACGTTATAGACGAATATAATGTTCCCACCGAGAAGTAGGGGCCAACCCACCAGGAATGTTGTAAAATACTACATCCGAGATGATAGCCTGCCTTAGGTTAGGATATATAACGCTATAGACGTATATAAGGTCCCAACCGAGACGTACGGGACGACACGAACGGGATTCTGTAAAACATTACCAGCGAGGGGCTAGATGTGCTAGGTTAGGTTATATTACGTTATAGATCTATATAATGTTCCCACCGAGAAGTAGGGGCCGATACGCCAGGAATGTTGTGAAATACTACATCCGACATGATAGCCTGCCTTAGGTTAGGATATATAACGCTATAGACGTATATAATATTCCAACCGAGATGTACGGGACGTCACGAACGGGATTCTGTAAAACTTTACCAGCGAGGGGCCAGATGGGTTAGGTTAGGGTATATTACGTTATAGACGAATATAATGTTCCCACCGAGAAGTAGGGGCCGATACGCCAGGAATGTTGTAAAATACTACATTCGAGATGATAGCTTGCCTTAGGTTAGGATATATAACGCTATAGACGTATATAATATTCCAACCGAGATGTACGGGACGTCACGAACGGGATTCTGTAAAACATTACCAGCGAGGGCCTAGATGTGTTAGGTTAGGGTATATTACGTTATAGGCGAATATAATGTTCCCACCGAGAAGTAGGGGCCGATACGCCAGGAATGTTGTAAAATACTACATCCGAGATGTTAGCCTGCCTTACGCTAGGATATATATCGCTATAGACGTATATAATATCCCAACCGAGATGTCCGGGACGACAGGAACGGGATTCTGTAAAACATTACCAGCGAGGGGCTAGATGGGTTAGGTTAGGATGTGATACGTTATAGACGGAAATAATGTTCCCACCGAGAAGAAGGGACCGATACGCCAGGAATGTTGTAAAACACTACATCCGAGATGATAGCTTGCCTTAGGTTAGGATATATAACGCTATAGACGTATATAATATTCCAACCGAGATGTACGGGACGTCACGAACGCGATTCTGTAAAGCATTACCAGCGAGGGGCTGGATGTGTTAGGTTAGGTTATATTATGTTATAGACCTATATAATGTTCCCACCGAGAAGTAGGGGCCGATACGCCAAGAATGTTGTGAAATACTACATCCGAGATGATAACCTGCCTTAGGTTAGGATATATAACGCTATAGACTTATATAATATTTCAACCGAGATGTACGGGACGAAACGAACGGGATTCTGTAAAACATTACCAGCGAGGGGCCAGATGGGTTAGGTTAGGTTATGTTACGTTATAGACGAATATAATGTTCCCACCGAGAAGTGGAGGCCGATACGCCAGGAATGTTGTAAAATACTACATCCGAGATGTTAGCCTGCCTTACGTTAGGATATATATCGCTGTAGACGTATATAATATCCCAACCGAGATGTACGGGACGAAACAAACGGGATTCTGTAAAACGTTACCAGCGAGGGGCCAGATGGGTTAGGTTAGGTTATGTTACGTTATAGACGAATATAATGGTCCCACCGAGAAGTAGAGGCCGATACGCAAGGAATGTTGTAAAATGCTACATCCGAGATGTTAGCCTGCCTTACGTTAGGATATATATCGCTGTAGACGTATATAATATTCCAACCGAGATGTACGGTACGTCACGAACGGGATTCTGTAAAACATTACCAGCGAGGGGCCAGATGTGTTAGGTTAGGTTATATTACGTTATAGACGAATATAATGTTCCCACCGAGAAGTAGGGGCCGATACGCCAGGAATGTTGTGAAATACTACATCCGACATGATAGCCTGCCTTAGGTTAGGATATATAACGCTATAGACGTATATAATATTCCAACCGAGATGTACAGGACGTCACGAACGGGATTCTGTAAAACTTTACCAGCGAGGGGCCAGATGGGTTAGGTTAGGGTATATTACGTTATAGACGAATATAATGTTCCCACCGAGAAGTAGGGGCCGATACGCCAGGAATGTTGTAAAATACTACATTCGAGATGATAGCTTGCCTTAGGTTAGGATATATAACGCTATAGACGTATATAATTTTCCAACCGAGATGTACGGGACGTCACGAACGGGATTCTGTAAAACATTACCAGCGAGGGCCTAGATGTGTTAGGTTAGGGTATATTACGTTATAGACCTATATAATGTTCCCACCGAGGAAGTAGGGGCCGATACGCCAGGAATGTTGTAAAATACTACATCCGAGATGTTAGCCTGCCTTACGTTAGGATATATATCGCTATAGACGTATATAATATCCCAACCGAGATGTACGGGACGGCAGGAACGGGATTCTGTAAAACATTACCAGCGAGGGGCTAGATGTGTTAGGTTATGTTATATTACGTTATAGACCTATATAATGTTCCCACCGAGAAGAAGGGGCCGATACGGCAGGAATGTTGTAAAATACTACATCCGAGATGTTAGCCTGCCTTACGTTAGGATATATATCGCTGTAGACGTATATAATATCCCAACCGAGATGTACGGGACGGCAGGAACGGGATTCTGTAAAACATTACCAGCGAGGGGCTAGATGGGTTAGGTTAGGATGTGATACGTTATAGACGTATATAATGTTCCCACCGAGAAGAAGGGGCCGATACGCCAGGAATGTTGTAAAATACTACATCCGAGATGATAGCTTGCCTTAGGTTAGGATATATAACGCTATAGACGTATATAATATTCCAACCGAGATGTACGGGACGTCACGAACTGGATTCTGTAAAACATTACGAGCGAGGGGCTAGATGTGTTAGGTTAGGTTATATTACGTTATAGACGAATATAATGTTCCCACCGAGAAGTAGGGGCCGCTACGCCAGGAATGTTGTAAAATACTACATCCGAGATGTTAGCCTGCCTTACGTTAGGATATATATCGTTGTAGACGTATATAATATCCCAACCGAGATGTCCGGGACGACAGGAACGGGATTCTGTAAAACATTACCAGCGAGGGGCTAGATGGGTTAGGTTAGGATGTGATACGTTAAAGACGGAAATAATGTTCCCACCGAGAAGAAGGGGCCGATACGCCAGGAATGTTGTAAAACACTACATCCGAGATGATAGCTTGCCTTAGGTTAGGATATATAACGCTATAGACGTATATAATATTCCAACCGAGATGTACGGGACGTCACGAACGCGATTCTGTAAAACATTACCAGCGAGGGGCTAGATGTGTTAGGTTAGGGTATATTACGTTATAGACGAATATAATGTTCCCACCGAGAAGTAGGGGCCGATACGCCAGGAATGTTGTAAAATACTACATCCGTGATGTTAGCCTGCCTTACGTTAGGATATATATCGCTGTAGACGTATATAATATCCCAACCGAGATGTCCGGGACGACAGGAACGGGATTCTGTAAAACATTACCAGCGAGGGGCCAGATGGGTTAGGTTAGGATGTGATACGTTATAGACGTATATAATGTTCCCACCGAGAAGAAGGGCCGATACGCCAGGAATGTTGTAAAATACTACATCCGAGATGTTAGCCTGCCTTACGTTAGGATATATATCGCTGTAGACGTATATAATATCCCAACCGAGATGTCCGGGACGACAGGAACGGGATTCTGTAAAACATTACCAGCGAGGGGCCAGATGGGTTAGGTTAGGATGTGATACGTTATAGACGTATATAATGTTCCCACCGAGAAGAAGGGGCCGATACGCCAGGAATGTTGTAAAATACTACATTCGAGATGATAGCTTGCCTTAGGTTAGGATATATAACGCTATAGACGTATATAATATTCCAACCGAGATGTACGGGACGTCACGAACGGGATTCCGTAAAACATTAACAGCGAGGGCCTAGATGTGTTAGGTTAGGTTATATTATGTTATAGACCTATATAATGTTCCCACCGAGAAGTAGGGGCCGATACGCCAGGAATGTTGTAAAATACTACATCCGAGATGTTAGCCTGCCTTACGTTAGGATATATATCGCTGTAGACGTATATAATATCCCAACCGAGATGTACGGGACGAAACGAACGGGATTCTGTAAAACGTTACCAGCGAGGGGCCAGATGGGTTAGGTTAGGTTATGTTACGTTATAGACGAATATAATGGTCCCACCGAGAAGTAGAGGCCGATACGCAAGGAATGTTGTAAAATGCTACATCCGAGATGTTAGCCTGCCTTACGTTAGGATATATATCGCTGTAGACGTATTTAATATTCCAACCGAAATGTACGGTACGTCACGAACGGGATTCTGTAAAACATTACCAGCGAGGGGCTAGATGTGTTAGGTTAGGATGTGATACGTTATAGACGGAAATAATGTTCCCACCGAGAAGAAGGGACCGATACGCCAGGAATGTTGTAAAACACTACATCCGAGATGATAGCTTGCCTTAGGTTAGGATATATAACGCTATAGACGTATATAATATTCCAACCGAGATGTACGGGACGTCACGAACGCGATTCTGTAAAGCATTACCAGCGAGGGGCTGGATGTGTTAGGTTAGGTTATATTATGTTATAGACCTATATAATGTTCCCACCGAGAAGTAGGGGCCGATACGCCAGGAATGTTGTAAAATACTACATCCGAGATGTTAGCCTGCCTTACGTTAGGATATATAACGCTATAGACGTATATAATGTCCCAACCGAGACGTACGGGACGACACGAATGGGATTCTGTAAAACATTACCAGCGAGGGGCTAGATGTGCTAGGTTAGGTTATATTACGTTATAGACCTATATAATGTTCCCACCGAGAAGTAGGGGCCGATACGCCAGGAATGTTGTGAAATACTACATCCGACATGATAGCCTGCCTTAGGTTAGGATATATAACGCTATAGACGTATATAATATTCCAACCGAGATGTACGGGACGTCACGAACGCGATTCTGTAAAACATTACCAGCGAGGGGCTAGATGTGTTAGGTTAGGGTATATTACGTTATAGACGAATATAATGTTCCAACCGAGAAGTAGGGGCCGATACGCCAGGAATGTTGTAAAACACTACATCCGAGATGATAGCTTGCCTTAGGTTAGGATATATAACGCTATAGACGTATATAATATTCCGACCGAGATGTACGGGACGTCACGAACTCGATTCTGTAAAACATTACCAGCGAGGGGCTAGATGTGTTAGGTTAGGGTATATTACGTTATAGACGAATATAATGTTCCCACCGAGAAGTAGGCGCCGATACACCAGGAATGTTGTGAAATACTACATCCGACATGATAGCCTGCCTTAGGTTGGGATATATAACGCTATAGACGTATATAATATTCCAACCGAGATGTACGGGACGTCAAGTGCGGGATTCTGTAAAACATTACCAGCGAGGGGCTAGATGTGTTAGGTTAGGTTATATTACGTTATAGACGAATATAATGTTCCCACCGAGAAGTAGGGGCCAACCCACCAGGTATGTTGTAAAATACTACATCCGAGATGATAGCCTGCCTTAGGTTAGGATATATAACGCTATAGACGTATATAATGTCCCAACCGAGACGTACGGGACGACACGAACGGGATTCTGTAAAACATTACCAGCGAGGGGCTATATGTGCTAGGTTAGGTTATATTACGTTATAGACCTATATAATGTTCCCACCGAGCAGTAGGGGCCGATACGCCAGGAATGTTGTGAAATACTACATCCGACATGATAGCCTGCCTTAGGTTAGGATATATAACGCTATAGACGTATATAATATTCCAACCGAGATGTACGGGACGTCACGAACGCGATTCTGTAAAACATTACCAGCGAGCGGCTAGATGTGTTAGGTTAGGGTATATTACGTTATAGACGAATATAATGTTCCCACCGAGAAGTAGGGGCCGATACGCCAGGAATGTTGTAAAATACTACATCCGTGATGTTAGCCTGCCTTACGTTAGGATATATATCGCTGTAGACGTATATAATATCCCAACCGAGATGTCCGGGACGACAGGAACGGGATTCTGTAAAACATTACCAGCGAGGGGCCAGATGGGTTAGGTTAGGATGTGATACGTTATAGACGTATATAATGTTCCCACCGAGAAGAAGGGGCCGATACGCCAGGAATGTTGTAAAATACTACATCCGAGATGTTAGCCTGCCTTAGGTTAGGATATATAACGCTATAGACGTATATAATATTCCAACCGAGATGTACGGGACGTCACGAACGGGATTCTGTAAAACTTTACCAGCGAGGGGCCAGATGGGTTAGGTTAGGGTATATTACGTTATAGACGAATATAATGTTCCCACCGAGAAGTAGGGGCCGATACGCCAGGAATGTTGTAAAATACTACATTCGAGATGATAGCTTGCCTTAGGTTAGGATATATAACGCTATAGACGTATATAATATTCCAACCGAGATGTACGGGACGTCACGAACGGGATTCTGTAAAACATTACCAGCGAGGGGCTAGATGGGTTAGGTTAGGGTATATTACGTTATAGACGAATATAATGTTCCCACCGAGAAGTAGGGGCCGATACGCCAGGAATGTTGTGAAATACTACATCCGACATGATAGCCTGCCTTAGGTTAGGATATATAACGCTATAGACGTATAAAATATTCCAACCGAGATGTACGGGACGTCACGTGCGGGATTCTGTAACACATTACCAGCGAGGGGCTAGATGTGTTAGGTTAGGTTATATTACGTTATAGACGAATATAATGTTCCCACCGAGAAGTAGGGGCCAACCCACCAGGAATGTTGTAAAATACTACATCCGAGATGATAGCCTGCCTTAGGTTAGGATATATAACGCTATAGACGTATATAAGGTCCCAACCGAGACGTACGGGACGACACGAACGGGATTCTGTAAAACATTACCAGCGAGGGGCTAGATGTGCTAGGTTAGGTTATATTACGTTATAGATCTATATAATGTTCCCACCGAGAAGTAGGGGCCGATACGCCAGGAATGTTGTGAAATACTACATCCGACATGATAGCCTGCCTTAGGTTAGGATATATAACGCTATAGACGTATATAATATTCCAACCGAGATGTACGGGACGTCACGAACGGGATTCTGTAAAACTTTACCAGCGAGGGGCCAGACGGGTTAGGTTAGGGTATATTACGTTATAGACGAATATAATGTTCCCACCGAGAAGTAGGGGCCGATACGCCAGGAATGTTGTAAAATACTACATTCGAGATGATAGCTTGCCTTAGGTTAGGATATATAACGCTATAGACGTATATAATATTCCAACCGAGATGTACGGGACGTCACGAACGGGATTCTGTAAAACATTACCAGCGAGGGCCTAGATGTGTTAGGTTAGGGTATATTACGTTATAGGCGAATATAATGTTCCCACCGAGAAGTAGGGGCCGATACGCCAGGAATGTTGTAAAATACTACATCCGAGATGTTAGCCTGCCTTACGCTAGGATATATATCGCTATAGACGTAT
Source organism: Xylocopa violacea (assembly GCA_963969225.1). Classification (NCBI taxonomy): domain Eukaryota; kingdom Metazoa; phylum Arthropoda; class Insecta; order Hymenoptera; family Apidae; genus Xylocopa; species Xylocopa violacea. The sequence continues at coordinate 1,668,251 of CAXAJV010000015.1, forward strand.
ATAATATCCCAACCGAGATGTCCGGGACGACAGGAACGGGATTCTGTAAAACATTACCAGCGAGGGGCTAGATGGGTTAGGTTAGGATGTGATACGTAATAGACGGAAATAATGTTCCCACCGAGAAGAAGGGACCGATACGCCAGGAATGTTGTAAAACACTACATCCGAGATGATAGCTTGCCTTAGGTTAGGATATATAACGCTATAGACGTATATAATATTCCAACCGAGATGTACGGGACGTCACGAACGCGATTCTGTAAAGCATTACCAGCGAGGGGCTGGATGTGTTAGGTTAGGTTATATTATGTTATAGACCTATATAATGTTCCCACCGAGAAGTAGGGGCCGATACGCCAAGAATGTTGTGAAATACTACATCCGAGATGATAACCTGCCTTAGGTTAGGATATATAACGCTATAGACTTATATAATATTTCAACCGAGATGTACGGGACGAAACGAACGGGATTCTGTAAAACATTACCAGCGAGGGGCCAGATGGGTTAGGTTAGGTTATGTTACGTTATAGACGAATATAATGTTCCCACCGAGAAGTGGAGGCCGATACGCCAGGAATGTTGTAAAATACTACATCCGAGATGTTAGCCTGCCTTACGTTAGGATATATATCGCTGTAGACGTATATAATATCCCAACCGAGATGTACGGGACGAAACGAACGGGATTCTGTAAAACGTTACCAGCGAGGGGCCAGATGGGTTAGGTTAGGTTATGTTACGTTATAGACGAATATAATGGTCCCACCGAGAAGTAGAGGCCGATACGCAAGGAATGTTGTAAAATGCTACATCCGAGATGTTAGCCTGCCTTACGTTAGGATATATATCGCTGTAGACGTATATAATATTCCAACCGAGATGTACGGTACGTCACGAACGGGATTCTGTAAAACATTACCAGCGAGGGGCCAGATGTGTTAGGTTAGGTTATATTACGTTATAGACGAATATAATGTTCCCACCGAGAAGTAGGGGCCGATACGCCAGGAATGTTGTGAAATACTACATCCGACATGATAGCCTGCCTTAGGTTAGGATATATAACGCTATAGACGTATATAATATTCCAACCGAGATGTACAGGACGTCACGAACGGGATTCTGTAAAACTTTACCAGCGAGGGGCCAGATGGGTTAGGTTAGGGTATATTACGTTATAGACGAATATAATGTTCCCACCGAGAAGTAGGGGCCGATACGCCAGGAATGTTGTAAAATACTACATTCGAGATGATAGCTTGCCTTAGGTTAGGATATATAACGCTATAGACGTATATAATTTTCCAACCGAGATGTACGGGACGACAGGAACGGGATTCTGTAAAACATTACCAGCGAGGGGCTAGATGGGTTAGGTTAGGATGTGATACGTTAAAGACGGAAATAATGTTCCCACCGAGAAGAAGGGGCCGATACGCCAGGAATGTTGTAAAACACTACATCCGAGATGATAGCTTGCCTTAGGTTAGGATATATAACGCTATAGACGTATATAATATTCCAACCGAGATGTACGGGACGTCACGAACGCGATTCTGTAAAACATTACCAGCGAGGGGCTAGATGTGTTAGGTTAGGGTATATTACGTTATAGACGAATATAATGTTCCCACCGAGAAGTAGGGGCCGATACGCCAGGAATGTTGTAAAATACTACATCCGTGATGTTAGCCTGCCTTACGTTAGGATATATATCGCTGTAGACGTATATAATATCCCAACCGAGATGTCCGGGACGACAGGAACGGGATTCTGTAAAACATTACCAGCGAGGGGCCAGATGGGTTAGGTTAGGATGTGATACGTTATAGACGTATATAATGTTCCCACCGAGAAGAAGGGCCGATACGCCAGGAATGTTGTAAAATACTACATCCGAGATGTTAGCCTGCCTTACGTTAGGATATATATCGCTGTAGACGTATATAATATCCCAACCGAGATGTCCGGGACGACAGGAACGGGATTCTGTAAAACATTACCAGCGAGGGGCCAGATGGGTTAGGTTAGGATGTGATACGTTATAGACGTATATAATGTTCCCACCGAGAAGAAGGGGCCGATACGCCAGGAATGTTGTAAAATACTACATTCGAGATGATAGCTTGCCTTAGGTTAGGATATATAACGCTATAGACGTATATAATATTCCAACCGAGATGTACGGGACGTCACGAACGGGATTCCGTAAAACATTAACAGCGAGGGCCTAGATGTGTTAGGTTAGGTTATATTATGTTATAGACCTATATAATGTTCCCACCGAGAAGTAGGGGCCGATACGCCAAGAATGTTGTGAAATACTACATCCGAGATGATAGCCTGCCTTAGGTTAGGATATATAACGCTATAGACTTATATAATATTTCAACCGAGATGTACGGGACGAAACGAACGGGATTCTGTAAAACATTACCAGCGAGGGGCCAGATGGGTTAGGTTAGGTTATGTTACGTTCTAGACGAATATAATGTTCCCACCGAGAAGTAGAGGCCGATACGCCAGGAATGTTGTAAAATACTACATCCGAGATGTTAGCCTGCCTTACGTTAGGATATATATCGCTGTAGACGTATATAATATTCCAACCGAGATGTACGGGACGTCACGAACGCGATTCTGTAAAACATTACCAGCGAGGGGCTAGATGTGTTAGGTTAGGGTATATTACGTTATAGACGAATATAATGTTCCCACCGAGAAGTAGGGGCCGATACGCCAGGAATGTTGTGAAATACTACATCCGACATGATAGCCTGCCTTAGGTTAGGATATATAACGCTATAGACGTATAAAATATTCCAACCGAGATGTACGGGACGTCACGTGCGGGATTCTGTAACACATTACCAGCGAGGGGCTAGATGTGTTAGGTTAGGTTATATTACGTTATAGACGAATATAATGTTCCCACCGAGAAGTAGGGGCCAACCCACCAGGAATGTTGTAAAATACTACATCCGAGATGATAGCCTGCCTTAGGTTAGGATATATAACGCTATAGACGTATATAATGTCCCAACCGAGACGTACGGGACGACACGAACGGGATTCTGTAAAACATTACCAGCGAGGGGCTAGATGTGCTAGGTTAGGTTATATTACGTTATAGACCTATATAATGTTCCCACCGAGAAGTAGGGGCCGATACGCCAGGAATGTTGTGAAATACTACATCCGACATGATAGCCTGCCTTAGGTTAGGACATATAACGCTATAGACGTATATAATATTCCAACCGAGATGTACGGGACGTCACGAACGGGATTCTGTAAAACTTTACCAGCGAGGGGCCAGATGGGTTAGGTTAGGGTATATTACGTTATAGACGAATATAATGTTCCCACCGAGAAGTAGGGGCCGATACGCCAGGAATGTTGTAAAATACTACATTCGAGATGATAGCTTGCCTTAGGTTAGGATATATAACGCTATAGACGTATATAATATTCCAACCGAGATGTACGGGACGTCACGAACGGGATTCTGTAAAACATTACCAGCGAGGGGCTAGATGGGTTAGGTTAGGGTATATTACGTTATAGACGAATATAATGTTCCCACCGAGAAGTAGGGGCCGATACGCCAGGAATGTTGTGAAATACTACATCCGACATGATAGCCTGCCTTAGGTTAGGATATATAACGCTATAGACGTATAAAATATTCCAACCGAGATGTACGGGACGTCACGTGCGGGATTCTGTAACACATTACCAGCGAGGGGCTAGATGTGTTAGGTTAGGTTATATTACGTTATAGACGAATATAATGTTCCCACCGAGAAGTAGGGGCCAACCCACCAGGAATGTTGTAAAATACTACATCCGAGATGATAGCCTGCCTTAGGTTAGGATATATAACGCTATAGACGTATATAAGGTCCCAACCGAGACGTACGGGACGACACGAACGGGATTCTGTAAAACATTACCAGCGAGGGGCTAGATGTGCTAGGTTAGGTTATATTACGTTATAGACCTATATAATGTTCCCACCGAGAAGTAGGGGCCGATACGCCAGGAATGTTGTGAAATACTACATCCGACATGATAGCCTGCCTTAGGTTAGGATATATAACGCTATAGACGTATATAATATTCCAACCGAGATGTACGGGACGTCACGAACGGGATTCTGTAAAACATTACCAGCGAGGGCCTAGATGTGTTAGGTTAGGGTATATTACGTTATAGGCGAATATAATGTTCCCACCGAGAAGTAGGGGCCGATACGCCAGGAATGTTGTAAAATACTACATCCGAGATGTTAGCCTGCCTTACGCTAGGATATATATCGCTATAGACGTATATAATATCCCAACCGAGATGTCCGGGACGACAGGAACGGGATTCTGTAAAACATTACCAGCGAGGGGCTAGATGGGTTAGGTTAGGATGTGATACGTTATAGACGGAAATAATGTTCCCACCGAGAAGAAGGGACCGATACGCCAGGAATGTTGTAAAACACTACATCCGAGATGATAGCTTGCCTTAGGTTAGGATATATAACGCTATAGACGTATATAATATTCCAACCGAGATGTAGGGGACGTCACGAACGCGATTCTGTAAAGCATTACCAGCGAGGGGCCAGATGTGTTAGGTTAGGTTATATTACGTTATAGACGAATATAATGTTCCCACCGAGAAGTAGGGGCCGATACGCCAGGAATGTTGTGAAATACTACATCCGACATGATAGCCTGCCTTAGGTTAGGATATATAACGCTATAGACGTATATAATATTCCAACCGAGATGTACAGGACGTCACGAACGGGATTCTGTAAAACTTTACCAGCGAGGGGCCAGATGGGTTAGGTTAGGTTATGTTACGTTATAGACGAATATAATGGTCCCACCGAGAAGTAGAGGCCGATACGCAAGGAATGTTGTAAAATGCTACATCCGAGATGTTAGCCTGCCTTACGTTAGGATATATATCGCTGTAGACGTATATAATATTCCAACCGAGATGTACGGTACGTCACGAACGGGATTCTGTAAAACATTACCAGCGAGGGGCCAGATGTGTTAGGTTAGGTTATATTACGTTATAGACGAATATAATGTTCCCACCGAGAAGTAGGGGCCGATACGCCAGGAATGTTGTGAAATACTACATCCGACATGATAGCCTGCCTTAGGTTAGGATATATAACGCTATAGACGTATATAATATTCCAACCGAGATGTACAGGACGTCACGAACGGGATTCTGTAAAACTTTACCAGCGAGGGGCCAGATGGGTTAGGTTAGGGTATATTACGTTATAGACGAATATAATGTTCCCACCGAGAAGTAGGGGCCGATACGCCAGGAATGTTGTAAAATACTACATTCGAGATGATAGCTTGCCTTAGGTTAGGATATATAACGCTATAGACGTATATAATTTTCCAACCGAGATGTACGGGACGTCACGAACGGGATTCTGTAAAACATTACCAGCGAGGGCCTAGATGTGTTAGGTTAGGGTATATTACGTTATAGACCTATATAATGTTCCCACCGAGAAGTAGGGGCCGATACGCCAGGAATGTTGTAAAATACTACATCCGAGATGTTAGCCTGCCTTACGTTAGGATATATATCGCTATAGACGTATATAATATCCCAACCGAGATGTACGGGACGGCAGGAACGGGATTCTGTAAAACATTACCAGCGAGGGGCTAGATGGGTTAGGTTAGGATGTGATACGTTATAGACGTATATAATGTTCCCACCGAGAAGAAGGGGCCGATACGCCAGGAATGTTGTAAAATACTACATCCGAGATGATAGCTTGCCTTAGGTTAGGATATATAACGCTATAGACGTATATAATATTCCAACCGAGATGTACGGGACGTCACGAACTGGATTCTGTAAAACATTACCAGCGAGGGGCTAGATGTGTTAGGTTAGGTTATATTACGTTATAGACGAATATAATGCTCCCACCGAGAAGTAGGGGCCGCTACGCCTGGAATGTTGTAAAATACTACATCCGAGATGTTAGCCTGCCTTACGTTAGGATATATATCGTTGTAGACGTATATAATATCCCAACCGAGATGTCCGGGACGACAGGAACGGGATTCTGTAAAACATTACCAGCGAGGGGCTAGATGGGTTAGGTTAGGATGTGATACGTTAAAGACGGAAATAATGTTCCCACCGAGAAGAAGGGGCCGATACGCCAGGAATGTTGTAAAACACTACATCCGAGATGATAGCTTGCCTTAGGTTAGGATAAATAACGCTATAGACGTATATAATATTCCAACCGAGATGTACGGGACGTCACGAACGCGATTCTGTAAAACATTACCAGCGAGGGGCTAGATGTGTTAGGTTAGGGTATATTACGTTATAGACGAATATAATGTTCCCACCGAGAAGTAGGGGCCGATACGCCAGGAATGTTGTAAAATACTACATCCGTGATGTTAGCCTGCCTTACGTTAGGATATATATCGCTGTAGACGTATATAATATCCCAACCGAGATGTCCGGGACGACAGGAACGGGATTCTGTAAAACAGTACCAGCGAGGGGCCAGATGGGTTAGGTTAGGATGTGATACGTTATAGACGTATATAATGTTCCCACCGAGAAGAAGGGCCGATACGCCAGGAATGTTGTAAAATACTACATCCGAGATGTTAGCCTGCCTTACGTTAGGATATATATCGCTGTAGACGTATATAATATCCCAACCGAGATGTCCGGGACGACAGGAACGGGATTCTGTAAAACATTACCAGCGAGGGGCCAGATGGGTTAGGTTAGGATGTGATACGTTATAGACGTATATAATGTTCCCACCGAGAAGAAGGGGCCGATACGCCAGGAATGTTGTAAAATACTACATTCGAGATGATAGCTTGCCTTAGGTTAGGATATATAACGCTATAGACGTATATAATATTCCAACCGAGATGTACGGGACGTCACGAACGGGATTCCGTAAAACATTAACAGCGAGGGCCTAGATGTGTTAGGTTAGGTTATATTATGTTATAGACCTATATAATGTTCCCACCGAGAAGTAGGGGCCGATACGCCAAGAATGTTGTGAAATACTACATCCGAGATGATAGCCTGCCTTAGGTTAGGATATATAACGCTATAGACTTATATAATATTTCAACCGAGATGTACGGGACGAAACGAACGGGATTCTGTAAAACATTACCAGCGAGGGGCCAGATGGGTTAGGTTAGGTTATGTTACGTTCTAGACGAATATAATGTTCCCACCGAGAAGTAGAGGCCGATACGCCAGGAATGTTGTAAAATACTACATCCGAGATGTTAGCCTGCCTTACGTTAGGATATATATCGCTGTAGACGTATATAATATCCCAACCGAGATGTACGGGACGAAACGAACGGGATTCTGTAAAACATTACCAGCGAGGGGCCAGATGGGTTAGGTTAGGTTATGTTACGTTATAGACGAATATAATGGTCCCACCGAGAAGTAGAGGCCGATACGCAGGGAATGTTGTAAAATGCTACATCCGAGATGTTAGCCTGCCTTACGTTAGGATATATATCGCTGTAGACGTATATAATATTCCAACCGAGATGTACGGGACGTCACGAACGCGATTCTGTAAAACATTACCAGCGAGGGGCTAGATGTGTTAGGTTAGGGTATATTACGTTATAGACGAATATAATGTTCCCACCGAGAAGTAGGGGCCGATACGCCAGGAATGTTGTGAAATACTACATCCGACATGATAGCCTGCCTTAGGTTAGGATATATAACGCTATAGACGTATATAATATTCCAACCGAGATGTACGGGACGTCACGTGCGGGATTCTGTAAAACAATACCAGCGAGGGGCTAGATGTGTTAGGTTAGGTTATATTACGTTATAGACGAATATAATGTTCCCACCGAGAAGTAGGGGCCAACCCACCAGGAATGTTGTAAAATACTACATCCGAGATGATAGCCTGCCTTAGGTTAGGATATATAACGCTATAGACGTATATAATGTCCCAACCGAGACGTACGGGACGACACGAACGGGATTCTGTAAAACATTACCAGCGAGGGGCTAGATGTGCTAGGTTAGGTTATATTACGTTATAGACCTATATAATGTTCCCACCGAGAAGTAGGGGCCGATACGCCAGGAATGTTGTGAAATACTACATCCGACATGATAGCCTGTCTTAGGTTAGGATATATAACGCTATAGACGTATATAATATTCCAACCGAGATGTACGGGACGTCACGAACGGGATTCTGTAAAACTTTACCAGCGAGGGGCCAGATGGGTTAGGTTAGGGTATATTACGTTATAGACGAATATAATGTTCCCACCGAGAAGTAGGGGCCGATACGCCAGGAATGTTGTAAAATACTACATTCGAGATGATAGCTTGCCTTAGGTTAGGATATATAACGCTATAGACGTATATAATATTCCAACCGAGATGTACGGGACGTCACGAACGGGATTCTGTAAAACATTACCAGCGAGGGCCTAGATGTGTTAGGTTAGGGTATATTACGTTATAGACGAATATAATGTTCCCACCGAGAAGTAGGGGCCGATACGCCAGGAATGTTGTAAAATACTACATCCGAGATGTTAGCCTGCCTTACGTTAGGATATATATCGCTATAGACGTATATAATATCCCAACCGAGATGTCCGGGACGACAGGAACGGGATTCTGTAAAACATTACCAGCGAGGGGCTAGATGGGTTAGGTTAGGATGTGATACGTTAAAGACGGAAATAATGTTCCCACCGAGAAGAAGGGGCCGATACGCCAGGAATGTTGTAAAACACTACATCCGAGATGATAGCTTGCCTTAGGTTAGGATATATAACGCTATAGACGTATATAATATTCCAACCGAGATGTACGGGACGTCACGAACGCGATTCTGTAAAACATTACCAGCGAGGGGCTAGATGTGTTAGGTTAGGGTATATTACGTTATAGACGAATATAATGTTCCCACCGAGAAGTAGGGGCCGATACGCCAGGAATGTTGTAAAATACTACATCCGTGATGTTAGCCTGCCTTACGTTAGGATATATATCGCTGTAGACGTATATAATATCCCAACCGAGATGTCCGGGACGACAGGAACGGGATTCTGTAAAACATTACCAGCGAGGGGCCAGATGGGTTAGGTTAGGTTATGTTATGTTCTAGACGAATATAATGTTCCCACCGAGAAGTAGAGGCCGATACGCCAGGAATGTTGTAAAATACTACATCCGAGATGTTAGCCTGCCTTACGTTAGGATATATATCGCTGTAGACGTATATAATATCCCAACCGAGATGTACGGGACGAAACGAACGGGATTCTGTAAAACATTACCAGCGAGGGGCCAGATGGGTTAGGTTAGGTTATGTTACGTTATAGACGAATATAATGGTCCCACCGAGAAGTAGAGGCCGATACGCAAGGAATGTTGTAAAATGCTACATCCGAGATGTTAGCCTGCCTTACGTTAGGATATATATCGCTGTAGACGTATATAATATTCCAACCGAGATGTACGGGACGTCACGAACGCGATTCTGTAAAGCATTACCAGCGAGGGGCTAGATGTGTTAGGTTAGGGTATATTACGTTATAGACGAATATAATGTTCCCACCGAGAAGTAGGGGCCGATACGCCAGGAATGTTGTAAAATACTACATCCGTGATGTTAGCCTGCCTTACGTTAGGATATATATCGCTGTAGACGTATATAATATCCTAACCGAGATGTCCGGGACGACAGGAACGGGATTCTGTAAAACATTACCAGCGAGGGGGCAGATGGGTTAGGTTAGGTTATGTTACGTTATAGACGAATATAATGTTCCCACCGAGAAGTAGAGGCCGATACGCCAGGAATGTTTTAAAATACTACATCCGAGATGTTAGCCTGCCTTACGTTAGGATATATATCGCTGTAGACGTATATAATATCCCAACCGAGATGTACGGGACGAAACGAACGGGATTCTGTAAAACGTTACCAGCGAGGGGCCAGATGGGTTAGGTTAGGGTATATTACGTTATAGACGAATATAATGTTCCCACCGAGAAGTAGGGGCCGATACGCCAGGAATGTTGTGAAATACTACATCCGACATGATAGCCTGCCTTAGGTTAGGATATATAACGCTATAGACGTATATAATATTCCAACCGAGATGTACGGGACGTCACGTGCGGGATTCTGTAAAACAATACCAGCGAGGGGCTAGATGTGTTAGGTTAGGTTATATTACGTTATAGACGAATATAATGTTCCCACCGAGAAGTAGGGGCCAACCCACCAGGAATGTTGTAAAATACTACATCCGAGATGATAGCCTGCCTTAGGTTAGGATATATAACGCTATAGACGTATATAATATTCCAACCGAGATGTACGGGACGTCACGAACGCGATTCTGTAAAACATTACCAGCGAGGGGCTAGATGTGTTAGGTTAGGGTATATTACGTTATAGACGAATATAATGTTCCCACCGAGAAGTAGGGGCCGATACGCCAGGAATGTTGTAAAATACTACATCCGTGATGTTAGCCTGCCTTACGTTAGGATATATATCGCTGTAGACGTATATAATATCCTAACCGAGATGTCCGGGACGACAGGAACGGGATTCTGTAAAACATTACCAGCGAGGGGGCAGATGGGTTAGGTTAGGTTATATTACGTTATAGACCTATATAATGTTCCCACCGAGAAGTAGGGGCCGATACGCCAGGAATGTTGTGAAATACTACATCCGACATGATAGCCTGTCTTAGGTTAGGATATATAACGCTATAGACGTATATAATATTCCAACCGAGATGTACGGGACGTCACGAACGGGATTCTGTAAAACTTTACCAGCGAGGGGCCAGATGGGTTAGGTTAGGGTATATTACGTTATAGACGAATATAATGTTCCCACCGAGAAGTAGGGGCCGATACGCCAGGAATGTTGTAAAATACTACATTCGAGATGATAGCTTGCCTTAGGTTAGGATATATAACGCTATAGACGTATATAATATTCCAACCGAGATGTACGGGACGTCACGAACGGGATTCTGTAAAACATTACCAGCGAGGGCCTAGATGTGTTAGGTTAGGGTATATTACGTTATAGACGAATATAATGTTCCCACCGAGAAGTAGGGGCCGATACGCCAGGAATGTTGTAAAATACTACATCCGAGATGTTAGCCTGCCTTACGTTAGGATATATATCGCTATAGACGTATATAATATCCCAACCGAGATGTCCGGGACGACAGGAACGGGATTCTGTAAAACATTACCAGCGAGGGGCTAGATGGGTTAGGTTAGGATGTGATACGTTAAAGACGGAAATAATGTTCCCACCGAGAAGAAGGGGCCGATACGCCAGGAATGTTGTAAAACACTACATCCGAGATGATAGCTTGCCTTAGGTTAGGATATATAACGCTATAGACGTATATAATATTCCAACCGAGATGTACGGGACATCACGAACGGGATTCTGTAAAACATTACCAGCGAGGGGCTAGATGTGTTAGGTTGGGGTATATTACGTTATAGACGAATATAATGTTCCCACCGAGAAGTAGGGGCCGATACGCCAGGAATGTTGTAAAATACTACATCCGTGATGTTAGCCTGCCTTACGTTACGATATATATCGCTGTAGACGTATATAATATCCCAACCGAGATGTCTGGGACGACAGGAACGGGATTCTGTAAAACATTACCAGCGAGGGGCCAGATGGGTTAGGTTAGGATGTGATACGTTATAGACGTATATAATGTTCCCACCGAGAAGAAGGGCCGATACGCCAGGAATGTTGTAAAATACTACATCCGAGATGTTAGCCTGCCTTACGTTAGGATATATATCGCTGTAGACGTATATAATATCCCAACCGAGATGTCCGGGACGACAGGAACGGGATTCTGTAAAACATTACCAGCGAGGGGCCAGATGGGTTAGGTTAGGATGTGATACGTTATAGACGTATATAATGTTCCCACCGAGAAGAAGGGGCCGATACGCCAGGAATGTTGTAAAATACTACATTCGAGATGATAGCTTGCCTTAGGTTAGGATATATAACGCTATAGACGTATATAATATTCCAACCGAGATGTACGGGACGTCACGAACGGGATTCCGTAAAACATTAACAGCGAGGGCCTAGATGTGTTAGGTTAGGTTATATTATGTTATAGACCTATATAATGTTCCCACCGAGAAGTAGGGGCCGATACGCCAAGAATGTTGTGAAATACTACATCCGAGATGATAGCCTGCCTTAGGTTAGGATATATAACGCTATAGACTTATATAATATTTCAACCGAGATGTACGGGACGAAACGAACGGGATTCTGTAAAACATTACCAGCGAGGGGCCAGATGGGTTAGGTTAGGTTATGTTACGTTCTAGACGAATATAATGTTCCCACCGAGAAGTAGAGGCCGATACGCCAGGAATGTTGTAAAATACTACATCCGAGATGTTAGCCTGCCTTACGTTAGGATATATATCGCTGTAGACGTATATAATATCCCAACCGAGATGTACGGGACGAAACGAACGGGATTCTGTAAAACATTACCAGCGAGGGGCCAGATGGGTTAGGTTAGGTTATGTTACGTTATAGACGAATATAATGGTCCCACCGAGAAGTAGAGGCCGATACGCAAGGAATGTTGTAAAATGCTACATCCGAGATGTTAGCCTGCCTTACGTTAGGATATATATCGCTGTAGACGTATATAATATTCCAACCGAGATGTACGGGACGTCACGAACGCGATTCTGTAAAACATTACCAGCGAGGGGCTAGATGTGTTAGGTTAGGGTATATTACGTTATAGACGAATATAATGTTCCCACCGAGAAGTAGGGGCCGATACGCCAGGAATGTTGTGAAATACTACATTCGAGATGATAGCTTGCCTTAGGTTAGGATATATAACGCTATAGACGTATATAATATTCCAACCGAGATGTACGGGACGTCACGAACGGGATTCTGTAAAACATTACCAGCGAGGGCCTAGATGTGTTAGGTTAGGGTGTATTACGTTATAGACGAATATAATGTTCCCACCGAGAAGTAGGGGCCGATACGCCAGGAATGTTGTAAAATACTACATCCGAGATGTTAGCCTGCCTTACGTTAGGATATATATCGCTATAGACGTATATAATATCCCAACCGAGATGTCCGGGACGACAGGAACGGGATTCTGTAAAACATTACCAGCGAGGGGCTAGATGGGTTAGGTTAGGATGTGATACGTTATAGACGGAAATAATGTTCCCACCGAGAAGAAGGGACCGATACGCCAGGAATGTTGTAAAACACTACATCCGAGATGATAGCTTGCCTTAGGTTAGGATATATAACGCTATAGACGTATATAATATTCCAACCGAGATGTACGGGACGTCACGAACGCGATTCTGTAAAGCATTACCAGCGAGGGGCTAGATGTGTTAGGTTAGGGTATATTACGTTATAGACGAATATAATGTTCCCACCGAGAAGTAGGGGCCGATACGCCAGGAATGTTGTAAAATACTACATCCGTGATGTTAGCCTGCCTTACGTTAGGATATATATCGCTGTAGACGTATATAATATCCTAACCGAGATGTCCGGGACGACAGGAACGGGATTCTGTAAAACATTACCAGCGAGGGGGCAGATGGGTTAGGTTAGGTTATGTTACGTTATAGACGAATATAATGTTCCCACCGAGAAGTAGAGGCCGATACGCCAGGAATGTTTTAAAATACTACATCCGAGATGTTAGCCTGCCTTACGTTAGGATATATATCGCTGTAGACGTATATAATATCCCAACCGAGATGTACGGGACGAAACGAACGGGATTCTGTAAAACGTTACCAGCGAGGGGCCAGATGGGTTAGGTTAGGTTATGTTACGTTATAGACGAATATAATGGTCCCACCGAGAAGTAGAGGCCGATACGCAAGGAATGTTGTAAAATGCTACATCCGAGATGTTAGCCTGCCTTACGTTAGGATATATATCGCTGTAGACGTATATAATATTACAACCGAGATGTACGGTACGTCACGAACGGGATTCTGTAAAACATTACCAGCGAGGGGCTAGATGTGCTAGGTTAGGTTATATTACGTTATAGACCTATATAATGTTCCCACCCAGAAGTAGGGGCCGATACGCCAGGAATGTTGTGAAATACTACATCCGACATGATAGCCTGCCTTAGGTTAGGATATATAACGCTATAGACGTATATAATATTCCAACCGAGATGTACGGGACGTCACGAACGGGATTCTGTAAAACTTTACCAGCGAGGGGCCAGATGGGTTAGGTTAGGGTATATTACGTTATAGACGAATATAATGTTCCCACCGAGAAGTAGGGGCCGATACGCCAGGAATGTTGTAAAATACTACATTCGAGATGATAGCTTGCCTTAGGTTAGGATATATAACGCTATAGACGTATATAATATTCCAAACGAGATGTACGGGACGTCACGAACGGGATTCTGTAAAACATTACCAGCGAGGGCCTAGATGTGTTAGGTTAGGGTATATTACGTTATAGACGAATATAATGTTCCCACCGAGAAGTAGGGGCCGATACGCCAGGAATGTTGTAAAATACTACATCCGAGATGTTAGCCTGCCTTACGTTAGGATATGTATCGCTATAGACGTATATAATATCCCAACCGAGATGTCCGGGACGACAGGAACGGGATTCTGTAAAACATTACCAGCGAGGGGCTAGATGGGTTAGGTTAGGATGTGATACGTTATAGACGGAAATAATGTTCCCACCGAGAAGAAGGGACCGATACGCCAGGAATGTTGTAAAACACTACATCCGAGATGATAGCTTGCCTTAGGTTAGGATATATAACGCTATAGACGTATATAATATTCCAACCGAGATGTACGGGACGTCACGAACGCGATTCTGTAAAGCATTACCAGCGAGGGGCTAGATGTGTTACGTTAGGGTATATTACGTTATAGACGAATATAATGTTCCCACCGAGAAGTAGGGG
The DNA here is from genome assembly GCA_963969225.1 of Xylocopa violacea. Lineage (NCBI taxonomy): Eukaryota > Metazoa > Arthropoda > Insecta > Hymenoptera > Apidae > Xylocopa > Xylocopa violacea. The sequence goes on from CAXAJV010000015.1 coordinate 1,683,355, forward strand.
CCGATACGCCAGGAATGTTGTAAAATACTACATCCGTGATGTTAGCCTGCCTTACGTTAGGATATATATCGCTGTAGACGTATATAATATCCTAACCGAGATGTCCGGGACGACAGGAACGGGATTCTGTAAAACATTACCTGCGAGGGGCCAGATGGGTTAGGTTAGGTTATGTTACGTTATAGACGAATATAATGTTCCCACCGAGAAGTAGAGGCCGATACGCCAGGAATGTTGTAAAATACTACATCCGAGATGATAGCCTGCCTTAGGTTAGGATATATATCGCTGTAGACGTATATAATATCCCAACCGAGATGTTTCGGGACGAAACGAACGGGATTCTGTAAAACTTTACCAGCGAGGGGCCAGGTGGGTTAGGTTAGGTTATGTTACGTTATAGACGAATATAATGGTCCCACCGAGAAGTAGAGGCCGATACGCCAGGAATGTTGTAAAATACTACATCCGAGATGTTAGCCTGCCTTACGTTAGGATATATATCGCTGTATACGTATATAATATCCCAACCGAGATGTACGGGACGAAACGAACGGGATTCTGTAAAACGTTACCAGCGAGGGGCCAGATGGGTTAGGTTAGGTTATGTTACGTTATAGACGAATATAATGGTCCCACCGAGAAGTAGAGGCCGATACGCCAGGAATGTTGTAAAATGCTACATCCGAGATGTTAGCCTGCCTTACGTTAGGATATATATCGCTGTAGACGTATATAATATTCCAACCGAGATGTACGGTACGTCACGAACGGGATTCTGTAAAACATTACCAGCGAGGGGCTAGATGTGTTAGGTTAGGGTATATTACGTTATAGACGAATATAATGTTCCCACCGAGAAGTAGGGGCCGCTACGCCAGGAATGTTGTAAAATACTACATCCGAGATGTTAGCCTGCCTTACGTTAGGATATATATCGCTATAGACGTATATAATATCCCAACCGAGATGCACGGGACGGCAGGAACGGGATTCTGTAAAACATTACCAGCGAGGGGCTAGATGTGTTAGGTTAGGTTATATTACGCTATAGACCTATATAATGTTCCCACCGAGAAGAAGGGGCCGATACGCCAGGAATGTTGTAAAATACTACATCCGAGATGTTAGCCTGCCTTCCGTTAGGATATATATCGCTGTAGACGTATATAATATCCCAACCGAGATGTACGGGACGGCAGGAACGGGATTCTGTAAAACATTACCAGCGAGGGGCTAGATGGGTTAGGTTAGGATGTGATACGTTATAGACGTATATAATGTTCCCACCGAGAAGAAGGGGCCGATACGCCAGGAATGTTGTAAAACACTACATCCGAGATGATAGCTTGCATTAGGTTAGGATATATAACGCTATAGACGTATATAATATTCCAACCGAGATGTACGGGACGTCACGAACGCGATTCTGTAAAACATTAACAGCGAGGGCCTAGATGTGTTAGGTTAGGTTATATTACGTTATAGACGAATATAATGTTCCCACCGAGAAGTAGGGGCAGATACGCCAAGAATGTTGTGAAATACTACATCCGAGATGATAGCCTGCCTTAGGTTAGCATATATAACGCTATAGACTTATATAATATCTCAACCGAGATGTACGGGACGAAACGAACGGGATTCTGTAAAACGTTACCAGCGAGGTGCCAGATGGGTTAGGTTAGGTTATGTTACGTTATAGACGAATATAATGGTCCCACCGAGAAGTAGAGGCCGATACGCCAGGAATGTTGTAAAATGCTACATCCGAGATGTTAGCCTGCCTTACGTTAGGATATATATCTCTGTAGACGTATATAATATCCCAACCGAGATGTACGGGACGACAGGAACGGGATTCTGTAAAACATTACCAGCGAGGGGCTAGATGGGTTAGGTTAGGATGTGATACGTTATAGACGTATATAATGTTCCCACCGAGAAGAAGGGGCCGATACGCCAGGAATGTTGTAAAATGCTACATCCGAGATGTTAGCCTGCCTTACGTTAGGATATATATCGCTGTAGACGTATGTAATATCCCAACCGAGATGTACGGGACGACAGGAACGGGATTCTGTAAAACATTACCAGCGAGGGGCTAGATGGGTTAGGTTAGGATGTGATACGTTATAGACGTATATAATGTTCCCACCGAGAAGAAGGGGCCGATACGCCAGGAATGTTGTAAAATACTACATCCGAGATGTTAGCCTGCCTTACGTTAGGATATATATCACTGTAGACGTATATAATATCCCAACCGAGATGTACGGGACGGCAGGAACGGGATTCCGTAAAACATTACCAGCGAGGGGCTAGATGTGTTAGGTTAGGTTATATTACGTTATAGACCTATATGATGTACCCACCGAGAAGTAGGGGCCGATACGCCAGGAATGTTGTGAAATGCTACATCCGAGATGATAGCATGCCTTACGTTAGGATATATATCGCTGTAGACGTATATAATATCCCAACCGAGATGCCCGGGACGACAGGAACGGGATTCTGTAAAACATTACCAGCGAGGGGCTAGATGGGTTAGGTTAGGATGTTATACGTTATAGACGTATATAATGTTCCCACCGAGAAGAAGGGGCCGATACGCCAGGAATGTTGTAAAATACTACATCAGAGATGATAGCTTGCCTTAGGTTAGGATATATAACGCTATAGAATTATATAATATCTGAACCGAGATGTACGGGACGAAACGAACGGGATTCTGTAAAACATTACCAGCGAGGGGCTAGATGGGTTAGGTGAGGATGTGATACGTCATAGACGTATATAATGTTCCCACCGAGAAGAAGGGGCCGATACGCCAGGAATGTTGTAAAATACTACATCCGAGATGATAGCTTGCCTTCCGTTAGGATATATATCGCTGTAGACGTATATAATATCCCAACCGAGATGTACGGGACGGCAGGAACGGGATTCTGTAAAACATTACCAGCGAGGGGCTAGATGGGTTAGGTTAGGATGTGATACGTTATAGACGTATATAATGTTCCCACCGAGAAGAAGGGGCCGATACGCCAGGAATGTTGTAAAACACTACATCCGAGATGATAGCTTGCATTAGGTTAGGATATATAACGCTATAGACGTATATAATATTCCAACCGAGATGTACGGGACGTCACGAACGCGATTCTGTAAAACATTAACAGCGAGGGCCTAGATGTGTTAGGTTAGGTTATATTACGTTATAGACGAATATAATGTTCCCACCGAGAAGTAGGGGCAGATACGCCAAGAATGTTGTGAAATACTACATCCGAGATGATAGCCTGCCTTAGGTTAGCATATATAACGCTATAGACTTATATAATATCTCAACCGAGATGTACGGGACGAAACGAACGGGATTCTGTAAAACGTTACCAGCGAGGTGCCAGATGGGTTAGGTTAGGTTATGTTACGTTATAGACGAATATAATGGTCCCACCGAGAAGTAGAGGCCGATACGCCAGGAATGTTGTAAAATGCTACATCCGAGATGTTAGCCTGCCTTACGTTAGGATATATATCTCTGTAGACGTATATAATATCCCAACCGAGATGTACGGGACGACAGGAACGGGATTCTGTAAAACATTACCAGCGAGGGGCTAGATGGGTTAGGTTAGGATGTGATACGTTATAGACGTATATAATGTTCCCACCGAGAAGAAGGGGCCGATACGCCAGGAATGTTGTAAAATGCTACATCCGAGATGTTAGCCTGCCTTACGTTAGGATATATATCGCTGTAGACGTATGTAATATCCCAACCGAGATGTACGGGACGACAGGAACGGGATTCTGTAAAACATTACCAGCGAGGGGCTAGATGGGTTAGGTTAGGATGTGATACGTTATAGACGTATATAATGTTCCCACCGAGAAGAAGGGGCCGATACGCCAGGAATGTTGTAAAATACTACATCCGAGATGTTAGCCTGCCTTACGTTAGGATATATATCACTGTAGACGTATATAATATCCCAACCGAGATGTACGGGACGGCAGGAACGGGATTCCGTAAAACATTACCAGCGAGGGGCTAGATGTGTTAGGTTAGGTTATATTACGTTATAGACCTATATGATGTACCCACCGAGAAGTAGGGGCCGATACGCCAGGAATGTTGTGAAATGCTACATCCGAGATGATAGCATGCCTTACGTTAGGATATATATCGCTGTAGACGTATATAATATCCCAACCGAGATGCCCGGGACGACAGGAACGGGATTCTGTAAAACATTACCAGCGAGGGGCTAGATGGGTTAGGTTAGGATGTTATACGTTATAGACGTATATAATGTTCCCACCGAGAAGAAGGGGCCGATACGCCAGGAATGTTGTAAAATACTACATCAGAGATGATAGCTTGCCTTAGGTTAGGATATATAACGCTATAGAATTATATAATATCTGAACCGAGATGTACGGGACGAAACGAACGGGATTCTGTAAAACATTACCAGCGAGGGGCTAGATGGGTTAGGTGAGGATGTGATACGTCATAGACGTATATAATGTTCCCACCGAGAAGAAGGGGCCGATACGCCAGGAATGTTGTAAAATACTACATCCGAGATGATAGCTTGCCTTAGGTTAGGATATATAACGCTATAGACTTATATAATATCTCAACCGAGATGTACGGGACGAAACGAACGGGATTCTGTAAAACATTACCAGCGAGGGTGCAGATGGGTTAGGTTAGGTTATGTTACGTTATAGACGAATATAATGTTCCGACCGAGAAGTAGAGGCCGATACGCCAGGAATGTTGTAAAATACTACATCCGAGATGTTAGCCTGCCTTACGTTAGGATATATATCGCAGTAGACGCATATAATATCCCAACCGAGATGTACGGGACGGCAGGAACGGGAATCTGTAAAAGATTACCAGCGAGGGGCTAGATGTGTTAGGTTAGGTTATATTACGTTATAGACCTATATATTGTTCCCACCGAGAAGTAGGGGCCGATACGCCAGGAATCTTGTGAAATACTACATTCGAGATGATAGCTTGCCTTAGGTTAGGATATATAACGCTATAGACGTATATAATATTCCAACCGAGATGTACGGGACGTCACGAACGGGATTCTGTAAAACATTACCAGCGAGGGCCTAGATGTGTTAGGTTAGGGTATATTACGTTATAGACGAATATAATGTTCCCACCGAGAAGTAGGGGCCGATACGCCAGGAATGTTGTAAAATACTACATCCGAGATGTTAGCCTGCCTTACGTTAGGATATATATCGCTATAGACGTATATAATATCCCAACCGAGATGTCCGGGACGACAGGAACGGGATTCTGTAAAACATTACCAGCGAGGGGCTAGATGGGTTAGGTTAGGATGTGATACGTTATAGACGAATATAATGTTCCGACCGAGAAGTAGAGGCCGATACGCCAGGAATGTTGTAAAATACTACATCCGAGATGTTAGCCTGCCTTACGTTAGGATATATATCGCAGTAGACGCATATAATATCCCAACCGAGATGTACGGGACGGCAGGAACGGGAATCTGTAAAAGATTACCAGCGAGGGGCTAGATGTGTTAGGTTAGGTTATATTACGTTATAGACCTATATATTGTTCCCACCGAGAAGTAGGGGCCGATACGCCAGGAATCTTGTGAAATACTACATTCGAGATGATAGCTTGCCTTAGGTTAGGATATATAACGCTATAGACGTATATAATATTCCAACCGAGATGTACGGGACGTCACGAACGGGATTCTGTAAAACATTAACAGCGAGGGCCTAGATGTGTTAGGTTAGGTTATATTACGTTATAGACGAATATAATGTTCCCACCGAGAAGTAGAGGACGATACGCCAGGAATGTTGTAAAATACTACATCCGAGATGATAGCTTGCCTTAGGTTAGGATATATAACGCTATAGAATTATATAATATCTCAACCGAGATGTACGGGACGAAACGAACTTGATTCTGTAAAACATTACCAGCGAGGGGCTAGATGTGTTAGGTTAGGTTATATTAAGTTATATACCTATATAATGTTCCCACCGAGAAGTAGGGGCCGATACGCCAGGAATGTTGTGAAATGCTACATCCGAGATGATAGCATGCCTTAGGTTAGGATATATAACGCTATAGACGTATATAATATTCCAACCGAGATGTACGGGACGTCACGAAAGGGATTCTGTAAAACATTACCAGCGAGGGCCTAGATGTGTTAGGTTAGGTTATATTACGCTATAGACGAATATAATGTTCCCACCGAGAAGTAGGGGCCGATACGCCAGGAATGTTGTAAAATACTACATCCGAGATGTTAGCCTGCCTTACGTTAGGATATATATCGCTGTAGACGTATATAATATCCCAACCGAGATGTACGGGACGAAACGAACGGGATTCTGTAAAACATTACCAGCGAGGGGCTAGATGTGTTAGGTTAGGGTATATTACGTTATAGACGAATATAATGTTCCCACCGAGAAGTAGGGGCCGATACGCCAGGAATGTTGTAAAATACTACATCCGAGATGTTAGCCTGCCTTACGTTAGGATATATAACGCTATAGACGTATATAATGTCCCAACCGAGACGTACGGGACGACACGAACGGGATTCTGTAAAACATTACCAGCGAGGGGCTAGATGTGCTAGGTTAGGTTATATTACGTTATAGACCTATATAATGTTCCCACCCAGAAGTAGGGGCCGATACGCCAGGAATGTTGTGAAATACTACATCCGACATGATAGCCTGCCTTAGGTTAGGATATATAACGCTATAGACGTATATAATATTCCAACCGAGATGTACGGGACGTCACGAACGGGATTCTGTAAAACTTTACCAGCGAGGGGCCAGATGGGTTAGGTTAGGGTATATTACGTTATAGACGAATATAATGTTCCCACCGAGAAGTAGGGGCCGATACGCCAGGAATGTTGTAAAATACTACATTCGAGATGATAGCTTGCCTTAGGTTAGGATATATAACGCTATAGACGTATATAATATTCCACCGAGAAGTAGAGGCCGATACGCCAGGAATGTTGTAAAATACTACATCCGAGATGTTAGCCTGCCTTACGTTAGGATATATATCGCTGTAGACGTATATAATATCCCAACCGAGATGTACGGGACGAAACGAACGGGATTCTGTAAAACGTTACCAGCGAGGTGCCAGATGGGTTAGGTTAGGTTATGTTACGTTGTAGACGAATATAATGGTCCCACCGAGAAGTAGAGGCCGATACGCCAGGAATGTTGTAAAATGCTACATCCGAGATGTTAGCCTGCCTTACGTTAGGATATATATCTCTGTAGACGTATATAATATCCCAACCGAGATGTACGGGACGACAGGAACGGGATTCTGTAAAACATTACCAGCGAGGGTCTAGATGGGTTAGGTTAGGATGTGATACGTTATAGACGTATATAATGTTCCCACCGAGAAGAAGGGGCCGATACGCCAGGAATGTTGTAAAATACTACATCAGAGATGATGGCCTGCCTTAGGTTAGGATATATAACGCTATAGACGTATATAATATTCCAACCGAGATGTACGGTACGTCACGAACGGGATTCTGTAAAACATTACCAGCGAGGGGCTAGATGTGTTAGGTTAGGGTATATTACGTTATAGACGAATATAATGTTCCCACCGAGAAGTAGGGGCCGATACGCCAGGAATGTTGTAAAATACTACATCCGAGATGTTAGCCTGCCTCACGTTAGGATATATATCGCTGTAGACGTATATAATATCCCAACCGAGATGTACGGGACGGCAGGAACGGGATTCCGTAAAACATTACCAGCGAGGGGCTAGATGTGTTAGGTTAGGTTATATTACGTTATAGACGAATATAATGTTCCCACCGAGAAGTAGAGGCCGATACGCCAGGAATGTTGTAAAATACTACATCCGAGATGTTAGCCTGCCTTACGTTAGGATATATATCGCTGTAGACGTATATAATATCCCAACCGAGATGTACGGGACGAAACGAACGGGATTCTGTAAAACGTTACCAGCGAGGTGCCAGATGGGTTAGGTTAGGTTATGTTACGTTATAGACGAATATAATGGTCCCACCGAGAAGTAGAGGCCGATGCGCCAGGAATGTTGTAAAATGCTACATCCGAGATGTTAGCCTGCCTTACGTTAGGATATATATCTCTGTAGACGTATATAATATCCCAACCGAGATGTACGGGACGACAGGAACGGGATTCTGTAAAACATTACCAGCGAGGGTCTAGATGGGTTAGGTTAGGATGTGATACGTTATAGACGTATATAATGTTCCCACCGAGAAGAAGGGGCCGATACGCCAGGAATGTTGTAAAATACTATATCAGAGATGATGGCCTGCCTTAGGTTAGGATATATAACGCTATAGACGTATATAATATTCCAACCGAGATGTACGGTACGTCACGAACGGGATTCTGTAAAGCATTACCAGCGAGGGGCTAGATGTGTTAGGTTAGGGTATATTACGTTATAGACGAATATAATGTTCCCACCGAGAAGTAGGGGCCGATACGCCAGGAATGTTGTAAAATACTACATCCGAGATGTTAGCCTGCCTCACGTTAGGATATATATCGCTGTAGACGTATATAATATCCCAACCGAGATGTACGGGACGGCAGGAACGGGATTCCGTAAAACATTACCAGCGAGGGGCTAGATGTGTTAGGTTAGGTTATATTACGTTATAGACCTATATAATGTTCCCACCGAGAAGTAGGGGCCGATACGCCAGGAATGTTGTGAAATGCTACATCCGAGATGATAGCATGCCTTACGTTAGGATATATATCACTGTAGACGTATATAATATCCCAACCGAGATGTCCGGGACGACAGGAACGGGATTCTGTAAAACATTACCAGCGAGGGGCTAGATGGGTTAGGTGAGGATGTGATACGTTATAGACGTATATAATGTTCCCACCGAGAAGAAGGGGCCGATACGCCAGGAATGTTGGAAAATACTGCATCCGAGATGATAGCCTGTCTTAGGTTAGGATATATAACGCTATAGACGTATATAATGTCCCAACCGAGACGTACGGGACGACACGAACGGGATTCTGTAAAACGTTACCAGCGAGGTGCCAGATGGGTTAGGTTAGGTTATGTTACGTTATAGACGAATATAATGGTCCCACCGAGAAGTAGAGGCCGATACGCCAGGAATGTTGTAAAATGCTACATCCGAGATGTTAGCCTGCCTTACGTTAGGATATATATCTCTGTAGACGTATATAATATCCCAACCGAGATGTACGGGACGACAGGAACGGGATTCTGTAAAACATTACCAGCGAGGGGCTAGATGGGTTAGGTTAGGATGTGATACGTTATAGAGGTATATAATGTTCCCACCGAGAAGAAGGGGCCGATACGCCAGGAATGTTGTAAAATGCTACATCCGAGATGTTAGCCTGCCTTACGTTAGGATATATATCGCTGTAGACGTATGTAATATCCCAACCGAGATGTACGGGACGACAGGAACGGGATTCTGTAAAACATTACCAGCGAGGGGCTAGATGGGTTAGGTTAGGATGTGATACGTTATAGACGTATATAATGTTCCCACCGAGAAGAAGGGGCCGATACGCCAGGAATGTTGTAAAATACTACATCCGAGATGTTAGCCTGCCTTACGTTAGGATATATATCGCTGTAGACGTATATAATATCCCAACCGAGATGTACGGGACGGCAGGAACGGGATTCCGTAAAACATTACCAGCGAGGGGCTAGATGTGTTAGGTTAGGTTATATTACGTTATAGACCTATATAATGTACCCACCGAGAAGTAGGGGCCGATACGCCAGGAATGTTGTGAAATGCTACATCCGAGATGATAGCATGCCTTACGTTAGGATATATATCGCTGTAGACGTATATAATATCCCAACCGAGATGTCCGGGACGACAGGAACGGGATTCTGTAAAACATTACCAGCGAGGGGCTAGATGGGTTAGGTTAGGATGTTATACGTTATAGACGTATATAATGTTCCCACCGAGAAGAAGGGGCCGATACGCCAGGAATGTTGTAAAATACTACATCAGAGATGATAGCTTGCCTTAGGTTAGGATATATAACGCTATAGAATTATATAATATCTCAACCGAGATGTACGGGACGAAACGAACGGGATTCTGTAAAACATTACCAGCGAGGGGCTAGATGGGTTAGGTGAGGATGTGATACGTCATAGACGTATATAATGTTCCCACCGAGAAGAAGGGGCCGATACGCCAGGAATGTTGTAAAATGCTACATCCGAGATGTTAGCCTGCCTTACGTTAGGATATATATCGCTGTAGACGTATATAATATTCCAACCGAGATGTACGGTACGTCACGAACGGGATTCTGTAAAACATTACCAGCGAGGGGCTAGATGTGTTAGGTTAGGGTATATTACGTTATAGACGAATATAATGTTCCCACCGAGAAGTAGGGGCCGATACGCCAGGAATGTTGTAAAATACTACATCCGAGATGTTAGCCTGCCTTACGTTAGGATATATATCGCTATAGACGTATATAATATCCCAACCGAGATGCACGGGACGGCAGGAACGGGATTCTGTAAAACATTACCAGCGAGGGGCTAGATGTGTTAGGTTAGGTTATATTACGCTACAGACCTATATAATGTTCCCACCGAGAAGAAGGGGCCGATACGCCAGGAATGTTGTAAAATACTACATCCGAGATGTTAGCCTGCCTTCCGTTAGGATATATATCGCTGTAGACGTATATAATATCCCAACCGAGATGTACGGGACGGCAGGAACGGGATTCTGTAAAACATTACCAGCGAGGGGCTAGATGGGTTAGGTTAGGATGTGATACGTTATAGACGTATATAATGTTCCCACCGAGAAGAAGGGGCCGATACGCCAGGAATGTTGTAAAACACTACATCCGAGATGATAGCTTGCATTAGGTTAGGATATATAACGCTATAGACGTATATAATATTCCAACCGAGATGTACGGGACGTCACGAACGCGATTCTGTAAAACATTAACAGCGAGGGCCTAGATGTGTTAGGTTAGGTTATATTACGTTATAGACGAATATAATGTTCCCACCGAGAAGTAGGGGCCGATACGCCAAGAATGTTGTGAAATACTACATCCGAGATGATAGCCTGCCTTAGGTTAGCATATATAACGCTATAGACTTATATAATATCCCAACCGAGATGTACGGGACGAAACGAACGGGATTCTGTAAAACGTTACCAGCGAGGGGCCAGATGGGTTAGGTTAGGTTATGTTACGTTATAGACGAATATAATGGTCCCACCGAGAAGTAGAGGCCGATACGCAAGGAATGTTGTAAAATGCTACATCCGAGATGTTAGCCTGCCTTACGTTAGGATATATATCGCTGTAGACGTATATAATATTCCAACCGAGATGTACGGTACGTCACGAACGGGATTCTGTAAAACATTACCAGCGAGGGGCTAGATGTGTTAGGTTAGGGTATATTACGTTATAGACGAATATAATGTTCCCACCGAGAAGTAGGGGCCGATACGCCAGGAATGTTGTAAAATACAACATCCGAGATGTTAGCCTGCCTTACGTTAGGATATATAACGCTATAGACGTATATAATGTCCCAACCGAGACGTACGGGACGACACGAACGGGATTCTGTAAAACATTACCAGCGAGGGGCTAGATGTGCTAGGTTAGGTTATATTACGTTATAGACCTATATAATGTTCCCACCCAGAAGTAGGGGCCGATACGCCAGGAATGTTGTGAAATACTACATCCGACATGATAGCCTGCCTTAGGTTAGGATATATAACGCTATAGACGTATATAATATTCCAACCGAGATGTACGGGACGTCACGAACGGGATTCTGTAAAACTTTACCAGCGAGGGGCCAGATGGGTTAGGTTAGGGTATATTACGTTATAGACGAATATAATGTTCCCACCGAGAAGTAGGGGCCGATACGCCAGGAATGTTGTAAAATACTACATTCGAGATGATAGCTTGCCTTAGGTTAGGATATATAACGCTATAGACGTATATAATATTCCAACCGAGATGTACGGGACGTCACGAACGGGATTCTGTAAAACATTACCAGCGAGGGCCTAGATGTGTTAGGTTAGGGTATATTACGTTATAGACGAATATAATGTTCCCACCGAGAAGTAGGGGCCGATACGCCAGGAATGTTGTAAAATACTACATCCGAGATGTTAGCCTGCCTTACGTTAGGATATATATCGCTATAGACGTATATAATATCCCAACCGAGATGTCCGGGACGACAGGAACGGGATTCTGTAAAACATTACCAGCGAGGGGCTAGATGGGTTAGGTTAGGATGTGATACGTTATAGACGAATATAATGTTCCGACCGAGAAGTAGAGGCCGATACGCCAGGAATGTTGTAAAATACTACATCCGAGATGTTAGCCTGCCTTACGTTAGGATATATATCGCAGTAGACGCATATAATATCCCAACCGAGATGTACGGGACGGCAGGAACGGGAATCTGTAAAAGATTACCAGCGAGGGGCTAGATGTGTTAGGTTAGGTTATATTACGTTATAGACCTATATATTGTTCCCACCGAGAAGTAGGGGCCGATACGCCAGGAATCTTGTGAAATACTACATTCGAGATGATAGCTTGCCTTAGGTTAGGATATATAACGCTATAGACGTATATAATATTCCAACCGAGATGTACGGGACGTCACGAACGGGATTCTGTAAAACATTAACAGCGAGGGCCTAGATGTGTTAGGTTAGGTTATATTACGTTATAGACGAATATAATGTTCCCACCGAGAAGTAGAGGACGATACGCCAGGAATGTTGTAAAATACTACATCCGAGATGATAGCTTGCCTTAGGTTAGGATATATAACGCTATAGAATTATATAATATCTCAACCGAGATGTACGGGACGAAACGAACTTGATTCTGTAAAACATTACCAGCGAGGGGCTAGATGTGTTAGGTTAGGTTATATTAAGTTATATACCTATATAATGTTCCCACCGAGAAGTAGGGGCCGATACGCCAGGAATGTTGTGAAATGCTACATCCGAGATGATAGCATGCCTTAGGTTAGGATATATAACGCTATAGACGTATATAATATTCCAACCGAGATGTACGGGACGTCACGAAAGGGATTCTGTAAAACATTACCAGCGAGGGCCTAGATGTGTTAGGTTAGGTTATATTACGCTATAGACGAATATAATGTTCCCACCGAGAAGTAGGGGCCGATACGCCAGGAATGTTGTAAAATACTACATCCGAGATGTTAGCCTGCCTTACGTTAGGATATATATCGCTGTAGACGTATATAATATCCCAACCGAGATGTACGGGACGAAACGAACGGGATTCTGTAAAACATTACCAGCGAGGGGCTAGATGTGTTAGGTTAGGGTATATTACGTTATAGACGAATATAATGTTCCCACCGAGAAGTAGGGGCCGATACGCCAGGAATGTTGTAAAATACTACATCCGAGATGTTAGCCTGCCTTACGTTAGGATATATAACGCTATAGACGTATATAATGTCCCAACCGAGACGTACGGGACGACACGAACGGGATCCTGTAAAACATTACCAGCGAGGGGCTAGATGTGCTAGGTTAGGTTATATTACGTTATAGACCTATATAATGTTCCCACCCAGAAGTAGGGGCCGATACGCCAGGAATGTTGTGAAATACTACATCCGACATGATAGCCTGCCTTAGGTTAGGATATATAACGCTATAGACGTATATAATATTCCAACCGAGATGTACGGGACGTCACGAACGGGATTCTGTAAAACTTTACCAGCGAGGGGCCAGATGGGTTAGGTTAGGGTATATTACGTTATAGACGAATATAATGTTCCCACCGAGAAGTAGGGGCCGATACGCCAGGAATGTTGTAAAATACTACATTCGAGATGATAGCTTGCCTTAGGTTAGGATATATAACGCTATAGACGTATATAATATTCCACCGAGAAGTAGAGGCCGATACGCCAGGAATGTTGTAAAATACTACATCCGAGATGTTAGCCTGCCTTACGTTAGGATATATATCGCTGTAGACGTATATAATATCCCAACCGAGATGTACGGGACGAAACGAACGGGATTCTGTAAAACGTTACCAGCGAGGTGCCAGATGGGTTAGGTTAGGTTATGTTACGTTGTAGACGAATATAATGGTCCCACCGAGAAGTAGAGGCCGATACGCCAGGAATGTTGTAAAATGCTACATCCGAGATGTTAGCCTGCCTTACGTTAGGATATATATCTCTGTAGACGTATATAATATCCCAACCGAGATGTACGGGACGACAGGAACGGGATTCTGTAAAACATTACCAGCGAGGGTCTAGATGGGTTAGGTTAGGATGTGATACGTTATAGACGTATATAATGTTCCCACCGAGAAGAAGGGGCCGATACGCCAGGAATGTTGTAAAATACTACATCAGAGATGATGGCCTGCCTTAGGTTAGGATATATAACGCTATAGACGTATATAATATTCCAACCGAGATGTACGGTACGTCACGAACGGGATTCTGTAAAACATTACCAGCGAGGGGCTAGATGTGTTAGGTTAGGGTATATTACGTTATAGACGAATATAATGTTCCCACCGAGAAGTAGGGGCCGATACGCCAGGAATGTTGTAAAATACTACATCCGAGATGTTAGCCTGCCTCACGTTAGGATATATATCGCTGTAGACGTATATAATATCCCAACCGAGATGTACGGGACGGCAGGAACGGGATTCCGTAAAACATTACCAGCGAGGGGCTAGATGTGTTAGGTTAGGTTATATTACGTTATAGACGAATATAATGTTCCCACCGAGAAGTAGAGGCCGATACGCCAGGAATGTTGTAAAATACTACATCCGAGATGTTAGCCTGCCTTACGTTAGGATATATATCGCTGTAGACGTATATAATATCCCAACCGAGATGTACGGGACGAAACGAACGGGATTCTGTAAAACGTTACCAGCGAGGTGCCAGATGGGTTAGGTTAGGTTATGTTACGTTATAGACGAATATAATGGTCCCACCGAGAAGTAGAGGCCGATGCGCCAGGAATGTTGTAAAATGCTACATCCGAGATGTTAGCCTGCCTTACGTTAGGATATATATCTCTGTAGACGTATATAATATCCCAACCGAGATGTACGGGACGACAGGAACGGGATTCTGTAAAACATTACCAGCGAGGGTCTAGATGGGTTAGGTTAGGATGTGATACGTTATAGACGTATATAATGTTCCCACCGAGAAGAAGGGGCCGATACGCCAGGAATGTTGTAAAATACTATATCAGAGATGATGGCCTGCCTTAGGTTAGGATATATAACGCTATAGACGTATATAATATTCCAACCGAGATGACTCTGAGATAGCGCGTGGGATTCTGTAAAGCATTACCAGCGAGGGGCTAGATGTGTTAGGTTAGGGTATATTACGTTATAGACGAATATAATGTTCCCACCGAGAAGTAGGGGCCGATACGCCAGGAATGTTGTAAAATACTACATCCGAGATGTTAGCCTGCCTCACGTTAGGATATATATCGCTGTAGACGTATATAATATCCCAACCGAGATGTACGGGACGGCAGGAACGGGATTCCGTAAAACATTACCAGCGAGGGGCTAGATGTGTTAGGTTAGGTTATATTACGTTATAGACCTATATAATGTTCCCACCGAGAAGTAGGGGCCGATACGCCAGGAATGTTGTGAAATGCTACATCCGAGATGATAGCATGCCTTACGTTAGGATATATATCACTGTAGACGTATATAATATCCCAACCGAGATGTCCGGGACGACAGGAACGGGATTCTGTAAAACATTACCAGCGAGGGGCTAGATGGGTTAGGTGAGGATGTGATACGTTATAGACGTATATAATGTTCCCACCGAGAAGAAGGGGCCGATACGCCAGGAATGTTGGAAAATACTGCATCCGAGATGATAGCCTGTCTTAGGTTAGGATATATAACGCTATAGACGTATATAATGTCCCAACCGAGACGTACGGGACGACACGAACGGGATTCTGTAAAACGTTACCAGCGAGGTGCCAGATGGGTTAGGTTAGGTTATGTTACGTTATAGACGAATATAATGGTCCCACCGAGAAGTAGAGGCCGATACGCCAGGAATGTTGTAAAATGCTACATCCGAGATGTTAGCCTGCCTTACGTTAGGATATATATCTCTGTAGACGTATATAATATCCCAACCGAGATGTACGGGACGACAGGAACGGGATTCTGTAAAACATTACCAGCGAGGGGCTAGATGGGTTAGGTTAGGATGTGATACGTTATAGAGGTATATAATGTTCCCACCGAGAAGAAGGGGCCGATACGCCAGGAATGTTGTAAAATGCTACATCCGAGATGTTAGCCTGCCTTACGTTAGGATATATATCGCTGTAGACGTATGTAATATCCCAACCGAGATGTACGGGACGACAGGAACGGGATTCTGTAAAACATTACCAGCGAGGGGCTAGATGGGTTAGGTTAGGATGTGATACGTTATAGACGTATATAATGTTCCCACCGAGAAGAAGGGGCCGATACGCCAGGAATGTTGTAAAATACTACATCCGAGATGTTAGCCTGCCTTACGTTAGGATATATATCGCTGTAGACGTATATAATATCCCAACCGAGATGTACGGGACGGCAGGAACGGGATTCCGTAAAACATTACCAGCGAGGGGCTAGATGTGTTAGGTTAGGTTATATTACGTTATAGACCTATATAATGTACCCACCGAGAAGTAGGGGCCGATACGCCAGGAATGTTGTGAAATGCTACATCCGAGATGATAGCATGCCTTACGTTAGGATATATATCGCTGTAGACGTATATAATATCCCAACCGAGATGTCCGGGACGACAGGAACGGGATTCTGTAAAACATTACCAGCGAGGGGCTAGATGGGTTAGGTTAGGATGTTATACGTTATAGACGTATATAATGTTCCCACCGAGAAGAAGGGGCCGATACGCCAGGAATGTTGTAAAATACTACATCAGAGATGATAGCTTGCCTTAGGTTAGGATATATAACGCTATAGAATTATATAATATCTCAACCGAGATGTACGGGACGAAACGAACGGGATTCTGTAAAACATTACCAGCGAGGGGCTAGATGGGTTAGGTGAGGATGTGATACGTCATAGACGTATATAATGTTCCCACCGAGAAGAAGGGGCCGATACGCCAGGAATGTTGTAAAATGCTACATCCGAGATGTTAGCCTGCCTTACGTTAGGATATATATCGCTGTAGACTCTGAGATAGCGCGTACCGAGATGTACGGTACGTCACGAACGGGATTCTGTAAAACATTACCAGCGAGGGGCTAGATGTGTTAGGTTAGGGTATATTACGTTATAGACGAATATAATGTTCCCACCGAGAAGTAGGGGCCGATACGCCAGGAATGTTGTAAAATACTACATCCGAGATGTTAGCCTGCCTTACGTTAGGATATATATCGCTATAGACGTATATAATATCCCAACCGAGATGCACGGGACGGCAGGAACGGGATTCTGTAAAACATTACCAGCGAGGGGCTAGATGTGTTAGGTTAGGTTATATTACGCTACAGACCTATATAATGTTCCCACCGAGAAGAAGGGGCCGATACGCCAGGAATGTTGTAAAATACTACATCCGAGATGTTAGCCTGCCTTCCGTTAGGATATATATCGCTGTAGACGTATATAATATCCCAACCGAGATGTACGGGACGGCAGGAACGGGATTCTGTAAAACATTACCAGCGAGGGGCTAGATGGGTTAGGTTAGGATGTGATACGTTATAGACGTATATAATGTTCCCACCGAGAAGAAGGGGCCGATACGCCAGGAATGTTGTAAAATACTACATCAGAGATGATGGCCTGCCTTAGGTTAGGATATATAACGCTATAGACGTATATAATATTCCAACCGAGATGTACGGTACGTCACGAACGGGATTCTGTAAAACATTACCAGCGAGGGGCTAGATGTGTTAGGTTAGGGTATATTACGTTATAGACGAATATAATGTTCCCACCGAGAAGTAGGGGCCGATACGCCAGGAATGTTGTAAAATACTACATCCGAGATGTTAGCCTGCCTCACGTTAGGATATATATCGCTGTAGACGTATATAATATCCCAACCGAGATGTACGGGACGGCAGGAACGGGATTCCGTAAAACATTACCAGCGAGGGGCTAGATGTGTTAGGTTAGGTTATATTACGTTATAGACGAATATAATGTTCCCACCGAGAAGTAGAGGCCGATACGCCAGGAATGTTGTAAAATACTACATCCGAGATGTTAGCCTGCCTTACGTTAGGATATATATCGCTGTAGACGTATATAATATCCCAACCGAGATGTACGGGACGAAACGAACGGGATTCTGTAAAACGTTACCAGCGAGGTGCCAGATGGGTTAGGTTAGGTTATGTTACGTTATAGACGAATATAATGGTCCCACCGAGAAGTAGAGGCCGATGCGCCAGGAATGTTGTAAAATGCTACATCCGAGATGTTAGCCTGCCTTACGTTAGGATATATATCTCTGTAGACGTATATAATATCCCAACCGAGATGTACGGGACGACAGGAACGGGATTCTGTAAAACATTACCAGCGAGGGTCTAGATGGGTTAGGTTAGGATGTGATACGTTATAGACGTATATAATGTTCCCACCGAGAAGAAGGGGCCGATACGCCAGGAATGTTGTAAAATACTATATCAGAGATGATGGCCTGCCTTAGGTTAGGATATATAACGCTATAGACGTATATAATATTCCAACCGAGATGTACGGTACGTCACGAACGGGATTCTGTAAAGCATTACCAGCGAGGGGCTAGATGTGTTAGGTTAGGGTATATTACGTTATAGACGAATATAATGTTCCCACCGAGAAGTAGGGGCCGATACGCCAGGAATGTTGTAAAATACTACATCCGAGATGTTAGCCTGCCTCACGTTAGGATATATATCGCTGTAGACGTATATAATATCCCAACCGAGATGTACGGGACGGCAGGAACGGGATTCCGTAAAACATTACCAGCGAGGGGCTAGATGTGTTAGGTTAGGTTATATTACGTTATAGACCTATATAATGTTCCCACCGAGAAGTAGGGGCCGATACGCCAGGAATGTTGTGAAATGCTACATCCGAGATGATAGCATGCCTTACGTTAGGATATATATCACTGTAGACGTATATAATATCCCAACCGAGATGTCCGGGACGACAGGAACGGGATTCTGTAAAACATTACCAGCGAGGGGCTAGATGGGTTAGGTGAGGATGTGATACGTTATAGACGTATATAATGTTCCCACCGAGAAGAAGGGGCCGATACGCCAGGAATGTTGGAAAATACTGCATCCGAGATGATAGCCTGTCTTAGGTTAGGATATATAACGCTATAGACGTATATAATGTCCCAACCGAGACGTACGGGACGACACGAACGGGATTCTGTAAAACGTTACCAGCGAGGTGCCAGATGGGTTAGGTTAGGTTATGTTACGTTATAGACGAATATAATGGTCCCACCGAGAAGTAGAGGCCGATACGCCAGGAATGTTGTAAAATGCTACATCCGAGATGTTAGCCTGCCTTACGTTAGGATATATATCTCTGTAGACGTATATAATATCCCAACCGAGATGTACGGGACGACAGGAACGGGATTCTGTAAAACATTACCAGCGAGGGGCTAGATGGGTTAGGTTAGGATGTGATACGTTATAGAGGTATATAATGTTCCCACCGAGAAGAAGGGGCCGATACGCCAGGAATGTTGTAAAATGCTACATCCGAGATGTTAGCCTGCCTTACGTTAGGATATATATCGCTGTAGACGTATGTAATATCCCAACCGAGATGTACGGGACGACAGGAACGGGATTCTGTAAAACATTACCAGCGAGGGGCTAGATGGGTTAGGTTAGGATGTGATACGTTATAGACGTATATAATGTTCCCACCGAGAAGAAGGGGCCGATACGCCAGGAATGTTGTAAAATACTACATCCGAGATGTTAGCCTGCCTTACGTTAGGATATATATCGCTGTAGACGTATATAATATCCCAACCGAGATGTACGGGACGGCAGGAACGGGATTCCGTAAAACATTACCAGCGAGGGGCTAGATGTGTTAGGTTAGGTTATATTACGTTATAGACCTATATAATGTACCCACCGAGAAGTAGGGGCCGATACGCCAGGAATGTTGTGAAATGCTACATCCGAGATGATAGCATGCCTTACGTTAGGATATATATCGCTGTAGACGTATATAATATCCCAACCGAGATGTCCGGGACGACAGGAACGGGATTCTGTAAAACATTACCAGCGAGGGGCTAGATGGGTTAGGTTAGGATGTTATACGTTATAGACGTATATAATGTTCCCACCGAGAAGAAGGGGCCGATACGCCAGGAATGTTGTAAAATACTACATCAGAGATGATAGCTTGCCTTAGGTTAGGATATATAACGCTATAGAATTATATAATATCTCAACCGAGATGTACGGGACGAAACGAACGGGATTCTGTAAAACATTACCAGCGAGGGGCTAGATGGGTTAGGTGAGGATGTGATACGTCATAGACGTATATAATGTTCCCACCGAGAAGAAGGGGCCGATACGCCAGGAATGTTGTAAAATGCTACATCCGAGATGTTAGCCTGCCTTACGTTAGGATATATATCGCTGTAGACGTATATAATATTCCAACCGAGATGTACGGTACGTCACGAACGGGATTCTGTAAAACATTACCAGCGAGGGGCTAGATGTGTTAGGTTAGGGTATATTACGTTATAGACGAATATAATGTTCCCACCGAGAAGTAGGGGCCGATACGCCAGGAATGTTGTAAAATACTACATCCGAGATGTTAGCCTGCCTTACGTTAGGATATATATCGCTATAGACGTATATAATATCCCAACCGAGATGCACGGGACGGCAGGAACGGGATTCTGTAAAACATTACCAGCGAGGGGCTAGATGTGTTAGGTTAGGTTATATTACGCTACAGACCTATATAATGTTCCCACCGAGAAGAAGGGGCCGATACGCCAGGAATGTTGTAAAATACTACATCCGAGATGTTAGCCTGCCTTCCGTTAGGATATATATCGCTGTAGACGTATATAATATCCCAACCGAGATGTACGGGACGGCAGGAACGGGATTCTGTAAAACATTACCAGCGAGGGGCTAGATGGGTTAGGTTAGGATGTGATACGTTATAGACGTATATAATGTTCCCACCGAGAAGAAGGGGCCGATACGCCAGGAATGTTGTAAAACACTACATCCGAGATGATAGCTTGCATTAGGTTAGGATATATAACGCTATAGACGTATATAATATTCCAACCGAGATGTACGGGACGTCACGAACGCGATTCTGTAAAACATTAACAGCGAGGGCCTAGATGTGTTAGGTTAGGTTATATTACGTTATAGACGAATATAATGTTCCCACCGAGAAGTAGGGGCCGATACGCCAAGAATGTTGTGAAATGCTACATCCGAGATGATAGCCTGCCTTAGGTTAGCATATATAACGCTATAGACTTATATAATATCTCAACCGAGATGTACGGGACGAAACCAACGGGATTCTGCAAAACATTACCAGCGAGGGGCGAGATGGGTTAGGTTAGGTTATGTTACGTTATAGACGAATATAATGTTCCCACCGAGAAGTAGAGGCCGATACGCCAGGAATGTTGTAAAATACTACATCCGAGATGTTAGCCTGCCTTACGTTAGGATATATATCGCTGTAGACGTATATAATATCCCAACCGAGATGTACGGGACGAAACGAACGGGATACTGTAAAACGTTACCAGCGAGGTGCCAGATGGGTTAGGTTAGGTTATGTTACGTTGTAGACGAATATAATGGTCCCACCGAGAAGTAGAGGCCGATACGCCAGGAATGTTGTAAAATGCTACATCCGAGATGTTAGCCTGCCTTACGTTAGGATATATATCTCTGTAGACGTATATAATATCCCAACCGAGATGTACGGGACGACAGGAACGGGATTCTGTAAAACATTACCAGCGAGGGTCTAGATGGGTTAGGTTAGGATGTGATACGTTATAGACGTATATAATGTTCCCACCGAGAAGAAGGGGCCGATACGCCAGGAATGTTGTAAAATACTACATCAGAGATGATGGCCTGCCTTAGGTTAGGATATATAACGCTATAGACGTATATAATATTCCAACCGAGATGTACGGTACGTCACGAACGGGATTCTGTAAAACATTACCAGCGAGGGGCTAGATGTGTTAGGTTAGGGTATATTACGTTATAGACGAATATAATGTTCCCACCGAGAAGTAGGGGCCGATACGCCAGGAATGTTGTAAAATACTACATCCGAGATGTTAGCCTGCCTCACGTTAGGATATATATCGCTGTAGACGTATATAATATCCCAACCGAGATGTACGGGACGGCAGGAACGGGATTCCGTAAAACATTACCAGCGAGGGGCTAGATGTGTTAGGTTAGGTTATATTACGTTATAGACGAATATAATGTTCCCACCGAGAAGTAGAGGCCGATACGCCAGGAATGTTGTAAAATACTACATCCGAGATGTTAGCCTGCCTTACGTTAGGATATATATCGCTGTAGACGTATATAATATCCCAACCGAGATGTACGGGACGAAACGAACGGGATTCTGTAAAACGTTACCAGCGAGGTGCCAGATGGGTTAGGTTAGGTTATGTTACGTTATAGACGAATATAATGGTCCCACCGAGAAGTAGAGGCCGATGCGCCAGGAATGTTGTAAAATGCTACATCCGAGATGTTAGCCTGCCTTACGTTAGGATATATATCTCTGTAGACGTATATAATATCCCAACCGAGATGTACGGGACGACAGGAACGGGATTCTGTAAAACATTACCAGCGAGGGTCTAGATGGGTTAGGTTAGGATGTGATACGTTATAGACGTATATAATGTTCCCACCGAGAAGAAGGGGCCGATACGCCAGGAATGTTGTAAAATACTATATCAGAGATGATGGCCTGCCTTAGGTTAGGATATATAACGCTATAGACGTATATAATATTCCAACCGAGATGTACGGTACGTCACGAACGGGATTCTGTAAAACATTACCAGCGAGGGGCTAGATGTGTTAGGTTAGGGTATATTACGTTATAGACGAATATAATGTTCCCACCGAGAAGTAGGGGCCGATACGCCAGGAATGTTGTAAAATACTACATCCGAGATGTTAGCCTGCCTCACGTTAGGATATATATCGCTGTAGACGTATATAATATCCCAACCGAGATGTACGGGACGGCAGGAACGGGATTCCGTAAAACATTACCAGCGAGGGGCTAGATGTGTTAGGTTAGGTTATATTACGCTATAGACCTATATAATGTTCCCACCGAGAAGAAGGGGCCGATACGCCAGGAATGTTGTAAAATACTACATCCGAGATGTTAGCCTGCCTTCCGTTAGGATATATATCGCTGTAGACGTATATAATATCCCAACCGAGATGTACGGGACGGCAGGAACGGGATTCTGTAAAACATTACCAGCCAGGGGCTAGATGGGTTAGGTTAGGATGTGATACGTTATAGACGTATATAATGTTCCCACCGAGAAGAAGGGGCCGATACGCCAGGAATGTTGTAAAACACTACATCCGAGATGATAGCTTGCATTAGGTTAGGATATATAACGCTATAGACGTATATAATATTCCAACCGAGATGTACGGGACGTCACGAACGCGATTCTGTAAAACATTAACAGCGAGGGCCTAGATGTGTTAGGTTAGGTTATATTACGTTATAGACGAATATAATGTTCCCACCGAGAAGTAGGGGCAGATACGCCAAGAATGTTGTGAAATACTACATCCGAGATGATAGCCTGCCTTAGGTTAGCATATATAACGCTATAGACTTATATAATATCTCAACCGAGATGTACGGGACGAAACGAACGGGATTCTGTAAAACGTTACCAGCGAGGTGCCAGATGGGTTAGGTTAGGTTATGTTACGTTATAGACGAATATAATGGTCCCACCGAGAAGTAGAGGCCGATACGCCAGGAATGTTGTAAAATGCTACATCCGAGATGTTAGCCTGCCTTACGTTAGGATATATATCTCTGTAGACGTATATTATATCCCAACCGAGATGTACGGGACGACAGGAACGGGATTCTGTAAAACATTACCAGCGAGGGGCTAGATGGGTTAGGTTAGGATGTGATACGTTATAGACGTATATAATGTTCCCACCGAGAAGAAGGGGCCGATACGCCAGGAATGTTGTAAAATGCTACATCCGAGATGTTAGCCTGCCTTACGTTAGGATATATATCGCTGTAGACGTATGTAATATCCCAACCGAGATGTACGGGACGACAGGAACGGGATTCTGTAAAACATTACCAGCGAGGGGCTAGATGGGTTAGGTTAGGATGTGATACGTTATAGACGTATATAATGTTCCCACCGAGAAGAAGGGGCCGATACGCCAGGAATGTTGTAAAATACTACATCCGAGATGTTAGCCTGCCTTACGTTAGGATATATATCACTGTAGACGTATATAATATCCCAACCGAGATGTACGGGACGGCAGGAACGGGATTCCGTAAAACATTACCAGCGAGGGGCTAGATGTGTTAGGTTAGGTTATATTACGTTATAGACCTATATAATGTACCCACCGAGAAGTAGGGGCCGATACGCCAGGAATGTTGTGAAATGCTACATCCGAGATGATAGCATGCCTTACGTTAGGATATATATCGCTGTAGACGTATATAATATCCCAACCGAGATGCCCGGGACGACAGGAACGGGATTCTGTAAAACATTACCAGCGAGGGGCTAGATGGGTTAGGTTAGGATGTTATACGTTATAGACGTATATAATGTTCCCACCGAGAAGAAGGGGCCGATACGCCAGGAATGTTGTAAAATACTACATCAGAGATGATAGCTTGCCTTAGGTTAGGATATATAACGCTATAGAATTATATAATATCTGAACCGAGATGTACGGGACGAAACGAACGGGATTCTGTAAAACATTACCAGCGAGGGGCTAGATGGGTTAGGTGAGGATGTGATACGTCATAGACGTATATAATGTTCCCACCGAGAAGAAGGGGCCGATACGCCAGGAATGTTGTAAAATACTACATCCGAGATGATAGCTTGCCTTAGGTTAGGATATATAACGCTATAGACTTATATAATATCTCAACCGAGATGTACGGGACGAAACGAACGGGATTCTGTAAAACATTACCAGCGAGGGTGCAGATGGGTTAGGTTAGGTTATGTTACGTTATAGACGAATATAATGTTCCGACCGAGAAGTAGAGGCCGATACGCCAGGAATGTTGTAAAATACTACATCCGAGATGTTAGCCTGCCTTACGTTAGGATATATATCGCAGTAGACGCATATAATATCCCAACCGAGATGTACGGGACGGCAGGAACGGGAATCTGTAAAAGATTACCAGCGAGGGGCTAGATGTGTTAGGTTAGGTTATATTACGTTATAGACCTATATATTGTTCCCACCGAGAAGTAGGGGCCGATACGCCAGGAATCTTGTGAAATACTACATTCGAGATGATAGCTTGCCTTAGGTTAGGATATATAACGCTATAGACGTATATAATATTCCAACCGAGATGTACGGGACGTCACGAACGGGATTCTGTAAAACATTAACAGCGAGGGCCTAGATGTGTTAGGTTAGGTTATATTACGTTATAGACGAATATAATGTTCCCACCGAGAAGTAGAGGACGATACGCCAGGAATGTTGTAAAATACTACATCCGAGATGATAGCTTGCCTTAGGTTAGGATATATAACGCTATAGAATTATATAATATCTCAACCGAGATGTACGGGACGAAACGAACTTGATTCTGTAAAACATTACCAGCGAGGGGCTAGATGTGTTAGGTTAGGTTATATTAAGTTATATACCTATATAATGTTCCCACCGAGAAGTAGGGGCCGATACGCCAGGAATGTTGTGAAATGCTACATCCGAGATGATAGCATGCCTTAGGTTAGGATATATAACGCTATAGACGTATATAATATTCCAACCGAGATGTACGGGACGTCACGAACGGGATTCTGTAAAACATTACCAGCGAGGGCCTAGATGTGTTAGGTTAGGGTATATTACGCTATAGACGAATATAATGTTCCCACCGAGAAGTAGGGGCCGATACGCCAGGAATGTTGTAAAATACTACATCCGAGATGTTAGCCTGCCTTACGTTAGGATATATATCGCTATAGACGTATATAATATCCCAACCGAGATGTACGGGACGAAACGAACGGGATTCTGTAAAACGTTACCAGCGAGGTGCCAGATGGGTTAGGTTAGGTTATGTTACGTTGTAGACGAATATAATGGTCCCACCGAGAAGTAGAGGCCGATACGCCAGGAATGTTGTAAAATGCTACATCCGAGATGTTAGCCTGCCTTACGTTAGGATATATATCTCTGTAGACGTATATAATATCCCAACCGAGATGTACGGGACGACAGGAACGGGATTCTGTAAAACATTACCAGCGAGGGTCTAGATGGGTTAGGTTAGGATGTGATACGTTATAGACGTATATAATGTTCCCACCGAGAAGAAGGGGCCGATACGCCAGGAATGTTGTAAAATACTACATCAGAGATGATGGCCTGCCTTAGGTTAGGATATATAACGCTATAGACGTATATAATATTCCAACCGAGATGTACGGTACGTCACGAACGGGATTCTGTAAAACATTACCAGCGAGGGGCTAGATGTGTTAGGTTAGGGTATATTACGTTATAGACGAATATAATGTTCCCACCGAGAAGTAGGGGCCGATACGCCAGGAATGTTGTAAAATACTACATCCGAGATGTTAGCCTGCCTCACGTTAGGATATATATCGCTGTAGACGTATATAATATCCCAACCGAGATGTACGGGACGGCAGGAACGGGATTCCGTAAAACATTACCAGCGAGGGGCTAGATGTGTTAGGTTAGGTTATATTACGTTATAGACGAATATAATGTTCCCACCGAGAAGTAGAGGCCGATACGCCAGGAATGTTGTAAAATACTACATCCGAGATGTTAGCCTGCCTTACGTTAGGATATATATCGCTGTAGACGTATATAATATCCCAACCGAGATGTACGGGACGAAACGAACGGGATTCTGTAAAACGTTACCAGCGAGGTGCCAGATGGGTTAGGTTAGGTTATGTTACGTTATAGACGAATATAATGGTCCCACCGAGAAGTAGAGGCCGATGCGCCAGGAATGTTGTAAAATGCTACATCCGAGATGTTAGCCTGCCTTACGTTAGGATATATATCTCTGTAGACGTATATAATATCCCAACCGAGATGTACGGGACGACAGGAACGGGATTCTGTAAAACATTACCAGCGAGGGTCTAGATGGGTTAGGTTAGGATGTGATACGTTATAGACGTATATAATGTTCCCACCGAGAAGAAGGGGCCGATACGCCAGGAATGTTGTAAAATACTATATCAGAGATGATGGCCTGCCTTAGGTTAGGATATATAACGCTATAGACGTATATAATATTCCAACCGAGATGTACGGTACGTCACGAACGGGATTCTGTAAAACATTACCAGCGAGGGGCTAGATGTGTTAGGTTAGGGTATATTACGTTATAGACGAATATAATGTTCCCACCGAGAAGTAGGGGCCGATACGCCAGGAATGTTGTAAAATACTACATCCGAGATGTTAGCCTGCCTCACGTTAGGATATATATCGCTGTAGACGTATATAATATCCCAACCGAGATGTACGGGACGGCAGGAACGGGATTCCGTAAAACATTACCAGCGAGGGGCTAGATGTGTTAGGTTAGGTTATATTACGCTATAGACCTATATAATGTTCCCACCGAGAAGAAGGGGCCGATACGCCAGGAATGTTGTAAAATACTACATCCGAGATGTTAGCCTGCCTTCCGTTAGGATATATATCGCTGTAGACGTATATAATATCCCAACCGAGATGTACGGGACGGCAGGAACGGGATTCTGTAAAACATTACCAGCCAGGGGCTAGATGGGTTAGGTTAGGATGTGATACGTTATAGACGTATATAATGTTCCCACCGAGAAGAAGGGGCCGATACGCCAGGAATGTTGTAAAACACTACATCCGAGATGATAGCTTGCATTAGGTTAGGATATATAACGCTATAGACGTATATAATATTCCAACCGAGATGTACGGGACGTCACGAACGCGATTCTGTAAAACATTAACAGCGAGGGCCTAGATGTGTTAGGTTAGGTTATATTACGTTATAGACGAATATAATGTTCCCACCGAGAAGTAGGGGCAGATACGCCAAGAATGTTGTGAAATACTACATCCGAGATGATAGCCTGCCTTAGGTTAGCATATATAACGCTATAGACTTATATAATATCTCAACCGAGATGTACGGGACGAAACGAACGGGATTCTGTAAAACGTTACCAGCGAGGTGCCAGATGGGTTAGGTTAGGTTATGTTACGTTATAGACGAATATAATGGTCCCACCGAGAAGTAGAGGCCGATACGCCAGGAATGTTGTAAAATGCTACATCCGAGATGTTAGCCTGCCTTACGTTAGGATATATATCTCTGTAGACGTATATTATATCCCAACCGAGATGTACGGGACGACAGGAACGGGATTCTGTAAAACATTACCAGCGAGGGGCTAGATGGGTTAGGTTAGGATGTGATACGTTATAGACGTATATAATGTTCCCACCGAGAAGAAGGGGCCGATACGCCAGGAATGTTGTAAAATGCTACATCCGAGATGTTAGCCTGCCTTACGTTAGGATATATATCGCTGTAGACGTATGTAATATCCCAACCGAGATGTACGGGACGACAGGAACGGGATTCTGTAAAACATTACCAGCGAGGGGCTAGATGGGTTAGGTTAGGATGTGATACGTTATAGACGTATATAATGTTCCCACCGAGAAGAAGGGGCCGATACGCCAGGAATGTTGTAAAATACTACATCCGAGATGTTAGCCTGCCTTACGTTAGGATATATATCACTGTAGACGTATATAATATCCCAACCGAGATGTACGGGACGGCAGGAACGGGATTCCGTAAAACATTACCAGCGAGGGGCTAGATGTGTTAGGTTAGGTTATATTACGTTATAGACCTATATAATGTACCCACCGAGAAGTAGGGGCCGATACGCCAGGAATCTTGTGAAATACTACATTCGAGATGATAGCTTGCCTTAGGTTAGGATATATAACGCTATAGACGTATATAATATTCCAACCGAGATGTACGGGACGTCACGAACGGGATTCTGTAAAACATTAACAGCGAGGGCCTAGATGTGTTAGGTTAGGTTATATTACGTTATAGACGAATATAATGTTCCCACCGAGAAGTAGAGGACGATACGCCAGGAATGTTGTAAAATACTACATCCGAGATGATAGCTTGCCTTAGGTTAGGATATATAACGCTATAGAATTATATAATATCTCAACCGAGATGTACGGGACGAAACGAACTTGATTCTGTAAAACATTACCAGCGAGGGGCTAGATGTGTTAGGTTAGGTTATATTAAGTTATATACCTATATAATGTTCCCACCGAGAAGTAGGGGCCGATACGCCAGGAATGTTGTGAAATGCTACATCCGAGATGATAGCATGCCTTAGGTTAGGATATATAACGCTATAGACGTATATAATATTCCAACCGAGATGTACGGGACGTCACGAACGGGATTCTGTAAAACATTACCAGCGAGGGCCTAGATGTGTTAGGTTAGGGTATATTACGCTATAGACGAATATAATGTTCCCACCGAGAAGTAGGGGCCGATACGCCAGGAATGTTGTAAAATACTACATCCGAGATGTTAGCCTGCCTTACGTTAGGATATATATCGCTATAGACGTATATAATATCCCAACCGAGATGTACGGGACGAAACGAACGGGATTCTGTAAAACGTTACCAGCGAGGGGCCAGATGGGTTAGGTTAGGTTATGTTACGTTATAGACGAATATAATGGTCCCACCGAGAAGTAGAGGCCGATACGCAAGGAATGTTGTAAAATGCTACATCCGAGATGTTAGCCTGCCTTACGTTAGGATATATATCGCTGTAGACGTATATAATATTCCAACCGAGATGTACGGTACGTCACGAACGGGATTCTGTAAAACATTACCAGCGAGGGGCTAGATGTGTTAGGTTAGGGTATATTACGTTATAGACGAATATAATGTTCCCACCGAGAAGTAGGGGCCGATACGCCAGGAATGTTGTAAAATACAACATCCGAGATGTTAGCCTGCCTTACGTTAGGATATATAACGCTATAGACGTATATAATGTCCCAACCGAGACGTACGGGACGACACGAACGGGATTCTGTAAAACATTACCAGCGAGGGGCTAGATGTGCTAGGTTAGGTTATATTACGTTATAGACCTATATAATGTTCCCACCCAGAAGTAGGGGCCGATACGCCAGGAATGTTGTGAAATACTACATCCGACATGATAGCCTGCCTTAGGTTAGGATATATAACGCTATAGACGTATATAATATTCCAACCGAGATGTACGGGACGTCACGAACGGGATTCTGTAAAACTTTACCAGCGAGGGGCCAGATGGGTTAGGTTAGGGTATATTACGTTATAGACGAATATAATGTTCCCACCGAGAAGTAGGGGCCGATACGCCAGGAATGTTGTAAAATACTACATTCGAGATGATAGCTTGCCTTAGGTTAGGATATATAACGCTATAGACGTATATAATATTCCAACCGAGATGTACGGGACGTCACGAACGGGATTCTGTAAAACATTACCAGCGAGGGCCTAGATGTGTTAGGTTAGGGTATATTACGTTATAGACGAATATAATGTTCCCACCGAGAAGTAGGGGCCGATACGCCAGGAATGTTGTAAAATACTACATCCGAGATGTTAGCCTGCCTTACGTTAGGATATATATCGCTATAGACGTATATAATATCCCAACCGAGATGTCCGGGACGACAGGAACGGGATTCTGTAAAACATTACCAGCGAGGGGCTAGATGGGTTAGGTTAGGATGTGATACGTTATAGACGAATATAATGTTCCGACCGAGAAGTAGAGGCCGATACGCCAGGAATGTTGTAAAATACTACATCCGAGATGTTAGCCTGCCTTACGTTAGGATATATATCGCAGTAGACGCATATAATATCCCAACCGAGATGTACGGGACGGCAGGAACGGGAATCTGTAAAAGATTACCAGCGAGGGGCTAGATGTGTTAGGTTAGGTTATATTACGTTATAGACCTATATATTGTTCCCACCGAGAAGTAGGGGCCGATACGCCAGGAATCTTGTGAAATACTACATTCGAGATGATAGCTTGCCTTAGGTTAGGATATATAACGCTATAGACGTATATAATATTCCAACCGAGATGTACGGGACGTCACGAACGGGATTCTGTAAAACATTAACAGCGAGGGCCTAGATGTGTTAGGTTAGGTTATATTACGTTATAGACGAATATAATGTTCCCACCGAGAAGTAGAGGACGATACGCCAGGAATGTTGTAAAATACTACATCCGAGATGATAGCTTGCCTTAGGTTAGGATATATAACGCTATAGAATTATATAATATCTCAACCGAGATGTACGGGACGAAACGAACTTGATTCTGTAAAACATTACCAGCGAGGGGCTAGATGTGTTAGGTTAGGTTATATTAAGTTATATACCTATATAATGTTCCCACCGAGAAGTAGGGGCCGATACGCCAGGAATGTTGTGAAATGCTACATCCGAGATGATAGCATGCCTTAGGTTAGGATATATAACGCTATAGACGTATATAATATTCCAACCGAGATGTACGGGACGTCACGAAAGGGCTTCTGTAAAACATTACCAGCGAGGGCCTAGATGTGTTAGGTTAGGTTATATTACGCTATAGACGAATATAATGTTCCCACCGAGAAGTAGGGGCCGATACGCCAGGAATGTTGTAAAATACTACATCCGAGATGTTAGCCTGCCTTACGTTAGGATATATATCGCTGTAGACGTATATAATATCCCAACCGAGATGTACGGGACGAAACGAACGGGATTCTGTAAAACATTACCAGCGAGGGGCTAGATGTGTTAGGTTAAGGTATATTACGTTATAGACGAATATAATGTTCCCACCGAGAAGTAGGGGCCGATACGCCAGGAATGTTGTAAAATACTACATCCGAGATGTTAGCCTGCCTTACGTTAGGATATATAACGCTATAGACGTATATAATGTCCCAACCGAGACGTACGGGACGACACGAACGGGATTCTGTAAAACATTACCAGCGAGGGGCTAGATGTGCTAGGTTAGGTTATATTACGTTATAGACCTATATAATGTTCCCACCCAGAAGTAAGGGCCGATACGCCAGGAATGTTGTGAAATACTACATCCGACATGATAGCCTGCCTTAGGTTAGGATATATAACGCTATAGACGTATATAATATTCCAACCGAGATGTACGGGACGTCACGAACGGGATTCTGTAAAACTTTACCAGCGAGGGGCCAGATGGGTTAGGTTAGGGTATATTACGTTATAGACGAATATAATGTTCCCACCGAGAAGTAGGGGCCGATACGCCAGGAATGTTGTAAAATACTACATTCGAGATGATAGCTTGCCTTAGGTTAGGATATATAACGCTATAGACGTATATAATATTCCACCGAGAAGTAGAGGCCGATACGCCAGGAATGTTGTAAAATACTACATCCGAGATGTTAGCCTGCCTTACGTTAGGATATATATCGCTGTAGACGTATATAATATCCCAACCGAGATGTACGGGACGAAACGAACGGGATTCTGTAAAACGTTACCAGCGAGGTGCCAGATGGGTTAGGTTAGGTTATGTTACGTTGTAGACGAATATAATGGTCCCACCGAGAAGTAGAGGCCGATACGCCAGGAATGTTGTAAAATGCTACATCCGAGATGTTAGCCTGCCTTACGTTAGGATATATATCTCTGTAGACGTATATAATATCCCAACCGAGATGTACGGGACGACAGGAACGGGATTCTGTAAAACATTACCAGCGAGGGTCTAGATGGGTTAGGTTAGGATGTGATACGTTATAGACGTATATAATGTTCCCACCGAGAAGAAGGGGCCGATACGCCAGGAATGTTGTAAAATACTACATCAGAGATGATGGCCTGCCTTAGGTTAGGATATATAACGCTATAGACGTATATAATATTCCAACCGAGATGTACGGTACGTCACGAACGGGATTCTGTAAAACATTACCAGCGAGGGGCTAGATGTGTTAGGTTAGGGTATATTACGTTATAGACGAATATAATGTTCCCACCGAGAAGTAGGGGCCGATACGCCAGGAATGTTGTAAAATACTACATCCGAGATGTTAGCCTGCCTCACGTTAGGATATATATCGCTGTAGACGTATATAATATCCCAACCGAGATGTACGGGACGGCAGGAACGGGATTCCGTAAAACATTACCAGCGAGGGGCTAGATGTGTTAGGTTAGGTTATATTACGTTATAGACGAATATAATGTTCCCACCGAGAAGTAGAGGCCGATACGCCAGGAATGTTGTAAAATACTACATCCGAGATGTTAGCCTGCCTTACGTTAGGATATATATCGCTGTAGACGTATATAATATCCCAACCGAGATGTACGGGACGAAACGAACGGGATTCTGTAAAACGTTACCAGCGAGGTGCCAGATGGGTTAGGTTAGGTTATGTTACGTTATAGACGAATATAATGGTCCCACCGAGAAGTAGAGGCCGATGCGCCAGGAATGTTGTAAAATGCTACATCCGAGATGTTAGCCTGCCTTACGTTAGGATATATATCTCTGTAGACGTATATAATATCCCAACCGAGATGTACGGGACGACAGGAACGGGATTCTGTAAAACATTACCAGCGAGGGTCTAGATGGGTTAGGTTAGGATGTGATACGTTATAGACGTATATAATGTTCCCACCGAGAAGAAGGGGCCGATACGCCAGGAATGTTGTAAAATACTATATCAGAGATGATGGCCTGCCTTAGGTTAGGATATATAACGCTATAGACGTATATAATATTCCAACCGAGATGTACGGTACGTCACGAACGGGATTCTGTAAAACATTACCAGCGAGGGGCTAGATGTGTTAGGTTAGGGTATATTACGTTATAGACGAATATAATGTTCCCACCGAGAAGTAGGGGCCGATACGCCAGGAATGTTGTAAAATACTACATCCGAGATGTTAGCCTGCCTCACGTTAGGATATATATCGCTGTAGACGTATATAATATCCCAACCGAGATGTACGGGACGGCAGGAACGGGATTCCGTAAAACATTACCAGCGAGGGGCTAGATGTGTTAGGTTAGGTTATATTACGTTATAGACCTATATAATGTTCCCACCGAGAAGTAGGGGCCGATACGCCAGGAATGTTGTGAAATGCTACATCCGAGATGATAGCATGCCTTACGTTAGGATATATATCTCTGTAGACGTATATAATATCCCAACCGAGATGTCCGGGACGACAGGAACGGGATTCTGTAAAACATTACCAGCGAGGGGCTAGATGGGTTAGGTGAGGATGTGATACGTTATAGACGTATATAATGTTCCCACCGAGAAGAAGGGGCCGATACGCCAGGAATGTTGGAAAATACTGCATCCGAGATGATAGCCTGTCTTAGGTTAGGATATATAACGCTATAGACGTATATAATGTCCCAACCGAGACGTACGGGACGACACGAACGGGATTCTGTAAAACGTTACCAGCGAGGTGCCAGATGGGTTAGGTTAGGTTATGTTACGTTATAGACGAATATAATGGTCCCACCGAGAAGTAGAGGCCGATACGCCAGGAATGTTGTAAAATGCTACATCCGAGATGTTAGCCTGCCTTACGTTAGGATATATATCTCTGTAGACGTATATAATATCCCAACCGAGATGTACGGGACGACAGGAACGGGATTCTGTAAAACATTACCAGCGAGGGGCTAGATGGGTTAGGTTAGGATGTGATACGTTATAGACGTATATAATGTTCCCACCGAGAAGAAGGGGCCGATACGCCAGGAATGTTGTAAAATACTACATCAGAGATGATAGCTTGCCTTACGTTAGGATATATATCGCTGTAGACGTATATAATATCCCAACCGAGATGTACGGGACGAAACGAACGGGATTCTGTAAAACGTTACCAGCGAGGTGCCAGATGGGTTAGGTTAGGTTATGTTACGTTATAGACGATTATAATGGTCCCACCGAGAAGTAGAGGCCGATGCGCCAGGAATGTTGTAAAATG
The DNA here is from genome assembly GCA_963969225.1 of Xylocopa violacea. NCBI lineage: Eukaryota > Metazoa > Arthropoda > Insecta > Hymenoptera > Apidae > Xylocopa > Xylocopa violacea. Next base: position 1,719,078 of record CAXAJV010000015.1, read on the forward strand.
CTACATCCGAGATGTTAGCCTGCCTTACGTTAGGATATATATCTCTGTAGACGTATATAATATCCCAACCGAGATGTACGGGACGACAGGAACGGGATTCTGTAAAACATTACCAGCGAGGGGCTAGATGGATTAGGTTAGGATGTGATACGTTATAGACGTATATAATGTTCCCACCGAGAAGAAGGGGCCGATACGCCAGGAATGTTGTAAAATGCTACATCCGAGATGTTAGCCTGCCTTACGTTAGGATATATATCGCTGTAGACGTATATAATATCCCAACCGAGATGTACGGGACGACAGGAACGGGATTCTGTAAAACATTACCAGCGAGGGTCTAGATGGGTTAGGTTAGGATGTGATACGTTATAGACGTATATAATGTTCCCACCGAGAAGAAGGGGCCGATACCCCAGGAATGTTGTAAAATACTACATCCGAGATGTTAGCCTGCCTTACGTTAGGATATATATCGCTGTAGACGTATATAATATCCCAACCGAGATGTACGGGACGGCAGGAACGGGATTCCGTAAAACATTACCAGCGAGGGGCTAGATGTGTTAGGTTAGGTTATATTACGTTATAGACCTATATAATGTTCCCACCGAGAAGAAGGGGCCGATACGCCAGGAATGTTGTAAAATACTACATCCGAGATGTTAGCCTGCCTTACGTTAGGATATATATCGCTGTAGACGTATGTAATATCCCAACCGAGATGTACGGGACGGCAGGAACGGGATTCTGTAAAACATTACCAGCGAGGGGCTAGATGGGTTAGGTTAGGTTGTGATACGTTATAGACGTATACAATGTTCCCACCGAGAAGTAGAGGCCGATACGCCAGGAATGTCGTAAAATACTACATCCGAGATGATAGCTTGCCTTAGGTTAGGATATACAACGCTATAGAATTATATAATATCTCAACCGAGATGTACGGGACGAAACGAACTTGATTCTGTAAAACATTACCAGCGAGGGGCTAGATGTGTTAGGTTAGGTTATATTAAGTTATATACCTATATAATGTACCCACCGAGAAGTAGGGGCCGATACGCCAGGAATGTTGTGAAATGCTACATCCGAGATGATAGCATGCCTTACGTTAGGATATATATCGCTGTAGACGTATATAATATCCCAACCGAGATGTCCGGGACGACAGGAACGGGATTCTGTAAAACATTACCAGCGAGGGGCTAGATGGGTTAGGTTAGGATGTTATACGTTATAGACGTATATAATGTTCCCACCGAGAAGAAGGGGCCGATACGCCAGGAATGTTGTAAAATACTACATCAGAGATGATAGCTTGCCTTAGGTTAGGATATATAACGCTATAGAATTACATAATATCTCAACCGAGATGTACGGGACGAAACGAACGGGATTCTGTAAAACATTACCAGCGAGGGGGCAGATGGGTTAGGTTAGGTTATGTTACGTTATAGACGAATATAATGTTCCGACCGAGAAGTAGAGGCCGATACGCCAGGAATGTTGTAAAATACTACATCCGAGATGTTAGCCTGCCTTACGTTAGGATATATATCGCAGTAGACGCATATAATATCCCAACCGAGATGTACGGGACGGCAGGAACGGGAATCTGTAAAAGATTACCAGCGAGGGGCTAGATGTGTTAGGTTAGGTTATATTACGTTATAGACCTATATAATGTTCCCACCGAGAAGTAGGGGCCGATACGCCAGGAATCTTGTGAAATACTACATTCGAGATGATCGCTTGCCTTAGGTTAGGATATATAACGCTATAGACGTATATAATATTCCAACCGAGATGTACGGGACGTCACGAACGGGATTCTGTAAAACATTAACAGCGAGGGCCTAGATGTGTTAGGTTAGGTTATATTACGTTATAGACGAATATAATGTTCCCACCGAGAAGTAGAGGACGATACGCCAGGAATGTTGTAAAATACTACATCCGAGATGATAGCTTGCCTTAGGTTAGGATATATAACGCTATAGAATTATATAATATCTCAACCGAGATGTACGGGACGAAACGAACTTGATTCTGTAAAACATTACCAGCGAGGGGCTAGATGTGTTAGGTTAGGTTATATTAAGTTATATACCTATATAATGTTCCCACCGAGAAGTAGGGGCCGATACGCCAGGAATGTTGTGAAATGCTACATCCGAGATGATAGCATGCCTTACGTTAGGATATATATCGCTGTAGACGTATATAATATCCCAACCGAGATGTACGGGACGACAGGAACGGGATTCTTTAAAACATTACCAGCGAGGGGCTAGATGGGTTAGGTTAGGATGTTATACGTTATAGACGTATATAATGTTCCCACCGAGAAGTAGGGGCCGACCCACCAGGAATGTTGGAAAATACTGCATCCGAGATGATAGCCTGTCTTAGGTTAGGATATATAACGCTATAGACGTATATAATGTCCCAACCGAGACGTACGGGACGACACGAACGGGATTCTGTAGAACATTACCAGCGAGGAGCTAGATGTGTTAGGTTCGGTTATATTATGTTATAGACCTATATAATGTTCCCACCGAGAAGTAGGGGCCGACACGCCAGGAATGTTGTGAAATACTACATCCGAGATGATAGCCTGCCTTAGGTTAGGATATATAACGCTATAGACTTCCATAATATCTCAACCGAGATGTACGGGACGAAACGAACGGGATTCAGTAAAACATTACCAGCGAGCGGCCAGATGGGTTAGGTTAGGTTATGTTATGTTATAGACCTATATAATGTTCCCACCGAGAAGAAGGGGCCGATACGCCAGGAATGTTGTAAAATACTACATCAGAGATGATAGCTTGCTTTAGGTTAGGATATATAACGCTATAGAATTATATAATATCTCAACCGAGATGTACGGGACGAAACGGACGGGATTCTGTAAAACATTACCAGCGAGGGGCTAGATGGGATAGGTTAGGTTATGTTACGTTATAGACGAATATAATGTTCCCACCGAGAAGTAGAGGCCGATACGCCAGGAATGTTGTAAAATACTACATCCGAGATGTTAGCCTGCCTTACGTTAGGATATATATCGCAGTAGACGCATATAATATCCCAACCGAGATGTACGGGACGGCAGGAACGGGAATCTGTAAAAGATTACCAGCGAGGGGCTAGATGTGTTAGGTTAGGTTATATTACGTTATAGACCTATATAATGTTCCCACCGAGAAGTAGGGGCCGATACGCCAGGAATCTTGTGAAATACTACATTCGAGATGATAGCTTGCCTTAGGTTAGGATATATAACGCTATAGACGTATATAATATTCCAACCGAGATGTACGGGACGTCACGAACGGGATTCTGTAAAACATTAACAGCGAGGGCCTAGATGTGTTAGGTTAGGTTATATTACGTTATAGACGAATATAATGTTCCCACCGAGAAGTAGAGGACGATACCCCAGGAATGTTGTAAAATACTACATCCGAGATGATAGCTTGCCTTAGGTTAGGATATATAATGGTATAGAATTATATAATATCTCAACCGAGATGTACGGGACGAAACGAACGGGATTCTGTAAAACATTACCAGCGAGGGGGCAGATGGGTTAGGTTAGGTTATGTTACGTTATAGACGAATATAATGTTCCCGCCGAGAAGTAGAGGCCGATACGCCAGGAATGTTGTAAAATACTACATCCGAGATGTTAGCCTGCCTTACGTTAGAATATATATCGCAGTAGACGTATATAATATCCCAACCGAGATGTACGGGACGGCAGGAACGGGATTCTGTAAAACATTACCAGCGAGGGGCTAGATGGGTTAGGTTAGGTTGTGATACGTTATAGACATATAAAATGTTCCCACCGAGAAGTAGGGGCCGACCCACCAGGAATGTTGGAAAATACTGCATCCGAGATGATAGCCTGTCTTAGGTTAGGATATATAACGCCATAGACGTATATAATGTCCCAACCGAGACGTACGGGACGACACGAACGGGATTCTGTAGAACATTACCAGCGAGGGGCTAGATGTGTTAGGTTCGGTTATATTATGTTATAGACCTATATAATGTTCCCACCGAGAAGTAGGGGCCGATACGCCAGGAATGTTGTGAAATACTACATTCGAGATGATAGCTTGCCTTAGGTTAGGATATATAACGCTATAGACGTATATAATATTCCAACCGAGATGTACGGGACGTCACGAACGGGATTCTGTAAAACATTAACAGCGAGGGCCTAGATGTGTTAGGTTAGGTGATATTACGTTATAGACGAATATAATGTTCCCACCGAGAAGTAGAGTCCGATACACCAGGAATGTTGTAAAATACTACATCCGAGATGTTAGCCTGCCTTACGTTAGGATATATATCGCTGTAGACGTATATAATATCCCAACCGAGATGTACGGACGAAACGAACGGGATTCTGTAAAACGTTACCAGCGAGGTGCCAGATGGGTTAGGTTAGGTTATGTTACGTTATAGACGAATATAATGGTCCCACCGAGAAGTAGAGGCCGATACGCCAGGAATGTTGTAAAATGCTACATCCGAGATGTTAGCCTGCCTTACGTTAGGATATATATCTCTGTAGACGTATATAATATCCCAACCGAGATGTACGGGACGACAGGAACGGGATTCTGTAAAACATTACCAGCGAGGGGCTAGATGGGTTAGGTTAGGATGTGATACGTTATAGACGTATATAATGTTCCCACCGAGAAGAAGGGGCCCATACGCCAGGAATGTTGTAAAATGCTACATCCGAGATGTTAGCCTGCCTTACGTTAGGATATATATCGCTGTAGACGTATGTAATATCCCAACCGAGATGTACGGGACGACAGGAACGGGATTCTGTAAAACATTACCAGCGAGGGGCTAGATGGGTTAGGTTAGGATGTGATACGTTATAGACGTATATAATGTTCCCACCGAGAAGTAGGGGCCGACCCACCAGGAATGTTGGAAAATACTGCATCCGAGATGATAGCCTGTCTTAGGTTAGGATATATAACGCTATAGACGTAAATAATGTCCCAACCGAGACGTACGGGACGACACGAACGGGATTCTGTAGAACATTACCAGCGAGGGGCTAGATGTGTTAGGTTCGGTTATATTATGTTATAGACCTATATAATGTTCCCACCGAGAAGTAGGGGCCGATACACCAGGAATGTTGTAAAATACTACATCCGAGATGATAGCCTGCCTTAGGTTAGGATATATAACGCTATAGACTTACATAATATCTCAACCGAGATGTACGGGACGAAACGAACGGGATTCAGTAAAACATTACCAGCGAGCGGCCAGATGGGTTAGGTTAGGTTATGTTATGTTATAGACCTATGTAATGTTCCCACCGAGAAGTAGAGGCCGATACACCAGGAATGTTGTAAAATACTACATCCGAGATGTTAGCCTGCCTTACGTTAGGATATGTATCGCTGTAGACGTATGTAATATTCCAACCGAGATGTACGGTACGTCACGAACGGGATTCTGTAAAACATTACCAGCGAGGGGCTAGATGTGTTAGGTTAGGGTATATTACGTTATAGACGAATATAATGTTCCCACCGAGAAGTAGGGGCCGATACGCCAGGAATGTTGTAAAATACTACATCCGAGATGTTAGCCTGCCTTACGTTAGGATATATATCGCAGTAGACGTATGTAATATCCCAACCGAGATGTACGGGACGACAGGAACGGGATTCTGTAAAACATTACCAGCGAGGGGCTAGATGGGTTAGGTTAGGATGTGATACGTTATAGACGTATATAATGTTCCCACCGAGAAGTAGGGGCCGACCCACCAGGAATGTTGGAAAATACTGCATCCGAGATGATAGCCTGTCTTAGGTTAGGATATATAACGCTATAGACGTAAATAATGTCCCAACCGAGACGTACGGGACGACACGAACGGGATTCTGTAGAACATTACCAGCGAGGGGCTAGATGTGTTAGGTTCGGTTATATTATGTTATAGACCTATATAATGTTCCCACCGAGAAGTAGGGGCCGATACACCAGGAATGTTGTAAAATACTACATCCGAGATGATAGCCTGCCTTAGGTTAGGATATATAACGCTATAGACTTACATAATATCTCAACCGAGATGTACGGGACGAAACGAACGGGATTCAGTAAAACATTACCAGCGAGCGGCCAGATGGGTTAGGTTAGGTTATGTTATGTTATAGACCTATGTAATGTTCCCACCGAGAAGTAGAGGCCGATACACCAGGAATGTTGTAAAATACTACATCCGAGATGTTAGCCTGCCTTACGTTAGGATATGTATCGCTGTAGACGTATGTAATATTCCAACCGAGATGTACGGTACGTCACGAACGGGATTCTGTAAAACATTACCAGCGAGGGGCTAGATGTGTTAGGTTAGGGTATATTACGTTATAGACGAATATAATGTTCCCACCGAGAAGTAGGGGCCGATACGCCAGGAATGTTGTAAAATACTACATCCGAGATGTTAGCCTGCCTTACGTTAGGATATATATCGCAGTAGACGTATATAATATCCCAACCGAGATGTACGGGACGGCAGGAACGGGATTCTGTAAAAGATTACCAGCGAGGGGCTAGATGTGTTAGGTTAGGTTATATTACGTTATAGACCTATATAATGTTCCCACCGAGAAGTAGGGGTCGTTACGCCAGGAATCTTGTGAAATACTACATTCGAGATGATAGCTTGCCTTAGGTTAGGATATATAACGCTATAGACTTATATAATATCTCAACCGAGATGTACCTGACGAAACGAACGGGATTCTGTAAAACATTACCAGCGAGGGGGCAGATGGGTTAGGTTAGGTTATGTTACGTTATAGACGAATATAATGTTCCCACCGAGAAGTAGAGGCCGATACGCCAGGAATGTTGTAAAATACTACATCCGAGATGTTAGCCTGCCTTACGTTAGGATATATATCGCAGTAGACGTATATAATATCCCAACCGAGATGTACGGGACGACAGGAACGGGATTCTGTAAAACATTACCAGCGAGGGGCTAGACGGGTTAGGTTAGGATGTTATACGTTATAGACGTATATAATGTTCCCACCGAGAAGAAGGGGCCGATACGCCAGGAATGTTGTAAAATACTACATCAGAGATGATAGCTTGCCTTAGGTTAGGATATATAACGCTATAGAATTATATAATATCTCAACCGAGATGTACGGGACGAAACGAACGGGATTCTGTAAAACATTACCAGCGAGGGGCTAGATGGGTTAGGTGAGGATGTGATACGTTAGAGACGTATATAATGTTCCCACCGAGAAGAAGGGGCCGATACGCCAGGAATGTTGTAAAATACTACATCCGAGATGATAGCTTGCCTTAGGTTAGGATATATAACGCTATAGACTTATATAATATCTCAACCGAGATGTACGGGACGAAACGAACGGGATTCTGTAAAACATTACCAGCGAGGGGCTAGATGTGTTAGGTTAGGTTATATTACGTTATAGACCTATATAATGTTCCCACCGAGAAGAAGGGGCTGATACGCCAGGAATGTTGTGAAATACTACATTCGAGATGATAGCTTGCCTTAGGTTAGGATATATAACGCTATAGACGTATATAATATTCCAACCGAGATGTACGGGACGTCACGATCGGGATTCTGTAAAATATTAACAGCGAGGGCCTAGATGTGTTAGGTTAGGTTATATTACGTTATAGACGAATATAATGTTCCCACCGAGAAGTAGAGGCCGATACGCCAGGAATGTTGTAAAATACTACATCCGAGATGTTAGCCTGCCTTACGTTAGGATATATATCGCAGTAGACGTATATAATATTCCAACCAAGATGTACGGGACGGCAGGAACGGGATTCTGTAAAGGATTACCAGCGAGGGGCTAGATGTGTTAGGTTAGGTTATATTACGTTATAGACCTATATAATGTTCCCACCGAGAAGTAGGGGCCGACACGCCAGGAATGTTGTGAAATACTACATCCGAGATGATAGCCTGCCTTAGGTTAGGATATATAACGCTATAGACTTACATATTATCTCAACCGAGATGTGCGGGACGAATCGGACGGGATTCTGTAAAACATTACCAGCGAGGGGCCAGATGGGTTAGGTTAGGTTATGTTACGTTATAGACGAATATAATGTTCCCACCGAGAAGTAGAGGCCGATACGCCAGGAATGTTGTAAAATACTACATCCGAGATGATAGCTTGCCTTAGGTTAGGATATATATCGCTGTAGACGTATATAATATCCCAACCGAAATGTACGGGACGACAGGAACGGGATTCTGTAAAACATTACCAGCGAGGGGCTAGATGGGTTAGGTGAGGATGTGATACGTTAGAGACGTATATAATGTTCCCACCGAGAAGAAGGGGCCGATACGCCAGGAATGTTGTAAAATACTACATCAGAGATGATGGCCTGCCTTAGGTTAGGATATATAACGCTATAGACGTATATAATATTCCAACCGAGATGTACGGTACGTCACGAACGGGATTCTGTAAAACATTACCAGCGAGGGGCTAGATGTGTTAGGTTAGGGTATATTACGTTATAGACGAATATAATGTTCCCACCGAGAAGTAGGGGCCGATACGCCAGGAATGTTGTAAAATACTACATCCGAGATGTTAGCCTGCCTTACGTTAGGATATATATCGCTGTAGACGTATATAATATCCCCACCGAGATGTACGGGACGGCAGGAACGGGATTCCGTAAAACATTACCAGCGAGGGGCTAGATGTGTTAGGTTAGGTTATATTACGTTATAGACCTATATAATGTTCCCACCGAGAAGAAGGGGCCGATACGCCAGGAATGTTGTGAAATACTACATTCGAGATGATAGCTTGCCTTAGGTTAGGATATATAACGCTATAGACGTATATAATATTCCAACCGAGATGTACGGGACGTCACGATCGGGATTCTGTAAAATATTAACAGCGAGGGCCTAGATGTGTTAGGTTAGGTTATATTACGTTATAGACGAATATAATGTTCCCACCGAGAAGTAGAGGCCGATACGCCAGGAATGTTGTAAAATACTACATCCGAGATGTTAGCCTGCCTTACGTTAGGATATATATCGCAGTAGACGTATATAATATCCCAACCAAGATGTACGGGACGGCAAGTACGGGATTCTGTAAAAGATTACCAGCGAGGGGCTAGATGTGTTAGGTTAGGTTATATTACGTTATAGACCTATATAATGTTCCCACCGAGAAGTAGGGGCCGACACGCCAGGAATGTTGTGAAATACTACATCCGAGATGATAGCCTGCCTTAGGTTAGGATATATAACGCTATAGACTTACATAATATCTCAACCGAGATGTGCGGGACGAATCGGACGGGATTCTGTAAAACATTACCAGCGAGGGGCCAGATGGGTTAGGTTAGGTTATGTTACGTTATAGACGAATATAATGTTCCCACCGAGAAGTAGAGGCCGATACGCCAGGAATGTTGTAAAATACTACATCCGAGATGTTAGCCTGCCTTACGTTAGGATATATATCGCAGTAGACGTATATAATATCCCAACCGAGATGTACGGGACGGCAGGAACGGGATTCTGTAAAAGATTACCAGCGAGGGGCTAGATGTGTTAGGTTAGGTTATATTACGTTATAGACCTATATAATGTTCCCACCGAGAAGTAGGGGTCGTTACGCCAGGAATCTTGTGAAATACTACATTCGAGATGATAGCTTGCCTTAGGTTAGGATATATAACGCTATAGACTTATATAATATCTCAACCGAGATGTACGGGACGAAACGAACGGGATTCTGTAAAACATTACCAGCGAGGGGGCAGATGGGTTAGGTTAGGTTATGTTACGTTATAGACGAATATAATGTTCCCACCGAGAAGTAGAGGCCGATACGCCAGGAATGTTGTAAAATACTACATCCGAGATGTTAGCCTGCCTTACGTTAGGATATATATCGCTGTAGACGTATATAATATCCCAACCGAGATGTACGGGACGACAGGAACGGGATTCTGTAAAACATTACCAGCGAGGGGCTAGACGGGTTAGGTTAGGATGTTATACGTTATAGACGTATATAATGTTCCCACCGAGAAGAAGGGGCCGATACGCCAGGAATGTTGTAAAATACTACATCAGAGATGATAGCTTGCCTTAGGTTAGGATATATAACGCTATAGAATTATATAATATCTCAACCGAGATGTACGGGACGAAACGAACGGGATTCTGTAAAACATTACCAGCGAGGGGCTAGATGGGTTAGGTGAGGATGTGATACGTTAGAGACGTATATAATGTTCCCACCGAGAAGAAGGGGCCGATACGCCAGGAATGTTGTAAAATACTACATCCGAGATGATAGCTTGCCTTAGGTTAGGATATATAACGCTATAGACTTATATAATATCTCAACCGAGATGTACGGGACGAAACGAACGGGATTCTGTAAAACATTACCAGCGAGGGGGCAGATGGGTTAGGTTAGGTTATGTTACGTTATAGACGAATATAATGTTCCCACCGAGAAGTAGAGGCCGATACGCCAGGAATGTTGTAAAATACTACATCCGAGATGTTAGCCTGCCTTACGTTAGGATATACATCGCAGTAGACGTATATAATATCCCAACCGAGATGTACGGGACGGCAGGAACGGGATTCTGTAAAAGATTACCAGCGAGGGGCTAGATGTGTTAGGTTAGGTTATATTACGTTATAGACCTATATAATGTTCCCACCGAGAAGAAGGGGCCGATACGCCAGGAATGTTGTGAAATACTACATTCGAGATGATAGCTTGCCTTAGGTTAGGATATATAACGCTATAGACGTATATAATATTCCAACCGAGATGTACGGTACGTCACGATCGGGATTCTGTAAAACATTAACAGCGAGGGCCTAGATGTGTTAGGTTAGGTTATATTACGTTATAGACGAATATAATGTTCCCACCGAGAAGTAGAGGCCGATACGCCAGGAATGTTGTAAAATACTACATCCGAGATGTTAGCCTGCCTTACGTTAGGATATATATCGCTGTAGACGTATATAATATCCCCACCGAGATGTACGGGACGGCAGGAACGGGATTCCGTAAAACATTACCAGCGAGGGGCTAGATGTGTTAGGTTAGGTTATATTACGTTATAGACCTATATAATGTTCCCACCGAGAAGAAGGGGCCGATACGCCAGGAATGTTGTGAAATACTACATTCGAGATGATAGCTTGCCTTAGGTTAGGATATATAACGCTATAGACGTATATAATATTCCAACCGAGATGTACGGTACGTCACGAACGGGATTCTGTAAAACATTACCAGCGAGGGGCTAGATGTGTTAGGTTAGGTTATATTACGTTATAGACCTATATAATGTTCCCACCGAGAAGTAGGGGCCGTTACGCCAGGAATCTTGTGAAATACTACATTCGAGATGATAGCTTGCCTTAGGTTAGGATATATAACGCTATAGACGTATATAATATTCCAACCGAGATGTACGGTACGTCACGATCGGGATTCTGTAAAACATTAACAGCGAGGGCCTAGATGTGTTAGGTTAGGTTATATTACGTTATAGACGAATATAATGTTCCCACCGAGAAGTAGAGGCCGATACGCCAGGAATGTTGTAAAATACTACATCCGAGATGTTAGCCTGCCTTACGTTAGGATATATATCGCAGTAGACGTATATAATATCCCAACCAAGATGTACGGGACGGCAGGAACGGGATTCTGTAAAAGATTACCAGCGAGGGGCTAGATGTGTTAGGTTAGGTTATATTACGTTGTAGACCTATATAATGTTCCCACCGAGAAGTAGGGGCCGACACGCCAGGAATGTTGTGAAATACTACATCCGAGATGATAGCCTGCCTTAGGTTAGGATATATAACGCTATAGACTTACATAATATCTCAACCGAGATGTACGGGACGAATCGAACGGGATTCTGTAAAACATTACCAGCGAGGGGCCAGATGGGTTAGGTTAGGTTATGTTACGTTATAGACGAATATAATGTTCCCACCGAGAAGTAGAGGCCGATACGCCAGGAATGTTGTAAAATACTACATCAGAGATGATGGCCTGCCTTAGGTTAGGATATATAACGCTATAGACGTATATAATATTCCAACCGAGATGTACGGTAGGTCACGAACGGGATTCTGTAAAACATTCCCAGCGAGGGGCTAGATGTGTTAGCTTAGGGTATATTACGTTATAGACGAATATAATGTTGCCACCGAGAAGTAGGGGCCGATACGCCAGGAATGTTGTAAAATACTACATCCGATATGTTAGCCTGCCTTACGTTAGGATATATATCGCTGTAGACGTATATAATATCCCCACCGAGATGTACGGGACGGCAGGAACGGGATTCCGTAAAACATTACCAGCGAGGGGCTAGATGTGTTAGGTTAGGTTATATTACGTTATAGACCTATATAATGTTCCCACCGAGAAGAAGGGGCCGATACGCCAGGAATGTTGTGAAATACTACATTCGAGATGATAGCTTGCCTTAGGTTAGGATATATAACGCTATAGACGTATATAATATTCCAACCGAGATGTACGGGACGTCACGATCGGGATTCTGTAAAACATTAACAGCGAGGGCCTAGATGTGTTAGGTTAGGTTATATTACGTTATAGACGAATATAATGTTCCCACCGAGAAGTAGAGGACGATACGCCAGGAATGTTGTAAAATACTACATCCGAGATGATAGCTTGCCTTAGGTTAGGATATATAACGCTATAGAATTATATAATATCTCAACCGAGATGTACGGGACGAAACGAACTTGATTCTGTAAAACATTACCAGCGAGGGGCTAGATGTGTTAGGTTAGGTTATATTAAGTTATATACCTATATAATGTTCCCACCGAGAAGTAGGGGCCGATACGCCAGGAATGTTGTGAAATGCTACATCCGAGATGATAGCATGCCTTACGTTAGGATATATATCGCTGTAGACGTATATAATATCCCAACCGAGATGTACGGGACGACAGGAACGGGATTCTTTAAAACATTACCAGCGAGGGGCTAGATAGGTTAGGTTAGGATGTTATACGTTATAGACGTATATAATGTTCCCACCGAGAAGTAGGGGCCGACCCACCAGGAATGTTGGAAAATACTGCATCCGAGATGATAGCCTGTCTTAGGTTAGGATATATAACGCTATAGACGTATATAATGTCCCAACCGAGACGTACGGGACGACACGAACGGGATTCTGTAGAACATTACCAGCGAGGGGCTAGATGTGTTAGGTTCGGTTATATTATGTTATAGACCTATATAATGTTCCCACCGAGAAGTAGGGGCCGACACGCCAGGAATGTTGTGAAATACTACATCAGAGATGATAGCTTGCCTTAGGTTAGGATATATAACGCTATAGAATTATATAATATCTCAACCGAGATGTACGGGACGAAACGAACGGGATTCTGTAAAACATTACCAGCGAGGGGCTAGATGGGTTAGGTGAGGATGTGATACGTTAGAGACGTATATAATGTTCCCACCGAGAAGAAGGGGCCGATACGCCAGGAATGTTGTAAAACACTACATCCGAGATGATAGCTTGCCTTAGGTTAGGATATATAACGCTATAGACTTATATAATATCTCAACCGAGATGTACGGGACGAAACGAACGGGATTCTGTAAAACATTACCAGCGAGGGGGCAGATGGGTTAGGTTAGGTTATGTTACGTTATAGACGAATATAATGTTCCCACCGAGAAGTAGAGGCCGATACGCCAGGAATGTTGTAAAATACTACATCCGAGATGTTAGCCTGCCTTACGTTAGGATATATATCGCAGTAGACGTATATAATATCCCAACCGAGATGTACGGACGGCAAGAACGGGATTCTGTAAAAGATTACCAGCGAGGGGCTAGATGTGTTAGGTTAGGTTATATTACGTTATAGACCTATATAATGTTCCCACCGAGAAGTAGGGGCCGTTACGCCAGGAATCTTGTGAAATACTACATTCGAGATGATAGCTTGCCTTAGGTTAGGATATATAACGCTATAGACGTATATAATATTCCAACCGAGATGTACGGTACGTCACGATCGGGATTCTGTAAAACATTAACAGCGAGGGCCTAGATGTGTTAGGTTAGGTTATATTACGTTATAGACGAATATAATGTTCCCACCGAGAAGTAGAGGCCGATACGCCAGGAATGTTGTAAAATACTACATCCGAGATGTTAGCCTGCCTTACGTTAGGATATATATCGCAGTAGACGTATATAATATCCCAACCAAGATGTACGGGACGGCAGGAACGGGATTCTGTAAAAGATTACCAGCGAGGGGCTAGATGTGTTAGGTTAGGTTATATTACGTTATAGACCTATATAATGTTCCCACCGAGAAGAAGGGGCCGATACGCCAGGAATGTTGTAAAATACTACATCCGAGATGATAGCTTGCCTTAGGTTAGGATATATAACGCTATAGACTTATATAATATCTCAACCGAGATGTACGGGACGAAACGAACGGGATTCTGTAAAACATTACCAGCGAGGGGGCAGATGGGTTAGGTTAGGTTATGTTACGTTATAGACGAATATAATGTTCCCACCGAGAAGTAGAGGCCGATACGCCAGGAATGTTGTAAAATACTACATCCGAGATGTTAGCCTGCCTTACGTTAGGATATATATCGCAGTAGACGTATATAATATCCCAACCGAGATGTACGGGACGACAGGAACGGGATTCTTTAAAACATTACCAGCGAGGGGCTAGATAGGTTAGGTTAGGATGTTATACGTTATAGACGTATATAATGTTCCCACCGAGAAGTAGGGGCCGACCCACCAGGAATGTTGGAAAATACTGCATCCGAGATGATAGCCTGTCTTAGGTTAGGATATATAACGCTATAGACGTATATAATGTCCCAACCGAGACGTACGGGACGACACGAACGGGATTCTGTAGAACATTACCAGCGAGGGGCTAGATGTGTTAGGTTCGGTTATATTATGTTATAGACCTATATAATGTTCCCACCGAGAAGTAGGGGCCGACACGCCAGGAATGTTGTGAAATACTACATCAGAGATGATAGCTTGCCTTAGGTTAGGATATATAACGCTATAGAATTATATAATATCTCAACCGAGATGTACGGGACGAAACGAACGGGATTCTGTAAAACATTACCAGCGAGGGGCTAGATGGGTTAGGTGAGGATGTGATACGTTAGAGACGTATATAATGTTCCCACCGAGAAGAAGGGGCCGATACGCCAGGAATGTTGTAAAACACTACATCCGAGATGATAGCTTGCCTTAGGTTAGGATATATAACGCTATAGACTTATATAATATCTCAACCGAGATGTACGGGACGAAACGAACGGGATTCTGTAAAACATTACCAGCGAGGGGGCAGATGGGTTAGGTTAGGTTATGTTACGTTATAGACGAATATAATGTTCCCACCGAGAAGTAGAGGCCGATACGCCAGGAATGTTGTAAAATACTACATCCGAGATGTTAGCCTGCCTTACGTTAGGATATATATCGCAGTAGACGTATATAATATCCCAACCGAGATGTACGGACGGCAAGAACGGGATTCTGTAAAAGATTACCAGCGAGGGGCTAGATGTGTTAGGTTAGGTTATATTACGTTATAGACCTATATAATGTTCCCACCGAGAAGTAGGGGCCGTTACGCCAGGAATCTTGTGAAATACTACATTCGAGATGATAGCTTGCCTTAGGTTAGGATATATAACGCTATAGACGTATATAATATTCCAACCGAGATGTACGGTACGTCACGATCGGGATTCTGTAAAACATTAACAGCGAGGGCCTAGATGTGTTAGGTTAGGTTATATTACGTTATAGACGAATATAATGTTCCCACCGAGAAGTAGAGGCCGATACGCCAGGAATGTTGTAAAATACTACATCCGAGATGTTAGCCTGCCTTACGTTAGGATATATATCGCAGTAGACGTATATAATATCCCAACCAAGATGTACGGGACGGCAGGAACGGGATTCTGTAAAAGATTACCAGCGAGGGGCTAGATGTGTTAGGTTAGGTTATATTACGTTATAGACCTATATAATGTTCCCACCGAGAAGAAGGGGCCGATACGCCAGGAATGTTGTAAAATACTACATCCGAGATGATAGCTTGCCTTAGGTTAGGATATATAACGCTATAGACTTATATAATATCTCAACCGAGATGTACGGGACGAAACGAACGGGATTCTGTAAAACATTACCAGCGAGGGGGCAGATGGGTTAGGTTAGGTTATGTTACGTTATAGACGAATATAATGTTCCCACCGAGAAGTAGAGGCCGATACGCCAGGAATGTTGTAAAATACTACATCCGAGATGTTAGCCTGCCTTACGTTAGGATATATATCGCAGTAGACGTATATAATATCCCAACCGAGATGTACGGGACGGCAGGAACGGGATTCTGTAAAAGATTACCAGCGAGGGGCTAGATGTGTTAGGTTAGGTTATATTACGTTATAGACCTATATAATGTTCCCACCGAGAAGTAGGGGCCGTTACGCCAGGAATCTTGTGAAATACTACATTCGAGATGATAGCTTGCCTTAGGTTAGGATATATAACGCTATAGACGTATATAATATTCCAACCGAGATGTACGGTACGTCACGAACGGGATTCTGTAAAACATTACCAGCGAGGGGCTAGATGTGTTAGGTTAGGTTATATTAAGTTATATACCTATATAATGTTCCCACCGAGAAGTAGGGGCCGATACGCCAGGAATGTTGTGAAATACTACATCCGAGATGATAGCCTGCCTTACGTTAGGATATATATCGCTATAGACGTATATAATGTCCCAACCGAGACGTACGGGACGACACGAACGGGATTCTATAGAACATTACCAGCGAGGGGCTAGATGTGTTAGGTTCGGTTATAATATGTTATAGACCTATATAATGTTCCCACCGAGAAGTAGGGGCCGATACGCCAGGAATGTTGTGAAATACTACATCCGAGATGATAGCCTGCCTTAGGTTAGGATATATATCGCTGTAGACGTATATAATATCCCAACCGAGATGTCCGGGACGACAGGAACGGGATTCTGTAAAACATTACCTGCGAGGGGCTAGATGGGTTAGGTGAGGATGTGATACGTTATAGACGTATATAATGTTCCCACCGAGAAGAAGGGGCCGATACGCCAGGAATGTTGTAAAATGCTACATCCGAGATGTTAGCCTGCCTTACGTTAGGATATATATCGCTGTAGACGTATATAATATCCCAACCGAGATGTACGGGACGACAGGAACGGGATTCTGTAAAACATTACCAGCGAGGGGCTAGATGGGTTAGGTTAGGATGTGATACGTTATAGACGTATATAATGTTCCCACCGAGAAGGAGGGGTCGATACGGCAGGAATGATGTACAATGCTACATCCGAGATGTTAGCCTGCCTTACGTTAGGATATATATCGCTGTAGACGTATATAATATCCCAACCGAGATGTACGGGACGACAGGAACGGGATTCTGTAAAACATTACCAGCGAGGGGCTAGATGGGTTAGGTTAGGATGTGATACGTTATAGACGTATATAATGTTCCCACCGAGAAGAAGGGGCCGATACGCCAGGAATGTTGTAAAATACTACATCAGAGATGATGGCCTGCCTTACGTTAGGATATATATCGCAGTAGACGTATATAATATCCCAACCAAGATGTACGGGACGGCAGGAACGGGATTCTGTAAAAGATTACCAGCGAGGGGCTAGATGTGTTAGGTTAGGTTATATTACGTTATAGACCTATATAATGTTCCCACCGAGAAGTAGGGGCCGACACGCCAGGAATGTTGTGAAATACTACATCCGAGATGATAGCCTGCCTTAGGTTAGGATATATAACGCTATAGACTTACATAATATCTCAACCGAGATGTGCGGGACGAATCGGACGGGATTCTGTAAAACATTACCAGCGAGGGGCCAGATGGGTTAGGTTAGGTTATGTTACGTTATAGACGAATATAATGTTCCCACCGAGAAGTAGAGGCCGATACGCCAGGAATGTTGTAAAATACTACATCCGAGATGTTAGCCTGCCTTACGTTAGGATATATATCGCAGTAGACGTATATAATATCCCAACCGAGATGTACGGGACGGCAGGAACGGGATTCTGTAAAAGATTACCAGCGAGGGGCTAGATGTGTTAGGTTAGGTTATATTACGTTATAGACCTATATAATGTTCCCACCGAGAAGTAGGGGTCGTTACGCCAGGAATCTTGTGAAATACTACATTCGAGATGATAGCTTGCCTTAGGTTAGGATATATAACGCTATAGACTTATATAATATCTCAACCGAGATGTACGGGACGAAACGAACGGGATTCTGTAAAACATTACCAGCGAGGGGGCAGATGGGTTAGGTTAGGTTATGTTACGTTATAGACGAATATAATGTTCCCACCGAGAAGTAGAGGCCGATACGCCAGGAATGTTGTAAAATACTACATCCGAGATGTTAGCCTGCCTTACGTTAGGATATACATCGCAGTAGACGTATATAATATCCCAACCGAGATGTACGGGACGGCAGGAACGGGATTCTGTAAAAGATTACCAGCGAGGGGCTAGATGTGTTAGGTTAGGTTATATTACGTTATAGACCTATATAATGTTCCCACCGAGAAGAAGGGGCCGATACGCCAGGAATGTTGTGAAATACTACATTCGAGATGATAGCTTGCCTTAGGTTAGGATATATAACGCTATAGACGTATATAATATTCCAACCGAGATGTACGGTACGTCACGATCGGGATTCTGTAAAACATTAACAGCGAGGGCCTAGATGTGTTAGGTTAGGTTATATTACGTTATAGACGAATATAATGTTCCCACCGAGAAGTAGAGGCCGATACGCCAGGAATGTTGTAAAATACTACATCCGAGATGTTAGCCTGCCTTACGTTAGGATATATATCGCAGTAGACGTATATAATATCCCAACCAAGATGTACGGGACGGCAGGAACGGGATTCTGTAAAAGATTACCAGCGAGGGGCTAGATGTGTTAGGTTAGGTTATATTACGTTATAGACCTATATAATGTTCCCACCGAGAAGTAGGGGCCGACACGCCAGGAATGTTGTGAAATACTACATCCGAGATGATAGCCTGCCTTAGGTTAGGATATATAACGCTATAGACTTACATAATATCTCAACCGAGATGTACGGGACGAATCGAACGGGATTCTGTAAAACATTACCAGCGAGGGGCCAGATGGGTTAGGTTAGGTTATGTTACGTTATAGACGAATATAATGTTCCCACCGAGAAGTAGAGGCCGATACGCCAGGAATGTTGTAAAATACTACATCAGAGATGATGGCCTGCCTTAGGTTAGGATATATAACGCTATAGACGTATATAATATTCCAACCGAGATGTACGGTAGGTCACGAACGGGATTCTGTAAAACATTCCCAGCGAGGGGCTAGATGTGTTAGCTTAGGGTATATTACGTTATAGACGAATATAATGTTGCCACCGAGAAGTAGGGGCCGATACGCCAGGAATGTTGTAAAATACTACATCCGATATGTTAGCCTGCCTTACGTTAGGATATATATCGCTGTAGACGTATATAATATCCCCACCGAGATGTACGGGACGGCAGGAACGGGATTCCGTAAAACATTACCAGCGAGGGGCTAGATGTGTTAGGTTAGGTTATATTACGTTATAGACCTATATAATGTTCCCACCGAGAAGAAGGGGCCGATACGCCAGGAATGTTGTGAAATACTACATTCGAGATGATAGCTTGCCTTAGGTTAGGATATATAACGCTATAGACGTATATAATATTCCAACCGAGATGTACGGGACGTCACGATCGGGATTCTGTAAAACATTAACAGCGAGGGCCTAGATGTGTTAGGTTAGGTTATATTACGTTATAGACGAATATAATGTTCCCACCGAGAAGTAGAGGACGATACGCCAGGAATGTTGTAAAATACTACATCCGAGATGATAGCTTGCCTTAGGTTAGGATATATAACGCTATAGAATTATATAATATCTCAACCGAGATGTACGGGACGAAACGAACTTGATTCTGTAAAACATTACCAGCGAGGGGCTAGATGTGTTAGGTTAGGTTATATTAAGTTATATACCTATATAATGTTCCCACCGAGAAGTAGGGGCCGATACGCCAGGAATGTTGTGAAATGCTACATCCGAGATGATAGCATGCCTTACGTTAGGATATATATCGCTGTAGACGTATATAATATCCCAACCGAGATGTACGGGACGACAGGAACGGGATTCTTTAAAACATTACCAGCGAGGGGCTAGATGGGTTAGGTGAGGATGTGATACGTTAGAGACGTATATAATGTTCCCACCGAGAAGAAGGGGCCGATACGCCAGGAATGTTGTAAAATACTACATCCGAGATGATAGCTTGCCTTAGGTTAGGATATATAACGCTATAGACTTATATAATATCTCAACCGAGATGTACGGGACGAAACGAACGGGATTCTGTAAAACATTACCAGCGAGGGGGCAGATGGGTTAGGTTAGGTTATGTTACGTTATAGACGAATATAATGTTCCCACCGAGAAGTAGAGGCCGATACGCCAGGAATGTTGTAAAATACTACATCCGAGAAGTTAGCCTGCCTTACGTTAGGATATACATCGCAGTAGACGTATATAATATCCCAACCGAGATGTACGGGACGGCAGGAACGGGATTCTGTAAAAGATTACCAGCGAGGGGCTAGATGTGTTAGGTTAGGTTATATTACGTTATAGACCTATATAATGTTCCCACCGAGAAGTAGGGGCCGTTACGCCAGGAATCTTGTGAAATACTACATTCGAGATGATAGCTTGCCTTAGGTTAGGATATATAACGCTATAGACGTATATAATATTCCAACCGAGATGTACGGTACGTCACGATCGGGATTCTGTAAAACATTAACAGCGAGGGCCTAGATGTGTTAGGTTAGGTTATATTACGTTATAGACGAATATAATGTTCCCACCGAGAAGTAGAGGCCGATACGCCAGGAATGTTGTAAAATACTACATCCGAGATGTTAGCCTGCCTTACGTTAGGATATATATCGCTGTAGACGTATATAATATCCCCACCGAGATGTACGGGACGGCAGGAACGGGATTCCGTAAAACATTACCAGCGAGGGGCTAGATGTGTTAGGTTAGGTTATATTACGTTATAGACCTATATAATGTTCCCACCGAGAAGAAGGGGCCGATACGCCAGGAATGTTGTGAAATACTACATTCGAGATGATAGCTTGCCTTAGGTTAGGATATATAACGCTATAGACGTATATAATATTCCAACCGAGATGTACGGTACGTCACGAACGGGATTCTGTAAAACATTACCAGCGAGGGGCTAGATGTGTTAGGTTAGGTTATATTACGTTATAGACCTATATAATGTTCCCACCGAGAAGAAGGGGCCGATACGCCAGGAATGTTGTGAAATACTACATTCGAGATGATAGCTTGCCTTAGGTTAGGATATATAACGCTATAGACGTATATAATATTCCAACCGAGATGTACGGGACGTCACGATCGGGATTCTGTAAAACATTAACAGCGAGGGCCTAGATGTGTTAGGTTAGGTTATATTACGTTATAGACGAATATAATGTTCCCACCGAGAAGTAGAGGACGATACGCCAGGAATGTTGTAAAATACTACATCCGAGATGATAGCTTGCCTTAGGTTAGGATATATAACGCTATAGAATTATATAATATCTCAACCGAGATGTACGGGACGAAACGAACTTGATTCTGTAAAACATTACCAGCGAGGGGCTAGATGTGTTAGGTTAGGTTATATTAAGTTATATACCTATATAATGTTCCCACCGAGAAGTAGGGGCCGATACGCCAGGAATGTTGTGAAATGCTACATCCGAGATGATAGCATGCCTTACGTTAGGATATATATCGCTGTAGACGTATATAATATCCCAACCGAGATGTACGGGACGACAGGAACGGGATTCTTTAAAACATTAACAGCGAGGGGCTAGATAGGTTAGGTTAGGATGTTATACGTTATAGACGTATATAATGTTCCCACCGAGAAGTAGGGGCCGACCCACCAGGAATGTTGGAAAATACTGCATCCGAGATGATAGCCTGTCTTAGGTTAGGATATATAACGCTATAGACGTATATAATGTCCCAACCGAGACGTACGGGACGACACGAACGGGATTCTGTAGAACATTACCAGCGAGGGGCTAGATGTGTTAGGTTCGGTTATATTATGTTATAGACCTATATAATGTTCCCACCGAGAAGTAGGGGCCGACACGCCAGGAATGTTGTGAAATACTACATCAGAGATGATAGCTTGCCTTAGGTTAGGATATATAACGCTATAGAATTATATAATATCTCAACCGAGATGTACGGGACGAAACGAACGGGATTCTGTAAAACATTACCAGCGAGGGGGCAGATGGGTTAGGTTAGGTTATGTTACGTTATAGACGAATATAATGTTCCCACCGAGAAGTAGAGGCCGATACGCCAGGAATGTTGTAAAATACTACATCCGAGATGTTAGCCTGCCTTACGTTAGGATATATATCGCAGTAGACGTATATAATATCCCAACCGAGATGTACGGGACGGCAGGAACGGGATTCTGTAAAAGATTACCAGCGAGGGGCTAGATGTGTTAGGTTAGGTTATATTACGTTATAGACCTATATAATGTTCCCACCGAGAAGTAGGGGCCGTTACGCCAGGAATCTTGTGAAATACTACATTCGAGATGATAGCTTGCCTTAGGTTAGGATATATAACGCTATAGACGTATATAATATTCCAACCGAGATGTACGGTACGTCACGAACGGGATTCTGTAAAACATTACCAGCGAGGGGCTAGATGTGTTAGGTTAGGTTATATTAAGTTATATACCTATATAATGTTCCCACCGAGAAGTAGGGGCCGATACGCCAGGAATGTTGTGAAATACTACATCCGAGATGATAGCCTGCCTTACGTTAGGATATATATCGCTATAGACGTATATAATGTCCCAACCGAGACGTACGGGACGACACGAACGGGATTCTATAGAACATTACCAGCGAGGGGCTAGATGTGTTAGGTTCGGTTATAATATGTTATAGACCTATATAATGTTCCCACCGAGAAGTAGGGGCCGATACGCCAGGAATGTTGTGAAATACTACATCCGAGATGATAGCCTGCCTTAGGTTAGGATATATATCGCTGTAGACGTATATAATATCCCAACCGAGATGTCCGGGACGACAGGAACGGGATTCTGTAAAACATTACCTGCGAGGGGCTAGATGGGTTAGGTGAGGATGTGATACGTTATAGACGTATATAATGTTCCCACCGAGAAGAAGGGGCCGATACGCCAGGAATGTTGTAAAATGCTACATCCGAGATGTTAGCCTGCCTTACGTTAGGATATATATCGCTGTAGACGTATATAATATCCCAACCGAGATGTACGGGACGACAGGAACGGGATTCTGTAAAACATTACCAGCGAGGGGCTAGATGGGTTAGGTTAGGATGTGATACGTTATAGACGTATATAATGTTCCCACCGAGAAGGAGGGGTCGATACGGCAGGAATGATGTACAATGCTACATCCGAGATGTTAGCCTGCCTTACGTTAGGATATATATCGCTGTAGACGTATATAATATCCCAACCGAGATGTACGGGACGACAGGAACGGGATTCTGTAAAACATTACCAGCGAGGGGCTAGATGGGTTAGGTTAGGATGTGATACGTTATAGACGTATATAATGTTCCCACCGAGAAGAAGGGGCCGATACGCCAGGAATGTTGTAAAATACTACATCAGAGATGATGGCCTGCCTTAGGTTAGGATATATAACGCTATAGACGTATATAATATTCCAACCGAGATGTACGGTACGTCACGAACGGGATTCTGTAAAACATTACCAGCGAGGGGCTAGATGTGTTAGGTTAGGGTATATTACGTTATAGACGAATATAATGTTCCCACCGAGAAGTAGGGGCCGATACGCCAGGAATGTTGTAAAATACTACATCCGAGATGTTAGCCTGCCTTACGTTAGGATATATATCGCTGTAGACGTATATAACATCCCAACCGAGATGTACGGGACGGCAGGAACGGGATTCCGTAAAACATTACCAGCGAGGGGCTAGATGTGTTAGGTTAGGTCATATTACGTTATAGACCTATATAATGTTCCCACCGAGAAGAAGGGGCCGATACGCCAGGAATGTTGTAAAATACTACATCCGAGATGTTAGCCTGCCTTACGTTAGGATATATATCGCTGTAGACGTATGTAATATCCCAACCGAGATGTACGGGACGGCAGGAACGGGATTCTGTAAAACATTACCAGCGAGGGGCTAGGTGGGTTAGGTTAGGTTGTGATACGTTATAGACGTATACAATGTTCCCACCGAGAAGTAGGGGCCGATACGCCAGGAATGTTGTAAAATACTACATCCGAGATGATAGCTTGCCTTAGGTTAGGATATATAATGCTATAGACTTATAAAACATCTCAACCGAGATGTACGGGAGGTAACGAACGGGATTCTGTAAAACATTACCAGCGAGGGGCTAGATGGGTTAGGTTAGGTTGCGATACGTTATAGAGGTATATAATGTTCCCACCGAGAAGTAGGGGCCGACCCACCAGGAATGTTGGAAAATACTGCATCCGAGATGATAGCATGCCTTAGGTTAGGATATATAACGCTATAGACGTATATAATGTCCCAACCGAGACGTACGGGACGACACGAACGGGTTTCTGTAGAACATTACCAGCGAGGGGCTAGATGTGTTAGGTTAGGTTATATTATGTTATAGACCTATATAATGTTCCCACCGAGAAGTAGGGGCCGATACGCCAGGAATGTTGTGAAATACTACATACGAGATGATAGCCTGCCTTAGGTTAGGATATATAATGCTATAGACTTATAAAATATCTCAACCGAGATGTACGGGACGAAACGAACGGGATTCTGTAAAACATTACCAGCGAGGGGCTAGATGGGTTAGGTTAGGTTGTGATACGTTATAGACGTATATAATGTTCCCACCGAGAAGTAGGGGCCGATACGCCAGGAATGTTGTAAAATACTACATCCGAGATGTTAGCTTGCCTTAGGTTAGGATATATAACGCTATAGAATTATATAATATCTCAACCGAGATGTACGGGACGAAACGAACGGGATTCTGTAAAACATTACCAGCGAGGGGCTAGATGTGTTAGGTTAGGTTATATTAAGTTATATAACTATATAATGTTCCCACCGAGAAGTAGGGGCCGATACGCCAGGAATCTTGTGAAATACTACATTCGAGATGATAGCTTGCCTTAGGTTAGGATATATAACGCTATAGACGTATATAATATTCCAACCGAGATGTACGGTACGTCACGATCGGGATTCTGTAAAACATTAACAGCGAGGGCCTAGATGTGTTAGGTTAGGTTATATTACGTTATAGGCGAATATAATGTTCCCACCGAGAAGTAGAGGCCGATACGCCAGGAATGTTGTAAAATACTACATCCGAGATGTTAGCCTGCCTTACGTTAGGATATATATCGCAGTAGACGTATATAATATCCCAACCAAGATGTACGGGACGGCAGGAACGGGATTCCGTAAAACATTACCAGCGAGGGGCTAGATGTGTTAGGTTAGGTTATATTACGTTATAGACCTATATAATGTTCCCACCGAGAAGAAGGGGCCGATACGCCAGGAATGTTGTGAAATACTACATTCGAGATGATAGCTTGCCTTAGGTTAGGATATATAACGCTATAGACGTATATAATATTCCAACCGAGATGTACGGGACGTCACGATCGGGATTCTGTAAAACATTAACAGCGAGGGCCTAGATGTGTTAGGTTAGGTTATATTACGTTATAGACGAATATAATGTTCCCACCGAGAAGTAGAGGACGATACGCCAGGAATGTTGTAAAATACTACATCCGAGATGATAGCTTGCCTTAGGTTAGGATATATAACGCTATAGAATTATATAATATCTCAACCGAGATGTACGGGACGAAACGAACTTGATTCTGTAAAACATTACCAGCGAGGGGCTAGATGTGTTAGGTTAGGTTATATTAAGTTATATACCTATATAATGTTCCCACCGAGAAGTAGGGGCCGATACGCCAGGAATGTTGTGAAATGCTACATCCGAGATGATAGCATGCCTTACGTTAGGATATATATCGCTGTACACGTATATAATATCCCAACCGAGATGTACGGGACGACAGGAACGGGATTCTTTAAAACATTACCAGCGAGGGGCTAGATGGGTTAGGTTAGGATGTTATACGTTATAGACGTATATAATGTTCCCACCGAGAAGTAGGGGCCGACCCACCAGGAATGTTGGAAAATACTGCATCCGAGATGATAGCCTGTCTTAGGTTAGGATATATAACGCTATAGACGTATATAATGTCCCAACCGAGACGTACGGGACGACACGAACGGGATTCTGTAGAACATTACCAGCGAGGGGCTAGATGTGTTAGGTTCGGTTATATTATGTTATAGACCTATATAATGTTCCCACCGAGAAGTAGGGGCCGACACGCCAGGAATGTTGTGAAATACTACATCCGAGATGATAGCCTGCCTTAGGTTAGGATATATAACGCTATAGACTTACATAATATCTCAACCGAGATGTACGGGACGAAACGAACGGGATTCAGTAAAACATTACCAGCGAGCGGCCAGATGGGTTAGGTTAGGTTATGTTATGTTATAGACCTATATAATGTACCCACCGAGAAGTAGAGGCCGATACACCTGGAATGTTGTGAAATACTACATCCGAGATGATAGCCTGCCTTAGGTTAGGATATATAACGCTATAGACTTACATAATATCTCAACCGAGATGTACGGGACGAAACGAACGGGATTCAGTAAAACATTACCAGCGAGCGGCCAGATGGGTTAGGTTAGGTTATGTTATGTTATAGACCTATATAATGTTCCCACCGAGAAGTAGAGGCCGATACACCTGGAATGTTGTGAAATACTACATCCGAGATGATAGCCTGCCTTAGGTTAGGATATATAACGCTATAGACTTACATAATATCTCAACCGAGATGTACGGGACGAAACGAACGGGATTCAGTAAAACATTACCAGCGAGCGGCCAGATGGGTTAGGTTAGGTTATGTTATGTTATAGACCTATATAATGTTCCACCGAGAAGTAGAGGCTGATACACCTGGAATGTTGTGAAATACTACATCAGAGATGATGGCCTGCCTTAGGTTAGGATATATAACGCTATAGACGTATATAATATTCCAACCGAGATGTACGGTACGTCACGAACGGGATTCTGTAAAACATTACCAGCAAGGGGCTAGATGTGTTAGGTTAGGGTATATTACGTTATAGACGAATATAATGTTCCCACCGAGAAGTAGGGGCCGATACGCCAGGAATGTTGTAAAATACTACATCCGAGATGTTAGCCTGCCTTACGTTAGGATATATATCGCTGTAGACGTATATAACATCCCAACCGAGATGTACGGGACGGCAGGAACGGGATTCCGTAAAACATTACCAGCAAGGGGCTAGATGTGTTAGGTTAGGTCATATTACGTTATAGACCTATATAATGTTCCCACCGAGAAGAAGGGGCCGATACGCCAGGAATGTTGTAAAATACTACATCCGAGATGTTAGCCTGCCTTACGTTAGGATATATATCGCTGTAGACGTATGTAATATCCCAACCGAGATGTACGGGACGGCAGGAACGGGATTCTGTAAAACATTACCAGCGAAGGGCTAAATGGGTTAGGTTAGGTTGTGATACGTTATAGACGTATATAATGTTCCCACCGAGAAGTAGGGGCCGACCCACCAGGAATGTTGGAAAATACTGCATCCGAGATGATAGCATGCCTTAGGTTAGGATATATAACGCTATAGACGTATATAATGTCCCAACCGAGACGTACGGGACGACACGAACGGGTTTCTGTAGAACATTACCAGCGAGGGGCTAGATGTGTTAGGTTAGGTTATATTATGTTATAGACCTATATAATGCTCCCACCGAGAAGTAGGGGCCGATACGCCAGGAATGTTGTGAAATACTACATCCGAGATGATAGCCTGCCTTAGGTTAGGATATATAATGCTATAGACTTATAAAGTATCTCAACCGAGATGTACGGGACGAAACGAACGGGATTCTGTAAAACATTACCAGCGAGGGGCTAGATGGGTTAGGTTAGGTTGTGATACGTTATAGACGTATATAATGTTCCCACCGAGAAGTAGGGGCCGATACGCCAGGAATGTTGTAAAATACTACATCCGAGATGATAGCTTGCCTTAGGTTAGGATATATAACGCTGTAGAATTATATAATATCTCAGCCGAGATGTACGGGACGAAACGAACGGGATTCTGTAAAACATTACCAGCGAGGGGCTAGATGTGTTAGGTTAGGTTATATTAAGTTATATAACTATATAATGTTCCCACCGAGAAGTAGGGGCCGATACGCCAGGAATGTTGTGAAATACTACATCCGAGATGATAGCCTGCCTTACGTTAGGATATATATCGCTGTAGACGTATATAATATCCCAACCGAGATGTCCGGGACGACAGGAACGGGATTCTGTAAAACATTACCTGCGAGGGGCTAGATGGGTTAGGTGAGGATGTGATACGTTATAGACGTATATAATGTTCCCACCGAGAAGAAGGGGCCGATACGCCAGGAATGTTGTAAAATGCTACATCCGAGATGTTAGCCTGCCTTACGTTAGGATATATATCGCTGTAGACGTATATAATATCCCAACAGAGATGTACGGGACGACAGGAACGGGATTCTGTAAAACATTACCAGCGAGGGGCTAGATGGGTTAGGTTAGGATGTGATACGTTATAGACGTATATAATGTTCCCACCGAGAAGAAGGGGCCGATACGCCAGGAATGTTGTAAAATACTACATCCGAGATGATAGCTTGCCTTAGGTTAGGATATATAACGCTATAGACTTACATAATATCTCAACCGAGATGTACGGGACGAAACGAACGGGATTCAGTAAAACATTACCAGCGAGGGGCCAGATGGGTTAGGTTAGGTTATGTTATGTTATAGACCTATATAATGTTCCCACCGAGAAGTAGAGGCCGATACACCAGGAATGTTGTGAAATACTACATCCGAGATGTTAGCCTGCCTTACGTTAGGATATATATCGCTGTAGACGTATGTAATATCCCAACCGAGATGTACGGGACGGCAGGAACGGGATTCTGTAAAACATTACCAGCGAGGGGCTAGATGGGTTAGGTTAGGTTGTGATACGTTATAGACGTATACAATGTTCCCACCGAGAAGTAGGGGCCGATACGCCAGGAATGTTGTAAAATACTACATCCGAGATGATAGCTTGCCTTAGGTTAGGATATATATCGCTGTAGACGTATATAATATCCCAACCGAGATGTACGGGACGACAGGAACGGGATTCTGTAAAACATTACCAGCGAGGGGCTAGATGGGTTAGGTGAGGATGTGATACGTTAGAGACGTATATAATGTTCCCACCGAGAAGAAGGGGCCGATACGCCAGGAATGTTGTAAAATACTACATCAGAGATGATGGCCTGCCTTAGGTTAGGATATATAACGCTATAGACGTATATAATATTCCAACCGAGATGTACGGTACGTCACGAACGGGATTCTGTAAAACATTACCAGCGAGGGGCTAGATGTGTTAGGTTAGGGTATATTACGTTATAGACGAATATAATGTTCCCACCGAGAAGTAGGGGCCGATACGCCAGGAATGTTGTAAAATACTACATCCGAGATGTTAGCCTGCCTTACGTTAGGATATATATCGCTGTAGACGTATATAATATCCCCACCGAGATGTACGGGACGGCAGGAACGGGATTCCGTAAAACATTACCAGCGAGGGGCTAGATGTGTTAGGTTAGGTTATATTACGTTATAGACCTATATAATGTTCCCACCGAGAAGAAGGGGCCGATACGCCAGGAATGTTGTGAAATACTACATTCGAGATGATAGCTTGCCTTAGGTTAGGATATATAACGCTATAGACGTATATAATATTCCAACCGAGATGTGCGGGACGTCACGATCGGGATTCTGTAAAACATTAACAGCGAGGGCCTAGATGTGTTAGGTTAGGTTATATTACGTTATAGACGAATATAATGTTCCCACCGAGAAGTAGAGGCCGATACGCCAGGAATGTTGTAAAATACTACATCCGAGATGTTAGCCTGCCTTACGTTAATATATATATCGCAGTAGACGTATATAATATCCCAACCAAGATGTACGGGACGGCAGGAACGGGATTCTGCAAAAGATTACCAGCGAGGGGCTAGATGTGTTAGGTTAGGTTATATTACGTTATAGACCTATATAATGTTCCCACCGAGAAGTAGGGGCCGATACGCCAGGAATCTTGTGAAATAGTACATTCGAGATGATAGCTTGCCTTAGGTTAGGATATATAACGCTATAGACGTATATAATATTCCAACCGAGATGTACGGGACGTCACGAACGGGATTCTGTAAAACATTAACAGCGAGGGCCTAGATGTGTTAGGTTAGGTTATATTACGTTATAGACGAATATAATGTTCCCACCGAGAAGTAGAGGACGATACGCCAGGAATGTTGTAAAATACTACATCCGAGATGTTAGCTTGCCTTACGTTAGGATATATATATCGCTGTAGACGTATATAATATCCCAACCGAGATGTACGGGACGGCAGGAACGGGATTCTGTAAAACATTACCAGCGAGGGGCTAGATGGGTTAGGTTAGATTGTGATACGTTATAGACGTATATAATGTTCCCACCGAGAAGTAGGGGCCGTCCCACCAGGAATGTTGGAAAATACTGCATCCGAGATGATAGCCTGTCTTAGGTTAGGATATATAACGCTATAGACGTATATAATGTCCCAACCGAGACGTACGGGACGACACGAAGGGGATTCTGTAGAACATTACCAGCGAGGGGCTAGATGTGTTAGGTTTGGTTATATTATGTTATAGACCTATATAATGTTCCCACCGAGAAGTAGGGGCCGACACGCCAGGAATGTTGTGAAATACTACATCCGAGATGATAGCCTGCCTTAGGTTAGGATATATAACGCTATAGACTTACATAATATCTCAACCGAGATGTACGGGACGAATCGAACGGGATTCTGTAAAACATTACCAGCGAGGGGCCAGATGGGTTAGGTTAGGTTATGTTACGTTATAGACGAATATAATGTTCCCACCGAGAAGTAGAGGCCGATACGCCAGGAATGTTGTAAAATACTACATCCGAGATGTTAGCCTGCCTTACGTTAGGATATATATCGCTGTAGACGTATATAATATCCCAACCGAGATGTACAGGACGACAGGAACGGGATTCTGTAAAACATTACCAGCGAGGGGCTAGACGGGTTAGGTTAGGATGTTATACGTTATAGACGTATATAATGTTCCCACCGAGAAGAAGGGGCCGATACGCCAGGAATGTTGTAAAATACTACATCAGAGATGATAGCTTGCCTTAGGTTAGGATATATAACGCTATAGAATTATATAATATCTCAACCGAGATGTACGGGACGAAACGAACGGGATTCTGTAAAACATTACCAGCGAGGGGCTAGATGGGTTAGGTGAGGATGTGATACGTTAGAGACGTATATAATGTTCCCACCGAGAAGAAGGGGCCGATACGCCAGGAATGTTGTAAAATACTACATCCGAGATGATAGCTTGCCTTAGGTTAGGATATATAACGCTATAGACTTATATAATATCTCAACCGAGATGTACGGGACGAAACGAACGGGATTCTGTAAAACATTACCAGCGAGGGGGCAGATGGGTTAGGTTAGGTTATGTTACGTTATAGACTAATATAATGTTCCCACCGAGAAGTAGAGGCCGATACGCCAGGAATGTTGTAAAATACTACATCCGAGATGTTAGCCTGCCTTACGTTAGGATATATATCGCAGTAGACGTATATAATATCCCAACCGAGATGTACGGGACGGCAGGAACGGGATTCTGTAAAAGATTACCAGCGAGGGGCTAGATGTGTTAGGTTAGGTTATATTACGTTATAGACCTATATAATGTTCCCACCGAGAAGTAGGGGCCGTTACGCCAGGAATCTTGTGAAATACTACATTCGAGATGATAGCTTGCCTTAGGTTAGGATATATAACGCTATAGACGTATATAATATTCCAACCGAGATGTACGGTACGTCACGAACGGGATTCTGTAAAACATTACCAGCGAGGGGCTAGATGTGTTAGGTTAGGTTATATTAAGTTATATACCTATATAATGTTCCCACCGAGAAGTAGGGGCCGATACGCCAGGAATGTTGTGAAATACTACATCCGAGATGATAGCCTGCCTTACGTTAGGATATATATCGCTATAGACGTATATAATGTCCCAACCGAGACGTACGGGACGACACGAACGGGATTCTGTAGAACATTACCAGCGAGGCGCTAGATGTGTTAGGTTCGGTTATATTATGTTATAGACCTATATAATGTTCCCACCGAGAAGTAGGGGCCGATACGCCAGGAATGTTGTGAAATACTACATCCGAGATGATAGCCTGCCTTAGGTTAGGATATATAACGCTATAGACTTACATAATATCTCAACCGAGATGTACGGGACGAAAAGAACGGGATTCTGTAAAACATTACCAGCGAGGGGCTAGATGTGTTAGGTTAGGTTATATTAAGTTATATCCCTATATAATGTTCCCACCGAGAAGTACGGGCCGATACGCCAGGAATGTTGTGAAATACCACATCCGAGATGATAGCCTGCCTTACGTTGGGATATATATCGCTGTAGACGTATATAATATCCCAACCGAGATGTCCGGGACGACAGGAACGGGATTCTGTAAAACATTACCTGCGAGGGGCTAGATGGGTTAGGTTAGGATGTGATACGTTATAGACGTATATAATGTTCCCACCGAGAAGAAGGGGCCGATACGCCAGGAATGTTGTAAAATACTACATCCGAGATGTTAGCCTGCCTTACGTTAGGATATATATCGCTGTAGACGTATGTAATATCCCAACCGAGATGTACGGGACGGCAGGAACGGGATTCTGTAAAACATTACCAGCGAGGGGCTAGATGGGTTAGGTTAGGTTGTGATACGTTATAGACGTATACAATGTTCCCACCGAGAAGTAGAGGCCGATACGCCAGGAATGTTGTAAAATACTACATCCGAGATGATAGCTTGCCTTAGGTTAGGATATATAATGCTATAGACTTATAAAACATCTCAACCGAGATGTACGGGAGGAAACGAACGGGATTCTGTAAAACATTACCAGCGAGGGGCTAGATGGGTTAGGTGAGGATGTGATACGTTAGAGACGTATATAATGTTCCCACCGAGAAGTAGGGGCCGACCCACCAGGAATGTTGGAAAATACTGCATCCGAGATGATAGCATGCCTTAGGTTAGGATATATAACGCTATAGACGTATATAATGTCCCAACCGAGACGTACGGGACGACACGAACGGGTTTCTGTAGAACATTACCAGCGAGGGGCTAGATGTGTTAGGTTAGGTTATATTATGTTATAGACCTATATAATGTTCCCACCGAGAAGTAGGGGCCGATACGCCAGGAATGTTGTGAAATACTACATCCGAGATGATAGCCTGCCTTACGTTAGGATATATATCGCAGTAGACGTATATAATATCCCAACCGAGATGTACGGGACGGCAGGAACGGGATTCTGTAAAAGATTACCAGCGAGGGGCTAGATGTGTTAGGTTAGGTTATATTACGTTATAGACCTATATAATGTTCCCACCGAGAAGTAGGGGCCGTTACGCCAGGAATCTTGTGAAATACTACATTCGAGATGATAGCTTGCCTTAGGTTAGGATATATAACGCTATAGACGTATATAATATTCCAACCGAGATGTACGGTACGTCACGAACGGGATTCTGTAAAACATTACCAGCGAGGGGCTAGATGTGTTAGGTTAGGTTATATTAAGTTATATACCTATATAATGTTCCCACCGAGAAGTAGGGGCCGATACGCCAGGAATGTTGTGAAATACTACATCCGAGATGATAGCCTGCCTTACGTTAGGATATATATCGCTATAGACGTATATAATGTCCCAACCGAGACGTACGGGACGACACGAACGGGATTCTGTAGAACATTACCAGCGAGGCGCTAGATGTGTTAGGTTCGGTTATATTATGTTATAGACCTATATAATGTTCCCACCGAGAAGTAGGGGCCGATACGCCAGGAATGTTGTGAAATACTACATCCGAGATGATAGCCTGCCTTAGGTTAGGATATATAACGCTATAGACTTACATAATATCTCAACCGAGATGTACGGGACGAAAAGAACGGGATTCTGTAAAACATTACCAGCGAGGGGCTAGATGTGTTAGGTTAGGTTATATTAAGTTATATCCCTATATAATGTTCCCACCGAGAAGTACGGGCCGATACGCCAGGAATGTTGTGAAATACCACATCCGAGATGATAGCCTGCCTTACGTTGGGATATATATCGCTGTAGACGTATATAATATCCCAACCGAGATGTCCGGGACGACAGGAACGGGATTCTGTAAAACATTACCTGCGAGGGGCTAGATGGGTTAGGTTAGGATGTGATACGTTATAGACGTATATAATGTTCCCACCGAGAAGAAGGGGCCGATACGCCAGGAATGTTGTAAAATACTACATCCGAGATGTTAGCCTGCCTTACGTTAGGATATATATCGCTGTAGACGTATGTAATATCCCAACCGAGATGTACGGGACGGCAGGAACGGGATTCTGTAAAACATTACCAGCGAGGGGCTAGATGGGTTAGGTTAGGTTGTGATACGTTATAGACGTATACAATGTTCCCACCGAGAAGTAGAGGCCGATACGCCAGGTATGTTGTAAAATACTACATCCGAGATGATAGCTTGCCTTAGGTTAGGATATATAATGCTATAGACTTATAAAACATCTCAACCGAGATGTACGGGAGGAAACGAACGGGATTCTGTAAAACATTACCAGCGAGGGGCTAGATGGGTTAGGTGAGGATGTGATACGTTAGAGACGTATATAATGTTCCCACCGAGAAGTAGGGGCCGACCCACCAGGAATGTTGGAAAATACTGCATCCGAGATGATAGCATGCCTTAGGTTAGGATATATAACGCTATAGACGTATATAATGTCCCAACCGAGACGTACGGGACGACACGAACGGGTTTCTGTAGAACATTACCAGCGAGGGGCTAGATGTGTTAGGTTAGGTTATATTATGTTATAGACCTATATAATGTTCCCACCGAGAAGTAGGGGCCGATACGCCAGGAATGTTGTGAAATACTACATCCGAGATGATAGCCTGCCTTAGGTTAGGATATATAATGCTATAGACTTATAAAATATCTCAACCGAGATGTACGGGACGAAACGAACGGGATTCTGTAAAACATTACCAGCGAGGGGCTAGATGGGTTAGGTTAGGTTGTGATACGTTATAGACGTATATAATGTTCCCACCGAGAAGTAGGGGCCGATACGCCAGGAATGTTGTAAAATACTACATCCGAGATGATAGCTTGCCTTAGGTTAGGATATATAACGCTATAGAATTATATAATATCTCAACCGAGATGTACGGGACGAAACGAACGGGATTCTGTAAAACATTACCAGCGAGGGGCTAGATGTGTTAGGTTAGGTTATATTAAGTTATATAACTATATAATGTTCCCACCGAGAAGTAGGGGCCGATACGCCAGGAATGTTGTGAAATACTACATCCGAGATGATAGCCTGCCTTACGTTAGGATATATATCGCTGTAGACGTATATAATATCCCAACCGAGATGTCCGGGACGACAGGAACGGGATTCTGTAAAACATTACCTGCGAGGGGCTAGATGG
Organism: Xylocopa violacea; assembly: GCA_963969225.1. NCBI lineage: Eukaryota > Metazoa > Arthropoda > Insecta > Hymenoptera > Apidae > Xylocopa > Xylocopa violacea. The sequence continues at coordinate 1,755,446 of CAXAJV010000015.1, forward strand.
GTTAGGTGAGGATGTGATACGTTATAGACGTATATAATGTTCCCACCGAGAAGAAGGGGCCGATACGCCAGGAATGTTGTAAAATGCTACATCCGAGATGTTAGCCTGCCTTACGTTAGGATATATATCGCTGTAGACGTATATAATATCCCAACAGAGATGTACGGGACGACAGGAACGGGATTCTGTAAAACATTACCAGCGAGGGGCTAGATGGGTTAGGTGAGGATGTGATACGTTAGAGACGTATATAATGTTCCCACCAAGAAGAAGGGGCCGATACGCCAGGAATGTTGTAAAATACTACATCAGAGATGATGGCCTGCCTTAGGTTAGGATATATAACGCTATAGACGTATATAATATTCCAACCGAGATGTACGGTACGTCACGAACGGGATTCTGTAAAACATTACCAGCGAGGGGCTAGATGTGTTAGGTTAGGTTATATTACGTTATAGACCTGTATAATGTTCCCACCGAGAAGAAGGGGCCGATACGCCAGGAATGTTGTAAAATACTACATCCGAGATGTTAGCCTGCCTTACGTTAGGATATATATCGCTGTAGACGTATATAATATCCCAACCGAGATGTACGGGACGGCAGGAACGGGATTCTGTAAAACATTACCAGCGAGGGGCCAGATGGGTTAGGTTAGGTTATGTTATGTTATAGACCTATATAATGTTCCCACCGAGAAGTAGAGGCCGATACACCAGGAATGTTGTAAAATACTACATCCGAGATGTTAGCCTGCCTTACGTTAGGATATATATCGCTGTAGACGTATGTAATATCCCAACCGAGATGTACGGGACGGCAGGAACGGGATTCTGTAAAACATTACCAGCGAGGGGCTAGATGGGTTAGGTTAGGTTGTGATACGTTATAGACGTATACAATGTTCCCACCGAGAAGTAGGGGCCGATACGCCAGGAATGTTGTAAAATACTACATCCGAGATGATAGCTTGCCTTAGGTTAGGATATATATCGCTGTAGACGTATATAATATCCCAACCGAGATGTACGGGACGACAGGAACGGGATTCTGTAAAACATTACCAGCGAGGGGCTAGATGGGTTAGGTGAGGATGTGATACGTTAGAGACGTATATAATGTTCCCACCAAGAAGAAGGGGCCGATACGCCAGGAATGTTGTAAAATACTACATCAGAGATGATGGCCTGCCTTAGGTTAGGATATATAACGCTATAGACGTATATAATATTCCAACCGAGATGTACGGTACGTCACGAACGGGATTCTGTAAAACATTACCAGCGAGGGGCTAGATGTGTTAGGTTAGGGTATATTACGTTATAGACGAATATAATGTTCCCACCGAGAAGTAGGGGCCGATACGCCAGGAATGTTGTAAAATACTACATCCGAGATGTTAGCCTGCCTTACGTTAGGATATATATCGCTGTAGACGTATATAATATCCCAACCGAGATGTACGGGACGGCAGGAACGGGATTCTGTAAATCATTACCAGCGAGGGGCTAGATGGGTTAGGTGCGGATGTGATACGTTATAGACGTATATAATGTTCCCACCGAGAAGAAGGGGCCGATACGCCAGGAATGTTGTAAAATACTACATCCGAGATGATAGCTTGCCTTAGGTTAGGATATATAACGCTATAGACTTACATAATATCTCAACCGAGATGTACGGGACGAAACGAACGGGATTCAGTAAAACATTACCAGCGAGGGGCCAGATGGGTTAGGTTAGGTTATGTTATGTTATAGACCTATATAATGTTCCCACCGAGAAGTAGAGGCCGATACACCAGGAATGTTGTAAAATACTACATCCGAGATGTTAGCCTGCCTTACGTTAGGATATATATCGCTGTAGACGTATGTAATATCCCAACCGAGATGTACGGGACGGCAGGAACGGGATTCTGTAAAACATTACCAGCGAGGGGCTAGATGGGTTAGGTTAGGTTGTGATACGTTATAGACGTATACAATGTTCCCACCGAGAAGTAGGGGCCGATACGCCAGGAATGTTGTAAAATACTACATCCGAGATGATAGCTTGCCTTAGGTTAGGATATATATCGCTGTAGACGTATATAATATCCCAACCGAGATGTACGGGACGACAGGAACGGGATTCTGTAGAACATTACCAGCGAGGGGCTAGATGTGTTAGGTTCGGTTATATTATGTTATAGACCTATATAATGTTCCCACCGAGAAGTAGGGGCCGACACGCCAGGAATGTTGTGAAATACTACATCCGAGATGATAGCCTGCCTTACGTTGGGATATATATCGCTGTAGACGTATATAATATCCCAACCGAGATATCCTTAGGTTAGGATATATAACGCTATAGACGTATATAATATTCCAACCGAGATGTACGGTACGTCACGAACGGGATTCTGTAAAACATTACCAGCGAGGGGCTAGATGTGTTAGGTTAGGGTATATTACGTTATAGACGAATATAATGTTCCCACCGAGAAGTAGGGGCCGATACGCCAGGAATGTTGTAAAATACTACATCCGAGATGTTAGCCTGCCTTACGTTAGGATATATATCGCTGTAGACGTATATAATATCCCCACCGAGATGTACGGGACGGCAGGAACGGGATTCCGTAAAACATTACCAGCGCGGGGCTAGATGTGTTAGGTTAGGTTATATTACGTTATAGACCTATATAATGTTCCCACCGAGAAGTAGGGGCCGATACGCCAGGAATCTTGTGAAATAGTACATTCGAGATGATAGCTTGCCTTAGGTTAGGATATATAACGCTATAGACGTATATAATATTCCAACCGAGATGTACGGGACGTCACGAACGGGATTCTGTAAAACATTAACAGCGAGGGCCTAGATGTGTTAGGTTAGGTTATATTACGTTATAGACGAATATAATGTTCCCACCGAGAAGTAGAGGACGATACGCCAGGAATGTTGTAAAATACTACATCCGAGATGTTAGCCTGCCTTACGTTAGGATATATATATCGCTGTAGACGTATATAATATCCCAACCGAGATGTACGGGACGGCAGGAACGGGATTCTGTAAAACATTACCAGCGAGGGGCTAGATGGGTTAGGTTAGATTGTGATACGTTATAGACGTATATAATGTTCCCACCGAGAAGTAGGGGCCGTCCCACCAGGAATGTTGGAAAATACTGCATCCGAGATGATAGCCTGTCTTAGGTTAGGATATATAACGCTATAGACGTATATAATGTCCCAACCGAGACGTACGGGACGACACGAAGGGGATTCTGTAGAACATTACCAGCGAGGGGCTAGATGTGTTAGGTTCGGTTATATTATGTTATAGACCTATATAATGTTCCCACCGAGAAGTAGGGGCCGACACGCCAGGAATGTTGTGAAATACTACATCCGAGATGATAGCCTGCCTTACGTTGGGATATATATCGCTGTAGACGTATATAATATCCCAACCGAGATGTCCGGGACGACAGGAACGGGATTCTGTAAAACATTACCTGCGAGGGGCTAGATGGGTTAGGTGAGGATGTGATACGTTATAGACGTATATAATGTTCCCACCGAGAAGAAGGGCCCGATACGCCAGGAATGTTGTAAAATGCTACACCCGAAATGTTAGCCTGCCTTACGTTAGGATATATATCGCTGTAGACGTATATAATATCCCATCCGAGATGTACGGGACGACAGGAACGGGATTCTGTAAAACATTACCAGCGAGGGGCTAGATGGGTTAGGTTAGGATGTGATACGTTATAGACGTATATAATGTTCCCACCGAGAAGAAGGGGTCGATACGGCAGGAATGTTGTACAATGCTACATCCGAGATGTTAGCCTGCCTTACGTTAGGATATATATCGCTGTAGACGTATATAATATCCCAACCGAGATGTACGGGACGACAGGAACGGGATTCTGTAAAACATTACCAGCGAAGGGCTAGATGGGTTAGGTTAGGATGTGATACGTTATAGACGTATATAATGTTCCCACCGAGAAGAAGGGGCCGATACGCCAGGAATGTTGTAAAATACTACATCAGAGATGATGGCCTGCCTTAGGTTAGGATATATAACGCTATAGACGTATATAATATTCCAACCGAGATGTACGGTACGTCACGAACGGGATTCTGTAAAACATTACCAGCGAGGGGCTAGATGTGTTAGGTTAGGGTATATTACGTTATAGACGAATATAATGTTCCCACCGAGAAGTAGGGGCCGATACGCCAGGAATGTTGTAAAATACTACATCCGAGATGTTAGCCTGCCTTACGTTAGGATATATATCGCTGTAGACGTATATAACATCCCAACCGAGATGTACGGGACGGCAGAAACGGGATTCCGTAAAACATTACCAGCGAGGGGCTAGATGTGTTAGGTTAGGTCATATTACGTTATAGACCTATATAATGTTCCCACCGAGAAGAAGGGGCCGATACGCCAGGAATGTTGTAAAATACTACATCCGAGATGTTAGCCTGCCTTACGTTAGGATATATATCGCTGTAGACGTATGTAATATCCCAACCGAGATGTACGGGACGAAACGAACGGGATTCTGTAAAACATTACCAGCGAGGGGCTAGATGGGTTAGGTTAGGTTGTGATACGTTATAGACGTATATAATGTTCCCACCGAGAAGTAGGGGCCGATACGCCAGGAATGTTGTAAAATACTACATCCGAGATGATAGCTTGCCTTAGGTTAGGATATATAACGCTATAGAATTATATAATATCTCAACCGAGATGTACGGGACGAAACGAACGGGATTCTGTAAAACATTACCAGCGAGGGGCTAGATGTGTTAGGTTAGGTTATATTAAGTTATATAACTATATAATGTTCCCACCGAGAAGTAGGGGCCGATACGCCAGGAATGTTGTGAAATACTACATCCGAGATGATAGCCTGCCTTACGTTAGGATATATATCGCTGTAGACGTATATAATATCCCAACCGAGATGTCCGGGACGACAGGAACGGGATTCTGTAAAACATTACCTGCGAGGGGCTAGATGGGTTAGGTGAGGATGTGATACGTTATAGACGTATATAATGTTCCCACCGAGAAGAAGGGGCCGATACGCCAGGAATGTTGTAAAATGCTACATCCGAGATGTTAGCCTGCCTTACGTTAGGATATATATCGCTGTAGACGTATATAATATCCCAACAGAGATGTACGGGACGACAGGAACGGGATTCTGTAAAACATTACCAGCGAGGGGCTAGATGGGTTAGGTGAGGATGTGATACGTTAGAGACGTATATAATGTTCCCACCAAGAAGAAGGGGCCGATACGCCAGGAATGTTGTAAAATACTACATCAGAGATGATGGCCTGCCTTAGGTTAGGATATATAACGCTATAGACGTATATAATATTCCAACCGAGATGTACGGTACGTCACGAACGGGATTCTGTAAAACATTACCAGCGAGGGGCTAGATGTGTTAGGTTAGGTTATATTACGTTATAGACCTATATAATGTTCCCACCGAGAAGAAGGGGCCGATACGCCAGGAATGTTGTAAAATACTACATCCGAGATGTTAGCCTGCCTTACGTTAGGATATATATCGCTGTAGACGTATATAATATCCCAACCGAGATGTACGGGACGGCAGGAACGGGATTCTGTAAAACATTACCAGCGAGGGGCTAGATGGGTTAGGTGCGGATGTGATACGTTATAGACGTATATAATGTTCCCACCGAGAAGAAGGGGCCGATACGCCAGGAATGTTGTAAAATACTACATCCGAGATGATAGCTTGCCTTAGGTTAGGATATATAACGCTATAGACTTACATAATATCTCAACCGAGATGTACGGGACGAAACGAACGGGATTCAGTAAAACATTACCAGCGAGGGGCCAGATGGGTTAGGTTAGGTTATGTTATGTTATAGACCTATATAATGTTCCCACCGAGAAGTAGAGGCCGATACACCAGGAATGTTGTAAAATACTACATCCGAGATGTTAGCCTGCCTTACGTTAGGATATATATCGCTGTAGACGTATGTAATATCCCAACCGAGATGTACGGGACGGCAGGAACGGGATTCTGTAAAACATTACCAGCGAGGGGCTAGATGGGTTAGGTTAGGTTGTGATACGTTATAGACGTATACAATGTTCCCACCGAGAAGTAGGGGCCGATACGCCAGGAATGTTGTAAAATACTACATCCGAGATGATAGCTTGCCTTAGGTTAGGATATATATCGCTGTAGACGTATATAATATCCCAACCGAGATGTACGGGACGACAGGAACGGGATTCTGTAAAACATTACCAGCGAGGGGCTAGATGGGTTAGGTGAGGATGTGATACGTTAGAGACGTATATAATGTTCCCACCAAGAAGAAGGGGCCGATACGCCAGGAATGTTGTAAAATACTACATCAGAGATGATGGCCTGCCTTAGGTTAGGATATATAACGCTATAGACGTATATAATATTCCAACCGAGATGTACGGTACGTCACGAACGGGATTCTGTAAAACATTACCAGCGAGGGGCTAGATGTGTTAGGTTAGGGTATATTACGTTATAGACGAATATAATGTTCCCACCGAGAAGTAGGGGCCGATACGCCAGGAATGTTGTAAAATACTACATCCGAGATGTTAGCCTGCCTTACGTTAGGATATATATCGCTGTAGACGTATATAATATCCCAACCGAGATGTACGGGACGGCAGGAACGGGATTCTGTAAAAGATTACCAGCGAGGGGCTAGATGGGTTAGGTGCGGATGTGATACGTTATAGACGTATATAATGTTCCCACCGAGAAGAAGGGGCCGATACGCCAGGAATGTTGTAAAATACTACATCCGAGATGATAGCTTGCCTTAGGTTAGGATATATAACGCTATAGACTTACATAATATCTCAACCGAGATGTACGGGACGAAACGAACGGGATTCAGTAAAACATTACCAGCGAGGGGCCAGATGGGTTAGGTTAGGTTATGTTATGTTATAGACCTATATAATGTTCCCACCGAGAAGTAGAGGCCGATACACCAGGAATGTTGTAAAATACTACATCCGAGATGTTAGCCTGCCTTACGTTAGGATATATATCGCTGTAGACGTATGTAATATCCCAACCGAGATGTACGGGACGGCAGGAACGGGATTCTGTAAAACATTACCAGCGAGGGGCTAGATGGGTTAGGTTAGGTTGTGATACGTTATAGACGTATACAATGTTCCCACCGAGAAGTAGGGGCCGATACGCCAGGAATGTTGTAAAATACTACATCCGAGATGATAGCTTGCCTTAGGTTAGGATATATATCGCTGTAGACGTATATAATATCCCAACCGAGATGTACGGGACGACAGGAACGGGATTCTGTAAAACATTACCAGCGAGGGGCTAGATGGGTTAGGTGAGGATGTGATACGTTAGAGACGTATATAATGTTCCCACCGAGAAGAAGGGGCCGATACGCCAGGAATGTTGTAAAATACTACATCAGAGATGATGGCCTGCCTTAGGTTAGGATATATAACGCTATAGACGTATATAATATTCCAACCGAGATGTACGGTACGTCACGAACGGGATTCTGTAAAACATTACCAGCGAGGGGCTAGATGTGTTAGGTTAGGGTATATTACGTTATAGACGAATATAATGTTCCCACCGAGAAGTAGGGGCCGATACGCCAGGAATGTTGTAAAATACTACATCCGAGATGTTAGCCTGCCTTACGTTAGGATATATATCGCTGTAGACGTATATAATATCCCCACCGAGATGTACGGGACGGCAGGAACGGGATTCCGTAAAACATTACCAGCGCGGGGCTAGATGTGTTAGGTTAGGTTATATTACGTTATAGACCTATATAATGTTCCCACCGAGAAGTAGGGGCCGATACGCCAGGAATCTTGTGAAATAGTACATTCGAGATGATAGCTTGCCTTAGGTTAGGATATATAACGCTATAGACGTATATAATATTCCAACCGAGATGTACGGGACGTCACGAACGGGATTCTGTAAAACATTAACAGCGAGGGCCTAGATGTGTTAGGTTAGGTTATATTACGTTATAGACGAATATAATGTTCCCACCGAGAAGTAGAGGACGATACGCCAGGAATGTTGTAAAATACTACATCCGAGATGTTAGCCTGCCTTACGTTAGGATATATATATCGCTGTAGACGTATATAATATCCCAACCGAGATGTACGGGACGGCAGGAACGGGATTCTGTAAAACATTACCAGCGAGGGGCTAGATGGGTTAGGTTAGATTGTGATACGTTATAGACGTATATAATGTTCCCACCGAGAAGTAGGGGCCGTCCCACCAGGAATGTTGGAAAATACTGCATCCGAGATGATAGCCTGTCTTAGGTTAGGATATATAACGCTATAGACGTATATAATGTCCCAACCGAGACGTACGGGACGACACGAAGGGGATTCTGTAGAACATTACCAGCGAGGGGCTAGATGTGTTAGGTTCGGTTATATTATGTTATAGACCTATATAATGTTCCCACCGAGAAGTAGGGGCCGACACGCCAGGAATGTTGTGAAATACTACATCCGAGATGATAGCCTGCCTTACGTTGGGATATATATCGCTGTAGACGTATATAATATCCCAACCGAGATGTCCGGGACGACAGGAACGGGATTCTGTAAAACATTACCTGCGAGGGGCTAGATGGGTTAGGTGAGGATGTGATACGTTATAGACGTATATAATGTTCCCACCGAGAAGAAGGGCCCGATACGCCAGGAATGTTGTAAAATGCTACATCCGAAATGTTAGCCTGCCTTACGTTAGGATATATATCGCTGTAGACGTATATAATATCCCATCCGAGATGTACGGGACGACAGGAACGGGATTCTGTAAAACATTACCAGCGAGGGGCTAGATGGGTTAGGTTAGGATGTGATACGTTATAGACGTATATAATGTTCCCACCGAGAAGAAGGGGTCGATACGGCAGGAATGTTGTACAATGCTACATCCGAGATGTTAGCCTGCCTTACGTTAGGATATATATCGCTGTAGACGTATATAATATCCCAACCGAGATGTACGGGACGACAGGAACGGGATTCTGTAAAACATTACCAGCGAAGGGCTAGATGGGTTAGGTTAGGATGTGATACGTTATAGACGTATATAATGTTCCCACCGAGAAGAAGTGGCCGATACGCCAGGAATGTTGTAAAATACTACATCAGAGATGATGGCCTGCCTTAGGTTAGGATATATAACGCTATAGACGTATATAATATTCCAACCGAGATGTACGGTACGTCACGAACGGGATTCTGTAAAACATTACCAGCGAGGGGCTAGATGTGTTAGGTTAGGGTATATTACGTTATAGACGAATATAATGTTCCCACCGAGAAGTAGGGGCCGATACGCCAGGAATGTTGTAAAATACTACATCCGAGATGTTAGCCTGCCTTACGTTAGGATATATATCGCTGTAGACGTATATAACATCCCAACCGAGATGTACGGGACGGCAGAAACGGGATTCCGTAAAACATTACCAGCGAGGGGCTAGATGTGTTAGGTTAGGTCATATTACGTTATAGACCTATATAATGTTCCCACCGAGAAGAAGGGGCCGATACGCCAGGAATGTTGTAAAATACTACATCCGAGATGTTAGCCTGCCTTACGTTAGGATATATATCGCTGTAGACGTATGTAATATCCCAACCGAGATGTACGGGACGCCAGGAACGGGATTCTGTAAAACATTACCAGCGAGGGGCTAGATGGGTTAGGTTAGGTTGTGATACGTTATAGACGTATACAATGTTCCCACCGAGAAGTAGGGGCCGATACGCCAGGAATGTTGTAAAATACTACATCCGAGATGATAGCTTGCCTTAGGTTAGGATATATAATGCTATAGACTTATAAAACATCTCAACCGAGATGTACGGGAGGAAACGAACGGGATTCTGTAAAACATTACCAGCGAGGGGCTAGATGGGTTAGGTTAGGTTGTGATACGTTATAGACGTATACAATGTTCCCACCGAGAAGTAGGGGCCGATACGCCAGGAATGTTGTAAAATACTACATCCGAGATGATAGCTTGCCTTAGGTTAGGATATATAACGCTATAGAATTATATAATATCTCAACCGAGATGTACGGGACGAAACGAACTTGATTCTGTAAAACATTACCAGCGAGGGGCTAGATGTGTTAGGTTAGGTTATATTAAGTTATATACCTATATAATGTTCCCACCGAGAAGTAGGGGCCGATACGCCAGGAATGTTCTGAAATGCTACATCCGAGATGACAGCCTGCCTTAGGTTAGGATATATAACGCTATAGACGTATATAATATCCCAACCGGGATGTCCGGGACGACAGGAACGGGATTCTGTAAAACATTACCAGCGAGGGGCTAGATGGGTTAGGTGAGGATGTGATACGTTATAGACGTATATAATGTTCCCACCGAGAAGTAGGGGCCGATACGCCAGGAATGTTGTGAAATACTACATCCGAGATGATAGCCTGCCTTAGGTTAGGATATATAACGCTATAGACTTACATAATATCTCAACCGAGATGTACGGGACGAAACGAACGGGATTCTGTAAAACATTACCAGAGAGGGGCCAGATGGGTTAGGTTAGGTTATGTTAAGTTATAGACGAATATAATGTTCCCACCGAGAAGTAGAGGCCGATACACCAGGAATGTTGTAAAATACTACATCCGAGATGTTAGCCTGCCTTACGTTAGGATATATATCGCTGTAGACGTATATAATATCCCAACCGAGATGTACGGGACGAAACGAACGGGATTCTGTAAAACGTTACCAGCGAGGTGCCAGATGGGTTAGGTTAGGTTATGTTACGTTATAGACGAATATAATGGTCTCACCGAGAAGTAGAGGCCGATACGCCAGGAATGTTGTAAAATGCTACATCCGAGATGTTAGCCTGCCTTACGTTAGGATATATATCGCTGTAGACGTATATAATATCCCAACCGAGATGTACGGGACGGCAGGAACGGGATTCTGTAAAACATTATCAGCGAGGGGCTAGATGGGTTAGGTTAGGTTGTGATACGTTATAGACGTATACAATGTTCCCACCGAGAAGTAGGGGCCGATACGCCAGGAATGTTGTAAAATACTACATCCGAGATGATAGCTTGCCTTAGGTTAGGATATATAACGCTATAGAATTATATAATATCTCAACCGAGATGTACGGGACGAAACGAACTTGATTCTGTAAAACATTACCAGCGAGGGGCTAGATGTGTTAGGTTAGGTTATATTAAGTTATATACCTATATAATGTTCCCACCGAGAAGTAGGGGCCGATACGCCAGGAATGTTCTGAAATGCTACATCCGAGATGATAGCCTGCCTTAGGTTAGGATATATAACGCTATAGACGTATATAATATCCCAACCAAGATGTCCGGGACGACAGGAACGGGATTCTGTAAAACATTACCAGCGAGGGGCTAGATGGGTTAGGTGAGGATGTGATACGTTATAGACGTATATAATGTTCCCACCGAGAAGTAGGGGCCGATACGCCGGGAATGTTGTAAAATACTACATCCGAGATGATAGCTTGCCTTAGGATAGGATATATAAGGCTATAGAATTATATAATATCTCAACCGAGATGTACGGGACGAAACGAACGGGATTCTGTAAAACATTACCAGCGAGGGGCTAGATGTGTTAGGTTAGGTTATATTAAGTTATATACCTATATAATGTTCCCACCGAGAAGTAGGGGCCGATACGCCAGGAATGTTGTAAAATACTACATCCGAGATGATAGCCTGCCTTAGGTTAGGATATATAACGCTATAGACTTACATAATATCTCAACCGAGATGTACGGGACGAAACGAACGGGATTCTGTAAAACATTACCAGCGAGGGGCCAGATGGGTTAGGTTAGGTTATGTTACGTTATAGACGAATATAATGGTCCCACCGAGAAGTAGAGGCCGATACGCCAGGAATGTTGTAAAATGCTACATCCGAGATGTTAGCCTGCCTTACGTTAGGATATATATCGCTGTAGACGTATATAATATCCCAACCGAGATGTACGGGACGACAGGAACGGGATTCTGTGAAACATTACAAGCGAGGGGCTAGATGGGTTAGGTTAGGATGTGATACGTTATAGACGTATATAATGTTCCCACCGAGAAGAAGGTGCCGATACGCCAGGAATGTTGTAAAATGCTACATCCGAGATGTTAGCCTGCCTTACGTTAGGATATATATCGCTGTAGACGTATATAATATCCCAACGGAGATGTACGGGACGACAGGAACGGGATTCTGTAAAACATTACCAGCGAGGGGCTAGATGGGTTAGGTTAGGATGTGATACGTTATAGACGTATATAATGTTCCCACCGAGAAGAAGGGGCCGATACGCCAGGAATGTTGTAAAATACTACATCAGAGATGATGGCCTGCCTTAGGTTAGGATATATAACGCTATAGACGTACATAATATTCCAACCGAGATGTACGGTACGTCACGAACGGGATTCTGTAAAACATTACCAGCGAGGGGCTAGATGTGTTAGGTTAGGGTGTATTACGTTATAGACGAATATAATGTTACCACCGAGAAGTAGGGGCCGATACGCCAGGAATGTTGTGAAATACTACATCCGAGATGATAGCCTGCCTTACGTTAGGATATATATCGCTGTAGACGTATATAATATCAGAACCGAGATGTCCGGGACGACAGGAACGGGATTCTGTAAAACATTACCTGCGAGGGGCTAGATGGGTTAGGTGAGGATGTGATACGTTATAGACGTATATAATGTTCCCACCGAGAAGAAGGGGCCGATACGCCAGGAATGTTGTAAAATACTACATCCGAGATGTTAGCCTGCCCTACGTTAGGATATATATCGCTATAGACGTATATAATGTCCCAACCGAGACGTACGGGACGACACGTACGGGATTCTGTAGAACATTACCAGCGAGGGGCTAGATGTGTTAGGTTCGGTTATATTATGTTATAGACCTATATAATGTTCCCACCGAGAAGTAGGGGCCGATACGCCAGGAATGTTGTGAAATACTACATCCGAGATGATAGCCTGCCTTAGGTTAGGATATATAACGCTATAGACTTACATAATATCTCAACCGAGATGTACGGGACAAAACGAACGGATTCTGTAAAACATTACCAGCGAGGGGCCAGATGGGTTAGGTTAGGTTATGTTACGTTATAGACGAATATAATGTTCCCACCGAGAAGTAGAGGCCGATACGCCAGGAATGTTGTAAAATGCTACATCCGAGATGTTAGCCTGCCTTACGTTAATATATATATCGCTGTAGACGTATGTAATATCCCAACCGAGATGTACGGGACGGCAGGAACGGGATTCTGTAAAACATTACCAGCGAGGGGCTAGATGGGTTAGGTTAGGTTGTGATACGTTATAGACGTATACAATGTTCCCACCGAGAAGTAGGGGCCGATACGCCAGGAATGTTGTAAAATACTACATCCGAGATGATAGCTTGCCTTAGGTTAGGATATATAACGCTATAGAATTATATAATATCTCAACCGAGATGTACGGGACGAAACGAACTTGATTCTGTAAAACATTACCAGCGAGGGGCTAGATGTGTTAGGTTAGGTTATATTAAGTTATATACCTATATAATGTTCCCACCGAGAAGTAGGGGCCGATACGCCAGGAATGTTCTGAAATGCTACATCCGAGATGATAGCCTGCCTTAGGTTAGGATATATAACGCTATAGACGTATATAATATCCCAACCAAGATGTCCGGGACGACAGGAACGGGATTCTGTAAAACATTACCAGCGAGGGGCTAGATGGGTGAGGTGAGGATGTGATACGTTATAGACGTATATAATGTTCCCACCGAGAAGTAGGGGCCGATACGCCAGGAATGTTGTAAAATACTACATCCGAGATGATAGCTTGCCTTAGGTTAGGATATATAACGCTATAGAATTATATAATATCTCAACCGAGATGTACGGGACGAAACGAACGGGATTCTGTAAAACATTACCAGCGAGGGGCTAGATGTGTTAGGTTAGGTTATATTAAGTTATATACCTATATAATGTTCCCACCGAGAAGTAGGGGCCGATACGCCAGGAATGTTGTAAAATACTACATCCGAGATGATAGCCTGCCTTAGGTTAGGATATATAACGCTATAGACTTACATAATATCTCAGCCGAGATGTACGGGACGAAACGAACGGGATTCTGTAAAACATTACCAGCGAGGGGCCAGATGGGTTAGGTTAGGTTATGTTACGTTATAGACGAAGATAATGGTCCCACCGAGAAGTAGAGGCCGATACGCCAGGAATGTTGTAAAATGCTACATCCGAGATGTTAGCCTGCCTTACGTTAGGATATATATCGCTGTAGACGTATATAATATCCCAACCGAGATGTACGGGACGACAGGAACGTGATTCTGTAAAACATTACCAGCGAGGGGCTAGATGTGTTAGGTTAGGTTATATTAAGTTATATACCTATATAATGTTCCCACCGAGAAGTAGGGGCCGATACGCCAGGAATGTTCTGAAATGCTACATCCGAGATGATAGCCTGCCTTAGTTTAGGATATATAACGCTATAGACATATATAATATCCCAACCGAGATGTCCGGGACGACAGGAACGGGATTCTGTAAAACATTACCAGCGAGGGGCTAGATGGGTTAGGTGAGGATGTGATACGTTATAGACGTATATAATGTTCCCACCGTGAAGAAGGGGCCGATACGCCAGGAATGTTGTAAAATACTACATCCGAGATGATAGCTTGCCTTAGGTTAGGATATATAACGCTATAGAATTATATAATATCACAACCGAGATGTACGGGACGAAACGAACGGGATTCTGAAAAAACATTACCAGCGAGGGGCTAGATGTGTTAGGTTAGGTTATATTAAGTTATAGACCTATATAATGTTCCCACCGAGAAGTAGGGGCCGATACGCCAGGAATGTTGTGAAATACTACATCCGAGATGATAGCCTGCCTTAGGTTAGGATATATAACGCTACAGACTTACATAATATCTCAACCGAGATGTACGGGACAAAACGAACGGGATTCTGTAAAACATTACCAGCGAGGGGCCAGATGGGTTAGGTTAGGTTATGTTACGTTATAGACGAATATAATGTTCCCGCCGAGAAGTAGAGGCCGATACACCAGGAATGTTGTAAAATACTACATCCGAGATGTTAGCCTGCCTTACGTTAGGATATATATCGCTGTAGACGTATATAATATCCCAACCGAGATGTACGGGACGACAGGAACGGGATTCTGTAAAACATTACCAGCGAGGGGCTAGATGGGTTAGGTTAGGATGTGATACGTTATAGACGTATATAATGTTCCCACCGAGAAGAAGGGGCCGATACGCCAGGAATGTCGTAAAATACTACATCAGAGATGATGGCCTGCCTTAGGTTAGGATATATAACGCTATAGACGTATATAATATTCCAACCGAGATGTACGGTACGTCACGAACGGGATTCTGTAAAACATTACCAGCGAGGGGCTAGATGTGTTAAGTTAGGTTATATTACGTTATAGACCTATATAATGTTCCCACCGAGAAGAAGGGGCCGATACGCCAGGAACGTTGTAAAATACTACATCCGAGATGTTAGCCTGCCTTACGTTAGGATATATATCGCTGTAGACGTATGTAATATCCCAACCGAGATGCACGGGACGGCAGGAACGGGATTCTGTAAAACATTATCAGCGAGGGGCTAGATGGGTTAGGTTAGGTTGTGATACGTTATAGACGTATACAATGTTCCCACCGAGAAGTAGGGGCCGATACGCCAGGAATGTTGTAAAATACTACATCCGAGATGATAGCTTGCCTTAGGTTAGGATATATAACGCTATAGAATTATATAATATCTCAACCGAGATGTACGGGACGAAACGAACTTGATTCTGTAAAACATTACCAGCGAGGGGCTAGATGTGTTAGGTTAGGTTATATTAAGTTATATACCTATATAATGTTCCCACCGAGAAGTAGGGGCCGATACGCCAGGAATGTTCTGAAATGCTACATCCGAGATGATAGCCTGCCTTAGGTTAGGATATATAACGCTATAGACGTATATAATATCCCAACCAAGATGTCCGGGACGACAGGAACGGGATTCTGTAAAACATTACCAGCGAGGGGCTAGATGGGTTAGGTGAGGATGTGATACGTTATAGACGTATATAATGTTCCCACCGAGAAGTAGGGGCCGATACGCCAGGAATGTTGTAAAATATTACATCCGAGATGATAGCTTGCCTTAGGTTAGGATATATAACGCTATAGAATTATATAATATCTCAACCGAGATGTACGGGACGAAACGAACGGGATTCTGTAAAACATTACCAGCGAGGGGCTAGATGTGTTAGGTTAGGTTATATTAAGTTATATACCTATATAATGTTCCCACCGAGAAGTAGGGGCCGATACGCCAGGAATGTTGTAAAATACTACATCCGAGATGATAGCCTGCCTTAGGTTAGGATATATAACGCTATAGACGTATATAATATCCCAACCAAGATGTCCGGGACGACAGGAACGGGATTCTGTAAAACATTACCAGCGAGGGGCTAGATGGGTTAGGTGAGGATGTGATACGTTATAGACGTATATAATGTTCCCACCGAGAAGAAGGGGCCGATACGCCAGGAATGTTGTAAAATACTACATCAGAGATGATGGCCTGCCTTAGGTTAGGATATATAACGCTATAGACGTATATAATATTCCAACCGAGATGTACGGTACGTCACGAACGGGATTCTGTAAAACATTACCAGCGAGGGGCTAGATGTGTTAGATTAGGTTATATTACGTTATAGACCTATATAATGTTCCCACCGAGAAGAAGGGGCCGATACGCCAGGAATGTTGTAAAATACTACATCCGAGATGTTAGCCTGCCTTACGTTAGGATATACATCGCTGTAGACGTATGTAATATCCCAACCGAGATGTACGGGACGGCAGGAACGGGATTCTGTAAAACATTATCAGCGAGGGGCTAGATGGGTTAGGTTAGGTTGTGATACGTTATAGACGTATACAATGTTCCCACCGAGAAGTAGGGGCCGATACGCCAGGAATGTTGTAAAATACTACATCCGAGATGATAGCTTGCCTTAGGTTAGGATATATAACGCTATAGAATTATATAATATCTCAACCGAGATGTACGGGACGAAACGAACTTGATTCTGTAAAACATTACCAGCGAGGGGCTAGATGTGTTAGGTTAGGTTATATTAAGTTATATACCTATATAATGTTCCCACCGAGAAGTAGGGGCCGATACGCCAGGAATGTTCTGAAATGCTACATCCGAGATGATAGCCTGCCTTAGTTTAGGATATATAACGCTATAGACATATATAATATCCCAACCGAGATGTCCGGGACGACAGGAACGGGATTCTGTAAAACATTACCAGCGAGGGGCTAGATGGGTTAGGTGAGGATGTGATACGTTATAGACGTATATAATGTTCCCACCGTGAAGAAGGGGCCGATACGCCAGGAATGTTGTAAAATACTACATCCGAGATGATAGCTTGCCTTAGGTTAGGATATATAACGCTATAGAATTATATAATATCTCAACCGAGATGTACGGGACGAAACGAACGGGATTCTGAAAAAACATTACCAGCGAGGGGCTAGATGTGTTAGGTTAGGTTATATTAAGTTATAGACCTATATAATGTTCCCACCGAGAAGTAGGGGCCGATACGCCAGGAATGTTGTGAAATACTACATCCGAGATGATAGCCTGCCTTAGGTTAGGATATATAACGCTACAGACTTACATAATATCTCAACCGAGATGTACGGGACAAAACGAACGGGATTCTGTAAAACATTACCAGCGAGGGGCCAGATGGGTTAGGTTAGGTTATGTTACGTTATAGACGAATATAATGTTCCCACCGAGAAGTAGAGGCCGATACACCAGGAATGTTGTAAAATACTACATCCGAGATGTTAGCCTGCCTTACGTTAGGATATATATCGCTGTAGACGTATATAATATCCCAACCGAGATGTACGGGACGACAGGAACGGGATTCTGTAAAACATTACCAGCGAGGGGCTAGATGGGTTAGGTTAGGATGTGATACGTTATAGACGTATATAATGTTCCCACCGAGAAGAAGGGGCCGATACGCCAGGAATGTCGTAAAATACTACATCAGAGATGATGGCCTGCCTTAGGTTAGGATATATAACGCTATAGACGTATATAATATTCCAACCGAGATGTACGGTACGTCACGAACGGGATTCTGTAAAACATTACCAGCGAGGGGCTAGATGTGTTAGGTTAGGTTATATTACGTTATAGACCTATATAATGTTCCCACCGAGAAGAAGGGGCCGATACGCCAGGAACGTTGTAAAATACTACATCCGAGATGTTAGCCTGCCTTACGTTAGGATATATATCGCTGTAGACGTATGTAATATCCCAACCGAGATGCACGGGACGGCAGGAACGGGATTCTGTAAAACATTACCAGCGAGGGGCTAGATGGGTTAGGTGAGGATGTGATACGTTATAGACGTATATAATGTTCCCACCGAGAAGTAGGGGCCGATACGCCAGGAATGTTGTAAAATATTACATCCGAGATGATAGCTTGCCTTAGGTTAGGATATATAACGCTATAGAATTATATAATATCTCAACCGAGATGTACGGGACGAAACGAACGGGATTCTGTAAAACATTACCAGCGAGGGGCTAGATGTGTTAGGTTAGGTTATATTAAGTTATATACCTATATAATGTTCCCACCGAGAAGTAGGGGCCGATACGCCAGGAATGTTGTAAAATACTACATCCGAGATGATAGCCTGCCTTAGGTTAGGATATATAACGCTATAGACGTATATAATATCCCAACCAAGATGTCCGGGACGACAGGAACGGGATTCTGTAAAACATTACCAGCGAGGGGCTAGATGGGTTAGGTGAGGATGTGATACGTTATAGACGTATATAATGTTCCCACCGAGAAGAAGGGGCCGATACGCCAGGAATGTTGTAAAATACTACATCAGAGATGATGGCCTGCCTTAGGTTAGGATATATAACGCTATAGACGTATATAATATTCCAACCGAGATGTACGGTACGTCACGAACGGGATTCTGTAAAACATTACCAGCGAGGGGCTAGATGTGTTAGATTAGGTTATATTACGTTATAGACCTATATAATGTTCCCACCGAGAAGAAGGGGCCGATACGCCAGGAATGTTGTAAAATACTACATCCGAGATGTTAGCCTGCCTTACGTTAGGATATATATCGCTGTAGACGTATGTAATATCCCAACCGAGATGTACGGGACGGCAGGAACGGGATTCTGTAAAACATTATCAGCGAGGGGCTAGATGGGTTAGGTTAGGTTGTGATACGTTATAGACGTATACAATGTTCCCACCGAGAAGTAGGGGCCGATACGCCAGGAATGTTGTAAAATACTACATCCGAGATGATAGCTTGCCTTAGGTTAGGATATATAACGCTATAGAATTATATAATATCTCAACCGAGATGTACGGGACGAAACGAACTTGATTCTGTAAAACATTACCAGCGAGGGGCTAGATGTGTTAGGTTAGGTTATATTAAGTTATATACCTATATAATGTTCCCACCGAGAAGTAGGGGCCGATACGCCAGGAATGTTCTGAAATGCTACATCCGAGATGATAGCCTGCCTTAGGTTAGGATATATAACGCTATAGACGTATATAATATCCCAACCAAGATGTCCGGGACGACAGGAACGGGATTCTGTAAAACATTACCAGCGAGGGGCTAGATGGGTTAGGTGAGGATGTGATACGTTATAGACGTATATAATGTTCCCACCGAGAAGTAGGGGCCGATACGCCGGGAATGTTGTAAAATACTACATCCGAGATGATAGCTTGCCTTAGGATAGGATATATAAGGCTATAGAATTATATAATATCTCAACCGAGATGTACGGGACGAAACGAACGGGATTCTGTAAAACATTACCAGCGAGGGGCTAGATGTGTTAGGTTAGGTTATATTAAGTTATATACCTATATAATGTTCCCACCGAGAAGTAGGGGCCGATACGCCAGGAATGTTGTGAAATACTACATCCGAGATGATAGCCTGCCTTAGGTTAGGATATATAACGCTATAGACTTACATAATATCTCAACCGAGATGTACGGGACGAAACGAACGGGATTCTGTAAAACATTACCAGCGAGGGGCCAGATGGGTTAGGTTAGGTTATGTTACGTTATAGACGAATATAATGGTCCCACCGAGAAGTAGAGGCCGATACGCCAGGAATGTTGTAAAATGCTACATCCGAGATGTTAGCCTGCCTTACGTTAGGATATATGTCGCTGTAGACGTATATAATATCCCAACGGAGATGTACGGGACGACAGGAACGGGATTCTGTAAAACATTACCAGCGAGGGGCTAGATGGGTTAGGTTAGGATGTGATACGTTATAGACGTATATAATGTTCCCACCGAGAAGAAGGGGCCGATACGCCAGGAATGTTGTAAAATACTACATCAGAGATGATGGCCTGCCTTAGGTTAGGATATATAACGCTATAGACGTACATAATATTCCAACCGAGATGTACGGTACGTCACGAACGGGATTCTGTAAAACATTACCAGCGAGGGGCTAGATGTGTTAGGTTAGGGTATATTACGTTATAGACGAATATAATGTTACCACCGAGAAGTAGGGGCCGATACGCCAGGAATGTTGTGAAATACTACATCCGAGATGATAGCCTGCCTTACGTTAGGATATATATCGCTGTAGACGTATATAATATCAGAACCGAGATGTCCGGGACGACAGGAACGGGATTCTGTAAAACATTACCTGCGAGGGGCTAGATGGGTTAGGTGAGGATGTGATACGTTATAGACGTATATAATGTTCCCACCGAGAAGAAGGGGCCGATACGCCAGGAATGTTGTAAAATACTACATCCGAGATGTTAGCCTGCCCTACGTCAGGATATATATCGCTATAGACGTATATAATGTCCCAACCGAGACGTACGGGACGACACGTACGGGATTCTGTAGAACATTACCAGCGAGGGGCTAGATGTGTTAGGTTCGGTTATATTATGTTATAGACCTATATAATGTTCCCACCGAGAAGTAGGGGCCGATACGCCAGGAATGTTGTGAAATACTACATCCGAGATGATAGCCTGCCTTAGGTTAGGATATATAACGCTATAGACTTACATAATATCTCAACCGAGATGTACGGGACGAAACGAACGGGATTCTGTAAAACATTACCAGCGAGGGGCCAGATGGGTTAGGTTAGGTTATGTTACGTTATAGACGAATATAATGGTCCCACCGAGAAGTAGAGGCCGATACGCCAGGAATGTTGTAAAATGCTACATCCGAGATGTTAGCCTGCCTTACGTTAGGATATATGTCGCTGTAGACGTATATAATATCCCAACGGAGATGTACGGGACGACAGGAACGGGATTCTGTAAAACATTACCAGCGAGGGGCTAGATGGGTTAGGTTAGGATGTGATACGTTATAGACGTATATAATGTTCCCACCGAGAAGAAGGGGCCGATACGCCAGGAATGTTGTAAAATACTACATCAGAGATGATGGCCTGCCTTAGGTTAGGATATATAACGCTATAGACGTACATAATATTCCAACCGAGATGTACGGTACGTCACGAACGGGATTCTGTAAAACATTACCAGCGAGGGGCTAGATGTGTTAGGTTAGGGTATATTACGTTATAGACGAATATAATGTTACCACCGAGAAGTAGGGGCCGATACGCCAGGAATGTTGTGAAATACTACATCCGAGATGATAGCCTGCCTTACGTTAGGATATATATCGCTGTAGACGTATATAATATCAGAACCGAGATGTCCGGGACGACAGGAACGGGATTCTGTAAAACATTACCTGCGAGGGGCTAGATGGGTTAGGTGAGGATGTGATACGTTATAGACGTATATAATGTTCCCACCGAGAAGAAGGGGCCGATACGCCAGGAATGTTGTAAAATACTACATCCGAGATGTTAGCCTGCCCTACGTCAGGATATATATCGCTATAGACGTATATAATGTCCCAACCGAGACGTACGGGACGACACGTACGGGATTCTGTAGAACATTACCAGCGAGGGGCTAGATGTGTTAGGTTCGGTTATATTATGTTATAGACCTATATAATGTTCCCACCGAGAAGTAGGGGCCGATACGCCAGGAATGTTGTGAAATACTACATCCGAGATGATAGCCTGCCTTAGGTTAGGATATATAACGCTATAGACTTACATAATATCTCAACCGAGATGTACGGGACAAAACGAACGGATTCTGTAAAACATTACCAGCGAGGGGCCAGATGGGTTAGGTTAGGTTATGTTACGTTATAGACGAATATAATGTTCCCACCGAGAAGTAGAGGCCGATACGCCAGGAATGTTGTAAAATGCTACATCCGAGATGTTAGCCTGCCTTACGTTAATATATATATCGCTGTAGACGTATGTAATATCCCAACCGAGATGTACGGGACGGCAGGAACGGGATTCTGTAAAACATTACCAGCGAGGGGCTAGATGGGTTAGGTTAGGTTGTGATACGTTATAGACGTATACAATGTTCCCACCGAGAAGTAGGGGCCGATACGCCAGGAATGTTGTAAAATACTACATCCGAGATGATAGCTTGCCTTAGGTTAGGATATATAACGCTATAGAATTATATAATATCTCAACCGAGATGTACGGGACGAAACGAACTTGATTCTGTAAAACATTACCAGCGAGGGGCTAGATGTGTTAGGTTAGGTTATATTAAGTTATATACCTATATAATGTTCCCACCGAGAAGTAGGGGCCGATACGCCAGGAATGTTCTGAAATGCTACATCCGAGATGATAGCCTGCCTTAGTTTAGGATATATAACGCTATAGACATATATAATATCCCAACCGAGATGTCCGGGACGACAGGAACGGGATTCTGTAAAACATTACCAGCGAGGGGCTAGATGGGTTAGGTGAGGATGTGATACGTTATAGACGTATATAATGTTCCCACCGTGAAGAAGGGGCCGATACGCCAGGAATGTTGTAAAATACTACATCCGAGATGATAGCTTGCCTTAGGTTAGGATATATAACGCTATAGAATTATATAATATCTCAACCGAAATGTACGGGACGAAACGAACGGGATTCTGTAAAACATTACCAGCGAGGGGCTAGATGTGTTAGGTTAGGTTATATTAAGTTATAGACCTATATAATGTTCCCACCGAGAAGTAGGGGCCGATACGCCAGGAATGTTGTGAAATACTACATCCGAGATGATAGCCTGCCTTAGGTTAGGATATATAACGCTATAGACTTACATAATATCTCAACCGAGATGTACGGGACAAAACGAACGGATTCTGTAAAACATTACCAGCGAGGGGCCAGATGGGTTAGGTTAGGTTATGTTACGTTATAGACGAATATAATGTTCCCACCGAGAAGTAGAGGCCGATACGCCAGGAATGTTGTAAAATGCTACATCCGAGATGTTAGCCTGCCTTACGTTAATATATATATCGCTGTAGACGTATGTAATATCCCAACCGAGATGTACGGGACGGCAGGAACGGGATTCTGTAAAACATTACCAGCGAGGGGCTAGATGGGTTAGGTTAGGTTGTGATACGTTATAGACGTATACAATGTTCCCACCGAGAAGTAGGGGCCGATACGCCAGGAATGTTGTAAAATACTACATCCGAGATGATAGCTTGCCTTAGGTTAGGATATATAACGCTATAGAATTATATAATATCTCAACCGAGATGTACGGGACGAAACGAACTTGATTCTGTAAAACATTACCAGCGAGGGGCTAGATGTGTTAGGTTAGGTTATATTAAGTTATATACCTATATAATGTTCCCACCGAGAAGTAGGGGCCGATACGCCAGGAATGTTCTGAAATGCTACATCCGAGATGATAGCCTGCCTTAGTTTAGGATATATAACGCTATAGACATATATAATATCCCAACCGAGATGTCCGGGACGACAGGAACGGGATTCTGTAAAACATTACCAGCGAGGGGCTAGATGGGTTAGGTGAGGATGTGATACGTTATAGACGTATATAATGTTCCCACCGTGAAGAAGGGGCCGATACGCCAGGAATGTTGTAAAATACTACATCCGAGATGATAGCTTGCCTTAGGTTAGGATATATAACGCTATAGAATTATATAATATCTCAACCGAGATGTACGGGACGAAACGAACGGGATTCTGTAAAACATTACCAGCGAGGGGCTAGATGTGTTAGGTTAGGTTATATTAAGTTATAGACCTATATAATGTTCCCACCGAGAAGTAGGGGCCGATACGCCAGGAATGTTGTGAAATACTACATCCGAGATGATAGCCTGCCTTAGGTTAGGATATATAACGCTATAGACTTACATAATATCTCAACCGAGATGTACGGGACAAAACGAACGGGATTCTGTAAAACATTACCAGCGAGGGGCCAGATGGGTTAGGTTAGGTTATGTTACGTTATAGACGAATATAATGTTCCCACCGAGAAGTAGAGGCCGATACACCAGGAATGTTGTAAAATACTACATCCGAGATGTTAGCCTGCCTTACGTTAGGATATATATCGCTGCAGACGTATATAATATCCCAACCGAGATGTACGGGACGACAGGAACGGGATTCTGTAAAACATTACCAGCGAGGGGCTAGATGGGTTAGGTTAGGATGTGATACGTTATAGACGTATATAATGTTCCCACCGAGAAGTAGGGGCCGATACGCCAGGAATGTTGTAAAATACTACATCCGAGATGATAGCTTGCCTTAGGTTAGGATATATAACGCTATAGAATTATATAATATCTCAACCGAGATGTACGGGACGAAACGAACTTGATTCTGTAAAACATTACCAGCGAGGGGCTAGATGTGTTAGGTTAGGTTATATTAAGTTATATACCTATATAATGTTCCCACCGAGAAGTAGGGGCCGATACGCCAGGAATGTTCTGAAATGCTACATCCGAGATGATAGCCTGCCTTAGGTTAGGATATATAACGCTATAGACGTATATAATATCCCAACCAAGATGTCCGGGACGACAGGAACGGGATTCTGTAAAACATTACCAGCGAGGGGCTAGATGGGTGAGGCGAGGATGTGATACGTTATAGACGTATATAATGTTCCCACCGAGAAGTAGGGGCCGATACGCCAGGAATGTTGTAAAATACTACATCCGAGATGATAGCTTGCCTTAGGTTAGGATATATAACGCTATAGAATTATATAATATCTCAACCGAGATGTACGGGACGAAACGAACGGGATTCTGTAAAACATTACCAGCGAGGGGCCAGATGTGTTAGGTTAGGTTATATTAAGTTATATACCTATATAATGTTCCCACCGAGAAGTAGGGGCCGATACGCCAGGAATGTTGTAAAATACTACATCCGAGATGATAGCCTGCCTTAGGTTAGGATATATAACGCTATAGACTTACATAATATCTCAGCCGAGATGTACGGGACGAAACGAACGGGATTCTGTAAAACATTACCAGCGAGGGGCCAGATGGGTTAGGTTAGGTTATGTTACGTTATAGACGAAGATAATGGTCCCACCGAGAAGTAGAGGCCGATACGCCAGGAATGTTGTAAAATGCTACATCCGAGATGTTAGCCTGCCTTACGTTAGGATATATATCGCTGTAGACGTATATAATATCCCAACCGAGATGTACGGGACGACAGGAACGGGATTCTGTAAAACATTACCAGCGAGGGGCTAGATGTGTTAGGTTAGGTTATATTAAGTTATATACCTATATAATGTTCCCACCGAGAAGTAGGGGCCGATACGCCAGGAATGTTCTGAAATGCTACATCCGAGATGATAGCCTGCCTTAGTTTAGGATATATAACGCTATAGACATATATAATATCCCAACCGAGATGTCCGGGACGACAGGAACGGGATTCTGTAAAACATTACCAGCGAGGGGCTAGATGGGTTAGGTGAGGATGTGATACGTTATAGACGTATATAATGTTCCCACCGTGAAGAAGGGGCCGATACGCCAGGAATGTTGTAAAATACTACATCCGAGATGATAGCTTGCCTTAGGTTAGGATATATAACGCTATAGAATTATATAATATCTCAACCGAGATGTACGGGACGAAACGAACGGGATTCTGAAAAAACATTACCAGCGAGGGGCTAGATGTGTTAGGTTAGGTTATATTAAGTTATAGACCTATATAATGTTCCCACCGAGAAGTAGGGGCCGATACGCCAGGAATGTTGTGAAATACTACATCCGAGATGATAGCCTGCCTTAGGTTAGGATATATAACGCTACAGACTTACATAATATCTCAACCGAGATGTACGGGACAAAACGAA
Source organism: Xylocopa violacea (assembly GCA_963969225.1). Classification (NCBI taxonomy): domain Eukaryota; kingdom Metazoa; phylum Arthropoda; class Insecta; order Hymenoptera; family Apidae; genus Xylocopa; species Xylocopa violacea. The sequence continues at coordinate 1,782,157 of CAXAJV010000015.1, forward strand.
CGGGATTCTGTAAAACATTACCAGCGAGGGGCCAGATGGGTTAGGTTAGGTTATGTTACGTTATAGACGAATATAATGTTCCCACCGAGAAGTAGAGGCCGATACACCAGGAATGTTGTAAAATACTACATCCGAGATGTTAGCCTGCCTTACGTTAGGATATATATCGCTGTAGACGTATATAATATCCCAACCGAGATGTACGGGACGACAGGAACGGGATTCTGTAAAACATTACCAGCGAGGGGCTAGATGGGTTAGGTTAGGATGTGATACGTTATAGACGTATATAATGTTCCCACCGAGAAGAAGGGGCCGATACGCCAGGAATGTCGTAAAATACTACATCAGAGATGATGGCCTGCCTTAGGTTAGGATATATAACGCTATAGACGTATATAATATTCCAACCGAGATGTACGGTACGTCACGAACGGGATTCTGTAAAACATTACCAGCGAGGGGCTAGATGTGTTAGGTTAGGTTATATTACGTTATAGACCTATATAATGTTCCCACCGAGAAGAAGGGGCCGATACGCCAGGAACGTTGTAAAATACTACATCCGAGATGTTAGCCTGCCTTACGTTAGGATATATATCGCTGTAGACGTATGTAATATCCCAACCGAGATGCACGGGACGGCAGGAACGGGATTCTGTAAAACATTATCAGCGAGGGGCTAGATGGGTTAGGTTAGGTTGTGATACGTTATAGACGTATACAATGTTCCCACCGAGAAGTAGGGGCCGATACGCCAGGAATGTTGTAAAATACTACATCCGAGATGATAGCTTGCCTTAGGTTAGGATATATAACGCTATAGAATTATATAATATCTCAACCGAGATGTACGGGACGAAACGAACTTGATTCTGTAAAACATTACCAGCGAGGGGCTAGATGTGTTAGGTTAGGTTATATTAAGTTATATACCTATATAATGTTCCCACCGAGAAGTAGGGGCCGATACGCCAGGAATGTTCTGAAATGCTACATCCGAGATGATAGCCTGCCTTAGGTTAGGATATATAACGCTATAGACGTATATAATATCCCAACCAAGATGTCCGGGACGACAGGAACGGGATTCTGTAAAACATTACCAGCGAGGGGCTAGATGGGTTAGGTGAGGATGTGATACGTTATAGACGTATATAATGTTCCCACCGAGAAGTAGGGGCCGATACGCCAGGAATGTTGTAAAATATTACATCCGAGATGATAGCTTGCCTTAGGTTAGGATATATAACGCTATAGAATTATATAATATCTCAACCGAGATGTACGGGACGAAACGAACGGGATTCTGTAAAACATTACCAGCGAGGGGCTAGATGTGTTAGGTTAGGTTATATTAAGTTATATACCTATATAATGTTCCCACCGAGAAGTAGGGGCCGATACGCCAGGAATGTTGTAAAATACTACATCCGAGATGATAGCCTGCCTTAGGTTAGGATATATAACGCTATAGACGTATATAATATCCCAACCAAGATGTCCGGGACGACAGGAACGGGATTCTGTAAAACATTACCAGCGAGGGGCTAGATGGGTTAGGTGAGGATGTGATACGTTATAGACGTATATAATGTTCCCACCGAGAAGAAGGGGCCGATACGCCAGGAATGTTGTAAAATACTACATCAGAGATGATGGCCTGCCTTAGGTTAGGATATATAACGCTATAGACGTATATAATATTCCAACCGAGATGTACGGTACGTCACGAACGGGATTCTGTAAAACATTACCAGCGAGGGGCTAGATGTGTTAGATTAGGTTATATTACGTTATAGACCTATATAATGTTCCCACCGAGAAGAAGGGGCCGATACGCCAGGAATGTTGTAAAATACTACATCCGAGATGTTAGCCTGCCTTAGGTTAGGATATATAATGCTATAGAATTATATAATATCTCAACCGAGATGTACGGGACGAAACGAACTTGATTCTGTAAAACATTACCAGCGAGGGGCTAGATGTGTTAGGTTAGGTTATATTAAGTTATATACCTATATAATGTTCCCACCGAGAAGTAGGGGCCGATACGCCAGGAATGTTCTGAAATGCTACATCCGAGATGATAGCCTGCCTTAGGTTAGGATATATAACGCTATAGACGTATATAATATCCCAACCAAGATGTCCGGGACGACAGGAACGGGATTCTGTAAAACATTACCAGCGAGGGGCTAGATGGGTTAGGTGAGGATGTGATACGTTATAGACGTATATAATGTTCCCACCGAGAAGTAGGGGCCGATACGCCGGGAATGTTGTAAAATACTACATCCGAGATGATAGCCTGCCTTAGGTTAGGATATATAACGCTATAGACTTACATAATATCTCAACCGAGATGTACGGGACGAAACGAACGGGATTCTGTAAAACATTACCAGCGAGGGGCCAGATGGGTTAGGTTAGGTTATGTTACGTTATAGACGAATATAATGGTCCCACCGAGAAGTAGAGGCCGATACGCCAGGAATGTTGTAAAATGCTACATCCGAGATGTTAGCCTGCCTTACGTTAGGATATATATCGCTGTAGACGTATATAATATCCCAACCGAGATGTACGGGACGACAGGAACGGGATTCTGTGAAACATTACAAGCGAGGGGCTAGATGGGTTAGGTTAGGATGTGATACGTTATAGACGTATATAATGTTCCCACCGAGAAGAAGGTGCCGATACGCCAGGAATGTTGTAAAATGCTACATCCGAGATGTTAGCCTGCCTTACGTTAGGATATATATCGCTGTAGACGTATATAATATCCCAACGGAGATGTACGGGACGACAGGAACGGGATTCTGTAAAACATTACCAGCGAGGGGCTAGATGGGTTAGGTTAGGATGTGATACGTTATAGACGTATATAATGTTCCCACCGAGAAGAAGGGGCCGATACGCCAGGAATGTTGTAAAATACTACATCAGAGATGATGGCCTGCCTTAGGTTAGGATATATAACGCTATAGACGTACATAATATTCCAACCGAGATGTACGGTACGTCACGAACGGGATTCTGTAAAACATTACCAGCGAGGGGCTAGATGTGTTAGGTTAGGGTATATTACGTTATTGACGAATATAATGTTACCACCGAGAAGTAGGGGCCGATACGCCAGGAATGTTGTGAAATACTACATCCGAGATGATAGCCTGCCTTACGTTAGGATATATATCGCTGTAGACGTATATAATATCAGAACCGAGATGTCCGGGACGACAGGAACGGGATTCTGTAAAACATTACCTGCGAGGGGCTAGATGGGTTAGGTGAGGATGTGATACGTTATAGACGTATATAATGTTCCCACCGAGAAGAAGGGGCCGATACGCCAGGAATGTTGTAAAATACTACATCCGAGATGATAGCTTGCCTTAGGTTAGGATATATAACGCTATAGAATTATATAATATCTCAACCGAGATGTACGGGACGAAACGAACTTGATTCTGTAAAACATTACCAGCGAGGGGCTAGATGTGTTAGGTTAGGTTATATTAAGTTATATACCTATATAATGTTCCCACCGAGAAGTAGGGGCCGATACGCCAGGAATGTTCTGAAATGCTACATCCGAGATGATAGCCTGCCTTAGGTTAGGATATATAACGCTATAGACGTATATAATATCCCAACCAAGATGTCCGGGACGACAGGAACGGGATTCTGTAAAACATTACCAGCGAGGGGCTAGATGGGTGAGGTGAGGATGTGATACGTTATAGACGTATATAATGTTCCCACCGAGAAGTAGGGGCCGATACGCCAGGAATGTTGTAAAATACTACATCCGAGATGATAGCTTGCCTTAGGTTAGGATATATAACGCTATAGAATTATATAATATCTCAACCGAGATGTACGGGACGAAACGAACGGGATTCTGTAAAACATTACCAGCGAGGGGCTAGATGTGTTAGGTTAGGTTATATTAAGTTATATACCTATATAATGTTCCCACCGAGAAGTAGGGGCCGATACGCCAGGAATGTTGTAAAATACTACATCCGAGATGATAGCCTGCCTTAGGTTAGGATATATAACGCTATAGACTTACATAATATCTCAGCCGAGATGTACGGGACGAAACGAACGGGATTCTGTAAAACATTACCAGCGAGGGGCCAGATGGGTTAGGTTAGGTTATGTTACGTTATAGACGAAGATAATGGTCCCACCGAGAAGTAGAGGCCGATACGCCAGGAATGTTGTAAAATGCTACATCCGAGATGTTAGCCTGCCTTACGTTAGGATATATATCGCTGTAGACGTATATAATATCCCAACCGAGATGTACGGGACGACAGGAACGGGATTCTGTAAAACATTACCAGCGAGGGGCTAGATGTGTTAGGTTAGGTTATATTAAGTTATATACCTATATAATGTTCCCACCCAGAAGTAGGGGCCGATACGCCAGGAATGTTCTGAAATGCTACATCCGAGATGATAGCCTGCCTTAGTTTAGGATATATAACGCTATAGACATATATAATATCCCAACCGAGATGTCCGGGACGACAGGAACGGGATTCTGTAAAACATTACCAGCGAGGGGCTAGATGGGTTAGGTGAGGATGTGATACGTTATAGACGTATATAATGTTCCCACCGTGAAGAAGGGGCCGATACGCCAGGAATGTTGTAAAATACTACATCCGAGATGATAGCTTGCCTTAGGTTAGGATATATAACGCTATAGAATTATATAATATCTCAACCGAGATGTACGGGACGAAACGAACGGGATTCTGAAAAAACATTACCAGCGAGGGGCTAGATGTGTTAGGTTAGGTTATATTAAGTTATAGACCTATATAATGTTCCCACCGAGAAGTAGGGGCCGATACGCCAGGAATGTTGTGAAATACTACATCCGAGATGATAGCCTGCCTTAGGTTAGGATATATAACGCTACAGACTTACATAATATCTCAACCGAGATGTACGGGACAAAACGAACGGGATTCTGTAAAACATTACCAGCGAGGGGCCAGATGGGTTAGGTTAGGTTATGTTACGTTATAGACGAATATAATGTTCCCACCGAGAAGTAGAGGCCGATACACCAGGAATGTTGTAAAATACTACATCCGAGATGTTAGCCTGCCTTACGTTAGGATATATATCGCTGTAGACGTATATAATATCCCAACCGAGATGTACGGGACGACAGGAACGGGATTCTGTAAAACATTACCAGCGAGGGGCTAGATGGGTTAGGTTAGGATGTGATACGTTATAGACGTATATAATGTTCCCACCGAGAAGAAGGGGCCGATACGCCAGGAATGTCGTAAAATACTACATCAGAGATGATGGCCTGCCTTAGGTTAGGATATATAACGCTATAGACGTATATAATATTCCAACCGAGATGTACGGTACGTCACGAACGGGATTCTGTAAAACATTACCAGCGAGGGGCTAGATGTGTTAGGTTAGGTTATATTACGTTATAGACCTATATAATGTTCCCACCGAGAAGAAGGGGCCGATACGCCAGGAACGTTGTAAAATACTACATCCGAGATGTTAGCCTGCCTTACGTTAGGATATATATCGCTGTAGACGTATGTAATATCCCAACCGAGATGCACGGGACGGCAGGAACGGGATTCCGTAAAACATTATCAGCGAGGGGCTAGATGGGTTAGGTTAGGTTGTGATACGTTATAGACGTATACAATGTTCCTACCGAGAAGTAGGGGCCGATACGCCAGGAATGTTGTAAAATACTACATCCGAGATGATAGCTTGCCTTAGGTTAGGATATATAACGCTATAGAATTATATAATATCTCAACCGAGATGTACGGGACGAAACGAACTTGATTCTGTAAAACATTACCAGCGAGGGGCTAGATGTGTTAGGTTAGGTTATATTAAGTTATATACCTATATAATGTTCCCACCGAGAAGTAGGGGCCGATTCGCCAGGAATGTTCTGAAATGCTACATCCGAGATGATAGCCTGCCTTAGGTTAGGATATATAACGCTATAGACGTATATAATATCCCAACCAAGATGTCCGGGACGACAGGAACGGGATTCTGTAAAACATTACCAGCGAGGGGCTAGATGGGTTAGGTGAGGATGTGATACGTTATAGACGTATATAATGTTCCCACCGAGAAGTAGGGGCCGATACGCCAGGAATGTTGTAAAATATTACATCCGAGATGATAGCTTGCCTTAGGTTAGGATATATAACGCTATAGAATTATATAATATCTCAACCGAGATGTACGGGACGAAACGAACGGGATTCTGTAAAACATTACCAGCGAGGGGCTAGATGTGTTAGGTTAGGTTATATTAAGTTATATACCTATATAATGTTCCCACCGAGAAGTAGGGGCCGATACGCCAGGAATGTTGTAAAATACTACATCCGAGATGATAGCCTGCCTTATGTTAGGATATATAACGCTGTAGACGTATATAATGTTCCCACCGAGAAATAGGGGCCGATACGCCAGGAATGTTGTAAAACACTACATCCGAGATGTTAGCCTGCCTTACGTTAGGATATATATCGCAGTAGACGTTTATAATGTCCCAGCCGAGACGTACGGGACGACAGGAACGGGATTCTGTAAACCATTACCAGCGAGGTGCTAGATGGGTTAGGTTAGGTTGTGATACGTTATAGACGTATATAATGTTCCCACCGAGAAGTAGGGGCCGATACGCCAGACATGTTGTAAAATACTGCATCCGAGATGATAGCCTGCCTTAGGTTAGGATATATAACGCTCTAGACGTATATAATGTCCGAACCGAGACGTACGGGACGACACGAACGGGACTCTGTAAAACATTACCAGCGAGGGGGTAGATGTGGTAGGTTAGGTTATATTACGTTATAGACCTATATAATGTTCCCACCGGGATGTAGGGGCTGATACGGGAGGAATGTTGTAAAATACTACATCCGAGATGATAGCCTGCCTTAGGTTAGGGTCTATAACGCTACAGACGTATATAATATTCCAACCGAGATGTACGGGACGACAGGAACGGGATTCTGTAAAACATTACCAGCGAGGGGCTAAATGGGTTAGGTGAGGATGTGATACGTTATAGACGTATATAATGTTCCCACCGAGAAGTAGGGGCCGATACTCCAGGAATGTTGTAAAATACTACATCCGAGATGATAGCTTGCCTTAGGTTAGGATATATAACGCTATAGAATTATATAATATCTCAACCGAGATGTACGGGACGAAACGAACGGGATTCTGTAAAACATTACCAGCGAGGGGCTAGATGTGTTAGGTTAGGTTATATTAAGTTATATACCTATATAATGTTCCCACCGAGAAGTAGGGGCCGATACGCCAGGAATGTTGTAAAATACTACATCCGAGATGATAGCCTGCCTTAGGTTAGGATATATAACGCTATAGACTTACATAATATCTCAACCGAGATGTACGGGACGAAACGAACGGGATTCTGTAAAACATTACCAGCGAGGGGCCAGATGTGATAGGTTAGGTTATATTACGTTATAGACCTATATAATGTTCCCACCGAGAAGTAGGGGCCGATACGCCAGGAATGTTGTAAAACACTACATCCGAGATGTTAGCCTGCCTTAGGTTAGGATATATAACGCAATAGACGTATATAATATCCCAACCGAGATGTACGGGACGACAGGAACGGGATTCTGTAAAACATTACCAGCGAGGGGCTAGATGGGTTAGGTTAGGATGTGATACGTTATAGACGTATATAATGTTCCCACCGAGAAATAGGGGCCGATACGCCAGGAATGTTGTAAAATACTACATCCGAGATGATAGCCTGCCTTAGGTTAGGATATATAACGCTGTAGACGTATATAATGTTCCCACCGAGAAATAGGGGCCGATACGCCAGGAATGTTGTAAAATACTACATCCGAGATGTTAGCCTGCCTTACGTTAGGATATATATCGCAGTAGACGTTTATAATGTCCCAGCCGAGACGTACGGGACGACAGGAACGGGATTCTGTAAACCATTACCAGCGAGGTGCTAGATGGGTTAGGTTAGGTTGTGATACGTTATAGACGTATATAATGTTCCCACCGAGAAGTAGGGGCCGATACGCCAGACATGTTGTAAAATACTGCATCCGAGATGATAGCCTGCCTTAGGTTAGGATATATAACGCTCTAGACGTATATAATGTCCGAACCGAGACGTACGGGACGACACGAACGGGACTCTGTAAAACATTACCAGCGAGGGGGTAGATGTGGTAGGTTAGGATGTGATACGTTATAGACGTATATAATGTTCCCACCGAGAAGAAGGGGCCGATACGCCAGGAATGTTGTAAAATGCTACATCCGAGATGTTAGCCTGCCTTACGTTAGGATATATATCGCTGTAGACGTATATAATATCCCAACGGAGATGTACGGGACGACAGGAACGGGATTCTGTAAAACATTACCAGCGAGGGGCTAAATGGGTTAGATTAGGATGTGATACGTTATAGACGTATATAATGTTCCCACCGAGAAGAAGGGGCCGATACGCCAGGAATGTTGTAAAATGCTACATCCGAGATGTTAGCCTGCCTTACGTTAGGATATATATCGCTGTAGACGTATATAATATCCCAACGGAGATGTACGGGACGACAGGAACGGGATTCTGTAAAACATTACCAGCGAGGGGCTAAATGGGTTAGATTAGGATGTGATACGTTATAGACGTATATAATGTTCCCACCGAGAAGAAGGGGCCGATACGCCAGGAATGTTGTAAAATACTACATCAGAGATGATGGCCTGCCTTAGGTTAGGATATATAACGCTATAGACTTACATAATATCTCAACCGAGATGTACGGGACGAAACGAACGGGATTCTGTAAAACATTACCAGCGAGGGGCCAGATGGGTTAGGTTAGGTTATGTTACGTTATAGACGAAGATAATGGTCCCACCGAGAAGTAGAGGCCGATACGCCAGGAATGTTGTAAAATGCTACATCCGAGATGTTAGCCTGCCTTACGTTAGGATATATATCGCTGTAGACGTATATAATATCCCCACCGAGATGTACGGGACGACAGGAACGGGATTCTGTAAAACATTACAAGCGAGGGGCTAGATGGGTTAGGTTAGGATGTGATACGTTATAGACGTATATAATGTTCCCACCGAGAAGAAGGGGCCGATACGCCAGGAATGTTGTAAAATGCTACATCCGAGATGTTAGCCTGCCTTACGTTAGGATATATATCGCTGTAGACGTATATAATATCCCAACGGAGATGTACGGGACGAAACGAACGGGATTCTGTAAAACATTACCAGCGAGGGGCCAGATGGGTTAGGTTAGGTTATGTTACGTTATAGACGAAGATAATGGTCCCACCGAGAAGTAGAGGCCGATACGCCAGGAATGTTGTAAAATGCTACATCCGAGATGTTAGCCTGCCTTACGTTAGGATATATATCGCTGTAGACGTATGTAATATCCCAACCGAGATGTACGGGACGGCAGGAACGGGATTCTGTAAAACATTACCAGCGAGGGGCTAGATGGGTTAGGTTAGGTTGTGATACGTTATAGACGTATACAATGTTCCCACCGAGAAGTAGGGGCCGATACGCCAGGAATGTTGTAAAATACTACATCCGAGATGATAGCTTGCCTTAGGTTAGGATATATAACGCTATAGAATTATATAATATCTCAACCGAGATGTACGGGACGAAACGAACGGGATTCTGTAAAACATTACCAACGAGGAGCTAGATGGGTTAGGTTAGGTTATATTACGTTATAGACCTATATAATGTTCCCACCGAGAAGTAGGGGCCGATACGCCAGGAATGTTGTAAAACACTACATCCGAGATGATAGCCTGCCTTAGGTTAGGATATATAACGCTATAGACGTATATAATATTCCAACCGAGATGTACGGGACGAAACGAACGGGATTCTGTAAAACATTACCAGCGAGGGGCTAGATGGGTTAGGTTAGGTTGTGATACGTTATAGACGTATATAATGTTCCCACCGAGAAGTAGGGGCCGATACGCCAGGAATGTTGTAAAATACTACATCCGAGATGATAGCCTGCCTTAGGTTAGGATATATAACGCTGTAGACGTATATAATGTTCCCACCGAGAAATAGGGGCCGATACGCCAGGAATGTTGTAAAACACTACATCCGAGATGTTAGCCTGCCTTACGTTAGGATATATATCGCAGTAGACGTTTATAATGTCCCAGCCGAGACGTACGGGACGACAGGAACGGGATTCTGTAAACCATTACCAGCGAGGTGCTAGATGGGTTAGGTTAGGTTGTGATACGTTATAGACGTATATAATGTTCCCACCGAGAAGTAGGGGCCGATACGCCAGACATGTTGTAAAATACTGCATCCGAGATGATAGCCTGCCTTAGGTTAGGATATATAACGCTCTAGACGTATATAATGTCCGAACCGAGACGTACGGGACGACACGAACGGGACTCTGTAAAACATTACCAGCGAGGGGGTAGATGTGGTAGGTTAGGTTATATTACGTTATAGACCTATATAATGTTCCCACCGGGATGTAGGGGCTGATACGGGAGGAATGTTGTAAAATACTACATCCGAGATGATAGCCTGCCTTAGGTTAGGGTCTATAACGCTACAGACGTATATAATATTCCAACCGAGATGTACGGGACGACAGGAACGGGATTCTGTAAAACATTACCAGCGAGGGGCTAAATGGGTTAGGTGAGGATGTGATACGTTATAGACGTATATAATGTTCCCACCGAGAAGTAGGGGCCGATACTCCAGGAATGTTGTAAAATACTACATCCGAGATGATAGCTTGCCTTAGGTTAGGATATATAACGCTATAGAATTATATAATATCTCAACCGAGATGTACGGGACGAAACGAACGGGATTCTGTAAAACATTACCAGCGAGGGGCTAGATGTGTTAGGTTAGGTTATATTAAGTTATATACCTATATAATGTTCCCACCGAGAAGTAGGGGCCGATACGCCAGGAATGTTGTAAAATACTACATCCGAGATGATAGCCTGCCTTAGGTTAGGATATATAACGCTATAGACTTACATAATATCTCAACCGAGATGTACGGGACGAAACGAACGGGATTCTGTAAAACATTACCAGCGAGGGGCCAGATGTGATAGGTTAGGTTATATTACGTTATAGACCTATATAATGTTCCCACCGAGAAGTAGGGGCCGATACGCCAGGAATGTTGTAAAACACTACATCCGAGATGTTAGCCTGCCTTAGGTTAGGATATATAACGCAATAGACGTATATAATATCCCAACCGAGATGTACGGGACGACAGGAACGGGATTCTGTAAAACATTACCAGCGAGGGGCTAGATGGGTTAGGTTAGGATGTGATACGTTATAGACGTATATAATGTTCCCACCGAGAAATAGGGGCCGATACGCCAGGAATGTTGTAAAATACTACATCCGAGATGATAGCCTGCCTTAGGTTAGGATATATAACGCTGTAGACGTATATAATGTTCCCACCGAGAAATAGGGGCCGATACGCCAGGAATGTTGTAAAATACTACATCCGAGATGTTAGCCTGCCTTACGTTAGGATATATATCGCAGTAGACGTTTATAATGTCCCAGACGAGACGTACGGGACGACAGGAACGGGATTCTGTAAACCATTACCAGCGAGGTGCTAGATGGGTTAGGTTAGGTTGTGATACGTTATAGACGTATATAATGTTCCCACCGAGAAGTAGGGGCCGATACGCCAGACATGTTGTAAAATACTGCATCCGAGATGATAGCCTGCCTTAGGTTAGGATATATAACGCTCTAGACGTATATAATGTCCGAACCGAGACGTACGGGACGACACGAACGGGACTCTGTAAAACATTACCAGCGAGGGGGTAGATGTGGTAGGTTAGGATGTGATACGTTATAGACGTATATAATGTTCCCACCGAGAAGAAGGGGCCGATACGCCAGGAATGTTGTAAAATGCTACATCCGAGATGTTAGCCTGCCTTACGTTAGGATATATATCGCTGTAGACGTATATAATATCCCAACGGAGATGTACGGGACGACAGGAACGGGATTCTGTAAAACATTACCAGCGAGGGGCTAAATGGGTTAGATTAGGATGTGATACGTTATAGACGTATATAATGTTCCCACCGAGAAGAAGGGGCCGATACGCCAGGAATGTTGTAAAATGCTACATCCGAGATGTTAGCCTGCCTTACGTTAGGATATATATCGCTGTAGACGTATATAATATCCCAACGGAGATGTACGGGACGACAGGAACGGGATTCTGTAAAACATTACCAGCGAGGGGCTAAATGGGTTAGATTAGGATGTGATACGTTATAGACGTATATAATGTTCCCACCGAGAAGAAGGGGCCGATACGCCAGGAATGTTGTAAAATACTACATCAGAGATGATGGCCTGCCTTAGGTTAGGATATATAACGCTATAGACTTACATAATATCTCAACCGAGATGTACGGGACGAAACGAACGGGATTCTGTAAAACATTACCAGCGAGGGGCCAGATGGGTTAGGTTAGGTTATGTTACGTTATAGACGAAGATAATGGTCCCACCGAGAAGTAGAGGCCGATACGCCAGGAATGTTGTAAAATGCTACATCCGAGATGTTAGCCTGCCTTACGTTAGGATATATATCGCTGTAGACGTATATAATATCCCCACCGAGATGTACGGGACGACAGGAACGGGATTCTGTAAAACATTACAAGCGAGGGGCTAGATGGGTTAGGTTAGGATGTGATACGTTATAGACGTATATAATGTTCCCACCGAGAAGAAGGGGCCGATACGCCAGGAATGTTGTAAAATGCTACATCCGAGATGTTAGCCTGCCTTACGTTAGGATATATATCGCTGTAGACGTATATAATATCCCAACGGAGATGTACGGGACGAAACGAACGGGATTCTGTAAAACATTACCAGCGAGGGGCCAGATGGGTTAGGTTAGGTTATGTTACGTTATAGACGAAGATAATGGTCCCACCGAGAAGTAGAGGCCGATTCGCCAGGAATGTTGTAAAATGCTACATCCGAGATGTTAGCCTGCCTTACGTTAGGATATATATCGCTGTAGACGTATGTAATATCCCAACCGAGATGTACGGGACGGCAGGAACGGGATTCTGTAAAACATTACCAGCGAGGGGCTAGATGGGTTAGGTTAGGTTGTGATACGTTATAGACGTATACAATGTTCCCACCGAGAAGTAGGGGCCGATACGCCAGGAATGTTGTAAAATACTACATCCGAGATGATAGCTTGCCTTAGGTTAGGATATATAACGCTATAGAATTATATAATATCTCAACCGAGATGTACGGGACGAAACGAACGGGATTCTGTAAAACATTACCAACGAGGAGCTAGATGGGTTAGGTTAGGTTATATTACGTTATAGACCTATATAATGTTCCCACCGAGAAGTAGGGGCCGATACGCCAGGAATGTTGTAAAACACTACATCCGAGATGATAGCCTGCCTTAGGTTAGGATATATAACGCTATAGACGTATATAATATTCCAACCGAGATGTACGGGACGAAACGAACGGGATTCTGTAAAACATTACCAGCGAGGGGCTAGATGGGTTAGGTTAGGTTGTGATACGTTATAGACGTATATAATGTTCCCACCGAGAAGTAGGGGCCGATACGCCAGGAATGTTGTAAAATACTACATCCGAGATGATAGCTTGCCTTAGGTTAGGATATATAACGCTATAGAATTATATAATATCTCAACCGAGATGTACGGGACGAAACGAACGGGATTCTGTAAAACATTACCAGCGAGGGGCTAGATGTGTTAGGTTAGGTTATATTAAGTTATATACCTATATAATGTTCCCACCGAGAAGTAGGGGCCGATACGCCAGGAATGTTGTGAAATACTACATCCGAGATGATAGCCTGCCTTAGGTTAGGATATATAACGCTATAGACTTATATAATATCTCAACCGAGATGTACGGGACGAAACGAACGGGATTCTGTAAAACATTACCAGCGAGGGGCCAGATGGGTTAGGTTAGGTTACGTTACGTTATAGACCTATATAATGTTCCCACCGAGAAGTAGGGGCCGATACGCCAGGAATGTTGTGAAATACTACATCCGAGATGATAGCCTGCCTTAGGTTAGGATATATAACGCTATAGACTTATATAATATCTCAACCGAGATGTACGGGACGAAACGAACGGGATTCTGTAAAACATTACCAGCGAGGGGCTAGATGGGTTAGGTTAGGTTGTGATACGTTATAGACGTATATAATGTTCCCACCGAGAAGTAGGGGCCGATACGCCAGGAATGTTGTAAAATACTACATCCGAGATGATAGCTTGCCTTAGGTTAGGATATATAACGCTATAGAATTATATAATATCTCAACCGAGATGTACGGGACGAAACGAACGGGATTCTGTAAAACATTACCAGCGAGGGGCTAGATGTGTTAGGTTAGGTTATATTAAGTTATATACCTATATAATGTTCCCACCGAGAAGTAGGGGCCGATACGCCAGGAATGTTGTGAAATACTACATCCGAGATGATAGCCTGCCTTAGGTTAGGATATATAACGCTATAGACTTATATAATATCTCAACCGAGATGTACGGGACGAAACGAACGGGATTCTGTAAAACATTACCAGCGAGGGGCCAGATGGGTTAGGTTACGTTATGTTACGTTATAGACGAATATAATGTTCCCACCGAGAAGTAGAGGCCGATACGCCAGGAATGTTGTAAAATACTACATCCGAGATGTTAGCCTGCCTTACGTTAGGATATATATCGCTGTAGACGTATATAATATCCCAACCGAGATGTACGGGACGGCAGGAACGGGATTCTGTAAAAGATTACCAGCGAGGGGCTAGATGTGTTAGGTTAGGTTATATTACGTTATAGACCTATATAATGTTCCCACCGAGAAGTAGGGGCCGTTACGCCAGGAATGTTGTGAAATACTACATTCGAGATGATAGCCTGCCTTAGGTTAGGATATATAACGCTATAGACGTATATAATATTCCAACCGAGATGTAAGGGACGTCACGAACGGGATTCTGTAAAACATTAACAGCGAGGGCCTAGATATGTTAGGTTAGGTTATATTACGTTATAGACGAATATAATGTTCCACCGAGAAGTAGAGGACGATACGCCAGGAATGTTGTAAAATACTACATCCGAGATGTTAGCCTGCCTTACGTTAGGATATGTATATCGCAGTAGACGTATATAATATCCCAACCGAGATGTACGGGACGGCAGGAACGGGATTCTGTAAAACATTACCAGCGAGGGGCTAGATGGGTTAGGTTAGGTTGTGATACGTTATAGACGTATATAATGTTCCCACCGAGAAGTAGGGGCCGACCCACCAGGAATGTTGGAAAATACTGCATCCGAGATGATAGCCTGCCTTAGGTTAGGATATATAACGCTATAGACGTATATAATGTCCCAAACGAGACGTACGGGACGACACGAACGGGATCCTGTAGAACATTACCAGCGAGGGGCTAGATGTGTTAGGTTAGGTTATATTATGTTATAGACCTATATAATGTTCCCACCGAGAAGTAGGGGCCGATACGCCAGGAATGTTGTGAAATACTACATCCGAGATGATAGCCTGCCTTAGGTTAGGATATATAACGCTATAGACTTATATAATATCTCAACCGAGATGTACGGGACGAAACGAACGGGATTCTGTAAAACATTACCAGCGAGGGGCTAGATGGGTTAGGTTTGGTTGTGATACGTTATAGACGTATATAATGTTCCCACCGAGAAGTAGGGGCCGATACGCCAGGAATGTTGTGAAATACTACATCCGAGATGATAGCCTGCCTTAGGTTAGGATATATAACGCTATAGACTTATATAATATCTCAACCGAGATGTACGGGACGAAACGAACGGGATTCTGTAAAACATTACCAGCGAGGGGCTAGATGGGTTAGGTTTGGTTGTGATACGTTATAGACGTATATAATGTTCCCACCGAGAAGTAGGGGCCGATACGCCAGGAATGTTGTAAAATACTACATCCGAGATGATAGCTTGCCTTAGGTTAGGATATATAACGCTATAGAATTATATAATATCTCAACCGAGATGTACGGGACGAAACGAACGGGATTCTGTAAAACATTACCAGCGAGGGGCTAGATGTGTTAGGTTAGGTTATATTAAGTTATATACCTATATAATGTTCCCACCGAGAAGTAGGGGCCGATACGCCAGGAATGTTGTGAAATACTACATCCGAGATGATAGCCTGCCTTAGGTTAGGATATATAACGCTATAGACTTATATAATATCTCAACCGAGATGTACGGGACGAAACGAACGGGATTCTGTAAAACATTACCACCTAGGGGCCAGATGGGTTAGGTTAGGTTACGTTACGTTATAGACCTATATAATGTTCCCACCGAGAAGTAGGGGCCGATACGCCAGGAATGTTGTGAAATACTACATCCGAGATGATAGCCTGCCTTAGGTTAGGATATATAACGCTATAGACTTATATAATATCTCAACCGAGATGTACGGGACGAAACGAACGGGATTCTATAAAACATTACCAGCGAGGGGCTAGATGGGTTAGGTTAGGTTGTGATACGTTATAGACGTATATAATGTTCCCACCAAGAAGTAGGGGCCGATACGCCAGGAATGTTGTAAAATACTACATCCGAGATGATAGCTTGCCTTAGGTTAGGATATATAACGCTATAGAATTATATAATATCTCATCCGAGATGTACGGGACGCAACGAACGGGATTCTGTAAAACATTACCAGCGAGGGGCTAGATGTGTTAGGTTGGGTTATATTAAGTTATATACCTATATAATGTTCCCACCGAGATGTAGGGGCCGATACGCCAGGAATGTTGTGAAATACTACATCCGAGATGATAGCCTGCCTTACGTTAGGATATATATCGCTGTAGACGTATATAATATCCCAATCGAGATGTCCGGGACGACAGGAACGGGATTCTGTAAAACATTACCAGCGAGGGGCTAGATGGGTTAGGTGAGGATGTGATACGTTATATACGTATATAATGTTCCCACCGAGAAATAGGGGCCGATACGCCAGGCATGTTGTAAAATACTGCATCCGAGATGATAGCCTGCCTTAGGTTAGGATATATAACGCTGTAGACGTATATAATATCCCAATCGAGACGTACGGAACGACACGAACGGGATTCTGTAAAATATTACCAGCGAGGGGCTAGATGGGTTAGGTTAGGTTATGTTACGTTATAGACGTGTATAATGTTCCCACCGAGAAGTAGAGCCGATACGCCAGGAATGGCGTAAAATACTGCATCCGAGATGTCAGCCTGCCTTACGTTAGGATATATATCGCTATAGACGTATATAATATTCCAACCGAGATGTACGGGACGTCACGAACGGGATTCTGTAAAACATTACCAGCGAGGGGCTAGATGTGTTAGGTTAAGTTATATTACGTTATAGACGAATATAATGTTCCCACCGAGAAGAAGGGGCCGATACGCCAGGAATGTTGTAAAATACTACATGAGAGATGATGGCCTGCCTTAGGTTAGGATATATAACGCTATAGACGTATATAATATTCCAACCGAGATGTACGGTACGTCACGAACGGGATTCTGTAAAACATCACCAGCGAGGGGCTAGATGTGTTAGGTTAGGGTATATTACGTAATAGACGAATATAATGTTCCCACCGAGAAGTAGGGGCCGATACGCCAGGAATGTTGTAAAATACTACATCCGAGATGTTAGCCTGCCTTACGTTAGGATATATATCGCTGTAGACGTATATAATATCCCAACCGAGATGTACGGGACGGCAGGAACGGGATTCCGTAAAACATTACCAGCGAGGGGCTAGATGTGTTAGGTTAGGTTATATTACGTTATAGACCTATATAATGTTCCCGCCGAGAAGAAGGGGCTGATACGCCAGGAATGTTGTAAAATACTACATCCGAGATGATAGCTTGCCTTAGGTTAGGATATATAACGCTATAGACTTATATAATATCTCAACCGAGATGTACGGGACGAAACGAACGGGATTCTGTAAAACATTACCAGCGAGGGGCTAGATGGGTTAGGTGAGGATGTGATACGTTATAGACGTATATAATGTTCCCACCGAGAAATAGGGGCCGATACGCCAGGCATGTTGTAAAATACTGCATCCGAGATGATAGCCTGCCTTAGGTTAGGATATATAACGCTATAGAATTATATAATATCTCATCCGAGATGTACGGGACGCAACGAACGGGATTCTGTAAAACATTACCAGCGAGGGGCTAGATGGGTTAGGTGAGGATGTGATACGTTATAGACGTATATAATGTTCCCACCGAGAAATAGGGGCCGATACGCCAGGCATGTTGTAAAATACTGCATCCGAGATGATAGCCTGCCTTAGGTTAGGATATATAACGCTGTAGACGTATATAATATCCCAATCGAGACGAACGGAACGACACGAACGGGATTCTGTAAAATATTACCAGCGAGGGGCTAGATGGGTTAGGTTAAGTTATGTTACGTTATAGACGTGTATAATGTTCCCACCGAGAAGTAGAGCCGATACGCCAGGAATGGCGTAAAATACTGCATCCGAGATGTCAGCCTGCCTTACGTTAGGATATATATCGCTATAGACGTATATAATATTCCAACCGAGATGTACGGGACGTCACGAACGGGATTCTGTAAAACATTACCAGCGAGGGGCTAGATGTGTTAGGTTAAGTTATATTACGTTATAGACGAATATAATGTTCCCACCGAGAAGTAGGGGCCGATACGCCAGGAATGTTGTAAAATACTACATCCGAGATGTTAGCCTGCCTTACGTTAGGATATATATCGCTGTAGACGTATATAATATCCCAACCGAGATGTACGGGACGGCAGGAACGGGATTCCGTAAAACATTACCAGCGAGGGGCTAGATGTGTTAGGTTAGGTTATATTACGTTATAGACCTATATAATGTTCCCGCCGAGAAGAAGGGGCCGATACGCCAGGAATGTTGTAAAATACTACATCCGAGATGTTAGCCTGCCTTACGTTAGGATATATATCGCTGTAGATGTATGTAATATCCCAACCGAGATGTACGGGACGGCAGGAACGGGATTCTGTAAAACATTACCAGCGAGGGGCTAGATGGGTTAGGTTAGGTTGTGATACGTTATAGACGTATACAATGTTCCCACCGAGAAGTAGGGGCCGATACGCCAGGAATGTTGTAAAATACTACATCCGAGATGATAGCTTGCCTTAGGTTAGGATATATAACGCTATAGACTTATATAATATCTCAACCGAGATGTACGGGACGAAACGAACGGGATTCTGTAAAACATTACCAGCGAGGGGCCAGATGGGTTAGGTTACGTTATGTTACGTTATAGACGAATATAATTTTCCCACCGAGAAGTAGTGGCCGATACGCCAGGAATGTTGTAAAATACTACATCCGAGATGTTAGCCTGCCTTACGTTAGGATATATATTGCTGTAGACGTATATAATATCCCAACCGAGATGTACGGGACGGCAGGAACGGGATTCTGTAAAAGATTACCAGCGAGGGGCTAGATGTGTTAGGTTAGGTTATATTACGTTATAGACCTATATAATGTTCCCACCGAGAAGTAGGGGCCGTTACGCCAGGAATGTTGTGAAATACTACATTCGAGATTATAGCTTGCCTTAGGTTAGGATATATAACGCTATAGACGTATATAATATTCCAACCGAGATGTACGGGACGTCACGATCGGGATTCTGTAAAACATTAACAGCGAGGGCCTAGATGTGTTAGGTTAGGTTATATTACGTTATAGACGAATATAATGTTCCCACCGAGAAGTAGAGGACGATACGCCAGGAATGTTGTAAAATACTACATCCAAGATGTTAGCCTGCCTTACGTTAGGATATATATATCGCTGTAGACGTATATAATATCTCAACCGAGATGTACGGGACGGCAGGAACGCGATTCTGTAAAACATTACCAGCGAGGGGCTAGATGGGTTAGGTTAGGTTGTGATACGTTATAGACGTATACAATGTTCCCACCGAGAAGTAGGGGCCGATACGCCAGGAATGTTGTGAAATACTACATCCGAGATGATAGCCTGCCTTAGGTTAGGATATATAACGCTATAGACTTATATAATATCTCAACCGAGATGTACGGGACGAAAAGAAAGGGATTCTGTAAAACATTACCAGCGAGGGGCTAGATGGGTTAGGTTAGGTTGTGATACGTTATAGACGTATATAATGTTCCCACCGAGAAGTAGGGGCCGATACGCCAGGAATGTTGTGAAATACTACATCCGAGATGATAGCCTGCCTTAGGTTAGGATATATATCGCTGTAGACGTATATAATATCCCAACCGAGATGTACGGGACGGCAGGAACGGGATTCTGTAAAAGATTACCAGCGAGGGGCTAGATGTGTTAGGTTAGGTTATATTACGTTATAGACCTACATAATGTTCCCACCGAGAAGTAGGGGCCGTTACGCCAGGAATGTTGTGAAATACTACTTTCGAGATGATAGCTTGCCTTAGGTTAGGATATATAACGCTATAGACGTATATAATATTCCAACCGAGATGTACGGGACGTCACGAACGGGATTCTGTAAAACATTAACAGCGAGGGCCTAGATGTGTTAGGTTAGGTTATATTACGTTATAGACGAATATAATGTTCCACCGAGAAGTAGAGGCCGATACGCCAGGAATGTTGTAAAATACTACATCCGAGATGTTAGCCTGCCTTACGTTAGGATATGTATATCGCTGTAGACGTATATAATATCCCAACCGAGATGTACGGGACGGCAGGAACGGGATGCTGTAAAACATTACCAGCGAGGGGCTAGATGTGTTAGGTTAGGTTATATTATGTTATAGACCTATATAATGTTCCCACCGAGAAGTAGGGGCCGATACGCCAGGAATGTTGTGAAATACTACATCCGAGATGATAGCCTGCCTTAGGTTAGGATATATAACGCTATAGAATTATATAATATCTCATCCGAGATGTACGGGACGCAACGAACGGGATTCTGTAAAACATTACCAGCGAGGGGCTAGATGTGTTAGGTTAGGTTATATTAAGTTATATACCTATATAATGTTCCCACCGAGAAGTAGGGGCCGA
The DNA here is from genome assembly GCA_963969225.1 of Xylocopa violacea. Taxonomy (NCBI): domain Eukaryota; kingdom Metazoa; phylum Arthropoda; class Insecta; order Hymenoptera; family Apidae; genus Xylocopa; species Xylocopa violacea. Next base: position 1,803,530 of record CAXAJV010000015.1, read on the forward strand.
TACGCCAGGAATGTTGTGAAATACTACATCCGAGATGATAGCCTGCCTTACGTTAGGATATATATCGCTGTAGACGTATATAATATCCCAATCGAGATGTCCGGGACGACAGGAACGGGATTCTGTAAAACATTACCAGCGAGGGGCTAGATGGGTTAGGTGAGGATGTGATACGTTATATACGTATATAATGTTCCCACCGAGAAATAGGGGCCGATACGCCAGGCATGTTGTAAAATACTCCATCCGAGATGATAGCCTGCCTTAGGTTAGGATATATAACGCTGTAGACGTATATAATATCCCAATCGAGACGTACGGAACGACACGAACGGGATTCTGTAAAATATTACCAGCGAGGGGCTAGATGGGTTAGGTTAGGTTATGTTACGTTATAGACGTGTATAATGTTCCCACCGAGAAGTAGAGCCGATACGCCAGGAATGGCGTAAAATACTGCATCCGAGATGTCAGCCTGCCTTACGTTAGGATATATATCGCTATAGACGTATATAATATTCCAACCGAGATGTACGGGACGTCACGAACGGGATTCTGTAAAACATTACCAGCGAGGGGCTAGATGTGTTAGGTTAAGTTATATTACGTTATAGACGAATATAATGTTCCCACCGAGAAGAAGGGGCCGATACGCCAGGAATGTTGTAAAATACTACATCCGAGATGTTAGCCTGCCTTACGTTAGGATATGTATATCGCTGTAGACGTATATAATATCCCAACCGAGACGTACGGGACGGCAGGAACGGGATTCTGTAAAACATTACCAGCGAGGGGCTAGATGGGTTAGGTGAGGATGTGATACGTTATAGACGTATATAATGCTCCCACCGAGAAGAAGGGGCCGATACGCCAGGAATGTTGTGAAATACTACATCCGAGATGATAGCCTGCCTTAGGTTAGGATATATATCGCTGTAGACGTATATAATATCCCAACCGAGATGTACGGGACGGCAGGAACGGGATTCTGTAAAAGATTACCAGCGAGGGGCTAGATGTGTTAGGTTAGGTTATATTACGTTATAGACCTACATAATGTTCCCACCGAGAAGTAGGGGCCGTTACGCCAGGAATGTTGTGAAATACTACTTTCGAGATGATAGCTTGCCTTAGGTTAGGATATATAACGCTATAGACGTATATAATATTCCAACCGAGATGTACGGGACGTCACGAACGGGATTCTGTAAAACATTAACAGCGAGGGCCTAGATGTGTTAGGTTAGGTTATATTACGTTATAGACGAATATAATGTTCCACCGAGAAGTAGAGGCCGATACGCCAGGAATGTTGTAAAATACTACATCCGAGATGTTAGCCTGCCTTACGTTAGGATATGTATATCGCTGTAGACGTATATAATATCCCAACCGAGATGTACGGGACGGCAGGAACGGGATGCTGTAAAACATTACCAGCGAGGGGCTAGATGTGTTAGGTTAGGTTATATTATGTTATAGACCTATATAATGTTCCCACCGAGAAGTAGGGGCCGATACGCCAGGAATGTTGTGAAATACTACATCCGAGATGATAGCCTGCCTTAGGTTAGGATATATAACGCTATAGACTTATATAATATCTCAACCGAGATGTACGGGACGAAACGAACGGGATTCTATAAAACATTACCAGCGAGGGGCTAGATGGGTTAGGTTAGGTTGTGATACGTTATAGACGTATATAATGTTCCCACCAAGAAGTAGGGGCCGATACGCCAGGAATGTTGTAAAATACTACATCCGAGATGATAGCTTGCCTTAGGTTAGGATATATAACGCTATAGAATTATATAATATCTCATCCGAGATGTACGGGACGCAACGAACGGGATTCTGTAAAACATTACCAGCGAGGGGCTAGATGTGTTAGGTTAGGTTATATTAAGTTATATACCTATATAATGTTCCCACCGAGAAGTAGGGGCCGATACGCCAGGAATGTTGTGAAATACTACATCCGAGATGATAGCCTGCCTTACGTTAGGATATATATCGCTGTAGACGTATATAATATCCCAATCGAGATGTCCGGGACGACAGGAACGGGATTCTGTAAAACATTACCAGCGAGGGGCTAGATGGGTTAGGTGAGGATGTGATACGTTATATACGTATATAATGTTCCCACCGAGAAATAGGGGCCGATACGCCAGGCATGTTGTAAAATACTCCATCCGAGATGATAGCCTGCCTTAGGTTAGGATATATAACGCTGTAGACGTATATAATATCCCAATCGAGACGTACGGAACGACACGAACGGGATTCTGTAAAATATTACCAGCGAGGGGCTAGATGGGTTAGGTTAGGTTATGTTACGTTATAGACGTGTATAATGTTCCCACCGAGAAGTAGAGCCGATACGCCAGGAATGGCGTAAAATACTGCATCCGAGATGTCAGCCTGCCTTACGTTAGGATATATATCGCTATAGACGTATATAATATTCCAACCGAGATGTACGGGACGTCACGAACGGGATTCTGTAAAACATTACCAGCGAGGGGCTAGATGTGTTAGGTTAAGTTATATTACGTTATAGACGAATATAATGTTCCCACCGAGAAGAAGGGGCCGATACGCCAGGAATGTTGTAAAATACTACATCCGAGATGTTAGCCTGCCTTACGTTAGGATATGTATATCGCTGTAGACGTATATAATATCCCAACCGAGATGTACGGGACGGCAGGAACGGGATGCTGTAAAACATTACCAGCGAGGGGCTAGATGTGTTAGGTTAGGTTATATTATGTTATAGACCTATATAATGTTCCCACCGAGAAGTAGGGGCCGATACGCCAGGAATGTTGTGAAATACTACATCCGAGATGATAGCCTGCCTTAGGTTAGGATATATAACGCTATAGACTTATATAATATCTCAACCGAGATGTACGGGACGAAACGAACGGGATTCTATAAAACATTACCAGCGAGGGGCTAGATGGGTTAGGTTAGGTTGTGATACGTTATAGACGTATATAATGTTCCCACCAAGAAGTAGGGGCCGATACGCCAGGAATGTTGTAAAATACTACATCCGAGATGATAGCTTGCCTTAGGTTAGGATATATAACGCTATAGAATTATATAATATCTCATCCGAGATGTACGGGACGCAACGAACGGGATTCTGTAAAACATTACCAGCGAGGGGCTAGATGTGTTAGGTTAGGTTATATTAAGTTATATACCTATATAATGTTCCCACCGAGAAGTAGGGGCCGATACGCCAGGAATGTTGTGAAATACTACATCCGAGATGATAGCCTGCCTTACGTTAGGATATATATCGCTGTAGACGTATATAATATCCCAATCGAGATGTCCGGGACGACAGGAACGGGATTCTGTAAAACATTACCAGCGAGGGGCTAGATGGGTTAGGTGAGGATGTGATACGTTATATACGTATATAATGTTCCCACCGAGAAATAGGGGCCGATACGCCAGGCATGTTGTAAAATACTCCATCCGAGATGATAGCCTGCCTTAGGTTAGGATATATAACGCTGTAGACGTATATAATATCCCAATCGAGACGTACGGAACGACACGAACGGGATTCTGTAAAATATTACCAGCGAGGGGCTAGATGGGTTAGGTTAGGTTATGTTACGTTATAGACGTGTATAATGTTCCCACCGAGAAGTAGAGCCGATACGCCAGGAATGGCGTAAAATACTGCATCCGAGATGTCAGCCTGCCTTACGTTAGGATATATATCGCTATAGACGTATATAATATTCCAACCGAGATGTACGGGACGTCACGAACGGGATTCTGTAAAACATTACCAGCGAGGGGCTAGATGTGTTAGGTTAAGTTATATTACGTTATAGACGAATATAATGTTCCCACCGAGAAGAAGGGGCCGATACGCCAGGAATGTTGTAAAATACTACATCCGAGATGTTAGCCTGCCTTACGTTAGGATATGTATATCGCTGTAGACGTATATAATATCCCAACCGAGACGTACGGGACGGCAGGAACGGGATTCTGTAAAACATTACCAGCGAGGGGCTAGATGGGTTAGGTGAGGATGTGATACGTTATAGACGTATATAATGCTCCCACCGAGAAGAAGGGGCCGATACGCCAGGAATGTTGTGAAATACTACATCCGAGATGATAGCCTGCCTTAGGTTAGGATATATATCGCTGTAGACGTATATAATATCCCAACCGAGATGTACGGGACGGCAGGAACGGGATTCTGTAAAAGATTACCAGCGAGGGGCTAGATGTGTTAGGTTAGGTTATATTACGTTATAGACCTACATAATGTTCCCACCGAGAAGTAGGGGCCGTTACGCCAGGAATGTTGTGAAATACTACTTTCGAGATGATAGCTTGCCTTAGGTTAGGATATATAACGCTATAGACGTATATAATATTCCAACCGAGATGTACGGGACGTCACGAACGGGATTCTGTAAAACATTAACAGCGAGGGCCTAGATGTGTTAGGTTAGGTTATATTACGTTATAGACGAATATAATGTTCCACCGAGAAGTAGAGGCCGATACGCCAGGAATGTTGTAAAATACTACATCCGAGATGTTAGCCTGCCTTACGTTAGGATATGTATATCGCTGTAGACGTATATAATATCCCAACCGAGATGTACGGGACGGCAGGAACGGGATGCTGTAAAACATTACCAGCGAGGGGCTAGATGTGTTAGGTTAGGTTATATTATGTTATAGACCTATATAATGTTCCCACCGAGAAGTAGGGGCCGATACGCCAGGAATGTTGTGAAATACTACATCCGAGATGATAGCCTGCCTTAGGTTAGGATATATAACGCTATAGAATTATATAATATCTCATCCGAGATGTACGGGACGCAACGAACGGGATTCTGTAAAACATTACCAGCGAGGGGCTAGATGTGTTAGGTTAGGTTATATTAAGTTATATACCTATATAATGTTCCCACCGAGAAGTAGGGGCCGATACGCCAGGAATGTTGTGAAATACTACATCCGAGATGATAGCCTGCCTTACGTTAGGATATATATCGCTGTAGACGTATATAATATCCCAATCGAGATGTCCGGGACGACAGGAACGGGATTCTGTAAAACATTACCAGCGAGGGGCTAGATGGGTTAGGTGAGGATGTGATACGTTATATACGTATATAATGTTCCCACCGAGAAATAGGGGCCGATACGCCAGGCATGTTGTAAAATACTCCATCCGAGATGATAGCCTGCCTTAGGTTAGGATATATAACGCTGTAGACGTATATAATATCCCAATCGAGACGTACGGAACGACACGAACGGGATTCTGTAAAATATTACCAGCGAGGGGCTAGATGGGTTAGGTTAGGTTATGTTACGTTATAGACGTGTATAATGTTCCCACCGAGAAGTAGAGCCGATACGCCAGGAATGGCGTAAAATACTGCATCCGAGATGTCAGCCTGCCTTACGTTAGGATATATATCGCTATAGACGTATATAATATTCCAACCGAGATGTACGGGACGTCACGAACGGGATTCTGTAAAACATTACCAGCGAGGGGCTAGATGTGTTAGGTTAAGTTGTGATACGTTATAGACGTATATAATGTTCCCACCGAGAAGTAGGGGCCGATACGCCAGGAATGTTGTAAAATACTACATCCGAGATGATAGCTTGCCTTAGGTTAGGATATATAACGCTATAGAATTATATAATATCTCATCCGAGATGTACGGGACGCAACGAACGGGATTCTGTAAAACATTACCAGCGAGGGGCTAGATGGGTTAGGTGAGGATGTGATACGTTATAGACGTATATAATGTTCCCACCGAGAAATAGGGGCCGATACGCCAGGCATGTTGTAAAATACTGCATCCGAGATGATAGCCTGCCTTAGGTTAGGATATATAACGCTGTAGACGTATATAATATCCCAATCGAGACGAACGGAACGACACGAACGGGATTCTGTAAAATATTACCAGCGAGGGGCTAGATGGGTTAGGTTAAGTTATGTTACGTTATAGACGAATATAATGTTCCACCGAGAAGTAGAGGCCGATACGCCAGGAATGTTGTAAAATACTACATCCGAGATGTTAGCCTGCCTTACGTTAGGATATGTATATCGCTGTAGACGTATATAATATCCCAACCGAGATGTACGGGACGGCAGGAACGGGATGCTGTAAAACATTACCAGCGAGGGGCTAGATGTGTTAGGTTAGGTTATATTATGTTATAGACCTATATAATGTTCCCACCGAGAAGTAGGGGCCGATACGCCAGGAATGTTGTGAAATACTACATCCGAGATGATAGCCTGCCTTAGGTTAGGATATATAACGTTATAGACTTATATAATATCTCAACCGAGATGTACGGGACGAAACGAACGGGATTCTATAAAACATTACCAGCGAGGGGCTAGATGGGTTAGGTTAGGTTGTGATACGTTATAGACGTATATAATGTTCCCACCAAGAAGTAGGGGCCGATACGCCAGGAATGTTGTAAAATACTACATCCGAGATGATAGCTTGCCTTAGGTTAGGATATATAACGCTATAGAATTATATAATATCTCATCCGAGATGTACGGGACGCAACGAACGGGATTCTGTAAAACATTACCAGCGAGGGGCTAGATGTGTTAGGTTAGGTTATATTAAGTTATATACCTATATAATGTTCCCACCGAGAAGTAGGGGCCGATACGCCAGGAATGTTGTGAAATACTACATCCGAGATGATAGCCTGCCTTAGGTTAGGATATATAACGCTGTAGACGTATATAATATCCCAATCGAGACGTACGGAACGACACGAACGGGATTCTGTAAAATATTACCAGCGAGGGGCTAGATGGGTTAGGTTAGGTTATGTTACGTTATAGACGTGTATAATGTTCCCACCGAGAAGTAGAGCCGATACGCCAGGAATGGCGTAAAATACTGCATCCGAGATGTCAGCCTGCCTTACGTTAGGATATATATCGCTATAGACGTATATAATATTCCAACCGAGATGTACGGGACGTCACGAACGGGATTCTGTAAAACATTACCAGCGAGGGGCTAGATGTGTTAGGTTAAGTTATATTACGTTATAGACGAATATAATGTTCCCACCGAGAAGAAGGGGCCGATACGCCAGGAATGTTGTAAAATACTACATCCGAGATGTTAGCCTGCCTTACGTTAGGATATGTATATCGCTGTAGACGTATATAATATCCCAACCGAGACGTACGGGACGGCAGGAACGGGATTCTGTAAAACATTACCAGCGAGGGGCTAGATGGGTTAGGTGAGGATGTGATACGTTATAGACGTATATAATGCTCCCACCGAGAAGAAGGGGCCGATACGCCAGGAATGTTGTGAAATACTACATCCGAGATGATAGCCTGCCTTAGGTTAGGATATATATCGCTGTAGACGTATATAATATCCCAACCGAGATGTACGGGACGGCAGGAACGGGATTCTGTAAAAGATTACCAGCGAGGGGCTAGATGTGTTAGGTTAGGTTATATTACGTTATAGACCTACATAATGTTCCCACCGAGAAGTAGGGGCCGTTACGCCAGGAATGTTGTGAAATACTACTTTCGAGATGATAGCTTGCCTTAGGTTAGGATATATAACGCTATAGACGTATATAATATTCCAACCGAGATGTACGGGACGTCACGAACGGGATTCTGTAAAACATTAACAGCGAGGGCCTAGATGTGTTAGGTTAGGTTATATTACGTTATAGACGAATATAATGTTCCACCGAGAAGTAGAGGCCGATACGCCAGGAATGTTGTAAAATACTACATCCGAGATGTTAGCCTGCCTTACGTTAGGATATGTATATCGCTGTAGACGTATATAATATCCCAACCGAGATGTACGGGACGGCAGGAACGGGATGCTGTAAAACATTACCAGCGAGGGGCTAGATGTGTTAGGTTAGGTTATATTATGTTATAGACCTATATAATGTTCCCACCGAGAAGTAGGGGCCGATACGCCAGGAATGTTGTGAAATACTACATCCGAGATGATAGCCTGCCTTAGGTTAGGATATATAACGCTATAGACTTATATAATATCTCAACCGAGATGTACGGGACGAAACGAACGGGATTCTATAAAACATTACCAGCGAGGGGCTAGATGGGTTAGGTTAGGTTGTGATACGTTATAGACGTATATAATGTTCCCACCAAGAAGTAGGGGCCGATACGCCAGGAATGTTGTAAAATACTACATCCGAGATGATAGCTTGCCTTAGGTTAGGATATATAACGCTATAGAATTATATAATATCTCATCCGAGATGTACGGGACGCAACGAACGGGATTCTGTAAAACATTACCAGCGAGGGGCTAGATGTGTTAGGTTAGGTTATATTAAGTTATATACCTATATAATGTTCCCACCGAGAAGTAGGGGCCGATACGCCAGGAATGTTGTGAAATACTACATCCGAGATGATAGCCTGCCTTACGTTAGGATATATATCGCTGTAGACGTATATAATATCCCAATCGAGATGTCCGGGACGACAGGAACGGGATTCTGTAAAACATTACCAGCGAGGGGCTAGATGGGTTAGGTGAGGATGTGATACGTTATATACGTATATAATGTTCCCACCGAGAAATAGGGGCCGATACGCCAGGCATGTTGTAAAATACTCCATCCGAGATGATAGCCTGCCTTAGGTTAGGATATATAACGCTGTAGACGTATATAATATCCCAATCGAGACGTACGGAACGACACGAACGGGATTCTGTAAAATATTACCAGCGAGGGGCTAGATGGGTTAGGTTAGGTTATGTTACGTTATAGACGTGTATAATGTTCCCACCGAGAAGTAGAGCCGATACGCCAGGAATGGCGTAAAATACTGCATCCGAGATGTCAGCCTGCCTTACGTTAGGATATATATCGCTATAGACGTATATAATATTCCAACCGAGATGTACGGGACGTCACGAACGGGATTCTGTAAAACATTACCAGCGAGGGGCTAGATGTGTTAGGTTAAGTTATATTACGTTATAGACGAATATAATGTTCCCACCGAGAAGAAGGGGCCGATACGCCAGGAATGTTGTAAAATACTACATCCGAGATGTTAGCCTGCCTTACGTTAGGATATGTATATCGCTGTAGACGTATATAATATCCCAACCGAGACGTACGGGACGGCAGGAACGGGATTCTGTAAAACATTACCAGCGAGGGGCTAGATGGGTTAGGTGAGGATGTGATACGTTATAGACGTATATAATGCTCCCACCGAGAAGAAGGGGCCGATACGCCAGGAATGTTGTGAAATACTACATCCGAGATGATAGCCTGCCTTAGGTTAGGATATATATCGCTGTAGACGTATATAATATCCCAACCGAGATGTACGGGACGGCAGGAACGGGATTCTGTAAAAGATTACCAGCGAGGGGCTAGATGTGTTAGGTTAGGTTATATTACGTTATAGACCTACATAATGTTCCCACCGAGAAGTAGGGGCCGTTACGCCAGGAATGTTGTGAAATACTACTTTCGAGATGATAGCTTGCCTTAGGTTAGGATATATAACGCTATAGACGTATATAATATTCCAACCGAGATGTACGGGACGTCACGAACGGGATTCTGTAAAACATTAACAGCGAGGGCCTAGATGTGTTAGGTTAGGTTATATTACGTTATAGACGAATATAATGTTCCACCGAGAAGTAGAGGCCGATACGCCAGGAATGTTGTAAAATACTACATCCGAGATGTTAGCCTGCCTTACGTTAGGATATGTATATCGCTGTAGACGTATATAATATCCCAACCGAGATGTACGGGACGGCAGGAACGGGATGCTGTAAAACATTACCAGCGAGGGGCTAGATGTGTTAGGTTAGGTTATATTATGTTATAGACCTATATAATGTTCCCACCGAGAAGTAGGGGCCGATACGCCAGGAATGTTGTGAAATACTACATCCGAGATGATAGCCTGCCTTAGGTTAGGATATATAACGCTATAGAATTATATAATATCTCATCCGAGATGTACGGGACGCAACGAACGGGATTCTGTAAAACATTACCAGCGAGGGGCTAGATGTGTTAGGTTAGGTTATATTAAGTTATATACCTATATAATGTTCCCACCGAGAAGTAGGGGCCGATACGCCAGGAATGTTGTGAAATACTACATCCGAGATGATAGCCTGCCTTACGTTAGGATATATATCGCTGTAGACGTATATAATATCCCAATCGAGATGTCCGGGACGACAGGAACGGGATTCTGTAAAACATTACCAGCGAGGGGCTAGATGGGTTAGGTGAGGATGTGATACGTTATATACGTATATAATGTTCCCACCGAGAAATAGGGGCCGATACGCCAGGCATGTTGTAAAATACTCCATCCGAGATGATAGCCTGCCTTAGGTTAGGATATATAACGCTGTAGACGTATATAATATCCCAATCGAGACGTACGGAACGACACGAACGGGATTCTGTAAAATATTACCAGCGAGGGGCTAGATGGGTTAGGTTAGGTTATGTTACGTTATAGACGTGTATAATGTTCCCACCGAGAAGTAGAGCCGATACGCCAGGAATGGCGTAAAATACTGCATCCGAGATGTCAGCCTGCCTTACGTTAGGATATATATCGCTATAGACGTATATAATATTCCAACCGAGATGTACGGGACGTCACGAACGGGATTCTGTAAAACATTACCAGCGAGGGGCTAGATGTGTTAGGTTAAGTTGTGATACGTTATAGACGTATATAATGTTCCCACCGAGAAGTAGGGGCCGATACGCCAGGAATGTTGTAAAATACTACATCCGAGATGATAGCTTGCCTTAGGTTAGGATATATAACGCTATAGAATTATATAATATCTCATCCGAGATGTACGGGACGCAACGAACGGGATTCTGTAAAACATTACCAGCGAGGGGCTAGATGGGTTAGGTGAGGATGTGATACGTTATAGACGTATATAATGTTCCCACCGAGAAATAGGGGCCGATACGCCAGGCATGTTGTAAAATACTGCATCCGAGATGATAGCCTGCCTTAGGTTAGGATATATAACGCTGTAGACGTATATAATATCCCAATCGAGACGAACGGAACGACACGAACGGGATTCTGTAAAATATTACCAGCGAGGGGCTAGATGGGTTAGGTTAAGTTATGTTACGTTATAGACGAATATAATGTTCCACCGAGAAGTAGAGGCCGATACGCCAGGAATGTTGTAAAATACTACATCCGAGATGTTAGCCTGCCTTACGTTAGGATATGTATATCGCTGTAGACGTATATAATATCCCAACCGAGATGTACGGGACGGCAGGAACGGGATGCTGTAAAACATTACCAGCGAGGGGCTAGATGTGTTAGGTTAGGTTATATTATGTTATAGACCTATATAATGTTCCCACCGAGAAGTAGGGGCCGATACGCCAGGAATGTTGTGAAATACTACATCCGAGATGATAGCCTGCCTTAGGTTAGGATATATAACGTTATAGACTTATATAATATCTCAACCGAGATGTACGGGACGAAACGAACGGGATTCTATAAAACATTACCAGCGAGGGGCTAGATGGGTTAGGTTAGGTTGTGATACGTTATAGACGTATATAATGTTCCCACCAAGAAGTAGGGGCCGATACGCCAGGAATGTTGTAAAATACTACATCCGAGATGATAGCTTGCCTTAGGTTAGGATATATAACGCTATAGAATTATATAATATCTCATCCGAGATGTACGGGACGCAACGAACGGGATTCTGTAAAACATTACCAGCGAGGGGCTAGATGTGTTAGGTTAGGTTATATTAAGTTATATACCTATATAATGTTCCCACCGAGAAGTAGGGGCCGATACGCCAGGAATGTTGTGAAATACTACATCCGAGATGATAGCCTGCCTTACGTTAGGATATATATCGCTGTAGACGTATATAATATCCCAATCGAGATGTCCGGGACGACAGGAACGGGATTCTGTAAAACATTACCAGCGAGGGGCTAGATGGGTTAGGTTAGGTTATGTTACGTTATAGACGTGTATAATGTTCCCACCGAGAAGTAGAGCCGATACGCCAGGAATGGCGTAAAATACTGCATCCGAGATGTCAGCCTGCCTTACGTTAGGATATATATCGCTATAGACGTATATAATATTCCAACCGAGATGTACGGGACGTCACGAACGGGATTCTGTAAAACATTACCAGCGAGGGGCTAGATGTGTTAGGTTAAGTTATATTACGTTATAGACGAATATAATGTTCCCACCGAGAAGAAGGGGCCGATACGCCAGGAATGTTGTAAAATACTACATGAGAGATGATGGCCTGCCTTAGGTTAGGATATATAACGCTATAGACGTATATAATATTCCAACCGAGATGTACGGTACGTCACGAACGGGATTCTGTAAAACATCACCAGCGAGGGGCTAGATGTGTTAGGTTAGGGTATATTACGTAATAGACGAATATAATGTTCCCACCGAGAAGTAGGGGCCGATACGCCAGGAATGTTGTAAAATACTACATCCGAGATGTTAGCCTGCCTTACGTTAGGATATATATCGCTGTAGACGTATATAATATCCCAACCGAGATGTACGGGACGGCAGGAACGGGATTCCGTAAAACATTACCAGCGAGGGGCTAGATGTGTTAGGTTAGGTTATATTACGTTATAGACCTATATAATGTTCCCGCCGAGAAGAAGGGGCTGATACGCCAGGAATGTTGTAAAATACTACATCCGAGATGATAGCTTGCCTTAGGTTAGGATATATAACGCTATAGACTTATATAATATCTCAACCGAGATGTACGGGACGAAACGAACGGGATTCTGTAAAACATTACCAGCGAGGGGCTAGATGGGTTAGGTTAGGTTGTGATACGTTATAGACGTATATAATGTTCCCACCGAGAAGTAGGGGCCGATACGCCAGGAATGTTGTAAAATACTACATCCGAGATGATAGCTTGCCTTAGGTTAGGATATATAACGCTATAGAATTATATAATATCTCATCCGAGATGTACGGGACGCAACGAACGGGATTCTGTAAAACATTACCAGCGAGGGGCTAGATGGGTTAGGTGAGGATGTGATACGTTATAGACGTATATAATGTTCCCACCGAGAAATAGGGGCCGATACGCCAGGCATGTTGTAAAATACTGCATCCGAGATGATAGCCTGCCTTAGGTTAGGATATATAACGCTGTAGACGTATATAATATCCCAATCGAGACGAACGGAACGACACGAACGGGATTCTGTAAAATATTACCAGCGAGGGGCTAGATGGGTTAGGTTAAGTTATGTTACGTTATAGACGTGTATAATGTTCCCACCGAGAAGTAGAGCCGATACGCCAGGAATGGCGTAAAATACTGCATCCGAGATGTCAGCCTGCCTTACGTTAGGATATATATCGCTATAGACGTATATAATATTCCAACCGAGATGTACGGGACGTCACGAACGGGATTCTGTAAAACATTACCAGCGAGGGGCTAGATGTGTTAGGTTAAGTTATATTACGTTATAGACGAATATAATGTTCCCACCGAGAAGAAGGGGCCGATACGCCAGGAATGTTGTAAAATACTACATGAGAGATGATGGCCTGCCTTAGATTAGGATATATATCGCTGTAGACGTATATAATATCCCAATCGAGATGTCCGGGACGACAGGAACGGGATTCTGTAAAACATTACCAGCGAGGGGCTAGATGGGTTAGGTTAGGTTATGTTACGTTATAGACGTGTATAATGTTCCCACCGAGAAGTAGAGCCGATACGCCAGGAATGGCGTAAAATACTGCATCCGAGATGTCAGCCTGCCTTACGTTAGGATATATATCGCTATAGACGTATATAATATTCCAACCGAGATGTACGGGACGTCACGAACGGGATTCTGTAAAACATTACCAGCGAGGGGCTAGATGTGTTAGGTTAAGTTATATTACGTTATAGACGAATATAATGTTCCCACCGAGAAGAAGGGGCCGATACGCCAGGAATGTTGTAAAATACTACATGAGAGATGATGGCCTGCCTTAGGTTAGGATATATAACGCTATAGACGTATATAATATTCCAACCGAGATGTACGGTACGTCACGAACGGGATTCTGTAAAACATCACCAGCGAGGGGCTAGATGTGTTAGGTTAGGGTATATTACGTAATAGACGAATATAATGTTCCCACCGAGAAGTAGGGGCCGATACGCCAGGAATGTTGTAAAATACTACATCCGAGATGTTAGCCTGCCTTACGTTAGGATATATATCGCTGTAGACGTATATAATATCCCAACCGAGATGTACGGGACGGCAGGAACGGGATTCCGTAAAACATTACCAGCGAGGGGCTAGATGTGTTAGGTTAGGTTATATTACGTTATAGACCTATATAATGTTCCCGCCGAGAAGAAGGGGCTGATACACCAGGAATGTTGTAAAATACTACATCCGAGATGATAGCTTGCCTTAGGTTAGGATATATAACGCTATAGACTTATATAATATCTCAACCGAGATGTACGGGACGAAACGAACGGGATTCTGTAAAACATTACCAGCGAGGGGCTAGATGGGTTAGGTTAGGTTGTGATACGTTATAGACGTATATAATGTTCCCACCGAGAAGTAGGGGCCGATACGCCAGGAATGTTGTAAAATACTACATCCGAGATGATAGCTTGCCTTAGGTTAGGATATATAACGCTATAGAATTATATAATATCTCATCCGAGATGTACGGGACGCAACGAACGGGATTCTGTAAAACATTACCAGCGAGGGGCTAGATGGGTTAGGTGAGGATGTGATACGTTATAGACGTATATAATGTTCCCACCGAGAAATAGGGGCCGATACGCCAGGCATGTTGTAAAATACTGCATCCGAGATGATAGCCTGCCTTAGGTTAGGATATATAACGCTGTAGACGTATATAATATCCCAATCGAGACGAACGGAACGACACGAACGGGATTCTGTAAAATATTACCAGCGAGGGGCTAGATGGGTTAGGTTAAGTTATGTTACGTTATAGACGTGTATAATGTTCCCACCGAGAAGTAGAGCCGATACGCCAGGAATGGCGTAAAATACTGCATCCGAGATGTCAGCCTGCCTTACGTTAGGATATATATCGCTATAGACGTATATAATATTCCAACCGAGATGTACGGGACGTCACGAACGGGATTCTGTAAAACATTACCAGCGAGGGGCTAGATGTGTTAGGTTAAGTTATATTACGTTATAGACGAATATAATGTTCCCACCGAGAAGAAGGGGCCGATACGCCAGGAATGTTGTAAAATACTACATCCGAGATGTTAGCCTGCCTTACGTTAGGATATGTATATCGCTGTAGACGTATATAATATCCCAACCGAGATGTACGGGACGGCAGGAACGGGATTCTGTAAAACATTACCAGCGAGGGGCTAGATGGGTTAGGTGAGGATGTGATACGTTATAGACGTATATAATGCTCCCACCGAGAAGAAGGGGCCGATACGCCAGGAATGTTGTGAAATACTACATCCGAGATGATAGCCTGCCTTAGGTTAGGATATATATCGCTGTAGACGTATATAATATCCCAACCGAGATGTACGGGACGGCAGGAACGGGATTCTGTAAAAGATTACCAGCGAGGGGCTAGATGTGTTAGGTTAGGTTATATTACGTTATAGACCTACATAATGTTCCCACCGAGGAGTAGGGGCCGTTACGCCAGGAATGTTGTGAAATACTACTTTCGAGATGATAGCTTGCCTTAGGTTAGGATATATAACGCTATAGACGTATATAATATTCCAACCGAGATGTACGGGACGTCACGAACGGGATTCTGTAAAACATTAACAGCGAGGGCCTAGATGTGTTAGGTTAGGTTATATTACGTTATAGACGAATATAATGTTCCACCGAGAAGTAGAGGCCGATACGCCAGGAATGTTGTAAAATACTACATCCGAGATGTTAGCCTGCCTTACGTTAGGATATGTATATCGCTGTAGACGTATATAATATCCCAACCGAGATGTACGGGACGGCAGGAACGGGATGCTGTAAAACATTACCAGCGAGGGGCTAGATGTGTTAGGTTAGGTTATATTATGTTATAGACCTATATAATGTTCCCACCGAGAAGTAGGGGCCGATACGCCAGGAATGTTGTGAAATACTACATCCGAGATGATAGCCTGCCTTAGGTTAGGATATATAACGCTATAGACTTATATAATATCTCAACCGAGATGTACGGGACGAAACGAACGGGATTCTATAAAACATTACCAGCGAGGGGCTAGATGGGTTAGGTTAGGTTGTGATACGTTATAGACGTATATAATGTTCCCACCAAGAAGTAGGGGCCGATACGCCAGGAATGTTGTAAAATACTACATCCGAGATGATAGCTTGCCTTAGGTTAGGATATATAACGCTATAGAATTATATAATATCTCATCCGAGATGTACGGGACGCAACGAACGGGATTCTGTAAAACATTACCAGCGAGGGGCTAGATGTGTTAGGTTAGGTTATATTAAGTTATATACCTATATAATGTTCCCACCGAGAAGTAGGGGCCGATACGCCAGGAATGTTGTGAAATACTACATCCGAGATGATAGCCTGCCTTACGTTAGGATATATATCGCTGTAGACGTATATAATATCCCAATCGAGATGTCCGGGACGACAGGAACGGGATTCTGTAAAACATTACCAGCGAGGGGCTAGATGGGTTAGGTTAGGTTATGTTACGTTATAGACGTGTATAATGTTCCCACCGAGAAGTAGAGCCGATACGCCAGGAATGGCGTAAAATACTGCATCCGAGATGTCAGCCTGCCTTACGTTAGGATATATAACGCTGTAGACGTATATAATATCCCAATCGAGACGAACGGAACGACACGAACGGGATTCTGTAAAATATTACCAGCGAGGGGCTAGATGGGTTAGGTTAAGTTATGTTACGTTATAGACGTGTATAATGTTCCCACCGAGAAGTAGAGCCGATACGCCAGGAATGGCGTAAAATACTGCATCCGAGATGTCAGCCTGCCTTACGTTAGGATATATATCGCTATAGACGTATATAATATTCCAACCGAGATGTACGGGACGTCACGAACGGGATTCTGTAAAACATTACCAGCGAGGGGCTAGATGTGTTAGGTTAAGTTATATTACGTTATAGACGAATATAATGTTCCCACCGAGAAGAAGGGGCCGATACGCCAGGAATGTTGTAAAATACTACATCCGAGATGTTAGCCTGCCTTACGTTAGGATATGTATATCGCTGTAGACGTATATAATATCCCAACCGAGATGTACGGGACGGCAGGAACGGGATTCTGTAAAACATTACCAGCGAGGGGCTAGATGGGTTAGGTGAGGATGTGATACGTTATAGACGTATATAATGCTCCCACCGAGAAGAAGGGGCCGATACGCCAGGAATGTTGTGAAATACTACATCCGAGATGATAGCCTGCCTTAGGTTAGGATATATATCGCTGTAGACGTATATAATATCCCAACCGAGATGTACGGGACGGCAGGAACGGGATTCTGTAAAAGAATACCAGCGAGGGGCTAGATGTGTTAGGTTAGGTTATATTACGTTATAGACCTACATAATGTTCCCACCGAGAAGTAGGGGCCGTTACGCCAGGAATGTTGTGAAATACTACTTTCGAGATGATAGCTTGCCTTAGGTTAGGATATATAACGCTATAGACGTATATAATATTCCAACCGAGATGTACGGGACGTCACGAACGGGATTCTGTAAAACATTAACAGCGAGGGCCTAGATGTGTTAGGTTAGGTTATATTACGTTATAGACGAATATAATGTTCCACCGAGAAGTAGAGGCCGATACGCCAGGAATGTTGTAAAATACTACATCCGAGATGTTAGCCTGCCTTACGTTAGGATATGTATATCGCTGTAGACGTATATAATATCCCAACCGAGATGTACGGGACGGCAGGAACGGGATGCTGTAAAACATTACCAGCGAGGGGCTAGATGTGTTAGGTTAGGTTATATTATGTTATAGACCTATATAATGTTCCCACCGAGAAGTAGGGGCCGATACGCCAGGAATGTTGTGAAATACTACATCCGAGATGATAGCCTGCCTTAGGTTAGGATATATAACGCTATAGACTTATATAATATCTCAACCGAGATGTACGGGACGAAACGAACGGGATTCTATAAAACATTACCAGCGAGGGGCTAGATGGGTTAGGTTAGGTTGTGATACGTTATAGACGTATATAATGTTCCCACCAAGAAGTAGGGGCCGAAACGCCAGGAATGTTGTAAAATACTACATCCGAGATGATAGCTTGCCTTAGGTTAGGATATATAACGCTATAGAATTATATAATATCTCATCCGAGATGTACGGGACGCAACGAACGGGATTCTGTAAAACATTACCAGCGAGGGGCTAGATGTGTTAGGTTAGGTTATATTAAGTTATATACCTATATAATGTTCCCACCGAGAAGTAGGGGCCGATACGCCAGGAATGTTGTGAAATACTACATCCGAGATGATAGCCTGCCTTACGTTAGGATATATATCGCTGTAGACGTATATAATATCCCAATCGAGATGTCCGGGACGACAGGAACGGGATTCTGTAAAACATTACCAGCGAGGGGCTAGATGGGTTAGGTTAGGTTATGTTACGTTATAGACGTGTATAATGTTCCCACCGAGAAGTAGAGCCGATACGCCAGGAATGGCGTAAAATACTGCATCCGAGATGTCAGCCTGCCTTACGTTAGGATATATATCGCTATAGACGTATATAATATTCCAACCGAGATGTACGGGACGTCACGAACGGGATTCTGTAAAACATTACCAGCGAGGGGCTAGATGTGTTAGGTTAAGTTATATTACGTTATAGACGAATATAATGTTCCCACCGAGAAGAAGGGGCCGATACGCCAGGAATGTTGTAAAATACTACATGAGACATGATGGCCTGCCTTAGGTTAGGATATATAACGCTATAGACGTATATAATATTCCAACCGAGATGTACGGTACGTCACGAACGGGATTCTGTAAAACATCACCAGCGAGGGGCTAGATGTGTTAGGTTAGGGTATATTACGTAATAGACGAATATAATGTTCCCACCGAGAAGTAGGGGCCGATACGCCAGGAATGTTGTAAAATACTACATCCGAGATGTTAGCCTGCCTTACGTTAGGATATATATCGCTGTAGACGTATATAATATCCCAACCGAGATGTACGGGACGGCAGGAACGGGATTCCGTAAAACATTACCAGCGAGGGGCTAGATGTGTTAGGTTAGGTTATATTACGTTATAGACCTATATAATGTTCCCGCCGAGAAGAAGGGGCTGATACGCCAGGAATGTTGTAAAATACTACATCCGAGATGATAGCTTGCCTTAGGTTAGGATATATAACGCTATAGACTTATATAATATCTCAACCGAGATGTACGGGACGAAACGAACGGGATTCTGTAAAACATTACCAGCGAGGGGCTAGATGGGTTAGGTTAGGTTGTGATACGTTATAGACGTATATAATGTTCCCACCGAGAAGTAGGGGCCGATACGCCAGGAATGTTGTAAAATACTACATCCGAGATGATAGCTTGCCTTAGGTTAGGATATATAACGCTATAGAATTATATAATATCTCATCCGAGATGTACGGGACGCAACGAACGGGATTCTGTAAAACATTACCAGCGAGGGGCTAGATGGGTTAGGTGAGGATGTGATACGTTATAGACGTATATAATGTTCCCACCGAGAAATAGGGGCCGATACGCCAGGCATGTTGTAAAATACTGCATCCGAGATGATAGCCTGCCTTAGGTTAGGATATATAACGCTGTAGACGTATATAATATCCCAATCGAGACGAACGGAACGACACGAACGGGATTCTGTAAAATATTACCAGCGAGGGGCTAGATGGGTTAGGTTAAGTTATGTTACGTTATAGACGTGTATAATGTTCCCACCGAGAAGTAGAGCCGATACGCCAGGAATGGCGTAAAATACTGCATCCGAGATGTCAGCCTGCCTTACGTTAGGATATATATCGCTATAGACGTATATAATATTCCAACCGAGATGTACGGGACGTCACGAACGGGATTCTGTAAAACATTACCAGCGAGGGGCTAGATGTGTTAGGTTAAGTTATATTACGTTATAGACGAATATAATGTTCCCACCGAGAAGAAGGGGCCGATACGCCAGGAATGTTGTAAAATACTACATGAGAGATGATGGCCTGCCTTAGATTAGGATATATAACGCTATAGACGTATATAATATTCCAACCGAGATGTACGGTACGTCACGAACGGGATTCTGTAAAACATCACCAGCGAGGGGCTAGATGTGTTAGGTTAGGGTATATTACGTAATAGACGAATATAATGTTCCCACCGAGAAGTAGGGGCCGATACGCCAGGAATGTTGTAAAATACTACATCCGAGATGTTAGCCTGCCTTACGTTAGGATATATATCGCTGTAGATGTATGTAATATCCCAACCGAGATGTACGGGACGGCAGGAACGGGATTCTGTAAAACATTACCAGCGAGGGGCTAGATGGGTTAGGTTAGGTTGTGATACGTTATAGACGTATACAATGTTCCCACCGAGAAGTAGGGGCCGATACGCCAGGAATGTTGTAAAATACTACATCCGAGATGATAGCTTGCCTTAGGTTAGGATATATAACGCTATAGACTTATATAATATCTCAACCGAGATGTACGGGACGAAACGAACGGGATTCTGTAAAACATTACCAGCGAGGGGCCAGATGGGTTAGGTTACGTTATGTTACGTTATAGACGAATATAATGTTCCCACCGAGAAGTAGTGGCCGATACGCCAGGAATGTTGTAAAATACTACATCCGAGATGTTAGCCTGCCTTACGTTAGGATATATATTGCTGTAGACGTATATAATATCCCAACCGAGATGTACGGGACGGCAGGAACGGGATTCTGTAAAAGATTACCAGCGAGGGGCTAGATGTGTTAGGTTAGGTTATATTACGTTATAGACCTATATAATGTTCCCGCCGAGAAGAAGGGGCTGATACGCCAGGAATGTTGTAAAATACTACATCCGAGATGATAGCTTGCCTTAGGTTAGGATATATAACGCTATAGACTTATATAATATCTCAACCGAGATGTACGGGACGAAACGAACGGGATTCTGTAAAACATTACCAGCGAGGGGCTAGATGGGTTAGGTTAGGTTGTGATACGTTATAGACGTATATAATGTTCCCACCGAGAAGTAGGGGCCGATACGCCAGGAATGTTGTAAAATACTACATCCGAGATGATAGCTTGCCTTAGGTTAGGATATATAACGCTATAGAATTATATAATATCTCATCCGAGATGTACGGGACGCAACGAACGGGATTCTGTAAAACATTACCAGCGAGGGGCTAGATGGGTTAGGTGAGGATGTGATACGTTATAGACGTATATAATGTTCCCACCGAGAAATAGGGGCCGATACGCCAGGCATGTTGTAAAATACTGCATCCGAGATGATAGCCTGCCTTAGGTTAGGATATATAACGCTGTAGACGTATATAATATCCCAATCGAGACGAACGGAACGACACGAACGGGATTCTGTAAAATATTACCAGCGAGGGGCTAGATGGGTTAGGTTAAGTTATGTTACGTTATAGACGTGTATAATGTTCCCACCGAGAAGTAGAGCCGATACGCCAGGAATGGCGTAAAATACTGCATCCGAGATGTCAGCCTGCCTTACGTTAGGATATATATCGCTATAGACGTATATAATATTCCAACCGAGATGTACGGGACGTCACGAACGGGATTCTGTAAAACATTACCAGCGAGGGGCTAGATGTGTTAGGTTAAGTTATATTACGTTATAGACGAATATAATGTTCCCACCGAGAAGAAGGGGCCGATACGCCAGGAATGTTGTAAAATACTACATGAGAGATGATGGCCTGCCTTAGATTAGGATATATAACGCTATAGACGTATATAATATTCCAACCGAGATGTACGGGACGTCACGATCGGGATTCTGTAGAACATTACCAGCGAGGGGCTAGATGTGTTAGGTTAGGTTATATTATGTTATAGACCTATATAATGTTCCCACCGAGAAGTAGGGGCCGATACGCCAGGAATGTTGTGAAATACTACATCCGAGATGATAGCCTGCCTTAGGTTAGGATATATAACGCTATAGACTTATATAATATCTCAACCGAGATGTACGGTACGTCACGAACGGGATTCTGTAAAACATCACCAGCGAGGGGCTAGATGTGTTAGGTTATGGTATATTACGTAATAGACGAATATAATGTTCCCACCGAGAAGTAGGGGCCGATACGCCAGGAATGTTGTAAAATACTACATCCGAGATGTTAGCCTGCCTTACGTTAGGATATATATCGCTGTAGACGTATATAATATCCCAACCGAGATGTACGGGACGGCAGGAACGGGATTCCGTAAAACATTACCAGCGAGGGGCTAGATGTGTTAGGTTAGGTTATATTACGTTATAGACCTATATAATGTTCCCGCCGAGAAGAAGGGGCCGATACGCCAGGAATGTTGTAAAATACTACATCCGAGATGTTAGCCTGCCTTACGTTAGGATATATATCGCTGTAGACGTATATAATATCCCTACCGAGATGTACGGGACGGCAGGAACGGGATTCTGTAAAAGATTACCAGCGAGGGGCTAGATGGGTTAGGTTAGGTTGTGATACGTTATAGACGTATATAATGTTCCCACCGAGAAGTAGGGGCCGACCCACCAGGAATGTTGTAAAATACTGCATCCGAGATGATAGCCTGCCTTAGGTTAGGATATATAACGCTATAGACGTATATAATGTCCCAACCGAGACGTACGGGACGACACGAACGGGATTCTGTAAAACATTCCCAGCGAGGGGCCAGATGGGTTAGGTTAGGTTATGTTACGTTATAGACGAATATAATGTTCCCACCGAGAAGTAGAGGCCGATACGCCAGGAATGTTGTAAAATACTACATCCGAGATGTTAGCCTGCCTTACGTTAGGATATATATCGCTGTAGACGTATATAATATCCCAACCGAGATGTACGGGACGGCAGGAACGGGATTCTGTAAAAGATTACCAGCGAGGGGCTAGATGTGTTAGGTTAGGTTATATTACGTTATAGACCTACATAATGTTCCCACCGAGAAGTAGGGGCCGTTACGCCAGGAATGTTGTGAAATACTACATTCGAGATGATAGCTTGCCTTAGGTTAGGATATATAACGCTATAGACGTATATAATATTCCAACCGAGATGTACGGGACGTCACGAACGGGATTCTGTAAAACATTAACAGCGAGGGCCTAGATGTGTTAGGTTAGGTTATATTACGTTATAGACGAATATAATGTTCCACCGAGAAGTAGAGGCCGATACGCCAGGAATGTTGTAAAATACTACATCCGAGATGTTAGCCTGCCTTACGTTAGGATATGTATATCGCTGTAGACGTATATAATATCCCAACCGAGATGTACGGGACGGCAGGAACGGGATGCTGTAAAACATTACCAGCGAGGGGCTAGATGGGTTAGGTTAGGTTGTGATACGTTATAGACGTATATAATGTTCCCACCGAGAAGTAGGGGCCGACCCACCAGGAATGTTGGAAAATACTGCATCCGAGATGATAGCCTGCCTTAGGTTAGGATATATAACGCTATAGACGTATATAATGTCCCAACCGAGACGTACGGGACGACACGAACGGGATCCTGTAGAACATTACCAGCGAGGGGCTAGATGTGTTAGGTTAGGTTATATTATGTTATAGACCTATATAATGTTCCCACCGAGGAGTAGGAGCCGATACGCCAGGAATGTTGTAAAATGCTACATCCGAGATGTTAGCCGGCCTTACGTTAGGATATATATCGCTGTAGACGTATATAATATCCCAACCGAGATGTACGGGACGACAGGAACGGGATTCTGTAAAACATTACCAG
The DNA here is from genome assembly GCA_963969225.1 of Xylocopa violacea. Classification (NCBI taxonomy): domain Eukaryota; kingdom Metazoa; phylum Arthropoda; class Insecta; order Hymenoptera; family Apidae; genus Xylocopa; species Xylocopa violacea. The sequence continues at coordinate 1,827,763 of CAXAJV010000015.1, forward strand.
CGAGGGGCTAGATGGGTTAGGTGAGGATGTGATACGTTATAGACGTATATAATGCTCCCACCGAGAAGAAGGGGCCGATACGCCAGGAATGTTGTGAAATACTACATCCGAGATGATAGCTTGCCTTAGGTTAGGATATATAACGCTATAGACTTATATAATATCCCAACCGAGATGTACGGGACGAAACGAACGGGATTCTGTAAAACATTACCAGCGAGGGGCCAGATGGGTTAGGTTAGGTTATGTTACGTTATAGACGAATATAATGTTCCCACGGAGAAGTAGAGGCCGATACGCCAGGAATGTTGTAAAATACTACATCCGAGATGTTAGCCTGCCTTACGTTAGGATATATATCGCTGTAGACGTATATAATATCCCAACCGAGATGTACGGGACGAAACGAACGGGATTCTGTAAAACATTCCCAGCGAGGGGCCAGATGGGTTAGGTTAGGTTATGTTACGTTATAGACGAATATAATGTTCCCACCGAGAAGTAGAGGCCGATACGCCAGGAATGTTGTAAAATACTACATCCGAGATGTTAGCCTGCCTTACGTTAGGATATATATCGCTGTAGACGTATATAATATCCCAACCGAGATGTACGGGACGGCAGGAACGGGATTCTGTAAAAGATTACCAGCGAGGGGCTAGATGTGTTAGGTTAGGTTATATTGCGTTATAGACCTATATAATGTTCCCACCGAGAAGTAGGGGCCGTTACGCCAGGAATGTTGTGAAATACTACATTCGAGATGATAGCTTGCCTTAGGTTAGGATATATAACGCTATAGACGTATATAATATTCCAACCGAGATGTACGGGTCATCACGAACGGGATTCTGTAAAACATTAACAGCGAGGGCCTAGATGTGTTAGGTTAGGTTATATTACGTTATAGACGAATATAATGTTCCACCGAGAAGTAGAGGCCGATACGCCAGGAATGTTGTAAAATACTACATCCGAGATGTTAGCCTGCCTTACGTTAGGATATGTATATCGCTGTAGACGTATATAATATCCCAACCGAGATGTACGGGACGGCAGGAACGGGATTCTGTAAAACATTACCAGCGAGGGGCTAGATGGGTTAGGTTAGGTTGTGATACGTTATAGACGTATATAATGTTCCCACCGAGAAGTAGGGGCCGACCCACCAGGAATGTTGGAAAATACTGCATCCGAGATGATAGCCTGCCTTAAGTTAGGATATATAACGCTATAGACGTATATAATGTCCCAACCGAGACGTACGGGACGACACGAACGGGATCCTGTAGAACATTACCAGCGAGGGGCTAGATGTGTTAGGTTAGGTTATATTATGTTATAGACCTATATAATGTTCCCACCGAGAAGTAGGGGCCGATACGCCAGGAATGTTGTGAAATACTACATCCGAGATGATAGCCTGCCTTAGGTTAGGATATATAACGCTATAGACGTATATAATGTCCCAACCGAGACGTACGGGACGACACGAACGGGATCCTGTAGAACATTACCAGCGAGGGGCTAGATGTGTTAGGTTAGGTTATATTATGTTATAGACCTATATAATGTTCCCACCGAGGAGTAGGGGCCGATACGCCAGGAATGTTGTAAAATCCTACATCCGAGATGTTAGCCGGCCTTACGTTAGGATATATATCGCTGTAGACGTATATAATATCCCAACCGAGATGTACGGGACGACAGGAACGGGATTCTGTAAAACATTACCAGCGAGGGGCTAGATGGGTTAGGTGAGGATGTGATACGTTATAGACGTATATAATGCTCCCACCGAGAAGAAGGGGCCGATACGCCAGGAATGTTGTGAAATACTACATCCGAGATGATAGCTTGCCTTAGGTTAGGATATATAACGCTATAGACTTATATAATATCCCAACCGAGATGTACGGGACGAAACGAACGGGATTCTGTAAAACATTACCAGCGAGGGGCCAGATGGGTTAGGTTAGGTTATGTTACGTTATAGACGAATATAATGTTCCCACGGAGAAGTAGAGGCCGATACGCCAGGAATGTTGTAAAATACTACATCCGAGATGTTAGCCTGCCTTACGTTAGGATATATATCGCTGTAGACGTATATAATATCCCAACCGAGATGTACGGGACGAAACGAACGGGATTCTGTAAAACATTCCCAGCGAGGGGCCAGATGGGTTAGGTTAGGTTATGTTACGTTATAGACGAATATAATGTTCCCACCGAGAAGTAGAGGCCGATACGCCAGGAATGTTGTAAAATACTACATCCGAGATGTTAGCCTGCCTTACGTTAGGATATATATCGCTGTAGACGTATATAATATCCCAACCGAGATGTACGGGACGGCAGGAACGGGATTCTGTAAAAGATTACCAGCGAGGGGCTAGATGTGTTAGGTTAGGTTATATTGCGTTATAGACCTATATAATGTTCCCACCGAGAAGTAGGGGCCGTTACGCCAGGAATGTTGTGAAATACTACATTCGAGATGATAGCTTGCCTTAGGTTAGGATATATAACGCTATAGACGTATATAATATTCCAACCGAGATGTACGGGTCATCACGAACGGGATTCTGTAAAACATTAACAGCGAGGGCCTAGATGTGTTAGGTTAGGTTATATTACGTTATAGGCGAATATAATGTTCCACCGAGAAGTAGAGGCCGATACGCCAGGAATGTTGTAAAATACTACATCCGAGATGTTAGCCTGCCTTACGTTAGGATATGTATATCGCTGTAGACGTATATAATATCCCAACCGAGATGTACGGGACGGCAGGAACGGGATTCTGTAAAACATTACCAGCGAGGGGCTAGATGGGTTAGGTTAGGTTGTGATACGTTATAGACGTATATAATGTTCCCACCGAGAAGTAGGGGCCGACCCACCAGGAATGTTGGAAAATACTGCATCCGAGATGATAGCCTGCCTTAGGTTAGGATATATAACGCTATAGACGTATATAATGTCCCAACCGAGACGTACGGGACGACACGAACGGGATCCTGTAGAACATTACCAGCGAGGGGCTAGATGTGTTAGGTTAGGTTATATTATGTTATAGACCTATATAATGTTCCCACCGAGAAGTAGGGGCCGATACGCCAGGAATGTTGTGAAATACTACATCCGAGATGATAGCCTGCCTTAGGTTAGGATATATAACGCTATAGACTTATATAATATCTCAACCGAGATGTACGGGACGAAACGAACGGGATTCTGTAAAACATTACCAGCGAGGGGCTAGATGGGTTAGGTTAGGTTGTGATACGTTATAGACGTATATAATGTTCCCACCGAGAAGTAGGGGCCGATACGCCAGGAATGTTGTAAAATACTACATCCGAGGTGATAGCTTGCCTTAGGTTAGGATATATAACGCTATAGAATTATATAATATCTCATCCGAGATGTATGGGACGCAACGAACGGGATTCTGTAAAACATTACCAGCGAGGGGCTAGATGTGTTAGGTTAGGTTATATTAAGTTATATACCTATATAATGTTCCCACCGAGAAGTAGGGGCCGATACGCCAGGAATGTTGTGAAATACTACATCCGAGATGATAGCCTGCCTTACGTTAGGATATATATCGCTGTAGACGTATATAATATCCCAATCGAGATGTCCGGGACGACAGGAACGGGATTCTGTAAAACATTACCAGCGAGGGGCTAGATGGGTTAGGTGAGGATGTGATACGTTATAGACGTATATAATGTTCCCACCGAGAAGAAGGGGCCGATACGCCAGGAATGTTGTAAAATACTACATCCGAGATGATAGCTTGCCTTAGGTTAGGATATATAACGCTATAGACTTATATAATATCCCAACCGAGATGTACGGGACGAAACGAACGGGATTCTGTAAAACATTACCAGCGAGGGGCCAGATGGGTTAGGTTAGGTTATGTTACGTTATAGACGAATATAATGTTCCCACCGAGAAGTAGAGGCCGATACGCCAGGAATGTTGTGAAATACTACATTCGAGATGATAGCTTGCCTTAGGTTAGGATATATAACGCTATAGACGTATATAATATTCCAACCGAGATGTACGGGTCGTCACGAACGGGATTCTGTAAAACATTAACAGCGAGGGCCTAGATGTGTTAGGTTAGGTTATATTACGTTATAGACGAATATAATGTTCCACCGAGAAGTAGAGGCCGATACGCCAGGAATGTTTGTAAAATACTACATCCGAGATGTTAGCCTGCCTTACGTTAGGATATGTATATCGCTGTAGACGTATATAATATCCCAACCGAGATGTACGGGACGGCAGGAACGGGATTCTGTAAAAGATTACCATCGAGGGGCTAGATGTGTTAGGTTAGGTTATATTGCGTTATAGACCTATATAATGTTCCAACCGAGAAGTAGGGGCCGTTACGCCAGGAATGTTGTGAAATACTACATTCGAGATGATAGCTTGCCTTAGGTTAGGATATATAACGCTATAGACGTATATAATTTTCCAACCGAGATGTACGGGTCGTCACGAACGGGATTCTGTAAAACATTAACAGCGAGGGCCTAGATGTGTTAGGTTAGGTTATATTACGTTATAGACGAATATAATGTTCCACCGAGAAGTAGAGGCCGATACGCCAGGAATGTTGTAAAATACTACATCCGAGATGTTAGCCTGCCTTACGTTAGGATATGTATATCGCTGTAGACGTATATAATATCCCAACCGAGATGTACGGGACGGCAGGAACGGGATTCTGTAAAACATTACCAGCGAGGGGCTAGATGGGTTAGGTTAGGTTGTGATACGTTATAGACGTATATAATGTTCCCACCGAGAAGTAGGAGCCGACCCACCAGGAATGTTGGAAAATACTGCATCCGAGATGATAGCCTGCCTTAGGTTAGGATATATAACGCTATAGACGTATATAATGTCCCAACCGAGACGTACGGGACGACACGAACGGGATCCTGTAGAACATTACCAGCGAGGGGCCAGATGGGTTAGGTTAGGTTATATTATGTTATAGACCTATATAATGTTCCCACCGAGAAGTAGGGGCCGATACGCCAGGAATGTTGTAAAATACTACATCCGAGATGTTAGCCTGCCTTACGTTAGGATATATATCGCTGTAGACGTATATAATATCCCAACCGAGATGTACGGGACGAAACGAACGGGATTCTGTAAAACATTCCCAGCGAGGGGCCAGATGGGTTAGGTTAGGTTATGTTACGTTATAGACGAATATAATGTTCCCACCGAGAAGTAGAGGCCGATACGCCAGGAATGTTGTAAAATACTACATCCGAGATGTTAGCCTGCCTTACGTTAGGATATATATCGCTGTAGACGTATATAATATCCCAACCGAGATGTACGGGACGGCAGGAACGGGATTCTGTAAAAGATTACCAGCGAGGGGCTAGATGTGTTAGGTTAGGTTATATTACGTTATAGACCTATATAATGTTCCCACCGAGAAGTAGGGGCCGTTACGCCAGGAATGTTGTGAAATACTACATTCGAGATGATAGCTTGCCTTAGGTTAGGATATATAACGCTATAGACGTATATAATATTCCAACCGAGATGTACGGGACGTCACGAACGGGATTCTGTAAAACATTAACAGCGAGGGCCTAGATGTGTTAGGTTAGGTTATATTACGTTATAGACGAATATAATGTTCCACCGAGAAGTAGAGGCCGATACGCCAGGAATGTTGTAAAATACTACATCCGAGATGTTAGCCTGCCTTACGTTAGGATATGTATATCGCTGTAGACGTATATAATATCCCAACCGAGATGTACGGGACGGCAGGAACGGGATTCTGTAAAACATTACCAGCGAGGGGCTAGATGGGTTAGGTTAGGTTGTGATACGTTATAGACGTATATAATGTTCCCACCGAGAAGTAGGAGCCGACCCACCAGGAATGTTGGAAAATACTGCATCCGAGATGATAGCCTGCCTTAGGTTAGGATATATAACGCTATAGACGTATATAATGTCCCAACCGAGACGTACGGGACGACACGAACGGGATCCTGTAGAACATTACCAGCGAGGGGCCAGATGGGTTAGGTTAGGTTATATTATGTTATAGACCTATATAATGTTCCCACCGAGAAGTAGGGGCCGATACGCCAGGAATGTTGTAAAATACTACATCCGAGATGTTAGCCTGCCTTACGTTAGGATATATATCGCTGTAGACGTATATAATATCCCAACCGAGATGTACGGGACGAAACGAACGGGATTCTGTAAAACATTCCCAGCGAGGGGCCAGATGGGTTAGGTTAGGTTATGTTACGTTATAGACGAATATAATGTTCCCACCGAGAAGTAGAGGCCGATACGCCAGGAATGTTGTAAAATACTACATCCGAGATGTTAGCCTGCCTTACGTTAGGATATATATCGCTGTAGACGTATATAATATCCCAACCGAGATGTACGGGACGGCAGGAACGGGATTCTGTAAAAGATTACCAGCGAGGGGCTAGATGTGTTAGGTTAGGTTATATTACGTTATAGACCTATATAATGTTCCCACCGAGAAGTAGGGGCCGTTACGCCAGGAATGTTGTGAAATACTACATTCGAGATGATAGCTTGCCTTAGGTTAGGATATATAACGCTATAGACGTATATAATATTCCAACCGAGATGTACGGGACGTCACGAACGGGATTCTGTAAAACATTAACAGCGAGGGCCTAGATGTGTTAGGTTAGGTTATATTACGTTATAGACGAATATAATGTTCCACCGAGAAGTAGAGGCCGATACGCCAGGAATGTTGTAAAATACTACATCCGAGATGTTAGCCTGCCTTACGTTAGGATATGTATATCGCTGTAGACGTATATAATATCCCAACCGAGATGTACGGGACGGCAGGAACGGGATTCTGTAAAACATTACCAGCGAGGGGCTAGATGGGTTAGGTTAGGTTGTGATACGTTATAGACGTATATAATGTTCCCACCGAGAAGTAGGAGCCGACCCACCAGGAATGTTGGAAAATACTGCATCCGAGATGATAGCCTGCCTTAGGTTAGGATATATAACGCTATAGACGTATATAATGTCCCAACCGAGACGTACGGGACGACACGAACGGGATCCTGTAGAACATTACCAGCGAGGGGCCAGATGGGTTAGGTTAGGTTATATTATGTTATAGACCTATATAATGTTCCCACCGAGAAGTAGGGGCCGATACGCCAGGAATGTTGTAAAATACTACATCCGAGATGTTAGCCTGCCTTACGTTAGGATATATATCGCTGTAGACGTATATAATATCCCAACCGAGATGTACGGGACGAAACGAACGGGATTCTGTAAAACATTCCCAGCGAGGGGCCAGATGGGTTAGGTTAGGTTATGTTACGTTATAGACGAATATAATGTTCCCACCGAGAAGTAGAGGCCGATACGCCAGGAATGTTGTAAAATACTACATCCGAGATGTTAGCCTGCCTTACGTTAGGATATATATCGCTGTAGACGTATATAATATCCCAACCGAGATGTACGGGACGGCAGGAACGGGATTCTGTAAAAGATTACCAGCGAGGGGCTAGATGTGTTAGGTTAGGTTATATTACGTTATAGACCTATATAATGTTCCCACCGAGAAGTAGGGGCCGTTACGCCAGGAATGTTGTGAAATACTACATTCGAGATGATAGCTTGCCTTAGGTTAGGATATATAACGCTATAGACGTATATAATATTCCAACCGAGATGTACGGGACGTCACGAACGGGATTCTGTAAAACATTAACAGCGAGGGCCTAGATGTGTTAGGTTAGGTTATATTACGTTATAGACGAATATAATGTTCCACCGAGAAGTAGAGGCCGATACGCCAGGAATGTTGTAAAATACTACATCCGAGATGTTAGCCTGCCTTACGTTAGGATATGTATATCGCTGTAGACGTATATAATATCCCAACCGAGATGTACGGGACGGCAGGAACGGGATTCTGTAAAACATTACCAGCGAGGGGCTAGATGGGTTAGGTGAGGATGTGATACGTTATAGACGTATAAAATGCTCCCACCGAGAAGAAGGGGCCGATACGCCAGGAATGTTGTGAAATACTACATCCGAGATGATAGCCTGCCTTAGGTTAGGATATATAACGCTATAGACTTATATAATATCTCAACCGAGATGTACGGGACGAAACGAACGGGATTCTGTAAAACATTACCAGCGACGGGCTAGATGGGTTAGGTTAGGTTGTGATACGTTATAGACGTATATAATGTTCCCACCGAGAAGTAGGGGCCGATACGCCAGGCATGTTGTAAAATGCTACATCCGAGATGTTAGCCGGCCTTACGTTAGGATATATATCGCTGTAGACGTATATAATATCCCAACCGAGATGTACGGGACGACAGGAACGGGATTCTGTAAAACATTACCAGCGAGGGGCTAGATGGGTTAGGTGAGGATGTGATACGTTATAGACGTATATAATGCTCCCACCGAGAAGAAGGGGCCGATACGCCAGGAATGTTGTGAAATACTACATCCGAGATGATAGCCTGCCTTAGGTTAGGATATATAACGCTATAGACTTATATAATATCTCAACCGAGATGTACGGGACGAAACGAACGGGATTCTGTAAAACATTACCAGCGAGGGGCTAGATGGGTTAGGTTAGGTTGTGATACGTTATAGACGTATATAATGTTCCCACCGAGAAGTAGGGGCCGATACGCCAGGAATGTTGTAAAATACTACATCCGAGATGATAGCTTGCCTTAGGTTAGGATATATAACGCTATAGACTTATATAATATCTCAACCGAGATGTACGGGACGAAACGAACGGGATTCTGTAAAACATTACCAGCGAGGGGCTAGATGGGTTAGGTTAGGTTGTGATACGTTATAGACGTATATAATGTTCCCACCGAGAGGTAGGGGCCGATACGCCAGGAATGTTGTAAAATACTACATCCGAGATGATGGCTTGCCTTAGGTTAGGATATATAACGCTATAGAATTATATAATATCTCATCCGAGATGTATGGGACGCAACGAACGGGATTCTGTAAAACATTACCAGCGAGGGGCTAGATGTGTTAGGTTAGGTTATATTAAGTTATATACCTATATAATGTTCCCACCGAGAAGTACGGGCCGATACGCCAGGAATGTTGTGAAATACTACATCCGAGATGATAGCCTGCCTTACGTTAGGATATATATCGCTGTAGACGTATATAATATCCCAATCGAGATGTCCGGGACGACAGGAACGGGATTCTGTAAAACATTACCAGCGAGGGGCTAGATGGGTTAGGTGAGGATGTGATACGTTATAGACGTATATAATGTTCCCACCGAGAAGAAGGGGCCGATACGCCAGGAATGTTGTAAAATACTACATCCGAGATGTTAGCCTGCCTTACGTTAGGATATATATCGCTGTAGACGTATATAATATCCCAACCGAGATGTACGGGACGGCAGGAACGGGATTCTGTAAAAGATTACCAGCGAGGGGCTAGATGTGTTAGGTTAGGTTATATTGCGTTATAGACCTATATAATGTTCCCACCGAGAAGTAGGGGCCGTTACGCCAGGAATGTTGTGAAATACTACATTCGAGATGATAGCTTGCCTTAGGTTAGGATATATAACGCTATAGACGTATATAATATTCCAACCGAGATGTACGGGTCGTCACGAACGGGATTCTGTAAAACATTAACAGCGAGGGCCTAGATGTGTTAGGTTAGGTTATATTACGTTATAGACGAATATAATGTTCCACCGAGAAGTAGAGGCCGATACGCCAGGAATGTTGTAAAATACTACATCCGAGATGTTAGCCTGCCTTACGTTAGGATATGTATATCGCTGTAGACGTATATAATATCCCAACCGAGATGTACGGGACGGCAGGAACGGGATTCTGTAAAAGATTACCAGCGAGGGGCTAGATGTGTTAGGTTAGGTTATATTGCGTTATAGACCTATATAATGTTCCCACCGAGAAGTAGGGGCCGTTACGCCAGGAATGTTGTGAAATACTACATTCGAGATGATAGCTTGCCTTAGGTTAGGATATATAACGCTATAGACGTATATAATATTCCAACCGAGATGTACGGGTCGTCACGAACGGGATTCTGTAAAACATTAACAGCGAGGGCCTAGATGTGTTAGGTTAGGTTATATTACGTTATAGACGAATATAATGTTCCACCGAGAAGTAGAGGCCGATACGCCAGGAATGTTGTAAAATACTACATCCGAGATGTTAGCCTGCCTTACGTTAGGATATGTATATCGCTGTAGACGTATATAATATCCCAACCGAGATGTACGGGACGGCAGGAACGGGATTCTGTAAAACATTACCAGCGAGGGGCTAGATGGGTTAGGTTAGGTTGTGATACGTTATAGACGTATATAATGTTCCCACCGAGAAGTAGGAGCCGACCCACCAGGAATGTTGGAAAATACTGCATCCGAGATGATAGCCTGCCTTAGGTTAGGATATATAACGCTATAGACGTATATAATGTCCCAACTGAGATGTACGGGACGAAACGAACGGGATTCTGTAAAACATTACCAGCGAGGGGCCAGATGGGTTAGGTTAGGTTATGTTACGTTATAGACGAATATAATGTTCCCACCGAGAAGTAGAGGCCGATACGCCAGGAATGTTGTAAAATACTACATCCGAGATGTTAGCCTGCCTTACGTTAGGATATATATCGCTGTAGACGTATATAATATCCCAACCGAGATGTACGGGACGAAACGAACGGGATTCTGTAAAACATTCCCAGCGAGGGGCCAGATGGGTTAGGTTAGGTTATGTTACGTTATAGACGAATATAATGTTCCCACCGAGAAGTAGAGGCCGATACGCCAGGAATGTTGTAAAATACTACATCCGAGATGTTAGCCTGCCTTACGTTAGGATATATATCGCTGTAGACGTATATAATATCCCAACCGAGATGTACGGGACGGCAGGAACGGGATTCTGTAAAAGATTACCAGCGAGGGGCTAGATGTGTTAGGTTAGGTTATATTGCGTTATAGACCTATATAATGTTCCCACCGAGAAGTAGGGGCCGTTACGCCAGGAATGTTGTGAAATACTACATTCGAGATGATAGCTTGCCTTAGGTTAGGATATATAACGCTATAGACGTATATAATATTCCAACCGAGATGTACGGGTCGTCACGAACGGGATTCTGTAAAACATTAACAGCGAGGGCCTAGATGTGTTAGGTTAGGTTATATTACGTTATAGACGAATATAATGTTCCACCGAGAAGTAGAGGCCGATACGCCAGGAATGTTGTAAAATACTACATCCGAGATGTTAGCCTGCCTTACGTTAGGATATGTATATCGCTGTAGACGTATATAATATCCCAACCGAGATGTACGGGACGGCAGGAACGGGATTCTGTAAAACATTACCAGCGAGGGGCTAGATGGGTTAGGTTAGGTTGTGATACGTTATAGACGTATATAATGTTCCCACCGAGAAGTAGGGGCCGACCCACCAGGAATGTTGGAAAATACTGCATCCGAGATGATAGCCTGCCTTAGGTTAGGATATATAACGCTATAGACGTATATAATGTCCCAACCGAGACGTACGGGACGACACGAACGGGATCCTGTAGAACATTACCAGCGAGGGGCTAGATGTGTTAGGTTAGGTTATATTATGTTATAGACCTATATAATGTTCCCACCGAGAAGTAGGGGCCGATACGCCAGGAATGTTGTAAAATGCTACATCCGAGATGTTAGCCTGCCTTACGTTAGGATATATATCGCTGTAGACGTATATAATATCCCAACCGAGATGTACGGGACGAAACGAACGGGATTCTGTAAAACATTCCCAGCGAGGGGCCAGATGGGTTAGGTTAGGTTATGTTACGTTATAGACGAATATAATGTTCCCACCGAGAAGTAGAGGCCGATACGCCAGGAATGTTGTAAAATACTACATCCGAGATGTTAGCCTGCCTTACGTTAGGATATATATCGCTGTAGACGTATATAATATCCCAACCGAGATGTACGGGACGGCAGGAACGGGATTCTGTAAAAGATTACCAGCGAGGGGCTAGATGTGTTAGGTTAGGTTATATTACGTTATAGACGAATATAATGTTCCACCGAGAAGTAGAGGCCGATACGCCAGGAATGTTGTAAAATACTACATCCGAGATGTTAGCCTGCCTTACGTTAGGATATGTATATCGCTGTAGACGTATATAATATCCCAACCGAGATGTACGGGACGGCAGGAACGGGATTCTGTAAAACATTACCAGCGAGGGGCTAGATGGGTTAGGTTAGGTTGTGATACGTTATAGACGTATATAATGTTCCCACCGAGAAGTAGGGGCCGACCCACCAGGAATGTTGGAAAATACTGCATCCGAGATGATAGCCTGCCTTAGGTTAGGATATATAACGCTATAGACGTATATAATGTCCCAACCGAGACGTACGGGACGACACGAACGGGATCCTGTAGAACATTACCAGCGAGGGGCTAGATGTGTTAGGTTAGGTTATATTATGTTATAGACCTATATAATGTTCCCACCGAGAAGTAGGGGCCGATACGCCAGGAATGTTGTAAAATGCTACATCCGAGATGTTAGCCTGCCTTACGTTAGGATATATATCGCTGTAGACGTATATAATATCCCAACCGAGATGTACGGGACGAAACGAACGGGATTCTGTAAAACATTCCCAGCGAGGGGCCAGATGGGTTAGGTTAGGTTATGTTACGTTATAGACGAATATAATGTTCCCACCGAGAAGTAGAGGCCGATACGCCAGGAATGTTGTAAAATACTACATCCGAGATGTTAGCCTGCCTTACGTTAGGATATATATCGCTGTAGACGTATATAATATCCCAACCGAGATGTACGGGACGGCAGGAACGGGATTCTGTAAAAGATTACCAGCGAGGGGCTAGATGTGTTAGGTTAGGTTATATTGCGTTATAGACCTATATAATGTTCCCACCGAGAAGTAGGGGCCGTTACGCCAGGAATGTTGTGAAATACTACATTCGAGATGATAGCTTGCCTTAGGTTAGGATATATAACGCTATAGACGTATATAATATTCCAACCGAGATGTACGGGTCGTCACGAACGGGATTCTGTAAAACATTAACAGCGAGGGCCTAGATGTGTTAGGTTAGGTTATATTACGTTATAGACGAATATAATGTTCCACCGAGAAGTAGAGGCCGATACGCCAGGAATGTTGTAAAATACTACATCCGAGATGTTAGCCTGCCTTACGTTAGGATATGTATATCGCTGTAGACGTATATAATATCCCAACCGAGATGTACGGGACGGCAGGAACGGGATTCTGTAAAACATTACCAGCGAGGGGCTAGATGGGTTAGGTTAGGTTGTGATACGTTATAGACGTATATAATGTTCCCACCGAGAAGTAGGGGCCGACCCACCAGGAATGTTGGAAAATACTGCATCCGAGATGATAGCCTGCCTTAGGTTAGGATATATAACGCTATAGACTTATATAATATCTCAACCGAGATGTACGGGACGAAACGAACGGGATTCTGTAAAACATTACCAGCGAGGGGCTAGATGGGTTAGGTTAGGTTGTGATACGTTATAGACGTATATAATGTTCCCACCGAGAAGTAGGGGCCGATACGCCAGGAATGTTGTAAAATACTACATCCGAGATGATAGCTTGCCTTAGGTTAGGATATATAACGCTATAGAATTATATAATATCTCATCCGAGATGTATGGGACGCAACGAACGGGATTCTGTAAAACATTACCAGCGAGGGGCTAGATGGGTTAGGTGAGGATGTGATACGTTATAGACGTATATAATGTTCCCACCGAGAAGAAGGGGCCGATACGCCAGGAATGTTGTAAAATACTACATCCGAGATGATAGCTTGCCTTAGGTTAGGATATATAACGCTATAGACTTATATAATATCCCAACCGAGATGTACGGGACGAAACGAACGGGATTCTGTAAAAGATTACCAGCGAGGGGCTAGATGTGTTAGGTTAGGTTATATTACGTTATAGACCTATATAATGTTCCCACCGAGAAGTAGGGGCCGTTACGCCAGGAATGTTGTGAAATACTACATTCGAGATGATAGCTTGCCTTAGGTTAGGATATATAACGCTATAGACGTATATAATATTCCAACCGAGATGTACGGGACGTCACGAACGGGATTCTGTAAAACATTAACAGCGAGGGCCTAGATGTGTTAGGTTAGGTTATATTACGTTATAGACGAATATAATGTTCCACCGAGAAGTAGAGGCCGATACGCCAGGAATGTTGTAAAATACTACATCCGAGATGTTAGCCTGCCTTACGTTAGGATATGTATATCGCTGTAGACGTATATAATATCCCAACCGAGATGTACGGGACGGCAGGAACGGGATTCTGTAAAACATTACCAGCGAGGGGCTAGATGGGTTAGGTGAGGATGTGATACGTTATAGACGTATAAAATGCTCCCACCGAGAAGAAGGGGCCGATACGCCAGGAATGTTGTGAAATACTACATCCGAGATGATAGCCTGCCTTAGGTTAGGATATATAACGCTATAGACTTATATAATATCTCAACCGAGATGTACGGGACGAAACGAACGGGATTCTGTAAAACATTACCAGCGACGGGCTAGATGGGTTAGGTTAGGTTGTGATACGTTATAGACGTATATAATGTTCCCACCGAGAAGTAGGGGCCGATACGCCAGGAATGTTGTAAAATGCTACATCCGAGATGTTAGCCGGCCTTACGTTAGGATATATATCGCTGTAGACGTATATAATATCCCAACCGAGATGTACGGGACGACAGGAACGGGATTCTGTAAAACATTACCAGCGAGGGGCTAGATGGGTTAGGTGAGGATGTGATACGTTATAGACGTATATAATGCTCCCACCGAGAAGAAGGGGCCGATACGCCAGGAATGTTGTGAAATACTACATCCGAGATGATAGCCTGCCTTAGGTTAGGATATATAACGCTATAGACTTATATAATATCTCAACCGAAATGTACGGGACGAAACGAACGGGATTCTGTAAAACATTACCAGCGAGGGGCTAGATGGGTTAGGTTAGGTTGTGATACGTTATAGACGTATATAATGTTCCCACCGAGAAGTAGGGGCCGATACGCCAGGAATGTTGTAAAATACTACATCCGAGATGATAGCTTGCCTTAGGTTAGGATATATAACGCTATAGACTTATATAATATCTCAACCGAGATGTACGGGACGAAACGAACGGGATTCTGTGAAACATTACCAGCGAGGGGCTAGATGGGTTAGGTTAGGTTGTGATACGTTATAGACGTATATAATGTTCCCACCGAGAAGTAGGGGCCGATACGCCAGGAATGTTGTGAAATACTACATCCGAGATGATGGCTTGCCTTAGGTTAGGATATATAACGCTATAGAATTATATAATATCTCATCCGAGATGTATGGGACGCAACGAACGGGATTCTGTAAAACATTACCAGCGAGGGGCTAGATGTGTTAGGTTAGGTTATATTAAGTTATATACCTATATAATGTTCCCACCGAGAAGTACGGGCCGATACGCCAGGAATGTTGTGAAATACTACATCCGAGATGATAGCCTGCCTTACGTTAGGATATATATCGCTGTAGACGTATATAATATCCCAATCGAGATGTCCGGGACGACAGGAACGGGATTCTGTAAAACATTACCAGCGAGGGGCTAGATGGGTTAGGTGAGGATGTGATACGTTATAGACGTATATAATGTTCCCACCGAGAAGAAGGGGCCGATACGCCAGGAATGTTGTAAAATACTACATCCGATATGATAGCTTGCCTTAGGTTAGGATATATAACGCTATAGACTTATATAATATCCCAACCGAGATGTACGGGACGAAACGAACGGGATTCTGTAAAACATTACCAGCGAGGGGCCAGATGGGTTAGGTTAGGTTATGTTACGTTATAGACGAATATAATGTTCCCACCGAGAAGTAGACGCCGATACGCCAGGAATGTTGTGAAATACTACATTCGAGATGATAGCTTGCCTTAGGTTAGGATATATAACGCTATAGACGTATATAATATTCCAACCGAGATGTACGGGTCGTCACGAACGGGATTCTGTAAAACATTAACAGCGAGGGCCTAGATGTGTTAGGTTAGGTTATATTACGTTATAGACGAATATAATGTTCCACCGAGAAGTAGAGGCCGATACGCCAGGAATGTTGTAAAATACTACATCCGAGATGTTAGCCTGCCTTACGTTAGGATATGTATATCGCTGTAGACGTATATAATATCCCAACCGAGATGTACGGGACGGCAGGAACGGGATTCTGTAAAAGATTACCAGCGAGGGGCTAGATGTGTTAGGTTAGGTTATATTGCGTTATAGACCTATATAATGTTCCCACCGAGAAGTAGGGGCCGTTACGCCAGGAATGTTGTGAAATACTACATTCGAGATGATAGCTTGCCTTAGGTTAGGATATATAACGCTATAGACGTATATAATATTCCAACCGAGATTTACGGGTCGTCACGAACGGGATTCTGTAAAACATTAACAGCGAGGGCCTAGATGTGTTAGGTTAGGTTATATTACGTTATAGACGAATATAATGTTCCACCGAGAAGTAGAGGCCGATACGCCAGGAATGTTGTAAAATACTACATCCGAGATGTTAGCCTGCCTTACGTTAGGATATGTATATCGCTGTAGACGTATATAATATCCCAACCGAGATGTACGGGACGGCAGGAACGGGATTCTGTAAAACATTACCAGCGAGGGGCTAGATGGGTTAGGTTAGGTTGTGATACGTTATAGACGTATATAATGTTCCCACCGAGAAGTAGGAGCCGACCCACCAGGAATGTTGGAAAATACTGCATCCGAGATGATAGCCTGCCTTAGGTTAGGATATATAACGCTATAGACGTATATAATGTCCCAACCGAGATGTACGGGACGAAACGAACGGGATTCTGTAAAACATTACCAGCGAGGGGCCAGATGGGTTAGGTTAGGTTATGTTACGTTATAGACGAATATAATGTTCCCACCGAGAAGTAGAGGCCGATACGCCAGGAATGTTGTAAAATACTACATCCGAGATGTTAGCCTGCCTTACGTTAGGATATATATCGCTGTAGAGGTATATAATATCCCAACCGAGATGTACGGGACGAAACGAACGGGATTCTGTAAAACATTCCCAGCGAGGGGCCAGATGGGTTAGGTTAGGTTATGTTACGTTATAGACGAATATAATGTTCCCACCGAGAAGTAGAGGCCGATACGCCAGGAATGTTGTAAAATACTACATCCGAGATGTTAGCCTGCCTTACGTTAGGATATATATCGCTGTAGACGTATATAATATCCCAACCGAGATGTACGGGACGGCAGGAACGGGATTCTGTAAAAGATTACCAGCGAGGGGCTAGATGTGTTAGGTTAGGTTATATTGCGTTATAGACCTATATAATGTTCCCACCGAGAAGTAGGGGCCGTTACGCCAGGAATGTTGTGAAATACTACATTCGAGATGATAGCTTGCCTTAGGTTAGGATATATAACGGTATAGACGTATATAATATTCCAACCGAGATGTACGGGTCGTCACGAACGGGATTCTGTAAAACATTAACAGCGAGGGCCTAGATGTGTTAGGTTAGGTTATATTACGTTATAGACGAATATAATGTTCCACCGAGAAGTAGAGGCCGATACGCCAGGAATGTTGTAAAATACTACATCCGAGATGTTAGCCTGCCTTACGTTAGGATATGTATATCGCTGTAGACGTATATAATATCCCAACCGAGATGTACGGGACGGCAGGAACGGGATTCTGTAAAACATTACCAGCGAGGGGCTAGATGGGTTAGGTTAGGTTGTGATACGTTATAGACGTATATAATGTTCCCACCGAGAAGTAGGGGCCGACCCACCACGAATGTTGGAAAATACTGCATCCGAGATGATAGCCTGCCTTAGGTTAGGATATATAACGCTATAGACGTATATAATGTCCCAACCGAGACGTACGGGACGACACGAACGGGATCCTGTAGAACATTACCAGCGAGGGGCTAGATGTGTTAGGTTAGGTTATATTATGTTATAGACCTATATAATGTTCCCACCGAGAAGTAGGGGCCGATACGCCAGGAATGTTGTAAAATGCTACATCCGAGATGTTAGCCTGCCTTACGTTAGGATATATATCGCTGTAGACGTATATAATATCCCAACCGAGATGTACGGGACGACAGGAACGGAATTCTGTAAAACATTACCAGCGAGGGGCTAGATGGGTTAGGTGAGGATGTGATACGTTATAGACGTATATAATGCTCCCACCGAGAAGAAGGGGCCGATACGCCAGGAATGTTGTGAAATACTACATCCGAGATGATAGCCTGCCTTAGGTTAGGATATATAACGCTATAGACTTATATAATATCTCAACCGAGATGTACGGGACGAAACGAACGGGATTCTGTAAAACATTACCAGCGAGGGGCTAGATGGGTTAGGTTAGGTTGTGATACGTTATAGACGTATATAATGTTCCCACCGAGAAGTAGGAGCCGATACGCCAGGAATGTTGTAAAATGCTACATCCGAGATGTTAGCCGGCCTTACGTTAGGATATATATCGCTGTAGACGTATATAATATCCCAACCGAGATGTACGGGACGACAGGAACGGGATTCTGTAAAACATTACCAGCGAGGGGCTAGATGGGTTAGGTGAGGATGTGATACGTTATAGACGTATATAATGCTCCCACCGAGAAGAAGGGGCCGATACGCCAGGAATGTTGTGAAATACTACATCCGAGATGATAGCCTGCCTTAGGTTAGGATATATAACGCTATAGACTTATATAATATCTCAACCGAGATGTACGGGACGAAACGAACGGGATTCTGTAAAACATTACCAGCGAGGGGCTAGATGGGTTAGGTTAGGTTGTGATACGTTATAGACGTATATAATGTTCCCACCGAGAAGTAGGGGCCGATACGCCAGGAATGTTGTAAAATACTACATCCGAGATGATAGCTTGCCTTAGGTTAGGATATATAACGCTATAGACTTATATAATATCTCAACCGAGATGTACGGGACGAAACGAACGGGATTCTGTAAAACATTACCAGCGAGGGGCTAGATGGGTTAGGCTAGGTTGTGATACGTTATAGACGTATATAATGTTCCCACCGAGAAGTAGGGGCCGATACGCCAGGAATGTTGTAAAATACTACATCCGAGATGATGGCTTGCCTTAGGTTAGGATATATAACGCTATAGAATTATATAATATCTCATCCGAGATGTATGGGACGCAACGAACGGGATTCTGTAAAACATTACCAGCGAGGGGCTAGATGTGTTAGGTTAGGTTATATTAAGTTATATACCTATATAATGTTCCCACCGAGAAGTAGGGGCCGATACGCCAGGAATGTTGTGAAATACTACATCCGAGATGATAGCCTGCCTTACGTTAGGATATATATCGCTGTAGACGTATATAATATCCCAATCGAGATGTCCGGGACGACAGGAACGGGATTCTGTAAAACATTACCAGCGAGGGGCTAGATGGGTTAGGTGAGGATGTGATACGTTATAGACGTATATAATGTTCCCACCGAGAAGAAGGGGCCGATACGCCAGGAATGTTGTAAAATACTACATCCGAGATGATAGCTTGCCTTAGGTTAGGATATATAACGCTATAGACTTATATAATATCCCAACCGAGATGTACGGGACGAAACGAACGGGATTCTGTAAAACATTACCACCGAGGGGCCAGATGGGTTAGGTTAGGTTATGTTACGTTATAGACGAATATAATGTTCCCACCGAGAAGTAGAGGCCGATACGCCAGGAATGTTGTGAAATACTACATTCGAGATGATAGCTTGCCTTAGGTTAGGATATATAACGCTATAGACGTATATAATATTCCAACCGAGATGTACGGGTCGTCACGAACGGGATTCTGTAAAACATTAACAGCGAGGGCCTAGATGTGTTAGGTTAGGTTATATTACGTTATAGACGAATATAATGTTCCACCGAGAAGTAGAGGCCGATACGCCAGGAATGTTTGTAAAATACTACATCCGAGATGTTAGCCTGCCTTACGTTAGGATATGTATATCGCTGTAGACGTATATAATATCCCAACCGAGATGTACGGGACGGCAGGAACGGGATTCTGTAAAAGATTACCAGCGAGGGGCTAGATGTGTTAGGTTAGGTTATATTGC
This sequence comes from Xylocopa violacea, assembly GCA_963969225.1. Classification (NCBI taxonomy): domain Eukaryota; kingdom Metazoa; phylum Arthropoda; class Insecta; order Hymenoptera; family Apidae; genus Xylocopa; species Xylocopa violacea. The sequence continues at coordinate 1,848,215 of CAXAJV010000015.1, forward strand.
GTTATAGACCTATATAATGTTCCCACCGAGAAGTAGGGGCCGTTACGCCAGGAATGTTGTGAAATACTACATTCGAGATGATAGCTTGCCTTAGGTTAGGATATATAACGCTATAGACGTATATAATATTCCAACCGAGATGTACGGGTCGTCACGAACGGGATTCTGTAAAACATTAACAGCGAGGGCCTAGATGTGTTAGGTTAGGTTATATTACGTTATAGACGAATATAATGTTCCACCGAGAAGTAGAGGCCGATACGCCAGGAATGTTGTAAAATACTACATCCGAGATGTTAGCCTGCCTTACGTTAGGATATGTATATCGCTGTAGACGTATATAATATCCCAACCGAGATGTACGGGACGGCAGGAACGGGATTCTGTAAAACATTACCAGCGAGGGGCTAGATGGGTTAGGTTAGGTTGTGATACGTTATAGACGTATATAATGTTCCCACCGAGAAGTAGGAGCCGACCCACCAGGAATGTTGGAAAATACTGCATCCGAGATGATAGCCTGCCTTAGGTTAGGATATATAACGCTATAGACGTATATAATGTCCCAACCGAGACGTACGGGACGACACGAACGGGATCCTGTAGAACATTACCAGCGAGGGGCCAGATGGGTTAGGTTAGGTTATATTATGTTATAGACCTATATAATGTTCCCACCGAGAAGTAGGGGCCGATACGCCAGGAATGTTGTAAAATACTACATCCGAGATGTTAGCCTGCCTTACGTTAGGATATATATCGCTGTAGACGTATATAATATCCCAACCGAGATGTACGGGACGAAACGAACGGGATTCTGTAAAACATTCCCAGCGAGGGGCCAGATGGGTTAACTTAGGTTATGTTACGTTATAGACGAATATAATGTTCCCACCGAGAAGTAGAGGCCGATACGCCAGGAATGTTGTAAAATACTACATCCGAGATGTTAGCCTGCCTTACGTTAGGATATATATCGCTGTAGACGTATATAATATCCCAACCGAGATGTACGGGACGGCAGGAACGGGATTCTGTAAAAGATTACCAGCGAGGGGCTAGATGTGTTAGGTTAGGTTATATTACGTTATAGACCTATATAATGTTCCCACCGAGAAGTAGGGGCCGTTACGCCAGGAATGTTGTGAAATACTACATTCGAGATGATAGCTTGCCTTAGGTTAGGATATATAACGCTATAGACGTATATAATATTCCAACCGAGATGTACGGGACGTCACGAACGGGATTCTGTAAAACATTAACAGCGAGGGCCTAGATGTGTTAGGTTAGGTTATATTACGTTATAGACGAATATAATGTTCCACCGAGAAGTAGAGGCCGATACGCCAGGAATGTTGTAAAATACTACATCCGAGATGTTAGCCTGCCTTACGTTAGGATATGTATATCGCTGTAGACGTATATAATATCCCAACCGAGATGTACGGGACGGCAGGAACGGGATTCTGTAAAACATTACCAGCGAGGGGCTAGATGGGTTAGGTGAGGATGTGATACGTTATAGACGTATAAAATGCTCCCACCGAGAAGAAGGGGCCGATACGCCAGGAATGTTGTGAAATACTACAACCGAGATGATAGCCTGCCTTAGGTTAGGATATATAACGCTATAGACTTATATAATATCTCAACCGAGATGTACGGGACGACACGAACGGGATCCTGTAGAACATTACCAGCGAGGGGCTAGATGTGTTAGGTTAGGTTATATTATGTTATAGACCTATATAATGTTCCCACCGAGAAGTAGGTGCCGATACGCCAGGAATGTTGTAAAATGCTACATCCGAGATGTTAGCCTGCCTTACGTTAGGATATATATCGCTGTAGACGTATATAATATCCCAACCGAGATGTACGGGACGACAGGAACGGGATTCTGTAAAACATTACCAGCGAGGGGCTAGATGGGTTAGGTTAGGTTATGTTACGTTATAGACGAATATAATGTTCCCACCGAGAAGTAGAGGCCGATACGCCAGGAATGTTGTAAAATACTACATCCGAGATGTTAGCCTGCCTTACGTTAGGATATATATCGCTGTAGACGTATATAATATCCCAACCGAGATGTACGGGACGGCAGGAACGGGATTCTGTAAAAGATTACCAGCGAGGGGCTAGATCTGTTAGGTTAGGTTATATTACGTTATAGACGAATATAATGTTCCACCGAGAAGTAGAGGACGATACGCCAGGAATGTTGTAAAATACTACATCCGAGATGTTAGCCTGCCTTACGTTAGGATATATATCGCTGTAGACGTATATAATATCCCAACCGAGATGTCCGGGACGACAGGAACGGGATTCTGTAAAACATTACCAGCGAGGGGCTCGATGGGTTAGGTGAGGATGTGATACGTTATAGACGTATATAATGTTCCCACCGAGAAGAAGGGGCCGATACGCCAGGAATGTTGGAAAATACTGCATCCAAGATGATAGCCTGCCTTAGGTTAGGATATATAACGCTATAGACGTATATAATGTCCCAACCGAGACGTACGGGACGACACGAACGGGATCCTGTAGAACATTACCAGCGAGGGGCTAGATGTGTTAGGTTAGGTTATATTATGTTATAGACCTATATAATGTTCCCACCGAGAAGTAGGTGCCGATACGCCAGGAATGTTGTAAAATGCTACATCCGAGATGTTAGCCTGCCTTACGTTAGGATATATATCGCTGTAGACGTATATAATATCCCAACCGAGATGTACGGGACGACAGGAACGGGATTCTGTAAAACATTACCAGCGAGGGGCTAGATGGGTTAGGTTAGGTTATGTTACGTTATAGACGATTATAATGTTCCCACCGAGAAGTAGAGGCCGATACGCCAGGAATGTTGTAAAATACTACATCCGAGATGTTAGCCTGCCTTACGTTAGGATATATATCGCTGTAGACGTATATAATATCCCAACCGAGATGTACGGGACGGCAGGAACGGGATTCTGTAAAACATTACCAGCGAGGGGCTAGATGGGTTAGGTTAGGTTGTGATACGTTATAGACGTATATAATGTTCCCACCGAGAAGTAGGGGCCGACCCACCAGGAATGTTGGAAAATACTGCATCCGAGATGATAGCCTGCCTTAGGTTAGGATATATAACGCTATACACGTATATAATGTCCCAACCGAGACGTACGGGACGACACGAACGGGATTCTGTAGAACATTACCAGCGAGGGGCTAGATGTGTTAGGTTAGGTTATATTACGTTATAGACCTATATAATGTTCCCACCGAGAAGTAGGGGCCGTTACGCCAGGAATCTTGTGAAATACTACATTCGAGATGATAGCTTGCCTTAGGTTAGGATATATAACGCTATAGACGTATATAATATTCCAACCGAGATGTACGGGACGTCACGAACGGGATTCTGTAAAACATTACCAGCGAGGGGCCAGATGGGTTAGGTTAGGTTATGTTACGTTATAGACGAATATAATGTTCCCACCGAGAAGTAGAGGCCGATACGCCAGGAATGTTGTAAAATACTACATCCGAGATGTTAGCCTGCCTTACGTTAGGATATATATCGCTGTAGACGTATATAATATCCCAACCGAGATGTACGGGACGGCAGGAACGGGATTCTGTAAAACATTACCAGCGAGGGGCTAGATGGGTTAGGTTAGGTTGTGATACGTTATAGACGTATATAATGTTCCCACCGAGAAGTAGGGGCCGACCCACCAGGAATGTTGGAAAATACTGCATCCGAGATGATAGCCTGCCTTAGGTTAGGATATATAACGCTATACACGTATATAATGTCCCAACCGAGACGTACGGGACGACACGAACGGGATTCTGTAGAACATTACCAGCGAGGGGCTAGATGTGTTAGGTTAGGTTATATTATGTTATAGACCTATATAATGTTCCCACCGAGAAGTAGGGGCCGATACGCCAGGAATGTTGTGAAATACTACATCCGAGATGATAGCCTGCCTTAGGTTAGCATATATAACGCTATAGACTTATATAATATCTCAACCGAGATGTACGGGACGAAACGAACGGGATTCTGTAAAACATTACCAGCGAGGGGCCAGATGGGTTAGGTTAGGTTATGTTACGTTATAGACGAATATAATGTTCCCACCGAGAAGTAGAGGCCGATACGCCAGGAATGTTGTAAAATACTACATCCGAGATGTTAGCCTGCCTTACGTTAGGATATATATCGCTGTAGACGTATATAATATCCCAACCGAGATGTACGGGACGGAAGGAACGGGATTCTGTAAAAGATTACCAGCGAGGGGCTAGATGTGTTAGGTTAGGTTATATTACGTTATAGACCTATATAATGTTCCCACCGAGAAGTAGGGGCCGTTACGCCAGGAATGTTGTGAAATACTACATTCGAGACGATAGCTTGCCTTAGGTTAGGATATATAACGCTATAGACGTATATAATATTCCAACCGAGATGTACGGGACGTCACGAACGGGATTCTGTAAAACATTAACAGCGAGGGCCTAGATGTGTTAGGTTAGGTTATATTACGTTATAGACGAATATAATGTTCCACCGAGAAGTAGAGGACGATACGCCAGAATTGTTGTAAAATACTACATCCGAGATGTTAGCTTGCCTCACGTTAGGATATGTATATCGCTGTAGACGTATATAATATCCCAACCGAGATGTACGGGACGGCAGGAACGGGATTCTGTAAAACATTACCAGCGAGGGGCTAGATGGGTTAGGTTAGGTTGTGATACGTTATAGACGTATATAATGTTCCCACCGAGAAGTAGGGGCCGACCCACCAGGAATGTTGGAAAATACTGCATCCGAGATGATAGCCTGCCTTAGGTTAGGATATATAACGCTATACACGTATATAATGTCCCAACCGAGACGTACGGGACGACACGAACGGGATCCTGTAGAACATTACCAGCGAGGGGCTAGATGTGTTAGGTTAGGTTATATTATGTTATAGACCAATATAATGTTCCCACCGAGAAGTAGGGGCCGATACGCCAGGAATGTTGTAAAATGCTACATCCGAGATGTTAGCCTGCCTTACGTTAGGATATATATCGCTGTAGACGTATATAATATCCCAACCGAGATGTACGGGACGACAGAAACGGGATTCTGTAAAACATTACCAGCGAGGGGCTAGATGGGTTAGGTTAGGATGTGATACGTTATAGACGTATATAATGTTCCCACCGAGAAGTAGGGGCCGATACGCCAGGAATGTTGTGAAAGACTACATCCGAGATGATAGCCTGCCTAACGTTAGGATATATATCGCTGTAGGCGTATATAATATCCCAACCGAGATGTCCGGGACGACAGGAACGGGATTCTGTAAAACATTACCAGCGAGGGGCTCGATGGGTTAGGTTAGGTTGTGATACGTTATAGACGTATATAATGTTCCCACCGAGAAGAAGGGGCCGATACGCCAGGAATGTTGTAAAATACTACATCCGAGATGATAGCTTGCCTTAGGTTAGGATATATAACGCTATAGACTTATATAATATCTCAACCGAGATGTACGGGACGAAACGAACGGGATTCTGTAAAACATTACCAGCGAGGGGCCAGATGGGTTAGGTTAGATTATGTTACGTTATAGACGCATATACTGTTCCACCGAGAAGTAGAGGACGATACGCCAGGAATGTTGTAAAATACTACATCCGAGATGTTAGCCTGCCTTACGTTAGGATATATATCGCTGTAGACGTATATAATATCCCAACCGAGATGTACGGGACGGCAGGAACGGGATTCTGTAAAACATTACCAGCGAGGGGCTAGATGGGTTAGGTTAGGTTGTGATACGTTATAGACGTATATAATGTTCCCACCGAGAAGTAGGGCCCGACCCACCAGGAATGTTGGAAAATACTGCATCCGAGATGATAGCCTGCCTTAGGTTAGGATATATAACGCTATACACGTATATAATGTCCCAACCGAGACGTACGGGACGACACGAACGGGATTCTGTAGAACATTTCCAGCGAGGGGCTAGATGTGTTAGGTTAGGTTATATTATGTTATAGACCTATATAATGTTCCCACCGAGAAGTAGGGGCCGATACGCCAGGAATGTTGTGAAATACTACATCCGAGGTGATAGCCTGCCTTAGGTTAGGATATATAACGCTATAGACTTATATAATATCTCAACCGAGATGTACGGGACGAAACGAACGGGATTCTGTAAAACATTACCAGCGAGGGGCTAGATGGGTTAGGTTGGGTTATGTTACGTTATAGACGAATATAATGTTCCCACCGAGAAGTAGAGGCCGATACGCCAGGAATGTTGTAAAATACTACATCCGAGATGTTAGCCTGCCTTACGTTAGGATATATATCGCTGTAGACGTATATAATATCCCAACCGAGATGTACGGGACGGCAGGAACGGGATTCTGTAAAAGATTACCAGCGAGGGGCTAGATGTGTTAGGTTAGGTTATATTACGTTATAGACCTATATAATGTTCCCACCGAGAAGTAGGGGCCGTTACGCCAGGAATGTTGTGAAATACTACATTCGGGATGATAGCTTGCCTTAGGTTAGGATATATAACGCTATAGACGTATATAATATTCCCACCGAGATGTACGGGACGTCACGAACGGGATTCTGTAAAACATTACCAGCGAGGGGCTAGATGGGTTAGGTTAGGTTGTGATACGTTATAGACGTATATAATGTTCCCACCGAGAAGTAGGGGCCGATACGCCAGGAATGTTGTGAAATACTACATCCGAGATGATAGCCTGCCTTACGTTAGGATATATATCGCTGTAGACGTATATAATATCCCAACCGAGATGTCCGGGACGACAGGAACGGGATTCTGTAAAACATTACCAGCGAGGGGCTAGATGGGTTAGGTTAGGTTGTGATACGTTATAGCCGTATATAATGTTCCCACCGAGAAGTAGGGGCCGACCCACCAGGAATGTTGGAAAATACTGCATCCGAGATGATAGCCTGCCTTAGGTTAGGATATATAACGCCATAGACGTATATAATGTCCCAACCGAGACGTACGGGACGACACGAACGGGATCCTGTAGAACATTACCAGCGAGGGGCTAGATGTGTTAGGTTAGGTTATATTATGTTATAGACCTATATAATGTTCCCACCGAGAAGTAGGGGCCGATACGCCAGGAATGTTGTAAAATGCTACACCCGAGATGTTAGCCTGCCTTACGTTAGGATATATATCGCTGTAGACGTATATAATATCCCAACCGAGATGTACGGGACGGCAGGAACGGGATTCTGTAAAACATTACCAGCGAGGGGCTAGATGGGTTAGGTTAGGTTGTGATACGTTATAGACGTATATAATGTTCCCACCGAGAAGTAGGGCCCGACCCACCAGGAATGTTGGAAAATACTGCATCCGAGATGATAGCCTGCCTTAGGTTAGGATATATAACGCTATACACGTATATAATGTCCCAACCGAGACGTACGGGACGACACGAACGGGATTCTGTAGAACATTACCAGCGAGGGGCTAGATGTGTTAGGTTAGGTTATATTATGTTATAGACCTATATAATGTTCCCACCGAGAAGTAGGGGCCGATACGCCAGGAATGTTGTGAAATACTACATCCGAGATGTTAGCCTGCCTTAGGTTAGGATATATAACGCTATAGACTTATATAATATCTCAACCGAGATGTACGGGACGAAACGAACGGGATTCTGTAAAACATTACCAGCGAGGGGCCAGATGGGTTAGGTTAGGTTATGTTACGTTATAGACGAATATAATGTTCCCACCTGAGAAGTAGAGGCCGATACGCCAGGAATGTTGTAAAATACTACATCCGAGATGTTAGCCTGCCTTACGTTAGGATATATATCGCTGTAGACGTATATAATATCCCAACCGAGATGTACGGGACGGCAGGAACGGGATTCTGTAAAAGATTACCACCGAGGGGCTAGATGTGTTAGGTTAGGTTATATTACGTTATAGACGTATATAATGTTCCCACCGAGAAGTAGGGGCCGACCCACCAGGAATGTTGGAAAATACTGCATCCGAGATCATAGCCTGCCTTAGGTTAGGATATATAACGCTATAGACGTATATAATGTCCCAACCGAGACGTACGGGACGACACGAACGGGATCCTGTAGAACATTACCAGCGAGGGGCTAGATGTGTTAGGTTAGGTTATATTATGTTATAGACGTATATAATGTTCCCACCGAGAAGTAGGGGCCGATACGCCAGGAATGTTGTGAAAGACTACATCCGAGATGATAGCCTGCCTTACGTTAGGATATATATCGCTGTAGACGTATATAATATCCCAACCGAGATGTCCGGGACGACAGGAACGGGATTCTGTAAAACATTACCAGCGAGGGGCTCGATGGGTTAGGTTAGGTTATGTTACGTTATAGACGAATATAATGTTCCACCGAGAAGTAGAGGACGATACGCCAGGAATGTTGTAAAATACTACATCCGAGATGTTAGCCTGCCTTACGTTAGGATATATATCGCTGTAGACGTATATAATATCCCAACCGAGATGTACGGGACGGCAGGAACGGGATTCTGTAAAAGATTACCAGCGAGGGGCTAGATGTGTTAGGTTAGGTTATATTACGTTATAGACGTATATACTGTTCCCACCGAGAAGTAGGGGCCGACCCACCAGGAATGTTGGAAAATACTGCATCCGAGATCATAGCCTGCCTTAGGTTAGGATATATAACGCTATAGACGTATATAATGTCCCAACCGAGACGTACGGGACGATACGAACGGGATCCTGTAGAACATTACCAGCGAGGGGCTAGATGTGTTAGGTTAGGTTATATTATGTTATAGACCTATATAATGTTCCCACCGAGAAGTAGGGGCCGATACGCCCGGAATGTTGTAAAATACTACATCCGAGATGATAGCTTGCCTTAGGTTAGGATATATAACGCTATAGAATTATATAATATCTCAACCGAGATGTACGGGACGAAACGAACGGGATTCTGTAAAACATTACCAGCGAGGGGCTAGATGTGTTAGGTTAGGTTATATTAAGTTATATACCTATATAATGTTCCCACCGAGAAGTAGGGGCCGACCCACCAGGAATGTTGGAAAATACTGCATCCGAGATCATAGCCTGCCTTAGGTTAGGATATATAACGCTATAGACGTATATAATGTCCCAACCGAGACGTACGGGACGACACGAACGGGATCCTGTAGAACATTACCAGCGAGGGGCTAGATGTGTTAGGTTAGGTTATATTATGTTATAGACCTATATAATGTTCCCACCGAGAAGTAGGGGCCGATACGCCAGGAATGTTGTAAAATGCTACACCCGAGATGTTAGCCTGCCTTACGTTAGGATATATATCGCTGTAGACGTATATAATATCCCAACCGATATGTACGGGACGACAGGAACGGGATTCTGTAAAACATTACCAGCGAGTGGCCAGATGGGTTAGGTTAGGTTATGTTACGTTATAGACGAATATAATGTTCCACCGAGAAGTAGAGGACGATACGCCAGGAATGTTGTAAAATACTACATCCGAGATGATAGCTTGCCTTAGGTTAGGATATATAACGCTATAGACTTATATAATATCTCAACCGAGATGTACGGGACGAAACGAACGGGATTCTGTAAAACATTACCAGCGAGGGGCCAGATGGGTTAGGTTAGGTTATGTTACGTTATAGACGAATATAATGTTCCACCGAGAAGTAGAGGACGATACGCCAGGAATGTTGTAAAATACTACACCCGAGATGTTAGCCTGCCTTACGTTAGGATATATATCGCTGTAGACGTATATAATATCCCAACCGAGATGTACGGGACGGCAGGAACGGGATTCTGTAAAACATTACCAGCGAGGGGCCAGATGGGTTAGGTTAGGTTATGTTACGTTATAGACGAATATAATGTTCCCATCGAGAAATAGAGGCCGATACGCCAGGAATGTTGTAAAATACTACATCCGAGATGTTAGCCTGCCTTACGTTAGGATATATATCGCTGTAGACGTATATAATATCCCAACCGAGATGTACGGGACGGCAGGAACGGGATTCTGTAAAACATTACCAGCGAGGGGCTAGATGGGTTAGGTTAGGTTGTGATACGTTATAGACGTATATAATGTTCCCACCGAGAAGTAGGGCCCGACCCACCAGGAATGTTGGAAAATACTGCATCCGAGATGATAGCCTGCCTTAGGTTAGGATATATAACGCTATACACGTATATAATGTCCCAACCGAGACGTACGGGACGACACGAACGGGATTCTGTAGAACATTACCAGCGAGGGGCTAGATGTGTTAGGTTAGGTTATATTATGTTATAGACCTATATAATGTTCCCACCGAGAAGTAGGGGCCGATACGCCAGGAATGTTGTGAAATACTACATCCGAGATGTTAGCCTGCCTTAGGTTAGGATATATAACGCTATAGACTTATATAATATCTCAACCGAGATGTACGGGACGAAACGAACGGGATTCTGTAAAACATTACCAGCGAGGGGCCAGATGGGTTAGGTTAGGTTATGTTACGTTATAGACGAATATAATGTTCCACCGAGAAGTAGAGGACGATACGCCAGGAATGTTGTAAAATACTACATCCGAGATGTTAGCCTGCCTTACGTTAGGATATATATCGCTGTAGACGTATATAATATCCCAACCGAGATGTACGGGACGGCAGGAACGGGATTCTGTAAAACATTACCAGCGAGGGGCCAGATGGGTTAGGTTAGGTTATGTTACGTTATAGACGAATATAATGTTCCCATCGAGAAATAGAGGCCGATACGCCAGGAATGTTGTAAAATACTACATCCGAGATGTTAGCCTGCCTTACGTTAGGATATATATCGCTGTAGACGTATATAATATCCCAACCGAGATGTACCGGACGGCAGGAACGGGATTCTGTAAAACATTACCAGCGAGGGGCTAGATGGGTTAGGTTAGGTTGTGATACGTTATAGACGTATATAATGTTCCCACCGAGAAGTAGGGCCCGACCCACCAGGAATGTTGGAAAATACTGCATCCGAGATGATAGCCTGCCTTAGGTTAGGATATATAACGCTATACACGTATATAATGTCCCAACCGAGACGTACGGGACGACACGAACGGGATTCTGTAGAACATTACCAGCGAGGGGCTAGATGTGTTGGGTTAGGTTATATTATGTTATAGACCTATATAATGTTCCCACCGAGAAGTAGGGGCCGATACGCCAGGAATGTTGTGAAATACTACATCCGAGATGTTAGCCTGCCTTAGGTTAGGATATATAACGCTATAGACTTATATAATATCTCAACCGAGATGTACGGGACGAAACGAACGGGATTCTGTAAAACATTACCAGCGAGGGGCCAGATGGGTTAGGTTAGGTTATGTTACGTTATAGACGAATATAATGTTCCCACCTGAGAAGTAGAGGCCGATACGCCAGGAATGTTGTAAAATACTACATCCGAGATGTTAGCCTGCCTTACGTTAGGATATATATCGCTGTAGACGTATATAATATCCCAACCGAGATGTACGGGACGGCAGGAACGGGATTCTGTAAAAGATTACCACCGAGGGGCTAGATGTGTTAGGTTAGGTTATATTACGTTATAGACGTATATAATGTTCCCACCGAGAAGTAGGGGCCGACCCACCAGGAATGTTGGAAAATACTGCATCCGAGATCATAGCCTGCCTTAGGTTAGGATATATAACGCTATAGACGTATATAATGTCCCAACCGAGACGTACGGGACGACACGAACGGGATCCTGTAGAACATTACCAGCGAGGGGCTAGATGTGTTAGGTTAGGTTATATTATGTTATAGACCTATATAATGTTCCCACCGAGAAGTAGGGGCCGTTACGCCAGGAATGTTGTGAAATACTACATTCGAGATGATAGCCTGCCTTAGGTTAGGATATATAACGCTATAGACGTATATAATGTCCCAACCGGGACGGACGGGACGACACGAACGGGATTCTGTAGAACATTACCAGCGAGGGGCTAGATGTGTTAGGTTAGGTTATATTATGTTATAGACCTACATAATGTTCCCACCGAGAAGTGGGGGCCGATACGCCAGGAATGTTGTGAAATACTACATCCGAGGTGATAGCCTGCCTTAGGTTAGGATATATAACGCTATAGACTTATATAATATCTCAACCGAGATGTACGGGACGAAACGAACGGGATTCTGTAAAACATTACCAGCGAGGGGCTAGATGGGTTAGGTTAGGTTATGTTACGTTATAGACGAATATAATGTTCCCACCGAGAAGTAGAGGCCGATACGCCAGGAATGTTGTAAAATACTACATCCGAGATGTTAGCCTGCCTTACGTTAGGATATATATCGCTGTAGACGTATATAATATCCCAACCGAGATATACGGGACGGCAGGAACGGGATTCTGTAAAAGATTACCAGCGAGGGGCTAGATGTGTTAGGTTAGGTTATATTACGTTATAGACCTATATAATGTTCCCACCGAGAGGTAGGGGCCGTTACGCCAGGAATGTTGTGAAATACTACATTCGGGATGATAGCTTGCCTTAGGTTAGGATATATAACGCTATAGACGTATATAATATTCCAACCGAGATGTACGGGACGTCACGAACGGGATTCTGTAAAACATTACCAGCGAGGGGCTAGATGGGTTAGGTTAGGTTGTGATACGTTATAGACGTATATAATGTTCCCACCGAGAAGTAGGGGCCGATACGCCAGGAATGTTGTGAAATACTACATCCGAGATGATAGCCTGCCTTACGTTAGGATATATATCGCTGTAGACGTATATAATATCCCAACCGAGATGTCCGGGACGACAGGAACGGGATTCTGTAAAACATTACCAGCGAGGGGCTAGATGGGTTAGGTTAGGTTGTGATACGTTATAGCCGTATATAATGTTCCCACCGAGAAGTAGGGGCCGACCCACCAGGAATGTTGGAAAATACAGCATCCGAGATGATAGCCTGCCTTAGGTTAGGATATATAACGCTATAGACGTATATAATGTCCCAACCGAGACGTACGGGACGACACGAACGGGATCCTGTAGAACATTACCAGCGAGGGGCTAGATGTGTTAGGTTAGGTTATATTATGTTATAGACCTATATAATGTTCCCACCGAGAAGTAGGGGCCGATACGCCAGGAATGTTGTAAAATGCTACACCCGAGATGTTAGCCTGCCTTACGTTAGGATATATATCGCTGTAGACGTATATAATATCCCAACCGAGATGTACGGGACGACAGGAACGGGATTCTGTAAAACATTACCAGCGAGGGGCCAGATGGGTTAGGTTAGGTTATGTTACGTTATAGACGAATATAATGTTCCACCGAGAAGTAGAGGACGATACGCCAGGAATGTTGTAAAATACTACATCCGAGATGATAGCTTGCCTTAGGTTAGGATATATAACGCTATAGACTTATATAATATCTCAACCGAGATGTACGGGACGAAACGAACGGGATTCTGTAAAACATTACCAGCGAGGGGCCAGATGGGTTAGGTTAGGTTATGTTACGTTATAGACGAATATAATGTTCCACCGAGAAGTAGAGGACGATACGCCAGGAATGTTGTAAAATACTACATCCGAGATGTTAGCCTGCCTTACGTTAGGATATATATCGCTGTAGACGTATATAATATCCCAACCGAGATGTACGGGACGGCAGGAACGGGATTCTGTAAAACATTACCAGCGAGGGGCCAGATGGGTTAGGTTAGGTTATGTTACGTTATAGACGAATATAATGTTCCCATCGAGAAATAGAGGCCGATACGCCAGGAATGTTGTAAAATACTACATCCGAGATGTTAGCCTGCCTTACGTTAGGATATATATCGCTGTAGACGTATATAATATCCCAACCGAGATGTACGGGACGGCAGGAACGGGATTCTGTAAAAGATTACCACCGAGGGGCTAGATGTGTTAGGTTAGGTTATATTACGTTATAGACGTATATAATGTTCCCACCGAGAAGTAGGGGCCGACCCACCAGGAATGTTGGAAAATACTGCATCCGAGATCATAGCCTGCCTTAGGTTAGGATATATAACGCTATAGACGTATATAATGTCCCAACCGAGACGTACGGGACGACACGAACGGGATCCTGTAGAACATTACCAGCGAGGGGCTAGATGTGTTAGGTTAGGTTATATTATGTTATAGACCTATATAATGTTCCCACCGAGAAGTAGGGGCCGATACGCCAGGAATGTTGTGAAAGACTACATCCGAGATGATAGCCTGCCTTACGTTAGGATATATATCGCTGTAGACGTATATAATATCCCAACCGAGATGTCCGGGACGACAGGAACGGGATTCTGTAAAACATTACCAGCGAGGGGCTCGATGGGTTAGGTTAGGTTATGTTACGTTATAGACGAATATAATGTTCCACCGAGAAGTAGAGGACGATACGCCAGGAACGTTGTAAAATACTACATCCGAGATGTTAGCCTGCCTTACGTTAGGATATATATCGCTGTAGACGTATATAATATCCCAACCGAGATGTACGGGACGGCAGGAACGGGATTCTGTAAAACATTACCAGCGAGGGGCCAGATGGGTTAGGTTAGGTTATGTTACGTTATAGACGAATATAATGTTCCCATCGAGAAATAGAGGCCGATACGCCAGGAATGTTGTAAAATACTACATCCGAGATGTTAGCCTGCCTTACGTTAGGATATATATCGCTGTAGACGTATATAATATCCCAACCGAGATGTACGGGACGGCAGGAACGGGATTCTGTAAAACATTACCAGCGAGGGGCTAGATGGGTTAGGTTAGGTTGTGATACAATTATAGACGTATATAATGTTCCCACCGAGAAGTAGGGCCCGACCCACCAGGAATGTTGGAAAATACTGCATCCGAGATGATAGCCTGCCTTAGGTTAGGATATATAACGCTATACACGTATATAATGTCCCAACCGAGACGTACGGGACGACACGAACGGGATTCTGTAGAATATTACCAGCGAGGGGCTAGATGTGTTAGGTTAGGTTATATTATGTTATAGACCTATATAATGTTCCCACCGAGAAGTAGGGGCCGATACGCCAGGAATGTTGTGAAATACTACATCCGAGATGTTAGCCTGCCTTAGGTTAGGATATATAACGCTATAGACTTATATAATATCTCAACCGAGATGTACGGGACGAAACGAACGGGATTCTGTAAAACATTACCAGCGAGGGGCTAGATGTGTTAGGTTAGGTTATATTACGTTATAGACGTATATAATGTTCCCACCGAGAAGTAGGGGCCGACCCAACAGGAATGTTGGAAAATACTGCATCCGAGATGATAGCCTGCCTTAGGTTAGGATATATATCGCTATACACGTATATAATGTCCCAACCGAGACGTACGGGACGACACGAACGGGATTCTGTAGAACATTACCAGCGAGGGGCTAGATGTGTTAGGTTAGGTTATATTATGTTATAGACCTATATAATGTTCCCACCGAGAAGTAGGGGCCGATACGCCAGGAATGTTGTGAAATACTATATCCGAGATGATAGCCTGCCTTAGGTTAGGATATATAACGCTATAGACTTATATAATATCTCAACCGAGATGTACGGGACGAAACGAACGGGATTCTGTAAAACATTCCCAGCGAGGGGCCAGATGGGTTAGGTTAGGTTATGTTACGTTATAGACGAATATAATGTTCCCACCGAGAAGTAGAGGCCGATACGCCAGGAATGTGGTAAAATACTACATCCGAGATGTTAGCCTGCCTTACGTTAGGATATATATCGCTGTAGACGTATATAATATCCCAACCGAGATGTACGGGACGGCAGGAACGGGATTCTGTAAAACATTACCAGCGAGGGGCTAGATGGGTTAGGTTAGGTTGTGATACAATTATAGACGTATATAATGTTCCCACCGAGAAGTAGGGCCCGACCCACCAGGAATGTTGGAAAATACTGCATCCGAGATGATAGCCTGCCTTAGGTTAGGATATATAACGCTATACACGTATATAATGTCCCAACCGAGACGTACGGGACGACACGAACGGGATTCTGTAGAATATTACCAGCGAGGGGCTAGATGTGTTAGGTTAGGTTATATTATGTTATAGACCTATATAATGTTCCCACCGAGAAGTAGGGGCCGATACGCCAGGAATGTTGTGAAATACTACATCCGAGATGTTAGCCTGCCTTAGGTTAGGATATATAACGCTATAGACTTATATAATATCTCAACCGAGATGTACGGGACGAAACGAACGGGATTCTGTAAAACATTACCAGCGAGGGGCTAGATGTGTTAGGTTAGGTTATATTACGTTATAGACGTATATAATGTTCCCACCGAGAAGTAGGGGCCGACCCACCAGGAATGTTGGAAAATACTGCATCCGAGATGATAGCCTGCCTTAGGTTAGGATATATATCGCTATACACGTATATAATGTCCCAACCGAGACGTACGGGACGACACGAACGGGATTCTGTAGAACATTACCAGCGAGGGGCTAGATGTGTTAGGTTAGGTTATATTATGTTATAGACCTATATAATGTTCCCACCGAGAAGTAGGGGCCGATACGCCAGGAATGTTGTGAAATACTATATCCGAGATGATAGCCTGCCTTAGGTTAGGATATATAACGCTATAGACTTATATAATATCTCAACCGAGATGTACGGGACGAAACGAACGGGATTCTGTAAAACATTCCCAGCGAGGGGCCAGATGGGTTAGGTTAGGTTATGTTACGTTATAGACGAATATAATGTTCCCACCGAGAAGTAGAGGCCGATACGCCAGGAATGTGGTAAAATACTACATCCGAGATGTTAGCCTGCCTTACGTTAGGATATATATCGCTGTAGACGTATATAATATCCCAACCGAGATGTACGGGACGGCAGGAACGGGATTCTGTAAAAGATTACCAGCGAGGGGCTAGATGTGTTAGGTTAGGTTATATTACGTTATAGACCTATATAATGTTCCCACCGAGAAGTAGGGGCCGTTACGCCAGGAATGTTGTGAAATACTACATTCGAGATGATAGCCTGCCTTAGGTTAGGATATATAACGCTATAGACGTATATAATGTCCCAACCGGGACGGACGGGACGACACGAACGGGATTCTGTAGAACATTACCAGCGAGGGGCTAGATGTGTTAGGTTAGGTTATATTATGTTATAGACCTACATAATGTTCCCACCGAGAAGTAGGGGCCGATACGCCAGGAATGTTGTGAAATACTACATCCGAGGTGATAGCCTGCCTTAGGTTAGGATATATAACGCTATAGACTTATATAATATCTCAACCGAGATGTACGGGACGAAACGAACGGGATTCTGTAAAACATTACCAGCGAGGGGCTAGATGTGTTAGGTTAGGTTATATTACGTTATAGACGTATATAATGTTCCCACCGAGAAGTAGGGGCCGACCCACCAGGAATGTTGGAAAATACTGCATCCGAGATCATAGCCTGCCTTAGGTTAGGATATATAACGCTATAGACGTATATAATGTCCCAACCGAGACGTACGGGACGACACGAACGGGATCCTGTAGAACATTACCAGCGAGGGGCTAGATGTGTTAGGTTAGGTTATATTATGTTATAGACCTATATAATGTTCCCACCGAGAAGTAGGGGCCGATACGCCAGGAATGTTGTGAAAGACTACATCCGAGATGATAGCCTGCCTTACGTTAGGATATATATCGCTGTAGACGTATATAATATCCCAACCGAGATGTCCGGGACGACAGGAACGGGATTCTGTAAAACATTACCAGCGAGGGGCTCGATGGGTTAGGTTAGGTTATGTTACGTTATAGACGAATATAATGTTCCACCGAGAAGTAGAGGACGATACGCCAGGAACGTTGTAAAATACTACATCCGAGATGTTAGCCTGCCTTACGTTAGGATATATATCGCTGTAGACGTATATAATATCCCAACCGAGATGTACGGGACGGCAGGAACGGGATTCTGTAAAACATTACCAGCGAGGGGCCAGATGGGTTAGGTTAGGTTATGTTACGTTATAGACGAATATAATGTTCCCATCGAGAAATAGAGGCCGATACGCCAGGAATGTTGTAAAATACTACATCCGAGATGTTAGCCTGCCTTACGTTAGGATATATATCGCTGTAGACGTATATAATATCCCAACCGAGATGTACGGGACGGCAGAAACGGGATTCTGTAAAACATTACCAGCGAGGGGCTAGATGGGTTAGGTTAGGTTGTGATACAATTATAGACGTATATAATGTTCCCACCGAGAAGTAGGGCCCGACCCACCAGGAATGTTGGAAAATACTGCATCCGAGATGATAGCCTGCCTTAGGTTAGGATATATAACGCTATACACGTATATAATGTCCCAACCGAGACGTACGGGACGACACGAACGGGATTCTGTAGAATATTACCAGCGAGGGGCTAGATGTGTTAGGTTAGGTTATATTATGTTATAGACCTATATAATGTTCCCACCGAGAAGTAGGGGCCGATACGCCAGGAATGTTGTGAAATACTACATCCGAGATGTTAGCCTGCCTTAGGTTAGGATATATAACGCTATAGACTTATATAATATCTCAACCGAGATGTACGGGACGAAACGAACGGGATTCTGTAAAACATTACCAGCGAGGGGCTAGATGTGTTAGGTTAGGTTATATTACGTTATAGACGTATATAATGTTCCCACCGAGAAGTAGGGGCCGACCCACCAGGAATGTTGGAAAATACTGCATCCGAGATGATAGCCTGCCTTAGGTTAGGATATATATCGCTATACACGTATATAATGTCCCAACCGAGACGTACGGGACGACACGAACGGGATCCTGTAGAACATTACCAGCGAGGGGCTAGATGTGTTAGGTTAGGTTATATTATGTTATAGACCTATATAATGTTCCCACCGAGAAGTAGGGGCCGATACGCCAGGAATGTTGTGAAAGACTACATCCGAGATGATAGCCTGCCTTACGTTAGGATATATATCGCTGTAGACGTATATAATATCCCAACCGAGATGTCCGGGACGACAGGAACGGGATTCTGTAAAACATTACCAGCGAGGGGCTCGATGGGTTAGGTTAGGTTATGTTACGTTATAGACGAATATAATGTTCCACCGAGAAGTAGAGGACGATACGCCAGGAACGTTGTAAAATACTACATCCGAGATGTTAGCCTGCCTTACGTTAGGATATATATCGCTGTAGACGTATATAATATCCCAACCGAGATGTACGGGACGGCAGGAACGGGATTCTGTAAAACATTACCAGCGAGGGGCCAGATGGGTTAGGTTAGGTTATGTTACGTTATAGACGAATATAATGTTCCCATCGAGAAATAGAGGCCGATACGCCAGGAATGTTGTAAAATACTACATCCGAGATGTTAGCCTGCCTTACGTTAGGATATATATCGCTGTAGACGTATATAATATCCCAACCGAGATGTACGGGACGGCAGGAACGGGATTCTGTAAAACATTACCAGCGAGGGGCTAGATGGGTTAGGTTAGGTTGTGATACAATTATAGACGTATATAATGTTCCCACCGAGAAGTAGGGCCCGACCCACCAGGAATGTTGGAAAATACTGCATCCGAGATGATAGCCTGCCTTAGGTTAGGATATATAACGCTATACACGTATATAATGTCCCAACCGAGACGTACGGGACGACACGAACGGGATTCTGTAGAATATTACCAGCGAGGGGCTAGATGTGTTAGGTTAGGTTATATTATGTTATAGACCTATATAATGTTCCCACCGAGAAGTAGGGGCCGATACGCCAGGAATGTTGTGAAATACTACATCCGAGATGTTAGCCTGCCTTAGGTTAGGATATATAACGCTATAGACTTATATAATATCTCAACCGAGATGTACGGGACGAAACGAACGGGATTCTGTAAAACATTACCAGCGAGGGGCTAGATGTGTTAGGTTAGGTTATATTACGTTATAGACGTATATAATGTTCCCACCGAGAAGTAGGGGCCGACCCAACAGGAATGTTGGAAAATACTGCATCCGAGATGATAGCCTGCCTTAGGTTAGGATATATATCGCTATACACGTATATAATGTCCCAACCGAGACGTACGGGACGACACGAACGGGATTCTGTAGAACATTACCAGCGAGGGGCTAGATGTGTTAGGTTAGGTTATATTATGTTATAGACCTATATAATGTTCCCACCGAGAAGTAGGGGCCGATACGCCAGGAATGTTGTGAAATACTATATCCGAGATGATAGCCTGCCTTAGGTTAGGATATATAACGCTATAGACTTATATAATATCTCAACCGAGATGTACGGGACGAAACGAACGGGATTCTGTAAAACATTCCCAGCGAGGGGCCAGATGGGTTAGGTTAGGTTATGTTACGTTATAGACGAATATAATGTTCCCACCGAGAAGTAGAGGCCGATACGCCAGGAATGTGGTAAAATACTACATCCGAGATGTTAGCCTGCCTTACGTTAGGATATATATCGCTGTAGACGTATATAATATCCCAACCGAGATGTACGGGACGGCAGGAACGGGATTCTGTAAAACATTACCAGCGAGGGGCTAGATGGGTTAGGTTAGGTTGTGATACAATTATAGACGTATATAATGTTCCCACCGAGAAGTAGGGCCCGACCCACCAGGAATGTTGGAAAATACTGCATCCGAGATGATAGCCTGCCTTAGGTTAGGATATATAACGCTATACACGTATATAATGTCCCAACCGAGACGTACGGGACGACACGAACGGGATTCTGTAGAATATTACCAGCGAGGGGCTAGATGTGTTAGGTTAGGTTATATTATGTTATAGACCTATATAATGTTCCCACCGAGAAGTAGGGGCCGATACGCCAGGAATGTTGTGAAATACTACATCCGAGATGTTAGCCTGCCTTAGGTTAGGATATATAACGCTATAGACTTATATAATATCTCAACCGAGATGTACGGGACGAAACGAACGGGATTCTGTAAAACATTACCAGCGAGGGGCTAGATGTGTTAGGTTAGGTTATATTACGTTATAGACGTATATAATGTTCCCACCGAGAAGTAGGGGCCGACCCACCAGGAATGTTGGAAAATACTGCATCCGAGATGATAGCCTGCCTTAGGTTAGGATATATATCGCTATACACGTATATAATGTCCCAACCGAGACGTACGGGACGACACGAACGGGATTCTGTAGAACATTACCAGCGAGGGGCTAGATGTGTTAGGTTAGGTTATATTATGTTATAGACCTATATAATGTTCCCACCGAGAAGTAGGGGCCGATACGCCAGGAATGTTGTGAAATACTATATCCGAGATGATAGCCTGCCTTAGGTTAGGATATATAACGCTATAGACTTATATAATATCTCAACCGAGATGTACGGGACGAAACGAACGGGATTCTGTAAAACATTCCCAGCGAGGGGCCAGATGGGTTAGGTTAGGTTATGTTACGTTATAGACGAATATAATGTTCCCACCGAGAAGTAGAGGCCGATACGCCAGGAATGTGGTAAAATACTACATCCGAGATGTTAGCCTGCCTTACGTTAGGATATATATCGCTGTAGACGTATATAATATCCCAACCGAGATGTACGGGACGGCAGGAACGGGATTCTGTAAAAGATTACCAGCGAGGGGCTAGATGTGTTAGGTTAGGTTATATTACGTTATAGACCTATATAATGTTCCCACCGAGAAGTAGGGGCCGTTACGCCAGGAATGTTGTGAAATACTACATTCGAGATGATAGCCTGCCTTAGGTTAGGATATATAACGCTATAGACGTATATAATGTCCCAACCGGGACGGACGGGACGACACGAACGGGATTCTGTAGAACATTACCAGCGAGGGGCTAGATGTGTTAGGTTAGGTTATATTATGTTATAGACCTACATAATGTTCCCACCGAGAAGTAGGGGCCGATACGCCAGGAATGTTGTGAAATACTACATCCGAGGTGATAGCCTGCCTTAGGTTAGGATATATAACGCTATAGACTTATATAATATCTCAACCGAGATGTACGGGACGAAACGAACGGGATTCTGTAAAACATTACCAGCGAGGGGCTAGATGTGTTAGGTTAGGTTATATTACGTTATAGACGTATATAATGTTCCCACCGAGAAGTAGGGGCCGACCCACCAGGAATGTTGGAAAATACTGCATCCGAGATCATAGCCTGCCTTAGGTTAGGATATATAACGCTATAGACGTATATAATGTCCCAACCGAGACGTACGGGACGACACGAACGGGATCCTGTAGAACATTACCAGCGAGGGGCTAGATGTGTTAGGTTAGGTTATATTATGTTATAGACCTATATAATGTTCCCACCGAGAAGTAGGGGCCGATACGCCAGGAATGTTGTGAAAGACTACATCCGAGATGATAGCCTGCCTTACGTTAGGATATATATCGCTGTAGACGTATATAATATCCCAACCGAGATGTCCGGGACGACAGGAACGGGATTCTGTAAAACATTACCAGCGAGGGGCTCGATGGGTTAGGTTAGGTTATGTTACGTTATAGACGAATATAATGTTCCACCGAGAAGTAGAGGACGATACGCCAGGAACGTTGTAAAATACTACATCCGAGATGTTAGCCTGCCTTACGTTAGGATATATATCGCTGTAGACGTATATAATATCCCAACCGAGATGTACGGGACGGCAGGAACGGGATTCTGTAAAACATTACCAGCGAGGGGCCAGATGGGTTAGGTTAGGTTATGTTACGTTATAGACGAATATAATGTTCCCATCGAGAAATAGAGGCCGATACGCCAGGAATGTTGTAAAATACTACATCCGAGATGTTAGCCTGCCTTACGTTAGGATATATATCGCTGTAGACGTATATAATATCCCAACCGAGATGTACGGGACGGCAGAAACGGGATTCTGTAAAACATTACCAGCGAGGGGCTAGATGGGTTAGGTTAGGTTGTGATACAATTATAGACGTATATAATGTTCCCACCGAGAAGTAGGGCCCGACCCACCAGGAATGTTGGAAAATACTGCATCCGAGATGATAGCCTGCCTTAGGTTAGGATATATAACGCTATACACGTATATAATGTCCCAACCGAGACGTACGGGACGACACGAACGGGATTCTGTAGAATATTACCAGCGAGGGGCTAGATGTGTTAGGTTAGGTTATATTATGTTATAGACCTATATAATGTTCCCACCGAGAAGTAGGGGCCGATACGCCAGGAATGTTGTGAAATACTACATCCGAGATGTTAGCCTGCCTTAGGTTAGGATATATAACGCTATAGACTTATATAATATCTCAACCGAGATGTACGGGACGAAACGAACGGGATTCTGTAAAACATTACCAGCGAGGGGCTAGATGTGTTAGGTTAGGTTATATTACGTTATAGACGTATATAATGTTCCCACCGAGAAGTAGGGGCCGACCCACCAGGAATGTTGGAAAATACTGCATCCGAGATGATAGCCTGCCTTAGGTTAGGATATATATCGCTATACACGTATATAATGTCCCAACCGAGACGTACGGGACGACACGAACGGGATTCTGTAGAACATTACCAGCGAGGGGCTAGATGTGTTAGGTTAGGTTATATTATGTTATAGACCTATATAATGTTCCCACCGAGAAGTAGGGGCCGATACGCCAGGAATGTTGTGAAATACTATATCCGAGATGATAGCCTGCCTTAGGTTAGGATATATAACGCTATAGACTTATATAATATCTCAACCGAGATGTACGGGACGAAACGAACGGGATTCTGTAAAACATTCCCAGCGAGGGGCCAGATGGGTTAGGTTAGGTTATGTTACGTTATAGACGAATATAATGTTCCCACCGAGAAGTAGAGGCCGATACGCCAGGAATGTGGTAAAATACTACATCCGAGATGTTAGCCTGCCTTACGTTAGGATATATATCGCTGTAGACGTATATAATATCCCAACCGAGATGTACGGGACGGCAGGAACGGGATTCTGTAAAACATTACCAGCGAGGGGCTAGATGGGTTAGGTTAGGTTGTGATACAATTATAGACGTATATAATGTTCCCACCGAGAAGTAGGGCCCGACCCACCAGGAATGTTGGAAAATACTGCATCCGAGATGATAGCCTGCCTTAGGTTAGGATATATAACGCTATACACGTATATAATGTCCCAACCGAGACGTACGGGACGACACGAACGGGATTCTGTAGAATATTACCAGCGAGGGGCTAGATGTGTTAGGTTAGGTTATATTATGTTATAGACCTATATAATGTTCCCACCGAGAAGTAGGGGCCGATACGCCAGGAATGTTGTGAAATACTACATCCGAGATGTTAGCCTGCCTTAGGTTAGGATATATAACGCTATAGACTT
This sequence comes from Xylocopa violacea, assembly GCA_963969225.1. Classification (NCBI taxonomy): domain Eukaryota; kingdom Metazoa; phylum Arthropoda; class Insecta; order Hymenoptera; family Apidae; genus Xylocopa; species Xylocopa violacea. Next base: position 1,872,856 of record CAXAJV010000015.1, read on the forward strand.
ATATAATATCTCAACCGAGATGTACGGGACGAAACGAACGGGATTCTGTAAAACATTACCAGCGAGGGGCTAGATGTGTTAGGTTAGGTTATATTACGTTATAGACGTATATAATGTTCCCACCGAGAAGTAGGGGCCGACCCACCAGGAATGTTGGAAAATACTGCATCCGAGATGATAGCCTGCCTTAGGTTAGGATATATATCGCTATACACGTATATAATGTCCCAACCGAGACGTACGGGACGACACGAACGGGATTCTGTAGAACATTACCAGCGAGGGGCTAGATGTGTTAGGTTAGGTTATATTATGTTATAGACCTATATAATGTTCCCACCGAGAAGTAGGGGCCGATACGCCAGGAATGTTGTGAAATACTATATCCGAGATGATAGCCTGCCTTAGGTTAGGATATATAACGCTATAGACTTATATAATATCTCAACCGAGATGTACGGGACGAAACGAACGGGATTCTGTAAAACATTCCCAGCGAGGGGCCAGATGGGTTAGGTTAGGTTATGTTACGTTATAGACGAATATAATGTTCCCACCGAGAAGTAGAGGCCGATACGCCAGGAATGTGGTAAAATACTACATCCGAGATGTTAGCCTGCCTTACGTTAGGATATATATCGCTGTAGACGTATATAATATCCCAACCGAGATGTACGGGACGGCAGGAACGGGATTCTGTAAAACATTACCAGCGAGGGGCTAGATGGGTTAGGTTAGGTTGTGATACAATTATAGACGTATATAATGTTCCCACCGAGAAGTAGGGCCCGACCCACCAGGAATGTTGGAAAATACTGCATCCGAGATGATAGCCTGCCTTAGGTTAGGATATATAACGCTATACACGTATATAATGTCCCAACCGAGACGTACGGGACGACACGAACGGGATTCTGTAGAATATTACCAGCGAGGGGCTAGATGTGTTAGGTTAGGTTATATTATGTTATAGACCTATATAATGTTCCCACCGAGAAGTAGGGGCCGATACGCCAGGAATGTTGTGAAATACTACATCCGAGATGTTAGCCTGCCTTAGGTTAGGATATATAACGCTATAGACTTATATAATATCTCAACCGAGATGTACGGGACGAAACGAACGGGATTCTGTAAAACATTACCAGCGAGGGGCTAGATGTGTTAGGTTAGGTTATATTACGTTATAGACGTATATAATGTTCCCACCGAGAAGTAGGGGCCGACCCACCAGGAATGTTGGAAAATACTGCATCCGAGATGATAGCCTGCCTTAGGTTAGGATATATATCGCTATACACGTATATAATGTCCCAACCGAGACGTACGGGACGACACGAACGGGATTCTGTAGAACATTACCAGCGAGGGGCTAGATGTGTTAGGTTAGGTTATATTATGTTATAGACCTATATAATGTTCCCACCGAGAAGTAGGGGCCGATACGCCAGGAATGTTGTGAAATACTATATCCGAGATGATAGCCTGCCTTAGGTTAGGATATATAACGCTATAGACTTATATAATATCTCAACCGAGATGTACGGGACGAAACGAACGGGATTCTGTAAAACATTCCCAGCGAGGGGCCAGATGGGTTAGGTTAGGTTATGTTACGTTATAGACGAATATAATGTTCCCACCGAGAAGTAGAGGCCGATACGCCAGGAATGTGGTAAAATACTACATCCGAGATGTTAGCCTGCCTTACGTTAGGATATATATCGCTGTAGACGTATATAATATCCCAACCGAGATGTACGGGACGGCAGGAACGGGATTCTGTAAAACATTACCAGCGAGGGGCTAGATGGGTTAGGTTAGGTTGTGATACAATTATAGACGTATATAATGTTCCCACCGAGAAGTAGGGCCCGACCCACCAGGAATGTTGGAAAATACTGCATCCGAGATGATAGCCTGCCTTAGGTTAGGATATATAACGCTATACACGTATATAATGTCCCAACCGAGACGTACGGGACGACACGAACGGGATTCTGTAGAATATTACCAGCGAGGGGCTAGATGTGTTAGGTTAGGTTATATTATGTTATAGACCTATATAATGTTCCCACCGAGAAGTAGGGGCCGATACGCCAGGAATGTTGTGAAATACTACATCCGAGATGTTAGCCTGCCTTAGGTTAGGATATATAACGCTATAGACTTATATAATATCTCAACCGAGATGTACGGGACGAAACGAACGGGATTCTGTAAAACATTACCAGCGAGGGGCTAGATGTGTTAGGTTAGGTTATATTACGTTATAGACGTATATAATGTTCCCACCGAGAAGTAGGGGCCGACCCACCAGGAATGTTGGAAAATACTGCATCCGAGATGATAGCCTGCCTTAGGTTAGGATATATATCGCTATACACGTATATAATGTCCCAACCGAGACGTACGGGACGACACGAACGGGATTCTGTAGAACATTACCAGCGAGGGGCTAGATGTGTTAGGTTAGGTTATATTATGTTATAGACCTATATAATGTTCCCACCGAGAAGTAGGGGCCGATACGCCAGGAATGTTGTGAAATACTATATCCGAGATGATAGCCTGCCTTAGGTTAGGATATATAACGCTATAGACTTATATAATATCTCAACCGAGATGTACGGGACGAAACGAACGGGATTCTGTAAAACATTCCCAGCGAGGGGCCAGATGGGTTAGGTTAGGTTATGTTACGTTATAGACGAATATAATGTTCCCACCGAGAAGTAGAGGCCGATACGCCAGGAATGTGGTAAAATACTACATCCGAGATGTTAGCCTGCCTTACGTTAGGATATATATCGCTGTAGACGTATATAATATCCCAACCGAGATGTACGGGACGGCAGGAACGGGATTCTGTAAAAGATTACCAGCGAGGGGCTAGATGTGTTAGGTTAGGTTATATTACGTTATAGACCTATATAATGTTCCCACCGAGAAGTAGGGGCCGTTACGCCAGGAATGTTGTGAAATACTACATTCGAGATGATAGCCTGCCTTAGGTTAGGATATATAACGCTATAGACGTATATAATGTCCCAACCGGGACGGACGGGACGACACGAACGGGATTCTGTAGAACATTACCAGCGAGGGGCTAGATGTGTTAGGTTAGGTTATATTATGTTATAGACCTACATAATGTTCCCACCGAGAAGTAGGGGCCGATACGCCAGGAATGTTGTGAAATACTACATCCGAGGTGATAGCCTGCCTTAGGTTAGGATATATAACGCTATAGACTTATATAATATCTCAACCGAGATGTACGGGACGAAACGAACGGGATTCTGTAAAACATTACCAGCGAGGGGCCAGATGGGTTAGGTTAGGTTATGTTACGTTATAGACGAATATAATGTTTCCACCGAAAAGTAGAGGACGATACGCCAGGAATGTTGTAAAATACTACATCCGAGATGTTAGCCTGCCTTACGTTATGATATGTATATCGCTGTAGACGTATATAATATCCCAACCGAGATGTACGGGACGGCAGGAACGGGATTCTGTAAAACATTACCAGCGAGGGGCTAGATGGGTTAGGTTAGGTTGTGATACGTTATAGACGTATATAATGTTCCCACCGAGAAGTAGGGGCCGATACGCCAGGAATGTTGTGAAATACTACATCCGAGATGATAGCCTGCCTTACGTTAGGATATATATCGCTGTAGACGTATATAATATCCCAACCGAGATGTCCGGGACGACAGGAACGGGATTCTGTAAAACATTACCAGCGAGGGGCTCGATGGGTTAGGTTAGGTTATGTTACGTTATAGACGAATATAATGTTCCACCGAGAAGTAGAGGACGATACGCCAGGAACGTTGTAAAATACTACATCCGAGATGTTAGCCTGCCTTACGTTAGGATATATATCGCTGTAGACGTATATAATATCCCAACCGAGATGTACGGGACGGCAGGAACGGGATTCTGTAAAACATTACCAGCGAGGGGCCAGATGGGTTAGGTTAGGTTATGTTACGTTATAGACGAATATAATGTTCCCATCGAGAAATAGAGGCCGATACGCCAGGAATGTTGTAAAATACTACATCCGAGATGTTAGCCTGCCTTACGTTAGGATATATATCGCTGTAGACGTATATAATATCCCAACCGAGATGTACGGGACGGCAGAAACGGGATTCTGTAAAACATTACCAGCGAGGGGCTAGATGGGTTAGGTTAGGTTGTGATACAATTATAGACGTATATAATGTTCCCACCGAGAAGTAGGGCCCGACCCACCAGGAATGTTGGAAAATACTGCATCCGAGATGATAGCCTGCCTTAGGTTAGGATATATAACGCTATACACGTATATAATGTCCCAACCGAGACGTACGGGACGACACGAACGGGATTCTGTAGAATATTACCAGCGAGGGGCTAGATGTGTTAGGTTAGGTTATATTATGTTATAGACCTATATAATGTTCCCACCGAGAAGTAGGGGCCGATACGCCAGGAATGTTGTGAAATACTACATCCGAGATGTTAGCCTGCCTTAGGTTAGGATATATAACGCTATAGACTTATATAATATCTCAACCGAGATGTACGGGACGAAACGAACGGGATTCTGTAAAACATTACCAGCGAGGGGCTAGATGTGTTAGGTTAGGTTATATTACGTTATAGACGTATATAATGTTCCCACCGAGAAGTAGGGGCCGACCCACCAGGAATGTTGGAAAATACTGCATCCGAGATGATAGCCTGCCTTAGGTTAGGATATATATCGCTATACACGTATATAATGTCCCAACCGAGACGTACGGGACGACACGAACGGGATTCTGTAGAACATTACCAGCGAGGGGCTAGATGTGTTAGGTTAGGTTATATTATGTTATAGACCTATATAATGTTCCCACCGAGAAGTAGGGGCCGATACGCCAGGAATGTTGTGAAATACTATATCCGAGATGATAGCCTGCCTTAGGTTAGGATATATAACGCTATAGACTTATATAATATCTCAACCGAGATGTACGGGACGAAACGAACGGGATTCTGTAAAACATTCCCAGCGAGGGGCCAGATGGGTTAGGTTAGGTTATGTTACGTTATAGACGAATATAATGTTCCCACCGAGAAGTAGAGGCCGATACGCCAGGAATGTGGTAAAATACTACATCCGAGATGTTAGCCTGCCTTAGGTTAGGATATATATCGCTATACACGTATATAATGTCCCAACCGAGACGTACGGGACGACACGAACGGGATTCTGTAGAACATTACCAGCGAGGGGCTAGATGTGTTAGGTTAGGTTATATTATGTTATAGACCTATATAATGTTCCCACCGAGAAGTAGGGGCCGATACGCCAGGAATGTTGTGAAATACTATATCCGAGATGATAGCCTGCCTTAGGTTAGGATATATAACGCTATAGACTTATATAATATCTCAACCGAGATGTACGGGACGAAACGAACGGGATTCTGTAAAACATTCCCAGCGAGGGGCCAGATGGGTTAGGTTAGGTTATGTTACGTTATAGACGAATATAATGTTCCCACCGAGAAGTAGAGGCCGATACGCCAGGAATGTGGTAAAATACTACATCCGAGATGTTAGCCTGCCTTACGTTAGGATATATATCGCTGTAGACGTATATAATATCCCAACCGAGATGTACGGGACGGCAGGAACGGGATTCTGTAAAACATTACCAGCGAGGGGCTAGATGGGTTAGGTTAGGTTGTGATACAATTATAGACGTATATAATGTTCCCACCGAGAAGTAGGGCCCGACCCACCAGGAATGTTGGAAAATACTGCATCCGAGATGATAGCCTGCCTTAGGTTAGGATATATAACGCTATACACGTATATAATGTCCCAACCGAGACGTACGGGACGACACGAACGGGATTCTGTAGAATATTACCAGCGAGGGGCTAGATGTGTTAGGTTAGGTTATATTATGTTATAGACCTATATAATGTTCCCACCGAGAAGTAGGGGCCGATACGCCAGGAATGTTGTGAAATACTACATCCGAGATGTTAGCCTGCCTTAGGTTAGGATATATAACGCTATAGACTTATATAATATCTCAACCGAGATGTACGGGACGAAACGAACGGGATTCTGTAAAACATTACCAGCGAGGGGCTAGATGTGTTAGGTTAGGTTATATTACGTTATAGACGTATATAATGTTCCCACCGAGAAGTAGGGGCCGACCCACCAGGAATGTTGGAAAATACTGCATCCGAGATGATAGCCTGCCTTAGGTTAGGATATATATCGCTATACACGTATATAATGTCCCAACCGAGACGTACGGGACGACACGAACGGGATTCTGTAGAACATTACCAGCGAGGGGCTAGATGTGTTAGGTTAGGTTATATTATGTTATAGACCTATATAATGTTCCCACCGAGAAGTAGGGGCCGATACGCCAGGAATGTTGTGAAATACTATATCCGAGATGATAGCCTGCCTTAGGTTAGGATATATAACGCTATAGACTTATATAATATCTCAACCGAGATGTACGGGACGAAACGAACGGGATTCTGTAAAACATTCCCAGCGAGGGGCCAGATGGGTTAGGTTAGGTTATGTTACGTTATAGACGAATATAATGTTCCCACCGAGAAGTAGAGGCCGATACGCCAGGAATGTGGTAAAATACTACATCCGAGATGTTAGCCTGCCTTACGTTAGGATATATATCGCTGTAGACGTATATAATATCCCAACCGAGATGTACGGGACGGCAGGAACGGGATTCTGTAAAACATTACCAGCGAGGGGCTAGATGGGTTAGGTTAGGTTGTGATACAATTATAGACGTATATAATGTTCCCACCGAGAAGTAGGGCCCGACCCACCAGGAATGTTGGAAAATACTGCATCCGAGATGATAGCCTGCCTTAGGTTAGGATATATAACGCTATACACGTATATAATGTCCCAACCGAGACGTACGGGACGACACGAACGGGATTCTGTAGAATATTACCAGCGAGGGGCTAGATGTGTTAGGTTAGGTTATATTATGTTATAGACCTATATAATGTTCCCACCGAGAAGTAGGGGCCGATACGCCAGGAATGTTGTGAAATACTACATCCGAGATGTTAGCCTGCCTTAGGTTAGGATATATAACGCTATAGACTTATATAATATCTCAACCGAGATGTACGGGACGAAACGAACGGGATTCTGTAAAACATTACCAGCGAGGGGCTAGATGTGTTAGGTTAGGTTATATTACGTTATAGACGTATATAATGTTCCCACCGAGAAGTAGGGGCCGACCCACCAGGAATGTTGGAAAATACTGCATCCGAGATGATAGCCTGCCTTAGGTTAGGATATATATCGCTATACACGTATATAATGTCCCAACCGAGACGTACGGGACGACACGAACGGGATTCTGTAGAACATTACCAGCGAGGGGCTAGATGTGTTAGGTTAGGTTATATTATGTTATAGACCTATATAATGTTCCCACCGAGAAGTAGGGGCCGATACGCCAGGAATGTTGTGAAATACTATATCCGAGATGATAGCCTGCCTTAGGTTAGGATATATAACGCTATAGACTTATATAATATCTCAACCGAGATGTACGGGACGAAACGAACGGGATTCTGTAAAACATTCCCAGCGAGGGGCCAGATGGGTTAGGTTAGGTTATGTTACGTTATAGACGAATATAATGTTCCCACCGAGAAGTAGAGGCCGATACGCCAGGAATGTGGTAAAATACTACATCCGAGATGTTAGCCTGCCTTACGTTAGGATATATATCGCTGTAGACGTATATAATATCCCAACCGAGATGTACGGGACGGCAGGAACGGGATTCTGTAAAACATTACCAGCGAGGGGCTAGATGGGTTAGGTTAGGTTGTGATACAATTATAGACGTATATAATGTTCCCACCGAGAAGTAGGGCCCGACCCACCAGGAATGTTGGAAAATACTGCATCCGAGATGATAGCCTGCCTTAGGTTAGGATATATAACGCTATACACGTATATAATGTCCCAACCGAGACGTACGGGACGACACGAACGGGATTCTGTAGAATATTACCAGCGAGGGGCTAGATGTGTTAGGTTAGGTTATATTATGTTATAGACCTATATAATGTTCCCACCGAGAAGTAGGGGCCGATACGCCAGGAATGTTGTGAAATACTACATCCGAGATGTTAGCCTGCCTTAGGTTAGGATATATAACGCTATAGACTTATATAATATCTCAACCGAGATGTACGGGACGAAACGAACGGGATTCTGTAAAACATTACCAGCGAGGGGCTAGATGTGTTAGGTTAGGTTATATTACGTTATAGACGTATATAATGTTCCCACCGAGAAGTAGGGGCCGACCCACCAGGAATGTTGGAAAATACTGCATCCGAGATGATAGCCTGCCTTAGGTTAGGATATATATCGCTATACACGTATATAATGTCCCAACCGAGACGTACGGGACGACACGAACGGGATTCTGTAGAACATTACCAGCGAGGGGCTAGATGTGTTAGGTTAGGTTATATTATGTTATAGACCTATATAATGTTCCCACCGAGAAGTAGGGGCCGATACGCCAGGAATGTTGTGAAATACTATATCCGAGATGATAGCCTGCCTTAGGTTAGGATATATAACGCTATAGACTTATATAATATCTCAACCGAGATGTACGGGACGAAACGAACGGGATTCTGTAAAACATTCCCAGCGAGGGGCCAGATGGGTTAGGTTAGGTTATGTTACGTTATAGACGAATATAATGTTCCCACCGAGAAGTAGAGGCCGATACGCCAGGAATGTGGTAAAATACTACATCCGAGATGTTAGCCTGCCTTACGTTAGGATATATATCGCTGTAGACGTATATAATATCCCAACCGAGATGTACGGGACGGCAGGAACGGGATTCTGTAAAAGATTACCAGCGAGGGGCTAGATGTGTTAGGTTAGGTTATATTACGTTATAGACCTATATAATGTTCCCACCGAGAAGTAGGGGCCGTTACGCCAGGAATGTTGTGAAATACTACATTCGAGATGATAGCCTGCCTTAGGTTAGGATATATAACGCTATAGACGTATATAATGTCCCAACCGGGACGGACGGGACGACACGAACGGGATTCTGTAGAACATTACCAGCGAGGGGCTAGATGTGTTAGGTTAGGTTATATTATGTTATAGACCTACATAATGTTCCCACCGAGAAGTAGGGGCCGATACGCCAGGAATGTTGTGAAATACTACATCCGAGGTGATAGCCTGCCTTAGGTTAGGATATATAACGCTATAGACTTATATAATATCTCAACCGAGATGTACGGGACGAAACGAACGGGATTCTGTAAAACATTACCAGCGAGGGGCCAGATGGGTTAGGTTAGGTTATGTTACGTTATAGACGAATATAATGTTTCCACCGAAAAGTAGAGGACGATACGCCAGGAATGTTGTAAAATACTACATCCGAGATGTTAGCCTGCCTTACGTTATGATATGTATATCGCTGTAGACGTATATAATATCCCAACCGAGATGTACGGGACGGCAGGAACGGGATTCTGTAAAACATTACCAGCGAGGGGCTAGATGGGTTAGGTTAGGTTGTGATACGTTATAGACGTATATAATGTTCCCACCGAGAAGTAGGGGCCGATACGCCAGGAATGTTGTGAAATACTACATCCGAGATGATAGCCTGCCTTACGTTAGGATATATATCGCTGTAGACGTATATAATATCCCAACCGAGATGTCCGGGACGACAGGAACGGGATTCTGTAAAACATTACCAGCGAGGGGCTCGATGGGTTAGGTTAGGTTATGTTACGTTATAGACGAATATAATGTTCCACCGAGAAGTAGAGGACGATACGCCAGGAACGTTGTAAAATACTACATCCGAGATGTTAGCCTGCCTTACGTTAGGATATATATCGCTGTAGACGTATATAATATCCCAACCGAGATGTACGGGACGGCAGGAACGGGATTCTGTAAAACATTACCAGCGAGGGGCCAGATGGGTTAGGTTAGGTTATGTTACGTTATAGACGAATATAATGTTCCCATCGAGAAATAGAGGCCGATACGCCAGGAATGTTGTAAAATACTACATCCGAGATGTTAGCCTGCCTTACGTTAGGATATATATCGCTGTAGACGTATATAATATCCCAACCGAGATGTACGGGACGGCAGAAACGGGATTCTGTAAAACATTACCAGCGAGGGGCTAGATGGGTTAGGTTAGGTTGTGATACAATTATAGACGTATATAATGTTCCCACCGAGAAGTAGGGCCCGACCCACCAGGAATGTTGGAAAATACTGCATCCGAGATGATAGCCTGCCTTAGGTTAGGATATATAACGCTATACACGTATATAATGTCCCAACCGAGACGTACGGGACGACACGAACGGGATTCTGTAGAATATTACCAGCGAGGGGCTAGATGTGTTAGGTTAGGTTATATTATGTTATAGACCTATATAATGTTCCCACCGAGAAGTAGGGGCCGATACGCCAGGAATGTTGTGAAATACTACATCCGAGATGTTAGCCTGCCTTAGGTTAGGATATATAACGCTATAGACTTATATAATATCTCAACCGAGATGTACGGGACGAAACGAACGGGATTCTGTAAAACATTACCAGCGAGGGGCTAGATGTGTTAGGTTAGGTTATATTACGTTATAGACGTATATAATGTTCCCACCGAGAAGTAGGGGCCGACCCACCAGGAATGTTGGAAAATACTGCATCCGAGATGATAGCCTGCCTTAGGTTAGGATATATATCGCTATACACGTATATAATGTCCCAACCGAGACGTACGGGACGACACGAACGGGATTCTGTAGAACATTACCAGCGAGGGGCTAGATGTGTTAGGTTAGGTTATATTATGTTATAGACCTATATAATGTTCCCACCGAGAAGTAGGGGCCGATACGCCAGGAATGTTGTGAAATACTATATCCGAGATGATAGCCTGCCTTAGGTTAGGATATATAACGCTATAGACTTATATAATATCTCAACCGAGATGTACGGGACGAAACGAACGGGATTCTGTAAAACATTACCAGCGAGGGGCTAGATGTGTTAGGTTAGGTTATATTACGTTATAGACGTATATAATGTTCCCACCGAGAAGTAGGGGCCGACCCACCAGGAATGTTGGAAAATACTGCATCCGAGATGATAGCCTGCCTTAGGTTAGGATATATATCGCTATACACGTATATAATGTCCCAACCGAGACGTACGGGACGACACGAACGGGATTCTGTAGAATATTACCAGCGAGGGGCTAGATGTGTTAGGTTAGGTTATATTATGTTATAGACCTATATAATGTTCCCACCGAGAAGTAGGGGCCGATACGCCAGGAATGTTGTGAAATACTATATCCGAGATGATAGCCTGCCTTAGGTTAGGATATATAACGCTATAGACTTATATAATATCTCAACCGAGATGTACGGGACGAAACGAACGGGATTCTGTAAAACATTCCCAGCGAGGGGCCAGATGGGTTAGGTTAGGTTATGTTACGTTATAGACGAATATAATGTTCCCACCGAGAAGTAGAGGCCGATACGCCAGGAATGTGGTAAAATACTACATCCGAGATGTTAGCCTGCCTTACGTTAGGATATATATCGCTGTAGACGTATATAATATCCCAACCGAGATGTACGGGACGGCAGGAACGGGATTCTGTAAAACATTACCAGCGAGGGGCTAGATGGGTTAGGTTAGGTTGTGATACAATTATAGACGTATATAATGTTCCCACCGAGAAGTAGGGCCCGACCCACCAGGAATGTTGGAAAATACTGCATCCGAGATGATAGCCTGCCTTAGGTTAGGATATATAACGCTATACACGTATATAATGTCCCAACCGAGACGTACGGGACGACACGAACGGGATTCTGTAGAATATTACCAGCGAGGGGCTAGATGTGTTAGGTTAGGTTATATTATGTTATAGACCTATATAATGTTCCCACCGAGAAGTAGGGGCCGATACGCCAGGAATGTTGTGAAATACTACATCCGAGATGTTAGCCTGCCTTAGGTTAGGATATATAACGCTATAGACTTATATAATATCTCAACCGAGATGTACGGGACGAAACGAACGGGATTCTGTAAAACATTACCAGCGAGGGGCTAGATGTGTTAGGTTAGGTTATATTACGTTATAGACGTATATAATGTTCCCACCGAGAAGTAGGGGCCGACCCACCAGGAATGTTGGAAAATACTGCATCCGAGATGATAGCCTGCCTTAGGTTAGGATATATATCGCTATACACGTATATAATGTCCCAACCGAGACGTACGGGACGACACGAACGGGATTCTGTAGAACATTACCAGCGAGGGGCTAGATGTGTTAGGTTAGGTTATATTATGTTATAGACCTATATAATGTTCCCACCGAGAAGTAGGGGCCGATACGCCAGGAATGTTGTGAAATACTATATCCGAGATGATAGCCTGCCTTAGGTTAGGATATATAACGCTATAGACTTATATAATATCTCAACCGAGATGTACGGGACGAAACGAACGGGATTCTGTAAAACATTCCCAGCGAGGGGCCAGATGGGTTAGGTTAGGTTATGTTACGTTATAGACGAATATAATGTTCCCACCGAGAAGTAGAGGCCGATACGCCAGGAATGTGGTAAAATACTACATCCGAGATGTTAGCCTGCCTTACGTTAGGATATATATCGCTGTAGACGTATATAATATCCCAACCGAGATGTACGGGACGGCAGGAACGGGATTCTGTAAAAGATTACCAGCGAGGGGCTAGATGTGTTAGGTTAGGTTATATTACGTTATAGACCTATATAATGTTCCCACCGAGAAGTAGGGGCCGTTACGCCAGGAATGTTGTGAAATACTACATTCGAGATGATAGCCTGCCTTAGGTTAGGATATATAACGCTATAGACGTATATAATGTCCCAACCGGGACGGACGGGACGACACGAACGGGATTCTGTAGAACATTACCAGCGAGGGGCTAGATGTGTTAGGTTAGGTTATATTATGTTATAGACCTACATAATGTTCCCACCGAGAAGTAGGGGCCGATACGCCAGGAATGTTGTGAAATACTACATCCGAGGTGATAGCCTGCCTTAGGTTAGGATATATAACGCTATAGACTTATATAATATCTCAACCGAGATGTACGGGACGAAACGAACGGGATTCTGTAAAACATTACCAGCGAGGGGCCAGATGGGTTAGGTTAGGTTATGTTACGTTATAGACGAATATAATGTTTCCACCGAAAAGTAGAGGACGATACGCCAGGAATGTTGTAAAATACTACATCCGAGATGTTAGCCTGCCTTACGTTATGATATGTATATCGCTGTAGACGTATATAATATCCCAACCGAGATGTACGGGACGGCAGGAACGGGATTCTGTAAAACATTACCAGCGAGGGGCTAGATGGGTTAGGTTAGGTTGTGATACGTTATAGACGTATATAATGTTCCCACCGAGAAGTAGGGGCCGATACGCCAGGAATGTTGTGAAATACTACATCCGAGATGATAGCCTGCCTTACGTTAGGATATATATCGCTGTAGACGTATATAATATCCCAACCGAGATGTCCGGGACGACAGGAACGGGATTCTGTAAAACATTACCAGCGAGGGGCTCGATGGGTTAGGTTAGGTTATGTTACGTTATAGACGAATATAATGTTCCACCGAGAAGTAGAGGACGATACGCCAGGAACGTTGTAAAATACTACATCCGAGATGTTAGCCTGCCTTACGTTAGGATATATATCGCTGTAGACGTATATAATATCCCAACCGAGATGTACGGGACGGCAGGAACGGGATTCTGTAAAACATTACCAGCGAGGGGCCAGATGGGTTAGGTTAGGTTATGTTACGTTATAGACGAATATAATGTTCCCATCGAGAAATAGAGGCCGATACGCCAGGAATGTTGTAAAATACTACATCCGAGATGTTAGCCTGCCTTACGTTAGGATATATATCGCTGTAGACGTATATAATATCCCAACCGAGATGTACGGGACGGCAGAAACGGGATTCTGTAAAACATTACCAGCGAGGGGCTAGATGGGTTAGGTTAGGTTGTGATACAATTATAGACGTATATAATGTTCCCACCGAGAAGTAGGGCCCGACCCACCAGGAATGTTGGAAAATACTGCATCCGAGATGATAGCCTGCCTTAGGTTAGGATATATAACGCTATACACGTATATAATGTCCCAACCGAGACGTACGGGACGACACGAACGGGATTCTGTAGAATATTACCAGCGAGGGGCTAGATGTGTTAGGTTAGGTTATATTATGTTATAGACCTATATAATGTTCCCACCGAGAAGTAGGGGCCGATACGCCAGGAATGTTGTGAAATACTACATCCGAGATGTTAGCCTGCCTTAGGTTAGGATATATAACGCTATAGACTTATATAATATCTCAACCGAGATGTACGGGACGAAACGAACGGGATTCTGTAAAACATTACCAGCGAGGGGCTAGATGTGTTAGGTTAGGTTATATTACGTTATAGACGTATATAATGTTCCCACCGAGAAGTAGGGGCCGACCCACCAGGAATGTTGGAAAATACTGCATCCGAGATGATAGCCTGCCTTAGGTTAGGATATATATCGCTATACACGTATATAATGTCCCAACCGAGACGTACGGGACGACACGAACGGGATTCTGTAGAACATTACCAGCGAGGGGCTAGATGTGTTAGGTTAGGTTATATTATGTTATAGACCTATATAATGTTCCCACCGAGAAGTAGGGGCCGATACGCCAGGAATGTTGTGAAATACTATATCCGAGATGATAGCCTGCCTTAGGTTAGGATATATAACGCTATAGACTTATATAATATCTCAACCGAGATGTACGGGACGAAACGAACGGGATTCTGTAAAACATTCCCAGCGAGGGGCCAGATGGGTTAGGTTAGGTTATGTTACGTTATAGACGAATATAATGTTCCCACCGAGAAGTAGAGGCCGATACGCCAGGAATGTGGTAAAATACTACATCCGAGATGTTAGCCTGCCTTACGTTAGGATATATATCGCTGTAGACGTATATAATATCCCAACCGAGATGTACGGGACGGCAGGAACGGGATTCTGTAAAACATTACCAGCGAGGGGCTAGATGGGTTAGGTTAGGTTGTGATACAATTATAGACGTATATAATGTTCCCACCGAGAAGTAGTGCCCGACCCACCAGGAATGTTGGAAAATACTGCATCCGAGATGATAGCCTGCCTTAGGTTAGGATATATAACGCTATACACGTATATAATGTCCCAACCGAGACGTACGGGACGACACGAACGGGATTCTGTAGAATATTACCAGCGAGGGGCTAGATGTGTTAGGTTAGGTTATATTATGTTATAGACCTATATAATGTTCCCACCGAGAAGTAGGGGCCGATACGCCAGGAATGTTGTGAAATACTACATCCGAGATGTTAGCCTGCCTTAGGTTAGGATATATAACGCTATAGACTTATATAATATCTCAACCGAGATGTACGGGACGAAACGAACGGGATTCTGTAAAACATTACCAGCGAGGGGCTAGATGTGTTAGGTTAGGTTATATTACGTTATAGACGTATATAATGTTCCCACCGAGAAGTAGGGGCCGACCCACCAGGAATGTTGGAAAATACTGCATCCGAGATGATAGCCTGCCTTAGGTTAGGATATATATCGCTATACACGTATATAATGTCCCAACCGAGACGTACGGGAGGACACGAACGGGATTCTGTAGAACATTACCAGCGAGGGGCTAGATGTGTTAGGTTAGGTTATATTATGTTATAGACCTATATAATGTTCCCACCGAGAAGTAGGGGCCGATACGCCAGGAATGTTGTGAAATACTATATCCGAGATGATAGCCTGCCTTAGGTTAGGATATATAACGCTATAGACTTATATAATATCTCAACCGAGATGTACGGGACGAAACGAACGGGATTCTGTAAAACATTCCCAGCGAGGGGCCAGATGGGTTAGGTTAGGTTATGTTACGTTATAGACGAATATAATGTTCCCACCGAGAAGTAGAGGCCGATACGCCAGGAATGTGGTAAAATACTACATCCGAGATGTTAGCCTGCCTTACGTTAGGATATATATCGCTGTAGACGTATATAATATCCCAACCGAGATGTACGGGACGGCAGGAACGGGATTCTGTAAAAGATTACCAGCGAGGGGCTAGATGTGTTAGGTTAGGTTATATTACGTTATAGACCTATATAATGTTCCCACCGAGAAGTAGGGGCCGTTACGCCAGGAATGTTGTGAAATACTACATTCGAGATGATAGCCTGCCTTAGGTTAGGATATATAACGCTATAGACGTATATAATGTCCCAACCGGGACGGACGGGACGACACGAACGGGATTCTGTAGAACATTACCAGCGAGGGGCTAGATGTGTTAGGTTAGGTTATATTATGTTATAGACCTACATAATGTTCCCACCGAGAAGTAGGGGCCGATACGCCAGGAATGTTGTGAAATACTACATCCGAGGTGATAGCCTGCCTTAGGTTAGGATATATAACGCTATAGACTTATATAATATCTCAACCGAGATGTACGGGACGAAACGAACGGGATTCTGTAAAACATTACCAGCGAGGGGCCAGATGGGTTAGGTTAGGTTATGTTACGTTATAGACGAATATAATGTTCCCACCGAAAAGTAGGGGCCGATACGCCAGGAATGTTGTGAAATACTACATCCGAGATGATAGCCTGCCTTACGTTAGGATATATATCGCTGTAGACGTATATAATATCCCAACCGAGATGTCCGGGACGACAGGAACGGGATTCTGTAAAACATTACCAGCGAGGGGCTAGATGGGTTAGGTGAGGATGTGATACGTTATAGACGTATATAATGTTCCCACCGAGAAGAAGGGGCCGATACGCCAGGAATGTTGTAAAATACTACATCCGAGATGTTAGCCTGCCTTACGTTAGGATATATATCGCTGTAGACGTATATAATATCCCAACCGAGATGTACGGGACGGCAGGAACGGGATTCTGTAAAACATTACCAGCGAGGGGCTAGATGTGTTAGGTTAGGTTATATTACGTTATAGACGTATATAATGTTCCCACCGAGAAGTAGGGGCCGACCCACCAGGAATGTTGGAAAATACTGCATCCGAGATCATAGCCTGCCTTAGGTTAGGATATATAACGCTATAGACGTATATAATGTCCCAACCGAGACGTACGGGACGACACGAACGGGATTCTGTAAACCATTACCAGCGAGGGGCTCGATGGGTTAGGTTAGGTTATGTTACGTTATAGACGAATATAATGTTCCACCGAGAAGTAGAGGACGATACGCCAGGAACGTTGTAAAATACTACATCCGAGATGTTAGCCTGCCTTACGTTAGGATATATATCGCTGTAGACGTATATAATATCCCAACCGAGATGTACGGGACGGCAGGAACGGGATTCTGTAAAACATTACCAGCGAGGGGCCAGATGGGTTAGGTTAGGTTATGTTACGTTATAGACGAATATAATGTTCCCATCGAGAAATAGAGGCCGATACGCCAGGAATGTTGTAAAATACTACATCCGAGATGTTAGCCTGCCTTACGTTAGGATATATATCGCTGTAGACGTATATAATATCCCAACCGAGATGTACGGGACGGCAGAAACGGGATTCTGTAAAACATTACCAGCGAGGGGCTAGATGGGTTAGGTTAGGTTGTGATACAATTATAGACGTATATAATGTTCCCACCGAGAAGTAGGGCCCGACCCACCAGGAATGTTGGAAAATACTGCATCCGAGATGATAGCCTGCCTTAGGTTAGGATATATAACGCTATACACGTATATAATGTCCCAACCGAGACGTACGGGACGACACGAACGGGATTCTGTAGAATATTACCAGCGAGGGGCTAGATGTGTTAGGTTAGGTTATATTATGTTATAGACCTATATAATGTTCCCACCGAGAAGTAGGGGCCGATACGCCAGGAATGTTGTGAAATACTACATCCGAGATGTTAGCCTGCCTTAGGTTAGGATATATAACGCTATAGACTTATATAATATCTCAACCGAGATGTACGGGACGAAACGAACGGGATTCTGTAAAACATTACCAGCGAGGGGCTAGATGTGTTAGGTTAGGTTATATGACGTTATAGACGTATATAATGTTCCCACCGAGAAGTAGGGGCCGACCCACCAGGAATGTTGGAAAATACTGCATCCGAGATGATAGCCTGCCTTAGGTTAGGATATATATCGCTATACACGTATATAATGTCCCAACCGAGACGTACGGGACGACACGAACGGGATTCTGTAGAACATTACCAGCGAGGGGCTAGATGTGTTAGGTTAGGTTATATTATGTTATAGACCTATATAATGTTCCCACCGAGAAGTAGGGGCCGATACGCCAGGAATGTTGTGAAATACTATATCCGAGATGATAGCCTGCCTTAGGTTAGGATATATAACGCTATAGACTTATATAATATCTCAACCGAGATGTACGGGACGAAACGAACGGGATTCTGTAAAACATTCCCAGCGAAGGGCCAGATGGGTTAGGTTAGGTTATGTTACGTTATAGACGAATATAATGTTCCCACCGAGAAGTAGAGGCCGATACGCCAGGAATGTGGTAAAATACTACAACCGAGATGTTAGCCTGCCTTACGTTAGGATATATATCGCTGTAGACGTATATAATATCCCAACCGAGATGTACGGGACGGCAGGAACGGGATTCTGTAAAACATTACCAGCGAGGGGCTAGATGGGTTAGGTTAGGTTGTGATACAATTATAGACGTATATAATGTTCCCACCGAGAAGTAGGGCCCGACCCACCAGGAATGTTGGAAAATACTGCATCCGAGATGATAGCCTGCCTTAGGTTAGGATATATAACGCTATACACGTATATAATGTCCCAACCGAGACGTACGGGACGACACGAACGGGATTCTGTAGAATATTACCAGCGAGGGGCTAGATGTGTTAGGTTAGGTTATACTATGTTATAGACCTATATAATGTTCCCACCGAGAAGTAGGGGCCGATACGCCAGGAATGTTGTGAAATACTACATCCGAGATGTTAGCCTGCCTTAGGTTAGGATATATAACGCTATAGACTTATATAATATCTCAACCGAGATGTACGGGACGAAACGAACGGGATTCTGTAAAACATTACCAGCGAGGGGCTAGATGTGTTAGGTTAGGTTATATGACGTTATAGACGTATATAATGTTCCCACCGAGAAGTAGGGGCCGACCCACCAGGAATGTTGGAAAATACTGCATCCGAGATGATAGCCTGCCTTAGGTTAGGATATATATCGCTATACACGTATATAATGTCCCAACCGAGACGTACGGGACGACACGAACGGGATTCTGTAGAACATTACCAGCGAGGGGCTAGATGTGTTAGGTTAGGTTATATTATGTTATAGACCTATATAATGTTCCCACCGAGAAGTAGGGGCCGATACGCCAGGAATGTTGTGAAATACTATATCCGAGATGATAGCCTGCCTTAGGTTAGGATATATAACGCTATAGACTTATATAATATCTCAACCGAGATGTACGGGACGAAACGAACGGGATTCTGTAAAACATTCCCAGCGAGGGGCCAGATGGGTTAGGTTAGGTTATGTTACGTTATAGACGAATATAATGTTCCCACCGAGAAGTAGAGGCCGATACGCCAGGAATGTGGTAAAATACTACATCCGAGATGTTAGCCTGCCTTACGTTAGGATATATATCGCTGTAGACGTATATAATATCCCAACCGAGATGTACGGGACGGCAGGAACGGGATTCTGTAAAAGATTACCAGCGAGGGGCTAGATGTGTTAGGTTAGGTTATATTACGTTATAGACCTATATAATGTTCCCACCGAGAAGTAGGGGCCGTTACGCCAGGAATGTTGTGAAATACTACATTCGAGATGATAGCCTGCCTTAGGTTAGGATATATAACGCTATAGACGTATATAATGTCCCAACCGGGACGGACGGGACGACACGAACGGGATTCTGTAGAACATTACCAGCGAGGGGCTAGATGTGTTAGGTTAGGTTATATTATGTTATAGACCTACATAATGTTCCCACCGAGAAGTAGGGGCCGATACGCCAGGAATGTTGTGAAATACTACATCCGAGGTGATAGCCTGCCTTAGGTTAGGATATATAACGCTATAGACTTATATAATATCTCAACCGAGATGTACGGGACGAAACGAACGGGATTCTGTAAAACATTACCAGCGAGGGGCCAGATGGGTTAGGTTAGGTTATGTTACGTTATAGACGAATATAATGTTCCCACCGAAAAGTAGAGGACGATACGCCAGGAATGTTGTAAAATACTACATCCGAGATGTTAGCCTGCCTTACGTTATGATATGTATATCGCTGTAGACGTATATAATATCCCAACCGAGATGTACGGGACGGCAGGAACGGGATTCTGTAAAACATTACCAGCGAGGGGCTAGATGGGTTAGGTTAGGTTGTGATACGTTATAGACGTATATAATGTTTCCACCGAGAAGTAGGGGCCGATACGCCAGGAATGTTGTGAAATACTACATCCGAGATGATAGCCTGCCTTACGTTAGGATATATATCGCTGTAGACGTATATAATATCGCAACCGAGATGTCCGGGACGACAGGAACGGGATTCTGTAAAACATTACCAGCGAGGGGCTAGATGGGTTAGGTGAGGATGTGATACGTTATAGACGTATATAATGTTCCCACCGAGAAGAAGGGGCCGATACGCCAGGAATGTTGTAAAATACTACATCCGAGATGTTAGCCTGCCTTACGTTAGGATATATATCGCTGTAGACGTATATAATATCCCAACCGAGATGTACGGGACGGCAGGAACGGGATTCTGTAAAACATTACCAGCGAGGGGCTAGATGTGTTAGGTTAGGTTATATTACGTTATAGACGTATATAATGTTCCCACCGAGAAGTAGGGGCCGACACACCAGGAATGTTGGAAAATACTGCATCCGAGATCATAGCCTGCCTTAGGTTAGGATATATAACGCTATAGACGTATATAATGTCCCAACCGAGACGTACGGGACGACACGAACGGGATCCTGTAGAACATTACCAGCGAGGGGCTAGATGTGTTAGGTTAGGTTATATTATGTTATAGACCTATATAATGTTTCCACCGAGAAGTAGGGGCCGATACGCCAGGAATGTTGTAAAATACTACATCCGAGATGATAGCTTGCCTTAGGTTAGGATATATAACGCTATAGAATTATATAATATCTCAACCGAGATGTACGGGACGAAACGAACGGGATTCTGTAAAACATTACCAGCGAGGGGCTAGATGTGTTAGGTTAGGTTATATTAAGTTATATACCTATATAATGTTCCCACCGAGAAGTAGGGGCCGATACGCCAGGAATGTTGTGAAATACTACATCCGAGATGATAGCCTGCCTTACGTTAGGATATATATCGCTGTAGACGTATATAATATCTCAACCGAGATGTACGGGACGAAACGAACGGGATTCTGTAAAACATTACCAGCGAGGGGCCAGATGGGTTAGGTTAGGTTATGTTACGTTATAGACGAATATAATGTTCCACCGAGAAGTAGAGGACGATACGCCAGGAACGTTGTAAAATACTACATCCGAGATGTTAGCCTGCCTTACGTTAGGATATATATCGCTGTAGACGTATATAATATCCCAACCGAGATGTACGGGACGGCAGGAACGGGATTCTGTAAAACATTACCAGCGAGGGGCCAGATGGGTTAGGTTAGGATATGTTACGTTATAGACGAATATAATGTTCCCATCGAGAAATAGAGGCCGATACGCCAGGAATGATGTAAAATACTACATCCGAGATGTTAGCCTGCCTTACGTTAGGATATATATCGCTGTAGACGTATATAATATCCCAACCGAGATGTACGGGACGGCAGAAACGGGATTCTGTAAAACATTACCAGCGAGGGGCTAGATGGGTTAGGTTAGGTTGTGATACAATTATAGACGTATATAATGTTCCCACCGAGAAGTAGGGCCCGACCCACCAGGAATGTTGGAAAATACTGCATCCGAGATGATAGCCTGCCTTAGGTTAGGATATATAACGCTATACACGTATATAATGTCCCAACCGAGACGTACGGGACGACACGAACGGGATTCTGTAGAATATTACCAGCGAGGGGCTAGATGTGTTAGGTTAGGTTATATTATGTTATAGACCTATATAATGTTCCCACCGAGAAGTAGGGGCCGATACGCCAGGAATGTTGTGAAATACTACATCCGAGATGTTAGCCTGCCTTAGGTTAGGATATATAACGCTATAGACTTATATAATATCTCAACCGAGATGTACGGGACGAAACGAACGGGATTCTGTAAAACATTACCAGCGAGGGGCTAGATGTGTTAGGTTAGGTTATATTACGTTATAGACGTATATAATGTTCCCACCGAGAAGTAGGGGCCGACCCACCAGGAATGTTGGAAAATACTGCATCCGAGATGATAGCCTGCCTTAGGTTAGGATATATATCGCTATACACGTATATAATGTCCCAACCGAGACGTACGGGACGACACGAACGGGATTCTGTAGAACATTACCAGCGAGGGGCTAGATGTGTTAGGTTAGGTTATATTATGTTATAGACCTATATAATGTTCCCACCGAGAAGTAGGGGCCGATACGCCAGGAATGTTGTGAAATACTATATCCGAGATGATAGCCTGCCTTAGGTTAGGATATATAACGCTATAGACTTATATAATATCTCAACCGAGATGTACGGGACGAAACGAACGGGATTCTGTAAAACATTCCCAGCGAGGGGCCAGATGGGTTAGGTTAGGTTATGTTACGTTATAGACGAATATAATGTTCCCACCGAGAAGTAGAGGCCGATACGCCAGGAATGTGGTAAAATACTACATCCGAGATGTTAGCCTGCCTTACGTTAGGATATATATCGCTGTAGACGTATATAATATCCCAACCGAGATGTACGGGACGGCAGGAACGGGATTCTGTAAAACATTACCAGCGAGGGGCTAGATGGGTTAGGTTAGGTTGTGATACAATTATAGACGTATATAATGTTCCCACCGAGAAGTAGTGCCCGACCCACCAGGAATGTTGGAAAATACTGCATCCGAGATGATAGCCTGCCTTAGGTTAGGATATATAACGCTATACACGTATATAATGTCCCAACCGAGACGTACGGGACGACACGAACGGGATTCTGTAGAATATTACCAGCGAGGGGCTAGATGTGTTAGGTTAGGTTATATTATGTTATAGACCTATATAATGTTCCCACCGAGAAGTAGGGGCCGATACGCCAGGAATGTTGTGAAATACTACATCCGAGATGTTAGCCTGCCTTAGGTTAGGATATATAACGCTATAGACTTATATAATATCTCAACCGAGATGTACGGGACGAAACGAACGGGATTCTGTAAAACATTACCAGCGAGGGGCTAGATGTGTTAGGTTAGGTTATATTACGTTATAGACGTATATAATGTTCCCACCGAGAAGTAGGGGCCGACCCACCAGGAATGTTGGAAAATACTGCATCCGAGATGATAGCCTGCCTTAGGTTAGGATATATATCGCTATACACGTATATAATGTCCCAACCGAGACGTACGGGAGGACACGAACGGGATTCTGTAGAACATTACCAGCGAGGGGCTAGATGTGTTAGGTTAGGTTATATTATGTTATAGACCTATATAATGTTCCCACCGAGAAGTAGGGGCCGATACGCCAGGAATGTTGTGAAATACTATATCCGAGATGATAGCCTGCCTTAGGTTAGGATATATAACGCTATAGACTTATATAATATCTCAACCGAGATGTACGGGACGAAACGAACGGGATTCTGTAAAACATTCCCAGCGAGGGGCCAGATGGGTTAGGTTAGGTTATGTTACGTTATAGACGAATATAATGTTCCCACCGAGAAGTAGAGGCCGATACGCCAGGAATGTGGTAAAATACTACATCCGAGATGTTAGCCTGCCTTACGTTAGGATATATATCGCTGTAGACGTATATAATATCCCAACCGAGATGTACGGGACGGCAGGAACGGGATTCTGTAAAAGATTACCAGCGAGGGGCTAGATGTGTTAGGTTAGGTTATATTACGTTATAGACCTATATAATGTTCCCACCGAGAAGTAGGGGCCGTTACGCCAGGAATGTTGTGAAATACTACATTCGAGATGATAGCCTGCCTTAGGTTAGGATATATAACGCTATAGACGTATATAATGTCCCAACCGGGACGGACGGGACGACACGAACGGGATTCTGTAGAACATTACCAGCGAGGGGCTAGATGTGTTAGGTTAGGTTATATTATGTTATAGACCTACATAATGTTCCCACCGAGAAGTAGGGGCCGATACGCCAGGAATGTTGTGAAATACTACATCCGAGGTGATAGCCTGCCTTAGGTTAGGATATATAACGCTATAGACTTATATAATATCTCAACCGAGATGTACGGGACGAAACGAACGGGATTCTGTAAAACATTACCAGCGAGGGGCCAGATGGGTTAGGTTAGGTTATGTTACGTTATAGACGAATATAATGTTCCCACCGAAAAGTAGGGGCCGATACGCCAGGAATGTTGTGAAATACTACATCCGAGATGATAGCCTGCCTTACGTTAGGATATATATCGCTGTAGACGTATATAATATCCCAACCGAGATGTCCGGGACGACAGGAACGGGATTCTGTAAAACATTACCAGCGAGGGGCTAGATGGGTTAGGTGAGGATGTGATACGTTATAGACGTATATAATGTTCCCACCGAGAAGAAGGGGCCGATACGCCAGGAATGTTGTAAAATACTACATCCGAGATGTTAGCCTGCCTTACGTTAGGATATATATCGCTGTAGACGTATATAATATCCCAACCGAGATGTACGGGACGGCAGGAACGGGATTCTGTAAAACATTACCAGCGAGGGGCTAGATGTGTTAGGTTAGGTTATATTACGTTATAGACGTATATAATGTTCCCACCGAGAAGTAGGGGCCGACCCACCAGGAATGTTGGAAAATACTGCATCCGAGATCATAGCCTGCCTTAGGTTAGGATATATAACGCTATAGACGTATATAATGTCCCAACCGAGACGTACGGGACGACACGAACGGGATTCTGTAAACCATTACCAGCGAGGGGCTCGATGGGTTAGGTTAGGTTATGTTACGTTATAGACGAATATAATGTTCCACCGAGAAGTAGAGGACGATACGCCAGGAACGTTGTAAAATACTACATCCGAGATGTTAGCCTGCCTTACGTTAGGATATATATCGCTGTAGACGTATATAATATCCCAACCGAGATGTACGGGACGGCAGGAACGGGATTCTGTAAAACATTACCAGCGAGGGGCCAGATGGGTTAGGTTAGGTTATGTTACGTTATAGACGAATATAATGTTCCCATCGAGAAATAGAGGCCGATACGCCAGGAATGTTGTAAAATACTACATCCGAGATGTTAGCCTGCCTTACGTTAGGATATATATCGCTGTAGACGTATATAATATCCCAACCGAGATGTACGGGACGGCAGAAACGGGATTCTGTAAAACATTACCAGCGAGGGGCTAGATGGGTTAGGTTAGGTTGTGATACAATTATAGACGTATATAATGTTCCCACCGAGAAGTAGGGCCCGACCCACCAGGAATGTTGGAAAATACTGCATCCGAGATGATAGCCTGCCTTAGGTTAGGATATATAACGCTATACACGTATATAATGTCCCAACCGAGACGTACGGGACGACACGAACGGGATTCTGTAGAATATTACCAGCGAGGGGCTAGATGTGTTAGGTTAGGTTATATTATGTTATAGACCTATATAATGTTCCCACCGAGAAGTAGGGGCCGATACGCCAGGAATGTTGTGAAATACTACATCCGAGATGTTAGCCTGCCTTAGGTTAGGATATATAACGCTATAGACTTATATAATATCTCAACCGAGATGTACGGGACGAAACGAACGGGATTCTGTAAAACATTACCAGCGAGGGGCTAGATGTGTTAGGTTAGGTTATATTACGTTATAGCCGTATATAATGTTCCCACCGAGAAGTAGGGGCCGACCCACCAGGAATGTTGGAAAATACTGCATCCGAGATGATAGCCTGCCTTAGGTTAGGATATATATCGCTATACACGTATATAATGTCCCAACCGAGACGTACGGGACGACACGAACGGGATTCTGTAGAACATTACCAGCGAGGGGCTAGATGTGTTAGGTTAGGTTATATTATGTTATAGACCTATATAATGTTCCCACCGAGAAGTAGGGGCCGATACGCCAGGAATGTTGTGAAATACTATATCCGAGATGATAGCCTGCCTTAGGTTAGGATATATAACGCTATAGACTTATATAATATCTCAACCGAGATGTACGGGACGAAACGAACGGGATTCTGTAAAACATTCCCAGCGAGGGGCCAGATGGGTTAGGTTAGGTTATGTTACGTTATAGACGAATATAATGTTCCCACCGAGAAGTAGAGGCCGATACGCCAGGAATGTGGTAAAATACTACATCCGAGATGTTAGCCTGCCTTACGTTAGGATATATATCGCTGTAGACGTATATAATATCCCAACCGAGATGTACGGGACGGCAGGAACGGGATTCTGTAAAACATTACCAGCGAGGGGCTAGATGGGTTAGGTTAGGTTGTGATACAATTATAGACGTATATAATGTTCCCACCGAGAAGTAGGGCCCGACCCACCAGGAATGTTGGAAAATACTGCATCCGAGATGATAGCCTGCCTTAGGTTAGGATATATAACGCTATACACGTATATAATGTCCCAACCGAGACGTACGGGACGACACGAACGGGATTCTGTAGAATATTACCAGCGAGGGGCTAGATGTGTTAGGTTAGGTTATATTATGTTATAGACCTATATAATGTTCCCACCGAGAAGTAGGGGCCGATACGCCAGGAATGTTGTGAAATACTACATCCGAGATGTTAGCCTGCCTTAGGTTAGGATATATAACGCTATAGACTTATATAATATCTCAACCGAGATGTACGGGACGAAACGAACGGGATTCTGTAAAACATTACCAGCGAGGGGCTAGATGTGTTAGGTTAGGTTATATTACGTTATAGACGTATATAATGTTCCCACCGAGAAGTAGGGGCCGACCCACCAGGAATGTTGGAAAATACTGCATCCGAGATGATAGCCTGCCTTAGGTTAGGATATATATCGCTATACACGTATATAATGTCCCAACCGAGACGTACGGGACGACACGAACGGGATTCTGTAGAACATTACCAGCGAGGGGCTAGATGTGTTAGGTTAGGTTATATTATGTTATAGACCTATATAATGTTCCCACCGAGAAGTAGGGGCCGATACGCCAGGAATGTTGTGAAATACTATATCCGAGATGATAGCCTGCCTTAGGTTAGGATATATAACGCTATAGACTTATATAATATCTCAACCGAGATGTACGGGACGAAACGAACGGGATTCTGTAAAACATTCCCAGCGAGGGGCCAGATGGGTTAGGTTAGGTTATGTTACGTTATAGACGAATATAATGTTCCCACCGAGAAGTAGAGGCCGATACGCCAGGAATGTGGTAAAATACTACATCCGAGATGTTAGCCTGCCTTACGTTAGGATATATATCGCTGGAGACGTATATAATATCCCAACCGAGATGTACGGGACGGCAGGAACGGGATTCTGTAAAAGATTACCAGCGAGGGGCTAGATGTGTTAGGTTAGGTTATATTACGTTATAGACCTATATAATGTTCCCACCGAGAAGTAGGGGCCGTTACGCCAGGAATGTTGTGAAATACTACATTCGAGATGATAGCCTGCCTTAGGTTAGGATATATAACGCTATAGACGTATATAATGTCCCAACCGGGACGGACGGGACGACACGAACGGGATTCTGTAGAACATTACCAGCGAGGGGCTAGATGTGTTAGGTTAGGTTATATTATGTTATAGACCTACATAATGTTCCCACCGAGAAGTAGGGGCCGATACGCCAGGAATGTTGTGAAATACTACATCCGAGGTGATAGCCTGCCTTAGGTTAGGATATATAACGCTATAGACTTATATAATATCTCAACCGAGATGTACGGGACGAAACGAACGGGATTCTGTAAAACATTACCAGCGAGGGGCCAGATGGGTTAGGTTAGGTTATGTTACGTTATAGACGAATATAATGTTCCCACCGAAAAGTAGGGGCCGATACGCCAGGAATGTTGTGAAATACTACATCCGAGATGATAGCCTGCCTTACGTTAGGATATATATCGCTGTAGACGTATATAATATCCCAACCGAGATGTCCGGGACGACAGGAACGGGATTCTGTAAAACATTACCAGCGAGGGGCTAGATGGGTTAGGTGAGGATGTGATACGTTATAGACGTATATAATGTTCCCACCGAGAAGAAGGGGCCGATACGCCAGGAATGTTGTAAAATACTACATCCGAGATGTTAGCCTGCCTTACGTTAGGATATATATCGCTGTAGACGTATATAATATCCCAACCGAGATGTACGGGACGGCAGGAACGGGATTCTGTAAAACATTACCAGCGAGGGGCTAGATGTGTTAGGTTAGGTTATATTACGTTATAGACGTATATAATGTTCCCACCGAGAAGTAGGGGCCGACGCACCAGGAATGTTGGAAAATACTGCATCCGAGATCATAGCCTGCCTTAGGTTAGGATATATAACGCTATAGACGTATATAATGTCCCAACCGAGACGTACGGGACGACACGAACGGGATCCTGTAGAACATTACCAGCGAGGGGCTGGATGTGTTAGGTTAGGTTATATTATGTTATAGACCTATATAATGTTCGCACCGAGAAGTAGGGGCCGATACGCCAGGAATGTTGTGAAAGACTACATCCGAGATGATAGCCTGCCTTACGTTAGGATATATATCGCTGTAGACGTATATAATATCCCAACCGAGATGTCCGGGACGACAGGAACGGGATTCTGTAAAACATTACCAGCGAGGGGCTCGATGGGTTAGGTTAGGTTATGTTACGTTATAGACGAATATAATGTTCCACCGAGAAGTAGAGGACGATACGCCAGGAACGTTGTAAAATACTACATCCGAGATGTTAGCCTGCCTTACGTTAGGATATATATCGCTGTAGACGTATATAATATCCCAACCGAGATGTACGGGACGGCAGGAACGGGATTCTGTAAAACATTACCAGCGAGGGGCCAGATGGGTTAGGTTAGGTTATGTTACGTTATAGACGAATATAATGTTCCCATCGAGAAATAGAGGCCGATACGCCAGGAATGTTGTAAAATACTACATCCGAGATGTTAGCCTGCCTTACGTTAGGATATATATCGCTGTAGACGTATATAATATCCCAACCGAGATGTACGGGACGGCAGAAACGGGATTCTGTAAAACATTACCAGCGAGGGGCTAGATGGGTTAGGTTAGGTTGTGATACAATTATAGACGTATATAATGTTCCCACCGAGAAGTAGGGCCCGACCCACCAGGAATGTTGGAAAATACTGCATCCGAGATGATAGCCTGCCTTAGGTTAGGATATATAACGCTATACACGTATATAATGTCCCAACCGAGACGTACGGGACGACACGAACGGGATTCTGTAGAATATTACCAGCGAGGGGCTAGATGTGTTAGGTTAGGTTATATTATGTTATAGACCTATATAATGTTCCCACCGAGAAGTAGGGGCCGATACGCCAGGAATGTTGTGAAATACTACATCCGAGATGTTAGCCTGCCTTAGGTTAGGATATATAACGCTATAGACTTATATAATATCTCAACCGAGATGTACGGGACGAAACGAACGGGATTCTGTAAAACATTACCAGCGAGGGGCTAGATGTGTTAGGTTAGGTTATATGACGTTATAGACGTATATAATGTTCCCACCGAGAAGTAGGGGCCGACCCACCAGGAATGTTGGAAAATACTGCATCCGAGATGATAGCCTGCCTTAGGTTAGGATATATATCGCTATACACGTATATAATGTCCCAACCGAGACGTACGGGACGACACGAACGGGATTCTGTAGAACATTACCAGCGAGGGGCTAGATGTGTTAGGTTAGGTTATATTATGTTATAGACCTATATAATGTTCCCACCGAGAAGTAGGGGCCGATACGCCAGGAATGTTGTGAAATACTATATCCGAGATGATAGCCTGCCTTAGGTTAGGATATATAACGCTATAGACTTATATAATATCTCAACCGAGATGTACGGGACGAAACGAACGGGATTCTGTAAAACATTCCCAGCGAAGGGCCAGATGGGTTAGGTTAGGTTATGTTACGTTATAGACGAATATAATGTTCCCACCGAGAAGTAGAGGCCGATACGCCAGGAATGTGGTAAAATACTACAACCGAGATGTTAGCCTGCCTTACGTTAGGATATATATCGCTGTAGACGTATATAATATCCCAACCGAGATGTACGGGACGGCAGGAACGGGATTCTGTAAAACATTACCAGCGAGGGGCTAGATGGGTTAGGTTAGGTTGTGATACAATTATAGACGTATATAATGTTCCCACCGAGAAGTAGGGCCCGACCCACCAGGAATGTTGGAAAATACTGCATCCGAGATGATAGCCTGCCTTAGGTTAGGATATATAACGCTATACACGTATATAATGTCCCAACCGAGACGTACGGGACGACACGAACGGGATTCTGTAGAATATTACCAGCGAGGGGCTAGATGTGTTAGGTTAGGTTATACTATGTTATAGACCTATATAATGTTCCCACCGAGAAGTAGGGGCCGATACGCCAGGAATGTTGTGAAATACTACATCCGAGATGTTAGCCTGCCTTAGGTTAGGATATATAACGCTATAGACTTATATAATATCTCAACCGAGATGTACGGGACGAAACGAACGGGATTCTGTAAAACATTACCAGCGAGGGGCTAGATGTGTTAGGTTAGGTTATATGACGTTATAGACGTATATAATGTTCCCACCGAGAAGTAGGGGCCGACCCACCAGGAATGTTGGAAAATACTGCATCCGAGATGATAGCCTGCCTTAGGTTAGGATATATATCGCTATACACGTATATAATGTCCCAACCGAGACGTACGGGACGACACGAACGGGATTCTGTAGAACATTACCAGCGAGGGGCTAGATGTGTTAGGTTAGGTTATATTATGTTATAGACCTATATAATGTTCCCACCGAGAAGTAGGGGCCGATACGCCAGGAATGTTGTGAAATACTATATCCGAGATGATAGCCTGCCTTAGGTTAGGATATATAACGCTATAGACTTATATAATATCTCAACCGAGATGTACGGGACGAAACGAACGGGATTCTGTAAAACATTCCCAGCGAGGGGCCAGATGGGTTAGGTTAGGTTATGTTACGTTATAGACGAATATAATGTTCCCACCGAGAAGTAGAGGCCGATACGCCAGGAATGTGGTAAAATACTACATCCGAGATGTTAGCCTGCCTTACGTTAGGATATATATCGCTGTAGACGTATATAATATCCCAACCGAGATGTACGGGACGGCAGGAACGGGATTCTGTAAAAGATTACCAGCGAGGGGCTAGATGTGTTAGGTTAGGTTATATTACGTTATAGACCTATATAATGTTCCCACCGAGAAGTAGGGGCCGTTACGCCAGGAATGTTGTGAAATACTACATTCGAGATGATAGCCTGCCTTAGGTTAGGATATATAACGCTATAGACGTATATAATGTCCCAACCGGGACGGACGGGACGACACGAACGGGATTCTGTAGAACATTACCAGCGAGGGGCTAGATGTGTTAGGTTAGGTTATATTATGTTATAGACCTACATAATGTTCCCACCGAGAAGTAGGGGCCGATACGCCAGGAATGTTGTGAAATACTACATCCGAGGTGATAGCCTGCCTTAGGTTAGGATATATAACGCTATAGACTTATATAATATCTCAACCGAGATGTACGGGACGAAACGAACGGGATTCTGTAAAACATTACCAGCGAGGGGCCAGATGGGTTAGGTTAGGTTATGTTACGTTATAGACGAATATAATGTTCCCACCGAAAAGTAGAGGACGATACGCCAGGAATGTTGTAAAATACTACATCCGAGATGTTAGCCTGCCTTACGTTATGATATGTATATCGCTGTAGACGTATATAATATCCCAACCGAGATGTACGGGACGGCAGGAACGGGATTCTGTAAAACATTACCAGCGAGGGGCTAGATGGGTTAGGTTAGGTTGTGATACGTTATAGACGTATATAATGTTTCCACCGAGAAGTAGGGGCCGATACGCCAGGAATGTTGTGAAATACTACATCCGAGATGATAGCCTGCCTTACGTTAGGATATATATCGCTGTAGACGTATATAATATCGCAACCGAGATGTCCGGGACGACAGGAACGGGATTCTGTAAAACATTACCAGCGAGGGGCTAGATGGGTTAGGTGAGGATGTGATACGTTATAGACGTATACAATGTTCCCACCGAGAAGAAGGGGCCGATACGCCAGGAATGTTGTAAAATACTACATCCGAGATGTTAGCCTGCCTTACGTTAGGATATATATCGCTGTAGACGTATATAATATCCCAACCGAGATGTACGGGACGGCAGGAACGGGATTCTGTAAAACATTACCAGCGAGGGGCTAGATGTGTTAGGTTAGGTTATATTACGTTATAGACGTATATAATGTTCCCACCGAGAAGTAGGGGCCGACACACCAGGAATGTTGGAAAATACTGCATCCGAGATCATAGCCTGCCTTAGGTTAGGATATATAACGCTATAGACGTATATAATGTCCCAACCGAGACGTACGGGACGACACGAACGGGATCCTGTAGAACATTACCAGCGAGGGGCTAGATGTGTTAGGTTAGGTTATATTATGTTATAGACCTATATAATGTTTCCACCGAGAAGTAGGGGCCGATACGCCAGGAATGTTGTAAAATACTACATCCGAGATGATAGCTTGCCTTAGGTTAGGATATATAACGCTATAGAATTATATAATATCTCAACCGAGATGTACGGGACGAAACGAACGGGATTCTGTAAAACATTACCAGCGAGGGGCTAGATGTGTTAGGTTAGGTTATATTAAGTTATATACCTATATAATGTTCCCACCGAGAAGTAGGGGCCGATACGCCAGGAATGTTGTGAAATACTACATCCGAGATGATAGCCTGCCTTACGTTAGGATATATATCGCTGTAGACGTATATAATATCTCAACCGAGATGTACGGGACGAAACGAACGGGATTCTGTAAAACATTACCAGCGAGGGGCCAGATGGGTTAGGTTAGGTTATGTTACGTTATAGACGAATATAATGTTCCACCGAGAAGTAGAGGACGATACGCCAGGAATGTTGTAAAATACTACATCCGAGATGTTAGCCTGCCTTACGTTAGGATATATATCGCTGTAGACGTATATAATATCCCAACCGAGATGTACGGGACGGCAGGAACGGGATTCTGTAAAACATTACCAGCGAGGGGCCAGATGGGTTAGGTTAGGTTATGTTACGTTATAGACGAATATAATGTTCCCATCGAGAAATAGAGGCCGATACGCCAGGAATGATGTAAAATACTACATCCGAGATGTTAGCCTGCCTTACGTTAGGATATATATCGCTGTAGACGTATATAATATCCCAACCGAGATGTACGGGACGGCAGGAACGGGATTCTGTAAAACATTACCAGCGAGGGGCTAGATGTGTTAGGTTAGGTTATATTACGTTATAGACCTATATAATGTTCCCACCGAGAAGTAGGGGCCGATACGCCAGGAATGTTGTGAAATACTACATCCGAGATGATAGCCTGCCTTAGGTTAGGATATATAACGCTATAGACTTATATAATATCTCAACCGAGATGTACGGGACGAAACGAACGGGATTCTGTAAAACATTACCAGCGAGGGGCTAGATGTGTTAGGTTAGGTTATATGACGTTATAGACGTATATAATGTTCCCACCGAGAAGTAGGGGCCGACCCACCAGGAATGTTGGAAAATACTGCATCCGAGATGATAGCCTGCCTTAGGTTAGGATATATATCGCTATACACGTATATAATGTCCCAACCGAGACGTACGGGACGACACGAACGGGATTCTGTAGAACATTACCAGCGAGGGGCTAGATGTGTTAGGTTAGGTTATATTATGTTATAGACCTATATAATGTTCCCACCGAGAAGTAGGGGCCGATACGCCAGGAATGTTGTGAAATACTATATCCGAGATGATAGCCTGCCTTAGGTTAGGATATATAACGCTATAGACTTATATAATATCTCAACCGAGATGTACGGGACGAAACGAACGGGATTCTGTAAAACATTACCAGCGAGGGGCCAGATGGGTTAGGTTAGGTTATGTTACGTTATAGACGAATATAATGTTCCCACCGAAAAGTAGAGGACGATACGCCAGGAATGTTGTAAAATACTACATCCGAGATGTTAGCCTGCCTTACGTTATGATATGTATATCGCTGTAGACGTATATAATATCCCAACCGAGATGTACGGGACGGCAGGAACGGGATTCTGTAAAACATTACCAGCGAGGGGCTAGATGGGTTAGGTTAGGTTGTGATACGTTATAGACGTATATAATGTTTCCACCGAGAAGTAGGGGCCGATACGCCAGGAATGTTGTGAAATACTACATCCGAGATGATAGCCTGCCTTACGTTAGGATATATATCGCTGTAGACGTATATAATATCCCAACCGAGATGTCCGGGACGACAGGAACGGGATTCTGTAAAACATTACCAGCGAGGGGCTAGATGGGTTAGGTGAGGATGTGATACGTTATAGACGTATATAATGTTCCCACCGAGAAGAAGGGGCCGATACGCCAGGAATGTTGTAAAATACTACATCCGAGATGTTAGCCTGCCTTACGTTAGGATATATATCGCTGTAGACGTATATAATATCCCAACCGAGATGTACGGGACGGCAGGAACGGGATTCTGTAAAACATTACCAGCGAGGGGCTAGATGTGTTAGGTTAGGTTATATTACGTTATAGACGTATATAATGTTCCCACCGAGAAGTAGGGGCCGACACACCAGGAATGTTGGAAAATACTGCATCCGAGATCATAGCCTGCCTTAGGTTAGGATATATAACGCTATAGACGTATATAATGTCCCAACCGAGACGTACGGGACGACACGAACGGGATCCTGTAGAACATTACCAGCGAGGGGCTAGATGTGTTAGGTTAGGTTATATTATGTTATAGACCTATATAATGTTTCCACCGAGAAGTAGGGGCCGATACGCCAGGAATGTTGTAAAATACTACATCCGAGATGATAGCTTGCCTTAGGTTAGGATATATAACGCTATAGAATTATATAATATCTCAACCGAGATGTACGGGACGAAACGAACGGGATTCTGTAAAACATTACCAGCGAGGGGCTAGATGTGTTAGGTTAGGTTATATTAAGTTATATACCTATATAATGTTCCCACCGAGAAGTAGGGGCCGATACGCCAGGAATGTTGTGAAATACTACATCCGAGATGATAGCCTGCCTTACGTTAGGATATATATCGCTGTAGACGTATATAATATCTCAACCGAGATGTACGGGACGAAACGAACGGGATTCTGTAAAACATTACCAGCGAGGGGCCAGATGGGTTAGGTTAGGTTATGTTACGTTATAGACGAATATAATGTTCCACCGAGAAGTAGAGGACGATACGCCAGGAATGTTGTAAAATACTACATCCGAGATGTTAGCCTGCCTTACGTTAGGATATATATCGCTGTAGACGTATATAATATCCCAACCGAGATGTACGGGACGGCAGGAACGGGATTCTGTAAAACATTACCAGCGAGGGGCCAGATGGGTTAGGTTAGGTTATGTTACGTTATAGACGAATATAATGTTCCCATCGAGAAATAGAGGCCGATACGCCAGGAATGATGTAAAATACTACATCCGAGATGTTAGCCTGCCTTACGTTAGGATATATATCGCTGTAGACGTATATAATATCCCAACCGAGATGTACGGGACGGCAGGAACGGGATTCTGTAAAACATTACCAGCGAGGGGCTAGATGTGTTAGGTTAGGTTATATTACGTTATAGACCTATATAATGTTCCCACCGAGAAGTAGGGGCCGATACGCCAGGAATGTTGTGAAATACTACATCCGAGATGATAGCCTGCCTTAGGTTAGGATATATAACGCTATAGACTTATATAATATCTCAACCGAGATGTACGGGACGAAACGAACGGGATTCTGTAAAACATTACCAGCGAGGGGCTAGATGTGTTAGGTTAGGTTATATGACGTTATAGACGTATATAATGTTCCCACCGAGAAGTAGGGGCCGACCCACCAGGAATGTTGGAAAATACTGCATCCGAGATGATAGCCTGCCTTAGGTTAGGATATATATCGCTATACACGTATATAATGTCCCAACCGAGACGTACGGGACGACACGAACGGGATTCTGTAGAACATTACCAGCGAGGGGCTAGATGTGTTAGGTTAGGTTATATTATGTTATAGACCTATATAATGTTCCCACCGAGAAGTAGGGGCCGATACGCCAGGAATGTTGTGAAATACTATATCCGAGATGATAGCCTGCCTTAGGTTAGGATATATAACGCTATAGACTTATATAATATCTCAACCGAGATGTACGGGACGAAACGAACGGGATTCTGTAAAACATTACCAGCGAGGGGCCAGATGGGTTAGGTTAGGTTATGTTACGTTATAGACGAATATAATGTTCCCACCGAAAAGTAGAGGACGATACGCCAGGAATGTTGTAAAATACTACATCCGAGATGTTAGCCTGCCTTACGTTATGATATGTATATCGCTGTAGACGTATATAATATCCCAACCGAGATGTACGGGACGGCAGGAACGGGATTCTGTAAAACATTACCAGCGAGGGGCTAGATGGGTTAGGTTAGGTTGTGATACGTTATAGACGTATATAATGTTTCCACCGAGAAGTAGGGGCCGATACGCCAGGAATGTTGTGAAATACTACATCCGAGATGATAGCCTGCCTTACGTTAGGATATATATCGCTGTAGACGTATATAATATCCCAACCGAGATGTCCGGGACGACAGGAACGGGATTCTGTAAAACATTACCAGCGAGGGGCTAGATGGGTTAGGTGAGGATGTGATACGTTATAGACGTATATAATGTTCCCACCGAGAAGAAGGGGCCGATACGCCAGGAATGTTGTAAAATACTACATCCGAGATGTTAGCCTGCCTTACGTTAGGATATATATCGCTGTAGACGTATATAATATCCCAACCGAGATGTACGGGACGGCAGGAACGGGATTCTGTAAAACATTACCAGCGAGGGGCTAGATGTGTTAGGTTAGGTTATATTACGTTATAGACGTATATAATGTTCCCACCGAGAAGTAGGGGCCGACACACCAGGAATGTTGGAAAATACTGCATCCGAGATCATAGCCTGCCTTAGGTTAGGATATATAACGCTATAGACGTATATAATGTCCCAACCGAGACGTACGGGACGACACGAACGGGATCCTGTAGAACATTACCAGCGAGGGGCTAGATGTGTTAGGTTAGGTTATATTATGTTATAGACCTATATAATGTTTCCACCGAGAAGTAGGGGCCGATACGCCAGGAATGTTGTAAAATACTACATCCGAGATGATAGCTTGCCTTAGGTTAGGATATATAACGCTATAGAATTATATAATATCTCAACCGAGATGTACGGGACGAAACGAACGGGATTCTGTAAAACATTACCAGCGAGGGGCTAGATGTGTTAGGTTAGGTTATATTAAGTTATATACCTATATAATGTTCCCACCGAGAAGTAGGGGCCGATACGCCAGGAATGTTGTGAAATACTACATCCGAGATGATAGCCTGCCTTACGTTAGGATATATATCGCTGTAGACGTATATAATATCTCAACCGAGATGTACGGGACGAAACGAACGGGATTCTGTAAAACATTACCAGCGAGGGGCCAGATGGGTTAGGTTAGGTTATGTTACGTTATAGACGAATATAATGTTCCACCGAGAAGTAGAGGACGATACGCCAGGAATGTTGTAAAATACTACATCCGAGATGTTAGCCTGCCTTACGTTAGGATATATATCGCTGTAGACGTATATAATATCCCAACCGAGATGTACGGGACGGCAGGAACGGGATTCTGTAAAACATTACCAGCGAGGGGCCAGATGGGTTAGGTTAGGTTATGTTACGTTATAGACGAATATAATGTTCCCATCGAGAAATAGAGGCCGATACGCCAGGAATGATGTAAAATACTACATCCGAGATGTTAGCCTGCCTTACGTTAGGATATATATCGCTGTAGACGTATATAATATCCCAACCGAGATGTACGGGACGGCAGGAACGGGATTCTGTAAAACATTACCAGCGAGGGGCTAGATGTGTTAGGTTAGGTTATATTACGTTATAGACCTATATAATGTTCCCACCGAGAAGTAGGGGCCGATACGCCAGGAATGTTGTGAAATACTACATCCGAGATGATAGCCTGCCTTAGGTTAGGATATATAACGCTATAGACTTATATAATATCTCAACCGAGATGTACGGGACGAAACGAACGGGATTCTGTAAAACATTACCAGCGAGGGGCTAGATGTGTTAGGTTAGGTTATATGACGTTATAGACGTATATAATGTTCCCACCGAGAAGTAGGGGCCGACCCACCAGGAATGTTGGAAAATACTGCATCCGAGATGATAGCCTGCCTTAGGTTAGGATATATATCGCTATACACGTATATAATGTCCCAACCGAGACGTACGGGACGACACGAACGGGATTCTGTAGAACATTACCAGCGAGGGGCTAGATGTGTTAGGTTAGGTTATATTATGTTATAGACCTATATAATGTTCCCACCGAGAAGTAGGGGCCGATACGCCAGGAATGTTGTGAAATACTATATCCGAGATGATAGCCTGCCTTAGGTTAGGATATATAACGCTATAGACTTATATAATATCTCAACCGAGATGTACGGGACGAAACGAACGGGATTCTGTAAAACATTACCAGCGAGGGGCCAGATGGGTTAGGTTAGGTTATGTTACGTTATAGACGAATATAATGTTCCCACCGAAAAGTAGAGGACGATACGCCAGGAATGTTGTAAAATACTACATCCGAGATGTTAGCCTGCCTTACGTTATGATATGTATATCGCTGTAGACGTATATAATATCCCAACCGAGATGTACGGGACGGCAGGAACGGGATTCTGTAAAACATTACCAGCGAGGGGCTAGATGGGTTAGGTTAGGTTGTGATACGTTATAGACGTATATAATGTTTCCACCGAGAAGTAGGGGCCGATACGCCAGGAATGTTGTGAAATACTACATCCGAGATGATAGCCTGCCTTACGTTAGGATATATATCGCTGTAGACGTATATAATATCCCAACCGAGATGTCCGGGACGACAGGAACGGGATTCTGTAAAACATTACCAGCGAGGGGCTAGATGGGTTAGGTGAGGATGTGATACGTTATAGACGTATATAATGTTCCCACCGAGAAGAAGGGGCCGATACGCCAGGAATGTTGTAAAATACTACATCCGAGATGTTAGCCTGCCTTACGTTAGGATATATATCGCTGTAGACGTATATAATATCCCAACCGAGATGTACGGGACGGCAGGAACGGGATTCTGTAAAACATTACCAGCGAGGGGCTAGATGTGTTAGGTTAGGTTATATTACGTTATAGACGTATATAATGTTCCCACCGAGAAGTAGGGGCCGACACACCAGGAATGTTGGAAAATACTGCATCCGAGATCATAGCCTGCCTTAGGTTAGGATATATAACGCTATAGACGTATATAATGTCCCAACCGAGACGTACGGGACGACACGAACGGGATCCTGTAGAACATTACCAGCGAGGGGCTAGATGTGTTAGGTTAGGTTATATTATGTTATAGACCTATATAATGTTTCCACCGAGAAGTAGGGGCCGATACGCCAGGAATGTTGTAAAATACTACATCCGAGATGATAGCTTGCCTTAGGTTAGGATATATAACGCTATAGAATTATATAATATCTCAACCGAGATGTACGGGACGAAACGAACGGGATTCTGTAAAACATTACCAGCGAGGGGCTAGATGTGTTAGGTTAGGTTATATTAAGTTATATACCTATATAATGTTCCCACCGAGAAGTAGGGGCCGATACGCCAGGAATGTTGTGAAATACTACATCCGAGATGATAGCCTGCCTTACGTTAGGATATATATCGCTGTAGACGTATATAATATCTCAACCGAGATGTACGGGACGAAACGAACGGGATTCTGTAAAACATTACCAGCGAGGGGCCAGATGGGTTAGGTTAGGTTATGTTACGTTATAGACGAATATAATGTTCCACCGAGAAGTAGAGGACGATACGCCAGGAATGTTGTAAAATACTACATCCGAGATGTTAGCCTGCCTTACGTTAGGATATATATCGCTGTAGACGTATATAATATCCCAACCGAGATGTACGGGACGGCAGGAACGGGATTCTGTAAAACATTACCAGCGAGGGGCCAGATGGGTTAGGTTAGGTTATGTTACGTTATAGACGAATATAATGTTCCCATCGAGAAATAGAGGCCGATACGCCAGGAATGATGTAAAATACTACATCCGAGATGTTAGCCTGCCTTACGTTAGGATATATATCGCTGTAGACGTATATAATATCCCAACCGAGATGTACGGGACGGCAGGAACGGGATTCTGTAAAACATTACCAGCGAGGGGCTAGATGTGTTAGGTTAGGTTATATTACGTTATAGACCTATATAATGTTCCCACCGAGAAGTAGGGGCCGATACGCCAGGAATGTTGTGAAATACTACATCCGAGATGATAGCCTGCCTTAGGTTAGGATATATAACGCTATAGACTTATATAATATCTCAACCGAGATGTACGGGACGAAACGAACGGGATTCTGTAAAACATTACCAGCGAGGGGCTAGATGTGTTAGGTTAGGTTATATGACGTTATAGACGTATATAATGTTCCCACCGAGAAGTAGGGGCCGACCCACCAGGAATGTTGGAAAATACTGCATCCGAGATGATAGCCTGCCTTAGGTTAGGATATATATCGCTATACACGTATATAATGTCCCAACCGAGACGTACGGGACGACACGAACGGGATTCTGTAGAACATTACCAGCGAGGGGCTAGATGTGTTAGGTTAGGTTATATTATGTTATAGACCTATATAATGTTCCCACCGAGAAGTAGGGGCCGATACGCCAGGAATGTTGTGAAATACTATATCCGAGATGATAGCCTGCCTTAGGTTAGGATATATAACGCTATAGACTTATATAATATCTCAACCGAGATGTACGGGACGAAACGAACGGGATTCTGTAAAACATTACCAGCGAGGGGCCAGATGGGTTAGGTTAGGTTATGTTACGTTATAGACGAATATAATGTTCCCACCGAAAAGTAGAGGACGATACGCCAGGAATGTTGTAAAATACTACATCCGAGATGTTAGCCTGCCTTACGTTATGATATGTATATCGCTGTAGACGTATATAATATCCCAACCGAGATGTACGGGACGGCAGGAACGGGATTCTGTAAAACATTACCAGCGAGGGGCTAGATGGGTTAGGTTAGGTTGTGATACGTTATAGACGTATATAATGTTTCCACCGAGAAGTAGGGGCCGATACGCCAGGAATGTTGTGAAATACTACATCCGAGATGATAGCCTGCCTTAC
Organism: Xylocopa violacea; assembly: GCA_963969225.1. NCBI lineage: Eukaryota > Metazoa > Arthropoda > Insecta > Hymenoptera > Apidae > Xylocopa > Xylocopa violacea. The sequence continues at coordinate 1,915,170 of CAXAJV010000015.1, forward strand.
GTTAGGATATATATCGCTGTAGACGTATATAATATCCCAACCGAGATGTCCGGGACGACAGGAACGGGATTCTGTAAAACATTACCAGCGAGGGGCTAGATGGGTTAGGTGAGGATGTGATACGTTATAGACGTATATAATGTTCCCACCGAGAAGAAGGGGCCGATACGCCAGGAATGTTGTAAAATACTACATCCGAGATGTTAGCCTGCCTTACGTTAGGATATATATCGCTGTAGACGTATATAATATCCCAACCGAGATGTACGGGACGGCAGGAACGGGATTCTGTAAAACATTACCAGCGAGGGGCTAGATGTGTTAGGTTAGGTTATATTACGTTATAGACGTATATAATGTTCCCACCGAGAAGTAGGGGCCGACACACCAGGAATGTTGGAAAATACTGCATCCGAGATCATAGCCTGCCTTAGGTTAGGATATATAACGCTATAGACGTATATAATGTCCCAACCGAGACGTACGGGACGACACGAACGGGATCCTGTAGAACATTACCAGCGAGGGGCTAGATGTGTTAGGTTAGGTTATATTATGTTATAGACCTATATAATGTTTCCACCGAGAAGTAGGGGCCGATACGCCAGGAATGTTGTAAAATACTACATCCGAGATGATAGCTTGCCTTAGGTTAGGATATATAACGCTATAGAATTATATAATATCTCAACCGAGATGTACGGGACGAAACGAACGGGATTCTGTAAAACATTACCAGCGAGGGGCTAGATGTGTTAGGTTAGGTTATATTAAGTTATATACCTATATAATGTTCCCACCGAGAAGTAGGGGCCGATACGCCAGGAATGTTGTGAAATACTACATCCGAGATGATAGCCTGCCTTACGTTAGGATATATATCGCTGTAGACGTATATAATATCTCAACCGAGATGTACGGGACGAAACGAACGGGATTCTGTAAAACATTACCAGCGAGGGGCCAGATGGGTTAGGTTAGGTTATGTTACGTTATAGACGAATATAATGTTCCACCGAGAAGTAGAGGACGATACGCCAGGAATGTTGTAAAATACTACATCCGAGATGTTAGCCTGCCTTACGTTAGGATATATATCGCTGTAGACGTATATAATATCCCAACCGAGATGTACGGGACGGCAGGAACGGGATTCTGTAAAACATTACCAGCGAGGGGCCAGATGGGTTAGGTTAGGTTATGTTACGTTATAGACGAATATAATGTTCCCATCGAGAAATAGAGGCCGATACGCCAGGAATGATGTAAAATACTACATCCGAGATGTTAGCCTGCCTTACGTTAGGATATATATCGCTGTAGACGTATATAATATCCCAACCGAGATGTACGGGACGGCAGGAACGGGATTCTGTAAAACATTACCAGCGAGGGGCTAGATGTGTTAGGTTAGGTTATATTACGTTATAGACCTATATAATGTTCCCACCGAGAAGTAGGGGCCGATACGCCAGGAATGTTGTGAAATACTACATCCGAGATGATAGCCTGCCTTAGGTTAGGATATATAACGCTATAGACTTATATAATATCTCAACCGAGATGTACGGGACGAAACGAACGGGATTCTGTAAAACATTACCAGCGAGGGGCTAGATGTGTTAGGTTAGGTTATATGACGTTATAGACGTATATAATGTTCCCACCGAGAAGTAGGGGCCGACCCACCAGGAATGTTGGAAAATACTGCATCCGAGATGATAGCCTGCCTTAGGTTAGGATATATATCGCTATACACGTATATAATGTCCCAACCGAGACGTACGGGACGACACGAACGGGATTCTGTAGAACATTACCAGCGAGGGGCTAGATGTGTTAGGTTAGGTTATATTATGTTATAGACCTATATAATGTTCCCACCGAGAAGTAGGGGCCGATACGCCAGGAATGTTGTGAAATACTATATCCGAGATGATAGCCTGCCTTAGGTTAGGATATATAACGCTATAGACTTATATAATATCTCAACCGAGATGTACGGGACGAAACGAACGGGATTCTGTAAAACATTACCAGCGAGGGGCCAGATGGGTTAGGTTAGGTTATGTTACGTTATAGACGAATATAATGTTCCCACCGAAAAGTAGAGGACGATACGCCAGGAATGTTGTAAAATACTACATCCGAGATGTTAGCCTGCCTTACGTTATGATATGTATATCGCTGTAGACGTATATAATATCCCAACCGAGATGTACGGGACGGCAGGAACGGGATTCTGTAAAACATTACCAGCGAGGGGCTAGATGGGTTAGGTTAGGTTGTGATACGTTATAGACGTATATAATGTTTCCACCGAGAAGTAGGGGCCGATACGCCAGGAATGTTGTGAAATACTACATCCGAGATGATAGCCTGCCTTACGTTAGGATATATATCGCTGTAGACGTATATAATATCCCAACCGAGATGTCCGGGACGACAGGAACGGGATTCTGTAAAACATTACCAGCGAGGGGCTAGATGGGTTAGGTGAGGATGTGATACGTTATAGACGTATATAATGTTCCCACCGAGAAGAAGGGGCCGATACGCCAGGAATGTTGTAAAATACTACATCCGAGATGTTAGCCTGCCTTACGTTAGGATATATATCGCTGTAGACGTATATAATATCCCAACCGAGATGTACGGGACGGCAGGAACGGGATTCTGTAAAACATTACCAGCGAGGGGCTAGATGTGTTAGGTTAGGTTATATTACGTTATAGACGTATATAATGTTCCCACCGAGAAGTAGGGGCCGACACACCAGGAATGTTGGAAAATACTGCATCCGAGATCATAGCCTGCCTTAGGTTAGGATATATAACGCTATAGACGTATATAATGTCCCAACCGAGACGTACGGGACGACACGAACGGGATCCTGTAGAACATTACCAGCGAGGGGCTAGATGTGTTAGGTTAGGTTATATTATGTTATAGACCTATATAATGTTTCCACCGAGAAGTAGGGGCCGATACGCCAGGAATGTTGTAAAATACTACATCCGAGATGATAGCCTGCCTTAGGTTAGGATATATAACGCTATAGACTTATATAATATCTCAACCGAGATGTACGGGACGAAACGAACGGGATTCTGTAAAACATTACCAGCGAGGGGCCAGATGGGTTAGGTTAGGTTATGTTACGTTATAGACGAATATAATGTTCCCACCGAGAAGTAGAGGCCGATACACCAGGAATGTTCTAAAATACTACATCCGAGATGTTAGCCTGCCTTACGTTAGGATATATATCGCTGTAGACGTATATAATATCCCAACCGAGATGTACGGGACGAAACGAACGGGATTCTGTAAAACGTTACCAGCGGGGGCCAGATGGGTTAGGTTAGGTTATGTTACGTTATAGACGAATATAATGGTCCCACCGAGAAGTAGAGGCCGATACGCCAGGAATGTTGTAAAATGCTACATCCGATATGTTAGCCTGCCTTACGTTAGGATATATAACGCTATAGACTTATATAATATCTCAACCGAGATGTACGGGACGAAACGAACGGGATTCTGTAAAACATTACCAGCGAGGGGCTAGATGGGTTAGGTTAGGATGTGATACGTTATAGACGTATATAATGTTCCCACCGAGAAGAAGGGGCCGATACGCCAGGAATGTTGTAAAATACTACATCCGAGATGATAGCTTGCCTTAGGTTAGGATATATAACGCTATAGACTTATATAATATCTCAACCGAGATGTACGGGACGAAACGAACGGGATTCTGTAAAACATTACCAGCGAGGGGCCAGATGGGTTAGGTTAGGTTATGTTACGTTATAGACGAATATAATGTTCCACCGAGAAGTAGAGGACGATACGCCAGGAATGTTGTAAAATACTACATCCGAGATGATAGCTTGCCTTAGGTTAGGATATATAACGCTATAGACTTATATAATATCTCAACCGAGATGTACGGGACGAAACGAACGGGATTCTGTAAAACATTACCAGCGAGGGGCTAGATGGGTTAGGTTAGGTTGTGATACGTTATAGACGTATATAATGTTCCCACCGAGAAGTAGGGCCCGACCCACCAGGAATGTTGGAAAATACTGCATCCGAGATGATAGCCTGCCTTAGGTTAGGATATATAACGCTATACACGTATATAATGTCCCAACCGAGACGTACGGGACGGCAGGAACGGGATTCTGTAAAAGATTACCAGCGAGGGGCTAGATGTGTTAGGTTAGGTTATATTACGTTATAGACGTATATAATGTTCCCACCGAGAAGTAGGGGCCGACACACCAGGAATGTTGGAAAATACTGCATCCGAGATCATAGCCTGCCTTAGGTTAGGATATATAACGCTATAGACGTATATAATGTCCCAACCGAGACGTACGGGACGACACGAACGGGATCCTGTAGAACATTACCAGCGAGGGGCTAGATGTGTTAGGTTAGGTTATATTATGTTATAGACCTATATAATGTTTCCACCGAGAAGTAGGGGCCGATACGCCAGGAATGTTGTAAAATACTACATCCGAGATGATAGCTTGCCTTAGGTTAGGATATATAACGCTATAGAATTATATAATATCTCAACCGAGATGTACGGGACGAAACGAACGGGATTCTGTAAAACATTACCAGCGAGGGGCTAGATGTGTTAGGTTAGGTTATATTAAGTTATATACCTATATAATGTTCCCACCGAGAAGTAGGGGCCGATACGCCAGGAATGTTGTGAAATACTACATCCGAGATGATAGCCTGCCTTACGTTAGGATATATATCGCTGTAGACGTATATAATATCTCAACCGAGATGTACGGGACGAAACGAACGGGATTCTGTAAAACATTACCAGCGAGGGGCCAGATGGGTTAGGTTAGGTTATGTTACGTTATAGACGAATATAATGTTCCACCGAGAAGTAGAGGACGATACGCCAGGAATGTTGTAAAATACTACATCCGAGATGTTAGCCTGCCTTACGTTAGGATATATATCGCTGTAGACGTATATAATGTCCCAACCGAGATGTACGGGACGGCAGGAACGGGATTCTGTAAAACATTACCAGCGAGGGGCCAGATGGGTTAGGTTAGGTTATGTTACGTTATAGACGAATATAATGTTCCCATCGAGAAATAGAGGCCGATACGCCAGGAATGATGTAAAATACTACATCCGAGATGTTAGCCTGCCTTACGTTAGGATATATATCGCTGTAGACGTATATAATATCCCAACCGAGATGTACGGGACGGCAGGAACGGGATTCTGTAAAACATTACCAGCGAGGGGCTAGATGGGTTAGGTTAGGTTGTGATACGTTATAGACGTATATAATGTTCCCACCGAGAAGTAGGGCCCGACCCACCAGGAATGTTGGAAAATACTGCATCCGAGATGATAGCCTGCCTTAGGTTAGGATATATAACGCTATACACGTATATAATGTCCCAACCGAGACGTACGGGACGACACGAACGGGATTCTGTAGAACATTACCAGCGAGGGGCTAGATGTGTTAGGTTAGGTTATATTATGTTATAGACCTATATAATGTTCCCACCGAGAAGTAGGGGCCGATACGCCAGGAATGTTGTGAAATAGTACATCCGAGATGTTAGCCTGCCTTAGGTTAGGATATATAACGCTATAGACTTATATAATATCTCAACCGAGATGTACGGGACGAAACGAACGGGATTCTGTAAAACATTACCAGCGAGGGGCCAGATGGGTTAGGTTAGGTTATGTTACGTTATAGACGAATATAATGTTCCCACCTGAGAAGTAGAGGCCGATACGCCAGGAATGTTGTAAAATACTACATCCGAGATGTTAGCCTGCCTTACGTTACGATATATATCGCTGTAGACGTATATAATATCCCAACCGAGATGTACGGGACGGCAGGAACGGGATTCTGTAAAAGATTACCAGCGAGGGGCTAGATGTGTTAGGTTAGGTTATATTACGTTATAGACCTATATAATGTTCCCACCGAGAAGTAGGGGCCGTTACGCCAGGAATGTTGTGAAATACTACATTCGAGATGATAGCTTGCCTTAGGTTAGGATATATAACGCTATAGACGTATATAATGTCCCAACCGGGACGGACGGGACGACACGAACGGGATTCTGTAGAACATTACCAGCGAGGGGCTAGATGTGTTAGGTTAGGTTATATTATGTTATAGACCTACATAATGTTCCCACCGAGAAGTAGGGGCCGATACGCCAGGAATGTTGTGAAATACTACATCCGAGGTGATAGCTTGCCTTAGGTTAGGATATATAACGCTATAGACGTATATAATATTCCAACCGAGATGTACGGGACGTCACGAACGGGATTCTGTAAAACATTACCAGCGAGGGCCTAGATGTGTTAGGTTAGGTTATATTACGTTATAGACGAATATAATGTTCCCACCGAGAAGTAGAGGACGATACGCCAGGAATGTTGTAAAATACTACATCCGAGATGTTAGCCTGCCTTAAGTTAGGATATGTATATCGCTGTAGACGTATATAATATCCCAACCGAGATGTACGGGACGGCAGGAACGGGATTCTGTAAAACATTACCAGCGAGGGGCTAGATGGGTTAGGTTAGGTTGTGATACGTTATAGACGTATATAATGTTCCCACCGAGAAGTAGGGGCCGATACGCCAGGAATGTTGTGAAATACTACATCCGAGATGATAGCCTGCCTTACGTTAGGATATATATCGCTGTAGACGTATATAATATCACAACCGAGATGTCCGGGACGACAGGAACGGGATTCTGTAAAACATTACCAGCGAGGGGCTAGATGGGTTAGGTGAGGATGTGATACGTTATAGACGTATATAATGTTCCCACCGAGAAGAAGGGGCCGATACGCCAGGAATGTTGTAAAATACTACATCCGAGACGATAGCTTGCCTTAGGTTAGGATATATAACGCTATAGACTTATATAATATCTCAACCGAGATGTACGGGACGAAACGAACGGGATTCTGTAAAACATTACCAGCGAGGGGCCAGATGGGTTAGGTTAGGTTATGTTACGTTATAGACGAATATAATGTTCCCACCGAGAAGTAGAGGCCGATACACCAGGAATGTTGTAAAATACTACATCCGAGATGTTAGCCTGCCTTACGTTAGGATATATATCGCTGTAGACGTATATAATATCCCAACCGAGATGTACGGGACGAAACGAACGGGATTCTGTAAAACGTTACCAGCGGGGGCCAGATGGGTTAGGTTAGGTTATGTTACGTTATAGACGAATATAATGTTCCACCGAGAAGTAGAGGACGATACGCCAGGAATGTTGTAAAATACTACATCCGAGATGATAGCTTGCCTTAGGTTAGGATATATAACGCTATAGACTTATATAATATCTCAACCGAGATGTACGGGACGAAACGAACGGAATTCTGTAAAACATTACCAGCGAGGGGCCAGATGGGTTAGGTTAGGTTATGTTACGTTATAGACGAATATAATGTTCCACCGAGAAGTAGAGGACGATACGCCAGGAATGTTGTAAAATACTACATCCGAGATGTTAGCCTGCCTTACGTTAGGATATATATCGCTGTAGACGTATATAATATCCCAACCGAGATGTACGGGACGGCAGGAACGGGATTCTGTAAAAGATTACCAGCGAGGGGCTAGATGTGTTAGGTTAGGTTATATTACGTTATAGACCTATATAATGTTCCCACCGAGAAGTAGGGGCCGTTACGCCAGGAATCTTGTGAAATACTACATTCGAGATGATAGCTTGCCTTAGGTTAGGATATATAACGCTATAGACGTATATAATATTCCAAGCGAGATGTACGGGACGTCACGAACGGGATTCTGTAAAACATTAACAGCGAGGGCCTAGATGTGTTAGGTTAGGTTATATTACGTTATAGACGAATATAATGTTCCCACCGAGAAGTAGAGGACGATACGCCAGGAATGTTGTAAAATACTACATCCGAGATGTTAGCCTGCCTTACGTTAGGATATGTAACGCTATAGACGTATATAATGTCCCAACCGAGACGTACGGGACGACACGAACGGGATCCTGTAGAACATTACCAGCGAGGGGCTAGATGTGTTAGGTTAGGTTATATTAAGTTATATACCTATATAATGTTCCCACCGAGAAGTAGGGGCCGATACGCCAGGAATGTTGTGAAATACTACATCCGAGATGATACCCTGCCTTACGTTAGGATATATATCGCTGTAGACGTATATAATATCCCAACCGAGATGTCCGGGACGACAGGAACGGGATTCTGTAAAACATTACCACTGAGGGGCTAGATGGGTTAGGTGAGGATGTGATACGTTATAGACGTATATAATGCTCCCACCGAGAAGAAGGGGCCGATACGCCAGGAATGTTGTAAAATACTACATCCGAGATGATAGCTTGCCTTAGGTTAGGATATATAACGCTATAGACTTATATAATATCTCAACCGAGATGTACGGGACGAAACGAACGGGATTCTGTAAAACATTACCAGCGAGAGGCCAGATGGGTTAGGTTAGGTTATGTTACGTTATAGACGAATATAATGTTCCCACCGAGAAGTAGAGGCCGATACGCCAGGAATGTTTTAAAATACTACATCCGAGATGTTAGCCTGCCTTAGGTTAGGATATATAACGCTATAGACGTATATAATATTCCAAGCGAGATGTACGGGACGTCACGAACGGGATTCTGTAAAACATTAACAGCGAGGGCCTAGATGTGTTAGGTTAGGTTATATTACGTTATAGACGAATATAATGTTCCCACCGAGAAGTAGAGGACGATACGCCAGGAATGTTGTAAAATACTACATCCGAGATGTTAGCCTGCCTTACGTTAGGATATGTATATCGCTGTAGACGTATATAATATCCCAACCGAGATGTACGGGACGGCAGGAACGGGATTCTGTAAAACATTACGAGCGAGGGGCTAGATGGGTTAGGTTAGGTTGTGATACGTTATAGACGTATATAATGTTCCCACCGAGAAGTAGGGGCCGACCCACCAGGAATGTTGGAAAATACTGCATCCGAGATGATAGCCTGCCTTAGGTTAGGATATATAACGCTATAGACGTATATAATGTCCCAACCGAGACGTACGGGACGACACGAACGGGATCCTGTAGAACATTACCAGCGAGGGGCTAGATGTGTTAGGTTAGGTTATATTAAGTTATATACCTATATAATGTTCCCACCGAGAAGTAGGGGCCGATACGCCAGGAATGTTGTGAAATACTACATCCGAGATGATACCCTGCCTTACGTTAGGATATATATCGCTGTAGACGTATATAATATCCCAACCGAGATGTCCGGGACGACAGGAACGGGATTCTGTAAAACATTACCAGCGAGGGGCTAGATGGGTTAGGTGAGGATGTGATACGTTATAGACGTATATAATGCTCCCACCGAGAAGAAGGGGCCGATACGCCAGGAATGTTGTAAAATACTACATCCGAGATGATAGCTTGCCTTAGGTTAGGATATATAACGCTATAGACTTATATAATATCTCAACCGAGATGTACGGGACGAAACGAACGGGAATCTGTAAAACATTACCAGCGAGGGGCCAGATGGGTTAGGTTAGGTTATGTTACGTTATAGACGAATATAATGTTCCCACCGAGAAGTAGAGGCCGATACACCAGGAATGTTGTAAAATACTACATCCGAGATGTTAGCCTGCCTTACGTTAGGATATATATCGCTGTAGACGTATATAATATCCCAACCGAGATGTACGGGACGGCAGGAACGGGATTCTGTAAAACATTACCAGCGAGGGGCTAGATGTGTTAGGTTAGGTTATATTACGTTATAGACCTATATAATGTTCCCACCGAGAAGTAGGGGCCGTTACGCCAGGAATGTTGTGAAATACTACATTCGAGATGATAGCTTGCCTTAGGTTAGGATATATAACGCTATAGACGTATATAATATTCCAACCGAGATGTACGGGACGTCACGAACGGGATTCTGTAAAACATTACCAGCGAGGGCCTAGATGTGTTAGGTTAGGTTATATTACGTTATAGACGAATATAATGTTCCCACCGAGAAGTAGAGGACGATACGCCAGGAATGTTGTAAAATACTACATCCGAGATGTTAGCCTGCCTTACGTTAGGATATGTATATCGCTGTAGACGTATATAATATCCCAACCGAGATGTACGGGACGGCAGGAACGGGATTCTGTAAAACATTACCAGCGAGGGGCTAGATGGGTTAGGTTAGGTTGTGATACGTTATAGACGTATATAATGTTCCCACCGAGAAGTAGGGGCCGATACGCCAGGAATGTTGTGAAATACTACATCCGAGATGATAGCCTGCCTTACGTTAGGATATATATCGCTGTAGACGTATATAATATCACAACCGAGATGTCCGGGACGACAGGAACGGGATTCTGCAAAACATTACCAGCGAGGGGCTAGATGGGTTAGGTGAGGATGTGATACGTTATAGACGTATATAATGTTCCCACCGAGAAGAAGCGACCGATACGCCAGGAATGTTGTAAAATACTACATCCGAGATGATAGCTTGCCTTAGGTTAGGATATATAACGCTATAGACTTATATAATATCTCAACCGAGATGTACGGGACGAAACGAACGGGATTCTGTAAAACATTACCAGCGAGGGGCCAGATGGGTTAGGTTAGGTTATGTTACGTTATAGACGAATATAATGTTCCCACCGAGAAGTAGAGGCCGATACACCAGGAATGTTGTAAAATACTACATCCGAGATGTTAGCCTGCCTTACGTTAGGATATATATCGCTGTAGACGTATATAATATCCCAACCGAGATGTACGGGACGAAACGAACGGGATTCTGTAAAACGTTACCAGCGGGGGCCAGATGGGTTAGGTTAGGTTATGTTACGTTATAGACGAATATAATGTTCCACCGAGAAGTAGAGGACGATACGCCAGGAATGTTGTAAAATACTACATCCGAGATGATAGCTTGCCTTAGGTTAGGATATATAACGCTATAGACTTATATAATATCTCAACCGAGATGTACGGGACGAAACGAACGGAATTCTGTAGAACATTACCAGCGAGGGGCTAGATGTGTTAGGTTAGGTTATATTATGTTATAGACCTATATAATGTTCCCACCGAGAAGTAGGGGCCGTTACGCCAGGAATCTTGTGAAATACTACATTCGAGATGATAGCTTGCCTTAGGTTAGGATATATAACGCTATAGACGTATATAATATTCCAAGCGAGATGTACGGGACGTCACGAACGGGATTCTGTAAAACATTAACAGCGAGGGCCTAGATGTGTTAGGTTAGGTTATATTACGTTATAGACGAATATAATGTTCCCACCGAGAAGTAGAGGACGATACGCCAGGAATGTTGTAAAATACTACATCCGAGATGTTAGCCTGCCTTACGTTAGGATATGTAACGCTATAGACGTATATAATGTCCCAACCGAGACGTACGGGACGACACGAACGGGATCCTGTAGAACATTACCAGCGAGGGGCTAGATGTGTTAGGTTAGGTTATATTAAGTTATATACCTATATAATGTTCCCACCGAGAAGTAGGGGCCGATACGCCAGGAATGTTGTGAAATACTACATCCGAGATGATACCCTGCCTTACGTTAGGATATATATCGCTGTAGACGTATATAATATCCCAACCGAGATGTCCGGGACGACAGGAACGGGATTCTGTAAAACATTACCAGCGAGGGGCTAGATGGGTTAGCTGAGGATGTGATACGTTATAGACGTATATAATGCTCCCACCGAGAAGAAGGGGCCGATACGCCAGGAATGTTGTAAAATACTACATCCGAGATGATAGCTTGCCTTAGGTTAGGATATATAACGCTATAGACTTATATAATATCTCAACCGAGATGTACGGGACGAAACGAACGGGATTCTGTAAAACATTACCAGCGAGAGGCCAGATGGGTTAGGTTAGGTTATGTTACGTTATAGACGAATATAATGTTCCCACCGAGAAGTAGAGGCCGATACGCCAGGAATGTTTTAAAATACTACATCCGAGATGTTAGCCTGCCTTACGTTAGGATATATATCGCTGTAGACGTATATAATATCCCAACCGAGATGTACGGGACGGCAGGAACGGGATTCTGTAAAACATTACCAGCGAGGGGCTAGATGTGTTAGGTTAGGTTATATTACGTTATAGACCTATATAATGTTCCCACCGAGAAGTAGGGGCCGTTACGCCAGGAATGTTGTGAAATACTACATTCGAGATGATAGCTTGCCTTAGGTTAGGATATATAACGCTATAGACGTATATAATATTCCAACCGAGATGTACGGGACGTCACGAACGGGATTCTGTAAAACATTACCAGCGAGGGCCTAGATGTGTTAGGTTAGGTTATATTACGTTATAGACGAATATAATGTTCCCACCGAGAAGTAGAGGACGATACGCCAGGAATGTTGTAAAATACTACATCCGAGATGTTAGCCTGCCTTACGTTAGGATATGTATATCGCTGTAGACGTATATAATATCCCAACCGAGATGTACGGGACGGCAGGAACGGGATTCTGTAAAACATTACCAGCGAGGGGCTAGATGGGTTAGGTTAGGTTGTGATACGTTATAGACGTATATAATGTTCCCACCGAGAAGTAGGGGCCGATACGCCAGGAATGTTGTGAAATACTACATCCGAGATGATAGCCTGCCTTACGTTAGGATATATATCGCTGTAGACGTATATAATATCACAACCGAGATGTCCGGGACGACAGGAACGGGATTCTGCAAAACATTACCAGCGAGGGGCTAGATGGGTTAGGTGAGGATGTGATACGTTATAGACGTATATAATGTTCCCACCGAGAAGAAGCGACCGATACGCCAGGAATGTTGTAAAATACTACATCCGAGATGATAGCTTGCCTTAGGTTAGGATATATAACGCTATAGACTTATATAATATCTCAACCGAGATGTACGGGACGAAACGAACGGGATTCTGTAAAACATTACCAGCGAGGGGCCAGATGGGTTAGGTTAGGTTATGTTACGTTATAGACGAATATAATGTTCCCACCGAGAAGTAGAGGCCGATACACCAGGAATGTTGTAAAATACTACATCCGAGATGTTAGCCTGCCTTACGTTAGGATATATATCGCTGTAGACGTATATAATATCCCAACCGAGATGTACGGGACGAAACGAACGGGATTCTGTAAAACGTTACCAGCGGGGGCCAGATGGGTTAGGTTAGGTTATGTTACGTTATAGACGAATATAATGTTCCACCGAGAAGTAGAGGACGATACGCCAGGAATGTTGTAAAATACTACATCCGAGATGATAGCTTGCCTTAGGTTAGGATATATAACGCTATAGACTTATATAATATCTCAACCGAGATGTACGGGACGAAACGAACGGAATTCTGTAGAACATTACCAGCGAGGGGCTAGATGTGTTAGGTTAGGTTATATTATGTTATAGACCTATATAATGTTCCCACCGAGAAGTAGGGGCCGTTACGCCAGGAATCTTGTGAAATACTACATTCGAGATGATAGCTTGCCTTAGGTTAGGATATATAACGCTATAGACGTATATAATATTCCAAGCGAGATGTACGGGACGTCACGAACGGGATTCTGTAAAACATTAACAGCGAGGGCCTAGATGTGTTAGGTTAGGTTATATTACGTTATAGACGAATATAATGTTCCCACCGAGAAGTAGAGGACGATACGCCAGGAATGTTGTAAAATACTACATCCGAGATGTTAGCCTGCCTTACGTTAGGATATGTAACGCTATAGACGTATATAATGTCCCAACCGAGACGTACGGGACGACACGAACGGGATCCTGTAGAACATTACCAGCGAGGGGCTAGATGTGTTAGGTTAGGTTATATTAAGTTATATACCTATATAATGTTCCCACCGAGAAGTAGGGGCCGATACGCCAGGAATGTTGTGAAATACTACATCCGAGATGATACCCTGCCTTACGTTAGGATATATATCGCTGTAGACGTATATAATATCCCAACCGAGATGTCCGGGACGACAGGAACGGGATTCTGTAAAACATTACCAGCGAGGGGCTAGATGGGTTAGCTGAGGATGTGATACGTTATAGACGTATATAATGCTCCCACCGAGAAGAAGGGGCCGATACGCCAGGAATGTTGTAAAATACTACATCCGAGATGATAGCTTGCCTTAGGTTAGGATATATAACGCTATAGACTTATATAATATCTCAACCGAGATGTACGGGACGAAACGAACGGGATTCTGTAAAACATTACCAGCGAGAGGCCAGATGGGTTAGGTTAGGTTATGTTACGTTATAGACGAATATAATGTTCCCACCGAGAAGTAGAGGCCGATACGCCAGGAATGTTTTAAAATACTACATCCGAGATGTTAGCCTGCCTTACGTTAGGATATATATCGCTGTAGACGTATATAATATCCCAACCGAGATGTACGGGACGGCAGGAACGGGATTCTGTAAAACATTACCAGCGAGGGGCTAGATGTGTTAGGTTAGGTTATATTACGTTATAGACCTATATAATGTTCCCACCGAGAAGTAGGGGCCGTTACGCCAGGAATGTTGTGAAATACTACATTCGAGATGATAGCTTGCCTTAGGTTAGGATATATAACGCTATAGACGTATATAATATTCCAACCGAGATGTACGGGACGTCACGAACGGGATTCTGTAAAACATTACCAGCGAGGGCCTAGATGTGTTAGGTTAGGTTATATTACGTTATAGACGAATATAATGTTCCCACCGAGAAGTAGAGGACGATACGCCAGGAATGTTGTAAAATACTACATCCGAGATGTTAGCCTGCCTTACGTTAGGATATGTATATCGCTGTAGACGTATATAATATCCCAACCGAGATGTACGGGACGGCAGGAACGGGATTCTGTAAAACATTACCAGCGAGGGGCTAGATGGGTTAGGTTAGGTTGTGATACGTTATAGACGTATATAATGTTCCCACCGAGAAGTAGGGGCCGATACGCCAGGAATGTTGTGAAATACTACATCCGAGATGATAGCCTGCCTTACGTTAGGATATATATCGCTGTAGACGTATATAATATCACAACCGAGATGTCCGGGACGACAGGAACGGGATTCTGCAAAACATTACCAGCGAGGGGCTAGATGGGTTAGGTGAGGATGTGATACGTTATAGACGTATATAATGTTCCCACCGAGAAGAAGCGACCGATACGCCAGGAATGTTGTAAAATACTACATCCGAGATGATAGCTTGCCTTAGGTTAGGATATATAACGCTATAGACTTATATAATATCTCAACCGAGATGTACGGGACGAAACGAACGGGATTCTGTAAAACATTACCAGCGAGGGGCCAGATGGGTTAGGTTAGGTTATGTTACGTTATAGACGAATATAATGTTCCCACCGAGAAGTAGAGGCCGATACACCAGGAATGTTGTAAAATACTACATCCGAGATGTTAGCCTGCCTTACGTTAGGATATATATCGCTGTAGACGTATATAATATCCCAACCGAGATGTACGGGACGAAACGAACGGGATTCTGTAAAACGTTACCAGCGGGGGCCAGATGGGTTAGGTTAGGTTATGTTACGTTATAGACGAATATAATGTTCCACCGAGAAGTAGAGGACGATACGCCAGGAATGTTGTAAAATACTACATCCGAGATGATAGCTTGCCTTAGGTTAGGATATATAACGCTATAGACTTATATAATATCTCAACCGAGATGTACGGGACGAAACGAACGGAATTCTGTAGAACATTACCAGCGAGGGGCTAGATGTGTTAGGTTAGGTTATATTATGTTATAGACCTATATAATGTTCCCACCGAGAAGTAGGGGCCGTTACGCCAGGAATCTTGTGAAATACTACATTCGAGATGATAGCTTGCCTTAGGTTAGGATATATAACGCTATAGACGTATATAATATTCCAAGCGAGATGTACGGGACGTCACGAACGGGATTCTGTAAAACATTAACAGCGAGGGCCTAGATGTGTTAGGTTAGGTTATATTACGTTATAGACGAATATAATGTTCCCACCGAGAAGTAGAGGACGATACGCCAGGAATGTTGTAAAATACTACATCCGAGATGTTAGCCTGCCTTACGTTAGGATATGTAACGCTATAGACGTATATAATGTCCCAACCGAGACGTACGGGACGACACGAACGGGATCCTGTAGAACATTACCAGCGAGGGGCTAGATGTGTTAGGTTAGGTTATATTAAGTTATATACCTATATAATGTTCCCACCGAGAAGTAGGGGCCGATACGCCAGGAATGTTGTGAAATACTACATCCGAGATGATACCCTGCCTTACGTTAGGATATATATCGCTGTAGACGTATATAATATCCCAACCGAGATGTCCGGGACGACAGGAACGGGATTCTGTAAAACATTACCAGCGAGGGGCCAGATGGGTTAGGTTAGGTTATGTTACGTTATAGACGAATATAATGTTCCCACCGAGAAGTAGAGGCCGATACGCCAGGAATGTTTTAAAATACTACATCCGAGATGTTAGCCTGCCTTAGGTTAGGATATATAACGCTATAGACGTATATAATATTCCAAGCGAGATGTACGGGACGTCACGAACGGGATTCTGTAAAACATTAACAGCGAGGGCCTAGATGTGTTAGGTTAGGTTATATTACGTTATAGACGAATATAATGTTCCCACCGAGAAGTAGAGGACGATACGCCAGGAATGTTGTAAAATACTACATCCGAGATGTTAGCCTGCCTTACGTTAGGATATGTATATCGCTGTAGACGTATATAATATCCCAACCGAGATGTACGGGACGGCAGGAACGGGATTCTGTAAAACATTACGAGCGAGGGGCTAGATGGGTTAGGTTAGGTTGTGATACGTTATAGACGTATATAATGTTCCCACCGAGAAGTAGGGGCCGACCCACCAGGAATGTTGGAAAATACTGCATCCGAGATGATAGCCTGCCTTAGGTTAGGATATATAACGCTATAGACGTATATAATGTCCCAACCGAGACGTACGGGACGACACGAACGGGATCCTGTAGAACATTACCAGCGAGGGGCTAGATGTGTTAGGTTAGGTTATATTAAGTTATATACCTATATAATGTTCCCACCGAGAAGTAGGGGCCGATACGCCAGGAATGTTGTGAAATACTACATCCGAGATGATACCCTGCCTTACGTTAGGATATATATCGCTGTAGACGTATATAATATCCCAACCGAGATGTCCGGGACGACAGGAACGGGATTCTGTAAAACATTACCAGCGAGGGGCTAGATGGGTTAGGTGAGGATGTGATACGTTATAGACGTATATAATGCTCCCACCGAGAAGAAGGGGCCGATACGCCAGGAATGTTGTAAAATACTACATCCGAGATGATAGCTTGCCTTAGGTTAGGATATATAACGCTATAGACTTATATAATATCTCAACCGAGATGTACGGGACGAAACGAACGGGAATCTGTAAAACATTACCAGCGAGGGGCCAGATGGGTTAGGTTAGGTTATGTTACGTTATAGACGAATATAATGTTCCCACCGAGAAGTAGAGGCCGATACACCAGGAATGTTGTAAAATACTACATCCGAGATGTTAGCCTGCCTTACGTTAGGATATATATCGCTGTAGACGTATATAATATCCCAACCGAGATGTACGGGACGGCAGGAACGGGATTCTGTAAAACATTACCAGCGAGGGGCTAGATGTGTTAGGTTAGGTTATATTACGTTATAGACCTATATAATGTTCCCACCGAGAAGTAGGGGCCGATACGCCAGGAATGTTGTGAAATACTACATCCGAGATGATAGCCTGCCTTAGGTTAGGATATATAACGCTATAGACTTATATAATATCTCAACCGAGATGTACGGGACGAAACGAACGGGATTCTGTAAAACATTACCAGCGAGGGGCCAGATGGGTTAGGTTAGGTTATGTTACGTTATAGACGAATATAATGTTCCACCGAGAAGTAGAGGACGATACGCCAGGAATGTTGTAAAATACTACATCCGAGATGTTAGCCTGCCTTACGTTAGGATATATATCGCTGTAGACGTATATAATATTCCAACCGAGATGTACGGGACGGCAGGAACGGGATTCTGTAAAAGATTACCAGCGAGGGGCTAGATGTGTTAGGTTAGGTTATATTACGTTATAGACCTATATAATGTTCCCACCGAGAAGTAGGGGCCGTTACGCCAGGAATCTTGTGAAATACTACATTCGAGATGATAGCTTGCCTTAGGTTAGGATATATAACGCTATAGACGTATATAAGATTCCAACCGAGATGTACGGGACGTCACGAACGAGATTCTGTAAAACATTAACAGCGAGGGCCTAGATGTGTTAGGTTAGGTTATATTACGTTATAGACGAATATAATGTTCCCACCGAGAAGTAGAGGACGATACGCCAGGAATGTTGTAAAATACTACATCCGAGATGTTAGCCTGCCTTACGTTAGGATATATATATCGCTGTAGACGTATATAATATCCCAACCGAGATGTACAGGACGGCAGGAACGGGATTCTGTAAAACATTACCAGCGAGGGGCCAGATGGGTTTGGTTATGTTATGTTACGTTATAGACGAATATAATGTTCCCACCGAGAAGTAGAGGCCGATACGCCAGGAATGTTGTAAAATACTACATCCGAGATGTTAGCCTGCCTTACGTTAGGATATATATCGCTGTAGACGTATATAATATCCCAACCGAGATGTACGGGACGGCAGGAACGGGATTCTGTAAAACATTACCAGCGAGGGGCTAGATGTGTTAGGTTAGGTTATATTACGTTATAGACCTATATAATGTTCCCACCGAGAAGTAGGGGCCGATACGCCAGGAATGTTGTGAAATACTACATCCAAGATGATAGCCTGCCTTAGGTTAGGATATATAACGCTATAGACTTATATAATATCTCAACTGAGATGTACGGGACGAAACGAACGGGATTCTGTAAAACATTACCAGCGAGGGGACAGATGGGTTAGGTTAGGTTATGTTACGTTATAGACGAATATAATGTTCCCACCGAGAAGTAGAGGCCGATACGCCAGGAATGTTGTAAAATACTACATCCGAGATGTTAGCCTGCCTTACGTTAGGATATATATCGCTGTAGACGTATATAATATTCCAACCGAGACGTACGGGACGACACGAACGGGATCCTGTAGAACATTACCAGCGAGGGGCTAGATGTGTTAGGTTAGGTTATATTAAGTTATATACCTATATAATGTTCCCACCGAGAAGTAGGGGCCGATACGCCAGGAATGTTGTGAAATACTACATCCGAGATGATACCCTGCCTTACGTTAGGATATATATCGCTGTAGACGTATATAATATCCCAACCGAGATGTCCGGGACGACAGGAACGGGATTCTGTAAAACATTACCAGCGAGGGGCCAGATGGGTTAGGTGAGGATGTGATACGTTATAGACGTATATAATGCTCCCACCGAGAAGAAGGGGCCGATACGCCAGGAATGTTGTAAAATACTACATCCGAGATGATAGCTTGCCTTAGGTTAGGATATATAACGCTATAGACTTATATAATATCTCAACCGAGATGTACGGGACGAAACGAACGGGATTCTGTAAAACATTACCAGCGAGGGGCTAGATGTGTTAGGTTAGGTTATATTACGTTATACACCTATATAATGTTCCCACCGAGATGTAGGGGCCGATACGCCAGGAAAGTTGTAAAATACTACATCCGAGATGATAGCTTGCCTTCGGTTAGGATATATAACGCTATAGACTTATATAATATCCCAACCGAGATGTACGGGACGAAACGAACGGGATTCCGTAAAACGTTACCAGCGAGGGGCCAGATGGGTTAGGTTAGGTTATGTTACGCTATAGACGAATATAATGGTCCCACCGAGAAGTAGAGGCCGATACGCCAGGAATGTTGTAAAATGCTACATCCGAGATGTTAGCCTGCCTTACGTTAGGATATATATCGCTGTAGACGTATATAATGTCCCAACCGAGATGTCCGGGACGACAGGAACGGGATTCTGTAAAACATTACCAGCGAGGGGCTAGATGGGTTAGGTGAGGATGTGATACGTTATAGACGTATATAATGTTCCCACCGAGAAGAAGGGGCCGATACGCCAGGAATGTTGTAAAATACTACATCCGAGATGATAGCTTGCCTTAGGTTAGGGTATATAACGCTATAGACTTATATAATATCTCAACCGAGATGTACGGGACGGCAGGAACGGGATTCTGTAAAACATTACCAGCGAGGGGCCAGATGGATTAGGTTAGGTTATGTTACGTTATAGACGAATATAATGTTCCACCGAGAAGTAGAGGACGATACGCCAGGAATGTTGTAAAATACTACATCCGAGATGTTAGCCTGCCTTACGTTAGGATATATATCGCTGTAGACGTATATAATATCCCAACCGAGATGTACGGGACGGCAGGAACGGGATTCTGTAAAAGATTACCAGCGAGGGGCTAGATGTGTTAGATTAGGTTATATTACGTTATAGACCTCTATAATGTTCCCACCGAGAAGTAGGGGCCGTTACGCCAGGAATCTTGTGAAATACTACATTTGAGATGATAGCTTGCCTTAGGTTAGGATATATAACGCTATAGGCGTATATAATGTTCCCACCGAGAAGTAGGGGCCGACCCACCTGGAATGTTGGAAAATACTGCATCCGAGATGATAGCCTGCCTTAGGTTAGGATATATAACGCTATAGACGTATATAATGTCCCAACCGAGACGTACGGGACGACACGAACGGGATTCTGTAAATCATTACCAGCGAGGGGCTAGATGTGTTAGGTTAGGGTATATTACGTTATAGACCTATATAATGTTCCCACCGAGAAGAAGGGGCCGATACACCAGGAATGTTGTAAAATACTACATCCGAGATGTTAGCCTGCCTTACGTTAGGATATATATCGCTATAGACGTATATAATGTGCCAAACGAGATGTACGGGACGAAACGAACGGTATTCTGTAAAACATTACCAGCGAGGGGCCAGATGGGTTAGGTTAGGTTATGTTACGCTATAGACGTGTATAATGTTCCCACCGAGATGTAGAGCCGATACGCCAGGAATGGCGTAAAATACTGCATCCGAGATGTTAGCCTGCTTTAGGTTAGGATATATAACGCTGTAAACGTATATAATGTCCAAACCGAGACGTACGGGACGACACGAACGGGATTCTGTAAAACATTACCAGCGAGGGGCTAGATGTGTTAGGTTAGGTTATATTACGTTATACACCTATATAATGTTCCCACCGAGAAGTAGGGGCCGATACGCCAGGAATGTTGTAAAATACTACATCCGAGATGATAGCCTGCCTTAGGTTAGGATATATAACGCTATAGACTTATATAATATTCCAACCGAGATGTACGGGACGAAACGAACGGGATTCTGTAAAACGTTACCAGCTAGGGGTCAGATGGGTTAAGTTAGGTTATGTTACGCTATAAACGAATACAATGGTCCCACCGAGAAGTAGAGGCCGATACGCCAGGAATGTTGTAAAATGCTACATCCGAGATGTTAGCCTGCTTTGCGTTATGATATATATCGCTGTAGACGTATATAATATCCCAACCGAGATGTACGGGACGACACGAACGGCAATCTGTGCAACATTACCAGCGATTAGCTAGATGTGTTAGGTTAGGTTATATTACATTATAGACGTATATAATGTTCCAACCGAGAAGTAGAGGCAGATACGCCAGGAATGATGTAAAATACTACATCCGAGATGTTAGCCTGCCTGTGGTTAGGATATATAACGCTATAGACGTATATAATATCCGAACCGAGACGTACGTGACGACACAACAGGGATTCTGTAAAACATTACCAGCGAGGGGTAGATGGGTTAGGTTAGGTTGTGATACGTTATAGACGTATATAATGTTCCCACCGAGTAGAAGGGGACGATACGCCAGGAATGTTGTAAAATACTACATCCGTGATGATAGCTTGCCTTAGGTTAGGATATATAACGCTATAGACGTATATAATATCCCAACCGAGACGTACGGGACGACACGAACGGGATTCTGTAAAACATTACCAGCGAGGGGCTAGATAGGTTAGGTTAGGTTATCTTACGTTATAGACGTGGATAATGTTCCCACCGAGAGGTACAGGCCGACACGACCGGAATTCTGTAACACAATATCACGGAGGGGCAAGATGGATTAGGTTAGGTTATATTACGATATAGACGTATATAATGTTCCCACCGAGAAGTAGGAGCCGACCCTCCAGGCTTGTTGGACAATACTACATCCGAGATGTTAGGCTGCTTTAGGTTAGGATATATAACGCTATAGACGTATATATTTTCCCAACCGAGATGTACGGGACAACATGAACGGCATTCTGTAAAACATTACCAGCGAGGGGTAGATGGGTTAGGTTAGGTTATGTTACGTTATAGACGTATATACTGTTCCCACAGAGAAGTAGGGGCCGACACGACCGGGATTCTGTAAAACATTACAAGCGAGGTTCTAGATTGATTAGGTTAGGTTATATTACGTTATAGACGTATATAATGTTCCAACCGAGAAATACGGTACGACCCTCCAGGAATGTTGGAAAAAACTACATCCGAGTTGCTAGGTTCTCTTAGGTTGGGATATATAACATCATAGATTTACATAACGTCCCCACAGAGAAGTACGGGCCGATACGACCGGGATTCTGTAAAACATTACCAGCGAGGGGCTAGATGGGTTAGGTTAGGATGTGATACGTTATAGACGTATATAATGTTCGCACCGAGAAGTAGGGGCCGATACGTGAGGAATGTTGTAAAATACTACATCAGAGATGATAGCCTGCCTCAGGTTAGGATATATAACGCTGTAAACGTATATAATGTCCCAACCGAGACGTACGGGACGACACGAACGGGATTCTGTAAAGCATTACCAGCGAAGGGCTAGATGTGTTATGTTAGGTTATATTACGTTATAGACCTATATAATGTTCCCACCGGAAAGTAGGGGCCGATACGCCAACAATGTTGTAAAATACTGCATCCGAGATGTTAGCCTGCCTTAGGTTAGGATATATAACGCTGTAGACGTATATAATGTCCCAACCGAGACGAACGGGACGACACGAACGGCAATCTGTGCAACATTACCAGCGATTAGCTAGATGTGTTAGGTTAGGTTATATTACATTATAGACGTATATAATGTTCCAACCGAGAAGTAGAGGCAGATACGCCAGGAAGATACATCCGAGATGTTAGCCTGCCTGTGGTTAGGATATATAACGCTATAGGCGTATATAATATCCGAACCGAGACGTACGTGACGACACAACAGGGATTCTGTAAAACATTACCAGCGAGGGGTAGATGGGTTAGGTTAGGTTGTGATACGTTATAGACGTATATAATGTTCCCACCGAGTAGAAGGGGACGATACGCCAGGAATGTTGTAAAATACTACATCCGTGATGATAGCTTGCCTTAGGTTAGGATATATAACGCTATAGACGTATATAATATCCCAACCGAGACGTACGGGACGACACGGACGGGATTCTGTAAAACATTACCAGCGAGGGGCTAGATAGGTTAGGTTAGGTTATCTTACGTTATAGACGTGGATAATGTTCCCACCGAGAGGTACAGGGCGACACGACCGGAATTCTGTAACACAATATCACGGAGGGGCAAGATGGATTAGGTTAGGTTATATTACGATATAGACGTATATAATGTTCCCACCGAGAAGTAGGAGCCGACCCTCCAGGCTTGTTGGAAAATACTACATCCGAGATGTTAGGCTGCTTTAGGTTAGGATATATAACGCTATAGACGTATATATTTTCCCAACCGAGATGTACGGGACAACATGAACGGCATTCTGTAAAACATTACCAGCGAGGGGTAGATGGGTTAGGTTAGGTTATGTTACGTTATAGACGTATATACTGTTCCCACAGAGAAGTAGGGGCCGACACGACCGGGATTCTGTAAAACATTACAAGCGAGGTTCTAGATTGATTAGGTTAGGTTATATTACGTTATAGACGTATATAATGTTCCAACCGAGAAATACGGTACGACCCTCCAGGAATGTTGGAAAAAACTACATCCGAGTTGTTAGGTTCTCTTAGGTTGGGATATATAACATCATAGATTTACATAACGTTCCCACAGAGAAGTACGGGCCGACACGACCGGGATTCTGTAAAACATTACCAGCGAGGGGCTAGATGGGTTAGGTTAGGCTATGTTACGTTATAGACGTATATAATGTTCCCACCGAGAAGTAGGGGCCGATACGCCAGGAATGTTGTAAAATACTGCATCCGAGTTGTTAGCCTGCCTTAGGTTAGGATATATAACGCTGTAGACGTATATAATGTCCCAACCGAGACGAACGGGACGACTGGAACGGGATTCTGTAAAACATTACCAGCGTGGGGCTAGATGGGTTAGGTTAGGTTATATTACATTATAGACGTATATAATGTTCCCACCGAGAAGTAGGGGCCGATACGCCAGGAATGTTGTAAAATACTGCATCCGAGATGTTAGCCTGCCTTAGGTTAGGATATATAACGCTGTAGACGTATATAATGTCCCAACCGAGACGAACGGGACGACAGGAACGGGATTCTGTAAAACATTACCAGCGTGGGGCTAGATGGGTTAGGTTAGGATGTGATACGTTATTGACGTATATAATGTTCCCACCGAGAAGAAGGGGCCGATACGCCAGGAATGTTGTAAAATACTACATCCGAGATGTTAGCCTGCCTTACGTTAGGATATATATCGCTGTAGACGTTTATAACGTCCCAACCGAGACGTACGGGACGACACGAACGGTATTCTGTAAAATATTACAAGCGCGGGGGTAGATGGGTTAGGTAAGGTTATGTTACGTTATAGACGTGTATAATGTTCCCACCGAGAAGTAGAGCCGATACGCCAGGAATGGCGTAAAATACTGCATCCGAGATGTTAGCCTGCCTTAGGTTAGGATATATAACGCTGTAAACGTATACAATGTCCCAACCGAGACATACGGGACGACACGAACGGGATGCTGTAAAACATTACCAGCGAGGGGCTAGATGTGTTAGGTTAGGTTATATTACGTTATAGACATATATAATGTTCCCACCGGAAAGTAGGGGCCGATACGCCAGGAATGTTGTAAAATAGTACATCCGAGATGATAGCCTGCCTTACGTTAGGATATATAACGCTATAGACGTATATAATATTCCAACCGAGATGTACGGGACGTCACGAACGGGATTCTGTAAAACATTACCAGCGAGCGGCTATATGGGTTAGATTAGGTTGTGACACGTTATAGACGTATATAATGTTCCCACCAGGAAGTAGGGGCCGATATGCCAGGAAAGGTGTAAAATACTGCATCCGAGATGATAGCCTGCCTTAGGATAGGATATATAAGGCTGTAGACGTATATAATGTCCAAACCGAGACGATCGGGACGACAGGAACGGGATTCTGTAAAACATTACCAGCGTGGGGCTAGATGGGTTAGGTTAGGATGTGATACGTTATAGACGTATATAATGTACCCACAGAGAAGTAGGGGCCGATACGCCAGGAATGTTGTAAAATACTGCATCCGAGATGTTAGCCTGCCTTAGGTTAGGATATATAACGCTCTAGACGTATATAATGTCCCAACCGGGACGATCGGGACGACACGAACGGGATTTTGTAAAATATTACCAGCGAGGGGCTAGATGGGTTAGGTTAGGTTATATTACGTTATAGACCTATATAATGTTCCCACCGAGAAGTAGGGGCCGATACGCCAGGAATGTTGTGAAATACTACATCCGAGATGTTAGCCTGCCTTACGTTAGGATATATATCGCTGTAGACGTATATAATGTCCCAACCGAGACGAACGGGACGACAGGAACGGGATTCTGTAAAACATTACCAGCGTGGGGCTAGATGGGTTAGGTTAGGATGTGATACGTTATTGACGTATATAATGTTCCCACCGAGAAGAAGGGGCCGATACGCCAGGAATGTTGTAAAATACTACATCCGAGATGTTAGCCTGCCTTACGTTAGGATATATATCGCTGTAGACGTTTATAACGTCCCAACCGAGACGTACGGGACGACACGAACGGTATTCTGTAAAATATTACAAGCGTGGGGCTAGATGGGTTAGGTTAGGATGTGATACGTTATAGACGTGTATAATGTTCCCACCGAGAAGTAGAGCCGATACGCCAGGAATGGCGTAAAATACTGCATCCGAGATGTTAGCCTGCCTTAGGTTAGGATATATAACGCTGTAAACGTATACAATGTCCCAACCGAGACATACGGGACGACACGAACGGGATGCTGTAAAACATTACCAGCGAGGGGCTAGATGTGTTAGGTTAGGTTATATTACGTTATAGACATATATAATGTTCCCACCGGAAAGTAGGGGCCGATACGCCAGGAATGTTGTAAAATAGTACATCCGAGATGATAGCCTGCCTTACGTTAGGATATATAACGCTATAGACGTATATAATATTCCAACCGAGATGTACGGGACGTCACGAACGGGATTCTGTAAAACATTACCAGCGAGCGGCTATATGGGTTAGATTAGGTTGTGATACGTTATAGACGTATATAATGTTCCCACCAGGAAGTAGGGGCCGATATGCCAGGAATGGTGTAAAATACTGCATCCGAGATGATAGCCTGCCTTAGGATAGGATATATAAGGCTGTAGACGTATATAATGTCCAAACCGAGACGATCGGGACGACAGGAACGGGATTCTGTAAAACATTACCAGCGTGGGGCTAGATGGGTTAGGTTAGGATGTGATACGTTATAGACGTATATAATGTACCCACAGAGAAGTAGGGGCCGATACGCCAGGAATGTTGTAAAATACTGCATCCGAGATGTTAGCCTGCCTTAGGTTAGGATATATAACGCTCTAGACGTATATAATGTCCCAACCGGGACGATCGGGACGACACGAACGGGATTCTGTAAAATATTACCAGCGAGGGGCTAGATGGGTTAGGTTAGGTTATATTACGTTATAGACCTATATAATGTTCCCACCGAGAAGTAGGGTCCAATACGCCAGGAATGTTGTAAAATACTACATCCGAGATGATAGCTTGCCTTAGGTTAGGATATATAGCGCTATAGACGTATATAATATCCCAATCGAGACGTGCGGGACGACACGAACGGGATTCTGTAAAATATTACCAGCGAGGGGCTAGATAGGTTAGGTTAGGTTATCTTACGTTATAGACGTGGATAATGTTCCCACCGAGAGGTACAGGCCGACACGACCGGAATTCTGTAACACAATATCACGGAGGGGCAAGATGGATTAGGTTAGGTTATATTACGATATAGACGTATATAATGTTCCCACCGAGAAGTAGGAGCCGACCCTCAGGCTTGTTGGAAAATACTACATCCGAGATGTTAGGCTGCTTTAGGTTAGGATATATAACGCTATAGACGTATATATTTTCCCAACCGAGATGTACGGGACACCATGAACGGCATTCTGTAAAACATTACCAGCGAGGGGTAGATGGGTTAGGTTAGGTTATGTTACGTTATAGACGTATATACTGTTCCCACAGAGAAGTAGGGGCCGACACGACCGGGATTCTGTAAAACATTACAAGCGAGGTTCTAGATTGATTAGGTTAGGTTATATTACGTTATAGACGTATATAATGTTCCAACCGAGAAATACGGTACGACCCTCCAGGAATGTTGGAAAAAACTACATCCGAGTTGTTAGGTTCTCTTAGGTTGGTATATATAACATCATAGATTTACATAACGTCCCCACAGACAAGTACGGGCCGACACGACCGGGATTCTGTAAAACATTACCAGCGAGGGGCTAGATGGGTTAGGTTAGGCTATGTTACGTTATAGACGTATATAATGTTCCCACCGAGAAGTAGGGGCCGATACGCCAGGAATGTTGTAAAATACTGCATCCGAGTTGTTAGCCTGCCTTAGGTTAGGATATATAACGCTCTAGACGTATATAATGTCCCAACCGAGACGTACGGGACGATACGAACGGGATTCTGTAAAACATTACCAGCGAGAGGCTAGATGTGTTAGGATAGGTTATATTACATTATAGATCTATATAATGTTCCCACCGAGAAGTAGGGGCCGATACGCCAGGTATGTTGTAAAATACTGCATCCGAGATGTTAGCCTGCCTTAGGTTAGGATATATAACGCTGTAGACGTATATAATGTCCCAACCGAGACGAACGGGACGACACGAACGGCAATCTGTGCAACATTACCAGCGATTAGCTAGATGTGTTAGGTTAGGTTATATTACATTATAGACGTATATAATGTTCCAACCGAGAAGTAGAGGCAGATACGCCAGGAATGATGTAAAATACTACATCCGAGATGTTAGCCTGCCTGTGGTTAGGATATATAACGCTATAGACGTATATAATATCCGAACCGAGACGTACGTGACGACACAACAGGGATTCTGTAAAACATTACCAGCGAGGGGTAGATGGGTTAGGATAGGTTGTGATACGTTATAGACGTATATAATGTTCCCACCAGGAAGTAGGGGCCGATATGCCAGGAAAGGTGTAAAATACTGCATCCGAGATGATAGCCTGCCTTAGGATAGGATATATAAGGCTGTAGACGTATATAATGTCCAAACCGAGACGATCGGGACGACAGGAACGGGATTCTGTAAAACATTACCAGCGTGGGGCTAGATGGGTTAGGTTAGGATGTGATACGTTATAGACGTATATAATGTACCCACAGAGAAGTAGGGGCCGATACGCCAGGAATGTTGTAAAATACTGCATCCGAGATGTTAGCCTGCCTTAGGTTAGGATATATAACGCTCTAGACGTATATAATGTCCCAACCGGGACGATCGGGACGACACGAACGGGATTTTGTAAAATATTACCAGCGAGGGGCTAGATGGGTTAGGTTAGGTTATATTACGTTATAGACCTATATAATGTTCCCACAGAGAAGTAGGGGCCGATACGCCAGGAATGTTGTGAAATACTACATCCGAGATGTTAGCCTGCCTTACGTTAGGATATATATCGCTGTAGACGTATATAATATCCCAACCGAGATCTACGGGACGGCAGGAACGGGATTCTGTAAAACATTACCAGCGAGGGGCTAGATGGGTTAGGTTAGGTTGTGATACGTTATAGACGTATATAATGTTCCCACCGAGTAGTAGGGTCCAATACGCCAGGAATGTTGTAAAATACTACATCCGAGATGATAGCTTGCCTTAGGTTAGGATATATAACGCTATAGACGTATATAATATCCCAATCGAGACGTGCGGGACGACACGAACGGGATTCTGTAAAATATTACCAGCGAGGGGCTAGATAGGTTAGGTTAGGTTATCTTACGTTATAGACGTGGATAATGTTCCCACCGAGAGGTACAGGCCGACACGACCGGAATTCTGTAACACAATATCACGGAGGGGCAAGATGGATTAGGTTAGGTTATATTACGATATAGACGTATATAATGTTCCCACCGAGAAGTAGGAGCCGACCCTCCAGGCTTGTTGGAAAATACTACATCCGAGATGTTAGGCTGCTTTAGGTTAGGATATATAACGCTATAGACGTATATATTTTCCCAGCCGAGATGTACGGGACAACATGAACGGCATTCTGTAAAACATTACCAGCGAGGGGTAGATGGGTTAGGTTAGGTTATGTTACGTTATAGACGTATATACTGTTCCCACAGAGAAGTACGGGCCGACACGACCGGGATTCTGTAAAACATTACCAGCGAGGGGCTAGATGGGTTAGGTTAGGCTATGTTACGTTATAGACGTATATAATGTTCCCACCGAGAAGTAGGGGCCGATACGCCAGGAATGTTGTAAAATACTGCATCCGAGTTGTTAGCCTGCCTTAGGTTAGGATATATAACGCTCTAGACGTATATAATGTCCCAACCGAGACGTACGGG
The DNA here is from genome assembly GCA_963969225.1 of Xylocopa violacea. Taxonomy (NCBI): domain Eukaryota; kingdom Metazoa; phylum Arthropoda; class Insecta; order Hymenoptera; family Apidae; genus Xylocopa; species Xylocopa violacea. Next base: position 1,945,472 of record CAXAJV010000015.1, read on the forward strand.
ACGACACGAACGGGATTCTGTAAAACATTACCAGCGAGAGGCTAGATGTGTTAGGTTAGGTTATATTACATTATAGATCTATATAATGTTCCCACCGAGAAGTAGGGGCCGATACGCCAGGAATGTTGTAAAATACTGCATCCGAGATGTTAGCCTGCCTTAGGTTAGGATATATAACGCTGTAGACGTATATAATATCCCAACCGAGACGAACGGGACGACAGGAACGGGATTCTGTAAAACATTACCAGCGTGGGGCTAGATGGGTTAGGTTAGGATGTGATACGTTATTGACGTATATAATGTTCCCACCGAGAAGAAGGGGCCGATACGCCAGGAATGTTGTAAAATACTACATCCGAGATGTTAGCCTGCCTTACGTTAGGATATCTATCGCTGTAGACGTTTATAACGTCCCAACCGAGACGTACGGGACGACACGAACGGTATTCTGTAAAATATTACAAGCGTGGGGCTAGATGGGTTAGGTTAGGATGTGATACGTTATAGACGTGTATAATGTTCCCACCGAGAAGTAGAGCCGATACGCCAGGAATGGCGTAAAATACTGCATCCGAGATGTTAGCCTGCCTTAGGTTAGGATATATAACGCTGTAAACGTATACAATGTCCCAACCGAGACATACGGGACGACACGAACGGGATGCTGTAAAACATTACCAGCGAGGGGCTAGATGTGTTAGGTTAGGTTATATTACGTTATAGACATATATAATGTTCCCACCGGAAAGTAGGGGCCGATACGCCAGGAATGTTGTAAAATAGTACATCCGAGATGATAGCCTGCCTTACGTTAGGATATATAACGCTATAGACGTATATAATATTCCAACCGAGATGTACGGGACGTCACGAACGGGATTCTGTAAAACATTACCAGCGAGCGGCTATATGGGTTAGATTAGGTTGTGATACGTTATAGACGTATATAATGTTCCCACCAGGAAGTAGGGGCCGATATGCCAGGAATGGTGTAAAATACTGCATCCGAGATGATAGCCTGCCTTAGGATAGGATATATAAGGCTGTAGACGTATATAATGTCCAAACCGAGACGATCGGGACGACAGGAACGGGATTCTGTAAAACATTACCAGCGTGGGGCTAGATGGGTTAGGTTAGGCTATGTTACGTTATAGACGTATATAATGTTCCCACCGAGAAGTAGGGGCCGATACGCCAGGAATGTTGTAAAATACTGCATCCGAGTTGTTAGCCTGCCTTAGGGTAGGATATATAACGCTCTAGACGTATATAATGTCCCAACCGAGACGTACGGGACGACACGAACGGGATTCTGTAAAACATTACCAGCGAGAGGATAGATGTGTTAGGTTAGGTTATATTACATTATAGATCTATATAATGTTCCCACCGAGAAGTAGGGGCCGATACGCCAGGAATGTTGTAAAATACTGCATCCGAGATGTTAGCCTGCCTTAGGTTAGGATATATAACGCTGTAGACGTATATAATGTCCCAACCGAGACGAACGGGACGACAGGAACGGGATTCTGTAAAACATTACCAGCGTGGGGCTAGATGGGTTAGGTTAGGATGTGATACGTTATTGACGTATATAATGTTCCCACCGAGAAGAAGGGGCCGATACGCCAGGAATGTTGTAAAATACTACATCCGAGATGTTAGCCTGCCTTACGTTAGGATATATATCGCTGTAGACGTTTATAACGTCCCAACCGAGACGTACGGGACGACACGAACGGTATTCTGTAAAATATTACAAGCGTGGGGCTAGATGGGTTAGGTTAGGATGTGATACGTTATAGACGTGTATAATGTTCCCACCGAGAAGTAGAGCCGATACGCCAGGAATGGCGTAAAATACTGCATCCGAGATGTTAGCCTGCCTTAGGTTAGGATATATAACGCTGTAAACGTATACAATGTCCCAACCGAGACATACGGGACGACACGAACGGGATGCTGTAAAACATTACCAGCGAGGGGCTAGATGTGTTAGGTTAGGTTATATTACGTTATAGACATATATAATGTTCCCACCGGAAAGTAGGGGCCGATACGCCAGGAATGTTGTAAAATAGTACATCCGAGATGATAGCCTGCCTTACGTTAGGATATATAACGCTATAGACGTATATAATATTCCAACCGAGATGTACGGGACGTCACGAACGGGATTCTGTAAAACATTACCAGCGAGCGGCTATATGGGTTAGATTAGGTTGTGATACGTTATAGACGTATATAATGTTCCCACCAGGAAGTAGGGGCCGATATGCCAGGAATGGTGTAAAATACTGCATCCGAGATGATAGCCTGCCTTAGGATAGGATATATAAGGCTGTAGACGTATATAATGTCCAAACCGAGACGATCGGGACGACAGGAACGGGATTCTGTAAAACATTACCAGCGTGGGGCTAGATGGGTTAGGTTAGGATGTGATACGTTATAGACGTATATAATGTACCCACAGAGAAGTAGGGGCCGATACGCCAGGAATGTTGTAAAAGACTGCATCCGAGATGTTAGCCTGCCTTAGGTTAGGATATATAACGCTCTAGACGTATATAATGTCCCAACCGGGACGATCGGGACGACACGAACGGGATTCTGTAAAATATTACCAGCGAGGGGCTAGATGGGTTAGGTTAGGTTATATTACGTTATAGACCTATATAATGTTCCCACCGAGAAGTAGGGGCCGATACGCCAGGAATGTTGTGAAATACTACATCCGAGATGTTAGCCTGCCTTACGTTAGGATATATATCGCTGTAGACGTATAAAATATCCAAACCGAGATGTCCGGGACGACAGGAACGGGATTCTGTAAAACATTACCAGTGAGGGGCTAGATGGGTTAGGTTAGGATGCGATACGTTATAGACGTGGATAATGTTCCCACCAGGAAGTAGGGGCCGATATGCCAGGAATGTTGTAAAATACAGCATCCGAGATGATAGCCTGCCTTAGGTTAGGATATATAACGCTGTAGAGGTATATAATATCCCAATCGAGACGTGCAGGACGACACGAACGGGATTCTGTAAAATATTACCAGCGAGGGGCTAGATAGGTTAGGTTAGGTTATGTTACGTTATAGACGTGGATAATGTTCCCACCGAGAAGTACATGCTGACACGACCGGAATTCTGTAACACAATATCACGGAGGGGCAAGATGGATTAGGTTAGGTTATATTACGATATAGACGTATATAATGTTCCCACCGAGAAGTAGGAGCCGACCCGCCAGGCTTGTTGGAAAATACTACATCCGAGATGTTAGGCTGCTTTAGGTTAGGATATATAACGCTATAAACGTATATATTTTCCCAACCGAGATGTACGGGACAACATGAACGGGATTCTGTAAAACATTACCAGCGAGGGGTAGATGGGTTGGGTTAGGTTATGTTACGTTATAGACGTATATAATGTTCCCACAGAGAAGTAGGGCCCGACACGACCGGGATTCTGTAAAACATTACAAGCGAGGTTCTAGATTGATTAGGTTAGGTTATATTACGTTATAGACGTATATAATGTTCCAACCGAGAAATACGGTACGACCCTCCAGGAATGTTGGAAAAAACTACATCCGAGTTGTTAGGTTCTCTTAGGTTGGGATATATAGCATCATAGATTTACATAACGTCCCCACAGAGAAGTACGGGCCGACACGACCGGGATTCTGTAAAACATTACCAGCGAGGGGCTAGATGGGTTAGGTTAGGTTATATTACGTTATAGACATATATAATGTTCCCACCGGAAAGTAGGGGCCGATACGCCAGGAATGTTGTAAAATACTACATCCGAGATGATAGCCTGCCTTACGTTAGGATATATAACGCTATAGACGTATATAATATTCCAACCGAGATGTACGGGACGTCACGAACGGGATTCTGTAAAACATTACCAGCGAGCGGCTATATGGGTTAGATTAGGTTGTGATACGTTATAGACGTATATAATGTTCCCACCAGGAAGTAGGGGCCGATATGCCAGGAATGGTGTAAAATACTGCATCCGAGATGATAGCCTGCCTTAGGTTAGGATATATAACGCTGTAGACGTATATAATATCCCAATCGAGACGTGCGGGACGACACGAACGGGATTCTGTAAAATATTACCAGCGAGGGGCTAGATAGGTTAGGTTAGGTTATCTTACGTTATAGACGTGGATAATGTTCCCACCGAGAGGTACAGGCCGACACGACCGGAATTCTGTAACACAATATCACGGAGGGGCAAGATGGATTAGGTTAGGTTATATTAAGAGATAGACGTATATAATGTTCCCACCGAGAAGTAGGAGCCGACCCTCCAGGCTTGTTGGAAAATACTACATCCGAGATGTTAGGCTGCTGTAGGTTAGGATATATAACGCTATAGACGTATATATTTTCCCAACCGAGATGTACGGGACAACATGAACGGCATTCTGTAAAACATTACCAGCGTGGGGCTAGATGCGTTAGGTTAGGATGTGATACGTTATTGACGTATATAATGTTCCCACCGAGAAGAAGGGGCCGATACGCCAGGAATGTTGTAAAATACTACATCCGAGATGTTAGCCTGCCTTACGTTAGGATATATATCGCTGTAGACGTTTATAACGTCCCAACCGAGACGTACGGGACGACACGAACGGTATTCTGTAAAATATTACAAGCGCAGGGGTAGATGGGTTAGGTAAGGTTATGTTACGTTATAGACGTGTATAATGTTCCCACCGAGAAGTAGAGCCGATACGCCAGGAATGGCGTAAAATACTGCATCCAAGATGTTAGCCTGCCTTAGGTTAGGATATATAACGCTGTAAACGTATACAATGTCCCAACCGAGACATACGGGACGAAACGAACGGGATGCTGTAAAACATTACCAGCGAGGGGCTAGATGTGTTAGGTTAGGTTATATTACGTTATAGACATATATAATGTTCCCACCGGAAAGTAGGGGCCGATACGCCAGGAATGTTGTAAAATAGTACATCCGAGATGATAGCCTGCCTTACGTTAGGATATATAACGCTATAGACGTATATAATATTCCAACCGAGATGTACGGGACGTCACGAACGGGATTCTGTAAAACATTACCAGCGAGCGGCTATATGGGTTAGATTAGGTTGTGATACGTTATAGACGTATATAATGTTCCCACCAGGAAGTAGGGGCCGATATGCCAGGAATGGTGTAAAATACTGCATCCGAGATGATAGCCTGCCTTAGGATAGGATATATAAGGCTGTAGATGTATATAATGTCCAAACCGAGGCGATCGGGACGACAGGAACGGGATTCTGTAAAACATTACCAGCGTGGGGCTAGATGGGTTAGGTTAGGATGTGATACGTTATAGACGTATATAATGTACCCACAGAGAAGTAGGGGCCGATACGCCAGGAATGTTGTAAAATACTGCATCCGAGATGTTAGCCTGCCTTAGGTTAGGATATATAACGCTCTAGACGTATATAATGTCCCAACCGGGACGATCGGGACGACACGAACGGGATTCTGTAAAATATTACCAGCGAGGGGCTAGATGGGTTAGGTTAGGTTATATTACGTTATAGACCTATATAATGTTCCCACCGAGAAGTAGGGGCCGATACGCCAGGAATGTTGTGAAATACTACATCCGAGATGTTAGCCTGCCTTACGTTAGGATATATATCGCTGTAGACGTATAAAATATCCAAACCGAGATGTCCGGGACGACAGGAACGGGATTCTGTAAAACATTACCAGTGAGGGGCTAGATGGGTTAGGTTAGGATGCGATACGTTATAGACGTGGATAATGTTCCCACCAGGAAGTAGGGGCCGATATGCCAGGAATGTTGTAAAATACAGCATCCGAGATGATAGCCTGCCTTAGGTTAGGATATATAACGCTGTAGAGGTATATAATATCCCAATCGAGACGTGCAGGACGACACGAACGGGATTCTGTAAAATATTACCAGCGAGGGGCTAGATAGGTTAGGTTAGGTTATGTTACGTTATAGACGTGGATAATGTTCCCACCGAGAAGTACATGCCGACACGACCGGAATTCTGTAACACAATATCACGGAGGGGCAAGATGGATTAGGTTAGGTTATATTACGATATAGACGTATATAATGTTCCCACCGAGAAGTAGGAGCCGACCCGCCAGGCTTGTTGGAAAATACTACATCCGAGATGTTAGGCTGCTTTAGGTTAGGATATATAACGCTATAAACGTATATATTTTCCCAACCGAGATGTACGGGACAACATGAACGGGATTCTGTAAAACATTACCAGCGAGGGGTAGATGGGTTGGGTTAGGTTATGTTACGTTATAGACGTATATAATGTTCCCACAGAGAAGTAGGGCCCGACACGACCGGGATTCTGTAAAACATTACAAGCGAGGTTCTAGATTGATTAGGTTAGGTTATATTACGTTATAGACGTATATAATGTTCCAACCGAGAAATACGGTACGACCCTCCAGGAATGTTGGAAAAAACTACATCCGAGTTGTTAGGTTCTCTTAGGTTGGGATATATAGCATCATAGATTTACATAACGTCCCCACAGAGAAGTACGGGCCGACACGACCGGGATTCTGTAAAACATTACCAGCGAGGGGCTAGATGGGTTAGGTTAGGTTATATTACGTTATAGACATATATAATGTTCCCACCGGAAAGTAGGGGCCGATACGCCAGGAATGTTGTAAAATACTACATCCGAGATGATAGCCTGCCTTACGTTAGGATATATAACGCTATAGACGTATATAATATTCCACCCGAGATGTACGGGACGTCACGAACGGGATTCTGTAAAACATTACCAGCGAGCGGCTATATGGGTTAGATTAGGTTGTGATACGTTATAGACGTATATAATGTTCCCACCAGGAAGTAGGGGCCGATATGCCAGGAATGGTGTAAAATACTGCATCCGAGTTGTTAGCCTGCCTTACGTTAGGATATATAAAGCTCTAGACGTATATAATGTCCCAACCGAGACGAACGGGACGACACGAACGGGAGTCTGTAAAACATTACCAGCGAGAGGCTAGATGTGTTAGGTTAGGTTATGTTACGTTATAGACGAATATAATGTTCCCACCGAGAAGTAGAGGCCGATACGCCAGGAATGTTGTAAAATACTACATCCGAGATGTTAGCTTGCCTTACGTTAGGATATATATCGCTGTAGACGTATATAATATCCAAACCGAGATGTCCGGGACGACAGGAACGGGATTCTGTAAAACATTACCAGTGAGGGGCTAGATGGGTTAGGTTAGGATGCGATACGTTATAGACGTGGATAATGTTCCCACCGAGTAGTAGGGTCCAATACGCCAGGAATGTTGTAAAATACTACATCCGAGATGATAGCTTGCCTTAGGTTAGGATATATAACGCTATAGACGTATATATTTTCCCAACCGAGAAGTACGGGCCGACACGACCGGGATTCTGTAAAACATTAGCAGCGAGGGGCTAGATGGGTTAGGTTAGGCTATGTTACGTTATAGACGTATATAATGTTCCCACCGAGAAGTAGGGGCCGATACGCCAGGAATGTTGTAAAATACTGCATCCGAGTTGTTAGCCTGCCTTAGGTTAGGATATATAAAGCTCTAGACGTATATAATGTCCCAACCGAGACGTACGGGACGACACGAACGGGATTCTGTAAAACATTACCAGCGAGAGGCTAGGTGTGTTAGGTTAGGTTATGTTACGTTATAGACGTGGATAATGTTCCCACCGAGAAGTACAGGCCGACACGACCGGAATTCTGTAACACAATATCACGGAGGGGCAAGATGGATTAGGTTAGGTTATATTACGATATAGACGTATATAATGTTCCCACCGAGAAGTAGGAGCCGACCCGCCAGGCTTGTTGGAAAATACTACATCCGAGATGTTAGGCTGCTTTAGGTTAGGATATATAACGCTATAAACGTATATATTTTCCCAACCGAGATGTACGGGACAACATGAACGGGATTCTGTAAAACATTACCAGCGAGGGGTAGATGGGTTGGGTTAGGTTATGTTACGTTATAGACGTATATAATGTACCCACAGAGAAGTAGGGGCCGACACGACCGGGATTCTGTAAAACATTACAAGCGAGGTTCTAGATTGATTAGGTTAGGTTATATTACGTTATAGACGTATATAATGTTCCAACCGAGAAGTAGGGGCCGATACGCCAGGAATGTTGTGAAATACTACATCCGAGATGTTAGCCTGCCTTACGTTAGGATATATATCGCTGTAGACGTATATAATATCCCAACCGAGATGTACGGGACGAAACGAACGGGATTCTGTAAAACATTACCAGCGAGGGGCTAGATGGGTTAGGTTAGGTTGTGATACGTTATAGACGTATATAATGTTCCTACCCTGTAGTAGGGTCCAATACGCCAGGAATGTTGTAAAATACTACATCCGAGATGATAGCTTGCCTTAGGTTACGATATATAACGCTATAGACGTATATATTTTCCCAACCGAGATGTACGGGCAACATGAACGGGATGCTGTAAAACATTACCAGCGAGGGGTAGATGGGTTCGGTTAGGTTATGTTACGTTATAGACGTATATAATGTTCCCACAGAGAAGTAGGGGCCGACACGACCGGGATTCTGTAAAACATTACAAGCGAGGTTCTAGATTGATTAGGTTAGGTTATATTACGTGATAGACGTATATAATGTTCCAACCGAGAAATACGGTACGACCCACCAGGAATGTTGGAAAAAACTGCATCCGAGTTGTTAGGTTCTCTTAGGTTGGGATATATAGCATCATAGATTTACATAACGTCCCCACAGAGAAGTACGGGCCGACACGACCGGGATTCTGTAAAACATTACCAGCGAGGGGCTAGATGGGTTAGGTTAGGCTATGTTACGTTATAGACGTATATAATGTTCCCACCGAGAAGTAGGGGCCGATACGCCAGGAATGTTGTAAAATACTGCATCCGAGTTGTTAGCCTGCCTTAGGTTAGGATATATAAAGCTCTAGACGTATATAATGTCCCAACCGAGACGTACGGGACGACACGAGCGGGATTCTGTAAAACATTACCAACGAGAGGCTAGGTGTGTTAGGTTAGGTTATGTTACGTTATAGACGTGGATGATGTTCCCACCGAGAAGTACAGGCCGACACGACCGGAATTCTGTAACACAATATCACGGAGGGGCAAGATGGATTAGGTTAGGTTATATTACGATATAGACGTATATAATGTTCCCACCGAGAAGTAGGAGCCGACCCGCCAGGCTTGTTGGAAAATACTACATCCGAGATGTTAGGCTGCTTTAGGTTAGGATATATAACGCTATAAACGTATATATTTTCCCAACCGAGATGTACGGGATAACATGAACGGGATTCTGTAAAACATTACCAGCGAGGGGTAGATGGGTTGGGTTAGGTTATGTTACGTTATAGACGTATATAATGTTCCCACAGAGAAGTAGGGGCCGACACGACCGGGATTCTGTAAAACATTACAAGCGAGGTTCTAGATTGATTAGGTTAGGTTATATTACGTTATAGACGTATATAATGTTCCAACCGAGAAATACGGTACGACACGAACGGGATTCTGTAAAACATTACCAGCGAGAGGCTAGATGTGTTAGGTTAGGTTATATTACATTATAGATCTATATAATGTTCCCACAGAGAAGTAGGGGCCGATACGCCAGGAATGTTGTAAAATACTGCATCCGAGATGTTAGCCTGCCTTACGTTAGGATATATATCGCTGTAGACGTATATAATATCCCAACCGAGATGTACGGGACGGCAGGAACGGGATTCTGTAAAAGATTACCAGCGAGGGGCTAGATGTGTTAGGTTAGGTTATATTACGTTATAGACCTATATAATGTTCCCACCGAGAAGTAGGGGCCGTTACACCAGGAATCTTGTGAAATACTACATTCGAGATGATCGCTTGCCTTAGGTTAGGATATATAACGCTATAGATGTATATAATATTCCAAGCGAGATGTACGGGACGTCACGAACGGGATTCTGTAAAACATTAACAGCGAGGGCCTAGATGTGTTAGGTTAGGTTATATTACGTTATAGACGAATATAATGTTCCCACCGAGAAGTAGAGGACGATACGCCAGGAATGTTGTAAAATACTACATCCGAGATGTTAGCCTGCCTTACGTTAGGATATGTATATCGCTGTAGACGTATATAATATCCCAACCGAGATGTACGGGACGGCAGGAACGGGATTCTGTAAAACATTACCAGCGAGGGGCTAGATGGGTTAGGTTAGGTTGTGATACGTTATAGACGTATATAATGTTCCCACCGAGAAGTAGGGGCCGACCCAACAGGAATGTTGGAAAATACTGCATCCGAGATGATAGCCTGCCTTAGGTTAGGATATATAACGCTATAGACGTATATAATGTCCCAACCGAGACGTACGGGACGGCAGGAACGGGATTCTGTAAAAGATTACCAGCGAGGGGCTAGATGTGTTAGGTTAGGTTATATTACGTTATAGACCTATATAATGTTCCCACCGAGAAGTAGGGGCCGTTACGCCAGGAATCTTGTGAAATACTACATTCGAGATGATAGCTTGCCTTAGGTTAGGATATATAACGCTATAGACGTATATAATATTCCAAGCGAGATGTACGGGACGTCACGAACGGGATTCTGTAAAACATTAACAGCGAGGGCCTAGATGTGTTAGGTTAGGTTATATTACGTTATAGACGAATATAATGTTCCCACCGAGAAGTAGAGGACGATACGCCAGGAATGTTGTAAAATACTACATCCGAGATGTTAGCCTGCCTTACGTTAGGATATGTATATCGCTGTAGACGTATATAATATCCCAACCGAGATGTACGGGACGGCAGGAACGGGATTCTGTAAAACATTACCAGCGAGGGGCTAGATGGGTTAGGTTAGGTTGTGATACGTTATAGACGTGGATAATGTTCCCACCGAGAAGTACAGGCCGACACGACCGGAATTCTGTAACACAATATCACGGAGGGGCAAGATGGATTAGGTTAGGTTATATTACGATATAGACGTATATAATGTTCCCACCGAGAAGTAGGAGCCGACCCGCCAGGCTTGTTGGAAAATACTACATCCGAGATGTTAGGCTGCTTTAGGTTAGGATATATAACGCTATAAACGTATATATTTTCCCAACCGAGATGTACGGGACAACATGAACGGGATTCTGTAAAACATTACCAGCGAGGGGTAGATGGGTTGGGTTAGGTTATGTTACGTTATAGACGTATATAATGTTCCCACAGAGAAGTAGGGGCCGACACGACCGGGATTCTGTAAAACATTACAAGCGAGGTTCTAGATTGATTAGGTTAGGTTATATTACGTTATAGACGTATATAATGTTCCAACCGAGAAATACGGTACGACCCTCCAGGAATGTTGGAAAAAACTACATCCGAGTTGTTAGGTTCTCTTAGGTTGGGATATATAGCATCATAGATTTACATAACGTCCCCACAGAGAAGTACGGGCCGACACGACCGGGATTCTGTAAAACATTACCAGCGAGGGGCTAGATGGGTTAGGTTAGGCTATGTTACGTTATAGACGTATATAATGTTCCCACCGAGAAGTAGGGGCCGATACGCCAGGAATGTTGTAAAATACTGCATCCGAGTTGTTAGCCTGCCTTAGGTTAGGATATATAACGCTCTAGACGTATATAATGTCCCAACCGAGACGTACGGGACGACACGAACGGGATTCTGTAAAACATTACCAGCGAGAGGCTAGATGTGTTAGGTTAGGTTATATTACGTTATAGACATATATAATGTTCCCACCGGAAAGTAGGGGCCGATACGCCAGGAATGTTGTAAAATACTACATCCGAGATGATAGCCTGCCTTACGTTAGGATATATAACGCTATAGACGTATATAATATTCCAACCGAGATGTACGGGACGTCACGAACGGGATTCTGTAAAACATTACCAGCGTGGGGCTAGATGGGTTAGGTTAGGGTGTGATACGTTATAGACGTATATAATGTACCCACAGAGAAGTAGGGGCCGATACGCCAGGAATGTTGTAAAATACTGCATCCGAGATGTTAGCCTGCCTTAGGTTAGGATATATAACGCTCTAGACGTATATAATGTCCCAACCGGGACGATCGGGACGACACGAACGGGATTCTGTAAAATATTACCAGCGAGGCGCTAGATGGGTTAGGTTAGGTTATATTACGTTATAGACCTATATAATGTTCCCACCGAGAAGTAGGGGCCGATACGCCAGGAATGTTGTGAAATACTACATCCGAGATGTTAGCCTGCCTTACGTTAGGATATATATCGCTGTAGACGTATATAATATCCCAACCGAGATGTACGGGACGAAACGAACGGGATTCTGTAAAACATTACCAGCGAGGGGCTAGATGGGTTAGGTTAGGTTGTGATACGTTATAGACGTATATAATGTTCCCACCGAGTAGTAGGGTCCAATACGCCAGGAATGTTGTAAAATACTACATCCGAGATGATAGCTTGCCTTAGGTTACGATATATAACGCTATAGTCGTATATATCTTCCCAACCGAGATGTACGGGACAACATGAACGGGATGCTGTAAAACATTACCAGCGAGGGGTAGATGGGTTCGGTTAGGTTATGTTACGTTATAGACGTATATAATGTTCCCACAGAGAAGTAGGGGCCGACACGACCAGGATTCTGTAAAACATTACAAGCGAGGTTCTAGATTGATTAGGTTAGGTTATATTACGTTATAGACGTATATAATGTTCCAACCGAGAAATACGGTACGACCCTCCACGAATGTTGGAAAAAACTACATCCGAGTTGTTAGGTTCTCTTAGGTTGGGATATATAACATCATAGATTTACATAACGTCCCCACAGAGAAGTACGGGCCGACACGACCGGGATTCTGTAAAACATTAGCAGCGAGGGGCTAGATGGGTTAGGTTAGGCTATGTTACGTTATAGACGTATATAATGTTCCAACCGAGAAATACGGTACGACCCACCAGGAATGTTGGAAAAAACTGCATCCGAGTTGTTAGGTTCTCTTAGGTTGGGATATATAGCATCATAGATTTACATAACGTCCCCACAGAGAAGTACGGGCCGACACGACCGGGATTCTGTAAAACATTACCAGCGAGGGGCTAGATGGGTTAGGTTAGGCTATGTTACGTTATAGACGTATATAATGTTCCCACCGAGAAGTAGGGGCCGATACGCCAGGAATGTTGTAAAATACTGCATCCGAGATGTTAGCCTGCCTTAGGTTAGGATATATAACGCTGTAGACGTATATAATGTCCCAACCGAGATGTCCGGGACGACAGGAACGGGATTCTGTAAAACATTACCAGCGAGGGGCCAGATGGGTTAGGTTAGGTTATGTTACGTTATAGACGAATATAATGTTCCACCGAGAAGTAGAGGACGATACGCCAGGAATGTTGTAAAATACTACATCCGAGATGATAGCTTGCCTTAGGTTAGGATATATAACGCTATAGACTTATATAATATCTCAACCGAGATGTACGGGACGAAACGAACGGGATTCTGTAAAACATTACCAGCGAGGGGCTAGATGGGTTAGGTTAGGATGTGATACGTTATAGACGTATATAATGTTCCCACCGAGAAGAAGGGGCTGATACGCCAGGAATGTTGTAAAATACTACATCCGAGATGATAGCTTGCCTTAGGTTAGGATATATAACGCTATAGACGTATATAATATTCCAAGCGAGATGTACGGGACGTCACGAACGGGATTCTGTAAAACATTAACAGCGAGGGCCTAGATGTGTTAGGTTAGGTTATATTACGTTATAGACGAATATAATGTTCCCACCGAGAAGTAGAGGACGATACGCCAGGAATGTTGTAAAATACTACATCCGAGATGTTAGCGTGCCTTATGTTAGGATATGTATATCGCTGTAGACGTATATAATATCCCAACCGAGATGTACGGGACGGCAGGAGCGGGATTCTGTAAAACATTACCAGCGAGGGGCTAGATGGGTTAGGTTAGGTTGTGATACGTTATAGACGTATATAATGTTTCCACCGAGAAGTAGGGGCCGATACGCCAGGAATGTTGTGAAATACTACATCCGAGATGATAGCCTGCCTTACGTTAGGATATATATCGCTGTAGACGTATATAATATCCCAACCGAGATGTCCGGGACGACAGGAATGGGATTCTGTAAAACATTACCAGTGAGGGGCTAGATGGGTTAGGTGAGGATGTGATACGTTATAGACGTATATAATGTTCCCACCGAGAAGTAGGGGCCGTTACACCAGGAATCTTGTGAAATACTACATTCGAGATGATAGCTTGCCTTAGGTTAGGATATATAACGCTATAGACGTATATAATATTCCAAGCGAGATGTACGGGACGTCACGAACGGGATTCTGTAAAACATTAACAGCGAGGGCCTAGATGTGTTAGGTTAGGTTATATTACGTTATAGACGAATATAATGTTCCCACCGAGAAGTAGAGGACGATACGCCAGGAATGTTGTAAAATACTACATCCGAGATGTTAGCGTGCCTTATGTTAGGATATGTATATCGCTGTAGACGTATATAATATCCCAACCGAGATGTACGGGACGGCAGGAGCGGGATTCTGTAAAACATTACCAGCGAGGGGCTAGATGGGTTAGGTTAGGTTGTGATACGTTATAGACGTATATAATGTTTCCACCGAGAAGTAGGGGCCGATACGCCAGGAATGTTGTGAAATACTACATCCGAGATGATAGCCTGCCTTACGTTAGGATATATATCGCTGTAGACGTATATAATATCCCAACCGAGATGTCCGGGACGACAGGAATGGGATTCTGTAAAACATTACCAGCGAGGGGCTAGATGGGTTAGGTGAGGATGTGATACGTTATAGACGTATATAATGTTCCCACCGAGAAGTAGGGGCCGTTACACCAGGAATCTTGTGAAATACTACATTCGAGATGATAGCTTGCCTTAGGTTAGGATATATAACGCTATAGACTTATATAATATCTCAACCGAGATGTACGGGACGAAACGAACGGGATTCTGTAAAACATTACCAGCGAGGGGCCAGATGGGTTAGGTTAGGTTATGTTACGTTATAGACGAATATAATGTTCCCACCGAGAAGTAGAGGCCGATACGCCAGGAATGTTTTAAAATACTACATCCGAGATCTTAGCCTGCCTTACGTTAGGATATATATCGCTGTAGACGTATATAATATCCCAACCGCGATGTACGGGACGACAGGAACGGGATTCTGTAAAACATTACCAGCGAGGGGCTAGATGGGTTAGGTTAGGATGTTATACGTTATAGACGTATATAATGTTCCCACCGAGAAGAAGGGGCCGATACGCCAGGAATGTTGTAAAATACTACATCAGAGATGATAGCTTGCCTTAGGTTAGGATATATAACGCTATATAAATATATAATATCTCAACCGAGATGTACGGGACGAAACGAACGGGATTCTGTAAAACATTACCAGCGAGGGGCCAGATGGGTTAGGTTAGGTTATGTTACGTTATAGACGAATATAATGTTCCCACCGAGAAGTAGAGGCCGATACGCCAGGAATGTTGTAAAATACTACATCCGAGATGTTAGCCTGCCTTACGTTTGGATATATATCGCAGTAGACTTATATAATATCCCAACCGAGATGTACGGGACGGCAGGAACGGGATTCTGTAAAAGATTACCAGCGAGGGGCTAGATGTGTTAGGTTAGGTTATATTACGTTATAGACCTATATAATGTTCCCACCGAGAAGTAGGGGCCGTTACGCCAGGAATCTTGTGAAATACTACATTCGAGATGATAGCTTGCCTTAGGTTAGGATATATAACGCTATAGACGTATATAATATTCCAACCGAGATGTACGGGACGTCACGAACGGGATTCTGTAAAACATTAACAGCGAGCGCCTAGATGTGTTAGGTTAGGTTATATTACGTTATAGACGAATATAATGTTCCCACCGAGAAGTAGAGGACGATACGCCAGGAATGTTGTAAAATACTACATCCGATATGTTAGCCTGCCTTACGTTAGGATATATATATCGCTGTAGTCGTATATAATATCCCAACCGAGATGTACAGGACGGCAGGAACGGGATTCTGTAAAACATTACCAGCGAGGGGCCAGATGGGTTTGGTTATGTTATGTTACGTTATAGACGAATATAATGTTCCCACCGAGAAGTAGAGGCCGATACGCCAGGAATGTTGTAAAATACTACATCCGAGATGTTAGCCTGCCTTACGTTAGGATATATATCGCTGTAGACGTATATAATATTCCAACCGAGATGTACGGGAGGGCAGGAACGGGATTCTGTAAAACATTACCAGCTAGCGGCTAGATGTGTTAGGTTAGGTTATATTACGTTATAGAGCTATATAATGTTCCCACCGCGAAGTAGGGGCCGATACGCCAGGAATGTTGTGAAATACTACATCCGAGATGATAGCCTGCCTTAGGTTAGGATATATAACGCTATAGACTTATATAATATCTCAACTGAGATGTACGGGACGAAACGAACGGGATTCTGTAAAACATTACCAGCGAGGGGCCAGATGGGTTAGGTTAGGTTATGTTACGTTATAGACGAATATAATGTTCCCACCGAGAAGTAGAGGCCGATACGCCAGGAATGTTGTAAAATACTACATCCGAGATGTTAGCCTGCCTTACGTTAGGATATATATCGCTGTAGACGTATATAATATCCCAACCGAGATGTACGGGACGGCAGGAACGGGATTCTGTAAAAGATTACCAGCGAGGGGCTAGATGTGTTAGGTTAGGTTATATTACGTTATAGACCTATATAATGTTCCCACCGAGAAGTAGGGGTCGTTACGCCAGGAATCTTGTGAAATACTACATTCGAGATGATAGCTTGCCTTAGGTTAGGATATATAACGCTATAGACGTATATAATATTCCAACCGAGATGTACGGGACGTCACGAACGGGATTCTGTAAAACATTAACAGCGAGCGCCTAGATGTGTTAGGTTAGGTTATATTACGTTATAGACGAATATAATGTTCCCACCGAGAAGTAGAGGACTATACGCCAGGAATGTTGTAAAATACTACATCCGATATGTTAGCCTGCCTTACGTTAGGATATATATATCGCTGTAGACGTATATAATATCCCAACCGAGATGTACAGGACGGCAGGAACGGGATTCTGTAAAACATTACCAGCGAGGGGCCAGATGGGTTTGGTTATGTTATGTTACGTTATAGACGAATATAATGTTCCCACCGAGAAGTAGAGGCCGATACGCCAGGAATGTTGTAAAATACTACATCCGAGATGTTAGCCTGCCTTACGTTAGGATATATATCGCTGTAGACGTATATAATATCCCAACCGAGATGTACGGGACGGCAGGAACGGGATTCTGTAAAACATTACCAGCTAGCGGCTAGATGTGTTAGGTTAGGTTATATTACGTTATAGACCTATATAATGTTCCCACCGAGAAGTAGGGGCCGATACGCCAGGAATGTTGTGAAATACTTCATCCGAGATGATAGCCTGCCTTAGGTTAGGATATATAACGCTATAGACTTATATAATATCTCAACTGAGATGTACGGGACGAAACGAACGGGATTCTGTAAAACATTACCAGCGAGGGGCCAGATGGGTTAGGTTAGGTTATGTTACGTTATAGACGAATATAATGTTCCCACCGAGAAGTAGAGGCCGATACGCCAGGAATGTTGTAAAATACTACATCCGAGATGTTAGCCTGCCTTACGTTAGGATATATATCGCTGTAGACGTATATAATATCCCAACCGAGATGTACGGGACGGCAGGAACGGGATTCTGTAAAACATTACCAGCGAGGGGCTAGATGTGTTAGGTTAGGTTATATTACGTTATAGACCTATATAATGTTCCCACCGAGAAGTAGGGGCCGATACGCCAGGAATGTTGTGAAACACTGCATCCGAGATGATAGCCTGCCTTAGGTTAGGATATATAACGCTATAGACTTATATAATATCTCAACCGAGATGTACGGGACGAAACGAACGGGATTCTGTAAAACATTACCAGCGAGGAGCCAGATGGGTTAGGTTCGGTTATGTTACGTTATAGACGAATATAATGTTCCCACCGAGAAGTAGAGGCCGATACACCAGGAATGTTGTAAAATACTACATCCGAGATGTTAGCCTGCCTTACGTTAGGATATATATCGCTGTAGACGTATATAATATCCCAACCGAGATGTACGGGACGGCAGGAACGGGATTCTGTAAAACATTACCAGCGAGGGGCTAGATGGGTTAGGTTAGGTTGTGATGCGTTATAGACGTGTATAATGTTCCCACCGAGAAGTAGGGGCCGATACGCCAGGAATGTTGTGAAATACTACATCCGAGATGATAGCCTGCCTTACGTTAGGATATATATCGCTGTAGACGTATATAATATCCCAACCGAGATGTCCGGGACGACAGGAATGGGATTCTGTAAAACATTACCAGCGAGGGGCTAGATGGGTTAGGTGAGGATGTGATACGTTATAGACGTATATAATGTTCCCACCGAGAAGAAGGGGCCGATACGCCAGGAATGTTGTAAAATACTACATCCGAGATGATAGCTTGCCTTAGGTTAGGATATATAACGCTATAGACTTATATAATATCTCAACCGAGATGTACGGGACGAAACGAACGGGATTCTGTAAAACATTACCAGCGAGGGGCCAGATGGGTTAGGTTAGGTTATGTTACGTTATAGACGAATATAATGTTCCCACCGAGAAGTAGAGGACGATACGCCAGGAATGTTGTAAAATACTACATCCGAGATGTTAGCCTGCCTTACGTTAGGATATGTATATCGCTGTAGACGTATATAATATCCCAACCGAGATGTACGGGACGGCAGGAACGGCATTCTGTAAAAAATTACCAGCGAGGGGCTAGATGGGTTAGGTTAGGTTGTGATACGTTATAGACGTATATAATGTTCCCACCGAGAAGTAGGGGCCGACCCACCAGGAATGTTGGAAAATACTGCATCCTAGATGATAGCCTGCCTTAGGTTAGGATATATAACGCTATAGACGTATATAATGTCCCAACCGAGACGTACGGGACGACACGAACGGGATCCTGTAGAACATTACCAGCGAGGGGCTAGATGTGTTAGGTTAGGTTATATTAAGTTATATACCTATATAATGTTCCCACCGAGAAGTAGGGGCCGATACGCCAGGAATGTTGTGAAATACTACATCCGAGATGATACCCTGCCTTACGTTAGGATATATATCGCTGTAGACGTATATAATATCCCAACCGAGATGTCCGGGACGACAGGAACGGGATTCTGTAAAACATTACCAGCGAGGGGCTAGATGGGTTAGGTGAGGATGTGATGCGTTATAGACGTATATAATGTTCCCACCGAGAAGTAGGGGCCGATACGCCAGGAATGTTGTGAAATACTACATCCGAGATGATAGCCTGCCTTACGTTAGGATATATATCGCTGTAGACGTATATAATATCCCAACCGAGATGTCCGGGACGACAGGAATGGGATTCTGTAAAACATTACCAGCGAGGGGCTAGATGGGTTAGGTGAGGATGTGATACGTTATAGACGTATATAATGTTCCCACCGAGAAGAAGGGGCCGATACGCCAGGAATGTTGTAAAATACTACATCCGAGATGATAGCTTGCCTTAGGTTAGGATATATAACGCTATAGACTTATATAATATCTCAACCGAGATGTACGGGACGAAACGAACGGGATTCTGTAAAACATTACCAGCGAGGGGCCAGATGGGTTAGGTTAGGTTATGTTACGTTATAGACGAATATAATGTTCCACCGAGAAGTAGAGGACGATACGCCAGGAATGTTGTAAAATACTACATCCGAGATGTTAGCCTGCCTTACGTTAGGATATGTATATCGCTGTAGACGTATATAATATCCCAACCGAGATGTACGGGACGGCAGGAACGGCATTCTGTAAAAAATTACCAGCGAGGGGCTAGATGGGTTAGGTTAGGTTGTGATACGTTATAGACGTATATAATGTTCCCACCGAGAAGTAGGGGCCGACCCACCAGGAATGTTGGAAAATACTGCATCCGAGATGATAGCCTGCCTTAGGTTAGGATATATAACGCTATAGACGTATATAATGTCCCAACCGAGACGTACGGGACGACACGAACGGGATCCTGTAGAACATTACCAGCGAGGGGCTAGATGTGTTAGGTTAGGTTATATTAAGTTATATACCTATATAATGTTCCCACCGAGAAGTAGGGGCCGATACGCCAGGAATGTTGTGAAATACTACATCCGAGATGATACCCTGCCTTACGTTAGGATATATATCGCTGTAGACGTATATAATATCCCAACCGAGATGTCCGGGACGACAGGTACGGGATTCTGTAAAACATTACCAGCGAGGGGCTAGATGGGTTAGGTGAGGATGTGATACGTTATAGACGTATATAATGCTCCCACCGAGAAGAAGGGGCCGATACGCCAGGAATGTTGTAAAATACTACATCCGAGATGATAGCTTGCCTTAGGTTAGGATATATAACGCTATAGACTTATATAATATCTCAACCGAGATGTACGGTACGAAACGAACGGGATTCTGTAAAACATTACCAGCGAGGGGCCAGATGGGTTAGGTTAGGTTATGTTACGTTATAGACGAATATAATGTTCCCACCGAGAAGTAGAGGCCGATACGCCAGGAATGTTTTAAAATACTACATCCGAGATGTTAGCCTGCCTTACGTTAGGATATATATCGCTGTAGACGTATATAATATCCCAACCGCGATGTACGGGACGACAGGAACGGGATTCTGTAAAACATTACCAGCGAGGGGCTAGATGGGTTAGGTTAGGATGTTATACGTTATAGACGTATATAATGTTCCCACCGAGAAGAAGGGGCCGATACGCCAGGAATGTTGTAAAATACTACATCCGATATGTTAGCCTGCCTTACGTTAGGATATATATATCGCTGTAGACGTATATAATATCCCAACCGAGATGTACAGGACGAAACGAACGGGATTCTGTAAAACATTACCAGCGAGGGGCCAGATGGGTTAGGTTAGGTTATGTTACGTTATAGACGAATATAATGTTCCACCGAGAAGTAGAGGACGATACGCCAGGAATGTTGTAAAATACTACATCCGAGATGTTAGCCTGCCTTACGTTAGGATATGTATATCGCTGTAGACGTATATAATATCCCAACCGAGATGTACGGGACGGCAGGAACGGGATTCTGTAAAACATTACCAGCGAGGGGCTAGATGGGTTAGGTTAGGTTGTGATACGTTATAGACGAATATAATGTTCCCACCGAGAAGTAGAGGACGATACGCCAGGAATGTTGTAAAATACTACATCCGAGATGTTAGCCTGCCTTACGTTAGGATATGTATATCGCTGTAGACGTATATAATATCCCAACCGAGATGTACGGGACGGCAGGAACGGGATTCTGTAAAACATTACCAGCGAGGGGCTAGATGGGTTAGGTTAGGTTGTGATACGTTATAGACGTATATAATGTTCCCACCGAGAAGTAGGGGCCGACCCACCAGGAATGTTGGAAAATACTGCATCCGAGATGATAGCCTGCCTTAGGTTAGGATATATAACGCTATAGACGTATATAATGTCCCAACCGAGACGTACGGGACGACACGAACGGGATCCTGTAGAACATTACCAGCGAGGGCCTAGATGTGTTAGGTTAGGTTATATTACGTTATAGACGAATATAATGTTCCCACCGAGAAGTAGAGGACGATACGCCAGGAATGTTGTAAAATACTACATCCGAGATGTTAGCCTGCCTTACGTTAGGATATGTATATCGCTGTAGACGTATATAATATCCCAACCGAGATGTACGGGACGGCAGGAACGGGATTCTGTAAAACATTACCAGCGAGGGGCTAGATGGGTTAGGTTAGGTTGTGATACGTTATAGACGTATATAATGTTCCCACCGAGAAGTAGGGGCCGACCCACCAGGAATGTTGGAAAATACTGCATCCGAGATGATAGCCTGCCTTAGGTTAGGATATATAACGCTATAGACGTATATAATATCCCAACCGAGTAGTACGGGACGGCAGGAACGGGATTCTGTAAAACATTACCAGCTAGCGGCTAGATGTGTTAGGTTAGGTTATATTACGTTATAGACCTATATAATGTTCCCACCGAGAAGTAGGGGCCGATACGCCAGGAATGTTGTGAAATACTACATCCGAGATGTTAGCCTGCCTTACGTTAGGATATATATCGCTGTAGACGTATATAATATCCCAACCGAGATGTACGGGACGAAACGAACGGGATTCTGTAAAACGTTACCAGCGGGGGCCAGATGGGTTAGGTTATGTTATGTTACGTTATAGACGAATATAATGGTCCCACCGAGAAGTAGAGGCCGATACGCCAGGAATGTTGTAAAATGCTACATCCGAGATGTTAGCCTGCCTTACGTTAGGATATATATCGCTGTAGACGTATATAATATCCCAACCGAGATGTACGGGACGGCAGGAACGGGATTCTGTAAAACATTACCAGCGAGGGGCTAGATGGGTTAGGTTAGGTTGTGATACGTTATAGACGTATATAATGTTCCCACCGAGAAGTAGGGGCCGATACGCCAGGAATGTTGTGAAATACTACATCCGAGATGATAGCCTGCCTTACGTTAGGATATATATCGCTGTAGACCTATATAATATCCCAACCGAGATGTCCGGGACGACAGGAATGGGATTCTGTAAAACATTACCAGCGAGGGGCTAGATGGGTTAGGTGAGGATGTGATACGTTATAGACGTATATAATGTTCCCACCGAGAAGAAGGGGCCGATACGCCAGGAATGTTGTAAAATACTACATCCGAGATGTTAGCCTGCCTTACGTTAGGATATATATCGCTGTAGACGTATATAATATACCAACCGAGATGTACGGGACGGCAGGAACGGGATTCTGTAAAAGATTACCAGCGAGGGGCTAGATGTGTTAGGTTAGGCTATATTACGTTATAGACCTATATAATGTTCCCACCGAGAAGTAGGGGCCGTTACACCAGGAATCTTGTGAAATACTACATTCGAGATGATAGCTTGCCTTAGGTTAGGATATATAACGCTATAGACGTATATAATATTCCAACCGAGATGTCCGGGACGACAGGAATGGGATTCTGTAAAACATTACCAGCGAGGGGCTAGATGGGTTAGGTGAGGATGTGATACGTTATAGACGTATATAATGTTCCCACCGAGAAGAAGGGGCCGATACGCCAGGAATGTTGTAAAATACTACATCCGAGATGATAGCTTGCCTTAGGTTAGGATATATAACGCTATAGACTTATATAATATCTCAACCGAGATGTACGGGACGAAACGAACGGGATTCTGTAAAACATTACCAGCGAGGGGCCAGATTGGTTAGGTTAGGTTATGTTACGTTATAGACGAATATAATGTTCCACCGAGAAGTAGAGGACGATACGCCAGGAATGTTGTAAAATACTACATCCGAGATGTTAGCCTGCCTTACGTTAGGATATATATCGCTGTAGACGTATATAATATCCCAACCGAGATGTCCGGGACGACAGGAACGGGATTCTGTAAAACATTACCAGCGAGGGGCTAGATGGGTTAGGTGAGGATGTGATACGTTATAGACGTATATAATGCTCCCACCGAGAAGGAGGGGCCGATACGCCAGGAATGTTGTAAAATACTACATCAGAGATGATAGCTTGCCTTAGGTTAGGATATATAACGCTATAGACTTATATAATATCTCAACCGAGATGTACGGGACGAAACGAACGGGATTCTGTAAAACATTACCAGCGAGGGGCCAGATGGGTTAGGTTAGGTTATATTACGTTATAGACGAATATAATGTTCCCACCGAGAAGTAGAGGACGATACGCCAGGAATGTTGTAAAATACTACATCCGAGATGTTAGCCTGCCTTACGTTAGGATATGTATATCGCTGTAGACGTATATAATATCCCAACCGAGATGTACGGGACGGCAGGAACGGCATTCTGTAAAACATTACCAGCGAGGGGCTAGATGGGTTAGGTTAGGTTGTGATACGTTATAGACGTATATAATGTTCCCACCGAGAAGTAGGGGCCGACCCACCAGGAATGTTGGAAAATACTGCATCCGAGATGATAGCCTGCCTTAGGTTAGGATATATAACGCTATAGACGTATATAATGTCCCAACCGAGACGTACGGGACGACACGAACGGGATCCTGTAGAACATTACCAGCGAGGGGCTAGATGTGTTAGGTGAGGATGTGCTACGTTATAGACGTATATAATGCTCCCACCGAGAAGAAGGGGCCGATACGCCAGGAATGTTGTAAAATACTACAGCCGAGATGATAGCTTGCCTTATGTTAGGATATATAACGCTATAGACTTATATAATATCTCAACCGAGATGTACGGGACGAAACGAACGGGATTCTGTAAAACATTACCAGCGAGGGGCCAGATGGGTTAGGTTAGGTTATGTTACGTTATAGACGAATATAATGTTCCCACCGAGAAGTAGAGGCCGATACGCCAGGAATGTTTTAAAATACTACATCCGAGATGTTAGCCTGCCTTACGTTAGGATATATATCGCTGTAGACGTATATAATATCCCAACCGCGATGTACGGGACGACAGGAACGGGATTCTGTAAAACATTACCAGCGAGGGGCTAGATGGGTTAGGTTAGGATGTTATACGTTATAGACGTATATAATGTTCCCACCGAGAAGAAGGGGCCGATACGCCAGGAATGTTGTAAAATACTACATCAGAGATGATAGCTTGCCTTAGGTTAGGATATATAACGCTATAGAAATATATAATATCTCAACCGAGATGTACGGGACGAAACGAACGGGATTCTGTAAAACATTACCAGCGAGGGGCCAGATGGGTTAGGTTAGGTTATGTTACGTTATAGACGAATATAATGTTCCCACCGAGAAGTAGAGGCCGATACGCCAGGAATGTTGTAAAATACTACATCCGAGATGTTAGCCTGCCTTACGTTTGGATATATATCGCAATAGACTTATATAATATCCCAACCGAGATGTACGGGACGGCAGGAACGGGATTCTGTAAAAGATTACCAGCGAGGTGCTAGATGTGTTAGGTTAGGTTATATTACGTTATAGACCTATATAATGTTCCCACCGAGAAGTAGGGGCCGTTCCGCCAGGAATCTTGTGAAATACTACATTCGAGATGATAGCTTGCCTTAGGTTAGGATATATAACGCTATAGACGTATATAATATTCCAACCGAGATGTACGGGACGTCACGAACGGGATTCTGTAAAACATTAACAGCGAGGGCCTAGATGTGTTAGGTTAGGTTATATTACGATATAGACGAATATAATGTTCCCACCGAGAAGTAGAGGACGATACGCCAGGAATGTTGTAAAATACTACATCCGATATGTTAGCCTGCCTTACGTTAGGATATGTATATGGCTGTAGACGTATATAATATCCCAACCGAGATGTACGGGACGACAGGAACGGGATTCTGTAAAACATTACCAGCGAGGGGCTAGATGGGTTAGGTTAGGATGTTATACGTTATAGACGTATATAATGTTCCCACCGAGAAGAAGGGGCCGATACGCCAGGAATGTTGTAAAATACTACATCAGAGATGATAGCTTGCCTTAGGTTAGGATATATAACGCTATAGAAATATATAATATCTCAACCGAGATGTACGGGACGAAACGAACGGGATTCTGTAAAACATTACCAGCGAGGGGCCAGATGGGTTAGGTTAGGTTATGTTACGTTATAGACGAATATAATGTTCCCACCGAGAAGTAGAGGCCGATACGCCAGGAATGTTGTAAAATACTACATCCGAGATGTTAGCCTGCCTTACGTTAGGATATATATCGCTGTAGACGTATATAATATCCCAACCGAGATGTACGGGACGGCAGGAACGGGATTCTGTAAAACATTACCAGCGAGGGGCTAGATGTGTTAGGTTAGGTTATATTACGTTATAGACCTATATAATGTTCCCACCGAGAAGTAGGGGCCGATACGCCAGGAATGTTGTGAAATACTACATCCGAGATGATAGCTTGCCTTAGGTTAGGATATATAACGCTATAGACTTATATAATATCTCAACCGAGATGTACGGGACGAAACGAACGGGATTCTGTAAAACATTACCAGCGAGGGGCCAGATGGGTTAGGTTAGGTTATGTTACGTTATAGACGAATATAATGTTCTCACCGAGAAGTAGAGGCCGATACACCAGGAATGTTGTAAAATACTACATCCGAGATGATAGCCTGCCTTACGTTAGGATATATATCGCTGTAGACGTATATAATATCCCAACCGAGATGTACGGGACGGCAGGAACGGGATTCTGTAAAACATTACCAGCGAGGGGCTAGATGGGTTAGGTTAGGTTGTGATACGTTATAGACGTATATAATGTTCCCACCGAGAAGTAGGGGCCGATACGCCAGGAATGTTGTGAAATACTACATCCGAGATGATAGCCTGCCTTACGTTAGGATATATATCGCTGTAGACGTATATAATATCCCAACCGAGATGTCCGGGACGACAGGAACGGGATTCTGTAAAACATTACCAGCGAGGGGCTAGATGGGTTAGGTGAGGATGTGATACGTTATAGACGTATATAATGTTCCCACCGAGAAGAAGGGGCCGATACGCCAGGAATGTTGTAAAATACTACATCCGAGATGATAGCTTGCCTTAGGTTAGGGTATATAACGCTATAGACTTATATAATATCTCAACCGAGATGTACGGGACGAAACGAACGGGATTCTGTAAAACATTACCAGCGAGGGGCCAGATGGGTTAGGTTAGGTTATGTTACGTTATAGACGAATATAATGTTCCACCGAGAAGTAGAGGACGATACGCCAGGAATGTTGTAAAATACTACATCCGAGATGTTAGCCTGCCTTACGTTAGGATATATATCGCTGTAGACGTATATAATATCCCAACCGAGATGTACGGGACGGCAGGAACGGGATTCTGTAAAAGATTACCAGCGAGGGGCTAGATGTGTTAGATTAGGTTATATTACGTTATAGACCTCTATAATGTTCCCACCGAGAAGTAGGGGCCGTTACGCCAGGAATCTTGTGAAATACTACATTTGAGATGATAGCTTGCCTTAGGTTAGGATATATAACGCTATAGGCGTATATAATGTTCCCACCGAGAAGTAGGGGCCGACCCACCTGGAATGTTGGAAAATACTGCTTCCGAGATGATAGCCTGCCTTAGGTTAGGATATATAACTCTATAGACGTATATAATGTCCCAACCGAGACGTACGGGACGACACGAACGGGATCCTGTAGAACATTACCAGCGAGGGGCTAGATGTGTTAGGTTAGGTTATATTATGTTATAGACCTATATAATGTTCCCACCGAGAAGTAGGGGCCGATACGCCAGGAATGTTGTAAAATGCTACATCCGAGATGTTAGCCTGCCTTACGTTAGGATATATATCGCTGTAGACGTATATAATATCCCAACCGAGATGTACGGGACGACAGGAACGGGATTCTGTAAAACATTACCAGCGAGGGGCTAGATGTGTTAGGTTAGGTTATATTAAGTTATATACCTATATAATGTTCCCACCGAGAAGTAGGGGCCGATACGCCAGGAATGTCGTAAAATACTACATCAGAGATGATACCCTGCCTTACGTTAGGATATATATCGCTGTAGACGTATATAATATCCCAACCGAGATGTCCGGGACGACAGGAACGGGATTCTGTAAAACATTACCAGCGAGGGGCTAGATGGGTTAGGTGAGGATGTGATACGTTATAGACGTATATAATGCTCCCACCGAGAAGGAGGGGCCGATACGCCAGGAATGTTGTAAAATACTACATCAGAGATGATAGCTTGCCTTAGGTTAGGATATATAACGCTATAGACTTATATAATATCTCAACCGAGATGTACGGGACGAAACGAACGGGATTCTGTAAAACATTACCAGCGAGGGGCCAGATGGGTTAGGTTAGGTTATGTTACGTTATAGACGAATATAATGTTCCCACCGAGAAGTAGAGGCCGATACGCCAGGAATGTTGTAAAATACTACATCCGAGATGTTAGCCTGCCTTACGTTAGGATATATATCGCTGTAGACGTATATAATATCCCAACCGAGATGTACGGGACGACAGGAACGGGATTCTGTAAAACATTACCAGCGAGGGGCTAGATGGGTTAGGTTAGGATGTGATACGTTATAGACGTATATAATGTTCCCACCGAGATGAAGGGGCCGATACGCCAGGAATGTTGTAAAATACTACATCAGAGATGATGGCCTGCCTTAGGTTAGGATATATAACGCTATAGACGTATAAAATATTCCAACAGAGATGTACGGTACGTCACGAACGGGATTCTGTAAAACATTACCAGCGAGGGGCTAGATGTGTTAGGTTAGGGTATATTACGTTATAGACCTATATAATGTTCCCACCGAGAAGAAGGGGCCGATACGCCAGGAATGTTGTAAAATACTACATCCGAGATGTTAGCCTGCCTTACGTTAGGATATATAACGCTATAGACGTATATAATGTGCCAACCGAGATGTACGGGACGAAACGAACGGTATTCTGTAAAACATTACCAGCGAGGGGCCAGATGGGTTAGGTTAGGTTATGTTACGCTATAGACGAAAATAATGTTCCCACCGAGAAGTAGGGGCCGATACGCCAGGAATGTTGTAAAATACTACATCCGAGATGATAGCCTGCCTTAGGTTAGGATATATAACGCTATAGACGTATATAATATCCCAACCGAGACGTACGGGACGACACGAACGGGATTCTGTAAAGTATTACCAGCGAGGGGCTAGATGGGTTAGGTTAGGTTATGTTACGTTATAGACGTGTATAATGTTCCCACCGAGATGTAGAGCCGATACGCCAGGAATGGCGTAAAATACAGCATCCGAGATGTTAGCCTGCTTTAGGTTAGGATATATAACGCTGTAAACGTATATAATGTCCAAACCGAGACGTACGGGACGACACGAACGGGATTCTGTAAAACATTAGCAGCGAGGGACTAGATGTGTTAGGTTAGGTTATATTACGTTATGCACCTATATAATGTTCCCACCGAGAAGTAGGGGCCGATACGCCAGGAATGTTGTAAAATACTACATCCGAGATGATAGCCTGCCTTAGGTTAGGATATATAACGCTATAGACTTATATAATATCCCAACCGAGATGTACGGGACGAAACGAACGGGATTCTGTAAAACGTTACCAGCGAGGGGTCAGATGGGTTAAGTTAGGTTATGTTACGCTATAAACGAATACAATGGTCCCACCGAGAAGTAGAGGCCGATACGCCAGGAATGTTGTAAAATGCTACATCCGAGATGTTAGCCTGCTTTGCGTTATGATATATATCGCTGTAGACGTATATAATATCCCAACCGAGATGTACGGGACGAGAAGAACGGGATTCTGTAAAACATTACCAGCGAGGGGCTAGATGGGTTAGGTTAGGATGTGATACCTTATAGACGTATATAATGTTCGCACCGAGAAGTAGGGGCCGATACGTCAGGAATGTTGTAAAATACTACATCAGAGATGATAGCCTGCCTCAGGTTAGGATATATAACGCTGTAAACGTATATAATGTCCCAACCGAGACGTACGGGACGACACGAACGGGATTCTGTAAAGCATTACCAGCGAAGGGCTAGATGTGTTATGTTAGGTTATATTACGTTATAGACCTATATAATGTTCCCACCGGAAAGAAGGGGCCGATACGCCAAGAATGTTGTAAAATACTGCATCCGAGATGTTAGCCTGCCTTAGGTTAGGATATATAACGCTGTAGACGCGTATAATGTCCCAACCGAGACGAACGGGACGACACGAACGGCAATCTGTGCAACATTACCAGCGGTTAGCTAGATGTGTTAGGTTAGGTTATATTACATTATAGACGTATATAATGTTCCAACCGAGAAGTAGAGGCAGATACGCCAGGAATGATGTAAAATACTACATCCGAGATGTTAGCCTGCCTGTGGTTAGGATATATAACGCTATAGACGTATGTACTATCCGAACAGAGACGTACGTGACGACACAACAGGGATTCTGTAAAACATTACCAGCGAGGGGTAGATGGGTTAGGGTAGGTGATATTACGTTATAGACGTATATAATGTTCCCACCGAGAAGTAGGGGCCGATACGCCAGGAATGTTGTGAAATTCTACATCCGAGATGATAGCCTGCCTTAGGTTAGGATATATAACGCTATAGACTTATATATTATCTCAACCGAGATGTACGGGACGAAACGAACGGGATTCTGTAAAACATTACCAGCGAGGGGCCAGATGGGTTAGGTTAGGTGATATTACGTTATAGACGTATATAATGTTCCCACCGAGAAGTAGAGGCCGATACGCCAGGAATGTTGTAAAATACTACATCCGAGATGTTAGCCTGCCTTACGTTAGGATATATATCGCTGTAGACGTATATAATATCCAAACCGAGATGTCCGGGACGACAGGAACGGGATTCTGTAAAACATTACCAGCGAGCGGCTATATGGGTTAGATTAGGTTGTGATACGTTATAGACGTATATAATGTTCCCACCAGGAAGTAGGGGCCGATATGCCAGGAATGTTGTAAAATACTGCATCCGAGATGATAGCCTGCCTTAGGTTAGGATATATAACGCTGTAGACGTATATAATATCCCAATCGAGACGTGCGGGACGACACGAACGGGATTCTGTAAAATATTACCAGCGAGGGGCTAGATAGGTTAGGTTAGGTTATGTTACGTTATAGACGTGGATAATGTTCCCACCGAGAAGTACAGGCCGACACGACCGGAATTCTGTAACACAATATCACGGAGGGGCAAGATGGATTAGGTTAGGTTATATTACGATATAGACGTATATAATGTTCCCACCGAGAAGTAGGAGCCGACCCTCCAGGCTTGTTGGAAAATACTACATCCGAGATGTTAGGCTGCTTTAGGTTAGGATATATAACGCTATAGACGTATATATTTTCCCAACCGAGATGTACGGGACAACATGAACGGCATTCTGTAAAACATTACCAGCGAGGGGTAGATGGGTTAGGTTAGGTTATGTTACGTTATAGACGTATATACTGTTCCCACAGAGAAGTAGGGGCCGACACGACCGGGATTCTGTAAAACATTACAAGCGAGGTTCTAGATTGATTAGGTTAGGTTATATTACGTTATAGACGTATATAATGTTCCAACCGAGAAATACGGTACGACCCTCCAGGAATGTTGGAAAAAACTACATCCGAGTTGTTAGGTTCTCTTAGGTTGGGATATATAACATCATAGATTTACATAACGTCCCCACAGAGAAGTACGGGCCGACACGACCGGGATTCTGTAAAACATTACCAGCGAGGGGCTAGATGGGTTAGGTTAGGCTATGTTACGTTATAGACGTATATAATGTTCCCACCGAGAAGTAGGGGCCGATACGTCAGGAATGTTGTAAAATACTACATCAGAGATGATAGCCTGCCTCAGGTTAGGATATATAACGCTGTAAACGTATATAATGTCCCAACCGAGACGTACGGGACGACACGAACGGGATTCTGTAAAGCATTACCAGCGAGAGGCTAGATGTGTTAGGTTAGGTTATATTACATTATAGATCTATATAATGTTCCCACCGAGAAGTAGGGGCCGATACGCCAGGAATGTTGTAAAATACTGCATCCGAGATGTTAGCCTGCCTTAGGTTAGGATATATAACGCTCTAGACGTATATAATGTCCCAACCGGGACGATCGGGACGACACGAACGGGATTCTGTAAAATATTACCAGCGAGGGGCTAGATGGGTTAGGTTA
Organism: Xylocopa violacea; assembly: GCA_963969225.1. NCBI lineage: Eukaryota > Metazoa > Arthropoda > Insecta > Hymenoptera > Apidae > Xylocopa > Xylocopa violacea. Next base: position 1,977,755 of record CAXAJV010000015.1, read on the forward strand.
GGTTATATTACGTTATAGACCTATATAATGTTCCCACCGAGAAGTAGGGGCCGATACGCCAGGAATGTTGTGAAATACTACATCCGAGATGTTAGCCTGCCTTACGTTAGGATATATATCGCTGTAGACGTATATAATATCCCAACCGAGATGTACGGGACGGCAGGAACGGGATTCTGTAAAACATTACCAGCGAGGGGCTAGATGGGTTAGGTTAGGTTGTGATACGTTATAGACGTATATAATGTTCCCACCGAGTAGTAGGGTCCAATACGCCAGGAATGTTGTAAAATACTACATCCGAGATGATAGCTTGCCTTAGGTTAGGATATATAACGCTATAGACGTATATATTTTCCCAACCGAGATGTACGGGACAACATGAACGGGATGCTGTAAAACATTACCAGCGGGGGGTAGATGGGTTCGGTTAGGTTATGTTACGTTATAGACGTATATAATGTTCCCACAGAGAAGTAGGGGCCGACACGACCGGGATTCTGTAAAACATTACAAGCGAGGTTCTAGATTGATTAGGTTAGGTTATATTACGTTATAGACGTATATAATGTTCCAACCGAGAAATACGGTACGACCCTCCACGAATGTTTGAAAAAACTACATCCGAGTTGTTAGGTTCTCTTAGGTTGGGATATATAACATCATAGATTTACATAACGTCCCCACAGAGAAGTACGGGCCGACACGACCGGGATTCTGTAAAACATTAGCAGCGAGGGGCTAGATGGGTTACGTTAGGCTATGTTACGTTATAGACGTATATAATGTTCCCACCGAGAAGTAGGGGCCGATACGCCAGGAATGTTGTAAAATACTGCATCCGAGTTGTTAGCCTGCCTTAGGTTAGGATATATAAAGCTCTAGACGTATATAATGTCGCAACCGAGACGTACGGGACGACACGAACGGGATTCTGTAAAACATTACCAGCGAGAGGCTAGATGTGTTAGGTTAGGTTATGTTACGTTATAGACGAATATAATGTTCCCACCGAGAAGTAGAGGCCGATACGCCAGGAATGTTGTAAAATACTACATCCGAGATGTTAGCTTGCCTTACGTTAGGATATATATCGCTGTAGACGTATATAATATCCAAACCGAGATGTCCGGGACGACAGGAACGGGATTCTGTAAAACATTACCAGCGAGGGGTAGATGGCTTGGGTTAGGTTATGTTACGTTATAGACGTATATAATGTTCCCACAGAGAAGTAGGGGCCGACACGACCGGGATTCTGTAAAACATTACCAGCGAGGGGCTAGATGGGTTAGGTTAGGCTATGTTACGTTATAGACGTATATAATGTTCCCACCGAGAAGAAGGGGCCGATACGCCAGGAATGTTGTAAAATACTACATCCGAGATGTTAGCCTGCCTTACGTTAGGATATATATCGCTGTAGACGTATATAATATCCCAACCGAGATGTCCGGGACGACAGGAACGGGATTCTGTAAAACATTACCAGCGAGGGGCCAGATGGGTTAGGTTAGGTTATGTTACGTTATAGACGAATATAATGTTCCACCGAGAAGTAGAGGACGATACGCCAGGAATGTTGTAAAATACTACATCCGAGATGATAGCTTGCCTTAGGTTAGGATATATAACGCTATAGACTTATATAATATCTCAACCGAGATGTACGGGACGACACGAACGGGATTCTGTAAAACATTACCAGCGAGCGGCTATATGGGTTAGATTAGGTTGTGATACGTTATAGACGTATATAATGTTCCCACCAGGAAGTAGGGGCCGATATGCCAGGAATGTTGTAAAATACTGCATCCGAGATGATAGCCTGCCTTAGGTTAGGATATATAACGCTGTAGACGTATATAATATCCCAATCGAGACGTGCGGGACGACACGAACGGCATTCTGTAAAATATTACCAGCGAGGGGCTAGATAGGTTAGGTTAGGTTATGTTACGTTATAGACGTGGATAATGTTCCCACCGAGAAGTACAGGCCGACACGACCGGAATTCTGTAACACAATATCACGGAGGGGCAAGATGGATTAGGTTAGGTTATATTACGATATAGACGTATATAATGTTCCCACCGAGAAGTAGGAGCCGACCCTCCAGGCTTGTTGGAAAATACTACATCCGAGATGTTAGGCTGCTTTAGGTTAGGATATATAACGCTATAGACGTATATATTTTCCCAACCGAGATGTACGGGACAACATGAACGGCATTCTGTAAAACATTACCAGCGAGGGGTAGATGGGTTAGGTTAGGTTATGTTACGTTATAGACGTATATACTGTTCCCACAGAGAAGTAGGGGCCGACACGACCGGGATTCTGTAAAACATTACAAGCGAGGTTCTAGATTGATTAGGTTAGGTTATATTACGTTATAGACGTATATAATGTTCCAACCGAGAAATACGGTACGACCCTCCAGGAATGTTGGAAAAAACTACATCCGAGTTGTTAGGTTCTCTTAGGTTGGGATATATAACATCATAGATTTACATAACGTCCCCACAGAGAAGTACGGGCCGACACGACCGGGATTCTGTAAAACATTACCAGCGAGGGGCTAGATGGGTTAGGTTAGGCTATGTTACGTTATAGACGTATATAATGTTCCCACCGAGAAGTAGGGGCCGATACGTCAGGAATGTTGTAAAATACTACATCAGAGATGATAGCCTGCCTCAGGTTAGGATATATAACGCTGTAAACGTATATAATGTCCCAACCGAGACGTACGGGACGACACGAACGGGATTCTGTAAAGCATTACCAGCGAGAGGCTAGATGTGTTAGGTTAGGTTATATTACATTATAGATCTATATAATGTTCCCACCGAGAAGTAGGGGCCGATACGCCAGGAATGTTGTAAAATACTGCATCCGAGATGTTAGCCTGCCTTAGGTTAGGATATATAACGCTCTAGACGTATATAATGTCCCAACCGGGACGATCGGGACGACACGAACGGGATTCTGTAAAATATTACCAGCGAGGGGCTAGATGGGTTAGGTTAGGTTATATTACGTTATAGACCTATATAATGTTCCCACCGAGAAGTAGGGGCCGATACGCCAGGAATGTTGTGAAATACTACATCCGAGATGTTAGCCTGCCTTACGTTAGGATATATATCGCTGTAGACGTATATAATATCCCAACCGAGATGTACGGGACGGCAGGAACGGGATTCTGTAAAACATTACCAGCGAGGGGCTAGATGGGTTAGGTTAGGTTGTGATACGTTATAGACGTATATAATGTTCCCACCGAGTAGTAGGGTCCAATACGCCAGGAATGTTGTAAAATACTACATCCGAGATGATAGCTTGCCTTAGGTTAGGATATATAACGCTATAGACGTATATATTTTCCCAACCGAGATGTACGGGACAACATGAACGGGATGCTGTAAAACATTACCAGCGGGGGGTAGATGGGTTCGGTTAGGTTATGTTACGTTATAGACGTATATAATGTTCCCACAGAGAAGTAGGGGCCGACACGACCGGGATTCTGTAAAACATTACAAGCGAGGTTCTAGATTGATTAGGTTAGGTTATATTACGTTATAGACGTATATAATGTTCCAACCGAGAAATACGGTACGACCCTCCACGAATGTTTGAAAAAACTACATCCGAGTTGTTAGGTTCTCTTAGGTTGGGATATATAACATCATAGATTTACATAACGTCCCCACAGAGAAGTACGGGCCGACACGACCGGGATTCTGTAAAACATTAGCAGCGAGGGGCTAGATGGGTTACGTTAGGCTATGTTACGTTATAGACGTATATAATGTTCCCACCGAGAAGTAGGGGCCGATACGCCAGGAATGTTGTAAAATACTGCATCCGAGTTGTTAGCCTGCCTTAGGTTAGGATATATAAAGCTCTAGACGTATATAATGTCGCAACCGAGACGTACGGGACGACACGAACGGGATTCTGTAAAACATTACCAGCGAGAGGCTAGATGTGTTAGGTTAGGTTATGTTACGTTATAGACGAATATAATGTTCCCACCGAGAAGTAGAGGCCGATACGCCAGGAATGTTGTAAAATACTACATCCGAGATGTTAGCTTGCCTTACGTTAGGATATATATCGCTGTAGACGTATATAATATCCAAACCGAGATGTCCGGGACGACAGGAACGGGATTCTGTAAAACATTACCAGCGAGGGGTAGATAGCTTGGGTTAGGTTATGTTACGTTATAGACGTATATAATGTTCCCACAGAGAAGTAGGGGCCGACACGACCGGGATTCTGTAAAACATTACAAGCGAGGTTCTAGATTGATTAGGTTAGGTTATATTACGTTATAGACGTATATAATGTTCCAACCGAGAAAAACGGTACGACCCTCCAGGAATGTTGGAAAAAACTACATCCGAGTTGTTAGGTTCTCTTAGGTTGGGATATATAGCATCATAGATTTACATAACGTCCCCATAGAGAAGTACGGGCCGACACGACCGGGATTCTGTAAAACATTACCAGCGAGGGGCTAGATGGGTTAGGTTAGGCTATGTTACGTTATAGACGTATATAATGTTCCCACCGAGAAGAAGGGGCCGATACGCCAGGAATGTTGTAAAATACTACATCCGAGATGTTAGCCTGCCTTACGTTAGGATATATATCGCTGTAGACGTATATAATATCCCAACCGAGATGTCCGGGACGACAGGAACGGGATTCTGTAAAAGATTACCAGCGAGGGGCTAGATGTGTTAGGTTAGGTTATATTACGTTATAGACCTATATAATGTTCCCACCGAGAAGTAGGGGCCGTTACGCCAGGAATCTTGTGAAATACTACATTCGAGATGATAGCTTGCCTTAGGTTAGGATATATAACGCTATAGACGTATATAATATTCCAAGCGAGATGTACGGGACGTCACGAACGGGATTCTGTAAAACATTACCAGCGAGGGGCCAGATGGGTTTGTTTATGTTATGTTACGTTATGGACGAATATAATGTTCCCACCGAGAAGTAGAGGCCGATACGCCAGGAATATTGTAAAATACTACATCCGAGATGTTAGCCTGCCTTACGTTAGGATATATATCGCTGTAGACGTATATAATATCCCAACCGAGATGTACGGGACGGCAGGAACGGGATTCTGTAAAACATTACCAGCTAGCGGCTAGATGTGTTAGGTTAGGTTATATTACGTTATAGACCTATATAATGTTCCCACCGAGAAGTAGGGGCCGATACGCCAGGAATGTTGTGAAATACTACATCCGAGATGATAGCCTGCCTTAGGTTAGGATATATAACGCTATAGACTTATATAATATCTCAACTGAGATGTACGGGACGAAACGAACGGGATTCTGTAAAACATTACCAGCGAGGGGCCAGATGGGTTAGGTTAGGTTATGTTACGTTATAGACGAATATAATGTTCCCACCGAGAAGTAGAGGCCGTTACGCCAGGAATGTTGTAAAATACTACATCCGAGATGTTAGCCTGCCTTACGTTAGGATATATATCGCTGTAGACGTATATAATATCCCAACCGAGATGTACGGGACGGCAGGAACGGGATTCTGTAAAACATTACCAGCGAGGGGCTAGATGTGTTAGGTTAGGTTATATTACGTTATAGACCTATATAATGTTCCCACCGAGAAGTAGGGGCCGATACGCCAGGAATGTTGTGAAATACTACATCCGAGATGATAGCCTGCCTTAGGTTAGGATATATAACGCTATAGACTTATATAATATCTCAACCGAGATGTACGGGACGAAACGAACGGGATTCTGTAAAACATTACCAGCGAGGGGCCAGATGGGTTAGGTTAGGTTATGTTACGTTATAGACGAATATAATGTTCCCACCGAGAAGTAGAGGCCGATACACCAGGAACATTGTAAAATACTACATCCGAGATGTTAGCCTGCCTTACGTTAGGATATATATCGCTGTAGACGTATATAATATCCCAACCGAGATGTACGGGACGAAACGAACGGGATTCTGTAAAACGTTACCAGCGGGGGCCAGATGGGTTAGGTTATGTTATGTTACGTTATAGACGAATATAATGTTCCCACCGAGAAGTAGGGGCCGATACGCCAGGAATGTTGTGAAATACTACATCCGAGATGATAGCCTGCCTTACGTTAGGATATATATCGCTGTAGACGTATATAATATCCCAACCGAGATGTCCGGGACGACAGGAACGGGATTCTGTAAAACATTACCAGCGAGGGGCTAGATGGGTTAGGTGAGGATGTGATACGTTATAGACGTATATAATGTTCCCACCGAGAAGAAGGGGCCGATACGCCAGGAATGTTGTAAAATACTACATCCGAGATGATAGCTTGCCTTAGGTTAGGGTATATAACGCTATAGACTTATATAATATCTCAACCGAGATGTACGGGACGAAACGAACGGGATTCTGTAAAACATTACCAGCGAGGGGCCAGATGGGTTAGGTTAGGTTGTGTTACGTTATAGACGAATATAATGTTCCACCGAGAAGTAGAGGACGATACGCCAGGAATGTTGTAAAATACTACATCCGAGATGTTAGCCTGCCTTACGTTAGGATATATATCGCTGTAGACGTATATAATATCCCAACCGAGATGTACGGGACGGCAGGAACGGGATTCTGTAAAAGATTACCAGCGAGGGGCTAGATGTGTTAGATTAGGTTATATTACGTTATAGACCTCTATAATGTTCCCACCGAGAAGTAGGGGCCGTTAGGCCAGGAATCTTGTGAAATACTACATTTGAGATGATAGCTTGCCTTAGGTTAGGATATATAACGCTATAGGCGTATATAATGTTCCCACCGAGAAGTAGGGGCCGACCCACCTGGATTGTTGGAAAATACTGCATCCGAGATGATAGCCTGCCTTAGGTTAGGATATATAACGCTATAGACGTATATAATATCTCAACCGAGATGTACGGGACGAAACGAACGGGATTCTGTAAAACATTACCAGCGAGGGGCTAGATGGGTTAGGTTAGGATGTGATACGTTATAGACGCATATAATGTTCCCACCGAGAAGAAGGGGCTGATACGCCAGGAATGTTGTAAAATACTACATCCGAGATGATAGCTTGCCTTAGGTTAGGATATATAACGCTATAGACTTATATAATATCTCAACCGAGATGTACGGGACGAAACGAACGGGATTCTGTAAAACATTAACAGCGAGGGGCCAGATGGGTTAGGTTAGGTTATGTTACGTTATAGACGAATCTAATGTTCCACCGAGAAGTAGAGGACGATACGCCAGGAATGTTGTAAAATACTACATCCGAGATGTTATCCTGCCTTACGTTAGGATATATATCGCTGTAGACGTATATAATATCCCAACCGAGATGTACGGGACGGCAGGAACGGGATTCTGTAAAAGATTACCAGCGAGGGGCTAGATGTGTTAGGTTAGGTTATATTACGTTATAGACCTATATAATGTTCCCACCGAGAAGTAGGGGCCGTTACGCCAGGAATCTTGTGAAATACTGCATTCGAGATGATAGCTTGCCTTAGGTTAGGATATATAACGCTATAGACGTATATAATATTCCAAGCGAGATGTACGGGACGTCACGAACGGGATTCTGTAAAACATTAACAGCGAGGGCCTAGATGTGTTAGGTTAGGTTATATTACGTTATAGACGAATATAATGTTCCCACCGAGAAGTAGAGGACGATACGCCAGGAATGTTGTAAAATACTACATCCGAGATGATAGCCTGCCTTAGGTTAGGATATATAACTCTATAGACGTATATAATGTCCCAAACGAGACGTACGGGACGGCAGGAACGGGATTCTGTAAAAGATTGCCAGCGAGGGGCTAGATGTGTTAGGTTAGGTTATATTACGTTATAGACCTATATAATGTTCCCACCGAGAAGTAGGGGCCGTTACGCCAGGAATCTTGTGAAATACTACATTCGAGATGATAGCTTGCCTTAGGTTAGGATATATAACGCTATAGACGTATATAATATTCCAAGCGAGATGTACGGGACGTCACGAACGGGATTCTGTAAAACATTACCAGCGAGGGGCCAGATGGGTTTGTTTATGTTATGTTACGTTATGGACGAATATAATGTTCCCACCGAGAAGTAGAGGCCGATACGCCAGGAATGTTGTAAAATACTACATCCGAGATGTTAGCCTGCCTTACGTTAGGATATATATCGCTGTAGACGTATATAATATCCCAACCGAGATGTACGGGACGGCAGGAACGGGATTCTGTAAAACATTACCAGCGAGGGGCTAGATGTGTTAGGTTAGGTTATATTACGTTATAGACCTATATAATGTTCCCACCGAGAAGTAGGGGCCGATACGCCAGGAATGTTGTGAAATACTACATCCGAGATGATAGCCTGCCTTAGGTTAGGATATATAACGCTATAGACTTATATAATATCTCAACCGAGATGTACGGGACGAAACGAACGGGATTCTGTAAAACATTACCAGCGAGGTGCCAGATGGGTTAGGTTAGGTTATGTTACGTTATAGACGAATATAATGTTCCCACCGAGAAGTAGAGGCCGATACACCAGGAACGTTGTAAAATACTACATCCGAGATGTTAGCCTGCCTTACGTTAGGATATATATCGCTGTAGACGTATATAATATCCCAACCGAGATGTACGGGACGAAACGAACGGGATTCTGTAAAACGTTACCAGCGGGGGCCAGATGGGTTAGGTTATGTTATGTTACGTTATAGACGAATATAATGGTCCCACCGAGAAGTAGAGGCCGATACGCCAGGAATGTTGTAAAATGATACATCCGAGATGTTAGCCGGCCTTACGATAGGATATATATCGCTGTAGACGTATATAATATCCCAACCGAGATGTACGGGACGGCAGGAACGGGATTCTGTAAAACATTACCAGCGAGGGGCTAGATGGGTTAGGTTAGGATGTGATACGTTATAGACGTATATAATGTTCCCACCGAGAAGTAGGGGCCGATACGCCAGGAATGTTGTGAAATACTACATCCGAGATGATAGCCTGCCTTACGTTAGGATATATATCGCTGTAGACGTATATAATATCCCAACCGAGATGTCCGGGACGACAGGAACGGGATTCTGTAAAACATTACCAGCGAGGGGCTAGATGGGTTAGGTGAGGATGTGATACGTTATAGATGTATATAATGTTCCCACCGAGAAGAAGGGGCCGATACGCCAGGAATGTTGTAAAATACTACATCCGAGATGATAGCTTGCCTTAGGTTAGGGTATATAACGCTATAGACTTATATAATATCTCAACCGAGATGTACGGGACGAAACGAACGAGATTCTGTAAAACATTACCAGCGAGGGGCCAGATGGGTTAGGTTGGGTTATGTTACGTTATAGACGAATATAATGTTCCACCGAGAAGTAGAGGACGATACGCCAGGAATGTTGTAAAATACTACATCCGAGATGTTAGCCTGCCTTACGTTAGGATATATATCGCTGTAGACGTATATAATATCCCAACCGAGATGTACGGGACGGCAGGAACGGGATTCTGTAAAAGATTACCAGCGAGGAGCTAGATGTGTTAGATTAGGTTATATTACGTTATAGACCTCTATAATGTTCCCACCGAGAAGTAGGGGCCGTTACGGCAGGAATCTTGTGAAATACTACATTTGAGATGATAGCTTGCCTTAGGTTAAGATATATAACGCTATAGGCGTATATAATGTTCCCACCGAGAAGTAGGGGCCGACCCACCTGGAATGTTGGAAAATACTGCATTCGAGATGATAGCCTGCCTTAGGTTAGGATATATAACGCTATAGACGTATATAATGTCCCAACCGAGACGTACGGGACGACACGAACGGGATCCTGTAGAACATTACCAGCGAGGGGCTAGATGTGTTAGGTTAGGTTATATTATGTTATAGACCTATATAATGTTCCCACCGAGAAGTAGGGGCCGATACGCCAGGAATGTTGTAAAATGCTACATCCGAGATGTTAGCCTGCCTTACGATAGGATATATATCGCTGTAGACGTATATAATATCCCAACCGAGATGTACGGGACGACAGGAACGGGATTCTGTAAAACATTACCAGCGAGGGGCTAGATGTGTTAGGTTAGGTTATATTAAGTTATATACCTATATAATGTTCCCACCGCGAAGTAGGGGCCGATACGCCAGGAATGTCGTAAAATACTACATCAGAGATGATACCCTGCCTTACGTTAGGATATATATCGCTGTAGACGTATATAATATCCCAACCGAGATGTCCGGGACGACAGGAACGGGATTCTGTAAAACATTACCAGCGAGGGGCTAGATGGGTTAGGTGAGGATGTGATACGTTATAGACGTATATAATGCTCCCACCGAGAAGTAGGGGCCGACCCACCTGGAATGTTGGAAAATACTGCATTCGAGATGATAGCCTGCCTTAGGTTAGAATATATAACGCTATAGACGTATATAATGTCCCAACCGAGACGTACGGGACGACACGAACGGGATCCTGTAGAACATTACCAGCGAGGGGCTAGATGTGTTAGGTTAGGTTATGTTACGTTATAGACGAATATAATGTTCCCACCGAGAAGTAGAGGCCGATACACCAGGAACGTTGTAAAATACTACATCCGAGATGTTAGCCTGCCTTACGTTAGGATATATATCGCTGTAGACGTATATAATATCCCAACCGAGATGTACGGGACGAAACGAACGGGATTCTGTAAAACGTTACCAGCGGGGGCCAGATGGGTTAGGTTATGTTATGTTACGTTATAGACGAATATAATGGTCCCACCGAGAAGTAGAGGCCGATACGCCAGGAATGTTGTAAAATGATACATCCGAGATGTTAGCCTGCCTTACGTTAGGATATATATCGCTGTAGACGTATATAATATCCCAACCGAGATGTACGGGACGGCAGGAACGGGATTCTGTAAAAGATTACCAGCGAGGGGCTAGATGTGTTAGATTAGGTTATATTACGTTATAGACCTCTATAATGTTCCCACCTAGAAGTAGGGGCCGTTACGCCAGGAATCTTGTGAAATACTACATTTGAGATGATAGCTTGCCTTAGGTTAGGATATATAACGCTATAGACGTATATAATATTCCAAGCGAGATGTGCGGGACGTCACGAACGGGATTCTGTAAAACATTAACAGCGAGGGCCTAGATGTGTTAGGTTAGGTTATATTACGTTATAGGCGAATATAATGTTCCCACCGAGAAGTAGAGGACGATACGCCAGGAATGTTGTAAAATACTACATCCGAGATGATAGCCTGCCTTAGGTTAGGATATATAACGCTATAGACGTATATAATGTCCCAACCGAGACGTACGGGACGGCAGGAACGGGATTCTGTAAAAGATTACCAGCGAGGGGCTAGATGTGTTAGGTTAGGTTATATTACGTTATAGACCTATATAATGTTCCCACCGAGAAGTAGGGGCCGATACGCCAGGAATGTTGTGAAATACTACATCCGAGATGATAGCCTGCCTTAGGTTAGGATATATAACGCTATAGACTTATATAATATCCCAACCGAGATGTACGGGACGAAACGAACGGGATTCTGTAAAACGTTACCAGCGGGGGCCAGATGGGTTAGGTTATGTTATGTTACGTTATAGACGAATATAATGGTCCCACCGAGAAGTAGAGGCCGATACGCCAGGAATGTTGTAAAATGATACATCCGAGATGTTAGCCTGCCTTACGTTAGGATATATATCGCTGTAGACGTATATAATATCCCAACCGAGATGTATGGGACGGCAGGAACGGGATTCTGTAAAACATTACCAGCGAGGGGCTAGATGGGTTAGGTTAGGATGTGATACGTTATAGACGTATATAATGTTCCCACCGAGAAGTAGGGGCCGATACGCCAGGAATGTTGTGAAATACTACATCCGAGATGATAGCCTGCCTTACGTTAGGATATATATCGCTGTAGACGTATATAATATCCCAACCGAGATGTCCGGGACGACAGGAACGGGATTCTGTAAAACATTACCAGCGAGGGGCTAGATGGGTTAGGTGAGGATGTGATACGTTATAGACGTATATAATGTTCCCACCGAGAAGAAGGGGCCGATACGCCAGGAATGTTGTAAAATACTACATCCGAGATGATAGCTTGCCTTAGGTTAGGGTATATAACGCTATAGACTTATATAATATCTCAACCGAGATGTACGGGACGAAACGAACGGGATTCTGTAAAACATTACCAGCGAGGGGCCAGATGGGTTAGGTTAGGTTATGTTACGTTATAGACGAATATAATGTTCCACCGAGAAGTAGAGGACGATACGCCAGGAATGTTGTAAAATACTACATCCGAGATGTTAGCCTGCCTTACGTTAGGATATATATCGCTGTAGACGTATATAATATCCCAACCGAGATGTACGGGACGGCAGGAACGGGATTCTGTAAAAGATTACCAGCGAGGGGCTAGATGTGTTAGATTAGGTTATATTACGTTATAGACCTCTATAATGTTCCCACCGAGAAGTAGGGGCCGTTACGCCAGGAATCTTGTGAAATACTACATTTGAGATGATAGCTTGCCTTAGGTTAGGATATATAACGCTATAGGCGTATATAATGTTCCCACCGAGAAGTAGGGGCCGACCCACCTGGAATGTTGGAAAATACTGCATCCGAGATGATAGCCTGCCTTAGGTTAGGATATATAACGCTATAGACGTATATAATGTCCCAACCGAGACGTACGGTACGACACGAACGGGATCCTGTAGAACATTACCAGCGAGGGGCTAGATGTGTTAGGTTAGGTTATATTATGTTATAGACCTATATAATGTTCCCACCGAGAAGTAGGGGCCGATACGCCAGGAATGTTGTAAAATGCTACATCCGAGATGTTAGCCTGCCTTACGATAGGATATATATCGCTGTAGACGTATATAATATCCCAACCGAGATGTACGGGACGACAGGAACGGGATTCTGTAAAACATTACCAGCGAGGGGCTAGATGTGTTAGGTTAGGTTATATTAAGTTATATACCTATATAATGTTCCCACCGAGAAGTAGGGGCCGATACGCCAGGAATGTCGTAAAATACTACATCAGAGATGATACCCTGCCTTACGTTAGGATATATATCGCTGTAGACGTATATAATATCCCAACCGAGATGTCCGGGACGACAGGAACGGGATTCTGTAAAACATTACCAGCGAGGGGCTAGATGGGTTAGGTGAGGATGTGATACGTTATAGACGTATATAATGCTCCCACCGAGAAGGAGGGGCCGATACGCCAGGAATGTTGTAAAATACTACACCAGAGATGATAGCTTGCCTTAGGTTAGGATATATAACGCTATAGACTTATATAATATCTCAACCGAGATGTACGGGACGAAACGAACGGGATTCTGTAAAACATTACCAGCGAGGGGCCAGATGGGTTAGGTTAGGTTATGTTACGTTATAGACGAATATAATGTTCCCACCGAGAAGTAGAGGCCGATACGCCAGGAATGTTGTAAAATACTACATCCGAGATGTTAGCCTGCCTTACGTTAGGATATATATCGCTGTAGACGTATATAATATCCCAACCGAGATGTACGGGACGACAGGAACGGGATTCTGTAAAACATTACCAGCGAGGGGCTAGATGGGTTAGGTTAGGATGTGATACGTTATAGACGTATATAATGTTCCCACCGAGATGAAGGGGCCGATACGCCAGGAATGTTGTAAAATACTACATCAGAGATGATGGCCTGCCTTAGGTTAGGATATATAACGCTATAGACGTATAAAATATTCCAACAGAGATGTACGGTACGTCACGAACGGGATTCTGTAAAACATTACCAGCGAGGGGCTAGATGTGTTAGGTTAGGGTATATTACGTTATAGACCTATATAATGTTCCCACCGAGAAGAAGGGGCCGATACGCCAGGAATGTTGTAAAATACTACATCCGAGATGTTAGCCTGCCTTAGGTTAGGATATATAACGCTATAGACGTATATAATGTGCCAACCGAGATGTACGGGACGAAACGAACGGTATTCTGTAAAACATTACCAGCGAGGGGCCAGATGGGTTTGGTTATGTTATGTTACGTTATAGACGAATATAATGTTCCCACCGAGAAGTAGAGGCCGATACGCCAGGAATGTTGTAAAATACTACATCCGAGATGTTAGCCTGCCTTACGTTAGGATATATATCGCTGTAGACGTATATAATATCCCAACCGAGATATACGGGACGGCAGGAACGGGATTCTGTAAAACATTACCAGCTAGCGGCTAGATTTGTTAGGTTAGGTTATATTACGTTATAGACCTATATAATGTTCCCACCGAGAAGTAGGGGCCGATACGCCAGGAATGTTGTGAAATACTACATCCGAGATGATAGCCTGCCTTAGGTTAGGATATATAACGCTATAGACTTATATAATATCTCAACTGAGATGTACGGGACGAAACGAACGGGATTCTGTAAAACATTACCAGCGAGGGGCCAGATGGGTTAGGTTAGGTTATGTTACGTTATAGACGAATATAATGTTCCCACCGAGAAGTAGAGGCCGTTACGCCAGGAATGTTGTAAAATACTACATCCGAGATGTTAGCCTGCCTTACGTTAGGATATATATCGCTGTAGACGTATATAATATCCCAACCGAGATGTACGGGACGGCAGGAACGGGATTCTGTAAAACATTACCAGCGAGGGGCTAGATGTGTTAGGTTAGGTTATATTACGTTATAGACCTATATAATGTTCCCACCGAGAAGTAGGGGCCGATACGCCAGGAATGTTGTGAAATACTACATCCGAGATTATAGCCTGCCTTAGGTTAGGATATATAACGCTATAGACTTATATAATATCTCAACCGAGATGTACGGGACGAAACGAACGGGATTCTGTAAAACATTACCAGCGAGGGGCCAGATGGGTTAGGTTAGGTTATGTTACGTTATAGACGAATATAATGTTCCCACCGAGAAGTAGAGGCCGATACACCAGGAACGTTGTAAAATACTACATCCGAGATGTTAGCCTGCCTTACGTTAGGATATATATCGCTGTAGACGTATATAATATCCCAACCGAGATGTACGGGACGGCAGGAACGGGATTCTGTAAAACATTACCAGCGAGGGGCTAGATGTGTTAGGTTAGGTTATATTACGTTATAGACCTATATAATGTTCCCACCGAGAAGTAGGGGCCGATACGCCAGGAATGTTGTAAAATACTACATCAGAGATGATGGCCTGCCTTAGGTTAGGATATATATCGCTGTAGACGTATATAATATCCCAACCGAGATATACGGGCTGGCAGGAACGGGATTCTGTAAAACATTACCAGCGAGGGGCTAGATGGGTTAGGTGAGGATGTGATACGTTATAGACGTATATAATGTTCCCACCGAGAAGAAGGGGCCGATACGCCAGGAATGTTGTAAAATACTACATCCGAGATGATAGCTTGCCTTAGGTTAGGGTATATAACGCTATAGACTTATATAATATCTCAACCGAGATGTACGGGACGAAACGAACGGGATTCTGTAAAACATTACCAGCGAGGGGCCAGATGGGTTAGGTTAGGTTATGTTACGTTATAGACGAATATAATGTTCCACCGAGAAGTAGAGGACGATACGCCAGGAATGTTGTAAAATACTACATCCGAGATGTTAGCCTGCCTTAAGTTAGGATATATATCGCTGTAGACGTATATAATATCCCAACCGAGATGTACGGGACGGCAGGATCGGGATTCTGTAAAAGATTACCAGCGAGGGGCTAGATGGGTTAGGTTAGGTTGTGATACGTTATAGACGTATATAATGTTCCCACCGAGTAGTAGGGTCCAATACGCCAGGAATGTTGTAAAATACTACATCCGAGATGATAGCTTGCCTTAGGTTAGGATATATAACGCTATAGACGTATATATTTTCCCAACCGAGATGTACGGGACAACATGAACGGGATGCTGTAAAACATTACCAGCGGGGGGTAGATGGGTTCGGTTAGGTTATGTTACGTTATAGACGTATATAATGTTCCCACAGAGAAGTAGGGGCCGACACGACCGGGATTCTGTAAAACATTACAAGCGAGGTTCTAGATTGATTAGGTTAGGTTATATTACGTTATAGACGTATATAATGTTCCAACCGAGAAATACGGTACGACCCTCCAGGAATGTTGGAAAAAACTACATCCGAGTTGTTAGGTTCTCTTAGGTTGGGATATATAACATCATAGATTTACATAACGTCCCCACAGAGAAGTACGGGCCGACACGACCGGGATTCTGTAAAACATTACCAGCGAGGGGCTAGATGGGTTAGGTTAGGCTATGTTACGTTATAGACGTATATAATGTTCCCACCGAGAAGTAGGGGCCGATACGTCAGGAATGTTGTAAAATACTACATCAGAGATGATAGCCTGCCTCAGGTTAGGATATATAACGCTGTAAACGTATATAATGTCCCAACCGAGACGTACGGGACGACACGAACGGGATTCTGTAAAGCATTACCAGCGAGAGGCTAGATGTGTTAGGTTAGGTTATATTACATTATAGATCTATATAATGTTCCCACCGAGAAGTAGGGGCCGATACGCCAGGAATGTTGTAAAATACTGCATCCGAGATGTTAGCCTGCCTTAGGTTAGGATATATAACGCTCTAGACGTATATAATGTCCCAACCGGGACGATCGGGACGACACGAACGGGATTCTGTAAAATATTACCAGCGAGGGGCTAGATGGGTTAGGTTAGGTTATATTACGTTATAGACCTATATAATGTTCCCACCGAGAAGTAGGGGCCGATACGCCAGGAATGTTGTGAAATACTACATCCGAGATGTTAGCCTGCCTTACGTTAGGATATATATCGCTGTAGACGTATATAATATCCCAACCGAGATGTACGGGACGGCAGGAACGGGATTCTGTAAAACATTACCAGCGAGGGGCTAGATGGGTTAGGTTAGGTTGTGATACGTTATAGACGTATATAATGTTCCCACCGAGTAGTAGGGTCCAATACGCCAGGAATGTTCTAAAATACTACATCCGAGATGATAGCTTGCCTTAGGTTAGGATATATAACGCTATAGACGTATATATTTTCCCAACCGAGATGTACGGGACAACATGAACGGGATGCTGTAAAACATTACCAGCGGGGGGTAGATGGGTTCGGTTAGGTTATGTTACGTTATAGACGTATATAATGTTCCCACAGAGAAGTAGGGGCCGACACGACCGGGATTCTGTAAAACATTACAAGCGAGGTTCTAGATTGATTAGGTTAGGTTATATTACGTTATAGACGTATATAATGTTCCAACCGAGAAATACGGTACGACCCTCCACGAATGTTTGAAAAAACTACATCCGAGTTGTTAGGTTCTCTTAGGTTGGGATATATAACATCATAGATTTACATAACGTCCCCACAGAGAAGTACGGGCCGACACGACCGGGATTCTGTAAAACATTAGCAGCGAGGGGCTAGATGGGTTACGTTAGGCTATGTTACGTTATAGACGTATATAATGTTCCCACCGAGAAGTAGGGGCCGATACGCCAGGAATGTTGTAAAATACTGCATCCGAGTTGTTAGCCTGCCTTAGGTTAGGATATATAAAGCTCTAGACGTATATAATGTCGCAACCGAGACGTACGGGACGACACGAACGGGATTCTGTAAAACATTACCAGCGAGAGGCTAGATGTGTTAGGTTAGGTTATGTTACGTTATAGACGAATATAATGTTCCCACCGAGAAGTAGAGGCCGATACGCCAGGAATGTTGTAAAATACTACATCCGAGATGTTAGCTTGCCTTACGTTAGGATATATATCGCTGTAGACGTATATAATATCCAAACCGAGATGTCCGGGACGACAGGAACGGGATTCTGTAAAACATTACCAGCGAGGGGTAGATGGCTTGGGTTAGGTTATGTTACGTTATAGACGTATATAATGTTCCCACAGAGAAGTAGGGGCCGACACGACCGGGATTCTGTAAAACATTACAAGCGAGGTTCTAGATTGATTAGGTTAGGTTATATTACGTTATAGACGTATATAATGTTCCAACCGAGAAATACGGTACGACCCTCCAGGAATGTTGGAAAAAACTACATCCGAGTTGTTAGGTTCTCTTAGGTTGGGATATATAGCATCATAGATTTACATAACGTCCCCATAGAGAAGTACGGGCCGACACGACCGGGATTCTGTAAAACATTACCAGCGAGGGGCTAGATGGGTTAGGTTAGGCTATGTTACGTTATAGACGTATATAATGTTCCCACCGAGAAGAAGGGGCCGATACGCCAGGAATGTTGTAAAATACTACATCCGAGATGTTAGCCTGCCTTACGTTAGGATATATATCGCTGTAGACGTATATAATATCCCAACCGAGATGTCCGGGACGACAGGAACGGGATTCTGTAAAACATTACCAGCGAGGGGCCAGATGGGTTAGGTTAGGTTATGTTACGTTATAGACGAATATAATGTTCCACCGAGAAGTAGAGGACGATACGCCAGGAATGTTGTAAAATACTACATCCGAGATGATAGCTTGCCTTAGGTTAGGATATATAACGCTATAGACTTATATAATATCTCAACCGAGATGTACGGGACGAAACGAACGGGATTCTGTAAAACATTACCAGCGAGGGGCTAGATGGGTTAGGTTAGGATGTGATACGTTATAGACGTATATAATGTTCCCACCGAGAAGAAGGGGCTGATACGCCAGGAATGTTGTAAAATACTACATCCGAGATGATAGCTTGCCTTAGGTTAGGATATATAACGCTATAGACTTATATAATATCTCAACCGAGATGTACGGGACGAAACGAACGGGATTCTGTAAAACATTAACAGCGAGGGGCCAGATGGGTTAGGTTAGGTTATGTTACGTTAAAGACGAATCTAATGTTCCACCGAGAAGTAGAGGACGATACGCCAGGAATGTTGTAAAATACTACATCCGAGATGTTAGCCTGCCTTACGTTAGGATATATATCGCTGTAGACGTATATAATATCCCAACCGAGATGTACGGGACGGCAGGAACGGGATTCTGTAAAAGATTACCAGCGAGGGGCTAGATGTGTTAGGTTAGGTTATATTACGTTATAGACCTATATAATGTTCCCACCGAGAAGTAGGGGCCGTTACGCCAGGAATCTTGTGAAATACTACATTCGAGATGATAGCTTGCCTTAGGTTAGGATATATAACGCTATAGACGTATATAATATTCCAAGCGAGATGTACGGGACGTCACGAACGGGATTCTGTAAAACATTACCAGCGAGGGGCCAGATGGGTTTGTTTATGTTATGTTACGTTATGGACGAATATAATGTTCCCACCGAGAAGTAGAGGCCGATACGCCAGGAATATTGTAAAATACTACATCCGAGATGTTAGCCTGCCTTACGTTAGGATATATATCGCTGTAGACGTATATAATATCCCAACCGAGATGTACGGGACGGCAGGAACGGGATTCTGTAAAACATTACCAGCTAGCGGCTAGATGTGTTAGGTTAGGTTATATTACGTTATAGACCTATATAATGTTCCCACCGAGAAGTAGGGGCCGATACGCCAGGAATGTCGTAAAATACTACATCAGAGATGATACCCTGCCTTACGTTAGGATATATATCGCTGTAGACGTATATAATATCCCAACCGAGATGTCCGGGACGACAGGAACGGGATTCTGTAAAACATTACCAGCGAGGGGCTAGATGGGTTAGGTGAGGATGTGATACGTTATAGACGTATATAATGCTCCCACCGAGAAGGAGGGGCCGATACGCCAGGAATGTTGTAAAATACTACACCAGAGATGATAGCTTGCCTTAGGTTAGGATATATAACGCTATAGACTTATATAATATCTCAACCGAGATGTACGGGACGAAACGAACGGGATTCTGTAAAACATTACCAGCGAGGGGCCAGATGGGTTAGGTTAGGTTATGTTACGTTATAGACGAATATAATGTTCCCACCGAGAAGTAGAGGCCGATACGCCAGGAATGTTGTAAAATACTACATCCGAGATGTTAGCCTGCCTTACGTTAGGATATATATCGCTGTAGACGTATATAATATCCCAACCGAGATGTACGGGACGACAGGAACGGGATTCTGTAAAACATTACCAGCGAGGGGCTAGATGGGTTAGGTTAGGATGTGATACGTTATAGACGTATATAATGTTCCCACCGAGATGAAGGGGCCGATACGCCAGGAATGTTGTAAAATACTACATCAGAGATGATGGCCTGCCTTAGGTTAGGATATATAACGCTATAGACGTATAAAATATTCCAACAGAGATGTACGGTACGTCACGAACGGGATTCTGTAAAACATTACCAGCGAGGGGCTAGATGTGTTAGGTTAGGGTATATTACGTTATAGACCTATATAATGTTCCCACCGAGAAGAAGGGGCCGATACGCCAGGAATGTTGTAAAATACTACATCCGAGATGTTAGCCTGCCTTAGGTTAGGATATATAACGCTATAGACGTATATAATGTGCCAACCGAGATGTACGGGACGAAACGAACGGTATTCTGTAAAACATTACCAGCGAGGGGCCAGATGGGTTTGGTTATGTTATGTTACGTTATAGACGAATATAATGTTCCCACCGAGAAGTAGAGGCCGATACGCCAGGAATGTTGTAAAATACTACATCCGAGATGTTAGCCTGCCTTACGTTAGGATATATATCGCTGTAGACGTATATAATATCCCAACCGAGATATACGGGACGGCAGGAACGGGATTCTGTAAAACATTACCAGCTAGCGGCTAGATTTGTTAGGTTAGGTTATATTACGTTATAGACCTATATAATGTTCCCACCGAGAAGTAGGGGCCGATACGCCAGGAATGTTGTGAAATACTACATCCGAGATGATAGCCTGCCTTAGGTTAGGATATATAACGCTATAGACTTATATAATATCTCAACTGAGATGTACGGGACGAAACGAACGGGATTCTGTAAAACATTACCAGCGAGGGGCCAGATGGGTTAGGTTAGGTTATGTTACGTTATAGACGAATATAATGTTCCCACCGAGAAGTAGAGGCCGTTACGCCAGGAATGTTGTAAAATACTACATCCGAGATGTTAGCCTGCCTTACGTTAGGATATATATCGCTGTAGACGTATATAATATCCCAACCGAGATGTACGGGACGGCAGGAACGGGATTCTGTAAAACATTACCAGCGAGGGGCTAGATGTGTTAGGTTAGGTTATATTACGTTATAGACCTATATAATGTTCCCACCGAGAAGTAGGGGCCGATACGCCAGGAATGTTGTGAAATACTACATCCGAGATTATAGCCTGCCTTAGGTTAGGATATATAACGCTATAGACTTATATAATATCTCAACCGAGATGTACGGGACGAAACGAACGGGATTCTGTAAAACATTACCAGCGAGGGGCCAGATGGGTTAGGTTAGGTTATGTTACGTTATAGACGAATATTATGTTCCCACCGAGAAGTAGAGGCCGATACACCAGGAACGTTGTAAAATACTACATCCGAGATGTTAGCCTGCCTTACGTTAGGATATATATCGCTGTAGACGTATATAATATCCCAACCGAGATGTACGGGACGGCAGGAACGGGATTCTGTAAAACATTACCAGCGAGGGGCTAGATGTGTTAGGTTAGGTTATATTACGTTATAGACCTATATAATGTTCCCACCGAGAAGTAGGGGCCGATACGCCAGGAATGTTGTAAAATACTACATCAGAGATGATGGCCTGCCTTAGGTTAGGATATATATCGCTGTAGACGTATATAATATCCCAACCGAGATATACGGGCTGGCAGGAACGGGATTCTGTAAAACATTACCAGCGAGGGGCTAGATGGGTTAGGTGAGGATGTGATACGTTATAGACGTATATAATGTTCCCACCGAGAAGAAGGGGCCGATACGCCAGGAATGTTGTAAAATACTACATCCGAGATGATAGCTTGCCTTAGGTTAGGGTATATAACGCTATAGACTTATATAATATCTCAACCGAGATGTACGGGACGAAACGAACGGGATTCTGTAAAACATTACCAGCGAGGGGCCAGATGGGTTAGGTTAGGTTATGTTACGTTATAGACGAATATAATGTTCCACCGAGAAGTAGAGGACGATACGCCAGGAATGTTGTAAAATACTACATCCGAGATGTTAGCCTGCCTTAAGTTAGGATATATATCGCTGTAGACGTATATAATATCCCAACCGAGATGTACGGGACGGCAGGATCGGGATTCTGTAAAAGATTACCAGCGAGGGGCTAGATGGGTTAGGTTAGGTTGTGATACGTTATAGACGTATATAATGTTCCCACCGAGTAGTAGGGTCCAATACGCCAGGAATGTTGTAAAATACTACATCCGAGATGATAGCTTGCCTTAGGTTAGGATATATAACGCTATAGACGTATATATTTTCCCAACCGAGATGTACGGGACAACATGAACGGGATGCTGTAAAACATTACCAGCGGGGGGTAGATGGGTTCGGTTAGGTTATGTTACGTTATAGACGTATATAATGTTCCCACAGAGAAGTAGGGGCCGACACGACCGGGATTCTGTAAAACATTACAAGCGAGGTTCTAGATTGATTAGGTTAGGTTATATTACGTTATAGACGTATATAATGTTCCAACCGAGAAATACGGTACGACCCTCCAGGAATGTTGGAAAAAACTACATCCGAGTTGTTAGGTTCTCTTAGGTTGGGATATATAACATCATAGATTTACATAACGTCCCCACAGAGAAGTACGGGCCGACACGACCGGGATTCTGTAAAACATTACCAGCGAGGGGCTAGATGGGTTAGGTTAGGCTATGTTACGTTATAGACGTATATAATGTTCCCACCGAGAAGTAGGGGCCGATACGTCAGGAATGTTGTAAAATACTACATCAGAGATGATAGCCTGCCTCAGGTTAGGATATATAACGCTGTAAACGTATATAATGTCCCAACCGAGACGTACGGGACGACACGAACGGGATTCTGTAAAGCATTACCAGCGAGAGGCTAGATGTGTTAGGTTAGGTTATATTACATTATAGATCTATATAATGTTCCCACCGAGAAGTAGGGGCCGATACGCCAGGAATGTTGTAAAATACTGCATCCGAGATGTTAGCCTGCCTTAGGTTAGGATATATAACGCTCTAGACGTATATAATGTCCCAACCGGGACGATCGGGACGACACGAACGGGATTCTGTAAAATATTACCAGCGAGGGGCTAGATGGGTTAGGTTAGGTTATATTACGTTATAGACCTATATAATGTTCCCACCGAGAAGTAGGGGCCGATACGCCAGGAATGTTGTGAAATACTACATCCGAGATGTTAGCCTGCCTTACGTTAGGATATATATCGCTGTAGACGTATATAATATCCCAACCGAGATGTACGGGACGGCAGGAACGGGATTCTGTAAAACATTACCAGCGAGGGGCTAGATGGGTTAGGTTAGGTTGTGATACGTTATAGACGTATATAATGTTCCCACCGAGTAGTAGGGTCCAATACGCCAGGAATGTTCTAAAATACTACATCCGAGATGATAGCTTGCCTTAGGTTAGGATATATAACGCTATAGACGTATATATTTTCCCAACCGAGATGTACGGGACAACATGAACGGGATGCTGTAAAACATTACCAGCGGGGGGTAGATGGGTTCGGTTAGGTTATGTTACGTTATAGACGTATATAATGTTCCCACAGAGAAGTAGGGGCCGACACGACCGGGATTCTGTAAAACATTACAAGCGAGGTTCTAGATTGATTAGGTTAGGTTATATTACGTTATAGACGTATATAATGTTCCAACCGAGAAATACGGTACGACCCTCCACGAATGTTTGAAAAAACTACATCCGAGTTGTTAGGTTCTCTTAGGTTGGGATATATAACATCATAGATTTACATAACGTCCCCACAGAGAAGTACGGGCCGACACGACCGGGATTCTGTAAAACATTAGCAGCGAGGGGCTAGATGGGTTACGTTAGGCTATGTTACGTTATAGACGTATATAATGTTCCCACCGAGAAGTAGGGGCCGATACGCCAGGAATGTTGTAAAATACTGCATCCGAGATGTTAGCCTGCCTTACGTTAGGATATATATCGCTGTAGACGTATATAATATCCCAACCGAGATGTCCGGGACGACAGGAACGGGATTCTGTAAAACATTACCAGCGAGGGGCCAGATGGGTTAGGTTAGGTTATGTTACGTTATAGACGAATATAATGTTCCACCGAGAAGTAGAGGACGATACGCCAGGAATGTTGTAAAATACTACATCCGAGATGATAGCTTGCCTTAGGTTAGGATATATAACGCTATAGACTTATATAATATCTCAACCGAGATGTACGGGACGAAACGAACGGGATTCTGTAAAACATTACCAGCGAGGGGCTAGATGGGTTAGGTTAGGATGTGATACGTTATAGACGTATATAATGTTCCCACCGAGAAGAAGGGGCTGATACGCCAGGAATGTTGTAAAATACTACATCCGAGATGATAGCTTGCCTTAGGTTAGGATATATAACGCTATAGACTTATATAATATCTCAACCGAGATGTACGGGACGAAACGAACGGGATTCTGTAAAACATTAACAGCGAGGGGCCAGATGGGTTAGGTTAGGTTATGTTACGTTAAAGACGAATCTAATGTTCCACCGAGAAGTAGAGGACGATACGCCAGGAATGTTGTAAAATACTACATCCGAGATGTTAGCCTGCCTTACGTTAGGATATATATCGCTGTAGACGTATATAATATCCCAACCGAGATGTACGGGACGGCAGGAACGGGATTCTGTAAAAGATTACCAGCGAGGGGCTAGATGTGTTAGGTTAGGTTATATTACGTTATAGACCTATATAATGTTCCCACCGAGAAGTAGGGGCCTTTACGCCAGGAATCTTGTGAAATACTACATTCGAGATGATAGCTTGCCTTAGGTTAGGATATATAACGCTATAGACGTATATAATATTCCAAGCGAGATGTACGGGACGTCACGAACGGGATTCTGTAAAACATTACCAGCGAGGGGCCAGATGGGTTTGTTTATGTTATGTTACGTTATGGACGAATATAATGTTCCCACCGAGAAGTAGAGGCCGATACGCCAGGAATATTGTAAAATACTACATCCGAGATGTTAGCCTGCCTTACGTTAGGATATATATCGCTGTAGACGTATATAATATCCCAACCGAGATGTACGGGACGGCAGGAACGGGATTCTGTAAAACATTACCAGCTAGCGGCTAGATGTGTTAGGTTAGGTTATATTACGTTATAGACCTATATAATGTTCCCACCGAGAAGTAGGGGCCGATACGCCAGGAATGTTGTGAAATACTACATCCGAGATGATAGCCTGCCTTAGGTTAGGATATATAACGCTATAGACTTATATAATATCTCAACTGAGATGTACGGGACGAAACGAACGGGATTCTGTAAAACATTACCAGCGAGGGGCCAGATGGGTTAGGTTAGGTTATGTTACGTTATAGACGAATATAATGTTCCCACCGAGAAGTAGAGGCCGTTACGCCAGGAATGTTGTAAAATACTACATCCGAGATGTTAGCCTGCCTTACGTTAGGATATATATCGCTGTAGACGTATATAATATCCCAACCGAGATGTACGGGACGGCAGGAACGGGATTCTGTAAAACATTACCAGCGAGGGGCTAGATGTGTTAGGTTAGGTTATATTACGTTATAGACCTATATAATGTTCCCACCGAGAAGTAGGGGCCGATACGCCAGGAATGTTGTGAAATCCTACATCCGAGATGATAGCCTGCCTTAGGTTAGGATATATAACGCTATAGACTTATATAATATCTCAACCGAGATGTACGGGACGAAACGAACGGGATTCTGTAAAACATTACCAGCGAGGGGCCAGATGGGTTAGGTTAGGTTATGTTACGTTATAGACGAATATAATGTTCCCACCGAGAAGTAGAGGCCGATACACCAGGAACATTGTAAAATACTACATCCGAGATGTTAGCCTGCCTTACGTTAGGATATATATCGCTGTAGACGTATATAATATCCCAACCGAGATGTACGGGACGAAACGAACGGGATTCTGTAAAACGTTACCAGCGGGGGCCAGATGGGTTAGGTTATGTTATGTTACGTTATAGACGAATATAATGGT
Source organism: Xylocopa violacea (assembly GCA_963969225.1). NCBI lineage: Eukaryota > Metazoa > Arthropoda > Insecta > Hymenoptera > Apidae > Xylocopa > Xylocopa violacea. The sequence continues at coordinate 2,004,231 of CAXAJV010000015.1, forward strand.
CCCACCGAGAAGTAGAGGCCGATACGCCAGGAATGTTGTAAAATGATACATCCGAGATGTTAGCCTGCCTTACGTTAGGATATATATCGCTGTAGACGTATATAATATCCCAACCGAGATGTACGGGACGGCAGGAACGGGATTCTGTAAAACATTACCAGCGAGGGGCTAGATGGGTTAGGTTAGGATGTGATACGTTATAGACGTATATAATGTTCCCACCGAGAAGTAGGGGCCGATACGCCAGGAATGTTGTGAAATACTACATCCGAGATGATAGCCTGCCTTACGTTAGGATATATATCGCTGTAGACGTATATAATATCCCAACCGAGATGTCCGGGACGACAGGAACGGGATTCTGTAAAACATTACCAGCGAGGGGCTAGATGGGTTAGGTGAGGATGTGATACGTTATAGACGTATATAATGTTCCCACCGAGAAGAAGGGGCCGATACGCCAGGAATGTTGTAAAATACTACATCCGAGATGATAGCTTGCCTTAGGTTAGGGTATATAACGCTATAGACTTATATAATATCTCAACCGAGATGTACGGGACGAAACGAACGGGATTCTGTAAAACATTACCAGCGAGGGGCCAGATGGGTTAGGTTAGGTTGTGTTACGTTATAGACGAATATAATGTTCCACCGAGAAGTAGAGGACGATACGCCAGGAATGTTGTAAAATACTACATCCGAGATGTTAGCCTGCCTTACGTTAGGATATATATCGCTGTAGACGTATATAATATCCCAACCGAGATGTACGGGACGGCAGGAACGGGATTCTGTAAAAGATTACCAGCGAGGGGCTAGATGTGTTAGATTAGGTTATATTACGTTATAGACCTCTATAATGTTCCCACCGAGAAGTAGGGGCCGTTAGGCCAGGAATCTTGTGAAATACTACATTTGAGATGATAGCTTGCCTTAGGTTAGGATATATAACGCTATAGGCGTATATAATGTTCCCACCGAGAAGTAGGGGCCGACCCACCTGGAATGTTGGAAAATACTGCATCCGAGATGATAGCCTGCCTTAGGTTAGGATATATAACGCTATAGACGTATATAATATCTCAACCGAGATGTACGGGACGAAACGAACGGGATTCTGTAAAACATTACCAGCGAGGGGCTAGATGGGTTAGGTTAGGATGTGATACGTTATAGACGCATATAATGTTCCCACCGAGAAGAAGGGGCTGATACGCCAGGAATGTTGTAAAATACTACATCCGAGATGATAGCTTGCCTTAGGTTAGGATATATAACGCTATAGACTTATATAATATCTCAACCGAGATGTACGGGACGAAACGAACGGGATTCTGTAAAACATTAACAGCGAGGGGCCAGATGGGTTAGGTTAGGTTATGTTACGTTATAGACGAATCTAATGTTCCACCGAGAAGTAGAGGACGATACGCCAGGAATGTTGTAAAATACAACATCCGAGATGTTATCCTGCCTTACGTTAGGATATATATCGCTGTAGACGTATATAATATCCCAACCGAGATGTACGGGACGGCAGGAACGGGATTCTGTAAAAGATTACCAGCGAGGGGCTAGATGTGTTAGGTTAGGTTATATTACGTTATAGACCTATATAATGTTCCCACCGAGAAGTAGGGGCCGTTACGCCAGGAATCTTGTGAAATACTGCATTCGAGATGATAGCTTGCCTTAGGTTAGGATATATAACGCTATAGACGTATATAATATTCCAAGCGAGATGTACGGGACGTCACGAACGGGATTCTGTAAAACATTAACAGCGAGGGCCTAGATGTGTTAGGTTAGGTTATATTACGTTATAGACGAATATAATGTTCCCACCGAGAAGTAGCGGACGATACGCCAGGAATGTTGTAAAATACTACATCCGAGATGATAGCCTGCCTTAGGTTAGGATATATAACTCTATAGACGTATATAATGTCCCAACCGAGACGTACGGGACGGCAGGAACGGGATTCTGTAAAAGATTACCAGCGAGGGGCTAGATGTGTTAGGTTAGGTTATATTACGTTATAGACCTATATAATGTTCCCACCGAGAAGTAGGGGCCGTTACGCCAGGAATCTTGTGAAATACTACATTCGAGATGATAGCTTGCCTTAGGTTAGGATATATAACGCTATAGACGTATATAATATTCCAAGCGAGATGTACGGGACGTCACGAACGGGATTCTGTAAAACATTACCAGCGAGGGGCCAGATGGGTTTGTTTATGTTATGTTACGTTATGGACGAATATAATGTTCCCACCGAGAAGTAGAGGCCGATACGCCAGGAATGTTGTAAAATACTACATCCGAGATGTTAGCCTGCCTTACGTTAGGATATATATCGCTGTAGACGTATATAATATCCCAACCGAGATGTACGGGACGGCAGGAACGGGATTCTGTAAAACATTACCAGCGAGGGGCTAGATGTGTTAGGTTAGGTTATATTACGTTATAGACCTATATAATGTTCCCACCGAGAAGTAGGGGCCGATACGCCAGGAATGTTGTGAAATACTACATCCGAGATGATAGCCTGCCTTAGGTTAGGATATATAACGCTATAGACTTATATAATATCTCAACCGAGATGTACGGGACGAAACGAACGGGATTCTGTAAAACATTACCAGCGAGGTGCCAGATGGGTTAGGTTAGGTTATGTTACGTTATAGACGAATATAATGTTCCCACTGAGAAGTAGAGGCCGATACACCAGGAACGTTGTAAAATACTACATCCGAGATGTTAGCCTGCCTTACGTTAGGATATATATCGCTGTAGACGTATATAATATCCCAACCGAGATGTACGGGACGAAACGAACGGGATTCTGTAAAACGTTACCAGCGGGGGCCAGATGGGTTAGGTTATGTTATGTTACGTTATAGACGAATATAATGGTCCCACCGAGAAGTAGAGGCCGATACGCCAGGAATGTTGTAAAATGATACATCCGAGATGTTAGCCTGCCTTACGATAGGATATATATCGCTGTAGACGTATATAATATCCCAACCGAGATGTACGGGACGGCAGGAACGGGATTCTGTAAAACATTACCAGCGAGGGGCTAGATGGGTTAGGTTAGGATGTGATACGTTATAGACGTATATAATGTTCCCACCGAGAAGTAGGGGCCGATACGCCAGGAATGTTGTGAAATACTACATCCGAGATGATAGCCTGCCTTACGTTAGGATATATATCGCTGTAGACGTATATAATATCCCAACCGAGATGTCCGGGACGACAGGAACGGGATTCTGTAAAACATTACCAGCGAGGGGCTAGATGGGTTAGGTGAGGATGTGATACGTTATAGATGTATATAATGTTCCCACCGAGAAGAAGGGGCCGATACGCCAGGAATGTTGTAAAATACTACATCCGAGATGATAGCTTGCCTTAGGTTAGGGTATATAACGCTATAGACTTATATAATATCTCAACCGAGATGTACGGGACGAAACGAACGGGATTCTGTAAAACATTACCAGCGAGGGGCCAGATGGGTTAGGTTGGGTTATGTTACGTTATAGACGAATATAATGTTCCACCGAGAAGTAGAGGACGATACGCCAGGAATGTTGTAAAATACTACATCCGAGATGTTAGCCTGCCTTACGTTAGGATATATATCGCTGTAGACGTATATAATATCCCAACCGAGATGTACGGGACGGCAGGAACGGGATTCTGTGAAAGATTACCAGCGAGGGGCTAGATGTGTTAGATTAGGTTATATTACGTTATAGACCTCTATAATGTTCCCACCGAGAAGTAGGGGCCGTTACGGCAGGAATCTTGTGAAATACTACATTTGAGATGATAGCTTGCCTTAGGTTAGGATATATAACGCTATAGGCGTATATAATGTTCCCACCGAGAAGTAGGGGCCGACCCACCTGGAATGTTGGAAAATACTGCATTCGAGATGATAGCCTGCCTTAGGTTAGGATATATAACGCTATAGACGTATATAATGTCCCAACCGAGACGTACGGGACGACACGAACGGGATCCTGTAGAACATTACCAGCGAGGGGCTAGATGTGTTAGGTTAGGTTATATTATGTTATAGACCTATATAATGTTCCCACCGAGAAGTAGGGGCCGATACGCCAGGAATGTTGTAAAATGCTACATCCGAGATGTTAGCCTGCCTTACGATAGGATATATATCGCTGTAGACGTATATAATATCCCAACCGAGATGTACGGGACGACAGGAACGGGATTCTGTAAAACATTACCAGCGAGGGGCTAGATGTGTTAGGTTAGGTTATATTAAGTTATATACCTATATAATGTTCCCACCGCGAAGTAGGGGCCGATACGCCAGGAATGTCGTAAAATACTACATCAGAGATGATACCCTGCCTTACGTTAGGATATATATCGCTGTAGACGTATATAATATCCCAACCGAGATGTCCGGGACGACAGGAACGGGATTCTGTAAAACATTACCAGCGAGGGGCTAGATGGGTTAGGTGAGGATGTGATACGTTATAGACGTATATAATGCTCCCACCGAGAAGTAGGGGCCGACCCACCTGGAATGTTGGAAAATACTGCATTCGAGATGATAGCCTGCCTTAGGTTAGGATATATAACGCTATAGACGTATATAATGTCCCAACCGAGACGTACGGGACGACACGAACGGGATCCTGTAGAACATTACCAGCGAGGGGCTAGATGTGTTAGGTTAGGTTATGTTACGTTATAGACGAATATAATGTTCCCACCGAGAAGTAGAGGCCGATACACCAGGAACGTTGTAAAATACTACATCCGAGATGTTAGCCTGCCTTACGTTAGGATATATATCGCTGTAGACGTATATAATATCCCAACCGAGATGTACGGGACGAAACGAACGGGATTCTGTAAAACGTTACCAGCGGGGGCCAGATGGGTTAGGTTATGTTATGTTACGTTATAGACGAATATAATGGTCCCACCGAGAAGTAGAGGCCGATACGCCAGGAATGTTGTAAAATGATACATCCGAGATGTTAGCCTGCCTTACGTTAGGATATATATCGCTGTAGACGTATATAATATCCCAACCGAGATGTACGGGACGGCAGGAACGGGATTCTGTAAAAGATTACCAGCGAGGGGCTAGATGTGTTAGATTAGGTTATATTACGTTATAGACCTCTATAATGTTCCCACCGAGAAGTAGGGGCCGTTACGCCAGGAATCTTGTGAAATACTACATTTGAGATGATAGCTTGCCTTAGGTTAGGATATATAACGCTATAGACGTATATAATATTCCAAGCGAGATGTGCGGGACGTCACGAACGGGATTCTGTAAAACATTAACAGCGAGGGCCTAGATGTGTTAGGTTAGGTTATATTACGTTATAGACGAATATAATGTTCCCACCGAGAAGTAGAGGACGATACGCCAGGAATGTTGTAAAATACTACATCCGAGATGATAGCCTGCCTTAGGTTAGGATATATAACGCTATAGACGTATATAATGTCCCAACCGAGACGTACGGGACGGCAGGAACGGGATTCTGTAAAAGATTACCAGCGAGGGGCTAGATGTGTTAGGTTAGGTTATATTACGTTATAGACCTATATAATGTTCCCACCGAGAAGTAGGGGCCGTTACGCCAGGAATGTTGTAAAATGATACATCCGAGATGTTAGCCTGCCTTACGTTAGGATATATATCGCTGTAGACGTATATAATATCCCAACCGAGATGTATGGGACGGCAGGAACGGGATTCTGTAAAACATTACCAGCGAGGGGCTAGATGGGTTAGGTTAGGATGTGATACGTTATAGACGTATATAATGTTCCCACCGAGAAGTAGGGGCCGATACGCCAGGAATGTTGTGAAATACTACATCCGAGATGATAGCCTGCCTTACGTTAGGATATATATCGCTGTAGACGTATATAATATCCCAACCGAGATGTCCGGGACGACAGGAACGGGATTCTGTAAAACATTACCAGCGAGGGGCTAGATGGGTTAGGTGAGGATGTGATACGTTATAGACGTATATAATGTTCCCACCGAGAAGAAGGGGCCGATACGCCAGGAATGTTGTAAAATACTACATCCGAGATGATAGCTTGCCTTAGGTTAGGGTATATAACGCTATAGACTTATATAATATCTCAACCGAGATGTACGGGACGAAACGAACGGGATTCTGTAAAACATTACCAGCGAGGGGCCAGATGGGTTAGGTTAGGTTATGTTACGTTATAGACGAATATAATGTTCCACCGAGAAGTAGAGGACGATACGCCAGGAATGTTGTAAAATACTACATCCGAGATGTTAGCCTGCCTTACGTTAGGATATATATCGCTGTAGACGTATATAATATCCCAACCGAGATGTACGGGACGGCAGGAACGGGATTCTGTAAAAGATTACCAGCGAGGGGCTAGATGTGTTAGATTAGGTTATATTACGTTATAGACCTCTATAATGTTCCCACCGACAAGTAGGGGCCGTTACGCCAGGAATCTTGTGAAATACTACATTTGAGATGATAGCTTGCCTTAGGTTAGGATATATAACGCTATAGGCGTATATAATGTTCCCACCGAGAAGTAGGGGCCGACCCACCTGGAATGTTGGAAAATACTGCATCCGAGATGATAGCCTGCCTTAGGTTAGGATATATAACGCTATAGACGTATATAATGTCCCAACCGAGACGTACGGGACGACACGAACGGGATCCTGTAGAACATTACCAGCGAGGGGCTAGATGTGTTAGGTTAGGTTATATTATGTTATAGACCTATATAATGTTCCCACCGAGAAGTAGGGGCCGATACGCCAGGAATGTTGTAAAATGCTACATCCGAGATGTTAGCCTGCCTTACGATAGGATATATATCGCTGTAGACGTATATAATATCCCAACCGAGATGTACGGGACGACAGGAACGGGATTCTGTAAAACATTACCAGCGAGGGGCTAGATGTGTTAGGTTAGGTTATATTAAGTTATATACCTATATAATGTTCCCACCGAGAAGTAGGGGCCGATACGCCAGGAATGTCGTAAAATACTACATCAGAGATGATACCCTGCCTTACGTTAGGATATATATCGCTGTAGACGTATATAATATCCCAACCGAGATGTCCGGGACGACAGGAACGGGATTCTGTAAAACATTACCAGCGAGGGGCTAGATGGGTTAGGTGAGGATGTGATACGTTATAGACGTATATAATGCTCCCACCGAGAAGGAGGGGCCGATACGCCAGGAATGTTGTAAAATACTACACCAGAGATGATAGCTTGCCTTAGGTTAGGATATATAACGCTATAGACTTATATAATATCTCAACCGAGATGTACGGGACGAAACGAACGGGATTCTGTAAAACATTACCAGCGAGGGGCCAGATGGGTTAGGTTAGGTTATGTTACGTTATAGACGAATATAATGTTCCCACCGAGAAGTAGAGGCCGATACGCCAGGAATGTTGTAAAATACTACATCCGAGATGTTAGCCTGCCTTACGTTAGGATATATATCGCTGTAGACGTATATAATATCCCAACCGAGATGTACGGGACGACAGGAACGGGATTCTGTAAAACATTACCAGCGAGGGGCTAGATGGGTTAGGTTAGGATGTGATACGTTATAGACGTATATAATGTTCCCACCGAGATGAAGGGGCCGATACGCCAGGAATGTTGTAAAATACTACATCAGAGATGATGGCCTGCCTTAGGTTAGGATATATAACGCTATAGACGTATAAAATATTCCAACAGAGATGTACGGTACGTCACGAACGGGATTCTGTAAAACATTACCAGCGAGGGGCTAGATGTGTTAGGTTAGGGTATATTACGTTATAGACCTATATAATGTTCCCACCGAGAAGAAGGGGCCGATACGCCAGGAATGTTGTAAAATACTACATCCGAGATGTTAGCCTGCCTTAGGTTAGGATATATAACGCTATAGACGTATATAATGTGCCAACCGAGATGTACGGGACGAAACGAACGGTATTCTGTAAAACATTACCAGCGAGGGGCCAGATGGGTTAGGTTAGGTTATGTTACGCTATAGACGAAAATAATGTTCCCACCGAGAAGTAGGGGCCGATACGCCAGGAATGTTGTAGAATACTACATCCGAGATGATAGCCTGCCTTAGGTTAGGATATATAACGCTATAGACGTATATAATATCCCAACCGAGACGTACGGGACGACACGAACGGGATTCTGTAAAGTATTACCAGCGAGGGGCTAGATGGGTTAGGTTAGGTTATGTTACGTTATAGACCTATATAATGTTCCCACCGAGAAGTAGGGGCCGTTACGCCAGGAATCTTGTGAAATACTACATTCGAGATGATAGCTTGCCTTAGGTTAGGATATATAACGCTATAGACGTATATAATATTCCAAGCGAGATGTACGGGACGAAACGAACGGGATTCTGTAAAACATTACCAGCGAGGGGCCAGATGGGTTAGGTTGGGTTATGTTACGTTATAGACGAATATAATGTTCCACCGAGAAGTAGAGGACGATACGCCAGGAATGTTGTAAAATACTACATCCGAGATGTTAGCCTGCCTTACGTTAGGATATATATCGCTGTAGACGTATATAATATCCCAACCGAGATGTACGGGACGGCAGGAACGGGATTCTGTAAAAGATTACCAGCGAGGGGCTAGATGTGTTAGATTAGGTTATATTACGTTATAGACCTCTATAATGTTCCCACCGAGAAGTAGGGGCCGTTACGGCAGGAATCTTGTGAAATACTACATTTGAGATGATAGCTTGCCTTAGGTTAGGATATATAACGCTATAGGCGTATATAATGTTCCCACCGAGAAGTAGGGGCCGACCCACCTGGAATGTTGGAAAATACTGCATTCGAGATGATAGCCTGCCTTAGGTTAGGATATATAACGCTATAGACGTATATAATGTCCCAACCGAGACGTACGGGACGACACGAACGGGATCCTGTAGAACATTACCAGCGAGGGGCTAGATGTGTTAGGTTAGGTTATATTATGTTATAGACCTATATAATGTTCCCACCGAGAAGTAGGGGCCGATACGCCAGGAATGTTGTAAAATGCTACATCCGAGATGTTAGCCTGCCTTACGATAGGATATATATCGCTGTAGACGTATATAATATCCCAACCGAGATGTACGGGACGACAGGAACGGGATTCTGTAAAACATTACCAGCGAGGGGCTAGATGTGTTAGGTTAGGTTATATTAAGTTATATACCTATATAATGTTCCCACCGCGAAGTAGGGGCCGATACGCCAGGAATGTCGTAAAATACTACATCAGAGATGATACCCTGCCTTACGTTAGGATATATATCGCTGTAGACGTATATAATATCCCAACCGAGATGTCCGGGACGACAGGAACGGGATTCTGTAAAACATTACCAGCGAGGGGCTAGATGGGTTAGGTGAGGATGTGATACGTTATAGACGTATATAATGCTCCCACCGAGAAGTAGGGGCCGACCCACCTGGAATGTTGGAAAATACTGCATTCGAGATGATAGCCTGCCTTAGGTTAGGATATATAACGCTATAGACGTATATAATGTCCCAACCGAGACGTACGGGACGACACGAACGGGATCCTGTAGAACATTACCAGCGAGGGGCTAGATGTGTTAGGTTAGGTTATGTTACGTTATAGACGAATATAATGTTCCCACCGAGAAGTAGAGGCCGATACACCAGGAACGTTGTAAAATACTACATCCGAGATGTTAGCCTGCCTTACGTTAGGATATATATCGCTGTAGACGTATATAATATCCCAACCGAGATGTACGGGACGAAACGAACGGGATTCTGTAAAACGTTACCAGCGGGGGCCAGATGGGTTAGGTTATGTTATGTTACGTTATAGACGAATATAATGGTCCCACCGAGAAGTAGAGGCCGATACGCCAGGAATGTTGTAAAATGATACATCCGAGATGTTAGCCTGCCTTACGTTAGGATATATATCGCTGTAGACGTATATAATATCCCAACCGAGATGTACGGGACGGCAGGAACGGGATTCTGTAAAAGATTACCAGCGAGGGGCTAGATGTGTTAGATTAGGTTATATTACGTTATAGACCTCTATAATGTTCCCACCGAGAAGTAGGGGCCGTTACGCCAGGAATCTTGTGAAATACTACATTTGAGATGATAGCTTGCCTTAGGTTAGGATATATAACGCTATAGACGTATATAATATTCCAAGCGAGATGTGCGGGACGTCACGAACGGGATTCTGTAAAACATTAACAGCGAGGGCCTAGATGTGTTAGGTTAGGTTATATTACGTTATAGACGAATATAATGTTCCCACCGAGAAGTAGAGGACGATACGCCAGGAATGTTGTAAAATACTACATCCGAGATGATAGCCTGCCTTAGGTTAGGATATATAACGCTATAGACGTATATAATGTCCCAACCGAGACGTACGGGACGGCAGGAACGGGATTCTGTAAAAGATTACCAGCGAGGGGCTAGATGTGTTAGGTTAGGTTATATTACGTTATAGACCTATATAATGTTCCCACCGAGAAGTAGGGGCCGTTACGCCAGGAATGTTGTAAAATGATACATCCGAGATGTTAGCCTGCCTTACGTTAGGATATATATCGCTGTAGACGTATATAATATCCCAACCGAGATGTATGGGACGGCAGGAACGGGATTCTGTAAAACATTACCAGCGAGGGGCTAGATGGGTTAGGTTAGGATGTGATACGTTATAGACGTATATAATGTTCCCACCGAGAAGTAGGGGCCGATACGCCAGGAATGTTGTGAAATACTACATCCGAGATGATAGCCTGCCTTACGTTAGGATATATATCGCTGTAGACGTATATAATATCCCAACCGAGATGTCCGGGACGACAGGAACGGGATTCTGTAAAACATTACCAGCGAGGGGCTAGATGGGTTAGGTGAGGATGTGATACGTTATAGACGTATATAATGTTCCCACCGAGAAGAAGGGGCCGATACGCCAGGAATGTTGTAAAATACTACATCCGAGATGATAGCTTGCCTTAGGTTAGGGTATATAACGCTATAGACTTATATAATATCTCAACCGAGATGTACGGGACGAAACGAACGGGATTCTGTAAAACATTACCAGCGAGGGGCCAGATGGGTTAGGTTAGGTTATGTTACGTTATAGACGAATATAATGTTCCACCGAGAAGTAGAGGACGATACGCCAGGAATGTTGTAAAATACTACATCCGAGATGTTAGCCTGCCTTACGTTAGGATATATATCGCTGTAGACGTATATAATATCCCAACCGAGATGTACGGGACGGCAGGAACGGGATTCTGTAAAAGATTACCAGCGAGGGGCTAGATGTGTTAGATTAGGTTATATTACGTTATAGACCTCTATAATGTTCCCACCGACAAGTAGGGGCCGTTACGCCAGGAATCTTGTGAAATACTACATTTGAGATGATAGCTTGCCTTAGGTTAGGATATATAACGCTATAGGCGTATATAATGTTCCCACCGAGAAGTAGGGGCCGACCCACCTGGAATGTTGGAAAATACTGCATCCGAGATGATAGCCTGCCTTAGGTTAGGATATATAACGCTATAGACGTATATAATGTCCCAACCGAGACGTACGGGACGACACGAACGGGATCCTGTAGAACATTACCAGCGAGGGGCCAGATGTGTTAGGTTAGGTTATATTATGTTATAGACCTATATAATGTTCCCACCGAGAAGTAGGGGCCGATACGCCAGGAATGTTGTAAAATGCTACATCCGAGATGTTAGCCTGCCTTACGATAGGATATATATCGCTGTAGACGTATATAATATCCCAACCGAGATGTACGGGACGACAGGAACGAGATTCTGTAAAACATTACCAGCGAGGGGCTAGATGTGTTAGGTTAGGTTATATTAAGTTATATACCTATATAATGTTCCCACCGAGAAGTAGGGGCCGATACGCCAGGAATGTCGTAAAATACTACATCAGAGATGATACCCTGCCTTACGTTAGGATATATATCGCTGTAGACGTATATAATATCCCAACCGAGATGTCCGGGACGACAGGAACGGGATTCTGTAAAACATTACCAGCGAGGGGCTAGATGGGTTAGGTGAGGATGTGATACGTTATAGACGTATATAATGCTCCCACCGAGAAGGAGGGGCCGATACGCCAGGAATGTTGTAAAATACTACACCAGAGATGATAGCTTGCCTTAGGTTAGGATATATAACGCTATAGACTTATATAATATCTCAACCGAGATGTACGGGACGAAACGAACGGGATTCTGTAAAACATTACCAGCGAGGGGCCAGATGGGTTAGGTTAGGTTATGTTACGCTATAGACGAATATAATGTTCCCACCGAGAAGTAGAGGTCGATACGCCAGGAATGTTGTAAAATACTACATCCGAGATGTTAGCCTGCCTTACGTTAGGATATATATCGCTGTAGACGTATATAATATCCCAACCGAGATGTACGGGACGACAGGAACGGGATTCTGTAAAACATTACCAGCGAGGGGCTAGATGGGTTAGGTTAGGATGTGATACGTTATAGACGTATATAATGTTCCCACCGAGAAGTAGGGGCCGATACGCCAGGAATGTTGTGAAATACTACATCCGAGATGATAGCCAGCCTTACGTTAGGATATATATCGCTGTAGACGTATATAATATCCCAACCGAGATGTCCGGGACGACAGGAACGGGATTCTGTAAAACATTACCAGCGAGGGGCTAGATGGGTTAGGTGAGGATGTGATACGTTATAGACGTATATAATGTTCCCACCGAGAAGAAGGGGCCGATACGCCAGGAATGTTGTAAAATACTACATCCGAGATGATAGCTTGCCTTAGGTTAGGGTACATAACGCTATAGACTTATATAATATCTCAACCGAGATGTACGGGACGAAACGAACGGGATTCTGTAAAACATTACCAGCGAGGGGCCAGATGGGTTAGGTTAGGTTATGTTACGTTATAGACGAATATAATGTTCCACCGAGAAGTAGAGGACGATACGCCAGGAATGTTGTAAAATACTACATCCGAGATGTTAGCCTGCCTTACGTTAGGATATATATCGCTGTACACGTATATAATATCCCAACCGAGATGTACGGGGCGGCAGCAACGGGATTCTGTAAAAGATTACCAGCGAGGGGCTAGATGTGTTAGATTAGGTTATATTACGTTATAGACCTCTATAATGTTCCCACCGAGAAGTAGGGGCCGTTACGCCAGGAATCTTGTGAAATACTACATTTGAGATTTTAGCTTGCCTTAGGTTAGGATATATAACGCTATAGGCGTATATAATGTTCCCACCGAGAAGTAGGGGCCGACCCACCTGGAATGTTGGAAAATACTGCATCCGAGATGATAGCCTGCCTTAGGTTAGGATATATAACGCTATAGACGTATATAATGTCCCAACCGAGACGTACGGGACGACACGAACGGGATCCTGTAGAACATTACCAGCGAGGGGCTAGATGTGTTAGGTTAGGTTATATTATGTTATAGACCTATATAATGTTCCCACCGAGAAGTAGAGGCCGATACGCCAGGAATGTTGTAAAATGCTACATCCGAGATGTTAGCCTGCCTTACGTTAGGATATATATCGCTGTAGACGTATATAATATCCCAACCGAGATGTACGGGACGACAGGAACGGGATTCTGTAAAACATTACCAGCGAGGGGCTAGATGTGTTAGGTTAGGTTATATTAAGTTATATACCTATATCATGTTCCCACCGAGAAGTAGGGGCCGATACGCCAGGAATGTCGTAAAATACTACATCAGAGATGATACCCTGCCTTACGTTAGGATATATATCGCTGTAGACGTATATAATATCCCAACCGAGATGTCCGGGACGACAGGAACGGGATTCTGTAAAACATTACCAGCGAGGGGCTAGATGGGTTAGGTGAGGATGTGATACGTTATAGACGTATATAATGCTCCCACCGAGAAGGAGTGGCCGATACGCCAGGAATGTTGTAAAATACTACACCAGAGATGATAGCTTGCCTTAGGTTAGGATATATAACGCTATAGACTTATATAATATCTCAACCGAGATGTACGGGACGAAACGAACGGGATTCTGTAAAACATTACCAGCGAGGGGCCAGATGGGTTAGGTTAGGTTATGTTACGTTATAGACGAATATAATGTTCCCACCGAGAAGTAGAGGTCGATACGCCAGGAATGTTGTAAAATGCTACATCCGAGATGTTAGCCTGCTTTGCGTTATGATATATATCGCTGTAGACGTATATAATATCCCAACCGAGATGTACGGGACGAGAAGAACGGGATTCTGTAAAACATTACCAGCGAGGGGCTAGATGGGTTAGGTTAGGATGTGATACCTTATAGACGTATATAATGTTCCCACCGAGAAGTAGGGGCCGATACGTCAGGAATGTTGTAAAGTACTACATCAGAGATGATAGCCTGCCTTAGGTTAGGATATATAACGCTGTAAACGTATATAATGTCCCAACCGAGACGTACGGGACGACACGAACGGGATTCTGTAAAGCATTACCAGCGAAGGGCTAAATGTGTTATGTTAGGTTATATTACGTTATAGACCTATATAATGTTCCCACCGGAAAGTAGGGGCCGATACGCCAAGAATGTTGTAAAATACTGCATCCGAGATGTTAGCCTGCCTTAGGTTAGGATATATAACGCTGTAGACGCATATAATGTCCCAACCGAGACGAACGGTACGACACGAACGGCAATCTGTGCAACATTACCAGCGGTTAGCTAGATGTGTTAGGTTAGGTTATATTACATTATAGACGTATATAATGTGCCAACCGAGAAGTAGAGGCAGATACGCCAGGAATGATGTAAAATACTACATCCGAGATGTTAGCCTGCCTGTGGTTAGGATATATAACGCTATAGACGTATGTAATATCCGAACCGAGACGTACGTGACGACACAACAGGGATTCTGTAAAACATTACCAGCGAGGGGTAGATGGGTTAGGTTAGGTGATATTACGTTATAGACCTATATAATGTTCCCACCGGAAAGTAGGGGCCGATACGCCAAGAATGTTGTAAAATACTGCATCCGAGATGTTAGCCTGCCTTAGGTTAGGATATATAACGCTGTAGACGTATATAATGTCCCAACCGAGACGAACGGGACGAAACGAACGGCAATCTGTGCAACATTACCAGCGATTAGCTAGATGTGTTAGGTTAGGTTATATTACATTATAGACGTATATAATGTTCCAACCGAGAAGTAGAGGCAGATACGCCAGGAATGATGTAAAATACTACATCCGAGATGTTAGCCTGCCTGTGGTTAGGATATATAACGCTATAGACGTATATAATATCCGAACCGAGACGTACGTGACGACACAACAGGGATTCTGTAAAACATTACCAGCGAGGGCTAGATGGGTTAGGTTAGGTGATATTACGTTATAGACGTATATAATGTTCCCACCGAGAAGTAGGGGCCGATACGCCAGGAATGTTGTGAAATTCTACATCCTAGATGATAGCCTGCCTTAGGTTAGGATATATAACGCTATAGACTTATATATTATCTCAACCGAGATGTACGGGACGAAACGAACGGGATTCTGTAAAACATTACCAGCGAGGGGCCAGATGGGTTAGGTTAGGTGATATTACGTTATAGACGTATATAATGTTCCCACCGAGAAGTAGAGGCCGATACGCCAGGAATGTTGTAAAATACTACATCCGAGATGTTAGCCTGCCTTACGTTAGGATATATATCGCTGTAGACGTATATAATATCCAAACCGAGATGTCCGGGACGACAGGAACGGGATTCTGTAAAACATTACCAGCGAGGGGCTAGATGTGTTAGGTTAGGTTATATTACGTTATAGACGAATATAATGTTCCCACCGAGAAGTAGAGGACGATACGCCAGGAATGTTGTAAAATACTACATCCGTGATGTTAGCCTGCCTTACGTCAGGATATATATCGCTGTAGACGTATATAATATCCCAACCGAGATGTACGGGACGGCAGGAACGGGATTCTGTAAAACATTACCAGCCATGGGCTAGATGGGTTAGGTTAGGTTGTGATACGTTATAGACGTATATAATGTTCCCACCGAGTAGAAGGGGACGATACGCCAGGAATGTTGTAAAATACTACATCCGTGATGATAGCTTGCCTTAGGTTAGGATATATAACGCTATAGACGTATATAATATCCCAACCGAGACGTACGGGACGACACGAACGGGATTCTGTAAAACATTACCAGCGAGCGGCTATATGGGTTAGATTAGGTTGTGATACGTTATAGACGTATATAATGTTCCCACCAGGAAGTAGGGGCCGATATGCCAGGAATGTTGTAAAATACTGCATCCGAGATGATAGCCTGCCTTAGGTTAGGATATATAACGCTGTAGACGTATATAATATCCCAATCGAGACGTGCGGGACGACACGAACGGGATTCTGTAAAATATTACCAGCGAGGGGCTAGATAGGTTAGGTTAGGTTATGTTACGTTATAGACGTGGATAATGTTCCCACCGAGAAGTACAGGCCGACACGACCGGAATTCTGTAACACAATATCACGGAGGGGCAAGATGGATTAGGTTAGGTTATACTACGATATAGACGTATATAATGTTCCCACCGAGAAATACGGTACGACCCTCCAGGAATGTTGGAAAAAACTACATCCGAGTTGTTAGGTTCTCTTAGGTTGGGATATATAACATCATAGATTTACATAACGTCCCCACAGAGAAGTACGGGCCGACACGACCGGGATTCTGTAAAACATTACCAGCGAGGGGCTAGATGGGTTAGGTTAGGCTATGTTACGTTATAGACGTATATAATGTTCCCACCGAGAAGTAGGGGCCGATACGTCAGGAATGTTGTAAAATACTACATCAGAGATGATAGCCTGCCTCAGGTTAGGATATATAACGCTGTAAACGTATATAATGTCCCAACCGAGACGTACGGGACGACACGAACGGGATTCTGTAAAGCATTACCAGCGAGAGGCTAGATGTGTTAGGTTAGGTTATATTACATTATAGATCTATATAATGTTCCCACCGAGAAGTAGGGGCCGATACGCCAGGAATGTTGTAAAATACTGCATCCGAGATGTTAGCCTGCCTTAGGTTAGGATATATAACGCTGTAGACGTATATAATGTCCCAACCGAGACGAACGGGACGACAGGAACGGGATTCTGTAAAACATTACCAGCGTGGGGCTAGATGGGTTAGATTAGGTTGTGATACGTTATAGACGTATATAATGTTCCCACCAGGAAGTAGGGGTCGATATGCCAGGAATGGTGTAAAATACTGCATCCGAGATGATAGCCTGCCTTAGGATAGGATATATAAGGCTGTAGACGTATATAATGTCCAAACCGAGACGATCGGGACGACAGGAACGGGATTCTGTAAAACATTACCAGCGTGGGGCTAGATGGGTTAGGTTAGGATGTGATACGTTATAGACGTATATAATGTACCCACAGAGAAGTAGGGGCCGATACGCCAGGAATGTTGTAAAATACTGCATCCGAGATGTTAGCCTGCCTTAGGTTAGGATATATAACGCTCTAGACGTATATAATGTCCCAACCGGGACGATCGGGACGACACGAACGGGATTCTGTAAAATATTACCAGCGAGGGGCTAGATGGGTTAGGTTAGGTTATATTACGTTATAGACCTATATAATGTTCCCACCGAGAAGTAGGGGCCGACACGACCGGGATTCTGTAAAACATTAGCAGCGAGGGGCGAGATGGGTTAGGTTAGGATGTGATACCTTATAGACGTATATAATGTTCCCACCGAGAAGTAGGGGCCGATACGTCAGGAATGTTGTAAAATACTACATCAGAGATGATAGCCTGCCTTAGGTTAGGATATATAACGCTATAGACGTATATAATGTGTCAACCGAGACGTACGGGACGACACGAACGGGATTCTGCAAAACATTACCAGCGAGGGGCTAGATGTGTTAGGTTAGGTTATATTACGTTATAGACGAATATAATGTTCCCACCGAGAAGTAGGGGCCGATACGCCAGGAATGTTGTAAAATACTACATCCGAGATGTTAGCCTGCCTTACGTTAGGATATATATCGCTGTAGACGTATATAATATCCAAACCGAGATGTCCGGGACGACAGGAACGGGATTCTGTAAAACATTACCAGCGAGGGGCTAGATGTGTTAGGTTAGGTTATATTACGTTATAGACGAATATAATGTTCCCACCGAGAAGTAGAGGACGATACGCCAGGAATGTTGTAAAATACTACATCCGTGATGTTAGCCTGCCTTACGTTAGGATATATATCGCTGTAGACGTATATAATATCCCAACCGAGATGTACGGGACGGCAGGAACGGGATTCTGTAAAACATTACCAGCGAGGGGCTAGATGGGTTAGGTTAGGTTGTGATACGTTATAGACGTATATAATGTTCCCACCGAGTAGAAGGGGACGATACGCCAGGAATGTTGTAAAATACTACATCCGTGATGATAGCTTGCCTTAGGTTAGGATATATAACGCTATAGACGTATATAATATCCCAACCGAGACGTACGGGACGACACGAACGGGATTCTGTAAAACATTACCAGCGAGCGGCTATATGGGTTAGATTAGGTTGTGATACGTTATAGACGTATATAATGTTCCCACCAGGAAGTAGGGGCCGATATGCCAGGAATGTTGTAAAATACTGCATCCGAGATGATAGCCTGCCTTAGGTTAGGATATATAACGCTGTAGACGTATATAATATCCCAATCGAGACGTGCGGGACGACACGAACGGGATTCTGTAAAATATTACCAGCGAGGGGCTAGATAGGTTAGGTTAGGTTATGTTACGTTATAGACGTGGATAATGTTCCCACCGAGAAGTACAGGCCGACACGACCGGAATTCTGTAACACAATATCACGGAGGGGCAAGATGGATTAGGTTAGGTTATACTACGATATAGAAGTATATAATGTTCCCACCGAGAAATACGGTACGACCCTCCAGGAATGTTGGAAAAAACTACATCCGAGTTGTTAGGTTCTCTTAGGTTGGGATATATAACATCATAGATTTACATAACGTCCCCACAGAGAAGTACGGGCCGACACGACCGGGATTCCGTAAAACATTACCAGCGAGGGGCTAGATGGGTTAGGTTAGGCTATGTTACGTTATAGACGTATATAATGTTCCCACCGAGAAGTAGGGGCCGATACGTCAGGAATGTTGTAAAATACTACATCAGAGATGATAGCCTGCCTCAGGTTAGGATATATAACGCTGTAAACGTATATAATGTCCCAACCGAGACGTACGGGACGACACGAACGGGATTCTGTAAAGCATTACCAGCGAGAGGCTAGATGTGTTAGGTTAGGTTATATTACATTATAGATCTATATAATGTTCCCACCGAGAAGTAGGGGCCGATACGCCAGGAATGTTGTAAAATACTGCATCCGAGATGTTAGCCTGCCTTAGGTTAGGATATATAACGCTGTAGACGTATATAATGTCCCAACCGAGACGAACGGGACGACAGGAACGGGATTCTGTAAAACATTACCAGCGTGGGGCTAGATGGGTTAGATTAGGTTGTGATACGTTATAGACGTATATAATGTTCCCACCAGGAAGTAGGGGCCGATATGCCAGGAATGGTGTAAAATACTGCATCCGAGATGATAGCCTGCCTTAGGATAGGATATATAAGGCTGTAGACGTATATAATGTCCAAACCGAGACGATCGGGACGACACGAACGGGATTCTGTAAAATATTACCAGCGAGGGGCTAGATGGGTTAGGTTAGGTTATATTACGTTATAGACCTATATAATGTTCCCACCGAGAAGTAGGGGCCGACACGACCGGGATTCTGTAAAACATTAGCAGCGAGGGGCTAGATGGGTTAGGTTAGGATGTGATACCTTATAGACGTATATAATGTTCCCACCGAGAAGTAGGGGCCGATACGTCAGGAATGTTGTAAAATACTACATCAGAGATGATAGCCTGCCTTAGGTTAGGATATATAACGCTATAGACGTATATAATGTGTCAACCGAGACGTACGGGACGACACGAACGGGATTCTGCAAAACATTACCAGCGAGGGGCTAGATGTGTTAGGTTAGGTTATATTATGTTATAGACGAATATAATGTTCCCACCGAGAAGTAGGGGCCGATACGCCAGGAATGTTGTAAAATGCTACATCCGAGATGATAGCTTGCCTTCGGTTAGGATATATAACGCTATAGACTTATATAATAACACAACCGGGATGTACCGGACGAAACGAACGGGATTCTGTAAAACGTTACCAGCGAGGTGCCAGATGGGTTAGGTTAGGTTATGTTACGCTATAGACGAATGTAATGGTCCCACCGAGAAGTAGAGGCCGATACGCCAGGAATGTTGTAAAATGCTACATCCGAGATGTTAGCCTGCTTTGCGTTATGATATATATCGCTGTAGACGTATATAATATCCCAACCGAGATGTACGGGACGAGAAGAACGGGATTCTGTAAAACATTACCAGCGAGGGGCTAGATGGGTTAGGTTAGGATGTGATACGTTATAGACGTATATAATGTTCGCACCGAGAAGTAGGGGCCGATACGTCAGGAATGTTGTAAAATACTACATCAGAGATGATAGCCTGCCTCAAGTTAGGATATATAACGCTGTAAACGTATATAATGTCCCAACCGAGACGTACGGGACGACACGAACGGGATTCTGTAAAGCATTACCAGCGTGGGGCTAGATGGGTTAGATTAGGTTGTGATACGTTATAGACGTATATAATGTTCCCACCAGGAAGTAGGGGCCGATATGCCAGGAATGGTGTAAAATACTGCATCCGAGATGATAGCCTGCCTTAGGATAGGATATATAAGGCTGTAGACGTATATAATGTCCAAACCGAGACGATCGGGACGACACGAACGGGATTCTGTAAAATATTACCAGCGAGGGGCTAGATGGGTTAGGTTAGGTTATATTACGTTATAGACCTATATAATGTTCCCACCGAGAAGTAGGGGCCGACACGACCGGGATTCTGTAAAACATTAGCAGCGAGGGGCTAGATGGGTTAGGTTAGGATGTGATACCTTATAGACGTATATAATGTTCCCACCGAGAAGTAGGGGCCGATACGTCAGGAATGTTGTAAAATACTACATCAGAGATGATAGCCTGCCTTAGGTTAGGATATATAACGCTATAGACGTATATAATGTGTCAACCGAGACGTACGGGACGACACGAACGGGATTCTGCAAAACATTACCAGCGAGGGGCTAGATGTGTTAGGTTAGGTTATATTACGTTATAGACGAATATAATGTTCCCACCGAGAAGTAGGGGCCGATACGCCAGGAATGTTGTAAAATGCTACATCCGAGATGATAGCTTGCCTTCGGTTAGGATATATAACGCTATAGACTTATATAATAACACAACCGGGATGTACCGGACGAAACGAACGGGATTCTGTAAAACGTTACCAGCGAGGTGCCAGATGGGTTAGGTTAGGTTATGTTACGCTATAGACGAATATAATGGTCCCACCGAGAAGTAGAGGCCGATACGCCAGGAATGTTGTAAAATGCTACATCCGAGATGTTAGCCTGCTTTGCGTTATGATATATATCGCTGTAGACGTATATAATATCCCAACCGAGATGTACGGGACGAGAAGAACGGGATTCTGTAAAACATCACCAGCGAGGGGCTAGATGGGTTAGGTTAGGATGTGATACGTTATAGACGTATATAATGTTCCCACCGAGAAGTAGGGGCCGATACGTCGGGAATGTTGTAAAATACTACATCAGAGATGATAGCCTGCCTTAGGTAAGGATATATAACGCTATAGACGTATATAATGTCCAAACCGAGACGTACGGGACGACACGAACGGGATTCTGTAAAACATTACCAGCGAGGGGCTAGATGTGTTAGGTTAGGTTATATTACGTTATACACCTACATAATGTTCCCACCGAGATGTAGGGGCCGATACGCCAGGAAAGTTGTAAAATACTACATCCGAGATGATAGCTTGCATTCGGTTAGGATATATAACGCTATAGACTTATATAATATCCCAACCGAGATGTACGGGACGAAACGAACGGGATTCCGTAAAACGTTACCAGCGAGGGGCCAGATGGGTTAGGTTAGGTTATGTTACGCTATAGACGAATATAATGGTCCCACCGAGAAGTAGAGGCCGATACGCCAGGAATGTTGTAAAATGCTACATCCGAGATGTTAGCCTGCTTTGCGTTATGATATATATCGCTGTAGACGTATATAATATCCCAACCGAGATGTACGGGACGAGAAGAACGGGATTCTGTAAAACATTACCAGCGAGGGGCTAGATGGGTTAGGTTAGGATGTGATACGTTATAGACGTATATAATGTTCGCACCGAGAAGTAGGGGCCGATACGTCAGGAATGTTGTAAAATACTACATCAGAGATGATAGCCTGCCTCAAGTTAGGATATATATCGCTGTAAACGTATATAATGTCCCAACCGAGACGTACGGGACGACACGAACGGGATTCTGTAAAGCATTACCAGCGAAGGGCTAGATGTGTTATGTTAGGTTATATTACGTTATAGACCTATATAATGTTCCCACCGGAAAGTAGGGGCCGATACGCCAAGAATGTTGTAAAATACTGCATCCGAGATGTTAGCCTGCCTTAGGTTAGGATATATAACGCTGTAGACGCATATAATGTCCCAACCGAGACGAACGGGACGACACGAACGGCAATCTGTGCAACATTACCAGCGGTTAGCTAGATGTGTTAGGTTAGGTTATATTACATTATAGACGTATATAATGTGCCAACCGAGAAGTAGAGGCAGATACGCCAGGAATGATGTAAAATACTACATCCGAGATGTTAGCCTGCCTGTGGTTAGGATATATAACGCTATAGACGTATGTAATATCCGAACCGAGACGTACGTGACGACACAACAGGGATTCTGTAAAACATTACCAGCGAGGGGTAGATGGGTTAGGTTAGGTGATATTACGTTATAGACCTATATAATGTTCCCACCGGAAAGTAGGGGCCGATACGCCAAGAATGTTGTAAAATACTGCATCCGAGATGTTAGCCTGCCTTAGGTTAGGATATATAACGCTGTAGACGTATATAATGTCCCAACCGAGACGAACGGGACGACACGAACGGCAATCTGTGCAACATTACCAGCGATTAGCTAGATGTGTTAGGTTAGGTTATATTACATTATAGACGTATATAATGTTCCAACCGAGAAGTAGAGGCAGATACGCCAGGAATGATGTAAAATACTACATCCGAGATGTTAGCCTGCCTGTGGTTAGGATATATAACGCTATAGACGTATATAATATCCGAACCGAGACGTGCGTGACGACACAACAGGGATTCTGTAAAACATTACCAGCGAGGGCTAGATGGGTTAGGTTAGGTGATATTACGTTATAGACGTATATAATGTTCCCACCGAGAAGTAGAGGCCGATACGCCAGGAATGTTGTAAAATTCTACATCCTAGATGATAGCCTGCCTTAGGTTAGGATATATAACGCTATAGACTTATATATTATCTCAACCGAGATGTACGGGACGAAACGAACGGGATTCTGTAAAACATTACCAGCGAGGAGCCAGATGGGTTAGGTTAGGTGATATTACGTTATAGACGTATATAATGTTCCCACCGAGAAGTAGAGGCCGATACGCCAGGAATGTTGTAAAATACTACATCCGAGATGTTAGCCTGCCTTACGTTAGGATATATATCGCTGTAGACGTATATAATATTCAAACCGAGATGTCCGGGACGACAGGAACGGGATTCTGTAAAACATTACCTGCGAGGGGCTAGATGTGTTAGGTTAGGTTATATTACGTTATAGACGAATATAATGTTCCCACCGAGAAGTAGAGGACGATACGCCAGGAATGTTGTAAAATACTACATCCGTGATGTTAGCCTGCCTTACGTTAGGATATATATCGCTGTAGACGTATATAATATCCCAACCGAGATGTACGGTACGGCAGGAACGGGATTCTGTAAAACATTACCAGCGAGGGGCTAGATGGGTTAGGTTAGGTTGTGATACGTTATAGACGTATATAATGTTCCCACCGAGTAGAAGGGGACGATACGCCAGGAATGTTGTAAAATACTACATCCGTGATGATAGCTTGCCTTAGGTTAGGATATATAACGCTATAGACGTATATAATATCCCAACCGAGACGTACGGGACGACACGAACGGGATTCTGTAAAACATTACCAGAGAGCGGCTATATGGGTTAGATTAGGTTGTGATACGTTATAGACGTATATAATGTTCCCACCAGGAAGTAGGGGCCGATATGCCAGGAATGTTGTAAAATACTGCATCCGAGATGATAGCCTGCCTTAGGTTAGGATATATAACGCTGTAGACGTATATAATATCCCAATCGAGACGTGCGGGACGACACGAACGGGATTCTGTAAAATATTACCAGCGAGGGGCTAGATAGGTTAGGTTAGGTTATGTTACGTTATAGACGTGGATAATGTTCCCACCGAGAAGTACAGGCCGACACGACCGGAATTCTGTAACACAATATCACGGAGGGGCAAGATGGATTAGGTTAGGTTATATTACGATATAGACGTATATAATGTTCCCACCGAGAAGTAGGAGCCGACCCTCCAGGCTTGTTGGAAAATACTACATCCGAGATGTTAGGCTGCTTTAGGTTAGGATATATAACGCTATAGACGTATATATTTTCCCAACCGAGATGTACGGGACAACATGAACGGCATTCTGTAAAACATTACCAGCGAGGGGTAGATGGGTTAGGTTAGGTTATGTTACGTTATAGACGTATATACTGCTCCCACAGAGAAGTAGGGGCCGACACGACCGGGATTCTGTAAAACATTACAAGCGAGGTTCTAGATTGATTAGGTTAGGTTATATTACGTTATAGACGTATATAATGTTCCAACCGAGAAATACGGTACGACCCTCCAGGAATGTTGGAAAAAACTACATCCGAGTTGTTAGGTTCTCTTAGGTTGGGATATATAACATCATAGATTTACATAACGTCCCCACAGAGAAGTACGGGCCGACACGACCGGGATTCTGTAAAACATTACCAGCGAGGGGCTAGATGGGTTCGGTTAGGCTATGTTACGTTATAGACGTATATAATGTTCCCACCGAGAAGTAGGGGCCGATACGCCAGGAATGTTGTAAAATACTGCATCCGAGATGTTAGCCTGCCTTAGGTTAGGATATATAACGCTGTAGACGTATATAATGTCCCAACCGAGACGAACGGGACGACAGGAACGGGATTCTGTAAAACATTACCAGCGTGGGGCTAGATGGGTTAGATTAGGTTGTGATACGTTATAGACGTATATAATGTTCCCACCAGGAAGTAGGGGCCGATATGCCAGGAATGGTGTAAAATACTGCATCCGAGATGATAGCCTGCCTTAGGATAGGATATATAAGGCTGTAGACGTATATAATGTCCAAACCGAGACGATCGGGACGACAGGAACGGGATTCTGTGAAACATTACCAGCGTGGGGCTAGATGGGTTAGGTTAGGATGTGATACGTTATAGACGTATATAATGTACCCACAGAGAAGTAGGGGCCGATACGCCAGGAATGTTGTAAAATACTGCATCCGAGATGTTAGCCTGCCTTAGGTTAGGATATATAACGCTCTAGACGTATATAATGTCCCAACCGGGACGATCGGGACGACACGAACGGGATTCTGTAAAATATTACCAGCGAGGGGCTAGATGGGTTAGGTTAGGTTATATTACGTTATAGACCTATATAATGTTCCCACCGAGAAGTAGGGGCCGACACGACCGGGATTCTGTAAAACATTAGCAGCGAGGGGCTAGATGGGTTAGGTTAGGCTATGTTACGTTATAGACGAATATAATGTTCCCACCGAGAAGTAGGGGCCGATACGCCAGGAATGTTGTACAATACTGCATCCGGGTTGTTAGCCTGCCTTAGGTTAGGATATATAAAGCTCTAGACGTATATAATGTCCCAACCGAGACGTACGGGACGACACGAACGGGATTCTGTAAAACATTACCAGCGAGAGGCTAGATGTGTTAGGTTAGGTTATGTTACGTTATAGACGTGGATAATGTTCCCACCGAGAAGTACAGGCCGACACGACCGGAATTCTGTAACACAATATCACGGAGGGGCAAGATGGATTAGGTTAGGTTATATTACGATATAGACGTATATAATGTTCCCACCGAGAAGTAGGAGCCGACCCGCCAGGCTTGTTGGAAAATACTACATCCGAGATGTTAGGCTGCTTTAGGTTAGGATATATAACGCTATAAACGTATATATTTTCCCAACCGAGATGTACGGGACAACATGAACGGGATTCTGTAAAACATTACCAGCGAGGGGTAGATGGGTTGGGTTAGGTTATGTTACGTTATAGACGTATATAATGTTCCCACAGAGAAGTAGGGGCCGACACGACCGGGATTCTGTAAAACATTACAAGCGAGGTTCTAGATTGATTAGGTTAGGTTATATTACGTTATAGACGTATATAATGTTCCAACCGAGAAATACGGTACGACCCTCCAGGAATGTTGGAAAAAACTACATCCGAGTTGTTAGGTTCTCTTAGGTTGGGATATATAGCATCATAGATTTACATAACGTCCCCATAGAGAAGTACGGGCCGACACGACCGGGATTCTGTAAAACATTACCAGCGAGGGGCTAGATGGGTTAGGTTAGGCTATGTTACGTTATAGACGTATATAATGTTCCCACCGAGAAGTAGGGGCCGATACGCCAGGAATGTTGTAAAATACTGCATCCGAGTTGTTAGCCTGCCTTAGGTTAGGATATATAACGCTCTAGACGTATATAATGTCCCAACCGAGACGTACGGGACGACACGAACGGGATTCTGTAAAACATTACCAGCGAGAGGCTAGATGTGTTAGGTTAGGTTATATTACGTTATAGACATATATAATGTTCCCACCGGAAAGTAGGGGCCGATACGCCAGGAATGTTGTAAAATACTACATCCGAGATGATAGCCTGCCTTACGTTAGGATATATAACGCTATAGACGTATATAATATTCCAACCGAGATGTACGGGACGTGACGAACGGGATTCTGTAAAACATTACCAGCGTGGGGCTAGATGGGTTAGGTTAGGATGTGATACGTTATAGACGTATATAATGTACCCGCAGAGAAGTAGGGGCCGATACGCCAGGAATGTTGTAAAATACTGCATCCGAGATGTTAGCCTGCCTTAGGTTAGGATATATAACGCTCTAGACGTATATAATGTCCCAACCGAGATGTACGGGACGGCAGGAACGGGATTCTGTAAAACATTACCAGCGAGGGGCTAGATGGGTTAGGTTAGGTTATGTTACGTTATAGACGTGGATAATGTTCCCACCGAGAAGTACAGGCCGACACGACCGGAATTCTGTAACACAATATCACGGAGGGGCAAGATGGGTTAGGTTAGGTTATATTACGATATAGACGTATATAATGTTCCCACCGAGAAGTAGGAGCCGACCCGCCAGGCTTGTTGGAAAATACTACATCCGAGATGTTAGGCTGCTTTAGGTTAGGATATATAACGCTATAGACGTATATATTTTCCCAATCGAGACGTGCGGGACGACACGAACGGTATTCTGTAAAATATTACCAGCGAGGGGCTAGATAGGTTAGGTTAGGTTATGTTACGTTATAGACGTGGATAATGTTCCCACCGAGAAGTACAGGCCGACACGACCGGAATTCTGTAACACAATATCACGGAGGGGCAAGATGGACTAGGTTAGGTTATATTACGATATAGACGTATATAATGTTCCCACCGAGAAGTAGGAGCCGACCCTCCAGGCTTGTTGGAAAATACTACATCCGAGATGTTAGGCTGCTTTAGGTTAGGATATATAACGCTATAGACGTATATATTTTCCCAACCGAGATGTACGGGACAACATGAACGGCATTCTGTAAAACATTACCAGCGAGGGGTAGATGGGTTAGGTTAGGTTATGTTACGTTATAGACGTATATACTGCTCCCACAGAGAAGTAGGGGCCGACACGACCGGGATTCTGTAAAACATTACAAGCGAGGTTCTAGATTGATTAGGTTAGGTTATATTACGTTATAGACGTATATAATGTTCCAACCGAGAAATACGGTACGACCCTCCAGGAATGTTGGAAAAAACTACATCCGAGTTGTTAGGTTCTCTTAGGTTGGGATATATAACATCATAGATTTACATAACGTCCCCACAGAGAAGTACGGGCCGACACGACCGGGATTCTGTAAAACATTACCAGCGAGGGGATAGATGGGTTAGGTTAGGCTATGTTACGTTATAGACGTATATAATGTTCCCACCGAGAAGTAGGGGCCGATACGTCAGGAATGTTGTAAAATACTACATCAGAGATGATAGCCTGCCTCAGGTTAGGATATATAACGCTGTAAACGTATATAATGTCCCAACCGAGACGTACGGGACGACACGAACGGGATTCTGTAAAGCATTACCAGCGAGAGGCTAGATGTGTTAGGTTAGGTTATATTACGTTATAGACATATATAATGTTCCCACCGGAAAGTAGGGGCCGATACGCCAGGAATGTTGTAAAATACTACATCCGAGATGATAGCCTGCCTTACGTTAGGATATATAACGCTATAGACGTATATAATATTCCACCCGAGATGTACGGGACGTCACGAACGGGATTCTGTAAAACATTACCAGCGAGCGGCTATATGGGTTAGATTAGGTTGTGATACGTTATAGACGTATATAATGTTCCCACCAGGAAGTAGGGGCCGATATGCCAGGAATGGTGTAAAATACTGCATCCGAGATGATAGCCTGCCTTAGGATAGGATATATAAGGCTGTAGACGTATATAATGTCCAAACCGAGACGATCGGGACGACAGGAACGGGATTCTGTAAAACATTACCAGCGTGGGGCTAGATGGGTTAGGTTAGGATGTGATACGTTATAGACGTATATAATGTACCCACAGAGAAGTAGGGGCCGATACGCCAGGAATGTTGTAAAATACTGCATCCGAGATGTCAGCCTGCCTTACGTTAGGATATATATCGCTGTAGACGTATATAATATCCCAACCGAGATGTACGGGACGGCAGGAACGGGATTCTGTAAAACATTACCAGCGAGGGGCTAGATGGGTTAGGTTAGGTTGTGATACGTTATAGACGTATATAATGTTCCCACCGAGAAGTACAGGCCGACACGACCGGAATTCTGTAACACAATATCACGGAGGGGCAAGATGGATTAGGTTAGGTTATATTACGATATAGACGTATATAATGTTCCCACCGAGAAGTAGGAGCCGACCCGCCAGGCTTGTTGGAAAATACTACATCCGAGATGTTGGGCTGCTTTAGGTTAGGATATATAACGCTATAAACGTATATATTTTCCCAACCGAGATGTACGGGACAACATGAACGGGATTCTGTAAAACATTACCAGCGAGGGGTAGATGGATTGGGTTAGGTTATGTTACGTTATAGACGTATATAATGTTCCCACAGAGAAGTAGGGGCCGACACGACCGGGATTCTGTAAAACATTACAAGCGAGGTTCTAGATTGATTAGGTTATGTTATATTACGTTATAGACGTATATAATGTTCCAACCGAGAAGTACGGTACGACCCTCCAGGAATGTTGGAAAAAACTACATCCGAGTTGTTAGGTTCTCTTAGGTTGGGATATATAGCATCATAGATTTACATAACGTCCCCATAGAGAAGTACGGGCCGACACGACCGGGATTCTGTAAAACATTACCAGCGAGGGGCTAGATGGGTTAGGTTAGGCTATGTTACGTTATAGACGTATATAATGTTCCCACCGAGAAGTAGGGGCCGATACGCCAGGAATGTTGTAAAATACTGCATCCGAGTTGTTAGTCTGCCTTAGGTTAGGATATATAACGCTCTAGACGTATATAATGTCCCAACCGAGACGTACGGGACGACACGAACGGGATTCTGTAAAACATTACCAGCGAGAGGCTAGATGTGTTAGGTTAGGTTATATTACGTTATAGACATATATAATGTTCCCACCGGAAAGTAGGGGCCGATACGCCAGGAATGTTGTAAAATACTACATCCGAGATGATAGCCTGCCTTACGTTAGGATATATAACGCTATAGACGTATATAATATTCCAACCGAGATGTACGGGACGTCACGAACGGGATTTTGTAAAACATTACCAGCGTGGGGCTAGATGGGTTAGGTTAGGATGTGATACGTTATAGACGTATATAATGTACCCGCAGAGAAGTAGGGGCCGATACGCCAGGAATGTTGTAAAATACTGCATCCGAGATGTTAGCCTGCCTTAGGTTAGGATATATAACGCTCTAGACGTATATAATGTCCCAACCGAGATGTACGGGACGGCAGGAACGGGATTCTGTAAAACATTACCAGCGAGGGGCTAGATGGGTTAGGTTAGGTTATGTTACGTTATAGACGTGGATAATGTTCCCACCGAGAAGTACAGGCCGACACGACCGGAATTCTGTAACACAATATCACGGAGGGGCAAGATGGGTTAGGTTAGGTTATATTACGATATAGACGTATATAATGTTCCCACCGAGAAGTAGGAGCCGACCCGCCAGGCTTGTTGGAAAATACTACATCCGAGATGTTAGGCTGCTTTAGGTTAGGATATATAACGCTATAGACGTATATATTTTCCCAAACGAGATGTACGGGACAACATGAACGGGATTCTGTAAAACATTACAAGCGAGGTTCTAGATTGATTAGGTTAGGTTATATTACGTTATAGACGTATATAATGTTCCAACCGAGAAATACGGTGCGACCCTCCAGGAATGTTGGAAAAAACTACATCCGAGTTGTTAGGTTCTCTTAGGTTAGGATATATAGCATCATAGATTTACATAACGTCCCCATAGAGAAGTACGGGCCGACACGACCGGGATTCTGTAAAACATTACCAGCGAGGGGCTATATGGGTTAGGTTAGGCTATGTTACGTTATAGACGTATATAATGTTCCCACCGAGAAGTAGGGGCCGATACGCCAGGAATGTTGTAAAATACTGCATCCGAGTTGTTAGTCTGCCTTAGGTTAGGATATATAACGCTCTAGACGTATATAATGTCCCAACCGAGACGTACGGGACGACACGAACGGGATTCTGTAAAACATTACCAGCGAGAGGCTAGATGTGTTAGGTTAGGTTATATTACGTTATAGACATATATAATGTTCCCACCGGAAAGTAGGGGCCGATACGCCAGGAATGTTGTAAAATACTACATCCGAGATGATAGCCTGCCTTACGTTAGGATATATAACGCTATAGACGTATATAATATTCCAACCGAGATGTACGGGACGTCACGAACGGGATTTTGTAAAACATTACCAGCGTGGGGCTAGATGGGTTAGGTTAGGATGTGATACGTTATAGACGTATATAATGTACCCGCAGAGAAGTAGGGGCCGATACGCCAGGAATGTTGTAAAATACTGCATCCGAGATGTTAGCCTGCCTTAGGTTAGGATATATAACGCTCTAGACGTATATAATGTCCCAACCGAGATGTACGGGACGGCAGGAACGGGATTCTGTAAAACATTACCAGCGAGGGGCTAGATGGGTTAGGTTAGGTTATGTTACGTTATAGACGTGGATAATGTTCCCACCGAGAAGTACAGGCCGACACGACCGGAATTCTGTAACACAATATCACGGAGGTGCAAGATGGGTTAGGTTAGGTTATATTACGATATAGACGTATATAATGTTCCCACCGAGAAGTAGGAGCCGACCCGCCAGGCTTGTTGGAAAATACTACATCCGAGATGTTAGGCTGCTTTAGGTTAGGATATATAACGCTATAGACGTATATATTTTCCCAAACGAGATGTACGGGACAACATGAACGGGATTCTGTAAAACATTACCAGCGAGGGGTAGATGGGTTAGGTTAGGTTATGTTACGTTCTAGACGTATATAATGTTCCCACAGAGAAGTAGGGGCCGAAACGACCGGGATTCTGTAAAACATTACAAGCGAGGTTCTAGATTGATTAGGTTAGGTTATATTACGTTATAGACGTATATAATGTTCCAACCGAGAAATAGGGTACGACCCTCCAGGAATGTTGGAAAAAACTACATCCGAGTTGTTAGGTTCTCTTAGGTTGGGATATATAACATCATAGATTTACATAACGTCCCCACAGAGTAGTACGGGCCGACACGACCGGGATTCTGTAAAACATTACCAGCGAGGGGCTAGATGGGTTAGGTTAGGCTATGTTACGTTATAGACGTATATAATGTTCCCACCGAGAAGTAGGGGACGATACGCCAGGAATGTTGTAAAATACTGCATCCGAGATGTTAGCCTGCCTTAGGTTAAGATATATAACGCTCTAGACGTATATAATGTCCCAACAGAGACGTACGGGACGACACGCACGGGATTCTGTAAAATATTACCAGCGAGGGGCTAGATGGGTTAGGTTAGGTTATGTTACGTTATAGACGTGGATAATCTTCCCACCGAGAAGTAGAGCCGATACGCCAGGAATGGCGTAAAATACTGCATCCGAGATGTTAGCCTGCCTTAGGTTAGGATATATAACGCTGTAGACGTATATAATGTCCCAACCGAGACGAACGGGACGACAGGAACGGGATTCTGTAAAACATTACGAGCGTGGGGCTAGATGGGTTAGGTTAGGATGTGATACGTTATAGACGTATATAATGTTCCCACCGAGAAGAAGGGGCCGATACGCCAGGAATGTTGTAAAATACTACATCCGAGATGTTAGCCTGCCTTACGTTAGGATATATATCGCTGTAGACGTTTATAACGCCCCAACCGAGACGTACGGGACGACACGAACGGGATTCTGTAAAACATTACCAGCGAGGGGCTAGATGCGTTAGGTTAGGTTATATTACGTTGTAGACGTATATAATTTTCCCACGGCGATTTAGGGGCCGACCCGCCAGGAATGTTGTAAAATACTACATCCGAGATGTTAGGCTGCCTTAGGTTAGGATACGTAACGATATAGAAGTATATAGTGTCCCCACCGAGATGTACGGGACGATGCGAACGGGATTCTGCAAAACATTACCAGCGAGTGGCTAGAAGGGTTAGGTTACGTTATATTACGTTATAGACGTATATAATTTTCCCACGGCGATTTAGGGGCCGACCCGCCAGGAATGTTGTACAATACTATATTCGAGATTTTAGGCTGCTTTAGGTTAGGATACATAACGCTATAGGGTATATAATGTTACCACCGAGAAGTAGGGGCCGACCAGCCAGGAATGTTGTGAAATGCTTCATCCGAAGTGTTAGGTTGCCTTAGGTTAGTATATATAACGTTATAGATGTATATAATGTCCCCACGGAGAAGCACGGGCCGACACGACCGGGATTCTGTGAAACATTACCAGCGAGGGGCTAGATGGGATAGGTTAGGTTATGTTACGTTATAGACGTATATAATGTTCCCCCCGAGAAGTAGGGGCCGATACAACAGGAATGTTGTAAAATACTGCATCCGAGATGTTAGCCTGCCTTAGGTTAGGATATATGACGCTGTAGACTTATATAATGACCCAACCGAGACGTACGGGACGACGCGAACGGGATTCTGTAAAACATTACCAGCGAGGGGCTAGATGTGTTAGGTTAGGTTATGTTACGTTATAGACGTATATAATGTTCCCAACGAGAAGTAGGGGCCGACCCGCCAGGAATGTTGTAAAATACTACATCCCAGATATTAGGTTGCCTTAGGTTAGCATATATGACGCTGTAGACGTATATAATGAACCAGCCGAGACCTACGGGACGACACGAACGGGATTCTGTAAAACATTACCAGCGAGGGGCTAGATGTGTTAGGTTAGGTTATATTACGTTATAGACGTGTATAATGTTCCCACAAGGAAGTAGGGGCCGACCCGCCAGGAATGTTGTAGAATACTACATCCGATATGTTAGGCTGCCATAGGTTAGGATATATAACGCTACAGGCGTATATAATGTCCCAATCGACACGTACGGGACGACACGAACGGGATTCTGTAAAACATTACCAGCGAGGGGCTAGATGTGTTAGGTTAGGTTATGTTACGTTATAGACGTATATAATGTTCCCACCGAGAAGTACAGGCCGACACGACCGGAATTCTGTAACACAATATCACGGAGGGGCAAGATGGATTAGGTTAGGTTATATTACGATATAGACGTATATAATGTTCCCACCGAGAAGTAGGAGCCGACCCGCCAGGCTTGTTGGAAAATACTACATCCGAGATGTTGGGCTGCTTTAGGTTAGGATATATAACGCTATAAACGTATATATTTTCCCAACCGAGATGTACGGGACAACATGAACGGGATTCTGTAAAACATTAGCAGCGAGGGGTAGATGGATTGGGTTAGGTTATGTTACGTTATAGACGTATATAATGTTCCCACAGAGAAGTAGGGGCCGACACGACCGGGATTCTGTAAAACATTACAAGCGAGGTTCTAGATTGATTAGGTTAGGTTATATTACGTTATAGACGTATATAATGTTCCAACCGAGAAATACGGTACGACCCTCCAGGAATGTTGGAAAAAACTACATCCGAGTTGTTAGGTTCTCTTAGGTTGGGATATATAGCATCATAGATTTACATAACGTCCCCATAGAGAAGTACGGGCCGACACGACCGGGATTCTGTAAAACATTACCAGCGAGGGGCTAGATGGGTTAGGTTAGGCTATGTTACGTTATAGACGTATATAATGTTCCCACCGAGAAGTAGGGGCCGATACGCCAGGAATGTTGTAAAATACTGCATCCGAGTTGTTAGTCTGCCTTAGGTTAGGATATATAACGCTCTAGACGTATATAATGTCCCAACCGAGACGTACGGGACGACACGAACGGGATTCTGTAAAACATTACCAGCGAGAGGCTAGATGTGTTAGGTTAGGTTATATTACGTTATAGACATATATAATGTTCCCACCGGAAAGTAGGGGCCGATACGCCAGGAATGTTGTAAAATACTACATCCGAGATGATAGCCTGCCTTACGTTAGGATATATAACGCTATAGACGTATATAATATTCCAACCGAGATGTACGGGACGTCACGAACGGGATTTTGTAAAACATTACCAGCGTGGGGCTAGATGGGTTAGGTTAGGATGTGATACGTTATAGACGTATATAATGTACCCGCAGAGAAGTAGGGGCCGATACGCCAGGAATGTTGTAAAATACTGCATCCGAGATGTTAGCCTGCCTTAGGTTAGGATATATAACGCTCTAGACGTATATAATGTCCCAACCGAGATGTACGGGACGGCAGGAACGGGATTCTGTAAAACATTACCAGCGAGGGGCTAGATGGGTTAGGTTAGGTTATGTTACGGTATAGACGTGGATAATGTTCCCACCGAGAAGTACAGGCCGACACGACCGGAATTCTGTAACACAATATCACGGAGGGGCAAGATGGGTTAGGTTAGGTTATATTACGATATAGACGTATATAATGTTCCCACCGAGAAGTAGGAGCCGACCCGCCAGGCTTGTTGGAAAATACTACATCCGAGATGTTAGGCTGCTTTAGGTTAGGATATATAACGCTATAGACGTATATATTTTCCCAAACGAGATGTACGGGACAACATGAACGGGATTCTGTAAAACATTACCAGCGAGGGGTAAATGGGTTAGGTTAGGTTATGTTACGTTCCTGACGTATATAATGTTCCCACAGAGAAGTAGGGGCCGAAACGACCGGGATTCTGTAAAACATTACAAGCGAGGTTCTAGATTGATTAGGTTAGGTTATATTACGTTATAGACGTATATAATGTTCCAACCGAGAAATAGGGTACGACCCTCCAGGAATGTTGGAAAAAACTACATCCGAGTTGTTAGGTTCTCTTAGGTTGGGATATATAACATCATAGATTTACATAACGTCCCCACAGAGTAGTACGGGCCGACACGACCGGGATTCTGTAAAACATTACCAGCGAGGGGCTAGATGGGTTAGGTTAGGCTATGTTACGTTATAGACGTATATAATGTTCCCACCGAGAAGTAGGGGACGATACGCCAGGAATGTTGTAAAATACTGCATCCGAGATGTTAGCCTGCCTTAGGTTAAGATATATAACGCTCTAGACGTATATAATGTCCCAACAGAGACGTACGGGACGACACGCACGGGATTCTGTAAAATATTACCAGCGAGGGGCTAGATGGGTTAGGTTAGGTTATGTTACGTTATAGACGTGGATAATCTTCCCACCGAGAAGTAGAGCCGATACGCCAGGAATGGCGTAAAATACTGCATCCGAGATGTTAGCCTGCCTTAGGTTAGGATATATAACGCTGTAGACGTATATAATGTCCCAACCGAGACGAACGGGACGACAGGAACGGGATTCTGTAAAACATTACGAGCGTGGGGCTAGATGGGTTAGGTTAGGATGTGATACGTTATAGACGTATATAATGTTCCCACCGAGAAGAAGGGGCCGATACGCCAGGAATGTTGTAAAATACTACATCCGAGATGTTAGCCTGCCTTACGTTAGGATATATATCGCTGTAGACGTTTATAACGCCCCAACCGAGACGTACGGGACGACACGAACGGGATTCTGTAAAACATTACCAGCGAGGGGCTAGATGCGTTAGGTTAGGTTATATTACGTTATAGACGTATATAATTTTCCCACGGCGATTTAGGGGCCGACCCGCCAGGAATGTTGTAAAATACTACATCCGCGATGTTAGGCTGCCTTAGGTTAGGATACGTAACGATATAGAAGTATATAGTGTCCCCACCGAGATGTACGGCACGATGCGAACGGGATTCTGCAAAACATTACCAGCGAGTGGCTAGAAGGGTTAGGTTACGTTATATTACGTTATAGACGTATATAATTTTCCCACGGCGATTTAGGGGCCGACCCGCCAGGAATGTTGTACAATACTATATTCGAGATTTTAGGCTGCTTTAGGTTAGGATACATAACGCTATAGGGTATATAATGTTACCACCGAGAAGTAGGGGCCGACCAGCCAGGAATGTTGTGAAATGCTACAACCGAAGTGTTCGGTTGCCTTAGGTTAGTATATATAACGTTATAGATGTATATAATGTCCCCACGGAGAAGCACGGGCCGACACGACCGGGATTCTGTGAAACATTACCAGCGAGGGGCTAGATGGGATAGGTTAGGTTATGTTACGTTATAGACGTATATAATGTTCCCCCCGAGAAGTAGGGGCCGATACAACAGGAATGTTGTAAAATACTGCATCCGAGATGTTAGCCTGCCTTAGGTTAGGATATATGACGCTGTAGACTTATATAATGACCCAACCGAGACGTACGGGACGACGCGAACGGGATTCTGTAAAACATTACCAGCGAGGGGCTAGATGTGTTAGGTTAGGTTATGTTACGTTATAGACGTATATAATGTTCCCAACGAGAAGTAGGGGCCGACCCGCCAGGAATGTTGTAAAATACTACATCCCAGATATTAGGTTGCCTTAGGTTAGCATATATGACGCTGTAGACGTATATAATGAACCAGCCGAGACCTACGGGACGACACGAACGGGATTCTGTAAAACATTACCAGCGAGGGGCTAGATGTGTTAGGTTAGGT
Source organism: Xylocopa violacea (assembly GCA_963969225.1). NCBI lineage: Eukaryota > Metazoa > Arthropoda > Insecta > Hymenoptera > Apidae > Xylocopa > Xylocopa violacea. Next base: position 2,042,362 of record CAXAJV010000015.1, read on the forward strand.
TATATTACGTTATAGACGTGTATAATGTTCCCACAAGGAAGTAGGGGCCGACCCGCCAGGAATGTTGTAGAATACTACATCCGATATGTTAGGCTGCCATAGGTTAGGATATATAACGCTACAGGCGTATATAATGTCCCAATCGACACGTACGGGACGACACGAACGGGATTCTGTAAAACATTACCAGCGAGGGGCTAGATGTGTTAGGTTAGGTTATGTTACGTTATAGACGTATATAATGTTCCCATCGAGAAGTAGGGGCCGTCCCACCAGGAATGTTGGAAAATACTACGTCCGAGAAGTTAGGTTGCCTTAGGTTAGGATATATAACGTTATAGATGTATATAATGTCCCCACGGAGAAGCACGGGCCAACACGACCGGGATTCTGTGAAACATTACCAGCGAGGGGCTAGATGGGTTAGGTTAGGTTATGTTACGTTATAGACGTATATAAAGTTCCCACCGAGAAGTAGGGGCCGATACAACAGGAATGTTGTAAAATACTGCATCCGAGATGTTAGCCTGCCTTAGGTTAGGATATATGACGCTGTAGACTTATATAATGACCCAACCGAGACGTACGGGACGACGCGAACGGGATTCTGTAAAACATTACCAGCGAGGTGCTAGATGTGTTAGGTTAGGTTATATTACGTTATAGACGTGTATAATGTTCCCACCGAGAAGTAGGGGCTGACCCGCCAGGAATGTTGTAAAATACTACATCCGAGACGTTAGGCTGCCTTAGGTTAGAATATATAGCGCTATAGACGTATATAATGAACCAACCGAGACGTACGGGACGACACGAACGGGATTCTGTAAAACATTACCAGCGGGGGGCTAGATGGGTTAGGCTAGGTTATGTTACGTTATGGAAGTGTATAATGTTCCCACAAAGATGTAGGCGCCGACCCGCCAGGACTGTTGTAGAATACTACATCCGAGATGTTAGGCTGCCTTTGGTTAGTATATATACCGCTATAGATGTATAAAGTGTCCCCACTGAGATGTACGGGGCGACACGAACGGGATTCTGCAAAACATTACCAGCGAGGGGCTGGATGTGTTATGTTAGGTTATATTACGTTATAGACGTGTATAATGTTCCCACAAAGATGTAGGGCCCGACCCGCCAGGAATGTTGTAAAATACTACTTCCGAGATGTCAGGCTGCCTTAGGTTACGATATGTAACGCTATAGACGTATATAATGTACCAACCGAGACGTACGGGACGACACGAACGGGATTCTGTAAAACATTACCAGCGAGGGGCTAGATGGGTTAGGTTAGATTATATTACGTTATGGACGTGTATAATGTTCCAACAAAGAAGTAGGGGCCGACACGCCAGGCATGTTGTAAAATACTACATCCGAGATGTCAGGCTGCCTTAGGTTAGGATATATAACGCTATAGACGTAAATAATGTCCCAACCGAGACGTACGGGACGACACGAACGTGATTCTGTAAAACTATACCAGCGAGGGGCTAGATGTATTAGGTTAGGTTATATTACGTTATAGACGTGTATAGTGTTCCCACAATGAAGTAGGTGCCAACCCGCCAGGAATGTTGTAAAATACAACATCCGAGATGTCAGGCTGCCTTAGGTTAGGATATGTATATACTAGACGTATATAATGTCCCAACCGAGACATACGGGACGACACGAACGGGATTCTGTAAAACATTACCAGCGAGGGGCTAGATGGGTTAGGTTAGGTTATATTACGTTATAGACGTGTATAATGTTCCCACAAAGAAGTAGAGGCCGACCCGCCAGGAATGTTGTAAAATACTACATCCGAGATGTCAGGCTGCCTTAGGTTACGATATGTAACGCTATAGACGTATATAATGTACCAACCGAGACGTACGGGACGACACGAACGGGATTCTGCAAAACATTACCAACGAGGGGCTAGATGTGTTAGATTAGGTTATATTATCTTATAGACGTGTATAGTGTTCCCACAAAGAAGTAGGGTCCGACCGGCCAGGAATGTTGTAAAATACTACATCCGAGACGTTAGGCTGCCTTAGGTTAGAATATATAGCGCTATAGACGTATATAATGAACCAACCGTGACGTACGGGACGACACGAACGGGATTCTGTAAAACATTACCAGCGGGGGGCTAGATGGGTTAGGCTAGGTTATGTTACGTTATGGACGTGTATAATGTTCCCACAAAGATGTAGGCGCCGACCCGCCAGGACTGTTGTAACATACTACATCCGAGATGTTAGGCTGCCTTTGGTTAGTATATATACCGCTATAGAAGTATAAAGTGTCCCCACTGAGATGTACGGGGCGACACGAACGGGATTCTGCAAAACATTACCAGCGAGGGGCTAGATGTTTTATGTTAGGTTATATTACGTTATAGACGTGTATAATGTTCCCACAAAGATGTAGGGCCCGACCCGCCAGGACTGTTGTAAAATACTACTTCCGAGATGTCAGGCTGCCTTAGGTTACGATATGTAACGCTATAGACGTATATAATGTACCAACCGAGACGTACGGGACGACACGAACGGGATTCTGTAAAACATTACCAGCGAGGGGCTAGATGGGTTAGGTTAGATTATATTACGTTATGGACGTGTATAATGTTCCAACAAAGAAGTAGGGGCCGACACGCCAGGCATGTTGTAAAATACTACATCCGAGATGTCAGGCTGCCTTAGGTTAGGATATGTATATAATAGACGAATATAATGTCCCAACCGGGTTAGGTTAGCTTATTTTACGTTATAGACGTATATAATGTTCCCACCGTGAAGTAGGGTCCGACCCGCCAGGAATGTTGGAAAATACTGCATCCGAGATGTTAGCCTGCCTTAGGTTAGGATATATAACGTTATAGACGTACATAATGTCCCCACCGCGACGTACGGGCCGTCACGAACGGGATACTGAAAAACATTATCATCATGGAGCTAGAAGGGTTAGGTTAGGTTATATCACGTTATAGACGTATATAATGTTCCCATCGACAAGTAGGGTCCGACCCGCCCGGAATGTTGGAAAATACTACATCCGAGACGTTAGGCTGCCTTAGGCTAGGATACATAACGGTATAGATGTATATAATGTTCCCACCGAGAAGTAGGGGCCGACCCGCCAGGAATGTTGTAAAATACTTCATGCGATATGTTAGGCTGCCTTTTGTTAGGATATATAACGCTATAGAAGTATATAGTGTCCCCACCGAGATGTACGGGACGACACGAACGGGATTCTGCAAAACATTACCAGCGAGGGGCTAGATGTGTCAGGTTAGGTTATATTACGTTATAGACGTGTATAATGTTCCCACCGAGAAGTAGGGGCTTACGCGCCAGGAATGTTGTAAAATACAACATCCGAGATGTTAGGCTGCCTTAGATTAGGATATATAACGCTATAGAAGTATATACAGTCCCCACCGAGATGTACGGGACGACACGAACGGGATTCTGCAAAACATTACCAACGCGGGGCTAGATGTGTTAGATTAGGTTATATTATCTTATAGACGTGTATAGTGTTCCCACAAAGAGGTAGGGGCCGACCGGCCAGGAATGTTGTAAAATACTACATCCGAGACGTTAGGCTGCCTTAGGTTAGAATATATAGCGCTATAGACGTGTATAATGAACCAACCGAGACGTACGGGACGACACGAACGGGATTCTGTAAAACATTACCAGCGGGGGGCTAGATGGGTTAGGCTAGGTTATGTTACGTTATGGACGTGTATAATGTTCCCACAAAGATGTAGGCGCCGACCCGCCAGGACTGTTGTAAAATACTATATCCGAGATGTTAGGCTGCCTTTGGTTAGTATATATACCGCTATAGAAGTATAAAGTGTCCCCACTGAGATGTATGGGGCGACACGAACGGGATTCTGCAAAACATTACCAGCGAGGGGCTGGATGTGTTATGTTAGGTTATATTACGTTATAGACGTGTATAATGTTCCCACAAAGATGTAGGGCCCGACCCGCCAGGAATGTTGTAAAATACTACTTCCGAGATGTCAGGCTGCCTTAGGTTACGATATGTAACGCTATAGACGTATATAATGTACCAACCGAGACGTACGGGACGACACGAACGGGATTCTGTAAAACATTACCAGCGAGGGGCTAGATGGGTTAGGTTAGATTATATTACGTTATGGACGTGTATAATGTTCCAACAAAGAAGTAGGGGCCGACACGCCAGGCATGTTGTAAAATACTACATCCGAGATGTCAGGCTGCCTTAGGTTAGGATATATAACGCTATAGACGTAAATAATGTCCCAACCGAGACGTACGGGACGACACGAACGTGATTCTGTAAAACTATACCAGCGAGGGGCTAGATGTATTAGGTTAGGTTATATTACGTTATAGACGTGTATAGTGTTCCCACAAAGAAGTAGGTGCCAACCCGCAAGGAATGTTGTAAAATACAACATCCGAGATGTCAGGCTGCCTTAGGTTAGGATATGTATATACTAGACGTATATAATGTCCCAACCGAGACATACGGGACGACACGAACGGGATTCTGTAAAACATTACCAGCGAGGGGCTAGATGGGTTAGGTTAGGTTATATTACGTTATAGACGTGTATAATGTTCCCACAAAGAAGTAGGGGCCGACCCGCCAGGAATGTTGTAAAATACTACATTAGAGATGTCAGGCTGCCTTAGGTTAGGGTATGTAACGCTATAGACGTATATAATGTCACAGCCGAGACGTACGGGACGACACGAACGGGATTCTGTAAAACATTACCAGCGAGGGGCTAGATGGGTTAGGTTAGGTTATATTACGTTATGGACGTGTATAATGTTCCCACAAGGATGTAGGGGCCGACCCGCCAGGAATGTGGTAAAATACTACATGCGAGACGTTAGGTTGCCTTAGGTTAGGATATACAACGTTATAAACGTACACAATGTCCCCAAGGAGAAGTACGGTCCGACACGACCGGGATTCTGTAAAACATTACCAGCGAGGGGCTAGAAGGGTTAGGTTAGGTTATTGTACGTTATAGACGTATATAATGTTCCCACCGTGAAGTAGGGTCCGACCCGCCAGTGATGTTGGAAAATACTGCATCCGAGATGTTAGCCGGCCTTAGGTTAGGATATATAACGCTACAGGCGTATATAATGTCCCAACCGAGACGTACTGGACGACACGAACGGGATTCTGTAAAGCATTACCAGCCATAGGCTAGATGGGTTAGGTTTGGTTATGTTACGTTATGGACGTGTATAATGTTCCCACAAGGATGTAGGCGCCGACCCGCCAGGACTGTTGTAAAATACTACATCCGAGATGTTAGGCTGCCTTTGGTTAGGAAATATACCGCTATAGAAGTATAAAGTGTCCCCACTGAGATGTACGGGACGACACGAACGGGATTCTGTAAAGCATTACCAGCGATGGGCTGGATGGGTTAGGTTAGGTTATGTTACGTTATGGACGTGTATAATGTTCCCACAAAGATGTAGGGGCCGACCCGCCAGGAATGTTTTAAAATACTACATCCGAGATGTTAGGCTGCCTTAGGTTAGGATATATAACGCTACAGGCGTATATTATGTCCCAACCGAGACGTACGTGACGACACCAACGGGATTCTGTATAACATTACCAGCGAGGGGCTAGATGTATTAGGTTAGGTTATATTACGTTATAGACGTGTATAATGTTCCCACAAAGAAGTAGGGCCCGACCCGCCAGGAATGTTGTAAAATACTACTTCCGAGATGTCAGGCTGCCTTAGGTTACGATATGTAACGCTATAGACGTATATAATGTACCAACCGAGACGTACGGGCTGACACGAACGGGATTCTGAAAAACATTACCAGCGAGGAGCTAGATGTATTAGATTTGGTTATATTACGTTATAGACGTGTATAATGTTCCCACAAAGATGTAGGGGCCAACCCGCCAGGAATGTTTTAAAATACTACATCCGAGATGTTAGGCTGCCTTAGGTTAGGATATATAACGCTACAGGCGTATATAATGTCCCAACCGAGACGTACTGGACGACACGAACGGGATTCTGTAAAGCATTACCAGCGATGGGCTGGATGGGTTAGGTTTGGTTATGTTACGTTATGGACTTGTATAATGTTCCCACAAAGATGTAGGGGCCGACCAGCCAGGAATGTAGTAAAATACTACACCCGAGATGTTAGGATGCCTTTGGTTAGGATATATAACGCCATAGAAGTATATAGTGTCCCCACCGAGATGTACGGGACGACATGAACGGGATTCTGCAAAACATTACCAGCGAGGGGCTAGATGTGTTAGGTTAGGTTATATTACGTTATAGACGTGTATAATGTTCCCACAAAGAAGTAGGGGCCGACCCGCCAGGAATGTTGTAAAATACTACATCCGAGATGTCAGGCTGCCTTAGGTTAGGATATGTAACGCTATAGACGTATATAATGTCCCAACCGAGACGTACGGGATGACACGAACGGGATTCTGTAAAACATTACCAGCGAGGGGCTAGATGTGTTAGGTTAGGTTATATTACGTTATGGACGTATATAGTGTTCCCACAAAGAAGTAGGGGCCGACCCGCAAGGAATGTTGGAAAATACTACATCCGAGACGAGGGGCTGCCTTAGGTTAGGATATATAACGCTATAGACGTATATAATGTCCCAACCGAGACATACGGGACGACACGAACGGGATTCTGTAAAACATTACCAGCGAGCGGCTAGATGGGTTAGGTTAGGTTATATTACGTTATAGACGTGTATAATGTTCCCACAAAGAAGTAGGGGCCGACCCGCCAGGAATGTTGTAAAATACTACATCCGAGATGTCAGGCTGCCTTAGATTAGGATATACAACGTTATAAACGTACACAATGTCTCCAAGGAGAAGTACGGTCCGACACGACCGGGATTCTGTAAAACATTACCAGCGAGGGGCTAGATGGGTTAGGTTAGGTTATTTTACGTTATAGACGCATATAATGTTCCCACCGTGAAGTAGGGTCCGACCCGCCAGGAATGTTGGAAAATACTGCATCCGAGATGTTAGCCGGCCGTAGGTTAGGATATATAACGCTACAGGCGTATATAATGTCCCAAGCGAGACGTACTTGACGACACGAACGGGATTCTGTAAAGCATTACCAGCCATAGGCTAGATGGGTTAGGTTTGGTTATGTTACGTTATGGATGTGTATAATGTTCCCACAAAGATGTAGAGCCCGACCCGCCAGGAATGTTGTAAAATACTACTTCCGAGATGTCAGGCTGCCTTAGGTTACGATATGTAACGCTATAGACGTATATAATGTACCAACCGAGACGTACGGGACGACACGAACGGGATTCTGCAAAACATTACCAACGCGGGGCTAGATGTGTTAGATTAGGTTATATTATCTTATAGACGTGTATAGTGTTCCCACAAAGAAGTAGGGGCCGACCGGCCAGGAATGTTGTAAAATACTACATCCGAGACGTTAGGCTGCCTTAGGTTAGAATATATAGCGCTATAGACGTGTATAATGAACCAACCGAGACGTACGGGACGACACGTACGGGATTCTGTAAAACATTACCAGCGGGGGGCTAGATGGGTTAGGCTAGGTTATGTTACGTTATGGACGTGTATAATGTTCCCACAAAGATGTAGGCGCCGACCCGCCAGGACTGTTGTAGAATACTACATCCGAGATGTTAGGCTGCCTTTGGTTAGTATATATACCGCTATAGATGTATAAAGTGTCCCCACTGAGATGTACGGGGCGACACGAACGGGATTCTGCAAAACATTACCAGCGAGGGGCTGGATGTGTTATGTTAGGTTATATTACGTTATAGACGTGTATAATGTTCCCACAAAGATGTAGGGCCCGACCCGCCAGGAATGTTGTAAAATACTACTTCCGAGATGTCAGGCTGCCTTAGGTTACGATATGTAACGCTATAGACGTATATAATGTACCAACCGAGACGTACGGGACGACACGAACGGGATTCTGTAAAACATTACCAGCGAGGGGCTAGATGGGTTAGGTTAGATTATATTACGTTATGGACGTGTATAATGTTCCAACAAAGAAGTAGGGGCCGACACGCCAGGCATGTTGTAAAATACTACATCCGAGATGTCAGGCTGCCTTAGGTTAGGATATATAACGCTATAGACGTAAATAATGTCCCAACCGAGACGTACGGGACGACACGAACGTGATTCTGTAAAACTATACCAGCGAGGGGCTAGATGTATTAGGTTAGGTTATATTACGTTATAGACGTGTATAGTGTTCCCACAATGAAGTAGGTGCCAACCCGCCAGGAATGTTGTAAAATACAACATCCGAGATGTCAGGCTGCCTTAGGTTAGGATATGTATATACTAGACGTATATAATGTCCCAACCGAGACATACGGGACGACACGAACGGGATTCTGTAAAACATTACCAGCGAGGGGCTAGATGGGTTAGGTTAGGTTATATTACGTTATAGACGTGTATAATGTTCCCACAAAGAAGTAGAGGCCGACCCGCCAGGAATGTTGTAAAATACTACATCCGAGATGTCAGGCTGCCTTAGGTTACGATATGTAACGCTATAGACGTATATAATGTACCAACCGAGACGTACGGGACGACACGAACGGGATTCTGCAAAACATTACCAACGAGGGGCTAGATGTGTTAGATTAGGTTATATTATCTTATAGACGTGTATAGTGTTCCCACAAAGAAGTAGGGTCCGACCGGCCAGGAATGTTGTAAAATACTACATCCGAGACGTTAGGCTGCCTTAGGTTAGAATATATAGCGCTATAGACGTATATAATGAACCAACCGTGACGTACGGGACGACACGAACGGGATTCTGTAAAACATTACCAGCGGGGGGCTAGATGGGTTAGGCTAGGTTATGTTACGTTATGGACGTGTATAATGTTCCCACAAAGATGTAGGCGCCGACCCGCCAGGACTGTTGTAACATACTACATCCGAGATGTTAGGCTGCCTTTGGTTAGTATATATACCGCTATAGAAGTATAAAGTGTCCCCACTGAGATGTACGGGGCGACACGAACGGGATTCTGCAAAACATTACCAGCGAGGGGCTAGATGTTTTATGTTAGGTTATATTACGTTATAGACGTGTATAATGTTCCCACAAAGATGTAGGGCCCGACCCGCCAGGACTGTTGTAAAATACTACTTCCGAGATGTCAGGCTGCCTTAGGTTACGATATGTAACGCTATAGACGTATATAATGTACCAACCGAGACGTACGGGACGACACGAACGGGATTCTGTAAAACATTACCAGCGAGGGGCTAGATGGGTTAGGTTAGATTATATTACGTTATGGACGTGTATAATGTTCCAACAAAGAAGTAGGGGCCGACACGCCAGGCATGTTGTAAAATACTACATCCGAGATGTCAGGCTGCCTTAGGTTAGGATATGTATATAATAGACGAATATAATGTCCCAACCGGGTTAGGTTAGCTTATTTTACGTTATAGACGTATATAATGTTCCCACCGTGAAGTAGGGTCCGACCCGCCAGGAATGTTGGAAAATACTGCATCCGAGATGTTAGCCTGCCTTAGGTTAGGATATATAACGTTATAGACGTACATAATGTCCCCACCGCGACGTACGGGCCGTCACGAACGGGATACTGAAAAACATTATCATCATGGAGCTAGAAGGGTTAGGTTAGGTTATATCACGTTATAGACGTATATAATGTTCCCATCGACAAGTAGGGTCCGACCCGCCCGGAATGTTGGAAAATACTACATCCGAGACGTTAGGCTGCCTTAGGCTAGGATACATAACGGTATAGATGTATATAATGTTCCCACCGAGAAGTAGGGGCCGACCCGCCAGGAATGTTGTAAAATACTTCATGCGATATGTTAGGCTGCCTTTTGTTAGGATATATAACGCTATAGAAGTATATAGTGTCCCCACCGAGATGTACGGGACGACACGAACGGGATTCTGCAAAACATTACCAGCGAGGGGCTAGATGTGTCAGGTTAGGTTATATTACGTTATAGACGTGTATAATGTTCCCACCGAGAAGTAGGGGCTTACGCGCCAGGAATGTTGTAAAATACAACATCCGAGATGTTAGGCTGCCTTAGATTAGGATATATAACGCTATAGAAGTATATACAGTCCCCACCGAGATGTACGGGACGACACGAACGGGATTCTGCAAAACATTACCAACGCGGGGCTAGATGTGTTAGATTAGGTTATATTATCTTATAGACGTGTATAGTGTTCCCACAAAGAGGTAGGGGCCGACCGGCCAGGAATGTTGTAAAATACTACATCCGAGACGTTAGGCTGCCTTAGGTTAGAATATATAGCGCTATAGACGTGTATAATGAACCAACCGAGACGTACGGGACGACACGAACGGGATTCTGTAAAACATTACCAGCGGGGGGCTAGATGGGTTAGGCTAGGTTATGTTACGTTATGGACGTGTATAATGTTCCCACAAAGATGTAGGCGCCGACCCGCCAGGACTGTTGTAAAATACTATATCCGAGATGTTAGGCTGCCTTTGGTTAGTATATATACCGCTATAGAAGTATAAAGTGTCCCCACTGAGATGTATGGGGCGACACGAACGGGATTCTGCAAAACATTACCAGCGAGGGGCTGGATGTGTTATGTTAGGTTATATTACGTTATAGACGTGTATAATGTTCCCACAAAGATGTAGGGCCCGACCCGCCAGGAATGTTGTAAAATACTACTTCCGAGATGTCAGGCTGCCTTAGGTTACGATATGTAACGCTATAGACGTATATAATGTACCAACCGAGACGTACGGGACGACACGAACGGGATTCTGTAAAACATTACCAGCGAGGGGCTAGATGGGTTAGGTTAGATTATATTACGTTATGGACGTGTATAATGTTCCAACAAAGAAGTAGGGGCCGACACGCCAGGCATGTTGTAAAATACTACATCCGAGATGTCAGGCTGCCTTAGGTTAGGATATATAACGCTATAGACGTAAATAATGTCCCAACCGAGACGTACGGGACGACACGAACGTGATTCTGTAAAACTATACCAGCGAGGGGCTAGATGTATTAGGTTAGGTTATATTACGTTATAGACGTGTATAGTGTTCCCACAAAGAAGTAGGTGCCAACCCGCAAGGAATGTTGTAAAATACAACATCCGAGATGTCAGGCTGCCTTAGGTTAGGATATGTATATACTAGACGTATATAATGTCCCAACCGAGACATACGGGACGACACGAACGGGATTCTGTAAAACATTACCAGCGAGGGGCTAGATGGGTTAGGTTAGGTTATATTACGTTATAGACGTGTATAATGTTCCCACAAAGAAGTAGGGGCCGACCCGCCAGGAATGTTGTAAAATACTACATTAGAGATGTCAGGCTGCCTTAGGTTAGGGTATGTAACGCTATAGACGTATATAATGTCACAGCCGAGACGTACGGGACGACACGAACGGGATTCTGTAAAACATTACCAGCGAGGGGCTAGATGGGTTAGGTTAGGTTATATTACGTTATGGACGTGTATAATGTTCCCACAAGGATGTAGGGGCCGACCCGCCAGGAATGTGGTAAAATACTACATGCGAGACGTTAGGTTGCCTTAGGTTAGGATATACAACGTTATAAACGTACACAATGTCCCCAAGGAGAAGTACGGTCCGACACGACCGGGATTCTGTAAAACATTACCAGCGAGGGGCTAGAAGGGTTAGGTTAGGTTATTGTACGTTATAGACGTATATAATGTTCCCACCGTGAAGTAGGGTCCGACCCGCCAGTGATGTTGGAAAATACTGCATCCGAGATGTTAGCCGGCCTTAGGTTAGGATATATAACGCTACAGGCGTATATAATGTCCCAACCGAGACGTACTGGACGACACGAACGGGATTCTGTAAAGCATTACCAGCCATAGGCTAGATGGGTTAGGTTTGGTTATGTTACGTTATGGACGTGTATAATGTTCCCACAAGGATGTAGGCGCCGACCCGCCAGGACTGTTGTAAAATACTACATCCGAGATGTTAGGCTGCCTTTGGTTAGGAAATATACCGCTATAGAAGTATAAAGTGTCCCCACTGAGATGTACGGGACGACACGAACGGGATTCTGTAAAGCATTACCAGCGATGGGCTGGATGGGTTAGGTTAGGTTATGTTACGTTATGGACGTGTATAATGTTCCCACAAAGATGTAGGGGCCGACCCGCCAGGAATGTTTTAAAATACTACATCCGAGATGTTAGGCTGCCTTAGGTTAGGATATATAACGCTACAGGCGTATATTATGTCCCAACCGAGACGTACGTGACGACACCAACGGGATTCTGTATAACATTACCAGCGAGGGGCTAGATGTATTAGGTTAGGTTATATTACGTTATAGACGTGTATAATGTTCCCACAAAGAAGTAGGGCCCGACCCGCCAGGAATGTTGTAAAATACTACTTCCGAGATGTCAGGCTGCCTTAGGTTACGATATGTAACGCTATAGACGTATATAATGTACCAACCGAGACGTACGGGCTGACACGAACGGGATTCTGAAAAACATTACCAGCGAGGAGCTAGATGTATTAGATTTGGTTATATTACGTTATAGACGTGTATAATGTTCCCACAAAGAAGTAGGGGCCGACCCGCCAGGAATGTTGTAAAATACTACTTCCGAGATGTCAGGCTGCCTTAGGTTAGGATATGTAACGTTATAGACGTATATAATGTCCCAACCGAGACGTACGGGACGACACGAACGGGATTCTATAAAACATTACCAGCGAGGGGCTAGATGGGTTAGGTTAGGTTATATTACGTTGTTGACGTGTATAATGTTCCCACAAAGATGTAGGGGCCAACCCGCCAGGAATGTTTTAAAATACTACATCCGAGATGTTAGGCTGCCTTAGGTTAGGATATATAACGCTACAGGCGTATATAATGTCCCAACCGAGACGTACTGGACGACACGAACGGGATTCTGTAAAGCATTACCAGCGATGGGCTGGATGGGTTAGGTTTGGTTATGTTACGTTATGGACTTGTATAATGTTCCCACAAAGATGTAGGGGCCGACCAGCCAGGAATGTAGTAAAATACTACACCCGAGATGTTAGGATGCCTTTGGTTAGGATATATAACGCCATAGAAGTATATAGTGTCCCCACCGAGATGTACGGGACGACATGAACGGGATTCTGCAAAACATTACCAGCGAGGGGCTAGATGTGTTAGGTTAGGTTATATTACGTTATAGACGTGTATAATGTTCCCACAAAGAAGTAGGGGCCGACCCGCCAGGAATGTTGTAAAATACTACATCCGAGATGTCAGGCTGCCTTAGGTTAGGATATGTAACGCTATAGACGTATATAATGTCCCAACCGAGACGTACGGGATGACACGAACGGGATTCTGTAAAACATTACCAGCGAGGGGCTAGATGTGTTAGGTTAGGTTATATTACGTTATGGACGTATATAGTGTTCCCACAAAGAAGTAGGGGCCGACCCGCAAGGAATGTTGGAAAATACTACATCCGAGACGAGGGGCTGCCTTAGGTTAGGATATATAACGCTATAGACGTATATAATGTCCCAACCGAGACATACGGGACGACACGAACGGGATTCTGTAAAACATTACCAGCGAGCGGCTAGATGGGTTAGGTTAGGTTATATTACGTTATAGACGTGTATAATGTTCCCACAAAGAAGTAGGGGCCGACCCGCCAGGAATGTTGTAAAATACTACATCCGAGATGTCAGGCTGCCTTAGATTAGGATATACAACGTTATAAACGTACACAATGTCTCCAAGGAGAAGTACGGTCCGACACGACCGGGACTCTGTAAAACATTACCAGCGAGGGGCTAGATGGGTTAGGTTAGGTTATTTTACGTTATAGACGCATATAATGTTCCCACCGTGAAGTAGGGTCCGACCCGCCAGGAATGTTGGAAAATACTGCATCCGAGATGTTAGCCGGCCTTAGGTTAGGATATATAACGCTACAGGCGTATATAATGTCCCAACCGAGACGTACTTGACGACACGAACGGGATTCTGTAAAGCATTACCAGCCATAGGCTAGATGGCTTAGGTTTGGTTATGTTACGTTATGGACGTGTATAATGTTCCCACAAAGATGTAGAGCCCGACCCGCCAGGAATGTTGTAAAATACTACTTCCGAGATGTCAGGCTGCCTTAGGTTACGATATGTAACGCTATAGACGTATATAATGTACCAACCGAGACGTACGGGACGACACGAACGGGATTCTGTAAAACATTACCAGCGAGGGGCTAGATGGGTTAGGTTAGATTATATTACGTTATGGACGTGTATAATGTTCCAACAAAGAAGTTGGGGCCGACCCGCCAGGAATGTTGTAAAATACTACATTCGAGATGTCAGGCTGCCTTAGGTTAGGATATGTATATAACAGACGTATATAATGTCCCAACCGAGACATACGGGACTACACGAACGGGATTCTGTAAAACATTACCAGCGAGGGGCTAGATGGGTTAGGTTAGGTTATTTTACGTTATAGACGTATATAATGTTCCCACCGTGAAGTAGGGTCTGACCCGCCAGGAATGTTGGAAAATACTGCATCCGAGATGTTAGCCGGCCTTAGGTTAGGATATATAACGCTACAGGCGTATATAATGTCCCAACCGAGACGTACTGGACGACACGAACGGGATTCTGTAAAGCATTACCAGCCATGGGCTAGATGGGTTAGGTTTGGCTATGTTACGTTATGGACGTGTATAATGTTCCCACAAAGATGTAGGCGCCGACCCGCCAGGACTGCTGTAAAATACTACATCCGAGATGTTAGGCTGCCTTTGGTTAGTATATATACCGCTATAGAAGTATAAAGTGTCCCCACTGTGATGTACGGGACGACACGAAGCGGATTCTGCAAAACATTACCAGCGAGGGGCTAGATGTGTTATGTTAGGTTATATTACGTTATGGACGTGTATAATGTTCCAACAAAGAAGTTGGGGCCGACCCGCCAGGAATGTTGTAAAATACTACATTCGAGATGTCAGGCTGCCTTAGGTTAGGATATGTATATAACAGACGTATATAATGTCCCAACCGAGACATACGGGACTACACGAACGGGATTCTGTAAAACATTACCAGCGAGGGGCTAGATGGGTTAGGTTAGGTTATTTTACGTTATAGACGTATATAATGTTCCCACCGTGAAGTAGGGTCTGACCCGCCAGGAATGTTGGAAAATACTGCATCCGAGATGTTAGCCGGCCTTAGGTTAGGATATATAACGCTACAGGCGTATATAATGTCCCACCCGAGACGTACTGGACGACACGAACGGGATTCTGTAAAGCATTACCAGCCATGGGCTAGATGGGTTAGGTTTGGCTATGTTACGTTATGGACGTGTATAATGTTCCCACAAAGATGTAGGCGCCGACCCGCCAGGACTGCTGTAAAATACTACATCCGAGATGTTAGGCTGCCTTTGGTTAGTATATATACCGCTATAGAAGTATAAAGTGTCCCCACTGTGATGTACGGGACGACACGAAGCGGATTCTGCAAAACATTACCAGCGAGGGGCTAGATGTGTTATGTTAGGTTATATTACGTTATAGACGTGTATAATGTTCCCACAAAGATGTAGGGGCCGACCCTCCAGGAATGTTTTAAAATACTACATCCGAGATGTTAGGCTGCTTTAGGTTAGGATATATAACGCTACAGGCGTATATTATGTCCCAACCGAGACGTACGTGACGACACGAACGGCATTCTGTATAACATTACCAGCGAGGGGCTAGATGTATTAGGTTAGGTTATATTACATTATGGACGTGTATAACGTTCCCACAAAGATGTAGGGGCCGGCCCGCCAGGAATGTTGTAAAATACTACTTCCGAGATGTCAGGCTGCCTTAGGTTACGATATGTAACGCTATAGACGTATATAATGTACCAACCGAGACGTACGGGACGACACGAACGCGATTCTGTAAAACATTACCAGCGAGGGGCTAGATGGGTTAGGTTAGGTTATATTACGTTATAGACGTGTATAATGTTCCCACAAAGAAGTAGGGGCCGACCCGCCAGGAATGTTGTAAAATGCTACATCCGAGATGTCAGGCTGCCTTAGGTTAGGATATGTAACGCTATAGACGTATATAATGTCACAACCGAGACGTACGGGACGACACGAACGGGATTCTGCAAAACATTACCAGCGAGGGGCTAGATGGGTTAGACTAGGTTATGTTACGTTATGGACGTGTATAGTGTTCCCACCGAGATGTAGGGTGCGACCCGCCAGGAATGTTGGAAAATACTACATCCGAAGTGTTAGGTTGCCTTAGGTTAGGATATATAACATTATAGACGTACATAATGTGTCCACGGAGAAGTACGATCGACACGACCGGGAATCTGTAAAGCAGTACCAGCGATGGGCTAGATGTATTAGGTTAGGTTATGTTACGTTATGGACGTATATAATTTTCCCACAGAGAAGTAGGGGCTGACCCGCGAGGAATGTTGGAAAATACTACATCCAAGATGTTAGGTTGCGTTAGGTTAGGATATATAACGTTATAGACGTATATAATGTCACCGCCGCAACGTACGGTACGACACGACCGGGATTCTGAAGAACATTACCAGCGAGGGGCTAGATGCGTTAGGTTAGGTTATATTGCGTTATAGACGTGTATAATGTTCCCACAAAGATGTAGGCGCCAACCCGCCAGGAATGTTGTAAAATACTACATCCGAGTCGTTAGGCTGCCTTAGGTTAGGATACATAACGGTATAGGCGTATATAATGTTCCCACCGAGAAGTAGGGGTCGTCCCGCCAGGAATGTTGTAAAATACTACATCCGAAGTGTTAGGTTGCCTTAGGTTAGGATATATAACGTTATAGACGTACATAATGTGCCCACGGAGAAGTACGGTCGACACGACCGGGATTGTGTAAAACATTACCAGCGAGGGGCTAGATGGGTTAGGTTAGGTTATGTTACGTTAAGGAAGCATATAATGTTCCCACCGAGAAGTAGGGGATGACCCGCCAGGAGTGTTGGAAAATACTACATCCGAGATGTTAGGTTGCCTTATGTTAGGATATATAACGTTGTAGACGTATGCAAAGTCCCCACCGCGACGTACGGGCAGACACGAACGGGATTCTGAAAAACATTACCAGCGAGGAGCTAGAAGGGTTAGGTTAGGTTATATTACGTTATAGACGTGTATAATGTTCCCACAAAGAAGTAGAGGCCGACCCGCCAGGAATGTTGTAAAATACTACATCCGAGATGTCAGGCTGCCTTAGGTTACAATATGTAACGCTATAGACGTATATAATGTCACAACCCAGACGTACGGGACGACACGAGCGGGATTCTGTAAAACATTACCAGCAAGGGGCTAGATGGGTTAGGTTCGGTTATATTACGTTATAGACGTGTATAATGTTCCCACAAAGAAGTAGAGGCCGACCCGCCAGGAATGTTGTAAAATACTACATCCGAGATGTCAGGCTGCCTTAGGTTAGGATATGTAACGCTATAGACGTATATAATGTCACAACCGAGACGTACGGGACGACACGAACGGGATTCTGTAAAACATTACCAGCGAGGGGCTAGATGTATTAGGTTAGGTTATATTACGTTATAGACATGTATAGTGTTCCCACAAAGAAGTAGGGTCCGACCCGCCAGGAATGTTGTAAAATACTACATTCGAGATGTCAGGTTGCCTTAGGTTACGATATGTAACGCTATAGACGTATATAATGCACCAACCGAGACGTACGGGCTGACACGAACGGGATTCTCAAAAACATTACCAGCGAGGAGCTAGATGTATTAGATTAGGTTATATTACGTTATAGACGTGTATAATGTTCCCACAAAGAAGTAGGGGCCGACCCGCCAGGAATGTTGTAAAATACTACTTCCGAGATGTCAGGCTGCCTTAGGTTAGGATATGTAAGGTTATAGACGTATATAATGTCCCAACCGAGACGTACGGGACGACACGAACGGGATTCTATAAAACATTACCAGCGAGGGGCTAGATGGGTTAGGTTAGGTTATATTACGTTGTGGACGTGTATAATGTTCCCACAAAGATGTAGGAGCCAACCCGCCAGGAATGTTTTAGAATACTACATCCGAGATGTTAGGCTGCCTTAGGTTAGGATATATAACGCTACAGGCGTATATAATGTCCCAACCGAGACGTACTGGACGACACGAACGGGATTCTGTAAAG
Organism: Xylocopa violacea; assembly: GCA_963969225.1. NCBI lineage: Eukaryota > Metazoa > Arthropoda > Insecta > Hymenoptera > Apidae > Xylocopa > Xylocopa violacea. The sequence continues at coordinate 2,060,753 of CAXAJV010000015.1, forward strand.
CATTACCAGCCATGGGCTAGATGGGTTAGGTTTGGCTATGTTACGTTATGGACGTGTATAATGTTCCCACAAAGAAGTAGGCGCCGACCCGCCAGGACTGCTGTAAAATACTACATCCGAGATGTTAGGCTGCCTTTGGTTAGTATATATACCGCTATAGAAGTATAAAGTGTCCCCACTGAGATGTACGGGACGACACGAAGGGGATTCTGCAAAACATTACCAGCGAGGGGCTAGATGTGTTATGTTAGGTTATATTACGTTATAGACGTGTATAATGTTCCCACAAAGATGTAGGGGCCGACCCTCCAGGAATGTTTTAAAATACTACATCCGAGATGTTAGGCTGCCTTAGGTTAGGATATATAACGCTACAGGCGTATATTATGTCCCAACCGAGACGTACGTGACGACACGAACGGGATTCTGTATAACATTACCAGCGAGGGGCTAGATGTATTAGGTTAGGTTATATTACATTATGGACGTATAACGTTCCCACAAAGCTGTAGAGGCCGGCCCGCCAGGAATGTTGTAAAATACTACATCCGAGATGTTAGGATGCCTTTGGTTAGGATATATAACGCTATAGAAGTATATAGTGTCCCCACCGAGATGTACGGACGACACGAACGGGATTCTGCAAAACATTACCAGCGAGGGGCTAGATGTGTTATGTTAGGTTATATTACGTTATAGACGTGTATAATGTTCCCACAAAGATGTAGGGGCCGACCCTCCAGGAATGTTTTAAAATACTACATCCGAGATGTTAGGCTGCTTTAGGTTAGGATATATAACGCTACAGGCGTATATTATGTCCCAACCGAGACGTACGTGACGACACGAACGGCATTCTGTATAACATTACCAGCGAGGGGCTAGATGTATTAGGTTAGGTTATATTACATTATGGACGTGTATAACGTTCCCACAAAGATGTAGGGGCCGGCCCGCCAGGAATGTTGTAAAATACTACATCCGAGATGTTAGGATGCCTTAGGTTAGGATATGTAACGCTATAGACGTATATAATGTCACAACCGAGACGTACGGGACGACACGAACGGGAATCTGTAAAACATTACCAGCGAGGGTCTACATGGGTTAGGTTACGTTATGTTATGTTATGGACGTCTATAATGTTCCCACCGAGAAGTAGGGGCTGGCCCGCGAGGAATGTTCGAAAATACTACATCCAAGATGTTAGGTTGCGTTAGGTTAGGATATATAACATTATAGACGTACATAATGTGTCCACGGAGAAGTACGATCGACACGACCGGGATTCTGTAAAGCAGTACCAGCGATGGGCTAGATGTATTAGGTTAGGTTATGTTACGTTATGGACGTATATAATGTTCCCACAGAGAAGTAGGGGCTGACCCGCGAGGAATGTTGGAAAATACTACATCCAAGATGTTAGGTTGCGTTAGGTTAGGATATATAACGTTATAGACGTATATAATGTCACCGCCGCAACGTACGGTACGACACGACCGGGATTCTGAAGAACATTACCAGCGAGGGGCTAGATGCGTTAGGTTAGGTTATATTGCGTTATAGACGTGTATAATGTTCCCACAAAGATGTAGGCGCCAACCCGCCAGGAATGTTGTAAAATACTACATCCGAGTCGTTAGGCTGCCTTAGGTTAGGATACATAACGGTATAGGCGTATATAATGTTCCCACCGAGAAGTAGGGGTCGTCCCGCCAGGAATGTTGTAAAATACTACATCCGAAGTGTTAGGTTGCCTTAGGTTAGGATATATAACGTTATAGACGTACATAATGTGCCCACGGAGAAGTACGGTCGACACGACCGGGATTGTGTAAAACATTACCAGCCATGGGCTAGATGGGTTAGGTTTGGCTATGTTACGTTATGGACGTGTATAATGTTCCCACAAAGAAGTAGGCGCCGACCCGCCAGGACTGCTGTAAAATACTACATCCGAGATGTTAGGCTGCCTTTGGTTAGTATATATACCGCTATAGAAGTATAAAGTGTCCCCACTGAGATGTACGGGACGACACGAAGGGGATTCTGCAAAACATTACCAGCGAGGGGCTAGATGTGTTATGTTAGGTTATATTACGTTATAGACGTGTATAATGTTCCCACAAAGATGTAGGGGCCGACCCTCCAGGAATGTTTTAAAATACTACATCCGAGATGTTAGGCTGCCTTAGGTTAGGATATATAACGCTACAGGCGTATATTATGTCCCAACCGAGACGTACGTGACGACACGAACGGGATTCTGTATAACATTACCAGCGAGGGGCTAGATGTATTAGGTTAGGTTATATTACATTATGGACGTATAACGTTCCCACAAAGCTGTAGAGGCCGGCCCGCCAGGAATGTTGTAAAATACTACATCCGAGATGTTAGGATGCCTTTGGTTAGGATATATAACGCTATAGAAGTATATAGTGTCCCCACCGAGATGTACGGACGACACGAACGGGATTCTGCAAAACATTACCAGCGAGGGGCTAGATGTGTTATGTTAGGTTATATTACGTTATAGACGTGTATAATGTTCCCACAAAGATGTAGGGGCCGACCCTCCAGGAATGTTTTAAAATACTACATCCGAGATGTTAGGCTGCTTTAGGTTAGGATATATAACGCTACAGGCGTATATTATGTCCCAACCGAGACGTACGTGACGACACGAACGGCATTCTGTATAACATTACCAGCGAGGGGCTAGATGTATTAGGTTAGGTTATATTACATTATGGACGTGTATAACGTTCCCACAAAGATGTAGGGGCCGGCCCGCCAGGAATGTTGTAAAATACTACATCCGAGATGTTAGGATGCCTTAGGTTAGGATATGTAACGCTATAGACGTATATAATGTCACAACCGAGACGTACGGGACGACACGAACGGGAATCTGTAAAACATTACCAGCGAGGGTCTACATGGGTTAGGTTACGTTATGTTATGTTATGGACGTCTATAATGTTCCCACCGAGAAGTAGGGGCTGGCCCGCGAGGAATGTTCGAAAATACTACATCCAAGATGTTAGGTTGCGTTAGGTTAGGATATATAACATTATAGACGTACATAATGTGTCCACGGAGAAGTACGATCGACACGACCGGGATTCTGTAAAGCAGTACCAGCGATGGGCTAGATGTATTAGGTTAGGTTATGTTACGTTATGGACGTATATAATGTTCCCACAGAGAAGTAGGGGCTGACCCGCGAGGAATGTTGGAAAATACTACATCCAAGATGTTAGGTTGCGTTAGGTTAGGATATATAACGTTATAGACGTATATAATGTCACCGCCGCAACGTACGGTACGACACGACCGGGATTCTGAAGAACATTACCAGCGAGGGGCTAGATGCGTTAGGTTAGGTTATATTGCGTTATAGACGTGTATAATGTTCCCACAAAGATGTAGGCGCCAACCCGCCAGGAATGTTGTAAAATACTACATCCGAGTCGTTAGGCTGCCTTAGGTTAGGATACATAACGGTATAGGCGTATATAATGTTCCCACCGAGAAGTAGGGGTCGTCCCGCCAGGAATGTTGTAAAATACTACATCCGAAGTGTTAGGTTGCCTTAGGTTAGGATATATAACGTTATAGACGTACATAATGTGCCCACGGAGAAGTACGGTCGACACGACCGGGATTGTGTAAAACATTACCAGCGAGGGGCTAGATGGGTTAGGTTAGGTTATGTTACGTTAAGGAAGCATATAATGTTCCCACCGAGAAGTAGGGGATGACCCGCCAGGAGTGTTGGAAAATACTACATCCGAGATGTTAGGTTGCCTTATGTTAGGATATATAACGTTGTAGACGTATGCAAAGTCCCCACCGCGACGTACGGGCAGACACGAACGGGATTCTGAAAAACATTACCAGCGAGGAGCTAGAAGGGTTAGGTTAGGTTATATTACGTTATAGACGTGTATAATGTTCCCACAAAGAAGTAGAGGCCGACCCGCCAGGAATGTTGTAAAATACTACATCCGAGATGTCAGGCTGCCTTAGGTTACAATATGTAACGCTATAGACGTATATAATGTCACAACCCAGACGTACGGGACGACACGAGCGGGATTCTGTAAAACATTACCAGCAAGGGGCTAGATGGGTTAGGTTCGGTTATATTACGTTATAGACGTGTATAATGTTCCCACAAAGAAGTAGAGGCCGACCCGCCAGGAATGTTGTAAAATACTACATCCGAGATGTCAGGCTGCCTTAGGTTAGGATATGTAACGCTATAGACGTATATAATGTCACAACCGAGACGTACGGGACGACACGAACGGGATTCTGTAAAACATTACCAGCGAGGGGCTAGATGTATTAGGTTAGGTTATATTACGTTATAGACATGTATAGTGTTCCCACAAAGAAGTAGGGTCCGACCCGCCAGGAATGTTGTGAAATACTACATTCGAGATGTCAGGTTGCCTTAGGTTACGATATGTAACGCTATAGACGTATATAATGCACCAACCGAGACGTACGGGCTGACACGAACGGGATTCTGAAAAACATTACCAGCGAGGAGCTAGATGTATTAGATTAGGTTATATTACGTTATAGACGTGTATAATGTTCCCACAAAGAAGTAGGGGCCGACCCGCCAGGAATGTTGTAAAATACTACTTCCGAGATGTCAGGCTGCCTTAGGTTAGGATATGTAAGGTTATAGACGTATATAATGTCCCAACCGAGACGTACGGGACGACACGAACGGGATTCTATAAAACATTACCAGCGAGGGGCTAGATGGGTTAGGTTAGGTTATATTACGTTGTGGACGTGTATAATGTTCCCACAAAGATGTAGGAGCCAACCCGCCAGGAATGTTTTAGAATACTACATCCGAGATGTTAGGCTGCCTTAGGTTAGGATATATAACGCTACAGGCGTATATAATGTCCCAACCGAGACGTACTGGACGACACGAACGGGATTCTGTAAAGCATTACCAGCCATGGGCTAGATGGGTTAGGTTTGGCTATGTTACGTTATGGACGTGTATAATGTTCCCACAAAGAAGTAGGCGCCGACCCGCCAGGACTGCTGTAAAATACTACATCCGAGATGTTAGGCTGCCTTTGGTTAGTATATATACCGCTATAGAAGTATAAAGTGTCCCCACTGAGATGTACGGGACGACACGAAGGGGATTCTGCAAAACATTACCAGCGAGGGGCTAGATGTGTTATGTTAGGTTATATTACGTTATAGACGTGTATAATGTTCCCACAAAGATGTAGGGGCCGACCCTCCAGGAATGTTTTAAAATACTACATCCGAGATGTTAGGCTGCCTTAGGTTAGGATATATAACGCTACAGGCGTATATTATGTCCCAACCGAGACGTACGTGACGACACGAACGGGATTCTGTATAACATTACCAGCGAGGGGCTAGATGTATTAGGTTAGGTTATATTACATTATGGACGTATAACGTTCCCACAAAGCTGTAGAGGCCGGCCCGCCAGGAATGTTGTAAAATACTACATCCGAGATGTTAGGATGCCTTTGGTTAGGATATATAACGCTATAGAAGTATATAGTGTCCCCACCGAGATGTACGGACGACACGAACGGGATTCTGCAAAACATTACCAGCGAGGGGCTAGATGTGTTATGTTAGGTTATATTACGTTATAGACGTGTATAATGTTCCCACAAAGATGTAGGGGCCGACCCTCCAGGAATGTTTTAAAATACTACATCCGAGATGTTAGGCTGCTTTAGGTTAGGATATATAACGCTACAGGCGTATATTATGTCCCAACCGAGACGTACGTGACGACACGAACGGCATTCTGTATAACATTACCAGCGAGGGGCTAGATGTATTAGGTTAGGTTATATTACATTATGGACGTGTATAACGTTCCCACAAAGATGTAGGGGCCGGCCCGCCAGGAATGTTGTAAAATACTACATCCGAGATGTTAGGATGCCTTAGGTTAGGATATGTAACGCTATAGACGTATATAATGTCACAACCGAGACGTACGGGACGACACGAACGGGAATCTGTAAAACATTACCAGCGAGGGTCTACATGGGTTAGGTTACGTTATGTTATGTTATGGACGTCTATAATGTTCCCACCGAGAAGTAGGGGCTGGCCCGCGAGGAATGTTCGAAAATACTACATCCAAGATGTTAGGTTGCGTTAGGTTAGGATATATAACATTATAGACGTACATAATGTGTCCACGGAGAAGTACGATCGACACGACCGGGATTCTGTAAAGCAGTACCAGCGATGGGCTAGATGTATTAGGTTAGGTTATGTTACGTTATGGACATATATAATGTTCCCACAGAGAAGTAGGGGCTGACCCGCGAGGAATGTTGGAAAATACCACATCCAAGATGTTAGGTTGCGTTAGGTTAGGATATATAACGTTATAGACGTATATAATGTCACCACCGCAACGTACGGTACGACACTACCGGGATTCTGAAGAACATTACCAGCGAGGGGCAACATGGGTTAGGTTAGGTAATATTGCGTTATAGACGTGTATAATGTTCCCACAAAGATGTAGGCGCCAACCCGCCAGGAATGTTGTAAAATACTACATCCGAGACGTTAGGCTGCCTTAGGTTAGGATACATAACGGTATAGGCGTATATAATGTTCCCACCGAGAAGTAGGGGTCGTCCCGCCAGGAATGTTGTAAAATACTACATCGGAAGTGTTAGGTTGCCTTAGGTTAGGATATATAACGTTATAGACGTACATAATGTGCCCACGGAGAAGTACGGTCGACACGACCGGGATTCTGTAAAACTTTACCAGCGAGGGGCTAGATGGGTTAGGTTAGGTTATGTTACGTTAAGGACGCATATAATGTTCCCACCGAGAAGTAGGGGATGACCCGCCAGGAGTGTTGGAAAATACTACATCCGAGATGTTAGGTTGCCTTATGTTAGGATATATAACGTTGTAGACGTATGCAAAGTCCCCACCGCGACGTACGGGCAGACACGAACGGGATTCTGAAAAACATTACCAGCGAGGAGCTAGAAGGGTTAGGTTAGGTTATATTACGTTATAGACGTGTATAATGTTCCCACAAAGAAGTAGAGGCCGACCCGCCAGGAATGTTGTAAAATACTACATCCGAGATGTCAGGCTGCCTTAGGTTACAATATGTAACGCTATAGACGTATATAATGTCACAACCCAGACGTACGGGACGACACGAGCGGGATTCTGTAAAACATTACCAGCAAGGGGCTAGATGGGTTAGGTTCGGTTATATTACGTTATAGACGTGTATAATGTTCCCACAAAGAAGTAGAGGCCGACCCGCCAGGAATGTTGTAAAATACTACATCCGAGATGTCAGGCTGCCTTAGGTTAGGATATGTAACGCTATAGACGTATATAATGTCACAACCGAGACGTACGGGACGACACGAACGGGATTCTGTAAAACATTACCAGCGAGGGGCTAGATGTATTAGGTTAGGTTATATTACGTTATAGACATGTATAGTGTTCCCACAAAGAAGTAGGGTCCGACCCGCCAGGAATGTTGTAAAATACTACATTCGAGATGTCAGGTTGCCTTAGGTTACGATATGTAACGCTATAGACGTATATAATGCACCAACCGAGACGTACGGGCTGACACGAACGGGATTCTGAAAAACATTACCAGCGAGGAGCTAGATGTATTAGATTAGGTTATATTACGTTATAGACGTGTATAATGTTCCCACAAAGAAGTAGGGGCCGACCCGCCAGGAATGTTGTAAAATACTACTTCCGAGATGTCAGGCTGCCTTAGGTTAGGATATGTAAGGTTATAGACGTATATAATGTCCCAACCGAGACGTACGGGACGACACGAACGGGATTCTATAAAACATTACCAGCGAGGGGCTAGATGGGTTAGGTTAGGTTATATTACGTTGTGGACGTGTATAATGTTCCCACAAAGATGTAGGAGCCAACCCGCCAGGAATGTTTTAGAATACTACATCCGAGATGTTAGGCTGCCTTAGGTTAGGATATATAACGCTACAGGCGTATATAATGTCCCAACCGAGACGTACTGGACGACACGAACGGGATTCTGTAAAGCATTACCAGCCATGGGCTAGATGGGTTAGGTTTGGCTATGTTACGTTATGGACGTGTATAATGTTCCCACAAAGAAGTAGGCGCCGACCCGCCAGGACTGCTGTAAAATACTACATCCGAGATGTTAGGCTGCCTTTGGTTAGTATATATACCGCTATAGAAGTATAAAGTGTCCCCACTGAGATGTACGGGACGACACGAAGGGGATTCTGCAAAACATTACCAGCGAGGGGCTAGATGTGTTATGTTAGGTTATATTACGTTATAGACGTGTATAATGTTCCCACAAAGATGTAGGGGCCGACCCTCCAGGAATGTTTTAAAATACTACATCCGAGATGTTAGGCTGCCTTAGGTTAGGATATATAACGCTACAGGCGTATATTATGTCCCAACCGAGACGTACGTGACGACACGAACGGGATTCTGTATAACATTACCAGCGAGGGGCTAGATGTATTAGGTTAGGTTATATTACATTATGGACGTATAACGTTCCCACAAAGCTGTAGAGGCCGGCCCGCCAGGAATGTTGTAAAATACTACATCCGAGATGTTAGGATGCCTTTGGTTAGGATATATAACGCTATAGAAGTATATAGTGTCCCCACCGAGATGTACGGACGACACGAACGGGATTCTGCAAAACATTACCAGCGAGGGGCTAGATGTGTTATGTTAGGTTATATTACGTTATAGACGCGTATAATGTTCCCACAAAGATGTAGGGGCCGACCCTCCAGGAATGTTTTAAAATACTACATCCGAGATGTTAGGCTGCTTTAGGTTAGGATATATAACGCTACAGGCGTATATTATGTCCCAACCGAGACGTACGTGACGACACGAACGGCATTCTGTATAACATTACCAGCGAGGGGCTAGATGTATTAGGTTAGGTTATATTACATTATGGACGTGTATAACGTTCCCACAAAGATGTAGGGGCCGGCCCGCCAGGAATGTTGTAAAATACTACATCCGAGATGTTAGGATGCCTTAGGTTAGGATATGTAACGCTATAGACGTATATAATGTCACAACCGAGACGTACGGGACGACACGAACGGGAATCTGTAAAACATTACCAGCGAGGGTCTACATGGGTTAGGTTACGTTATGTTATGTTATGGACGTCTATAATGTTCCCACCGAGAAGTAGGGGCTGGCCCGCGAGGAATGTTCGAAAATACTACATCCAAGATGTTAGGTTGCGTTAGGTTAGGATATATAACATTATAGACGTACATAATGTGTCCACGGAGAAGTACGATCGACACGACCGGGATTCTGTAAAGCAGTACCAGCGATGGGCTAGATGTATTAGGTTAGGTTATGTTACGTTATGGACGTATATAATGTTCCCACAGAGAAGTAGGGGCTGACCCGCGAGGAATGTTGGAAAATACCACATCCAAGATGTTAGGTTGCGTTAGGTTAGGATATATAACGTTATAGACGTATATAATGTCACCACCGCAACGTACGGTACGACACTACCGGGATTCTGAAGAACATTACCAGCGAGGGGCAACATGGGTTAGGTTAGGTAATATTGCGTTATAGACGTGTATAATGTTCCCACAAAGATGTAGGCGCCAACCCGCCAGGAATGTTGTAAAATACTACATCCGAGACGTTAGGCTGCCTTAGGTTAGGATACATAACGGTATAGGCGTATATAATGTTCCCACCGAGAAGTAGGGGTCGTCCCGCCAGGAGTGTTTTAAAATACTACATCCGAGATGTCAGGCTGCCTTAGGTTAGGATATGTAACGCTATAGACGTATATAATGTCACAACCCAGGCGTACGGGACGACACGAACGGGATTCTGTAAAACATTACCAGCGAGGCACTAGATGTATTAGGTTAGGTTATATTACGTTATAGACATGTATAGTGTTCCCACAAAAAAGTAGGGGCCGACCCGCCAGGAATGTTGTGAAATACTACATTCGAGATGTCAGGCTGCCTTAGGTTAGGATATGTATATAATAGACGTATATAATGTCCCAACCGAGACATACGGGACGACACGAACGGGATTCTGTAAAACATTACCAGCGAGCGGCTAGATGGGTTAGGTTAGGTTATATTACGTTATAGACGTGTATAATGTTCCCACAAAGAAGTAGGGGCCGACCCGCCAGGAATGTTGTAAAATACTACATCCGAGATGTCAGGCTGCCTTAGGTTAGGATATGTAACGCTATAGACGTATATAATGTCACAACCCAGACGTACGGGACGACACGAACGGGATTCTGTAAAACATTACCAGCGAGGTGCTAGATGGGTTAGGTTAGGTTATACTACGTTATAGACGTGTATAATGTTCCCACAAAGAAGTAGAGGCCGACCCGCCAGGAATGTTGTAAAATACTACATTCGAGATGTCAGGCTGCCTTAGGTTAGGATATGTAACGCTATAGACGTATATAATGTCCCAACCGAGACATACGGGACGACACGAACGGGATTCTGTAAAACATTACCAGCGAGCGGCTAGATGGGTTAGGTTAGGTTATATTACGTTATAGACGTGTATAATGTTCCCACAAAGAAGTAGAGGCCGACCCGCCAGGAATGTTGTAAAATACTACATCCGAGATGTCAGGCTGCCTTAGGTTAGGATATGTAACGCTATAGACGTATATAATGTCACAACCGAGACGTACGTGACGACATGAACGGGATTCGGTAAAACATTACCAGCGAGGGGCTAGATGGGTTAGGTTAGGTTATATTACGTTATGGACGTGTATAATGTTCCCACAAGGATGTAGGGGCCGACCCGCCAGGAATGTGGTAAAATACTACATGCGAGAAGTTAGGTTGCCTTAGGTTAGGATATACAACGTTATAAACGTACACAATGACCCCAAGGAGAAGTACGGTCCCACACGACCGGGATTCTGTAAAACATTACCAGCGAGGGGCTAGATGGGTTAGGTTAGATTATATTAGGTTATGGACGTGTATAATGTTCCAACAAAGAAGTAGGGGCCGACACGCCAGGAATGGTGTAAAATACTACATTCGAGATGTCAGGCTGCCTTAGGTTAGGATATGTATATAATAGACGTATATAATGTCCCAACCGAGACATACGGGACGACACGAACGGGATTCTGTAAAACATTACCAGCGAGCGGCTAGATGGGTTAGGTTAGGTTATATTACGTTATAGACGTGTATAATGTTCCCACAAAGAAGTAGGGGCCGACCCGCCAGGAATGTTGTAAAATACTACATCCGAGATGTTAGGCTGCCTTAGGTTATTATATATAACGCTACAGGCGTATATTATGTCCCAAACGAGACGTACTGGACGACACGAACGGGATTCTGTAAATCATTACCAGCCATAGGCTAGATGGGTTAGGTTTGGTTATATTACGTTGTGGACGTGTATCATGTTCCCACAAAGATGTAGGGGCCAACCCGCCAGGAGTGTTTTAAAATACTACATCCGAGATGTTAGGCTGCCTTAGGTTAGGATATATAACGCTACAGGCGTATATAATGTCCTAACCGAGACGTACTGGACGACACGAACGGGATTCTGTAAAGCATTGCCAGCGATGGGCTAGATGGGTTAGGTTTCGTTATGTTACGTTATGGACGTGTATAATGTTCCCACAAAGATGTAGGGGCCGGCCCGCCAGGAATGTTGTAAAATACTACATCCGAGATGTTAGGCTGCCTTTGGTTAGGATATATAACGCTATAGACGTATATAATGGCACAACCCAGACGTACGGGACGACACGAACGGTATTCTGTAAAACATTACCAGCGAGGGGCTAGATGTATTAGGTTAGGTTATATTACGTTATGGACGTCTATAATGTTCCCACAAAGATGTAGGGGCCGACACGCCAGGAATGTTGTAAAATACTACATCCGAGATGTTAGGCTGTCTTAGGTTAGGATATATAACGCTACAGGCGGATATAATGTCCCAACCGAGACGTACTGGACGACACGAACGGGACTCTGTAAAACATTACCAGCGAGGGGCTAGATGGGTTAGGTTAGGTTATATTACGTTATGGACGTGTATAATGTTCCCACAAAGATGTAGGGGCCGACCCGCCAGGAATGATTTAAAATACTACATCCGAGATGTTAGGCTGCCTTAGGTTATTATATATAACGCTACAGGCGTATATTATGTCCCAAACGAGACGTACTGGACGACACGAACGGGATTCTGTAAATCATTACCAGCCATAGGCTAGATGGGTTAGGTTTGGTTATGTTACGTTATGGACGTGTATAATGTTCCCACAAAGATGTAGGCGCCGACCCGCCAGGACTGTTGTAAAATACTACATCCGAGATGTTAGGCTGCCTTTGGTTAGGATATATACCGCTATAGAAGTATAAAGTGTCCCCACTGAGATGTACGGGACGACACGAACGGGATTCTGTAAAGCATTACCAGCGAGGGGCTAGATGGGTTAGGTTAGGTTATGTTACGTTATGGACGTGTATAATGTTCCCACAAAGATGTAGGGGCCGACCCGCCAGGAATGTTGTAAAATACTACATCCGAGATGTTAGGATGCCTTTGGTTAGGATATATAACGCTATAGAAGTATATAGTGTGCCCCACCGAGATGTACGGGACGACACGAACGGGATTCTGCAAAACATTACCAGCGAGGGGCTAGATGTGTTATGTTAGGTTATATTACGTTATAGACGTGTATAATGTTCCCACAATGATGTAGGGGCCGACCCTCCAGGAATGTTTTAAAATACTACATCCGAGATGTTAGGCTGCCTTAGGTTAGGATATATAACGCTACAGGCGTATATTATGTCCCAACCGAGACGTACGTGACGACAGGAACGGGATTCTGTATAACATTACCAGCGAGGGGCTAGATGTATTAGGTTAGGTTATATTACGTTATAGACGTGTATAATGTTCCCACAAAGAAGTAGGGGCCGACCCGCCAGGAATGTTGTAAAATACTACATCCGAGATGTCAGGCTGCCTTAGGTTAGGGTATGTAACGCTATAGACGTATATAATGTCACAACCGAGACGTACGGGTCGACACGAACGGGATTCTGCAAAACATTACCAGCGAGGGGCTAGATGGGTGAGGTTACGTTATATTACGTTATAGACGGGTATAATGATCCCACAAAGAAGTAGGGGCCGTCCCGCCAGGAATGTTGTAAAATACTACATCCGAGCTGTCAGGCTGCCTTAGGTTAGGATATGTAACGCTATAGACGTATATAATGTCACAACCGAGACGTACGGGACGACACGAACGGGATTCTGTAAAACATTACCAGCGAGGGGCAAGATGGGTTAGGTTAGGTTATATCACGTTATAGACGTGTAAAGTGTTCCCACAAAGATGTAGGGGCCGACCAGCCAGGAATGTTGTAAAATACTACATCCGAGATGTGAGGCTGCCTTAGGTTAGGATATGTAACGCTATAGACGTACATAATGTCACAACTGAGACGTACGGTCCGACACGACCGGGATTCTGAGGAACATTACCAGCGAGGGGCTAGATGGGTTAGGTTAGGTTATATTGCGTTATAGAGGTGTATAATGTTCCCACAAAGATGTAGGCGCCAAACCGCCATGAATGTTGTAAAATACTACACCCGAGATGTTAGGCTGCCTTATGTCAGGATATATAACGCTATAAACGTATATAATGTCCCTACCGAGAAGTACGGGCCGACACGAACGGGATTCTGTAAAACATTACCAGCGAGGGGCTAGATGGGTTAGGTTAGGTTATATTACGTTATAGACGTGTATAATGTTCCCACAAAGAAGTAGGGGCTGACCCGCCAGGAATGTTGTAAAATACTACATCCGAGATGTGAGGCTGCCTTAGGTTAGGATATGTAACGCTATAGACGTATATAATGTCACAACCGAGACGTACGGGACGACACGAACGGGATTCTGTAAAACATTACCAGCGAGGGGCAAGATGGGTTAGGTTAGGTTATATTACGTTATCGACGTGTAAAATGTTCCCACAAAGATGTAGGGGCCGACCCGCCAGGAATGATTTAAAATACTACATCCGAGATGTTAGGCTGCCTTAGGTTATTATATATAACGCTACAGGCGTATATTATGTCCCAAACGAGACGTACTGGACGACACGAACGGGATTCTGTAAATCATTACCAGCCATAGGCTAGATGGGTTAGGTTTGGTTATGTTACGTTATGGACGTGTATAATGTTCCCACAAAGATGTAGGCGCCGACCCGCCAGGACTGTTGTAAAATACTACATCCGAGATGTTAGGCTGCCTTTGGTTAGGATATATACCGCTATAGAAGTATAAAGTGTCCCCACTGAGATGTACGGGACGACACGAACGGGATTCTGTAAAGCATTACCAGCGAGGGGCTAGATGGGTTAGGTTAGGTTATGTTACGTTATGGACGTGTATAATGTTCCCACAAAGATGTAGGGGCCGACCCGCCAGGAATGTTGTAAAATACTACATCCGAGATGTTAGGATGCCTTTGGTTAGGATATATAACGCTATAGAAGTATATAGTGTGCCCCACCGAGATGTACGGGACGACACGAACGGGATTCTGCAAAACATTACCAGCGAGGGGCTAGATGTGTTATGTTAGGTTATATTACGTTATAGACGTGTATAATGTTCCCACAATGATGTAGGGGCCGACCCTCCAGGAATGTTTTAAAATACTACATCCGAGATGTTAGGCTGCCTTAGGTTAGGATATATAACGCTACAGGCGTATATTATGTCCCAACCGAGACGTACGTGACGACAGGAACGGGATTCTGTATAACATTACCAGCGAGGGGCTAGATGTATTAGGTTAGGTTATATTACGTTATAGACGTGTATAATGTTCCCACAAAGAAGTAGGGGCCGACCCGCCAGGAATGTTGTAAAATACTACATCCGAGATGTCAGGCTGCCTTAGGTTAGGATATGTAACGCTATAGACGTATATAATGTCACAACCGAGACGTACGGGACGACACGAACGGGATTCTATAAAACATTACCAGCGAGTGGCTAGATGGGTTAGGTTAGGTTATATTACGTTGTGGACGTGTATCATGTTCCCACAAAGATGTAGGGGCCAACCCGCCAGGAGTGTTTTAAAATACTACATCCGAGATGTTAGGCTGCCTTAGGTTAGGATATATAACGCTACAGGCGTATATAATGTCCTAACCGAGACGTACTGGACGACACGAACGGGATTCTGTAAAGCATTGCCAGCGATGGGCTAGATGGGTTAGGTTTCGTTATGTTACGTTATGGACGTGTATAATGTTCCCACAAAGATGTAGGGGCCGGCCCGCCAGGAATGTTGTAAAATACTACATCCGAGATGTTAGGCTGCCTTTGGTTAGGATATATAACGCTATAGAAGTATATAGTGTCCCCACCGAAATGTACGGGACGACACGAACGGGATTCTGCAAAACATTACCAGCGAGGGGCTAGATGTGTTAGGTTAGGTTATATTACGTTATGGACGTGTATAGTGTTCCCACAAAGAAGTAGGGGCCGACCCGCCAGGAATGTTGGAAAATACTACATCCGAGACGAGGGGCTGCCTTACTTTAGGATATATAACGCTATAGACGTATATAATGTCCCAACCGAGACGTACGGGACGACACGAACGGGATTCTGTAAAACATTACCAGCGAGGGGCTAGATGTATTAGGTTAGGTTATATTACGTTATAGACGTGTATAGTGTTCCCACAAAGAAGTAGGGTCCGACCCGCCAGGAATGTTGTAAAATACTACATCCGAGAGGTTAGGCTGCCTTTGGTTAGGATATATACCGCTATAGAAGTATAAAGTGTCCCCACTGAGATGTACGGGACGACACGAACGGGATTTTGTAAAGCATTACCAGCGAGGGGCTAGATGGGTTAGGTTAGGTTATATTACGTTATAGACGTGTATAATGTTCCCACAAAGAAGTAGGGGCCGACCCGCCAGGAATGTTGTAAAATACTACATCCGAGATGTCAGGCTGCCTTAGGTTAGGATATGTAACGCTATAGACGTATATAATGTCACAACCGAGACGTACGGGTCGACACGAACGGGATTCTGCAAAACATTACCAGCGAGGGGCTAGATGGGTGAGGTTACGTTATATTACGTTATAGACGGGTATAATGATCCCACAAAGAAGTAGGGGCCGTCCCGCCAGGAATGTTGTAAAATACTACATCCGAGCTGTCAGGCTGCCTTAGGTTAGGATATGTAACGCTATAGACGTATATAATGTCACAACCGAGACGTACGGGACGACACGAACGGGATTCTGTAAAACATTACCAGCGAGGGGCAAGATGGGTTAGGTTAGGTTATATCACGTTATAGACGTGTAAAGTGTTCCCACAAAGATGTAGGGGCCGACCAGCCAGGAATGTTGTAAAATACTACATCCGAGATGTGAGGCTGCCTTAGGTTATGATATGTAACGCTATAGACGTACATAATGTCACAACTGAGACGTACGGTCCGACACGACCGGGATTCTGAGGAACATTACCAGCGAGGGGCTAGATGGGTTAGGTTAGGTTATATTGCGTTATAGAGGTGTATAATGTTCCCACAAAGATGTAGGCGCCAAACCGCCATGAATGTTGTAAAATACTACACCCGAGATGTTAGGCTGCCTTATGTCAGGATATATAACGCTATAAACGTATATAATGTCCCTACCGAGAAGTACGGGCCGACACGAACGGGATTCTGTAAAACATTACCAGCGAGGGGCTAGATGGGTTAGGTTAGGTTATATTACGTTATAGACGTGTATAATGTTCCCACAAAGAAGTAGGGGCTGACCCGCCAGGAATGTTGTAAAATACTACATCCGAGATGTGAGGCTGCCTTAGGTTAGGATATGTAACGCTATAGACGTATATAATGTCACAACCGAGACGTACGGGACGACACGAACGGGATTCTGTAAAACATTACCAGCGAGGGGCAAGATGGGTTAGGTTAGGTTATATTACGTTATCGACGTGTAAAATGTTCCCACAAAGATGTAGGGGCCGACCAGCCAGGAATGTTGTAAAATACTACATCCGAGATGTTAGGCTGCCTTTGGTTAGGATATATAACGCTATAGAAGTATATAGTGTCCCCACCGAAATGTACGGGACGACACGAACGGGATTCTGCAAAACATTACCAGCGAGGGGCTAGATGTGTTAGGTTAGGTTATATTACGTTATGGACGTGTATAGTGTTCCCACAAAGAAGTAGGGGCCGACCCGCCAGGAATGTTGGAAAATACTACATCCGAGACGAGGGGCTGCCTTACGTTAGGATATATAACGCTATAGACGTATATAATGTCCCAACCGAGACGTACGGGACGACACGAACGGGATTCTGTAAAACATTACCAGCGAGGGGCTAGATGGGTTAGGTTAGGTTATATTACGTTATAGACGTGTATAATGTTCCCACAAAGAAGTAGGGGCCGACCCGCCAGGAATGTTGTAAAATACTACATCCGAGAGGTTAGGCTGCCTTTGGTTAGGATATATACCGCTATAGAAGTATAAAGTGTCCCCACTGAGATGTACGGGACGACACGAACGGGATTTTGTAAAGCATTACCAGCGAGGGGCTAGATGGGTTAGGTTAGGTTATATTACGTTATAGACGTGTATAATGTTCCCACAAAGAAGTAGGGGCCGACCCGCCAGGAATGTTGTAAAATACTACATCCGAGATGTCAGGCTGCCTTAGGTTAGGATATGTAACGCTATAGACGTATATAATGTCACAACCGAGACGTACGGGTCGACACGAACGGGAGTCTGCAAAACGTTACCAGCGAGGGGCTAGATGGGTGAGGTTACGTTATATTACGTTATAGACGGGTATAATGATCCCACAAAGAAGTAGGGGCCGTCCCGCCAGGAATGTTGTAAAATACTACATCCGAGACGTTAGGCTGCCTTAGGTTAGGATACATAACGGTATAGGCGTATATAATGTTCCAGCCGATACGTACGGGACAACACGAACGGGATTCTGTAAAACATTACCAGCGAGGGGCAAGATATATAAGGTTAGATTATATTACGTTATAGACGTGTATAATGTCCACAAAAGAAGTAGGGGCCGACCCGCCAGGAATGTTGTAAAATACTACATCCGAGCTGTCAGGCTGCCTTAGGTTAGGATATGTAACGCTATAGACGTATATAATGTCACAACCGAGACGTACGGGACGACACGAACGGGATTCTGTAAAACATTACCAGCGAGGGGCAAGATGGGTTAGGTTAGGTTATATTACGTTATAGACGTGTAAAGTGTTCCCACAAAGATGTAGGGGCCGACCAGCCAGGAATGTTGTAAAATACTACATCCGAGATGTGAGGCTGCCTTAGGTTAGGATATGTAACGCTATAGACGTACATAATGTCACAACTGAGACGTACGGTCCGACACGACCGGGATTCTGAGGAACATTACCAGCGAGGGGCTAGATGGGTTAGGTTAGGTTATATTGCGTTATAGAGGTGTATAATGTTCCCACAAAGATGTAGGCGCCAAACCGCCATGAATGTTGTAAAATACTACACCCGAGATGTTAGGCTGCCTTATGTCAGGATATATAACGCTATAAACGTATATAATGTCCCTACCGAGAAGTACGGGCCGACACGAACGGGATTCTGTAAAACATTACCAGCGAGGGGCTAGATGGGTTAGGTTAGGTTATATTACGTTATAGACGTGTATAATGTTCCCACAAAGAAGTAGGGGCTGACCCGCCAGGAATGTTGTAAAATACTACATCCGAGATGTGAGGCTGCCTTAGGTTAGGATATGTAACGCTATAGACGTATATAATGTCACAACCGAGACGTACGGGACGACACGAACGGGATTCTGTAAAACATTACCAGCAAGGGGCAAGATGGGTTAGGTTAGGTTATATTACGTTATAGACGTGTAAAATGTTCCCACAAAGATGTAGGGGCCGACCAGCCAGGAATGTTGTAAAATACTACATCCGAGATGTGAGGCTGCCTTAGGTTAGGATATGTAACGCTATAGACGTATATAATGTCACAACCGAGACGTACGGGACGACACGAACGGGATTCTGTAAAACATTACCAGCGAGGGGCAAGATGGGTTAGGTTAGGTTATATTACGTTACAGACGTGTAAAGTGTTCCCACAAAGAAGTAGGGGCCGTCCCGCCAGGAGTGTTGTAAAATACTACATCCGAGACGTTAGGCTGCCTTAGGTTAGGATACATAACGGTATAGGCGTATATAATGTCCCAACCGAAACGTACGGGACGACACGAACGGGATTCTGTAAAACATTACCAGCGAGGGGCAAGATGGGTTAGGTTAGGTTATATTACGTTATAGACGTGTAAAATGTTCCCACAAAGATGTAGGGGCCGACCAGCCAGGAATGTTGTAAAATACTACATCCGAGATGTGAGGCTGCCTTAGGTTAGGATATGTAACGCTATAGACGTATATAATGTCACAACCGAGACGTACGGGACGACACGAACGGGATTCTGTAAAACATTACCAGCGAGGGGCAAGATGGGTTAGGTTAGGTTATATTACGTTATAGACGTGTAAAATGTTCCCACAAAGATGTAGGGGCCGACCAGCCAAGAATGTTGTAAAATACTACATCCGAGATGTGAGGCTGCCTTAGGTTAGGATATGTAACGCTATAGACGTATATAATGTCACAACCGAGACGTACGGGATGACACGAACGGGATTCTGTAAAACATTACCAGCGAGGGGCTAGATGTATTAGGTTAGGTTATATTACGCTATAGACGTGTATAATGTTCCCACAAAGAAGTAGGGGCCGACCCGCCAGGAATATTGTAAAATACTACATCCAAGATGTTAGGTTGCGTTAGGTTAGGATATATAACGTTATAGACGTATATAATGTCACCACCGCAACGTACGGTCCGACACGACCGGGATTCTGAGGAACATTACCAGCGAGGGGCTAGATGGGTTAGGTTAGGTTATATTGCGTTATAGAGGTGTACAATCTTCCCACAAAGATGTAGGCGCCAAACCGCCATGAATGTTGTAAAATACTACATCCGAGATGTTAGGCTGCCTTATGTCAGGATATATAACGCTATAAACGTATATAATGTCCCTACCGAGAAGTACGGGCCGACACGAACGGGATTCTGTAAAACATTACCAGCGAGGGGCTAGATGGGTTAGGTTAGGTTATGTTACATTATGGACGTGTATAATGTTCCCACCGAGAAGTAGGGGCTGACCTGCTAGGAATGTTGGAAAATACTACATCCAAGATGTTAGGTTGCGTTAGGTTAGGATATATAGCGTTGTAGACGTATATAATGTCTCCACCGCGACGTACGGGCCGACACGTTCGGGATTCTGCAAAACATTACCTTAGGTTAGGATATATAACGCTACAGGCGTATATCGTCCGAGACGTACTGGACGACACGAACGGGATTCTGTAAAGCATAACCAGCGAGGGGCTAGATGGGTTAGGTTTGCTTATGTTACGTTATGGACGTGTATAATGTTCCCACATTGATGTAGGGGCCGAGCCACCAGAAATGTAGTAAAATACTACACCCGAGATGTTGGGATGCCTTTGGTTAGGATATATAACGCTATATAAGTATATAGTGTCCCCACCGAGATGTACGGGACGACACGATCGGGATTCTGCAAAACATAACCAGCGAGGGGCTAGAAGTGTTAGGTTAGGTTATATTACGTTATAGACGTGTATAACGTTCCTACAGAGATGTAGGGGCCGACCAGCCAGGAATGTTGTAAAAACTACATCCGAGATGTCAGGCTGCCTTAGGTTAGGATATGTAACGCTATAGACGTATATAATATCACAACCAATACGTACGGGACGACAAGAACGGGATTCTGAAAAACATTACCAGCGTGGAGATAGAAGTGTTAGGTTTGGTTATATTACGTTATAGACGTATACAATGTTCCCACCGAGATGTAGGGTCCAACCCGCCAGGAATGTTGGAAAATACTGCATCCGAGATGTTAGCCTGCCTTAGGTTCGGATATATAACGCTGTAGACGTACATAATGAACCAACCGAGAAGTACGGGACGACACGAACGGGATTCTGTAAAACATTTCCAACGAGGGGCTAAATGGGTTAGGTTAGGTTATATTACGTTATGGACGTGTATAATGTTCCCACAAAGATATAGGGGCCGACCCGCCAGGAATGTTTTAAAATACTACATCCGAGATGTGAGGCTGCCTTAGGTTAGGATATGTAACGCTATAGACGTACATAATGTCACAACCGAGACGTACGGGACGACACGAACGGGATTCTGTAAAACATTACCAGCGAGGGGCTAGATGGGTTAGGTTAGGTTATATTACGTTATAGACGTGTATAATGTTCCCACAAAGAAGTAGGGTCCGACCCGACAGGAATGTTGTAAAATACTACATCCGAGATGTGAGGCTGCCTTAGGTTAGGATATGTAACGCTATAGACGTATATAATGTCACAACCGAGACGTACGGGACGACACGAACGGGATTCTGTAAAACATTACCAGCGAGGGGCAAGATGGGTTAGGTTAGGTTATATTACGTTATAGACGTGTAAAATGTTCCCACAAAGATTTAGGGGCCGACCAGCCAGGAATGTTGTAAAATACTACATCCGAGATATGAGGCTGCCTTAGGTTAGGATATGTAACGCTATAGACGTATATAATGTCACAACCGAGACGTACGGGACGACACGAACGGGATTCTGTAAAACATTACCAGCGAGGGGCAAGATGGGTTAGGTTAGGTTATATTACGTTATAGACGTGTAAAATGTTCCCACAAAGATTTAGGGGCCGACCAGCCAGGAATGTTGTAAAATACTACATCAGAGATGTGAGGCTGCCTTAGGTTAGGATATGTAACGCTATAGACGTAAATAATGTCACAACCGAGACGTACGGGACGACACGAACGGGATTCTGTAAAACATTACCAGCGATGGGCTAGATGGGTTAGGTTTGGTTATGTTACGTTATAGACGTGTATAATGTTCGCACAAAGATGTAGGGGCCGACCAACCAGGAATGTAGTAAAATACTACACCCGAGATGTTAGGATGCCTTTGGTTAGGATGTATAACGCCATAGAAGTATATAGTGTCCCCACCGAGATGTACGGGACGACATGAACGGGATTCTGCAAAACATTACCAGCGAGGGGCTAGATGTGTTAGGTTAGGTTATATTACGTTATAGACGTGTATAATGTTCCCACAAAGAAGTAGGGGCCGACCCGCCAGGAATGTTGTAAAATACTACATCCGAGATGTCAGGCTGCCTTAGGTTAGGATATGTAACGCTATAGACGTATATAATGTCCCAACCGAGACGTACGGGATGACACGAACGGGATTCTGTAAAACATTACCAGCGAGGGGCTAGATGAGTTAGGTTAGGTTATATTGCGTTATAGAGGTGTATAATCTTCCCACAAAGATGTAGGCGCCAAACCGCCATGAATGTTGTAAAATACTACATCCGAGATGTTAGGCTGCCTTATGTCAGGATATATAACGCTATAAACGTATATAATGTCCCTTCCGAGAAGTACGGTCCGACACGAACGGGATTCTGTAAAACATTACCAGCGAGGGGCTAGATGGGTTAGGTTAGGTTATGTTACATTATGGACGTGTATAATGTTCCCACCGAGAAGTAGGAGCTGACCTGCTAGGAATGTTGGAAAATACTACATCCAAGATGTTAGGTTGCGTTAGGTTAGGATATATAGCATTGTAGACGTATATAATGTCTCCACCGCGACGTACGGGCCGACACGTTCGGGATTCTGCAAAACATTACCTTAGGTTAGGATATATAACGCTACAGGCGTATATCGTCCGAGACGTACTGGACGACACGAACGGGATTCTGTAAAGCATAACCAGCGAGGGGCTAGATGGGTTAGGTTTGCTTATGTTACGTTATGGACGTGTATAATGTTCCCACAATGATGTAGGGGTCGAGCCACCAGAAATGTAGTAAAATACTACACCCGAGATGTTGGGATGCCTTTGGTTAGGATATATAACGCTATACAAGTATATAGTGTCCCCACCGAGATGTACGGGACGACACGATCGGGATTCTGCAAAACATAACCAGCGAGGGGCTAGAAGTGTTAGGTTAGGTTATATTACGTTATAGACGTGTATAATGTTCCCACAGAGATGTAGGGGCCGACCAGCCAGGAATGTTGTAAAAACTACATCCGAGATGTCAGGCTGCCTTAGGTTAGGATATGTAACGCTAGAGACGTATATAATATCGCAACCAATACGTACGGGACGACAAGAACGGGATTCTGAAAAACATTACCAGCGTGGAGATAGAAGGGTTAGGTTTGGTTATATTACGTTATAGACGTATATAATGTTCCCACCGAGATGTAGGGTCCAACCCGCCAGGAATGTTGGAAAATACTGCATCCGAGATGTTAGCCTGCCTTAGGTTAGGATATATAACGCTGTAGACGTACATAATGAACCAACCGAGAAGTACGGGACGACACGAACGGGATTCTGTAAAACATTACCAGCGTGGGGCTACATGGGTTAGGTTACGTTATGTTACGTTATGGACGTCTATAATGTTCCCACCGAGAAGTAGGGGCTGACCCGCGAGGATTGTTGGAAAATACTACATCCAAGATGTTAGGTTGCGTTCGGTTAGAATATATAACGTTATAGACGTATACAATGTCCCCACCGCGACATACGGGCCGACACGACCGGGATTCTGAAGAACATTACCAGCGAGGGTCTAGATGTGTTAGGTTAGGTTATATTACGTTATAGACGTGTATAATGTTCCCACAAAGATGTAGGTGCCGACCCGCCAGGAATGTTGTAAAATACCACATGCGAGATGTCAGGCTGCCTTAGGTTAGGATATGTAACGCTATAGACGTAATAATGTCACAACCGAGACGTACGGGACGACACGAAGGGGATTCTGTAAAATATTACCAGCGAGGGGCTAGATGGGTTAGGTTAGGTTATATTACGTTATAGACGTGTATAATGTCCCCACAAAGAAGTAGGGGCCGACCCTCCAGGAATGTTGCAAAATACTACATCCGAGATGTCAGGCTGCATTAGGTTAGGATATGTAACGCTATAGACGTATATAACGTCACAACCGAGACGTACGGGACGACACGAACGGGATTCTGTAAAACATTACCAGCAAGGGGCAAGATGGGTTAGGTTAGGTTATATTACGTTATAGACGTGTAAAATGTTCCCACAAAGATGTAGGGGCCGACCAGCCAGGAATGTTGTAAAATACTACATCCGAGATGTGAGGCTGCCTTAGGTTAGGATATGTAACGCTATAGACGTATATAATGTCACAACCGAGACGTACGGGACGACACGAACGGGATTCTGTAAAACATTACCAGCGAGGGGCAAGATGGGTTAGGTTAGGTTATATTACGTTACAGACGTGTAAAGTGTTCCCACAAAGAAGTAGGGGCCGTCCCGCCAGGAGTGTTGTAAAATACTACATCCGAGACGTTAGGCTGCCTTAGGTTAGGATACATAACGGTATAGGCGTATATAATGTCCCAACCGAAACGTACGGGACGACACGAACGGGATTCTGTAAAACATTACCAGCGAGGGGCAAGATGGGTTAGGTTAGGTTATATTACGTTATAGACGTGTAAAATGTTCCCACAAAGATGTAGGGGCCGACCAGCCAGGAATGTTGTAAAATACTACATCCGAGATGTGAGGCTGCCTTAGGTTAGGATATGTAACGCTATAGACGTATATAATGTCACAACCGAGACGTACGGGACGACACGAACGGGATTCTGTAAAACATTACCAGCGAGGGGCAAGATGGGTTAGGTTAGGTTATATTACGTTATAGACGTGTAAAATGTTCCCACAAAGATGTAGGGGCCGACCAGCCAAGAATGTTGTAAAATACTACATCCGAGATGTGAGGCTGCCTTAGGTTAGGATATGTAACGCTATAGACGTATATAATGTCACAACCGAGACGTACGGGATGACACGAACGGGATTCTGTAAAACATTACCAGCGAGGGGCTAGATGTATTAGGTTAGGTTATATTACGCTATAGACGTGTATAATGTTCCCACAAAGAAGTAGGGGCCGACCCGCCAGGAATATTGTAAAATACTACATCCAAGATGTTAGGTTGCGTTAGGTTAGGATATATAACGTTATAGACGTATATAATGTCACCACCGCAACGTACGGTCCGACACGACCGGGATTCTGAGGAACATTACCAGCGAGGGGCTAGATGGGTTAGGTTAGGTTATATTGCGTTATAGAGGTGTACAATCTTCCCACAAAGATGTAGGCGCCAAACCGCCATGAATGTTGTAAAATACTACATCCGAGATGTTAGGCTGCCTTATGTCAGGATATATAACGCTATAAACGTATATAATGTCCCTACCGAGAAGTACGGGCCGACACGAACGGGATTCTGTAAAACATTACCAGCGAGGGGCTAGATGGGTTAGGTTAGGTTATGTTACATTATGGACGTGTATAATGTTCCCACCGAGAAGTAGGGGCTGACCTGCTAGGAATGTTGGAAAATACTACATCCAAGATGTTAGGTTGCGTTAGGTTAGGATATATAGCGTTGTAGACGTATATAATGTCTCCACCGCGACGTACGGGCCGACACGTTCGGGATTCTGCAAAACATTACCTTAGGTTAGGATATATAACGCTACAGGCGTATATCGTCCGAGACGTACTGGACGACACGAACGGGATTCTGTAAAGCATAACCAGCGAGGGGCTAGATGGGTTAGGTTTGCTTATGTTACGTTATGGACGTGTATAATGTTCCCACATTGATGTAGGGGCCGAGCCACCAGAAATGTAGTAAAATACTACACCCGAGATGTTGGGATGCCTTTGGTTAGGATATATAACGCTATATAAGTATATAGTGTCCCCACCGAGATGTACGGGACGACACGATCGGGATTCTGCAAAACATAACCAGCGAGGGGCTAGAAGTGTTAGGTTAGGTTATATTACGTTATAGACGTGTATAACGTTCCTACAGAGATGTAGGGGCCGACCAGCCAGGAATGTTGTAAAAACTACATCCGAGATGTCAGGCTGCCTTAGGTTAGGATATGTAACGCTATAGACGTATATAATATCACAACCAATACGTACGGGACGACAAGAACGGGATTCTGAAAAACATTACCAGCGTGGAGATAGAAGTGTTAGGTTTGGTTATATTACGTTATAGACGTATACAATGTTCCCACCGAGATGTAGGGTCCAACCCGCCAGGAATGTTGGAAAATACTGCATCCGAGATGTTAGCCTGCCTTAGGTTCGGATATATAACGCTGTAGACGTACATAATGAACCAACCGAGAAGTACGGGACGACACGAACGGGATTCTGTAAAACATTTCCAACGAGGCGCTAGATGGGTTAGGTTAGGTTATATTACGTTATGGACGTGTATAATGTTCCCACAAAGATATAGGGGCCGACCCGCCAGGAATGTTTTAAAATACTACATCCGAGATGTGAGGCTGCCTTAGGTTAGGATATGTAACGCTATAGACGTACATAATGTCACAACCGAGACGTACGGGACGACACGAACGGGATTCTGTAAAACATTACCAGCGAGGGGCTAGATGGGTTAGGTTAGGTTATATTACGTTATAGACGTGTATAATGTTCCCACAAAGAAGTAGGGTCCGACCCGACAGGAATGTTGTAAAATACTACATCCGAGATGTGAGGCTGCCTTAGGTTAGGATATGTAACGCTATAGACGTATATAATGTCACAACCGAGACGTACGGGACGACACGAACGGGATTCTGTAAAACATTACCAGCGAGGGGCAAGATGGGTTAGGTTAGGTTATATTACGTTATAGACGTGTAAAATGTTCCCACAAAGATTTAGGGGCCGACCAGCCAGGAATGTTGTAAAATACTACATCCGAGATATGAGGCTGCCTTAGGTTAGGATATGTAACGCTATAGACGTATATAATGTCACAACCGAGACGTACGGGACGACACGAACGGGATTCTGTAAAACATTACCAGCGAGGGGCAAGATGGGTTAGGTTAGGTTATATTACGTTATAGACGTGTAAAATGTTCCCACAAAGATTTAGGGGCCGACCAGCCAGGAATGTTGTAAAATACTACATCAGAGATGTGAGGCTGCCTTAGGTTAGGATATGTAACGCTATAGACGTAAATAATGTCACAACCGAGACGTACGGGACGACACGAACGGGATTCTGTAAAACATTACCAGCGATGGGCTAGATGGGTTAGGTTTGGTTATGTTACGTTATAGACGTGTATAATGTTCGCACAAAGATGTAGGGGCCGACCAACCAGGAATGTAGTAAAATACTACACCCGAGATGTTAGGATGCCTTTGGTTAGGATGTATAACGCCATAGAAGTATATAGTGTCCCCACCGAGATGTACGGGACGACATGAACGGGATTCTGCAAAACATTACCAGCGAGGGGCTAGATGTGTTAGGTTAGGTTATATTACGTTATAGACGTGTATAATGTTCCCACAAAGAAGTAGGGGCCGACCCGCCAGGAATGTTGTAAAATACTACATCCGAGATGTCAGGCTGCCTTAGGTTAGGATATGTAACGCTATAGACGTATATAATGTCCCAACCGAGACGTACGGGATGACACGAACGGGATTCTGTAAAACATTACCAGCGAGGGGCTAGATGGGTTAGGTTAGGTTATATTGCGTTATAGAGGTGTATAATCTTCCCACAAAGATGTAGGCGCCAAACCGCCATGAATGTTGTAAAATACTACATCCGAGATGTTAGGCTGCCTTATGTCAGGATATATAACGCTATAAACGTATATAATGTCCCTTCCGAGAAGTACGGTCCGACACGAACGGGATTCTGTAAAACATTACCAGCGAGGGGCTAGATGGGTTAGGTTAGGTTATGTTACATTATGGACGTGTATAATGTTCCCACCGAGAAGTAGGGGCTGACCTGCTAGGAATGTTGGAAAATACTACATCCAAGATGTTAGGTTGCGTTAGGTTAGGATATATAGCATTGTAGACGTATATAATGTCTCCACCGCGACGTACGGGCCGACACGTTCGGGATTCTGCAAAACATTACCTTAGGTTAGGATATATAACGCTACAGGCGTATATCGTCCGAGACGTACTGGACGACACGAACGGGATTCTGTAAAGCATAACCAGCGAGGGGCTAGATGGGTTAGGTTTGCTTATGTTACGTTATGGACGTGTATAATGTTCCCACAATGATGTAGGGGTCGAGCCACCAGAAATGTAGTAAAATACTACACCCGAGATGTTGGGATGCCTTTGGTTAGGATATATAACGCTATACAAGTATATAGTGTCCCCACCGAGATGTACGGGACGACACGATCGGGATTCTGCAAAACATAACCAGCGAGGGGCTAGAAGTGTTAGGTTAGGTTATATTACGTTATAGACGTGTATAATGTTCCCACAGAGATGTAGGGGCCGACCAGCCAGGAATGTTGTAAAAACTACATCCGAGATGTCAGGCTGCCTTAGGTTAGGATATGTAACGCTAGAGACGTATATAATATCGCAACCAATACGTACGGGACGACAAGAACGGGATTCTGAAAAACATTACCAGCGTGGAGATAGAAGGGTTAGGTTTGGTTATATTACGTTATAGACGTATATAATGTTCCCACCGAGATGTAGGGTCCAACCCGCCAGGAATGTTGGAAAATACTGCATCCGAGATGTTAGCCTGCCTTAGGTTAGGATATGTAACGCTATAGACGTATATAATGTCACAACCGAGACGTACGGGATGACACGAACGGGATTCTGTAAAACATTACCAGCGAGGGGCTAGATGTATTAGGTTAGGTTATATTACGCTATAGACGTGTATAATGTTCCCACAAAGAAGTAGGGGCCGACCCGCCAGGAATATTGTAAAATACTACATCCAAGATGTTAGGTTGCGTTAGGTTAGGATATATAACGTTATAGACGTATATAATGTCACCACCGCAACGTACGGTCCGACACGACCGGGATTCTGAGGAACATTACCAGCGAGGGGCTAGATGGGTTAGGTTAGGTTATATTGCGTTATAGAGGTGTATAATCTTCCCACAAAGATGTAGGCGCCAAACCGCCATGAATGTTGTAAAATACTACATCCGAGATGTTAGGCTGCCTTATGTCAGGATATATAACGCTATAAACGTATATAATGTCCCTTCCGAGAAGTACGGTCCGACACGAACGGGATTCTGTAAAACATTACCAGCGAGGGGCTAGATGGGTTAGGTTAGGTTATGTTACATTATGGACGTGTATAATGTTCCCACCGAGAAGTAGGGGCTGACCTGCTAGGAATGTTGGAAAATACTACATCCAAGATGTTAGGTTGCGTTAGGTTAGGATATATAGCATTGTAGACGTATATAATGTCTCCACCGCGACGTACGGGCCGACACGTTCGGGATTCTGCAAAACATTACCTTAGGTTAGGATATATAACGCTACAGGCGTATATCGTCCGAGACGTACTGGACGACACGAACGGGATTCTGTAAAGCATAACCAGCGAGGGGCTAGATGGGTTAGGTTTGCTTATGTTACGTTATGGACGTGTATAATGTTCCCACAATGATGTAGGGGTCGAGCCACCAGAAATGTAGTAAAATACTACACCCGAGATGTTGGGATGCCTTTGGTTAGGATATATAACGCTATACAAGTATATAGTGTCCCCACCGAGATGTACGGGACGACACGATCGGGATTCTGCAAAACATAACCAGCGAGGGGCTAGAAGTGTTAGGTTAGGTTATATTACGTTATAGACGTGTATAATGTTCCCACAGAGATGTAGGGGCCGACCAGCCAGGAATGTTGTAAAAACTACATCCGAGATGTCAGGCTGCCTTAGGTTAGGATATGTAACGCTAGAGACGTATATAATATCGCAACCAATACGTACGGGACGACAAGAACGGGATTCTGAAAAACATTACCAGCGTGGAGATAGAAGGGTTAGGTTTGGTTATATTACGTTATAGACGTATATAATGTTCCCACCGAGATGTAGGGTCCAACCCGCCAGGAATGTTGGAAAATACTGCATCCGAGATGTTAGCCTGCCTTAGGTTCGGATATATAACGCTGTAGACGTACATAATGAACCAACCGAGAAGTACGGGACGACACGAACGGGATTCTGTAAAACATTACCAGCGAGGGGCTACATGGGTTAGGTTACGTTATGTTACGTTATGGACGTCTATAATGTTCCCACCGAGAAGTAGGGGCTGACCCGCGAGGATTGTTGGAAAATACTACATCCAAGATGTTAGGTTGCGTTCGGTTAGAATATATAACGTTATAGACGTATACAATGTCCCCACCGCGACATACGGGCCGACACGACCGGGATTCTGAAGAACATTACCAGCGAGGGTCTAGATGTGTTAGGTTAGGTTATATTACGTTATAGACGTGTATAATGTTCCCACAAAGATGTAGGTGCCGACCCGCCAGGAATGTTGTAAAATACCACATGCGAGATGTCAGGCTGCCTTAGGTTAGGATATGTAACGCTATAGACGTAATAATGTCACAACCGAGACGTACGGGACGACACGAACGGGATTCTGTAAAATATTACCAGCGAGGGGCTAGATGGGTTAGGTTAGGTTATATTACGTTATAGACGTGTATAATGTCCCCACAAAGAAGTAGGGGCCGACCCTCCAGGAATGTTGCAAAATACTACATCCGAGATGTCAGGCTGCATTAGGTTAGGATATGTAACGCTATAGACGAATATAACGTCACAACCGAGACGTACGGGACGACACGAACGGGATTCTGTAAAACATTTCCAACGAGGGGCTAGATGGGTTAGGTTAGGTTATATTACGTTATAGACGTGTATAATGTTCGCACAAAGACGTAGGGGCCGACCAGCCAGGAATGTTGTAAAATACTACATCCGAGATGTTAGGCTGCCTTAGGTTAGGATATGTAACGCTATAGACGTACATAATGTCACAACCGAGACGTACGGGACGACACGAACGGGATTCTGTAAAACATTACCAACGAGGGGCTAGATGGGTTAGGTTAGGTTATATTACGTTATAGACGTGTATAATGTTCCCACAAAGATGTAGGCGCCGACCCGCCAGGAATGTTGTAAAATACTACATCCGAGATGTTGGGCTGCCTTAGGTTAGGATATATAACGCTACAGGCGTATATAATGTCCCAACCGAGACGTACTGGACGACACGAACGGGACTCTGTAAAGCATTACCAGCGAGGGGCTAGATGTATTAGGTTAGGTTATGTTACGTTATGGACGTGTATAATGTTCCCACAAAGATGTAGGCGCCGACCCGCCAGGAATGTTGGAAAATACTGCATCCGAGATGTTAGGCTGCCTTAGGTTAGGATATATAACGCTATAGAAGTATATAGTGTCCCCACCGAGATGTACGGGACGACACGATCGGGATTCTGCAAAACATTACCAGCGAGGGGCTAGATGTGTTAGGATAGGTTATATTACGTTATAGACGTGTATAATGTTCGCACAAAGATGTAGGGGCCGACCCGCCAGGAATGTTTTAAAATACTACATCCGAGATGTTAGGCTGCCTTAGGTTAGGATATGTAACGCTATAGACGTATATAATGTCCCAACCGAGACATACTGGACGACACGAACGGGATTCTGTAAAGCATTACCAGCGAGGGGCTAGATGTATTAGGTTAGGTTATGTTACGTTATGGACGTGTATAATGTTCCCACAAAGATGTAGGCGCCGACCCGCCAGGAACGTTGGAAAATACTGCATCCGAGATGTTAGCCTGCCTTAGGTTCGGATATATAACGCTGTAGACGTACATAATGAACCAACCGAGAAGTACGGGACGACACGAACGGGATTCTGTAAAACATTACCAGCGAGGGGCTACATGGGTTAGGTTACGTTATGTTACGTTATGGACGTCTATAATGTTCCCACCGAGAAGTAGGGGCTGACCCGCGAGGATTGTTGGAAAATACTACATCCAAGATGTTAGGTTGCGTTCGGTTAGAATATATAACGTTATAGACGTATACAATGTCCCCACCGCGACGCACGGGCCGACACGACCGGGATTCTGAAGAACATTACCAGCGAGGGTCTAGATGTGTTAGGTTAGGTTATATTACGTTATAGACGTGTATAATGTTCCCACAAAGATGTAGGGGCCGACCCGCCAGGAATGTTGTAAAATACTACATCCGAGATGTTAGGCTGCCTTAGGTTAGGATATATAACGCTATAGACGTATATAGTGTCACAACCAAGACGTACGGGACGACACGAACGGGATTCTGTAAAACATTTCCAACGAGGGGCTAGATGGTTTAGGTTAGGTTATATTACGTTATAGACGTGTATAATGTTCCCACAAAGAAGTAGGGGCCGACCCGCCAGGAATGTTGTAAAATACTACATCCGAGATGTCAGGCTGCCTTAGGTTAGGATATGTAACGCTATAGACGTATATAATGTCACAACCGAGACGTACGGGACGACACGAACGGGATTCTGTAAAACATTACCAGCGAGGGGCAAGATGGATTAGGTTAGGCTATATTACGTTATAGACGTGTAAAGTGTTCCCACAAAGAAGTAGGGGCCGACCCGCCAGGAACGTTGCAAAATACTACATCCGAGATGTCAGGCTGCATTAGGTTAGGATATGTAACGCTATAGACGTATATAACGTCACAACCGAGACGTACGGGACGACACGAACGGGATTCTGCAAAACATTACCAGCGAGGGGCTAGATGGGTTAGGTTTGGTTATGTTACGTTATGGACGTGTATAATGTTCCCACAAAGATGTAGGGGCCGACCCGCCAGGAATGTTGTAAAATACTACATCCGAGATGTTAGGCTGTCTTAGGTTAGGATATATAACGCTACAGGCGTATATAATGTCCCAACCGAGACGTACTGGACGACACGAACCGTACTCTGTAAGGCATTACCAGCGAGGGGCTAGATGTATTAGGTTAGGTTATGTTACGTTATGGACGTGTATAATGTTCCCACAAAGATGTAGGCGCCGACCCGCCAGGAACGTTGGAAAATACTGCATCCGAGATGTTAGCCTGCCTTAGGTTCGGATATATAACGCTGTAGACGTACATAATGAACCAACCGAGAAGTACGGGACGACACGAACGGGATTCTGTAAAACATTACCAGCGAGGGGCTACATGGGTTAGGTTAGGTTATGTTACGTTATGGACGTCTATAATGTTCCCACCGAGAAGTAGGGGCTGACCCGCGAGGATTGTTGGAAAATACTACATCCAAGATGTTAGGTTGCGTTCGGTTAGAATATATAACGTTACAGACGTATACAATGTCTCCGCCGCGACGTACGGGCCGACACGACCGGGATTCTGAAGAACATTACTAGCGAGGGTGTAGATGTGTTAGGTTAGGTTATATTACGTTATAGACGTGTATAATGTTCCCACAAAGATGTAGGGGCCGACCCGCCAGGAATGTTGTAAAATACTACATCCGAGATGTTAGGCTGCCTTAGGTTAGGATATATAACGCTATAGACGTATATAGTGTCACAACCAAGACGTACGGGACGACACGAACGGGATTCTGTAAAACATTTCCAACGAGGGGCTAGATGGGTTAGGTTAGGTTATATTACGTTATAGACGTGTATAATGTTCCCACAAAGAAGTAGGGGCCGACCCGCCAGGAATGTTGTAAAATACTACATCCGAGATGTCAGGCTGCCTTAGGTTAGGATATGTAACGCTATAGACGTATATAATGTCACAACCGAGACGTACGGGACGACACGAACGGGATTCTGTAAAACATTACCAGCGAGGGGCAAGATGGATTAGGTTAGGCTATATTACGTTATAGACGTGTAAAGTGTTCCCACAAAGAAGTAGGGGCCGACCCGCCAGGAACGTTGCAAAATACTACATCCGAGATGTCAGGCTGCATTAGGTTAGGATATGTAACGCTATAGACGTATATAACGTCACAACCGAGACGTACGGGACGACACGAACGGGATTCTGTAAAACATTTCCAACGAGGGGCTAGATGGGTTAGGTTAGGTTATATTACGTTATGGACGTGTATAATGTTCCCACAAAGATATAGGGGCCGACCCGCCAGGAATGTTTTAAAATACTACATCCGAGATGTCAGGCTGCCTTAGGTTAGGATATGTAACGCTATAGACGTATATAATGTCCCAACCGAGACGTACTGGACGACAAGAACGGGATCCTGCAAAACATTACCAGCGGGGGGCTAGATATGTTAGGTTAGGTTAAATTACGTTATAGACGTGTATAATGTTCCCACAAAGATGTAGGGGCCGACCAGCCAGGAATGTCGTAAAATACTACATCCGAGATGTCAGGCT
Organism: Xylocopa violacea; assembly: GCA_963969225.1. NCBI lineage: Eukaryota > Metazoa > Arthropoda > Insecta > Hymenoptera > Apidae > Xylocopa > Xylocopa violacea. The sequence continues at coordinate 2,095,560 of CAXAJV010000015.1, forward strand.
GCATTAGGTTAGGATATGTAACGCTATAGACGTATATAACGTCACAACCGAGACGTACGGGACGACACGAACGGGATTCTGTAAAACATTTCCAACGAGGGGCTAGATGGGTTAGGTTAGGTTATATTACGTTATGGACGTGTATAATGTTCCCACAAAGATATAGGGGCCGACCCGCCAGGAATGTTTTAAAATACTACATCCGAGATGTCAGGCTGCCTTAGGTTAGGATATGTAACGCTATAGACGTATATAATGTCCCAACCGAGACGTACTGGACGACAAGAACGGGATTCTGTAAAGCATTACCAGCGATGGGCTAGATGGGTTAGGTTTGGTTATGTTACGTTATAGACATGTATAATGTTCGCACAAAGATGTAGGGGCCGAACAGCCAGGAATGTAGTAAAATACTACACCCGAGATGTTAGGATGCCTTTGGTTAGGATATATAACGCCATAGAAGTATATAGTGTCCCCACCGAGATGTACGGGACGACACGAACGGGATTCTGCAAAACATTACCAGCGAGGGGCTAGATGGGTTAGGTTTGGTTATGTTACGTTATGGACGTGTATAATGTTCCCACAAAGATGTAGGGGCCGACCCGCCAGGAATGTTGTAAAATACTACATCCGAGATGTTAGGCTGTCTTAGGTTAGGATATATAACGCTACAGGCGTATATAATGTCCCAACCGAGACGTACTGGACGACACGAACCGTACTCTGTAAGGCATTACCAGCGAGGGGCTAGATGTATTAGGTTAGGTTATGTTACGTTATGGACGTGTATAATGTTCCCACAAAGATGTAGGCGCCGACCCGCCAGGAACGTTGGAAAATACTGCATCCGAGATGTTAGCCTGCCTTAGGTTCGGATATATAACGCTGTAGACGTACATAATGAACCAACCGAGAAGTACGGGACGACACGAACGGGATTCTGTAAAACATTACCAGCGAGGGGCTACATGGGTTAGGTTAGGTTATGTTACGTTATGGACGTCTATAATGTTCCCACCGAGAAGTAGGGGCTGACCCGCGAGGATTGTTGGAAAATACTACATCCAAGATGTTAGGTTGCGTTCGGTTAGAATATATAACGTTATAGACGTATACAATGTCTCCACCGCGACGTACGGGCCGACACGACCGGGATTCTGAAGAACATTACTAGCGAGGGTGTAGATGTGTTAGGTTAGGTTATATTACGTTATAGACGTGTATAATGTTCCCACAAAGATGTAGGGGCCGACCCGCCAGGAATGTTGTAAAATACTACATCCGAGATGTTAGGCTGCCTTAGGTTAGGATATATAACGCTATAGACGTATATAGTGTCACAACCAAGACGTACGGGACGACACGAACGGGATTCTGCAATACATTACCAGCGAGGTGCTAGATGGGTGAGGTTACGTTATATTACGTTATAGACGGTTATAATGATCCCACAAAGAAGTAGGGGCCGTCCCGCCAGGAATGTTGTAAAATACTACATCCGAGATGTCAGGCTGCCTTAGGTTAGGATATGTAACGGTATACACGTATATAATGTCACAACCAAGACGTACGGGACGACACGAACGGGATTCTGTAAAACATTACCAGCGAGGGGCAAGATGTATAAGGTTAGATTATATTACGTTATAGACGTGTATAATGTCCACAAAAGAAGTAGGGGCCGACCCGCCAGGAATGTTGTAAAATACTACATCCGATATGTCAGGCTGCCTTAGGTTAGGATATGTAGCGCTATGGACGTACATAATGTCACAACCGAGACGTACGGGACGACACGAACGGGATTCTGTAAAACATTACCAGCGAGGGGCAAGATGGGTTAGGTTAGGTTATATTACGTTATAGTTGTGTAAAGTGTTCACACAAAGAAGTAGGGGCCGACCCGCCAGGAATGTAGTAAAATACTACACCCGAGATGTTAGGATGCCTTTGGTTAGGATATATAACGGCATACAAGTATATAGTGTCCCCACCGAGATGTACGGGACGACACGAACGGGATTCTGTAAAGCATTACCAGCGATGGGCTAGATGGGTTAGGTTTGGTTATGTTACGTTATGGACGTGTATAATGTTCCCACAAAGATGTAGGGGCTGACCCGCGAGGAATGTTCGAAAATACTACATCCAAGATGTTAGGTTGCGTTAGGTTAGGATATATAACGTTATAGACGTATATAATGTCCCCACCGCGACGTACGGGCCGACACGACCGGGATTCTGAAGAACATTACCAGCGAGGGGCTAGATGGGTTAGGTTAGGTTATATTACGTTATAGACGTGTATAATGTTCCCACAAAGATGTAGGTGCCGACCCGCCAGGAATGTTGTAAAATACCACATGCGAGATGTCAGGCTGCCTTAGGTTAGGATATGTAACGCTATAGACGTAATAATGTCACAACCGAGACGTACGGGACGACACGAACGGGATTCTGTAAAATATTACCAGCGAGGGGCTAGATGTGTTAGGTTAGGTTATATTACGTTATAGACGTGTATAATGTTCGCACAAAGATGTATGGGCCGACCAGCCAGGAATGTTGTAAAATACTACATCCGAGATGTTAGGCTGCCTTAGGTTAGGATATGTAACGCTATAGACGTATATAATGTCCCAACCGAGACGTACGGGACGACACGAACGGGATTCTGCAAAACATTACCAGCGAGGGGCTAGATGGGTGAGGTTACGTTATATTACGTTATAGACGTGTAAAATGTTCCCACAAAGATGTAGGGGCCGACCAGCCAGGAATGTTGTAAAATACTACATCCGAGCTGTGAGGCTGCCTTAGGTTAGGATACATAACGGTATAGGCGTATATAATGTCCCAACCGAGACGTACTGGACGACACGAACGGGACTCTGTAAAGCATTACCAGCGAGGGGCTAGATGTATTAGGTTAGGTTATGTTACGTTATGGACGTGTATAATGTTCCCACAAAGATGTAGGGGCCGACCCGCCAGGAATGTTGTAAAATACTACATCCGAGGTGTTAGGCTGCCTTAGGTTAGGATATATAACGCTATAGACGTATATAGTGTCACAACCGAGACGTACTGGACGACAAGAACGGGATCCTGCAAAACATTACCAGCGGGGGGCTAGATATGTTAGGTTAGGTTAAATTACGTTATAGACGTGTATAATGTTCCCACAAAGATGTAGGGGCCGACCAGCCAGGAATGTCGTAAAATACTACATCCGAGATGTCAGGCTGCATTAGGTTAGGATATGTAACGCTATAGACGTATATAACGTCACAACCGAGACGTACGGGACGACACGAACGGGATTCTGTAAAACATTTCCAACGAGGGGCTAGATGGGTTAGGTTAGGTTATATTACGTTATGGACGTGTATAATGTTCCCACAAAGATATAGGGGCCGACCCGCCAGGAATGTTTTAAAATACTACATCCGAGATGTCAGGCTGCCTTAGGTTAGGATATGTAACGCTATAGACGTATATAATGTCCCAACCGAGACGTACTGGACGACAAGAACGGGATTCTGTAAAGCATTACCAGCGATGGGCTAGATGGGTTAGGTTTGGTTATGTTACGTTATAGACATGTATAATGTTCGCACAAAGATGTAGGGGCCGAACAGCCAGGAATGTAGTAAAATACTACACCCGAGATGTTAGGATGCCTTTGGTTAGGATATATAACGCCATAGAAGTATATAGTGTCCCCACCGAGATGTACGGGACGACACGAACGGGATTCTGCAAAACATTACCAGCGAGGGGCTAGATGGGTTAGGTTTGGTTATGTTACGTTATGGACGTGTATAATGTTCCCACAAAGATGTAGGGGCCGACCCGCCAGGAATGTTGTAAAATACTACATCCGAGATGTTAGGCTGTCTTAGGTTAGGATATATAACGCTACAGGCGTATATAATGTCCCAACCGAGACGTACTGGACGACACGAACCGTACTCTGTAAGGCATTACCAGCGAGGGGCTAGATGTATTAGGTTAGGTTATGTTACGTTATGGACGTGTATAATGTTCCCACAAAGATGTAGGCGCCGACCCGCCAGGAACGTTGGAAAATACTGCATCCGAGATGTTAGCCTGCCTTAGGTTCGGATATATAACGCTGTAGACGTACATAATGAACCAACCGAGAAGTACGGGACGACACGAACGGGATTCTGTAAAACATTACCAGCGAGGGGCTACATGGGTTAGGTTAGGTTATGTTACGTTATGGACGTCTATAATGTTCCCACCGAGAAGTAGGGGCTGACCCGCGAGGATTGTTGGAAAATACTACATCCAAGATGTTAGGTTGCGTTCGGTTAGAATATATAACGTTATAGACGTATACAATGTCTCCACCGCGACGTACGGGCCGACACGACCGGGATTCTGAAGAACATTACTAGCGAGGGTGTAGATGTGTTAGGTTAGGTTATATTACGTTATAGACGTGTATAATGTTCCCACAAAGATGTAGGGGCCGACCCGCCAGGAATGTTGTAAAATACTACATCCGAGATGTTAGGCTGCCTTAGGTTAGGATATATAACGCTATAGACGTATATAGTGTCACAACCAAGACGTACGGGACGACACGAACGGGATTCTGCAATACATTACCAGCGAGGTGCTAGATGGGTGAGGTTACGTTATATTACGTTATAGACGGTTATAATGATCCCACAAAGAAGTAGGGGCCGTCCCGCCAGGAATGTTGTAAAATACTACATCCGAGATGTCAGGCTGCCTTAGGTTAGGATATGTAACGGTATACACGTATATAATGTCACAACCAAGACGTACGGGACGACACGAACGGGATTCTGTAAAACATTACCAGCGAGGGGCAAGATGTATAAGGTTAGATTATATTACGTTATAGACGTGTATAATGTCCACAAAAGAAGTAGGGGCCGACCCGCCAGGAATGTTGTAAAATACTACATCCGATATGTCAGGCTGCCTTAGGTTAGGATATGTAGCGCTATGGACGTACATAATGTCACAACCGAGACGTACGGGACGACACGAACGGGATTCTGTAAAACATTACCAGCGAGGGGCAAGATGGGTTAGGTTAGGTTATATTACGTTATAGTTGTGTAAAGTGTTCACACAAAGAAGTAGGGGCCGACCCGCCAGGAATGTAGTAAAATACTACACCCGAGATGTTAGGATGCCTTTGGTTAGGATATATAACGGCATACAAGTATATAGTGTCCCCACCGAGATGTACGGGACGACACGAACGGGATTCTGTAAAGCATTACCAGCGATGGGCTAGATGGGTTAGGTTTGGTTATGTTACGTTATGGACGTGTATAATGTTCCCACAAAGATGTAGGGGCTGACCCGCGAGGAATGTTCGAAAATACTACATCCAAGATGTTAGGTTGCGTTAGGTTAGGATATATAACGTTATAGACGTATATAATGTCCCCACCGCGACGTACGGGCCGACACGACCGGGATTCTGAAGAACATTACCAGCGAGGGGCTAGATGGGTTAGGTTAGGTTATATTACGTTATAGACGTGTATAATGTTCCCACAAAGATGTAGGTGCCGACCCGCCAGGAATGTTGTAAAATACCACATGCGAGATGTCAGGCTGCCTTAGGTTAGGATATGTAACGCTATAGACGTAATAATGTCACAACCGAGACGTACGGGACGACACGAACGGGATTCTGTAAAATATTACCAGCGAGGGGCTAGATGTGTTAGGTTAGGTTATATTACGTTATAGACGTGTATAATGTTCGCACAAAGATGTATGGGCCGACCAGCCAGGAATGTTGTAAAATACTACATCCGAGATGTTAGGCTGCCTTAGGTTAGGATATGTAACGCTATAGACGTATATAATGTCCCAACCGAGACGTACGGGACGACACGAACGGGATTCTGCAAAACATTACCAGCGAGGGGCTAGATGGGTGAGGTTACGTTATATTACGTTATAGACGTGTAAAATGTTCCCACAAAGATGTAGGGGCCGACCAGCCAGGAATGTTGTAAAATACTACATCCGAGCTGTGAGGCTGCCTTAGGTTAGGATACATAACGGTATAGGCGTATATAATGTCCCAACCGAGACGTACTGGACGACACGAACGGGACTCTGTAAAGCATTACCAGCGAGGGGCTAGATGTATTAGGTTAGGTTATGTTACGTTATGGACGTGTATAATGTTCCCACAAAGATGTAGGCGCCGACCCGCCAGGAATGTTGGAAAATACTGCATCCGAGATGTCAGGCTGCCTTAGGTTAGGATATGTAACGCTATAGACGTACATAATGTCACAACTGAGACGTACGGGACGACACGAACGGGATTCTGTAAAACATTACCAGCGAGGGGCTAGATGGGTTAGGTTAGGTTATATTACGTTATAGACGTGTATAATGTCCCCACAAAGAAGTAGTGGCCGACCCTCCAGGAATGTTGCAAAATACTACATCCGAGATGTCAGGCTGCATTAGGTTAGGATATGTAACGCTATAGACGTATATAACGTCACAACCGAGACGTACGGGACGACACGAACGGGATTCTGTAAAACATTTCCAACGAGGGGCTAGATGGGTTAGGTTAGGTTATATTACGTTATGGACGTGTATAATGTTCCCACAAAGATATAGGGGCCGACCCGCCAGGAATGTTTTAAAATACTACATCCGAGATGTCAGGCTGCCTTAGGTTAGGATATGTAACGCTATAGACGTATATAATGTCCCAACCGAGACGTACTGGACGACAAGAACGGGATTCTGTAAAGCATTACCAGCGATGGGCTAGATGGGTTAGGTTTGGTTATGTTACGTTATAGACATGTATAATGTTCGCACAAAGATGTAGGGGCCGAACAGCCAGGAATGCAGTAAAATACTACACCCGAGATGTTAGGATGCCTTTGGTTAGGATATATAACGCCATAGAAGTATATAGTGTCCCCACCGAGATGTACGGGACGACACGAACGGGATTCTGCAAAACATTACCAGCGAGGGGCTAGATGGGTTAGGTTTGGTTATGTTACGTTATGGACGTGTATAATGTTCCCACAAAGATGTAGGGGCCGACCCGCCAGGAATGTTGTAAAATACTACATCCGAGATGTTAGGCTGTCTTAGGTTAGGATATATAACGCTACAGGCGTATATAATGTCCCAACCGAGACGTACTGGACGACACGAACCGTACTCTGTAAGGCATTACCAGCGAGGGGCTAGATGTATTAGGTTAGGTTATGTTACGTTATGGACGTGTATAATGTTCCCACAAAGATGTAGGCGCCGACCCGCCAGGAACGTTGGAAAATACTGCATCCGAGATGTTAGCCTGCCTTAGGTTCGGATATATAACGCTGTAGACGTACATAATGAACCAACCGAGAAGTACGGGACGACACGAACGGGATTCTGTAAAACATTACCAGCGAGGGGCTACATGGGTTAGGTTAGGTTATGTTACGTTATGGACGTCTATAATGTTCCCACCGAGAAGTAGGGGCTGACCCGCGAGGATTGTTGGAAAATACTACATCCAAGATGTTAGGTTGCGTTCGGTTAGAATATATAACGTTATAGACGTATACAATGTCTCCACCGCGACGTACGGGCCGACACGACCGGGATTCTGAAGAACATTACTAGCGAGGGTGTAGATGTGTTAGGTTAGGTTATATTACGTTATAGACGTGTATAATGTTCCCACAAAGATGTAGGGGCCGACCCGCCAGGAATGTTGTAAAATACTACATCCGAGGTGTTAGGCTGCCTTAGGTTAGGATATATAACGCTATAGACGTATATAGTGTCACAACCAAGACGTACGGGACGACACGAACGGGATTCTGCAATACATTACCAGCGAGGTGCTAGATGGGTGAGGTTACGTTATATTACGTTATAGACGGTTATAATGATCCCACAAAGAAGTAGGGGCCGACCCGCCAGGAATGTTGGAAAATACTGCATCCGAGATGTCAGGCTGCCTTAGGTTAGGATATGTAACGCTATAGACGTACATAATGTCACAACTGAGACGTACGGGACGACACGAACGGGATTCTGTAAAACATTACCAGCGAGGGGCTAGATGGGTTAGGTTAGGTTATATTACGTTATAGACGTGTATAATGTCCCCACAAAGAAGTAGTGGCCGACCCTCCAGGAATGTTGCAAAATACTACATCCGAGATGTCAGGCTGCATTAGGTTAGGATATGTAACGCTATAGACGTATATAACGTCACAACCGAGACGTACGGGACGACACGAACGGGATTCTGTAAAACATTTCCAACGAGGGGCTAGATGGGTTAGGTTAGGTTATATTACGTTATAGACGTGTATAATGTTCCCACAAAGAAGTAGGGGCCGACCCGCCAGGAATGTTGTAAAATACTACATCCGAGATGTCAGGCTGCCTTAGGTTAGGATATGTAACGCTATAGACGTATATAGTGTCACAACCAAGAAGTACGGGACGACACGAACGGGATTCTGCAAAACATTACCAACGAGGGGCTAGATGGTTTAGGTTAGGTTATATTACGTTATAGACGTGTATAATGTTCCCACAAAGATGTAGGCGCCGACCCGCCAGGAATGTTGTAAAATACTACATCCGAGATGTTGGGCTGCCTTAGGTTAGGATATATAACGCTACAGGCGTATATAATGTCCCAACCGAGACGTACTGGACGACACGAACGGGACTCTGTAAAGCATTACCAGCGAGGGGCTACATGTATTAGGTTAGGTTATGTTACGTTATGGACGTGTATAATGTTCCCACAAAGATGTAGGCGCCGACCCGCCAGGAATGTTGGAAAATACTGCATCCGAGATGTTAGGCTGCCTTAGGTTAGGATATATAACGCTATAGAAGTATATAGTGTCCCCACCGAGATGTACGGGACGACACGATCGGGATTCTGCAAAACATTACCAGCGAGGGGCTAGATGTGTTAGGATAGGTTATATTACGTTATAGACGTGTATAATGTTCGCACAAAGATGTAGGGGCCGACCCGCCAGGAATGTTTTAAAATACTACATCCGAGATGTTAGGCTGCCTTAGGTTAGGATATGTAACGCTATAGACGTATATAATGTCCCAACCGAGACATACTGGACGACACGAACGGGATTCTGTAAAGCATTACCAGCGAGGGGCTAGATGTGTTATGTTAGGTTATATTACGTTATAGACGTGCATAATGTTCCCACAAAGAAGTAGGGGCCGACCCGCCAGGAATGTTGTAAAATAGTACATCCGAGATGTCACGCTGCCTTAGGTTAGGATATGTAACGCTATAGACGTATATAATGTCACAACCGAGACGTACGGCACGACACGACCGGGATTCTGAAGAACATTACCAGCGAGGGGCAGGATGGGTTAGGTTAGGTTATATTACGTTATAGACGTGCATAATGTTCCCACAAAGAAGTAGGGGCCGACCCGCCAGGAATGTTGTAAAATAGTACATCCGAGATGTCAGGCTGCCTTAGGTTAGGATATGTAACGCTATAGACGTATATAATGTCACAACCGAGACGTACGGGACGACACGAACGGGATTCTGTAAAACATTTCCAGCGAGGGGCTAGATGGGTTAGGTTAGGTTATATTACGTTATGGACGTGTATAATGTTCCCACAAAGAAGTAGGGGCCGACCCGCCAGGAATGTTGTAAAATACTACATCCGAGATGTCGGGCTGCCTTAGGTTAGGATATATAACGCTATAGAAGTATATAGTGTCCCCACCGAGATGTACGGGACGACACGATCGGGATTCTGCAAAACATTACCAGCGAGGGGCTAGATGTGTTAGGATAGGTTATATTACGTTATAGACGTGTATAATGTTCGCACAAAGACGTAGGGGCCGACCAGCCAGGAATGTTGTAAAATACTACATCCGAGATGTTAGGCTGCCTTAGGTTAGGATATGTAACGCTATAGACGTATATAATGTCCCAACCGAGACGTACGGGATGACACGAACGGGATTCTGTAAAACATTACCAGTGAGGGGCTAGATGTATTAGGTTAGGTTATGTTACGTTATGGACGTGTATAATGTTCCTACAAAGATGTAGGGGCCAACCCGCCAGGAATGTTTTAAAATACTACATCCGGGATGTTAGGATGCCTTAGGTTAGGATATATAACGCTACAGGCGTATATAATGTCCCAACCGAGACGTACTGGACGACACGAACAGGATTCGGTAAAGCATTACCAGCGGTGGGCTAGATGGGTTAGGTTTGGTTGTGTTACGTTATGGACGTGTATAATGTTCCCACAAAGATGTAGGGGCCGACCCGCCAGGAATGTTGTAAAATACTACATCCGAGATGTTAGGCTGTCTTAGGTTAGGATATATAACGCTACAGGCGTATATAATGTCCCAACCGAGACGTAATGGACGACACGAACGGGATTCTGTAAAGCATTACCAGCGAGGGGCTAGATGGGTTAGGCTTGCTTATGTTACGTTATGGACGTGTATAATGTTCCCACAAAGATGTATGGGCCGACACGCCAGGAATGTTGTAAAATACTACATCCGAGATGTCAGACTGCCTTAGGTTAGGATATGTAACGCTATAGACGTATATAATGTCACAACCGAGACGTACGGGACGACACGAACGGGATTCTGTAAAACATTACCAGCGAGGGGCAAGATGGGTTAGGTTAGGTTATATTACGTTATAGACGTGCATAATGTTCGCACAAAGAAGTAGGGGCCGACCCGCCAGGAATGTTGTAAAATAGTACATCCGAGATGTCAGGCTGCCTTAGGTTAGGATATGTAACGCTATAGACGTATATAATGTCACAACCGAGACGTACGGGACGACACGAACGGGATTCTGTAAAACATTACCAGCCAGGGGCTGGATGGGTTAGGTTAGGTTATATTACGTTATAGACGTGTATAATGTTCCAAAAAAGAAGTAGGGGCCGACCCGCCAGGAATGTTGTAAAATACTACATCCGAGACGTTAGGCTGCCTTATGTCAGGATATATAACGCTATAGACGTATATAATGTCCCTACCGAGAAGTACGGGCCGACACGAACGGGATTCTGTAAAACATTACCAGCGAGGGGCTAGATGGGTTAGGTTAGGTTATGTTACGTTATGGACGTGTATAATGTTTCCACCGAGAAGTAGGCGCTGACCCGCGAAGGATGTTGGAAAATCCTACATCCAAGATGTTAGGTTGCGTTAGGTTAGGATGTATTACGTTATAGTCGTATATAATGTCCCCACCGCAACGTACGGACCGACACGACCGGGATTCTGAAGAACATTACCAGCGAGGGGCTAGATGGGTTAGGTTAGGTTATACTGCGTTATAGACGTGTATAATGTTCCCACAAAGATGTAGGCGCCGACCCGCCAGGAATGTTGTAAAATACTACATCCGAGATGTCAGGCTGCCTTAGGTTAGGATAGGTAACGCTATAGACGTATATAATGTCACAACGGAGACGAACGGGACGACACGAACGGGATTCTGAAAAACATTACCAGCGTGGAGCTAGAAGGGTTAGGTTTGGTTATATTACGTTATAGACGTATATAATGTTCCCACCGAGATGTAGGGTCCGACCCGCCAGGAATGTTGGAAAATACTGCATCCGAGATGTTAGCCTGCCTTAGGTTAGGATATATAACGCTGCAGACGTACATAATGAACCAACCGAGAAGTACGGACGACACGAACGGGATTCTGTAAAACATTACCAGCGAGGGGCTAGATGGGTTAGGTTAGGTTATGTTACGTTATGGACGGCTATAAGGTTCCCACCGAGAAGTAGGGTCATGACCCGCGAGGAATGTTGGAAAATACTACATCCCAGGTGTTAGGCTGCCTTAGGTTAGGATATGTAACGCTATAGACGTACATAATGTCACAACTGAGACGTACGGGACGACACGAACGGGATTCTGTAAAACATTATCAGCGAGGGGCTAGATGGGTTAGGTTAGGTTATATTACGTTATAGACGTGTATAATGTTCCCACAAAGAAGTAGGGGCCGACCCGCCAGGAATGTTGTAAAATACTACATCCGAGATGTCAGGCTGCCTTAGGTTAGGATATGTAACGCTATAGACGTATATAATGTCACAACCGAGACGTACGGGACGACACGAACGGGATTCTGTAAAACATTTCCAGCGAGGGGCTAGATGGGTTAGGTTAGGTTATGTTACGTTATGGACGTGTATAATATTCCCACAAAGAAGTAGGGGCCGACCCGCCAGGAATGTTGTAAAATACTACATCCGAGATGTCAGGCTGCCTTAGGTTAGGATATGTAACGCTATAGACGTATATAACGTCACAACCGAGACGTACGGGACGACACGAACGGGATCCTGCAAAACATTACCAGCGGGGGGCTAGATATGTTAGGTTAGGTTAAATTACGTTATAGACGTGTATAATGTTCCCACAAAGATGTAGGGGCCGACCAGCCAGGAATGTCGTAAAATACTACATCCGAGATGTTAGGCTGCCTTAGGTTAGGATATATAACGCTATAGAAGTATATAGTCTCCCCACCGAGATGTACGGGACGACACGATCGGGATTCTGCAAAACATTACCAGCGAGGGGCTAGATGTGTTAGGTTAGGTTATATTACGTTATAGACGTGTATAATGTTCGCACAAAGATGTAGGGGCCGACAAGCCAGGAATGTTGTAAAATACTACATCCGAGATGTTAGGCTGCCTTAGGTTAGGATATGTAACGCTATAGATGTATATAATGTCCCAACCGAGACGTACTGGACGACACGAACGGGATTCTGTAAAGCATTACCAGCGAGGGGCTAGAAGTGTTATGTTAGGTTATATTACGTTATAGACGTGTATAATGTTCCCACAAAGATGTAGGCGCCAAACCGCCATGAATGTTGTAAAATACTACATCCGAGATGTTAGGCTGCCTTATGTCAGGATATATAACGCTATAAACGTATATAATGTCCCTACCGAGAAGTACGGTCCGACACGAACGGGATTCTGTAAAACATTACCAGCGAGGGGCTAGATGGGTTAGGTTAGGTTATGTTACATTATGGACGTGTATAATGTTCCCACCGAGAAGTAGGGGCTGACCTGCTAGGAATGTTGGAAAATACTACATCCAAGATGTTAGGTTGCGTTAGGTTAGGATATATAGCGTTGTAGACGTATATAATGTCTCCACCGCGACGTACGGGCCGACACGTTCGGGATTCTGCAAAACATTACCTTAGGTTAGGATATATAACGCTACAGGCGTATATCGTCCGAGACGTACTGGACGACACGAACGGGATTCTGTAAAGCATAACCAGCGAGGGGCTAGATGGGTTAGGTTAGGTTATGTTACGTTATGGACGTGTATAATGTTTCCACCGAGAAGTAGGCGCTGACCCGCGAAGGATGTTGGAAAATCCTACATCCAAGATGTTAGGTTGCGTTAGGTTAGGATGTATTACGTTATAGTCGTATATAATGTCCCCACCGCAACGTACGGACCGACACGACCGGGATTCTGAAGAACATTACCAGCGAGGGGCTAGATGGGTTAGGTTAGGTTATACTGCGTTATAGACGTGTATAATGTTCCCACAAAGATGTAGGCGCCGACCCGCCAGGAATGTTGTAAAATACTACATCCGAGATGTCAGGCTGCCTTAGGTTAGGATAGGTAACGCTATAGACGTATATAATGTCACAACGGAGACGAACGGGACGACACGAACGGGATTCTGAAAAACATTACCAGCGTGGAGCTAGAAGGGTTAGGTTTGGTTATATTACGTTATAGACGTATATAATGTTCCCACCGAGATGTAGGGTCCGACCCGCCAGGAATGTTGGAAAATACTGCATCCGAGATGTTAGCCTGCCTTAGGTTAGGATATATAACGCTGCAGACGTACATAATGAACCAACCGAGAAGTACGGACGACACGAACGGGATTCTGTAAAACATTACCAGCGAGGGGCTAGATGGGTTAGGTTAGGTTATGTTACGTTATGGACGGCTATAAGGTTCCCACCGAGAAGTAGGGTCATGACCCGCGAGGAATGTTGGAAAATACTACATCCCAGGTGTTAGGCTGCCTTAGGTTAGGATATGTAACGCTATAGACGTACATAATGTCACAACTGAGACGTACGGGACGACACGAACGGGATTCTGTAAAACATTATCAGCGAGGGGCTAGATGGGTTAGGTTAGGTTATATTACGTTATAGACGTGTATAATGTTCCCACAAAGAAGTAGGGGCCGACCCGCCAGGAATGTTGTAAAATACTACATCCGAGATGTCAGGCTGCCTTAGGTTAGGATATGTAACGCTATAGACGTATATAATGTCACAACCGAGACGTACGGGACGACACGAACGGGATTCTGTAAAACATTTCCAGCGAGGGGCTAGATGGGTTAGGTTAGGTTATGTTACGTTATGGACGTGTATAATATTCCCACAAAGAAGTAGGGGCCGACCCGCCAGGAATGTTGTAAAATACTACATCCGAGATGTCAGGCTGCCTTAGGTTAGGATATGTAACGCTATAGACGTATATAACGTCACAACCGAGACGTACGGGACGACACGAACGGGATCCTGCAAAACATTACCAGCGGGGGGCTAGATATGTTAGGTTAGGTTAAATTACGTTATAGACGTGTATAATGTTCCCACAAAGATGTAGGGGCCGACCAGCCAGGAATGTCGTAAAATACTACATCCGAGATGTTAGGCTGCCTTAGGTTAGGATATATAACGCTATAGAAGTACATAGTCTCCCCACCGAGATGTACGGGACGACACGATCGGGATTCTGCAAAACATTACCAGCGAGGGGCTAGATGTGTTAGGTTAGGTTATATTACGTTATAGACGTGTATAATGTTCGCACAAAGATGTAGGGGCCGACAAGCCAGGAATGTTGTAAAATACTACATCCGAGATGTTAGGCTGCCTTAGGTTAGGATATGTAACGCTATAGATGTATATAATGTCCCAACCGAGACGTACTGGACGACACGAACGGGATTCTGTAAAGCATTACCAGCGAGGGGCTAGAAGTGTTATGTTAGGTTATATT
Organism: Xylocopa violacea; assembly: GCA_963969225.1. Taxonomy (NCBI): domain Eukaryota; kingdom Metazoa; phylum Arthropoda; class Insecta; order Hymenoptera; family Apidae; genus Xylocopa; species Xylocopa violacea. Next base: position 2,110,740 of record CAXAJV010000015.1, read on the forward strand.
ACGTTATAGACGTGTATAATGTTCCCACAAAGATGTAGGCGCCAAACCGCCATGAATGTTGTAAAATACTACATCCGAGATGTTAGGCTGCCTTATGTCAGGATATATAACGCTATAAACGTATATAATGTCCCTACCGAGAAGTACGGTCCGACACGAACGGGATTCTGTAAAACATTACCAGCGAGGGGCTAGATGGGTTAGGTTAGGTTATGTTACATTATGGACGTGTATAATGTTCCCACCGAGAAGTAGGGGCTGACCTGCTAGGAATGTTGGAAAATACTACATCCAAGATGTTAGGTTGCGTTAGGTTAGGATATATAGCGTTGTAGACGTATATAATGTCTCCACCGCGACGTACGGGCCGACACGTTCGGGATTCTGCAAAACATTACCTTAGGTTAGGATATATAACGCTACAGGCGTATATCGTCCGAGACGTACTGGACGACACGAACGGGATTCTGTAAAGCATAACCAGCGAGGGGCTAGATGGGTTAGGTTTGCTTATGTTACGTTATGGACGTGTATAATGTTCCCACAATGATGTAGGGGCCGAGCCACCAGAAATGTAGTAAAATACTACACCCGAGATGTTGGGATGCCTTTGGTTAGGATATATAACGCTATACAAGTATATAGTGTCCCCACCGAGATGTACGGGACGACACGATCGGGATTCTGCAAAACATAACCAGCGAGGGGCTAGAAGTGTTAGGTTAGGTTATATTACGTTATAGACGTGTATCATGTTCCCACAGAGATGTAGGGGCCGACCAGCCAAGAATGTTGTAAAAACTACATCCGAGATATCAGGCTGCCTTAGGTTAGGATATGTAACGCTATAGACGTATATAATATCACAACCAATACGTACGGGACGACAAGAACGGGATTCTGAAAAACATTACCAGCGTGGAGCTAGAAGGGTTAGGTTTGGTTATATTACGTTATAGACGTATATAATGTTCCCACCGAGATGTAGGGTCCGACCCGCCAGGAATGTTGGAAAATACTGCATCCGAGATGTTAGCCTGCCTTAGGTTAGGATATATAACGCTGCAGACGTACATAATGAACCAACCGGGAAGTACGGACGGCACGAACGGGATTCTGTAAAACATTACCAGCGAGGGGCTAGATGGGTTAGGTTAGGTTATGTTACGTTATGGACGGCTATAAGGTTCCCACCGAGAAGTAGGGTCATGACCCGCGAGGAATGTTGGAAAATACTACATCCCAGGTGTTAGGCTGCCTTAGGTTAGGATATGTAACGCTATAGACGTACATAATGTCACAACTGAGACGTACGGGACGACACGAACGGGATTCTATAAAACATTATCAGCGAGGGGCTAGATGGGTTAGGTTAGGTTATATTACGTTATAGACGTGTATAATGTTCCCACAAAGAAGTAGGGGCCGACCCGCCAGGAATGTTGTAAAATACTACATCCGAGATATCAGGCTGCCTTAGGTTAGGATATGTAACGCTATAGACGTATATAATGTCACAACCGAGACGTACGGGACGACACGAACGGGATTCTGTAAAACATTTCCAGCGAGGGGCTAGATGGGTTAGGTTAGGTTATGTTACGTTATGGACGTGTATAATATTCCCACAAAGAAGTAGGGGCCGACCCGCCAGGAATGTTGTAAAATACTACATCCGAGATGTCAGGCTGCCTTAGGTTAGGATATGTAACGCTATAGACGTATATAACGTCACAACCGAGACGTACGGGACGACACGAACGGGATCCTGCAAAACATTACCAGCGGGGGGCTAGATATGTTAGGTTAGGTTAAATTACGTTATAGACGTGTATAATGTTCCCACAAAGATGTAGGGGCCGACCAGCCAGGAATGTCGTAAAATACTACATCCGAGATGTTAGGCTGCCTTAGGTTAGGATATATAACGCTATAGAAGTATATAGTGTCCCCACCGAGATGTACGGGACGACACGATCGGGATTCTGCAAAACATTACCAGCGAGGGGCTAGATGTGTTAGGTTAGGTTATATTACGTTATAGACGTGTATAATGTTCGCACAAAGATGTAGGGGCCGACAAGCCAGGAATGTTGTAAAATACTACATCCGAGATGTTAGGCTGCCTTAGGTTAGGATATGTAACGCTATAGATGTGTATAATGTCCCAACCGAGACGTACTGGACGACACGAACGGGATTCTGTAAAGCATTACCAGCGAGGGGCTAGAAGTGTTATGTTAGGTTATATTACGTTATAGACGTGTATAATGTTCCCACAAAGATGTAGGCGCCAAACCGCCATGAATGTTGTAAAATACTACATCCGAGATGTTAGGCTGCCTTATGTCAGGATATATAACGCTATAAACGTATATAATGTCCCTACCGAGAAGTACGGTCCGACACGAACGGGATTCTGTAAAACATTACCAGCGAGGGGCTAGATGGGTTAGGTTAGGTTATGTTACATTATGGACGTGTATAACGTTCCCACCGAGAAGTAGGGGCTGACCTGCTAGGAATGTTGGAAAATACTACATCCAAGATGTTAGGTTGCGTTAGGTTAGGATATATAGCGTTGTAGACGTATATAATGTCTCCACCGCGACGTACGGGCCGACACGTTCGGGATTCTGCAAAACATTACCTTAGGTTAGGATATATAACGCTACAGGCGTATATCGTCCGAGACGTACTGGACGACACGAACGGGATTCTGTAAAGCATAACCAGCGAGGGGCTAGATGGGTTAGGTTTGCTTATGTTACGTTATGGACGTGTATAATGTTCCCACAATGATGTAGGGGCCGAGCCACCAGAAATGTAGTAAAATACTACACCCGAGATGTTGGGATGCCTTTGGTTAGGATATATAACGCTATACAAGTATATAGTGTCCCCACCGAGATGTACGGGACGACACGATCGGGATTCTGCGAAACATAACCAGCGAGGGGCTAGAAGTGTTAGGTTAGGTTATATTACGTTATAGACGTGTATCATGTTCCCACAGAGATGTAGGGGCCGACCCGCCAGGAATGTTGGAAAATACTGCATCCGAGATGTTAGCCTGCCTTAGGTTCGGATATATAACGCTGTAGACGTACATAATGAACCAACCGAGAAGTACGGGACGACACGAACGGGATTCTGTAAAACATTACCAGCGAGGGGCTACATGGGTTAGGTTACGTTATGTTACGTTATGGACGTCTATAATGTTCCCACCGAGAAGTAGGGGCTGACCCGCGAGGATTGTTGGAAAATACTACATCCAAGATGTTAGGTTGCGTTCGGTTAGAATATATAACGTTATAGACGTATACAATGTCCCCACCGCGACGTACGGGCCGACACGACCGGGATTCTGAAGAACATTACCAGCGAGGGTCTAGATGTGTTAGGTTAGGTTATATTACGTTATAGACGTGTATAATGTTCCCACAAAGATGCAGGGGCCGACCCGCCAGGAATGTTGTAAAATACTACATCCGAGATGTTAGGCTGCCTTAGGTTAGGATATATAACGCTATAGACGTATATAGTGTCACAACCAAGACGTACGGGACGACACGAACGGGATTCTGTAAAACATTTCCAACGAGGGGCTAGATGGGTTAGGTTAGGTTATATTACGTTATAGACGTGTATAATGTTCCCACAAAGAAGTAGGGGCCGACCCGCCAGGAATGTTGTAAAATACTACATCCGAGATGTCAGGCTGCCTTAGGTTAGGATATGTAACGCTATAGACGTATATAATGTCACAACCGAGACGTACGGGACGACACGAACGGGATTCTGTAAAACATTACCAGCGAGGGGCAAGATGGATTAGGTTAGGCTATATTACGTTATAGACGTGTAAAGTGTTCCCACAAAGAAGTAGGGGCCGACCCGCCAGGAATGTTGTAAAATAGTACATCCGAGATGTCACGCTGCCTTAGGTTAGGATATGTAACGCTATAGACGTATATAATGTCACAACCGAGACGTACGGGACGACACGAACGGGATTCTGTAAAACATTTCCAGCGAGGGGCTAGATGGGTTAGGTTAGGTTATATTACGTTATGGACGTGTATAATGTTCCCACAAAGAAGTAGGGGCCGACCCGCCAGGAATGTTGTAAAATACTACATCCGAGATGTCGGGCTGCCTTAGGTTAGGATATATAACGCTATAGAAGTATATAGTGTCCCCACCGAGATGTACGGGACGACACGATCGGGATTCTGCAAAATATTACCAGCGAGGGGCTAGATGTGTTAGGATAGGTTATATTACGTTATAGACGTGTATAATGTTCGCACAAAGACGTAGGGGCCGACCAGCCAGGAATGTTGTAAAATACTACATCCGAGATGTTAGGCTGCCTTAGGTTAGGATATGTAACGCTATAGACGTATATAATGTCCCAACCGAGACGTACGGGACGACACGAACGGGATTCTGTAAAACATTACCAGTGAGGGGCTAGATGTATTAGGTTAGGTTATGTTACGTTATGGACGTGTATAATGTTCCTACAAAGATGTAGGGGCCATCCCGCCAGGAATGTTTTAAAATACTACATCCGGGATGTTAGGATGCCTTAGGTTAGGATATATAACGCTACAGGCGTATGTAATGTCCCAACCGAGACGTACTGGACGACACGAACAGGATTCGGTAAAGCATTACCAGCGGTGGGCTAGATGGGTTAGGTTTGGTTGTGTTACGTTATGGACGTGTACAATGTTCCCACAAAGATGTATGGGCCGACCCGCCAGGAATGTTGTAAAATACTACATGCGAGATGTCAGGCTGCCTTAGGTTAGTATAGGTAACGCTACAGACGTATATAATGTCACAACGGAGACGAACGGGACGACACGAACGGGATTCTGAAAAACATTACCAGCGTGGAGCTAGAAGGGTTAGGTTTGGTTATATTACGTTATAGACGTATATAATGTTCCCACCGAGATGTAGGGTCCGACCCGCCAGGAATGTTGGAAAATACTGCATCCGAGATGTTAGCCTGCCTTAGGTTAGGATATATAACGCTGTAGACGTACATAATGAACCAACCGAGAAGTACGGACGACACGAACGGGATTCTGTAAAACATTACCAGCGAGGGGCTAGATGGGTTAGGTTAGGTTATGTTACGTTATGGACGGCTATAAGGTTCCCACCGAGAAGTAGGGTCATGACCCGCGAGGAATGTTGGAAAATACTACATCCCAGGTGTTAGGTTGCGTTAGGTTAGGATATATAACGTTATAGACGTATATAATGTCCCCACCGCGACGTACGGGCCGACACGACCGGGATTCTGAAGAACATTACCAGCTAGGAGCTAGATGGGTTAGGTTAGGTTATATTACGTTATAGACGTGCATAATGTTCCCACAAAGATGTTGGGGCCGACCCGTCAGGAATGTTGTAAAATACTACATCCGAGATGTTAGGCTGCCTTAGGTTAGGATATGTAACGCTATAGACGTACATAATGTCACAACTGAGACGTACGGGACGACACGAACGGGATTCTGTAAAACATTATCAGCGAGGGGCTAGATGGGTTAGGTTAGGTTATATTACGTTATAGACGTGTATAATGTTCCCACAAAGAAGTAGGGGCCGACCCGCCAGGAATGTTGTAAAATACTACATCCGAGATGTCAGGCTGCCTTAGGTTAGGATATGTAACGCTATAGACGTATATAATGTCACAACCGAGACGTACGGGACGACACGAACGGGATTCTGTAAAACATTTCCAGCGAGGGGCTAGATGGGTTAGGTTAGGTTATGTTACGTTATGGACGTGTATAATATTCCCACAAAGAAGTAGGGGCCGACCCGCCAGGAATGTTGTAAAATACTACATCCGAGATGTCAGGCTGCCTTAGGTTAGGATATGTAACGCTATAGACGTATATAACGTCACAACCGAGACGTACGGGACGACACGAACGGGATCCTGCAAAACATTACCAGCGGGGGGCTAGATATGTTAGGTTAGGTTAAATTACGTTATAGACGTGTATAATGTTCCCACAAAGATGTAGGGGCCGACCCGCCAGGAATGTTTTAAAATACTACATCCGAGATGTTAGGCTGCCTTAGGTTAGGATATGTAACGCTATAGACGTATATAAGGTCCCAACTGAGACATACTGGACGACACGAACGGGATTCTGTAAAGCATTACCAGCGAGGGGCTAGATGTGTTTTGTTAGGTTATATTACGTTATAGACGTGCATAATGTTCCCACAAAGAAGTAGGGGCCGACCCGCCAGGAATGTTGTAAAATAGTACATCCGAGATATCACGCTGCCTTAGGTTAGGATATGTAACGCTATAGACGTATATAATGTCACAACCGAGACGTACGGCACGACACGACCGGGATTCTGAAGAACATTACCAGCGAGGGGCAGGATGGGTTAGGTTAGGTTATATTACGTTATAGACGTGCATAATGTTCCCACAAAGAAGTAGGGGCCGACCCGCCAGGAATGTTGTAAAATAGTACATCCGAGATGTCAGGCTGCCTTAGGTTAGGATATGTAACGCTATAGACGTATATAATGTCACAACCGAGACGTACGGGACGACACGAACGGGATTCTGTAAAACATTTCCAGCGAGGGGCTAGATGGGTTAGGTTAGGTTATATTACGTTATGGACGTGTATAATGTTCCCACAAAGAAGTAGGGGCCGACCCGCCAGGAATGTTGTAAAATACTACATCCGAGATGTCGGGCTGCCTTAGGTTAGGATATATAACGCTATAGAAGTATATAGTGTCCCCACCGAGATGTACGGGACGACACGATCGGGATTCTGCAAAACATTACCAGCGAGGGGCTAGATGGGTTAGGTTAGGTTATATTACGTTGTGGACGTGTATAATGTTCCCACTAAGATATAGGGGCCGACCCACCAGGAATGTTTTAAAATACTACATCCGAGATGTCAGGCTGCCTTAGGTTAGGATATATAACGCTATAGAAGTATATAGTGTCCCCACCGAGATGTACAGGACGACACGAACGGGATACTGCAAAACATTACCAGCGGGGGGCTAGATGTGTTAGGTTAGGTTAAATTACGTTATAGACGTGTATAATGTTCCCACAAAGATGTAGGGGCCGACCAGTCAGGAATGTTGTAAAACACTACATCCGAGATGTTAGGCTGCCTTAGGTTAGGATATATAACGCTATAGAAGTATATAGTGTCCCCACCGAGATGTACGGGACGACACGATCGGGATTCTGCAAAACATTACCAGCGAGGGGCTAGATGTGTTAGGATAGGTTATATTACGTTATAGACGTGTATAATGTTCGCACAAAGACGTAGGGGCCGACCAGCCAGGAATGTTGTAAAATACTACATCCGAGATGTTAGGCTGCCTTACGTTAGGATATGTAACGCTAAAGACGTATATAATGTCCCAACCGAGACGTACGGGACGACACGAACGGGATTCTGTAAAACATTACCAGTGAGGGGCTAGATGTATTAGGTTAGGTTATGTTACGTTATGGACGTGTATAATGTTCCTACAAAGAAGTAGGGGCCGACCCGCCAGGAATGTTGTAAAATAGTACATCCGAGATGTCAGGCTGCCTTAGGTTAGGATATGTAACGCTATAGACGTGTATAATGTCACAACCGAGACGTACGGGACGACACGAACGGGATTCTGTAAAACATTACCAGCCAGGGGCTGGATGGGTTAGGTTAGGTTATATTACGTTATAGACGTGTATAATGTTCCAAAAAAGAAGTAGGGGCCGACCCGCCAGGAATGTTGTAAAATACTACATCCGAGACGTTAGGCTGCCTTATGTCAGGATATATAACGCTATAGACGTATATAATGTCCCTACCGAGAAGTACGGGCCGACACGAACGGCATTCTGTAAAACATTACCAGCGAGGGGCTAGATGGGTTAGGTTAGGTTATGTTACGTTATGGACGTGTATAATGTTTCCACCGAGAAGTAGGCGCTGACCCGCGAAGGATGTTGGAAAATACTACATCCAAGATGTTAGGTTGCGTTAGGTTAGGATGTATAACGTTATAGACGTATATAATGTCCCCACCGCAACGTACGGACCGACACGACCGGGATTCTGAAGAACATTACCAGCGAGGGGCTAGATGGGTTAGGTTAGGTTATACTGCGTTATAGACGTGTATAATGTTCCCACAAAGATGTAGGCGCCGACCCGCCAGGAATGTTGTAAAATACTACATCCGAGATGTCAGGCTGCCTTAGGTTAGGATAGGTAACGCTATAGACGTATATAATGTCACAACGGAGACGAACGGGACGACACGAACGGGATTCTGAAAAACATTACCAGCGTGGAGCTAGAAGGGTTAGGTTTGGTTATATTACGATATAGACGTATATAATGTTCCCACCGAGATGTAGGGTCCGACCCGCCAGGAATGTTGGAAAATACTGCATCCGAGATGTTAGCCTGCCTTAGGTTAGGATATATGACGCTGTAGACGTACATAATGAACCAACCGAGAAGTACGGACGACACGAACGGGATTCTGTAAAACATTACCAGCGAGGGGCTAGATGGGTTAGGTTAGGTTATGTTACGTTATGGACGGCTATAAGGTTCCCACCGAGAAGTAGGGTCATGACCCGCGAGGAATGTTGGAAAATACTACATCCCAGGTGTTAGGTTGCGTTAGGTTAGGATATATAACGTTATAGACGTATATAATGTCCCCACCGCGACGTACGGGCCGACACGACCGGGATTCTGAAGAACATTACCAGCTAGGAGCTAGATGGGTTAGGTTAGGTTATATTACGTTATAGACGTGCATAATGTTCCCACAAAGATGTTGGGGCCGACCCGTCAGGAATGTTGTAAAATACTACATCCGAGATGTTAGGCTGCCTTAGATTAGGGTATGTAACGCTATAGACGTACATAATGTCACAACTGAGACGTACGGGACGACACGAACGGGATTCTGTAAAACATTATCAGCGAGGGGCTAGATGGGTTAGGTTAGGTTATATTACGTTATAGACGTGTATAATGTTCCCACAAAGAAGTAGGGGCCGACCCGCCAGGAATGTTGTAAAATACTACATCCGAGATGTTAGGCTGCCTTATGTCAGGATATATAACGCTATAAACGTATATAATGTCCCTACCGAGAAGTACGGTCCGACACGAACGGGATTCTGTAAAACATTACCAGCGAGGGGCTAGATGGGTTAGGTTAGGTTATGTTACATTATGGACGTGTATAACGTTCCCACCGAGAAGTAGGGGCTGACCTGCTAGGAATGTTGGAAAATACTACATCCAAGATGTTAGGTTGCGTTAGGTTAGGATATATAGCGTTGTAGACGTATATAATGTCTCCACCGCGACGTACGGGCCGACACGTTCGGGATTCTGCAAAACATTACCTTAGGTTAGGATATATAACGCTACAGGCGTATATCGTCCGAGACGTACTGGACGACACGAACGGGATTCTGTAAAGCATAACCAGCGAGGGGCTAGATGGGTTAGGTTTGCTTATGTTACGTTATGGACGTGTATAATGTTCCCACAATGATGTAGGGGCCGAGCCACCAGAAATGTAGTAAAATACTACACCCGAGATGTTGGGATGCCTTTGGTTAGGATATATAACGCTATACAAGTATATAGTGTCCCCACCGAGATGTACGGGACGACACGATCGGGATTCTGCAAAACATAACCAGCGAGGGGCTAGAAGTGTTAGGTTAGGTTATATTACGTTATAGACGTGTATCATGTTCCCACAGAGATGTAGGGGCCGACCAGCCAGGAATGTTGTAAAAACTACATCCGAGATGTCAGGCTGCCTTAGGTTAGGATATGTAACGCTATAGACGTATATAATATCACAACGAATACGTACGGGACGACAAGAACGGGATTCTGAAAAACATTACCAGCGTGGAGATAGAAGGGTTAGGTTTGGTTATATTACGTTATAGACGTATATAATGTTCCCACCGAGATGTAGGGTCCAACCCGCCAGGAATGTTGGAAAATACTGCATCCGAGATGTTAGCCTGCCTTAGGTTCGGATATATAACGCTGTAGACGTACATAATGAACCAACCGAGAAGTACGGGACGACACGAACGGGATTCTGTAAAACATTACCAGCGAGGGGCTACATGGGTTAGGTTACGTTATGTTACGTTATGGACGTCTATAATGTTCCCACCGAGAAGTAGGGGCTGACCCGCGAGGATTGTTGGAAAATACTACATCCAAGATGTTAGGTTGCGTTCGGTTAGAATATATAACGTTATAGACGTATACAATGTCCCCACCGCGACGTACGGGCCGACACGACCGGGATTCTGAAGAACATTACCAGCGAGGGTCTAGATGTGTTAGGTTAGGTTATATTACGTTATAGACGTGTATAATGTTCCCACAAAGATGTAGGGGCCGACCCGCCAGGAATGTTGTAAAATACTACATCCGAGATGTTAGGCTGCCTTAGGTTAGGATATATAACGCTATAGACGTATATAGTGTCACAACCAAGACGTACGGGACGACACGAACGGGATTCTGTAAAACATTTCCACCGAGGGGCTAGATGGGTTAGGTTAGGTTATATTACGTTATAGACGTGTATAATGTTCCCACAAAGAAGTAGGGGCCGACCCGCCAGGAATGTTGTAAAATACTACATCCGAGATGTCAGGCTGCCTTAGGTTAGGATATGTAACGCTATAGACGTATATAATGTCACAACCGAGACGTACGGGACGACACGAACGGGATTCTGTAAAACATTACCAGCGAGGGGCAAGATGGATTAGGTTAGGCTATATTACGTTATAGACGTGTAAAGTGTTCCCACAAAGAAGTAGGGGCCGACCCGCCAGGAATGTTGTAAAATAGTACATCCGAGATGTCACGCTGCCTTAGGTTAGGATATGTAGCGCTACAGACGTATATAATGTCACAACCGAGACGTACGGGACGACACGAACGGGATTCTGTAAAACATTTCCAGCGAGGGGCTAGATGGGTTAGGTTAGGTTATATTACGTTATGGACGTGTATAATGTTCCCACAAAGAAGTAGGGGCCGACCCGCCAGGAATGTTGTAAAATACTACATCCGAGATGTCGGGCTGCCTTAGGTTAGGATATATAACGCTATAGAAGTATATAGTGTCCCCACCGAGATGTACGGGACGACACGATCGGGATTCTGCAAAATATTACCAGCGAGGGGCTAGATGTGTTAGGATAGGTTATATTACGTTATAGACGTGTATAATGTTCGCACAAAGACGTAGGGGCCGACCAGCCAGGAATGTTGTAAAATACTACATCCGAGATGTTAGGCTGCCTTAGGTTAGGATATGTAACGCTATAGACGTATATAATGTCCCAACCGAGACGTACGGGACGACACGAACGGGATTCTGTAAAACATTACCAGTGAGGGGCTAGATGTATTAGGTTAGGTTATGTTACGTTATGGACGTGTATAATGTTCCTACAAAGATGTAGGGGCCATCCCGCCAGGAATGTTTTAAAATACTACATCCGGGATGTTAGGATGCCTTAGGTTAGGATATATAACGCTACAGGCGTATGTAATGTCCCAACCGAGACGTACTGGACGACACGAACAGGATTCGGTAAAGCATTACCAGCGGTGGGCTAGATGGGTTAGGTTTGGTTGTGTTACGTTATGGACGTGTATAATGTTCCCACAAAGATGTAGGGGCCGACCCGCCAGGAATGTTGTAAAATACTACATCCGAGATGTTAGGCTGTCTTAGGTTAGGATATATAACGCTACAGGCGTATATAATGTCCCAACCGAGACGTAATGGACGACACGAACGGGATTCTGTAAAGCATTACCAGCGAGGGGCTAGATGGGTTAGGTTTGCTTATGTTACGTTATGGACGTGTATAATGTTCCCACAAAGATGTATGGGCCGACCCGCCAGGAATGTTGTAAAATACTACATCCGAGATGTCAGACTGCCTTAGGTTAGGATATGTAACGCTATAGACGTATATAATGTCACAACCGAGACGTACGGGACGACACGAACGGGATTCTGTAAAACATTACCAGCGAGGGGCAAGATGGGTTAGGTTAGGTTATATTACGTTATAGACGTGCATAATGTTCCCACAAAGAAGTCGGGGCCGACCCGCCAGGAATGTTGTAAAATAGTACATCCGAGATGTCAGCTGCCTTAGGTTAGGATATGTAACGCTATAGACGTGTATAATGTCACAACCGAGACGTACGGGACGACACGAACGGGATTCTGTAAAACATTACCAGCCAGGGGCTGGATGGGTTAGGTTAGGTTATATTACGTTATAGACGTGTATAATGTTCCAAAAAAGAAGTAGGGGCCGACCCGCCAGGAATGTTGTAAAATACTACATCCGAGACGTTAGGCTGCCTTATGTCAGGATATATAACGCTATAGACGTATATAATGTCCCTACCGAGAAGTACGGGCCGACACGAACGGGATTCTGTAAAACATTACTAGCGAGGGGCTAGATGGGTTAGGTTAGGTTATGTTACGTTATGGACGTGTATAATGTTTCCACCGAGAAGTAGGCGCTGACCCGCGAAGGATGTTGGAAAATACTACATCCAAGATGTTAGGTTGCGTTAGGTTAGGATATATAACGTTATAGACGTATATAATGTCCCCACCGCGACGTAAGGGCCGACACGACCGGGATTCTGAAGAACATTACCAGCTAGGAGCTAGATGGGTTAGGTTAGGTTATATTACGTTATAGACGTGCATAATGTTCCCACAAAGATGTTGGGGCCGACCCGTCAGGAATGTTGTAAAATACTACATCCGAGATGTTAGGCTGCCTTAGGTTAGGATATGTAACGCTATAGACGTACATAATGTCACAACTGAGACATACGGGACGACACGAACGGGATTCTGTAAAACATTATCAGCGAGGGGCTAGATGGGTTAGGTTAGGTTATATTACGTTATAGACGTGTATAATGTTCCCACAAAGAAGTAGGGGCCGACCCGCCAGGAATGTTGTAAAATACTACATCCGAGATGTCAGGCTGCCTTAGGTTAGGATATGTAACGCTATAGACGTATATAATGTCACAACCGAGACGTACGGGACGACACGAACGGGATTCTGTAAAACATTTCCAGCGAGGGGCTAGATGGGTTAGGTTAGGTTATGTTACGTTATGGACGTGTATAATATTCCCACAAAGAAGTAGGGGCCGACCCGCCAGGAATGTTGTAAAATACTACATCCGAGATGTCAGGCTGCCTTAGGTTAGGATATGTAACGCTATAGACGTATATAACGTCACAACCGAGACGTACGGGACGACACGAACGGGATCCTGCAAAACATTACCAGCGGGGGGCTAGATATGTTAGGTTAGGTTAAATTACGTTATAGACGTGTATAATGTTCCCACAAAGATGTAGGGGCCGACCCGCCAGGAATGTTTTAAAATACTACATCCGAGATGTTAGGCTGCCTTAGGTTAGGATATGTAACGCTATAGACGTATATAAGGTCCCAACTGAGACATACTGGACGACACGAACGGGATTCTGTAAAGCATTACCAGCGAGGGGCTAGATGTGTTTTGTTAGGTTATATTACGTTATAGACGTGCATAATGTTCCCACAAAGAAGTAGGGGCCGACCCGCCAGGAATGTTGTAAAATAGTACATCCGAGATGTCACGCTGCCTTAGGTTAGGATATGTAACGCTATAGACGTATATAATGTCACAACCGAGACGTACGGCACGACACGACCGGGATTCTGAAGAACATTACCAGCGAGGGGCAGGATGGGTTAGGTTAGGTTATATTACGTTATAGACGTGCATAATGTTCCCACAAAGAAGTAGGGGCCGACCCGCCAGGAATGTTGTAAAATAGTACATCCGAGATGTCAGGCTGCCTTAGGTTAGGATATGTAACGCTATAGACGTATATAATGTCACAACCGAGACGTACGGGACGACACGAACGGGATTCTGTAAAACATTTCCAGCGAGGGGCTAGATGGGTTAGGTTAGGTTATATTACGTTATGGACGTGTATAATGTTCCCACAAAGAAGTAGGGGCCGACCCGCCAGTAATGTTGTAAAATACTACATCCGAGATGTCGGGCTGCCTTAGGTTAGGATATATAACGCTATAGAAGTATATAGTGTCCCCACCGAGATGTACGGGACGACACGATCGGGATTCTGCAAAACATTACCAGCGAGGGGCTAGATGGGTTAGGTTAGGTTATATTACGTTGTGGACGTGTATAATGTTCCCACTAAGATATAGGGGCCGACCCACCAGGAATGTTTTAAAATACTACATCCGAGATGTCAGGCTGCCTTAGGTTAGGATATATAACGCTATAGAAGTATATAGTGTCCCCACCGAGATGTACAGGACGACACGAACGGGATACTGCAAAACATTACCAGCGGGGGGCTAGATGTGTTAGGTTAGGTTAAATTACGTTATAGACGTGTATAATGTTCCCACAAAGATGTAGGGGCCGACCAGTCAGGAATGTTGTAAAACACTACATCCGAGATGTTAGGCTGCCTTAGGTTAGGATATATAACGCTATAGAAGTATATAGTGTCCCCACCGAGATGTACGGGACGACACGATCGGGATTCTGCAAAACATTACCAGCGAGGGGCTAGATGTGTTAGGATAGGTTATATTACGTTATAGACGTGTATAATGTTCGCACAAAGACGTAGGGGCCGACCAGCCAGGAATGTTGTAAAATACTACATCCGAGATGTTAGGCTGCCTTACGTTAGGATATGTAACGCTAAAGACGTATATAATGTCCCAACCGAGACGTACGGGACGACACGAACGGGATTCTGTAAAACATTACCAGTGAGGGGCTAGATGTATTAGGTTAGGTTATGTTACGTTATGGACGTGTATAATGTTCCTACAAAGAAGTAGGGGCCGACCCGCCAGGAATGTTGTAAAATAGTACATCCGAGATGTCAGGCTGCCTTAGGTTAGGATATGTAACGCTATAGACGTGTATAATGTCACAACCGAGACGTACGGGACGACACGAACGGGATTCTGTAAAACATTACCAGCCAGGGGCTGGATGGGTTAGGTTAGGTTATATTACGTTATAGACGTGTATAATGTTCCAAAAAAGAAGTAGGGGCCGACCCGCCAGGAATGTTGTAAAATACTACATCCGAGACGATAGGCTGCCTTATGTCAGGATATATAACGCTATAGACGTATATAATGTCCCTACCGAGAAGTACGGGCCGACACGAACGGGATTCTGTAAAACATTACCAGCGAGGGGCTAGATGGGTTAGGTTAGGTTATGTTACGTTATGGACGTGTATAATGTTTCCACCGTGAAGTAGGCGCTGACCCGCGAAGGATGTTGGAAAATACTACATCCAAGATGTTAGGTTGCGTTAGGTTAGGATGTATAACGTTATAGACGTATATAATGTCCCCACCGCAACGTACGGACCGACACGACCGGGATTCTGAAGAACATTACCAGCGAGGGGCTAGATGGGTTAGGTTAGGTTATACTGCGTTATAGACGTGTATAATGTTCCCACAAAGATGTAGGCGCCGACCCGCCAGGAATGTTGTAAAATACTACATCCGAGATGTCAGGCTGCCTTAGGTTAGGATAGGTAACGCTATAGACGTATATAATGTCACAACGGAGACGAACGGGACGACACGAACGGGATTCTGAAAAACATTACCAGCGTGGAGCTAGAAGGGTTAGGTTTGGTTATATTACGTTATAGACGTATATAATGTTCCCACCGAGATGTAGGGTCCGACCCGCCAGGAATGTTGGAAAATACTGCATCCGAGATGTTAGCCTGCCTTAGGTTAGGATATATGACGCTGTAGACGTACATAATGAACCAACCGAGAAGTACGGACGACACGAACGGGATTCTGTAAAACATTACCAGCGAGGGGCTAGATGGGTTAGGTTAGGTTATGTTACGTTATGGACGGCTATAAGGTTCCCACCGAGAAGTAGGGTCATGACCCGCGAGGAATGTTGGAAAATACTACATCCCAGGTGTTAGGTTGCGTTAGGTTAGGATATATAACGTTATAGACGTATATAATGTCCCCACCGCGACGTACGGGCCGACACGACCGGGATTCTGAAGAACATTACCAGCTAGGAGCTAGATGGGTTAGGTTAGGTTATATTACGTTATAGACGTGCATAATGTTCCCACAAAGATGTTGGGGCCGACCCGTCAGGAATGTTGTAAAATACTACATCCGAGATGTTAGGCTGCCTTAGATTAGGATATGTAACGCTATAGACGTACATAATGTCACAACTGAGACGTACGGGACGACACGAACGGGATTCTGTAAAACATTATCAGCGAGGGGCTAGATGGGTTAGGTTAGGTTATATTACGTTATAGACGTGTATAATGTTCCCACAAAGAAGTAGGGGCCGACCCGCCAGGAATGTTGTAAAATACTACATCCGAGATGTCAGGCTGCCTTAGGTTAGGATATGTAACGCTATAGACGTATATAATGTCACAACCGAGACGTACGGGACGACACGAACGGGATTCTGTAAAACATTTCCAGCGAGGGGCTAGATGTGTTAGGATAGGTTATATTACGTTATAGACGTGTATAATGTTCGCACAAAGACGTAGGGGCCGACCAGCCAGGAATGTTGTAAAATACTACATCCGAGATGTTAGGCTGCCTTAGGTTAGGATATGTAACGCTATAGACGTATATAATGTCCCAACCGAGACGTACGGGACGACACGAACGGGATTCTGTAAAACATTACCAGTGAGGGGCTAGATGTATTAGGTTAGGTTATGTTACGTTATGGACGTGTATAATGTTCCTACAAAGATGTAGGGGCCAACACGCCAGGAATGTTTTAAAATACTACATCCGGGATGTTAGGATGCCTTAGGTTAGGATATATAACGCTACAGGCGTATGTAATGTCCCAACCGAGACGTACTGGACGACACGAACAGGATTCGGTAAAGCATTACCAGCGGTGGGCTAGATGGGTTAGGTTTGGTTGTGTTACGTTATGGACGTGTATAATGTTCCCACAAAGATGTAGGGGCCGACCCGCCAGGAATGTTGTAAAATACTACATCCGAGATGTTAGGCTGTCTTAGGTTAGGATATATAACGCTACAGGCGTATATAATGTCCCAACCGAGACGTAATGGACGACACGAACGGGATTCTGTAAAGCATTACCAGCGAGGGGCTAGATGGGTTAGGTTTGCTTATGTTACGTTATGGACGTGTATAATGTTCCCACAAAGATGTATGGGCCGACCCGCCAGGAATGTTGTAAAATACTACATCCGAGATGTCAGACTGCCTTAGGTTAGGATATGTAACGCTATAGACGTATATAATGTCACAACCGAGACGTACGGGACGACACGAACGGGATTCTGTAAAACATTACCAGCGAGGGGCAAGATGGGTTAGGTTAGGTTATATTACGTTATAGACATGCATAATGTTCCCACAAGGAAGTAGGGGCCGACCCGCCAGGAATGTTGTAAAATAGTACATCCGAGATGTCAGGCTGCCTTAGGTTAGGATATGTAACGCTATAGACGTGTATAATGTCACAACCGAGACGTACGGGACGACACGAACGGGATTCTGTAAAACATTACCAGCCAGGGGCTGGATGGGTTAGGTTAGGTTATATTACGTTATAGACGTGTATAATGTTCCAAAAAAGAAGTAGGGGCCGACCCGCCAGGAATGTTGTAAAATACTACATCCGAGACGTTAGGCTGCCTTATGTCAGGATATATAACGCTATAGACGTATATAATGTCCCTACCGAGAAGTACGGGCCGACACGAACGGCATTCTGTAAAACATTACCAGCGAGGGGCTAGATGGGTTAGGTTAGGTTATGTTACGTTATGGACGTGTATAATGTTTCCACCGAGAAGTAGGCGCTGACCCGCGAAGGATGTTGGAAAATACTACATCCAAGATGTTAGGTTGCGTTAGGTTAGGATGTATAACGTTATAGACGTATATAATGTCCCCACCGCAACGTACGGACCGACACGACCGGGATTCTGAAGAACATTACCAGCGAGGGGCTAGATGGGTTAGGTTAGGTTATACTGCGTTATAGACGTGTATAATGTTCCCACAAAGATGTAGGCGCCGACCCGCCAGGAATGTTGTAAAATACTACATCCGAGATGCCAGGCTGCCTTAGGTTAGGATAGGTAACGCTATAGACGTATATAATGTCACAACGGAGACGAACGGGACGACACGAACGGGATTCTGAAAAACATTACCAGCGTGGAGCTAGAAGGGTTAGGTTTGGTTATATTACGTTATAGACGTATATAATGTTCCCACCGAGATGTAGGGTCCGACCCGCCAGGAATGTTGGAAAATACTGCATCCGAGATGTTAGCCTGCCTTAGGTTAGGATATATAACGCTGTAGACGTACATAATGAACCAACCGAGAAGTACGGACGACACGAACGGGATTCTGTAAAACATTACCAGCGAGGGGCTAGATGGGTTAGGTTAGGTTATGTTACGTTATGGACGGCTATAAGGTTCCCACCGAGAAGTAGGGTCATGACCCGCGAGGAATGTTGGAAAATACTACATCCCAGGTGTTAGGTTGCGTTAGGTTAGGATATATAACGTTATAGACGTATATAATGTCCCCACCGCGACGTACGGGCCGACACGACCGGGATTCTGAAGAACATTACCAGCTAGGAGCTAGATGGGTTAGGTTAGGTTATATTACGTTATAGACGTGCATAATGTTCCCACTAAGATATAGGGGCCGACCCACCAGGAATGTTTTAAAATACTACATCCGAGATGTCAGGCTGCCTTAGGTTAGGATATATAACGCTATAGAAGTATATAGTGTCCCCACCGAGATGTACAGGACGACACGAACGGGATCCTGCAAAACATTACCAGCGGGGGGCTAGATGTGTTAGGTTAGGTTAAATTACGTTATAGACGTGTATAATGTTCCCACAAAGATGTAGGGGCCGACCAGTCAGGAATGTTGTAAAATACTACATCCGAGATGTTAGGCTGCCTTAGGTTAGGATATATAACGCTATAGAAGTATATAGTGTCCCCACCGAGATGTACGGGACGACACGATCGGGATTCTGCAAAACATTACCAGCGAGGGGCTAGATGTGTTAGGATAGGTTATATTACGTTATAGACGTGTATAATGTTCGCACAAAGACGTAGGGGCCGACCAGCCAGGAATGTTGTAAAATACTACATCCGAGATGTTAGGCTGCCTTACGTTAGGATATGTAACGCTATAGACGTATATAATGTCCCAACCGAGACGTACGGGACGACAGGAACGGGATTCTGTAAAACATTACCAGTGAGGGGCTAGATGTATTAGGTTAGGTTATGTTACGTTATGGACGTGTATAATGTTCCTACAAAGATGTAGGGGCCAACCCGCCAGGAATGTTTTAAAATACTACATCCGGGATGTTAGGATGCCTTAGGTTAGGATATATAACGCTACAGGCGTATATAATGTCCCAACCGAGACGTAATGGACGACACAAACGGGATTCTGTAAAGCATTACCAGCGAGGGGCTAGATGGGTTAGGTTCGCTTATGTTACGTTATGGACGTGTATAATGTTCCCACAAAGATGTATGGGCTGACCCGCCAGGAATGTTGTAAAATACTACATCCGCGATGTCAGGCAGCCTGAGGTTAGGATATGTAACGCTATAGACGTATATAATGTCACAACCGAGACGAACGGGACGACACGAACGGGATTCTGAAAAGCATTACCAGCGTGGAGCTAGAAGGGTTAGGTTTGGTTATATTACGTTATAGACGTATATAATGTTCCCACCGAGATGTAGGGTCCGACCCGCCAGGAATGTTGGAAAATACTGCATCCGAGATGTTAGGCTGCCTTAGGTTAGGATATATAACGCTGTAGACGTACATAATGAACCAACCGAGAAGTACGGGACGACACGAACGGGATTCTGTAAAACATTACCAGCGAGGGGCTAGATGGGTTAGGTTAGGTTATGTTACGTTATGGACGGCTATAAGGTTCCCACCGAGAAGTAGGGTCATGACCCGCGAGGAATGTTGGAAAATAATACATCCCAGGTGTTAGGTTGCGTTAGGTTAGGATATATAACGTTATAGACGTATATAATGTCCCCACCGCGACGTACGGGCCGACACGACCGGGATTCTGAAGAACATTACCAGCTAGGAGCTAGATGGGTTAGGTTAGGTTATATTACGTTATAGACGTGCATAATGTTCCCACAAAGATGTAGGGGCCGACCCGTCAGGAATGTTGTAAAATACTACATCCGAGATGTTAGGCTGCCTTAGGTTAGGATATGTAACGCTATAGACGTACATAATGTCACAACTGAGACGTACGGGACGACACGAACGGGATTCTGTAAAACATTATCAGCGAGGGGCTAGATGGGTTAGGTTAGGTTATATTACGTTATAGACGTGTATAATGTTCCCACAAAGAAGTAGGGGCCGACCCGCCAGGAATGTTGTAAAATACTACATCCGAGATGTCAGGCTGCCTTAGGTTAGGATATGTAACGCTATAGACGTATATAATGTCACAACCGAGACGTACGGGACGACACGAACGGGATTCTGTAAAACATTTCCAGCGAGGGGCTAGATGGGTTAGGTTAGGTTATGTTACGTTATGGACGTGTATAATATTCCCACAAAGAAGTAGGGGCCGACCCGCCAGGAATGTTGTAAAATACTACATCCGAGATGTCAGGCTGCCTTAGGTTAGGATATGTAACGCTGTAGACGTATATAACGTCACAACCGAGACGTACGGGACGACACGAACGGGATCCTGCAAAACATTACCAGCGGGGGGCTAGATGTGTTAGGTTAGGTTAAATTACGTTATAGACGTGTATAATGTTCCCACAAAGATGTAGGGGCCGACCAGCCAGGAATGTTGTAAAATACTACATCCGAGATGTTAGGCTGCCTTAGGTTAGGATATATAACGCTATAGAAGTATATAGTGTCCCCACCGAGATGTACGGGACGACACGATCGGGATTCTGCAAAACATTACCAGCGAGGGGCTAGATGTGTTAGGTTAAGTTATATTACGTTATAGACGTGTATAATGTTCGCACAAAGATGTAGGGGCCGACAAGCCAGGAATGTTGTAAAATACTACATCCGAGATGTTAGGCTGCCTTAGGTTAGGATATGTAACGCTATAGACGTATATAATGTCCCAACCGAGACGTACTGGACGACACGAACGGGATTCTGTAAAGCATTACCAGCGAGGGGCTAGAAGTGTTATGTTAGGTTATATTACGTTATAGACGTGTATAATGTTCCCACAAAGATGTAGGGGCCGACCAGCCAGGAATGTTGTAAAATACTACATCCGAGATGTCAGACTGCCTTAGGTTAGGATATGTAACGCTATAGACGTATATAACGTCACAACCGAGACGTACGGGACGACACGAACGGAATTCTGTAAAACATTTTCAACGAGGGGCTAGATGTGTTATGTTAGGTTATATTACGTTATAGACGTGTATAATGTTCCCATAAAGATGTAGGGGCCGACCAGCCAGGAATGTTGTAAAATACTACATCCGAGATGTTAGGCTGTCTTAGGTTAGGATATATAACGCTACAGGCGTATATAATGTCCCAACCGAGACGTACTGGACGACACGAACGGAATTCTGTAAAACATTACCAGCGAGGGGCAGGATGGGTTAGGTTAGGTTATATTACGTTATAGACGTGCATAATGTTCCCACAAAGAAGTAGGGGCCGACCCGCCAGGAATGTTGTAAAATAGTACATCCGAGATGTCAGGCTGCCTTAGGTTAGGATATGTAACGCTATAGACGTATATAATGTCCCCACCGAGATGTACGGGACGACACGATCGGGATTCTGTAAAACATTTCCAGCGAGGGGCTAGATGGGTTAGGATAGGTTATATTACGTTATAGACGTGTATAATGTTCGCACAAAGACGTAGGGGCCGTCCAGCCAGGAATGTTGTAAAATACTACATCCGAGATGTTAGGCTGCCTTAGGTTAGGATATGTAACGCTATAGACGTATATAATGTCCCAACCGAGACGTACGGGACGACACGAACGGGAATCTGTAAAACATTACCAGTGAGGGGCTAGATGTATTAGGTTCGGTTATGTTACGTTATGGACGTGTATAATGTTCCTACAAAGATGTAGGAGCCAACCCGCCAGGAATGTTTTAAAATACTACATCCGGGATGTTAGGATGCCTTAGGTTAGGATATATAACGCTACAGGCGTATATAATGTCCCAACCGAGACGTACTGGACGACACGAACAGGATTCTGTAAAGCATTACCAGCGGTGGGCTAGATGGGTTAGGTTTGGTTATGTTACGTTATGGACGTGTATAATGTTCCCACTAAGATATAGGGGCCGACCCACCAGGAATGTTTTAAAATACTACATCCGAGATGTCAGGCTGTCTTAGGTTAGGATATATAACGCTACAGGCGTATATAATGTCCCAACCGAGACGTAATGGACGACACGAACGGGATTCTGTAAAGCATTACCAGCGAGGGGCTAGATGGGTTAGGTTTGCTTATGTTACGTTATGGACGTGTATAATGTTCCCACAAAAATGTATGGGCCGACCCGCCAGGAATGTTGTAAAATACTACATCCGAGATGTCAGGCAGCCTTAGGTTAGGATATGTAACGCTATAGACGTATATAATGTCACAACCGAGACGTACGGGACGACACGAACGGGATTCTGTAAAACATTTCCAGCGAGGGGCTAGATGGGCTAGGTTAGGTTATATTACGTTATGGACGTGTATAATATTCCCACAAAGAAGTAGGGGCCGACCCGCCAGGAATGTTGTAAAATACTACATCCGAGATGTCAGGCTGCCTTAGGTTAGGATATGTAACGCTATAGACGTATATAATGTCACAACCGAGACGTACGGGACGACACGAACGGGATTCTGTAAAGCATTTCCAGCGAGGGGCTAGATGGGTTAGGTTAGGTTATATTACGTTATGGACGTGTATAATATTCCCACAAAGAAGTAGGGGCCGACCCGCCAGGAATGTTGTAAAATACTACATCCGAGATGTCAGGCTGCCTTAGGTTAGGATATGTAACGCTATAGACGTATATAACGTCACAACCGAGACGTACGGGACGACACGAACGGGATCCTGCAAAACATTACCAGCGGGGGGCTAGATGTGTTAGGTTAGGTTAAATTACGTTATAGACGTGTATAATGTTCCCACAAAGATGTAGGGGCCGACCAGCCAGGAATGTTGTAAAATACTACATCCGAGATGTTAGGCTGCCTTAGGTTAGGATATATAACGCTATAGAAGTATATAGTGTCCCCACCGAGATGTACGGGACGACACGATCGGGATTCTGCAAAACATTACCAGCGAGGGGCTAGATGTGTTAGGCTAGGTTATATTACGTTATAGACGTGTATAATGTTCGCACAAAGATGTAGGGGCCGACCAGCCAGGAATGTTGTAAAATACTACATCCGAGATGTTAGGCTGTCTTAGGTTAGGATATATAACGCTACAGGCGTATATAATGTCCCAACCGAGACGTACGGGACGACACGAACGGGATTCTGTAAAACATTACCAGTGAGGGGCTAGATGTATTAGGTTAGGTTATGTTACGTTATGGACGTGTATAATGTTCCTACAAAGATGTAGGGGCCAACCCGCCAGGAATGTTTTAAAATACTACATCCGGGATGTTAGGATGCCTTAGGTTAGGATATATAACGCTACAGGCGTATATAATGTCCCAACCGAGACGTAATGGACGACACAAACGGGATTCTGTAAAGCATTACCAGCGAGGGGCTAGATGGGTTAGGTTCGCTTATGTTACGTTATGGACGTGTATAATGTTCCCACAAAGATGTATGGGCTGACCCGCCAGGAATGTTGTAAAATACTACATCCGCGATGTCAGGCAGCCTGAGGTTAGGATATGTAACGCTATAGACGTATATAATGTCACAACCGAGACGAACGGGACGACACGAACGGGATTCTGAAAAGCATTACCAGCGTGGAGCTAGAAGGGTTAGGTTTGGTTATATTACGTTATAGACGTATATAATGTTCCCACCGAGATGTAGGGTCCGACCCGCCAGGAATGTTGGAAAATACTGCATCCGAGATGTTAGGCTGCCTTAGGTTAGGATATATAACGCTATAGACGTACATAATGAACCAACCGAGAAGTACGGGACGACACGAACGGGATTCTGTAAAACATTACCAGCGAGGGGCTAGATGGGTTAGGTTAGGTTATGTTACGTTATGGACGGCTATAAGGTTCCCACCGAGAAGTAGGGTCATGACCCGCGAGGAATGTTGGAAAATAATACATCCCAGGTGTTAGGTTGCGTTAGGTTAGGATATATAACGTTATAGACGTATATAATGTCCCCACCGCGACGTACGGGCCGACACGACCGGGATTCTGAAGAACATTACCAGCTAGGAGCTAGATGGGTTAGGTTAGGTTATATTACGTTATAGACGTGCATAATGTTCCCACAAAGATGTAGGGGCCGACCCGTCAGGAATGTTGTAAAATACTACATCCGAGATGTTAGGCTGCCTTAGGTTAGGATATGTAACGCTATAGACGTACATAATGTCACAACTGAGACGTACGGGACGACACGAACGGGATTCTGTAAAACATTATCAGCGAGGGGCTAGATGGGTTAGGTTAGGTTATATTACGTTATAGACGTGTATAATGTTCCCACAAAGAAGTAGGGGCCGACCCGCCAGGAATGTTGTAAAATACTACATCCGAGATGTCAGGCTGCCTTAGGTTAGGATATGTAACGCTATAGACGTATATAATGTCACAACCGAGACGTACGGGACGACACGAACGGGATTCTGTAAAACATTTCCAGCGAGGGGCTAGATGGGTTAGGTTAGGTTATGTTACGTTATGGACGTGTATAATATTCCCACAAAGAAGTAGGGGCCGACCCGCCAGGAATGTTGTAAAATACTACATCCGAGATGTCAGGCTGCCTTAGGTTAGGATATGTAACGCTGTAGACGTATATAACGTCACAACCGAGACGTACGGGACGACACGAACGGGATCCTGCAAAACATTACCAGCGGGGGGCTAGATGTGTTAGGTTAGGTTAAATTACGTTATAGACGTGTATAATGTTCCCACAAAGATGTAGGGGCCGACCAGCCAGGAATGTTGTAAAATACTACATCCGAGATGTTAGGCTGCCTTAGGTTAGGATATATAACGCTATAGAAGTATATAGTGTCCCCACCGAGATGTACGGGACGACACGATCGGGATTCTGCAAAACATTACCAGCGAGGGGCTAGATGTGTTAGGTTAAGTTATATTACGTTATAGACGTGTATAATGTTCGCACAAAGATGTAGGGGCCGACAAGCCAGGAATGTTGTAAAATACTACATCCGAGATGTTAGGCTGCCTTAGGTTAGGATATGTAACGCTATAGACGTATATAATGTCCCAACCGAGACGTACTGGACGACACGAACGGGATTCTGTAAAGCATTACCAGCGAGGGGCTAGAAGTGTTATGTTAGGTTATATTACGTTATAGACGTGTATAATGTTCCCACAAAGATGTAGGGGCCGACCAGCCAGGAATGTTGTAAAATACTACATCCGAGATGTCAGACTGCCTTAGGTTAGGATATGTAACGCTATAGACGTATATAACGTCACAACCGAGACGTACGGGACGACACGAACGGAATTCTGTAAAACATTTTCAACGAGGGGCTAGATGTGTTATGTTAGGTTATATTACGTTATAGACGTGTATAATGTTCCCATAAAGATGTAGGGGCCGACCAGCCAGGAATGTTGTAAAATACTACATCCGAGATGTTAGGCTGTCTTAGGTTAGGATATATAACGCTACAGGCGTATATAATGTCCCAACCGAGACGTACTGGACGACACGAACGGAATTCTGTAAAACATTACCAGCGAGGGGCAGGATGGGTTAGGTTAGGTTATATTACGTTATAGACGTGCATAATGTTCCCACAAAGAAGTAGGTGCCGACCCGCCAGGAATGTTGTAAAATAGTACATCCGAGATGTCAGGCTGCCTTAGGTTAGGATATGTAACGCTATAGACGTATATAATGTCCCCACCGAGATGTACGGGACGACACGATCGGGATTCTGTAAAACATTTCCAGCGAGGGGCTAGATGGGTTAGGATAGGTTATATTACGTTATAGACGTGTATAATGTTCGCACAAAGACGTAGGGGCCGTCCAGCCAGGAATGTTGTAAAATACTACATCCGAGATGTTAGGCTGCCTTAGGTTAGGATATGTAACGCTATAGACGTATATAATGTCCCAACCGAGACGTACGGGACGACACGAACGGGAATCTGTAAAACATTACCAGTGAGGGGCTAGATGTATTAGGTTCGGTTATGTTACGTTATGGACGTGTATAATGTTCCTACAAAGATGTAGGAGCCAACCCGCCAGGAATGTTTTAAAATACTACATCCGGGATGTTAGGATGCCTTAGGTTAGGATATATAACGCTACAGGCGTATATAATGTCCCAACCGAGACGTACTGGACGACACGAACAGGATTCTGTAAAGCATTACCAGCGGTGGGCTAGATGGGTTAGGTTTGGTTATGTTACGTTATGGACGTGTATAATGTTCCCACTAAGATATAGGGGCCGACCCACCAGGAATGTTTTAAAATACTACATCCGAGATGTCAGGCTGTCTTAGGTTAGGATATATAACGCTACAGGCGTATATAATGTCCCAACCGAGACGTAATGGACGACACGAACGGGATTCTGTAAAGCATTACCAGCGAGGGGCTAGATGGGTTAGGTTTGCTTATGTTACGTTATGGACGTGTATAATGTTCCCACAAAAATGTATGGGCCGACCCGCCAGGAATGTTGTAAAATACTACATCCGAGATGTCAGGCAGCCTTAGGTTAGGATATGTAACGCTATAGACGTATATAATGTCACAACCGAGACGTACGGGACGACACGAACGGGATTCTGTAAAACATTTCCAGCGAGGGGCTAGATGGGCTAGGTTAGGTTATATTACGTTATGGACGTGTATAATATTCCCACAAAGAAGTAGGGGCCGACCCGCCAGGAATGTTGTAAAATACTACATCCGAGATGTCAGGCTGCCTTAGGTTAGGATATGTAACGCTATAGACGTATATAATGTCACAACCGAGACGTACGGGACGACACGAACGGGATTCTGTAAAGCATTTCCAGCGAGGGGCTAGATGGGTTAGGTTAGGTTATATTACGTTATGGACGTGTATAATATTCCCACAAAGAAGTAGGGGCCGACCCGCCAGGAATGTTGTAAAATACTACATCCGAGATGTCAGGCTGCCTTAGGTTAGGATATGTAACGCTATAGACGTATATAACGTCACAACCGAGACGTACGGGACGACACGAACGGGATCCTGCAAAACATTACCAGCGGGGGGCTAGATGTGTTAGGTTAGGTTAAATTACGTTATAGACGTGTATAATGTTCCCACAAAGATGTAGGGGCCGACCAGCCAGGAATGTTGTAAAATACTACATCCGAGATGTTAGGCTGCCTTAGGTTAGGATATATAACGCTATAGAAGTATATAGTGTCCCCACCGAGATGTACGGGACGACACGATCGGGATTCTGCAAAACATTACCAGCGAGGGGCTAGATGTGTTAGGCTAGGTTATATTACGTTATAGACGTGTATAATGTTCGCACAAAGATGTAGGGGCCGACCAGCCAGGAATGTTGTAAAATACTACATCCGAGATGTTAGGCTGTCTTAGGTTAGGATATATAACGCTACAGGCGTATATAATGTCCCAACCGAGACGTACGGGACGACACGAACGGGATTCTGTAAAACATTACCAGTGAGGGGCTAGATGTATTAGGTTAGGTTATGTTACGTTATGGACGTGTATAATATTCCTACAAAGATGTAGGGGCCAACCCGCCAGGAATGTTTTAAAATACTACATCCGGGATGTTAGGATGCCTTAGGTTAGGATATATAACGCTACAGGCGTATATAATGTCCCAACCGAGACGTACTGGACGACACGAACAGGATTCTGTAAAGCATTACCAGCGGTGGGCTAGATGGGTTAGGTTTGGTTATGTTACGTTGTGGACGTGTATAATGTTCCCACAAAGATGTAGGGGCCGACCCGCCAGGAATGTTGTAAAATACTACATCCGAGATGTTAGGCTGTCTTAGGTTAGGATATATAACGCTACAGGCGTATATAATGTCCCAACCGAGACGTAATGGACGACACGAACGGGATTCTGTAAAGCATTACCAGCGAGGGGCTAGATGGGTTAGGATAGGTTATATTACGTTATAGACGTGTATAATGTTCGCACAAAGACGTAGGGGCCGACCAGCCATGAATGTTGTAAAATACTACATCCGAGATGTTAGGCTGCGTTAGGTTAGGATATGTAACGCTATAGACGTATATAATGTCCCAACCGAGACGTACGGGACGACACGAACGGGATTCTGTAAAACATTACCAGTGAGGGGCTAGATGTATTAGGTTAGGTTATGTTACGTTATGGACGTGTATAATATTCCTACAAAGATGTAGGGGCTAACCCGCCAGGAATGTTTTAAAATACTACATCCGAGATGTCAGACTGCCTTAGGTTAGGATATGTAACGCTATAGACGTATATAATGTCACAACCGAGACGTACGGGACGACACGAACGGGATTCTGTAAAACATTTCCAGCGAGGGGCTAGATGGGTTAGGTTAGGTTATATTACGTTATGGACGTGTATAATGTTCCCACAAAGAAGTAGGGGCCGACCCGTCAGGAATGTTGTAAAATACTACATCCGAGATGTCAGGCTGCCTTAGGTTAGGATATGTAACGCTATAGACGTATATAACGTCACAACCGAGACGTACGGGACGACACGAACGGGATTCTGTAAAACATTTCCAACGAGGGGCTAGATGGGTTAGGTTAGGTTATATTACGTTATGGACGTGTATAATGTTCCCACTAAGATATAGGGGCCGACCTGCCAGGAATGTTTTAAAATACTACATCCGAGATGTCAGGCTGCCTTAGGTTAGGATATATAACGCTACAGGCGTATATAATATCCCAACCGAGACGTACTGGACGACACGAACAGGATTCTGTAAAGCATTACCAGCGGTGGGCTAGATGGGTTAGGTTTGGTTATGTTACGTTATGGACGTGTATAATGTTCCCACTAAGATATAGGGGCCGACCCACCAGGAATGTTTTAGAATACTACATCCGAGATGTCAGGCTGTCTTAGGTTAGGATATATAACGCTACAGGCGTATATAATGTCCCAACCGAGACGTAATGGACGACACGAACGGGATTCTGTAAAGCATTACCAGCGAGGGGCTAGATGGGTTAGGTTTGCTTATGTTACGTTATGGACGTGTATAATGTTCCCACAAAAATGTATGGGCCGACCCGCCAGGAATGTTGTAAAATACTACATCCGAGATGTCAGGCAGCCTTAGGTTAGGATATGTAACGCTATAGACGTATATAATGTCACAACCGAGACGTACGGGACGACACGAACGGGATTCTGTAAAACATTTCCAGCGAGGGGCTAGATGGGCTAGGTTAGGTTATATTACGTTATGGACGTGTATAATATTCCCACAAAGAAGTAGGGGCCGACCCGCCAGGAATGTTGTAAAATACTACATCCGAGATGTCAGGCTGCCTTAGGTTAGGATATGTAACGCTATAGACGTATATAATGTCACAACCGAGACGTACGGGACGACACGAACGGGATTCTGTAAAGCATTTCCAGCGAGGGGCTAGATGGGTTAGGTTAGGTTATATTACGTTATGGACGTGTATAATATTCCCACAAAGAAGTAGGGGCCGACCCGCCAGGAATGTTGTAAAATACTACATCCGAGATGTCAGGCTGCCTTAGGTTAGGATATGTAACGCTATAGACGTATATAACGTCACAACCGAGACGTGCGGGACGACACGAACGGGATCCTGCAAAACATTACCAGCGGGGGGCTAGATGTGTTAGGTTAGGTTAAATTACGTTATAGACGTGTATAATGTTCCCACAAAGATGTAGGGGCCGACCAGCCAGGAATGTTGTAAAATACTACATCCGAGATGTTAGGCTGTCTTAGGTTAGGATATATAACGCTACAGGCGTATATAATGTCCCAACCGAGACGTACGGGACGACACGAACGGGATTCTGTAAAACATTACCAGTGAGGGGCTAGATGTATTAGGTTAGGTTATGTTACGTTATGGACGTGTATAATATTCCTACAAAGATGTAGGGGCCAACCCGCCAGGAATGTTTTAAAATACTACATCCGGGATGTTAGGATGCCTTAGGTTAGGATATATAACGCTACAGGCGTATATAATGTCCCAACCGAGACGTACTGGACGACACGAACAGGATTCTGTAAAGCATTACCAGCGGTGGGCTAGATGGGTTAGGTTTGGTTATGTTACGTTGTGGACGTGTATAATGTTCCCACAAAGATGTAGGGGCCGACCCGCCAGGAATGTTGTAAAATACTACATCCGAGATGTTAGGCTGTCTTAGGTTAGGATATATAACGCTACAGGCGTATATAATGTCCCAACCGAGACGTAATGGACGACACGAACGGGATTCTGTAAAGCATTACCAGCGAGGGGCTAGATGGGTTAGGATAGGTTATATTACGTTATAGACGTGTATAATGTTCGCACAAAGACGTAGGGGCCGACCAGCCAGGAATGTTGTAAAATACTACATCCGAGATGTTAGGCTGCGTTAGGTTAGGATATGTAACGCTATAGACGTATATAATGTCCCAACCGAGACGTACGGGACGACACGAACGGGATTCTGTAAAACATTACCAGTGAGGGGCTAGATGTATTAGGTTAGGTTATGTTACGTTATGGACGTGTATAATATTCCTACAAAGATGTAGGGGCTAACCCGCCAGGAATGTTTTAAAATACTACATCCGAGATGTCAGACTGCCTTAGGTTAGGATATGTAACGCTATAGACGTATATAAAGTCACAACCGAGACGTACGGGACGACACGAACGGGATTCTGTAAAACATTTCCAGCGAGGGGCTAGATGGGTTAGGTTAGGTTATATTACGTTATGGACGTGTATAATGTTCCCACAAAGAAGTAGGGGCCGACCCGCCAGGAATGTTGTAAAATACTACATCCGAGATGTCAGGCTGCCTTAGGTTAGGATATGTAACGCTATAGACGTATATAACGTCACAACCGAGACGTACGGGACGACACGAACGGGATTCTGTAAAACATTTCCAACGAGGGGCTAGATGGGTTAGGTTTGGTTATATTACGTTATGGACGTGTATAATGTTCCCACTAAGATATAGGGGCCGACCCGCCAGGAATGTTTTAAAATACTACATCCGAGATGTCAGGCTGCCTTAGGTTAGGATATATAACGCTACAGGCGTATATAATGTCCCAACCGAGACGTACTGGACGACACGAACAGGATTGTGTAAAGCATTACCAGCGGTGGGCTAGATGGGTTAGGTTTGGTTATGTTACGTTATGGACGTGTATAATGTTCCCACTAAGATATAGGGGCCGACCCACCAGGAATGTTTTAAAATACTACATCCGAGATGTCAGGCTGTCTTAGGTTAGGATATATAACGCTACAGGCGTATATAATGTCCCAACCGAGACGTAATGGACGACACGAACGGGATTCTGTAAAGCATTACCAGCGAGGGGCTAGATGGGTTAGGTTTGCTTATGTTACGTTATGGACGTGTATAATGTTCCCACAAAAATGTATGGGCCGACCCGCCAGGAATGTTGTAAAATACTACATCCGAGATGTCAGGCAGCCTTAGGTTAGGATATGTAACGCTATAGACGTATATAATGTCACAACCGAGACGTACGGGACGACACGAACGGGATTCTGTAAAACATTTCCAGCGAGGGGCTAGATGGGCTAGGTTAGGTTATATTACGTTATGGACGTGTATAATATTCCCACAAAGAAGTAGGGGCCGACCCGCCAGGAATGTTGTAAAATACTACATCCGAGATGTCAGGCTGCCTTAGGTTAGGATATGTAACGCTATAGACGTATATAATGTCACAACCGAGACGTACGGGACGACACGAACGGGATTCTGTAAAGCATTTCCAGCGAGGGGCTAGATGGGTTAGGTTAGGTTATATTACGTTATGGACGTGTATAATATTCCCACAAAGAAGTAGGGGCCGACCCGCCAGGAATGTTGTAAAATACTACATCCGAGATGTCAGGCTGCCTTAGGTTAGGATATGTAACGCTATAGACGTATATAACGTCACAACCGAGACGTACGGGACGACACGAACGGGATCCTGCAAAACATTACCAGCGGGGGGCTAGATGTGTTAGGTTAGGTTAAATTACGTTATAGACGTGTATAATGTTCCCACAAAGATGTAGGGGCCGACCAGCCAGGAATGTTGTAAAATACTACATCCGAGATGTTAGGCTGCCTTAGGTTAGGATATATAACGCTATAGAAGTATATAGTGTCCCCACCGAGATGTACGGGACGACACGATCGGGATTCTGCAAAACATTACCAGCGAGGGGCTAGATGTGTTAGGCTAGGTTATATTACGTTATAGACGTGTATAATGTTCGCACAAAGATGTAGGGGCCGACCAGCCAGGAATGTTGTAAAATACTACATCCGAGATGTTAGGCTGTCTTAGGTTAGGATATATAACGCTACAGGCGTATATAATGTCCCAACCGAGACGTACGGGACGACACGAACGGGATTCTGTAAAACATTACCAGTGAGGGGCTAGATGTATTAGGTTAGGTTATGTTACGTTATGGACGTGTATAATATTCCTACAAAGATGTAGGGGCCAACCCGCCAGGAATGTTTTAAAATACTACATCCGGGATGTTAGGATGCCTTAGGTTAGGATATATAACGCTACAGGCGTATATAATGTCCCAACCGAGACGTACTGGACGACACGAACAGGATTCTGTAAAGCATTACCAGCGGTGGGCTAGATGGGTTAGGTTTGGTTATGTTACGTTGTGGACGTGTATAATGTTCCCACAAAGATGTAGGGGCCGACCCGCCAGGAATGTTGTAAAATACTACATCCGAGATGTTAGGCTGTCTTAGGTTAGGATATATAACGCTACAGGCGTATATAATGTCCCAACCGAGACGTAATGGACGACACGAACGGGATTCTGTAAAGCATTACCAGCGAGGGGCTAGATGGGTTAGGATAGGTTATATTACGTTATAGACGTGTATAATGTTCGCACAAAGACGTAGGGGCCGACCAGCCAGGAATGTTGTAAAATACTACATCCGAGATATTAGGCTGCGTTAGGTTAGGATATGTAACGCTATAGACGTATATAATGTCCCAACCGAGACGTACGGGACGACACGAACGGGATTCTGTAAAACATTACCAGTGAGGGGCTAGATGTATTAGGTTAGGTTATGTTACGTTATGGACGTGTATAATATTCCTACAAAGATGTAGGGGCCAACCCGCCAGGAATGTTTTAAAATACTACATCCGAGATGTCAGACTGCCTTAGGTTAGGATATGTAACGCTATAGACGTATATAATGTCACAACCGAGACGTACGGGACGACACGAACGGGATTCTGTAAAACATTTCCAGCGAGGGGCTAGATGGGTTAGGTTAGGTTATATTACGTTATGGACGTGTATAATGTTCCCACAAAGAAGTAGGGGCCGACCCGCCAGGAATGTTGTAAAATACTACATCCGAGATGTCAGGCTGCCTTAGGTTAGGATATGTAACGCTATAGACGTATATAACGTCACAACCGAGACGTACGGGACGACACGAACGGGATTCTGTAAAACATTTCCAACGAGGGGCTAGATGGGTTAGGTTAGGTTATATTACGTTATGGACGTGTATAATGTTCCCACTAAGATATAGGGGCCGACCCGCCAGGAATGTTTTAAAATACTACATCCGAGATGTCAGGCTGCCTTAGGTTAGGATATATAACGCTATAGAAGTATATAGTGTCCCCACCGAGATGTACGGGACGACACGAACGGGATCCTGCAAAACATTACCAGCGGGGTGCTAGATGTGTTAGGTTAGGTTAAATTACGTTATAGACGTGTATAATGTTCGCACAAAGACGTAGGGGCCGACCAGCCAGGAATGTTGTAAAATACTACATCCGAGATGTTAGGCTGCCTTAGGTTAGGATATGTAACGCTATAGACGTATATAATGTCCCAACCGAGACGTACGGGACGACACGAACGGGATTCTGTAAAACATTACCAGGGAGGGGCTAGATGTATTAGGTTAGGTTATGTTACGTTATGGACGTGTATAATGTTCCTACAAAGATGTAGGGGCCAACCCGCCAGGAATGTTTTAAAATACTACATCCGGGATGTTAGGATGCCTTATGTTAGGATATATAACGCTACAGGCGTATATAATGTCCCAACTGAGACGTACGGGACGACACGAACGGGATTCTGTAAAACATTATCAGCGAGGGGCTAGATGGGTTAGGTTAGGTTATATTACGTTATAGACGTGTATAATGTTCCCACAAAGAAGTAGGGGCCGACCCGCCAGGAATGTTGTAAAATACTACATCCGAGATGTCAGGCTGCCTTAGGTTAGGATATGTAGCGCTATAGACGTATATAACGTCACAACCGAGACGTACGGGACGACACGAACGGGATCCTGCAAAACATTACCAGCGGGGGGCTAGATGTGTTAGGTTAGGTTAAATTACGTTATAGACGTGTATAATGTTCCCACAAAGATGTAGGGGCCGACCAGCCAGGAATGTTGTAAAATACTACATCCGAGATGTTAGGCTGCCTTAGGTTAGGATATATAACGCTATAGAAGTATATAGTGTCCCCACCGAGATGTACGGGACGACACGATCGGGATTCTGCAAAACATTACCAGCGAGGGGCTAGATGTGTTAGGTTAGATTATATTACGTTATAGACGTGTATAATGTTCGCACAAAGATGTAGGGGCCGACAAGCCAGGAATGTTGTAAAATACTACATCCGAGATGTTAGGCTGCCTTAGGTTAGGATATGTAACGCTATAGACGTATATAATGTCCCAACCGAAACGTACTGGACGACACGAACGGGATTCTGTAAAGCATTACCAGCGAGGGGCTAGAAGTGTTATGTTAGGTTATATTACGTTATAGACGTGTATAATGTTCCCACAAAGATGTAGGGGCCGACCAGCCAGGAATGTTGTAAAATACTACATCCGAGATGTTAGGCTGTCTTAGGTTAGGATATATAACGCTACAGGCGTATATAATGTCCCAACCGAGACGCACTGGACGTCACGAACGGGATTCTGTAAAACATTTCCAGCGAGGGGCTAGATGGGTTAGGTTAGGTTATATTACGTTATGGACGTGTATAATATTCCCACAATGAAGTAGGGGCCGACCCGCCAGGAATGTTGTAAAATACTACATCCGAGATGTCCGGCTGCCTTAGGTTAGGATATGTAACGCTATAGACGTATATAACGTCACAACCGAGACGTACGGGACGACACGAACGGGATCCTGCAAAACATTACCAGCGGGGGGCTAGATGTGTTAGGTTAGGTTAAATTACGTTATAGACGTGTATAATGTTCCCACAAAGATGTAGGGGCCGACCAGCCAGGAATGTTGTAAAATACTACATCCGAGATGTTAGGCTGCCTTAGGTTAGGATATATAACGCTATACAAGTATATAGTGTCCCCACCGAGATGTACGGGACGACACGATCGGGATTCTGCAAAACATTACCAGCGAGGGGCTAGATGTGTTAGGTTAGGTTATATTACGTTATGGACGTGTATAATGTTCGCACAAAGATGTAGGGGCCGACAAGCCAGGAATGTTGTAAAATACTACATCCGAGATGTTAGGCTGCCTTAGGTTAGGATATGTAACGCTATAGACGTATATAATGTCCCAACCGAGACGTACTGGACGACACGAACGGGATTCTGTAAAGCATTACCAGCGAGGGGCTAGAAGTGTTATGTTAGGTTATATTACGTTATGGACGTGTATAATGTTCGCACAAAGATGTAGGGGCCGACAAGCCAGGAATGTTGTAAAATACTACATCCGAGATGTTAGGCTGCCTTAGGTTAGGATATGTAACGCTATAGACGTATATAATGTCACAACCGAGACGTACGGGACGACACGAACGGGATTCTGTAAAACATTTCCAGCGAGGGGCTAGATGGGCTAGGTTAGGTTATATTACGTTATGGACGTGTATAATATTCCCACAAAGAAGTAGGGGCCGACCCGCCAGGAATGTTGTAAAATACTACATCCGAGATGTCAGGCTGCCTTAGGTTAGGATATGTAACGCTATAGACGTATATAATGTCACAACCGAGACGTACGGGACGACACGAACGGGATTCTGTAAAGGATTTCCAGCGAGGGGCTAGATGGGTTAGGTTAGGTTATATTACGTTATGGACGTGTATAATATTCCCACAAAGAAGTAGGGGCCGACCCGCCAGGAATGTTGTAAAATACTACATCCGAGATGTCAGGCTGCCTTAGGTTAGGATATGTAACGCTATAGACGTATATAACGTCACAACCGAGACGTACGGGACGACACGAACGGGATCCTGCAAAACATTACCAGCGGGGGGCTAGATGTGTTAGGTTAGGTTAAATTACGTTATAGACGTGTATAATGTTCCCACAAAGATGTAGGGGCCGACCAGCCAGGAATGTTGTAAAATACTACATCCGAGATGTTAGGCTGCCTTAGGTTAGGATATATAACGCTATAGAAGTATATAGTGTCCCAACCGAGACGTAATGGACGACACGAACGGGATTCTGTAAAGCATTACCAGCGAGGGGCTAGATGGGTTAGGATAGGTTATATTACGTTATAGACGTGTATAATGTTCGCACAAAGACGTAGGGGCCGACCAGCCAGGAATGTTGTAAAATACTACATCCGAGATGTTAGGCTGCGTTAGGTTAGGATATGTAACGCTATAGACGTATATAATGTCCCAACCGAGACGTACGGGACGACACGAACGGGATTCTGTAAAACATTACCAGTGAGGGGCTAGATGTATTAGGTTAGGTTATGTTACGTTATGGACGTGTATAATATTCCTACAAAGATGTAGGGGCCAACCCGCCAGGAATGTTTTAAAATACTACATCCGAGATGTCAGACTGCCTTAGGTTAGGATATGTAACGCTATAGACGTATATAATGTCACAACCGAGACGTACGGGACGACACGAACGGGATTCTGTAAAACATTTCCAGCGAGGGGCTAGATGGGTTAGGTTAGGTTATATTACGTTATGGACGTGTATAATGTTCCCACAAAGAAGTAGGGGCCGACCCGCCAGGAATGTTGTAAAATACTACATCCGAGATGTCAGGCTGCCTTAGGTTAGGATATGTAACGCTATAGACGTATATAACGTCACAACCGAGACGTACGGGACGACACGAACGGGATTCTGTAAAACATTTCCAACGAGGGGCTAGATGGGTTAGGTTAGGTTATATTACGTTATGGACGTGTATAATGTTCCCACTAAGATATAGGGGCCGACCCGCCAGGAATGTTTTAAAATACTACATCCGAGATGTCAGGCTGCCTTAGGTTAGGATATATAACGCTATAGAAGTATATAGTGTCCCCACCGAGATGTACGGGACGACACGAACGGGATCCTGCAAAACATTACCAGCGGGGTGCTAGATGTGTTAGGTTAGGTTAAATTACGTTATAGACGTGTATAATGTTCGCACAAAGACGTAGGGGCCGACCAGCCAGGAATGTTGTAAAATACTACATCCGAGATGTTAGGCTGCCTTAGGTTAGGATATGTAACGCTATAGACGTATATAATGTCCCAACCGAGACGTACGGGACGACACGAACGGGATTCTGTAAAACATTACCAGGGAGGGGCTAGATGTATTAGGTTAGGTTATGTTACGTTATGGACGTGTATAATGTTCCTACAAAGATGTAGGGGCCAACCCGCCAGGAATGTTTTAAAATACTACATCCGGGATGTTAGGATGCCTTATGTTAGGATATATAACGCTACAGGCGTATATAATGTCCCAACTGAGACGTACGGGACGACACGAACGGGATTCTGTAAAACATTATCAGCGAGGGGCTAGATGGGTTAGGTTAGGTTATATTACGTTATAGACGTGTATAATGTTCCCACAAAGAAGTAGGGGCCGACCCGCCAGGAATGTTGTAAAATACTACATCCGAGATGTCAGGCTGCCTTAGGTTAGGATATGTAGCGCTATAGACGTATATAACGTCACAACCGAGACGTACGGGACGACACGAACGGGATCCTGCAAAACATTACCAGCGGGGGGCTAGATGTGTTAGGTTAGGTTAAATTACGTTATAGACGTGTATAATGTTCCCACAAAGATGTAGGGGCCGACCAGCCAGGAATGTTGTAAAATACTACATCCGAGATGTTAGGCTGCCTTAGGTTAGGATATATAACGCTATAGAAGTATATAGTGTCCCCACCGAGATGTACGGGACGACACGATCGGGATTCTGCAAAACATTACCAGCGAGGGGCTAGATGTGTTAGGTTAGATTATATTACGTTATAGACGTGTATAATGTTCGCACAAAGATGTAGGGGCCGACAAGCCAGAAATGTTGTAAAATACTACATCCGAGATGTTAGGCTGCCTTAGGTTAGGATATGTAACGCTATAGACGTATATAATGTCCCAACCGAAACGTACTGGACGACACGAACGGGATTCTGTAAAGCATTACCAGCGAGGGGCTAGAAGTGTTATGTTAGGTTATATTACGTTATAGACGTGTATAATGTTCCCACAAAGATGTAGGGGCCGACCAGCCAGGAATGTTGTAAAATACTACATCCGAGATGTTAGGCTGTCTTAGGTTAGGATATATAACGCTACAGGCGTATATAATGTCCCAACCGAGACGCACTGGACGTCACGAACGGGATTCTGTAAAACATTTCCAGCGAGGGGCTAGATGGGTTAGGTTAGGTTATATTACGTTATGGACGTGTATAATATTCCCACAATGAAGTAGGGGCCGACCCGCCAGGAATGTTGTAAAATACTACATCCGAGATGTCCGGCTGCCTTAGGTTAGGATATGTAACGCTATAGACGTATATAACGTCACAACCGAGACGTACGGGACGACACGAACGGGATCCTGCAAAACATTACCAGCGGGGGGCTAGATGTGTTAGGTTAGGTTAAATTACGTTATAGACGTGTATAATGTTCCCACAAAGATGTAGGGGCCGACCAGCCAGGAATGTTGTAAAATACTACATCCGAGATGTTAGGCTGCCTTAGGTTAGGATATATAACGCTATACAAGTATATAGTGTCCCCACCGAGATGTACGGGACGACACGAACGGGATTCTGTAAAACATTACCAGCGAGGGGCTAGATGGGTTAGGTTATGTTATATTACGTTATAGACGTGTATAATGTTCCCACAAAGAAGTAGGGGCCGACAAACCAGGAATGTTGTAAAATACTACATCCGAGATGTTAGGCTGCCTTAGGTTAGGATATGTAACGCTATAGACGTATATAATGTCCCAACCGAGACGTACTGGACGACACGAACGGGATTCTGTAAAGCATTACCAGCGAGGGGCTAGAAGTGTTATGTTAGTTTATATTACGTTATAGACGTGTATAATGTTCCCACAAAGATGTAGGGGCCGACCAGCCAGGAATGTTGTAAAATACTACATCCGAGATGTTAGGCTGTCTTAGGTTAGGATATATAACGCTACAGGCGTATATAATGTCCCAACCGAGACGTACTGGACGTCACGAACGGGATTCTGTAAAGCATTACCAGCGAGGGGCTAGATGGGTTAGGTTTGCTTATGTTACATTATGGACGTGTATAATGTTCCCACAAAGATGTATGGGCCGACCCGCCAGGAATGTTGTAAAATACTACATCCGAGATGTCAGACTGCTTTAGGTTAGGATATGTAACGCTATAGACGTATATAACGTCAGAACCGAGACGTACGGGACGACACGAACGGGATTCTGTAAAACATTTCCAACGAGGGGCTAGATGTGTTATGTTAGGTTATATTACGTTATAGACGTGTATAATGTTCCCACAAAGATGTAGGGGCCGACCAGCCAGGAATGTTGTAAAATACTACATCCGAGATGTTAGGCTGTCTTAGGTTAGGATATATAACGCTACAGGCGTATATAATGTCCCAACCGAGACGTACTGGACGACACGAACGGGATTCTGTAAAGAATTACCAGCGAGGGTCTAGATGGGTTAGGTTTGCTTATGTTACATTATGGACGTGTATAATGTTCCCACAAAGATGTATGGGCCGACCCGCCAGGAATGTTGTAAAATACTACATCCGAGATGTCAGACTGCCTTAGGTTAGGATATGTAACGCTATAGACGTATATAATGTCACAACCGAGACGTACTGGACGACACGAACGGGATTCTGTAAAGCATTACCAGCGAGGGGCTAGATGGGTTAGGTTTGCTTATGTTACGGTATGGACGTGTATAATGTTCCCACAAAGATGTATGGGCCGACCCGCCAGGAATGTTGTAAAATACTACATCCGAGATGTCAGACTGCCTTAGGTTAGGATATGTAACGCTATAGACGTATATAATGTCACAACCGAGACGTACGGGACGACACGAACGGGATTCTGTAAAACATTACCAGCGAGGGGCTAGATGGGTTAGGTTATGTTATATTACGTTATAGACGTGTATAATGTTCCCACAAAGAAGTAGGGGCCGACAAACCAGGAATGTTGTAAAATACTACATCCGAGATGTTAGGCTGCCTTAGGTTAGGATATGTAACGCTATAGACGTATATAATGTCCCAACCGAGACGTACTGGACGACACGAACGGGATTCTGTAAAGCATTACCAGCGAGGGGCTAGAAGTGTTATGTTAGTTTATATTACGTTATAGACGTGTATAATGTTCCCACAAAGATGTAGGGGCCGACCAGCCAGGAATGTTGTAAAATACTACATCCGAGATGTTAGGCTGTCTTAGGTTAGGATATATAACGCTACAGGCGTATATAATGTCCCAACCGAGACGTACTGGACGTCACGAACGGGATTCTGTAAAGCATTACCAGCGAGGGGCTAGATGGGTTAGGTTTGCTTATGTTACATTATGGACGTGTATAATGTTCCCACAAAGATGTATGGGCCGACCCGCCAGGAATGTTGTAAAATACTACATCCGAGATGTCAGACTGCTTTAGGTTAGGATATGTAACGCTATAGACGTATATAACGTCAGAACCGAGACGTACGGGACGACACGAACGGGATTCTGTAAAACATTTCCAACGAGGGGCTAGATGTGTTATGTTAGGTTATATTACGTTATAGACGTGTATAATGTTCCCACAAAGATGTATGGGCCGACCCGCCAGGAATGTTGTAAAATACTACATCCGAGATGTCAGACTGCCTTAGGTTAGGATATGTAACGCTATAGACGTATATAATGTCACAACCGAGACGTACTGGACGACACGAACGGGATTCTGTAAAGCATTACCAGCGAGGGGCTAGATGGGTTAGGTTTGCTTATGTTACGGTATGGACGTGTATAATGTTCCCACAAAGATGTATGGGCCGACCCGCCAGGAATGTTGTAAAATACTACATCCGAGATGTCAGACTGCCTTAGGTTAGGATATGTAACGCTATAGACGTATATAATGTCACAACCGAGACGTACGGGACGACACGAACGGGATTCTGTAAAACATTACCAGCGAGGGGCTGGATGGGTTAGGTTAGGTTATATTACGTTATAGACGTGTATAATGTTCCCACTAAGAAGTAGGGGCCGACCCGCCAGGAATGTTGTAAAATACTACATCCGAGATGTCAGGCTGCCTTAGGTTAGGATATGTAACGCTATAGACGTATATAACGTCACAACCGAGACGTACGGGACGACACGAACGGGATTCTGTAAAACATTTCCAACGAGGGGCTAGATGGGTTAGGTTAGGTTATATTACGCTATGGACGTGTATAATGTTCCCACAAAGATATAGGGGCCGACCCGCCAGGAATGTTTTAAAATACTACATCCGAGATGTCAGGCTGCCTTAGGTTAGGATATGTAACGCTATAGACGTATATAACGTCACAACCGAGACGTACGGGACGACACGAACGGGATTCTGTAAAACATTTCCAACGAGGGGCTAGATGGGTTAGGTTAGGTTATATTACGTTATGGACGTGTATAATGTTCCCACAAAGATATAGGGGCCGACCCGCCAGGAATGTTTTAAAATACTACATCCGAGATGTCAGGCTGCCTTAGGTTAGGATATATAACGCTATAGAAGTATATAGTGTCCCCACCGAGATGTACGGGACGACACGAACGGGATCCTGCAAAACATTACCAGCGGGGGGCTAGATGTGTTAGGTTAGGTTAAATTACGTTATAGACGTGTATAATGTTCCACACAAAGATGTAGGGGCCGACCCGCCAGGAATGTTGTAAAATACTACATCCGAGACGTTAGGCTGCCTTATGTCAGGATATATAACGCTATAGACGTATATAATGTCCCTAAAGAGAAGTACGGGCCGACACGAACGGGATTCTGTAAAAACATTACCAGCGAGGGGCTAGATGGGTTAGGTTAAGTTATGTTAAGTTATGGACGTGTATAATGTTCCCACCGAGATGTAGGCGCTGACCCGCGAGGAATGTTGGAAAATACTACATCCAAGATGTTAGGTTGCATTAGGTTAGGATGTATAACGTTATAGACGTATATAATGTCCCCACCGCAACGTACGGGACGACA
The DNA here is from genome assembly GCA_963969225.1 of Xylocopa violacea. Classification (NCBI taxonomy): domain Eukaryota; kingdom Metazoa; phylum Arthropoda; class Insecta; order Hymenoptera; family Apidae; genus Xylocopa; species Xylocopa violacea. Next base: position 2,154,112 of record CAXAJV010000015.1, read on the forward strand.
CGACCGGGATTCTGAAGAACATTACCAGCGAGGGGCTAGATGGGTTAGGTTAGGTTATACTGCGTTATAGACGTGTATAATGTTCCCACAAAGATGTAGGCGCCGACCCGCCAGGAATGTTGTAAAATACTACGTCCGAGATGTCAGGCTGCCTTAGATTAGGATATGTAACGCTTTAGACGTACATAATGTCACAACCGATACGTACGGGACGACACGAACGGGATTCTGTAAAACATTACCAGCGAGGGGCTAGATGGGTTAGGTTAGGTTATATTACGTTATAGACGTGTATAATGTCTCCCACAAAGAAGTAGGGGCCGACCCGCCAGGAATGTTGTAAAATAGTACATCCGAGATGTCAGGCTGCCTTAGGTTAGAATATGTAACGCTATAGACGTATATAATGTCACAACCGAGACGTACGGGACGACACGAACGGGATTCTGTAAAACATTACCAGGGAGGGGCTAGATGTATTAGGTTAGGTTATGTTACGTTATGGACGTGTATAATGTTCCTACAAAGATGTAGGGGCCAACCCGCCAGGAATGTTTTAAAATACTACATCCGGGATGTTAGGATGCCTTAGGTTAGGATATATAACGCTACAGGCGTATATAATGTCCCAACCGAGACGTACTGGACGACACGAACAGGATTCTGTAAAGCATTACCAGCGGTGGGCTAGATGGGTTAGGTTTGGTTATGTTACGTTATGGACGTGTATAATGTTCCCACAAAGAAGTAGGGGCCGACCCGCCTGGAATGTTGTAAAATACTACATCCGAGATGTTAGGCTGTCTTAGGTTAGGATATATAACGCTACAGGCGTATATAATGTCCCAACCGAGACGTAATGGACGACACGAACGGGATTCTGTAAAGCATTACCAGCGAGGGGCTAGATGGGTTAGGTTTGCTTATGTTACGTTATGGACGTGTATAATGTTCCCACAAAGATGTATGGGCCGACCCGCCAGGAATGTTGTAAAATACTACATCCGAGATGTCAGACTGCCTTAGGTTAGGATATGTAACGCTATAGACGTATATAATGTCACAACCGAGACGTACGGGAGGACACGAACGGGATTCTGTAAAACATTTCCAGCGAGGGGCTAGATGGGTTAGGTTAGGTTATATTACGTTATGGACGTGTATAATGTTCCCACAAAGAAGTAGGGGCCGACCCGCCAGGAATGTTGTAAAATACTACATCCCAGATGTCAGGCTGCATTAGGTTAGGATATGTAACGCTATAGACGTATATAACGTCACAACCGAGACGTACGGGACGACACGAACGGGATTCTGTAAAACATTTCCAACGAGGGGCTAGATGGGTTAGGTTAGGTTATATTACGTTATGGACGTGTATAATGTTCCCACTAAGATATAGGGGCCGACCCGCCAGGAATGTTTTAAAATACTACATCCGAGATGTCAGGCTGCCTTAGGTTAGGATATATAACGCTATAGAAGTATATAGTGTCCCCACCGAGATGAACGGGACGACACGAACGGGATCCTGCAAAACATTACCAGCGGGGGGCTAGATGTGTTAGGTTAGGTTAAATTACGTTATAGACGTGTATAATGTTCCCACAAAGATGTAGGGGCCGACCAGTCAGGAATGTTGTAAAATACTACATCCGAGATGTTAGGCTGCCTTAGGTTAGGATATATAACGCTATAGAAGTATATAGTGTCCCCACCGAGATGTACGGGACGACACGATCGGGATTCTGCAAAACATTACCAGCGAGGGGCTAGATGTGTTAGGATAGGTTATATTACGTTATAGACGTGTATAATGTTCGCACAAAGACGTAGGGGCCGACCAGCCAGGAATGTTGTAAAATACTACATCCGAGATGTTAGGCTGCCTTAGGTTAGGATATGTAACGCTATAGACGTATATAATGTCCCAACCGAGACGTACGGGACGACACGAACGGGATTCTGTAAAACATTACCAGGGAGGGGCTAGATGTATTAGGTTAGGTTATGTTACGTTATGGACGTGTATAATGTTCCTACAAAGATGTAGGGGCCAACCCGCCAGGAATGTTTTAAAATACTACATCCGGGATGTTAGGATGCCTTAGGTTAGGATATATAACGCTACAGGCGTATATAATGTCCCAACCGAGACGTACTGGACGACACGAACAGGATTCTGTAAAGCATTACCAGCGGTGGGCTAGATGGGTTAGGTTTGGTTATGTTACGTTATGGACGTGTATAATGTTCCCACAAAGATGTAGGGGCCGACCCGCCAGGAATGTTGTAAAATACAACATCCGAGATGTTAGGCTGTCTTAGGTTAGGATATATAACGCTACAGGCGTATATAATGTCCCAACCGAGACGTACTGGACGACACGAACAGGATTCTGTAAAGCATTACCAGCGGTGGGCTAGATGGGTTAGGTTTGGTTATGTTACGTTATGGACGTGTATAATGTTCCCACAAAGATGTAGGGGCCGACCAGCCAGGAATGTTGTAAAATACTACATCCGGGATGTTAGGATGCCTTAGGTTAGGAAATATAACGCTACAGGCGTATATAATGTCCCACCCGAGACGTACTGGACGACACGAACAGGATTCTGTAAAGCATTACCAGCGGTGGGCTAGATGGGTTAGGTTTGGTTATGTTACGTTATGGACGTGTATAATGTTCCCACAAAGATGTATGGGCCGACCCGCCAGGAATGTTGTAAAATACTACATCCGAGATGTCAGACTGCCTTAGGTTAGGATATGTAACGCCATAGACGTATATAATGTCACAACCGAGACGTACGGGACGACACGAACGGGATTCTGTAAAACATTACCAGCGAGGGGCTAGATGGGTTAGGTTATGTTATATTACGTTATAGACGTGTATAATGTTCCTACAAAGAAGTAGGGGCCGACCCGCCAGGAATGTTGTAAAATACTACATCCGAGATGTCAGGCTGCCTTGGTTAGGATATGTAACGCTATAGACGTATATAATGTCACAACCGAGACGTACGGGACGACACGAACGGGATTCTGTAAAACATTACCAGCGAGGGGCTGGATGGGTTAGGTTAGGTTATATTACGTTATAGACGTGTATAATGTTCCCACTAAGAAGTAGGGGCCGACCCGCCAGGAATGTTGTAAAATACTACATCCGAGATGTCAGGCTGCCTTAGGTTAGGATATGTAACGCTATAGACGTATATAACGTCACAACCGAGACGTACGGGACGACACGAACGGGATTCTGTAAAACATTTCCAACGAGGGGCTAGATGGGTTAGGTTAGGTTATATTACGTTATGGACGTGTATAATGTTCCCACAAAGATATAGGGGCCGACACGCCAGGAATGTTTTAAAATACTACATCCGAGATGTCAGGCTGCCTTAGGTTAGGATATGTAACGCTATAGACGTATATAACGTCACAACCGAGACGTACGGGACGACACGAACGGGATTCTGTAAAACATTTCCAACGAGGGGCTAGATGGGTTAGGTTAGGTTATATTACGTTATGGACGTGTATAATGTTCCCACAAAGATATAGGGGCCGACCCGCCAGGAATGTTTAAAATACTACATCCGAGATGTCAGGCTGCCTTAGGTTAGGATATATAACGCTATAGAAGTATATAGTGTCCCCACCGAGATGTACGGGACGACACGAACGGGATCCTGCAAAACATTACCAGCGGGGGGCTAGATGTGTTAGGTTAGGTTAAATTACGTTATAGACGTGTATAATGTTCCACACAAAGATGTAGGGGCCGACCCGCCAGGAATGTTGTAAAATACTACATCCGAGACGTTAGGCTGCCTTATGTCAGGATATATAACGCTATAGACGTATATAATGTCCCTAAAGAGAAGTACGGGCCGACACGAACGGGATTCTGTAAAAACATTACCAGCGAGGGGCTAGATGGGTTAGGTTAAGTTATGTTAAGTTATGGACGTGTATAATGTTCCCACCGAGATGTAGGCGCTGACCCGCGAGGAATGTTGGAAAATACTACATCCAAGATGTTAGGTTGCATTATGTTAGGATGTATAACGTTATAGACGTATATAATGTCCCCACCGCAACGTACGGGACGACACGACCGGGATTCTGAAGAACATTACCAGCGAGGGGCTAGATGGGTTAGGTTAGGTTATACTGCGTTATAGACGTGTATAATGTTCCCACAAAGATGTAGGCGCCGACCCGCCAGGAATGTTGTAAAATACTACGTCCGAGATGTCAGGCTGCCTTAGATTAGGATATGTAACGCTTTAGACGTACATAATGTCACAACCGATACGTACGGGACGACACGAACGGGATTCTGTAAAACATTACCAGCGAGGGGCTAGATGGGTTAGGTTAGGTTATATTACGTTATAGACGTGTATAATGTCTCCCACAAAGAAGTAGGGGCCGACCCGCCAGGAATGTTGTAAAATAGTACATCCGAGATGTCAGGCTGCCTTAGGTTAGAATATGTAACGCTATAGACGTATATAATGTCACAACCGAGACGTACGGGACGACACGAACGGGATTCTGTAAAACATTACCAGGGAGGGGCTAGATGTATTAGGTTAGGTTATGTTACGTTATGGACGTGTATAATGTTCCTACAAAGATGTAGGGGCCAACCCGCCAGGAATGTTTTAAAATACTACATCCGGGATGTTAGGATGCCTTAGGTTAGGATATATAACGCTACAGGCGTATATAATGTCCCAACCGAGACGTACTGGACGACACGAACAGGATTCTGTAAAGCATTACCAGCGGTGGGCTAGATGGGTTAGGTTTGGTTATGTTACGTTATGGACGTGTATAATGTTCCCACAAAGATGTAGGGGCCGACCCGCCTGGAATGTTGTAAAATACTACATCCGAGATGTTAGGCTGTCTTAGGTTAGGATATATAACGCTACAGGCGTATATAATGTCCCAACCGAGACGTATTGGACGACACGAACGGGATTCTGTAAAGCATTACCAGCGAGGGGCTAGATGGGTTAGGTTTGCTTATGTTACGTTATGGACGTGTATAATGTTTCCACAAAGATGTATGGGCCGACCCGCCAGGAATGTTGTAAAATACTACATCCGAGATGTCAGACTGCCTTAGGTTAGGATATGTAACGCTATAGACGTATATAATGTCACAACCGAGACGTACGGGACGACACGAACGGGATTCTGTAAAACATTACCAGCCAGGGGCTGGATGGGTTAGGTTAGGTTATATTAGGTTATAGACGTGTATAATGTTCCCACAAAGAAGTAGGGGCCGACCCGCCAGGAATGTTGTAAAATACTACATCCGAGATGTCAGGCTGCCTTAGGTTAGGATATGTAACGCTATAGACGTATATAACGTCACAACCGAGACGTACGGGACGACACGAACGGGATTCTGTAAAACATTTCCAACGAGGGGCTAGATGGGTTAGGTTAGGTTATATTACGTTATGGTCGTGTATAATGTTCCCACAAAGTTGTAGGGGCCGACCAGTCAGGAATGTTGCAAAATACTACATCCGAGATGTTAGGCTGCCTTAGGTTAGGATATATAACGCTATAGAAGTATATAGTGTCCCCACCGAGATGTACGGGACGACACGATCGGGATTCTGCAAAACATTACCAGCGAGCGGCTAGATGTGTTAGGATAGGTTATATTACGTTATAGACGTGTATAATGTTCGCACAAAGACGTAGGGGCCGACCAGCCAGGAATGTTGTAAAATACTACATCCGGGATGTTAGGATGCCTTAGGTTAGGAAATATAACGCTACAGGCGTATATAATGTCCCACCCGAGACGTACTGGACGACACGAACAGGATGCTGTAAAGCATTACCAGCGGTGGGCTAGATGGGTTAGGTTTGGTTATGTTACGTTATGGACGTGTATAATGTTCCCACAAAGATGTATGGGCCGACCCGCCAGGAATGTTGTAAAATACTACATCCGAGATGTCAGACTGCCTTAGGTTAGGATATGTAACGCCATAGACGTATATAATGTCACAACCGAGACGTACGGGACGACACGAACGGGATTCTGTAAAACATTACCAGCGAGGGGCTAGATGTGTTAGGATAGGTTATATTACGTTATAGACGTGTATAATGTTCGCACAAAGACGTAGGGGCCGACTAGCCAGGAATGTTGTAAAATACTACATCCGAGATGTTAGGCTGCCTTAGGTTAGGATATGTAACGCTATAGACGTATATAATGTCCCGAACTAGACGTACGGGACGACACGTACGGGATTCTGTAAAACATTTCCAGTGAGGGGCTAGATGTATTAGGTTAGGTTATGTTACGTTATGGACGTGTATAATGTCCCCAGAAAGATGTAGGGGCCAACCCGCCAGGAATGTTTTAAAATACTACATCCGGGATGTTAGGATGCCTTAGGTTAGGATATATAACGCTACAGGCGTATATAATGCCCCAACCGAGACGTACTGGACAAAACGAACGGGATTCTGTAAAGCATTACCAGCGGTGGGCTAGATGGGTTAGGTTTGGTTATGTTACGTTATGGACGTGTATAATGTTCCCACAAAGATGTAGGGGCCGACCCGCCAGGAATGTTGTAAAATACAACATCCGAGATGTTAGGCTGTCTTAGGTTAGGATATATAACGCTACAGGCGTATATAATGCCCCAACCGAGACGTACTGGACAACACGAACGGGATTCTGTAAAGCATTACCAGCGAGGGGCTAGATGGGTTAGGTTAGGTTATGTTACGTTATGGACGTGTATAATGTTCCCACAAAGATGTAGGGGCCGACCCGCCAGGAATGTTGTAAAATAATACATCCGAGATGTTGGACTGCCTTAGGTTAGGATATATAACGCCACAGGCGTATATAATGTCCCAACCGAGACGTACGGGCCGACACGACCGGGATTCTGAAGAACATTACCAGCGAGGGGCTAGATGGGTTAGGTTAGGTTATACTACGTTATAGACGTGTATAATGTTCCCAAAAAGATGTAGGCGCCGACCCGCCAGGAATGTTGTAAAATACTACATCCGAGATGTTAGGCTGCCTTAGGTTAGGATATATGACGCTATAGAAGTATATAGTGTCCCCACCGAAATGGACATGGGACGACACGAACGGGATTCTGCAAAACATTACCAGCGAGGGGCTAGACGGGTGAGGTTAGGTTATATTACGTTATAGACGGGTATAATGATCCCACAAAGAAATAGGGGCCGACCCGCCAGGAATGTTGTAAAATACTACATCCGAGACGTTAGGCTGCCTTATGTCAGGATATATAACGCTATAGACGTATATAATGTCCCTAAAGAGAAGTACGGGCCGACACGAACGGGATTCTGTAAAAACATTACCAGCGAGGGGCTAGATGGGTTAGGTTAAGTTATGTTAAGTTATGGACGTGTATAATGTTCCCACCGAGATGTAGGCGCTGACCCGCGAGGAATGTTGGAAAATACTACATCCAAGATGTTAGGTTGCGTTAGGTTAGGATGTATAACGTTATAGACGTATATAATGTCCCCACCGCAACGTACGGGACGACACGACCGGGATTCTGAAGAACATTACCAGCGAGGGGCTAGATGGGTTAGGTTAGGTTATACTGCGTTATAGACGTGTATAATGTTCCCACAAAGATGTAGGCGCCGACCCGCCAGGAATGTTGTAAAATACTACGTCCGAGATGTCAGGCTGCCTTAGATTAGGATATGTAACGCTTTAGACGTACATAATGTCACAACCGATACGTACGGGACGACACGAACGGGATTCTGTAAAACATTACCAGCGAGGGGCTAGATGGGTTAGGTTAGGTTATATTACGTTATAGACGTGTATAATGTCTCCCACAAAGAAGTAGGGGCCGACCCGCCAGGAATGTTGTAAAATAGTACATCCGAGATGTCAGGCTGCCTTAGGTTAGAATATGTAACGCTATAGACGTATATAATGTCACAACCGAGACGTACGGGACGACACGAACGGGATTCTGTAAAACATTACCAGGGAGGGGCTAGATGTATTAGGTTAGGTTATGTTACGTTATGGACGTGTATAATGTTCCTACAAAGATGTAGGGGCCAACCCGCCAGGAATGTTTTAAAATACTACATCCGGGATGTTAGGATGCCTTAGGTTAGGATATATAACGCTACAGGCGTATATAATGTCCCAACCGAGACGTACTGGACGACACGAACAGGATTCTGTAAAGCATTACCAGCGGTGGGCTAGATGGGTTAGGATTGGTTATGTTACGTTATGGACGTGTATAATGTTCCCACAAAGGTGTAGGGGCCGACCCGCCTGGAATGTTGTAAAATACTACATCCGAGATGTTAGGCTGTCTTAGGTTAGGATATATAACGCTACAGGCGTATATAATGTCCCAACCGAGACGTAATGGACGAAACGAACGGGATTCTGTAAAGCATTACCAGCGAGGGGCTAGATGGGTTAGGTTTGCTTATGTTACGTTATGGACGTGTATAATGTTTCCACAAAGATGTATGGGCCGACCCGCCAGGAATGTTGTAAAATACTACATCCGAGATGTCAGACTGCCTTAGGTTAGGATATGTAACGCTATAGACGTATATAATGTCACAACCGAGACGTACGGGACGACACGAACGGGATTCTGTAAAACATTACCAGCCAGGGGCTGGATGGGTTAGGTTAGGTTATATTAGGTTATAGACGTGTATAATGTTCCCACAAAGAAGTAGGGGCCGACCCGCCAGGAATGTTGTAAAATACTACATCCGAGATGTCAGGCTGCCTTAGGTTAGGATATGTAACGCTATAGACGTATATAACGTCACAACCGAGACGTACGGGACGACACGAACGGGATTCTGTAAAACATTTCCAACGAGGGGCTAGATGGGTTAGGTTAGGTTATATTACGTTATGGTCGTGTATAATGTTCGCACAAAGTTGTAGGGGCCGACCAGTCAGGAATGTTGCAAAATACTACATCCGAGATGTTAGGCTGCCTTAGGTTAGGATATATAACGCTATAGAAGTATATAGTGTCCCCACCGAGATGTACGGGACGACACGATCGGGATTCTGCAAAACATTACCAGCGAGGGGCTAGATGTGTTAGGATAGGTTATATTACGTTATAGACGTGTATAATGTTCGCACAAAGACGTAGGGGCCGACCAGCCAGGAATGTTGTAAAATACTACATCCGGGATGTTAGGATGCCTTAGGTTAGGAAATATAACGCTACAGGCGTATATAATGTCCCACCCGAGACGTACTGGACGACACGAACAGGATTCTGTAAAGCATTACCAGCGGTGGGCTAGATGGGTTAGGTTTGGTTATGTTACGTTATGGACGTGTATAATGTTCCCACAAAGATGTAGGGGCCGACCCGCCAGGAATGTTGTAAAATACAACATCCGAGATGTTAGGCTGTCTTAGGTTAGGATATATAACGCTACAGGCGTATATAATGTCCCAACCGAGACGTAATGGACGACACGAACGGGATTCTGTAAAACATTTCCAACGAGGGGCTAGATGGGTTAGGTTAGGTTATATTACGTTATGGACGTGTATAATGTTCCCACAAAGATATAGGGGCCGACCCGCCAGGAATGTTTTAAAATACTACATCCGAGATGTCAGGCTGCCTTAGGTTAGGATATATAACGCTATAGAAGTATATAGTGTCCCCACCGAGATGTACGGGACGACACGAACGGGATCCTGCAAAACATTACCAGCGGGGGGCTAGATGTGTTAGGTTAGGTTAAATTACGTTATAGACGTGTATAATGTTCCACACAAAGATGTATGGGCCGACCAGTCAGGAATGTTGTAAAATACTACATCCGAGATGTTAGGCTGCCTTAGGTTAGGATATATAACGCTATAGAAGTATATAGTGTCCCCACCGAGATGTACGGGACGACACGATCGGGATTCTGCAAAACATTACCAGCGAGGGGCTAGATGTGTTAGGATAGGTTATATTACGTTATAGACGTGTATAATGTTCGCACAAAGACGTAGGGGCCGACTAGCCAGGAATGTTGTAAAATAATACATCCGAGATGTTGGACTGCCTTAGGTTAGGAAATATAACGCTACAGGCGTATATAATGTCCCACCCGAGACGTACTGGACGACACGAACAGGATTCTGTAAAGCATTACCAGCGGTGGGCTAGATGGGTTAGGTTTGGTTATGTTACGTTATGGACGTGTATAATGTTCCCACAAAGATGTAGGGGCCGTCCCGCCAGGAATGTTGTAAAATACAACATCCGAGATGTTAGGCTGTCTTAGGTTAGGATATATAACGCTACAGGCGTATATAATGTCCCAACCGAGACGTAATGGACGACACGAACGGGATTCTGTAAAACATTTCCAACGAGGGGCTAGATGGGTTAGGTTAGGTTATATTACGTTATGGACGTGTATAATGTTCCCACAAAGATATAGGGGCCGACCCGCCAGGAATGTTTTAAAATACTACATCCGAGATGTCAGGCTGCCTTAGGTTAGGATATATAACGCTATAGAAGTATATAGTGTCCCCACCGAGATGTACGGGACGACACGAACGGGATCCTGCAAAACATTACCAGCGGGGGGCTAGATGTGTTAGGTTAGGTTAAATTACGTTATAGACGTGTATAATGTTCCACACAAAGATGTATGGGCCGACCAGTCAGGAATGTTGTAAAATACTACATCCGAGATGTTAGGCTGCCTTAGGTTAGGATATATAACGCTATAGAAGTATATAGTGTCCCCACCGAGATGTACGGGACGACACGATCGGGATTCTGCAAAACATTACCAGCGAGGGGCTAGATGTGTTAGGATAGGTTATATTACGTTATAGACGTGTATAATGTTCGCACAAAGACGTAGGGGCCGACTAGCCAGGAATGTTGTAAAATACTACATCCGAGATGTTAGGCTGCCTTAGGTTAGGATATGTAACGCTATAGACGTATATAATGTCCCAACCTAGACGTACGGGACGACACGTACGGGATTCTGTAAAACATTTCCAGTGAGGGGCTAGATGTATTAGGTTAGGTTATGTTACGTTATGGACGTGTATAATGTCCCTACAAAGATGTAGGGGCCAACCCGCCAGGAATGTTTTAAAATACTACATCCGGGATGTTAGGATGCCTTAGGTTAGGATATATAACGCTACAGGCGTATATAATGTCCCACCCGAGACGTACTGGATGACACGAACAGGATTCTGTAAAGCATTACCAGCGGTGGGCTAGATGGGTTAGGTTTGCTTATGTTACGTTATGGACGTGTATAATGTTCCCACCGAGATGTAGGCGCTGACCCGCGAGGAATGTTGGAAAATACTACATCCAAGATGTTAGGTTGCGTTAGGTTAGGATGTATAACGTTATAGACGTATATAATGTCCCCAGCGCAACGTACGGGACGACACGACCGGGATTCTGAAGAACATTACCAGCGAGGGGCTAGATGGGTTAGGTTAGGTTATACTGCGTTATAGACGTGTATAATGTTCCCACAAAGATGTAGGCGCCGACCCGCCAGGAATGTTGTAAAATACTACGTCCGAGATGTCAGGCTGCCTTAGATTAGGATATGTAACGCTTTAGACGTACATAATGTCACAACCGAGACGTACGGGACGACACGAACGGGATTCTGTAAAACATTACCAGCGAGGGGCTAGATGGGTTAGGTTAGGTTATATTACGTTATAGACGTGTATAATGTCTCCCACAAAGAAGTAGGGGCCGACCCGCCAGGAATGTTGTAAAATAGTACATCCGAGAAGTCAGGCTGCCTTAGGTTAGAATATGTAACGCTATAGACGTATATAATGTCACAAGCGAGACGTACGGGACGACACGAACGGGATTCTGTAAAACATTTCCAGCGAGGGGCTAGATGGGTTAGGTTAGGTTATATTACGTTACGGACGTGTATAAGGATCCCACATAGAAGTAGGGGCCGACCCGCCAGGAATGTTGTAAAATACTACATCCGAGATGTTAGGCTGCCTTAGGTTAGGATATATAAAGCTATAGACGTATATAGTGTCCCCACCGAGATGTACGTGACGACAAGAATGGGATACTGCAAAACATTACCAGCGAGGGGCTAGATGGGTGAGGTTAGGTTATATTACGTTATAGACGGGTATAATGATCCCACAAAGAAGTAGGTGCCGACTAGCCAGGAATGTTGTAAAATACTACATCCGAGATGTTAGGCTGCCTTAGGTTAGGATATGTAACGCTATAGACGTATATAATGTCCCAACCTAGACGTACGGGACGACACGTACGGGATTCTGTAAAACATTACCAGTGAGGGGCTAGATGTATTAGGTTAGGTTATGTTACGTTCTGGACGTGTATAATGTCCCTACAAAGATGTAGGGGCCAACCCGCCAGGAATGTTTTAAAATACTACATCCGGGATGTTAGGATGCCTTAGGTTAGGATATATAACGCTACAGGCGTATATAATGTCCCACCCGAGACGTACTGGATGACACGAACAGGATTCTGTAAAGCATTACCAGCGGTGGGCTAGATGGGTTAGGTTTGCTTATGTTACGTTATGGACGTGTATAATGTTCCCACAAAGATGTAGGGGCCGACCCGCCAGGAATGTTGTAAAATACAACATCCGAGATGTTAGGCTGTCTTAGGTTAGGATATATAACGCTACAGGCGTATATAATGTCCCAACCGAGACGTACTGGACGACACGAACTGGATTCTGTAAAGCATTACCAGCGGCGGGCTAGATGGGTTAGGTTTGGTTATGTTACGTTATGGACGTGTATAATGTTCCCACAAAGATGTAGGGGCCCACCCGCCAGGAATGTTGTAAAATACTACATCCGAGATGTCAGGCTGCCTTGGTTGGGATATGTAACGCTATAGACGTATATAATGTCACAACCGAGACGTACGGGACGACACGAACGGGATTCTGTAAAACATTACCAGCGAGGGGCTGGATGTGTTAGGTTAGGTCATATTACGTTATAGACGTGTATAATGTTCCCACAAAGAAGTAGGGGCCGACCCGGCAGGAATGTTGTAAAATACTACATCCGAGACGTTAGGCTGCCTTATGTCAGGATAAAACGCTATAGACGTATATAATGTCCCTACCGAGAAGTACGGGCGACACGAACGGGATTCTGTAAAACATTACCAGCGAGGGGCTAGATGGGTTAGGTTAGGTTATGTTACGTTATGGACGTGTATAATGTTCCCACCGAGAAGTAGGCGCTGACCCGCGAGGAATGTTGGAAAATACTACATCCAAGATGTTAGGTTGCGTTAGGTTAGGATGTATAACGTTATAGACGTATATAATGTCCCCACCGCAACGTACGGGCCGACACGACCGGGTTTCTGAAGAACATTACCAGCGAGGGGCTAGATTGATTAGGTTAGATTATACTGCGTTATAGACGTGTATAATGTTCCCACAAAGATGTAGGCGCCGACCCGCCAGGAATGTTGTAAAATACTACATCCGAGATGTCAGGCTGCCTTAGGTTAGGATATGTAACGCTATAGACGTATATAATGTCACAACCGAGACGTACGGGACGACACGAACGGGATTCTGAAAAACATTACCAGCGTGGAGCTAGAAGGGTTAGGTTTGGTTATATTACGTTATAGACGTATATAATGTTCCCACCGAGATGTAGGGTCCGACGCGCCAGGAATGTTGGAAAATACTGCATCCGAGATGTTGGCCTGCCTTAGGTTAGGATATATAACGCTGTAGACGTACATAATGAACCAACCGAGAAGTACGGGACGACACGAACGGGATTCTGTAAAACATTACCAGCGAGGGGCTAGATGGGTTAGGTTAGGTTATGTTACGTTATGGACGTATATAATGTTCCCACTTAGAAGTAGGGGCCGACCCGCCAGGAATGTTGTAAAATACTACATCCGAGACTTTAGGCTGCCTTAGGTTAGGATATGTAACGCTATAGACGTATATTGTGTCCCAACCTAGACGTACGGGACGACACGTACGGGATTCTGTAAAACATTACCAGTGAGGGGCTAGATGTATTAGGTTAGGTTATGATACGTTATGGACGTGTATAATGTCCCTACAAAGATGTAGGTGCCAACCCGCCAGGAATGTTTTAAAATACTACATCCGGGATGTTAGGATGCCTTAGGTTAGGATATATAACGCTACAGGCGTATATAATGTCCCACCCGAGACGTACTGGATGACACGAACAGGATTCTGTAAAGCATTACCAGCGGTGGGCTAGATGGGTTAGGTTTGCTTATGTTACGGTATGGACGTGTATAATGTTCCCACAAAGATGTATGGGCCGACCCGCCAGGAATGTTGGAAAATACTACATCCGAGATGTCAGACTGCCTTAGGTTAGGATATGTAACGCTATAGACGTATATAATGTCACAACCGAGACGTACGGGACGACACGAACGGGATTCTGTAAAACATTACCAGCGAGGGGCTAGATGTATTAGGTTAGGTTATGTTACGTTATGGACGTGTATAATGTTCCTACAAAGATGTAGGGGCCAACCCGCCAGGAATGTTTTAAAATACTACATCCGGGATGTTAGGATGCCTTAGGTTAGGATATATAACGCTACAGGCGTATATAATGTCCCAACCGAGACGTACTGGACGACACGAACGGGATTCTGTAAAACATTTCCAACGAGGGGCTAGATGGGTTAGGTTAGGTTATATTACGTTATGGACGTGTATAATGTTCCCACAAAGATATAGGGGCCGACCCGCCAGGAATGTTTTAAAATACTACATCCGAGATGTCAGGCTGCCTTAGGTTAGGATATATAACGCTATAGAAGTATATAGTGTCCCCACCGAGATGTACGGGACGACACGATCGGGATTCTGCAAAACATTACCAGCGAGGGGCTAGATGTGTTAGGATAGGTTATATTACGTTATAGACGTGTATAATGTTCGCACAAAGACGTAGGGGCCGACCAGCCAGGAATGTTGTAAAATACTACATCCGGGATGTTAGGATGCCTTAGGTTAGGAAATATAACGCTACAGGCGTATATAATGTCCCACCCGAGACGTACGGGACGACACGTACGGGATTCTGTAAAACATTTCCAGTGAGGGGCTAGATGTATTAGGTTAGGTTATGTTACGTTATGGACGTGTATAATGTCCCTACAAAGATGTAGGGGCCAACCCGCCAGGAATGTTTTAAAATACTACATCCGGGATGTTAGGATGCCTTAGGTTAGGATATATAACGCTACAGGCGTATATAATGTCCCACCCGAGACGTACTGGATGACACGAACAGGATTCTGTAAAGCATTACCAGCGGTGGGCTAGATGGGTTAGGTTTGCTTATGTTACGTTATGGACGTGTATAATGTTCCCACCGAGATGTAGGCGCTGACCCGCGAGGAATGTTGGAAAATACTACATCCAAGATGTTAGGTTGCGTTAGGTTAGGATGTATAACGTTATAGACGTATATAATGTCCCCAGCGCAACGTACGGGACGACACGACCGGGATTCTGAAGAACATTACCAGCGAGGGGCTAGATGGGTTAGGTTAGGTTATACTGCGTTATAGACGTGTATAATGTTCCCACAAAGATGTAGGCGCCGACCCGCCAGGAATGTTGTAAAATACTACGTCCGAGATGTCAGGCTGCCTTAGATTAGGATATGTAACGCTTTAGACGTACATAATGTCACAACCGAGACGTACGGGACGACACGAACGGGATTCTGTAAAACATTACCAGCGAGGGGCTAGATGGGTTAGGTTAGGTTATATTACGTTATAGACGTGTATAATGTCTCCCACAAAGAAGTAGGGGCCGACCCGCCAGGAATGTTGTAAAATAGTACATCCGAGAAGTCAGGCTGCCTTAGGTTAGAATATGTAACGCTATAGACGTATATAATGTCACAAGCGAGACGTACGGGACGACACGAACGGGATTCTGTAAAACATTTCCAGCGAGGGGCTAGATGGGTTAGGTTAGGTTATATTACGTTACGGACGTGTATAAGGATCCCACATAGAAGTAGGGGCCGACCCGCCAGGAATGTTGTAAAATACTACATCCGAGATGTTAGGCTGCCTTAGGTTAGGATATATAAAGCTATAGACGTATATAGTGTCCCCACCGAGACGTCCGGGACGACACGAACGGGATTCTGTAAAACATTACCAGCCAGGGGCTGGATGGGTTAGGTTAGGTTATATTAGGTTATAGACGTGTATAATGTTCCCACAAAGAAGTAGGGGCCGACCCGCCAGGAATGTTGCAAAATACTACATCCGAGATGTTAGGCTGCCTTAGGTTAGGATATATAACGCTATAGAAGTATATAGTGTCCCCACCGAGATGTACGGGACGACACGATCGGGATTCTGCAAAACATTACCAGCGAGGGGCTAGATGTGTTAGGATAGGTTATATTACGTTATAGACGTGTATAATGTTCGCACAAAGACGTAGGGGCCGACCAGCCAGGAATGTTGTAAAATACTACATCCGGGATGTTAGGATGCCTTAGGTTAGGAAATATAACGCTACAGGCGTATATAATGTCCCACCCGAGACGTACTGGACGACACGAACAGGATTCTGTAAAGCATTACCAGCGGTGGGCTAGATGGGTTAGGTTTGGTTATGTTACGTTATGGACGTGTATAATGTTCCCACAAAGATGTAGGGGCCGTCCCGCCAGGAATGTTGTAAAATACAACATCCGAGATGTTAGGCTGTCTTAGGTTAGGATATATAACGCTACAGGCGTATATAATGTCCCAACCGAGACGTAATGGACGACACGAACGGGATTCTGTAAAACATTTCCAACGAGGGGCTAGATGGGTTAGGTTAGGTTATATTACGTTATGGACGTGTATAATGTTCCCACAAAGATATAGGGGCCGACCCGCCAGGAATGTTTTAAAATACTACATCCGAGATGTCAGGCTGCCTTAGGTTAGGATATATAACGCTATAGAAGTATATAGTGTCCCCACCGAGATGTACGGGACGACACGAACGGGATCCTGCAAAACATTACCAGCGGGGGGCTAGATGTGTTAGGTTAGGTTAAATTACGTTATAGACGTGTATAATGTTCCACACAAAGATGTATGGGCCGACCAGTCAGGAATGTTGTAAAATACTACATCCGAGATGTTAGGCTGCCTTAGGTTAGGATATATAACGCTATAGAAGTATTTAGTGTCCCCACCGAGATGTACGGGACGACACGATCGGGATTCTGCAAAACATTACCAGCGAGGGGCTAGATGTGTTAGGATAGGTTATATTACGTTATAGACGTGTATAATGTTCGCACAAAGACGTAGGGGCCGACTAGCCAGGAATGTTGTAAAATACTACATCCGAGATGTTAGGCTGCCTTAGGTTAGGATATGTAACGCTACAGACGTATATAATGTCCCAACCTAGACGTACGGGACGACACGTACGGGATTCTGTAAAACATTTCCAGTGAGGGGCTAGATGTATTAGGTTAGGTTATGTTACGTTATGGACGTGTATAATGTCCCTACAAAGATGTAGGGGCCAACCCGCCAGGAATGTTTTAAAATACTACATCCGGGATGTTAGGATGCCTTAGGTTAGGATATATAACGCTACAGGCGTATATAATGTCCCACCCGAGACGTACTGGATGACACGAACAGGATTCTGTAAAGCATTACCAGCGGTGGGCTAGATGGGTTAGGTTTGCTTATGTTACGTTATGGACGTGTATAATGTTCCCACCGAGATGTAGGCGCTGACCCGCGAGGAATGTTGGAAAATACTACATCCAAGATGTTAGGTTGCGTTAGGTTAGGATGTATAACGTTATAGACGTATATAATGTCCCCAGCGCAACGTACGGGACGACACGACCGGGATTCTGAAGAACATTACCAGCGAGGGGCTAGATGGGTTAGGTTAGGTTATACTGCGTTATAGACGTGTATAATGTTCCCACAAAGATGTAGGCGCCGACCCGCCAGGAATGTTGTAAAATACTACGTCCGAGATGTCAGGCTGCCTTAGATTAGGATATGTAACGCTTTAGACGTACATAATGTCACAACCGAGACGTACGGGACGACACGAACGGGATTCTGTAAAACATTACCAGCGAGGGGCTAGATGGGTTAGGTTAGGTTATATTACGTTATAGACGTGTATAATGTCTCCCACAAAGAAGTAGGGGCCGACCCGCCAGGAATGTTGTAAAATAGTACATCCGAGAAGTCAGGCTGCCTTAGGTTAGAATATGTAACGCTATAGACGTATATAATGTCACAAGCGAGACGTACGGGACGACACGAACGGGATTCTGTAAAACATTTCCAGCGAGGGGCTAGATGGGTTAGGTTAGGTTATATTACGTTACGGACGTGTATAAGGATCCCACATAGAAGTAGGGGCCGACCCGCCAGGAATGTTGTAAAATACTACATCCGAGATGTTAGGCTGCCTTAGGTTAGGATATATAAAGCTATAGACGTATATAGTGTCCCCACCGAGATGTACGTGACGACAAGAATGGGATACTGCAAAACATTACCAGCGAGGGGCTAGATGGGTGAGGTTAGGTTATATTACGTTATAGACGGGTATAATGATCCCACAAAGAAGTAGGTGCCGACTAGCCAGGAATGTTGTAAAATACTACATCCGAGATGTTAGGCTGCCTTAGGTTAGGATATGTAACGCTATAGACGTATATAATGTCCCAACCTAGACGTACGGGACGACACGTACGGGATTCTGTAAAACATCACCAGTGAGGGGCTAGATGTATTAGGTTAGGTTATGTTACGTTCTGGACGTGTATAATGTCCCTACAAAGATGTAGGGGCCAACCCGCCAGGAATGTTTTAAAATACTACATCCGGGATGTTAGGATGCCTTAGGTTAGGATATATAACGCTACAGGCGTATATAATGTCCCACCCGAGACGTACTGGATGACACGAACAGGATTCTGTAAAGCATTACCAGCGGTGGGCTAGATGGGTTAGGTTTGCTTATGTTACGTTATGGACGTGTATAATGTTCCCACAAAGATGTAGGGGCCGACCCGCCAGGAATGTTGTAAAATACAACATCCGAGATGTTAGGCTGTCTTAGGTTAGGATATATAACGCTACAGGCGTATATAATGTCCCAACCGAGACGTACTGGACGACACGAACTGGATTCTGTAAAGCATTACCAGCGGCGGGCTAGATGGGTTAGGTTTGGTTATGTTACGTTATGGACGTGTATAATGTTCCCACAAAGATGTAGGGGCCCACCCGCCAGGAATGTTGTAAAATACTACATCCGAGATGTCAGGCTGCCTTGGTTGGGATATGTAACGCTATAGACGTATATAATGACCCTACCGAGAAGTACGGGCGACACGAACGGGATTCTGTAAAACATTACCAGCGAGGGGCTAGATGGGTTAGGTTAGGTTATGTTACGTTATGGACGTGTATAATGTTCCCACCGAGAAGTAGGCGCTGACCCGCGAGGAATGTTGGAAAATACTACATCCAAGATGTTAGGTTGCGTTAGGTTAGGATGTATAACGTTATAGACGTATATAATGTCCCCACCGCAACGTACGGGCCGACACGACCGGGTTTCTGAAGAACATTACCAGCGAGGGGCTAGATTGATTAGGTTAGATTATACTGCGTTATAGACGTGTATAATGTTCCCACAAAGATGTAGGCGCCGACCCGCCAGGAATGTTGTAAAATACTACATCCGAGATGTCAGGCTGCCTTAGGTTAGGATATGTAACGCTATAGACGTATATAATGTCACAACCGAGACGTACGGGACGACACGAACGGGATTCTGAAAAACATTACCAGCGTGGAGCTAGAAGGGTTAGGTTTGGTTATATTACGTTATAGACGTATATAATGTTCCCACCGAGATGTAGGGTCCGACGCGCCAGGAATGTTGGAAAATACTGCAGCCGAGATGTTGGCCTGCCTTAGGTTAGGATATATAACGCTGTAGACGTACATAATGAACCAACCGAGAAGTACGGGACGACACGAACGGGATTCTGTAAAACATTACCAGCGAGGGGCTAGATGGGTTAGGTTAGGTTATGTTACGTTATGGACGTATATAATGTTCCCACTTAGAAGTAGGGGCCGACCCGCCAGGAATGTTGTAAAATACTACATCCGAGACTTTAGGCTGCCTTAGGTTAGGATATGTAACGCTATAGACGTATATTGTGTCCCAACCTAGACGTACGGGACGACACGTACGGGATTCTGTAAAACATTACCAGTGAGGGGCTAGATGTATTAGGTTAGGTTATGATACGTTATGGACGTCTATAATGTCCCTACAAAGATGTAGGTGCCAACCCGCCAGGAATGTTTTAAAATACTACATCCGGGATGTTAGGATGCCTTAGGTTAGGATATATAACGCTACAGGCGTATATAATGTCCCACCCGAGACGTACGGGACGACACGAACGGGATTCTGTATAACATTACCAGCGAGGGGCTAGATGTATTAGGTTAGGTTATGTTACGTTATGGACGTGTATAATGTTCCTACAAAGATGTAGGGGCCAACCCGCCAGGAATGTTTTAAAATACTACATCCGGGATGTTAGGATGCCTTAGGTTAGGATATATAACGCTACAGGCGTATATAATGTCCCAACCGAGACGTACTGGACGACACGAACAGGATTCTGTAAAGCATTACCAGCGGTGGGCTAGATGGGTTAGGTTTGGTTATGTTACGTTATGGACGTGTATAATGTTCCCACAAAGATGTAGGGGCCGACCCGCCTGGAATGTTGTAAAATACTACATCCGAGATGTTAGGCTGTCTTAGGTTAGGATATATAACGCTACAGGCGTATATAATGTCCCAACCGAGACGTAATGGACGAAACGAACGGGATTCTGTAAAGCATTACCAGCGAGGGGCTAGATGGGTTAGGTTTGCTTATGTTACGTTATGGACGTGTATAATGTTTCCACAAAGATGTATGGGCCGACCCGCCAGGAATGTTGTAAAATACTACATCCGAGATGTCAGACTGCCTTAGGTTAGGATATGTAACGCTATAGACGTATATAATGTCACAACCGAGACGTACGGGACGACACGAACGGGATTCTGTAAAACATTACCAGCCAGGGGCTGGATGGGTTAGGTTAGGTTATATTAGGTTATAGACGTGTATAATGTTCCCACAAAGAAGTAGGGGCCGACCCGCCAGGAATGTTGCAAAATAATACATCCGAGATGTTAGGCTGCCTTAGGTTAGGATATATAACGCTATAGAAGTATATAGTGTCCCCACCGAGATGTACGGGACGACACGATCGGGATTCTGCAAAACATTACCAGCGAGGGGCTAGATGTGTTAGGATAGGTTATATTACGTTATAGACGTGTATAATGTTCGCACAAAGACGTAGGGGCCGACCAGCCAGGAATGTTGTAAAATACTACATCCGGGATGTTAGGATGCCTTAGGTTAGGAAATATAACGCTACAGGCGTATATAATGTCCCACCCGAGACGTACTGGACGACACGAACAGGATTCTGTAAAGCATTACCAGCGGTGGGCTAGATGGGTTAGGTTTGGTTATGTTACGTTATGGACGTGTATAATGTTCCCACAAAGATGTAGGGGCCGTCCCGCCAGGAATGTTGTAAAATACAACATCCGAGATGTTAGGCTGTCTTAGGTTAGGATATATAACGCTACAGGCGTATATAATGTCCCAACCGAGACGTAATGGACGACACGAACGGGATTCTGTAAAACATTTCCAACGAGGGGCTAGATGGGTTAGGTTAGGTTATATTACGTTATGGACGTGTATAATGTTCCCACAAAGATATAGGGGCCGACCCGCCAGGAATGTTTTAAAATACTACATCCGAGATGTCAGGCTGCCTTAGGTTAGGATATATAACGCTATAGAAGTATATAGTGTCCCCACCGAGATGTACGGGACGACACGAACGGGATCCTGCAAAACATTACCAGCGGGGGGCTAGATGTGTTAGGTTAGGTTAAATTACGTTATAGACGTGTATAATGTTCCACACAAAGATGTATGGGCCGACCAGTCAGGAATGTTGTAAAATACTACATCCGAGATGTTAGGCTGCCTTAGGTTAGGATATATAACGCTATAGAAGTATATAGTGTCCCCACCGAGATGTACGGGACGACACGATCGGGATTCTGCAAAACATTACCAGCGAGGGGCTAGATGTGTTAGGATAGGTTATATTACGTTATAGACGTGTATAATGTTCGCACAAAGACGTAGGGGCCGACTAGCCAGGAATGTTGTAAAATACTACATCCGAGATGTTAGGCTGCCTTAGGTTAGGATATGTAACGCTATAGACGTATATAATGTCCCAACCTAGACGTACGGGACGACACGTACGGGATTCTGTAAAACATTTCCAGTGAGGGGCTAGATGTATTAGGTTAGGTTATGTTACGTTATGGACGTGTATAATGTCCCTACAAAGATGTAGGGGCCAACCCGCCAGGAATGTTTTAAAATACTACATCCGGGATGTTAGGATGCCTTAGGTTAGGATATATAACGCTACAGGCGTATATAATGTCCCACCCGAGACGTACTGGATGACACGAACAGGATTCTGTAAAGCATTACCAGCGGTGGGCTAGATGGGTTAGGTTTGCTTATGTTACGTTATGGACGTGTATAATGTTCCCACCGAGATGTAGGCGCTGACCCGCGAGGAATGTTGGAAAATACTACATCCAAGATGTTAGGTTGCGTTAGGTTAGGATGTATAACGTTATAGACGTATATAATGTCCCCAGCGCAACGTACGGGACGACACGACCGGGATTCTGAAGAACATTACCAGCGAGGGGCTAGATGGGTTAGGTTAGGTTATACTGCGTTATAGACGTGTATAATGTTCCCACAAAGATGTAGGCGCCGACCCGCCAGGAATGTTGTAAAATACTACGTCCGAGATGTCAGGCTGCCTTAGATTAGGATATGTAACGCTTTAGACGTACATAATGTCACAACCGAGACGTACGGGACGACACGAACGGGATTCTGTAAAACATTACCAGCGAGGGGCTAGATGGGTTAGGTTAGGTTATATTACGTTATAGACGTGTATAATGTCTCCCACAAAGAAGTAGGGGCCGACCCGCCAGGAATGTTGTAAAATAGTACATCCGAGAAGTCAGGCTGCCTTAGGTTAGAATATGTAACGCTATAGACGTATATAATGTCACAAGCGAGACGTACGGGACGACACGAACGGGATTCTGTAAAACATTTCCAGCGAGGGGCTAGATGGGTTAGGTTAGGTTATATTACGTTACGGACGTGTATAAGGATCCCACATAGAAGTAGGGGCCGACCCGCCAGGAATGTTGTAAAATACTACATCCGAGATGTTAGGCTGCCTTAGGTTAGGATATATAAAGCTATAGACGTATATAGTGTCCCCACCGAGATGTACGTGACGACAAGAATGGGATACTGCAAAACATTACCAGCGAGGGGCTAGATGGGTGAGGTTAGGTTATATTACGTTATAGACGGGTATAACGATCCCACAAAGAAGTAGGGGCCGACTAGCCAGGAATGTTGTAAAATACTACATCCGAGATGTTAGGCTGCCTTAGGTTAGGATATGTAACGCTATAGACGTATATAATGTCCCAACCTAGACGTACGGGACGACACGTACGGGATTCTGTAAAACATTACCAGTGAGGGGCTAGATGTATTAGGTTAGGTTATGTTACGTTATGGACGTGTATAATGTCCCTACAAAGATGTAGGGGCCAACCCGCCAGGAATGTTTTAAAATACTACATCCGGGATGTTAGGATGCCTTAGGTTAGGATATATAACGCTACAGGCGTATATAATGTCCCACCCGAGACGTACTGGATGACACGAACAGGATTCTGTAAAGCATTACCAGCGGTGGGCTAGATGGGTTAGGTTTGCTTATGTTACGTTATGGACGTGTATAATGTTCCCACAAAGATGTAGGGGCCGACCCGCCAGGAATGTTGTAAAATACAACATCCGAGATGTTAGGCTGTCTTAGGTTAGGATATATAACGCTACAGGCGTATATAATGTCCCAACCGAGACGTACTGGACGACACGAACTGGATTCTGTAAAGCATTACCAGCGGCGGGCTAGATGGGTTAGGTTTGGTTATGTTACGTTATGGACGTGTATAATGTTCCCACAAAGATGTAGGGGCCCACCCGCCAGGAATGTTGTAAAATACTACATCCGAGATGTCAGGCTGCCTTGGTTGGGATATGTAACGCTATAGACGTATATAATGTCACAACCGAGACGTACGGGACGACACGAACGGGATTCTGTAAAACATTACCAGCGAGGGGCTGGATGTGTTAGGTTAGGTCATATTACGTTATAGACGTGTATAATGTTCCCACAAAGAAGTAGGGGCCGACCCGGCAGGAATGTTGTAAAATACTACATCCGAGACGTTAGGCTGCCTTATGTCAGGATAAAACGCTATAGACGTATATAATGTCCCTACCGAGAAGTACGGGCGACACGAACGGGATTCTGTAAAACATTACCAGCGAGGGGCTAGATGGGTTAGGTTAGGTTATGTTACGTTATGGACGTGTATAATGTTCCCACCGAGAAGTAGGCGCTGACCCGCGAGGAATGTTGGAAAATACTACATCCAAGATGTTAGGTTGCGTTAGGTTAGGATGTATAACGTTATAGACGTATATAATGTCCCCACCGCAACGTACGGGCCGACACGACCGGGATTCTGAAGAACATTACCAGCGAGGGGCTAGATTGATTAGGTTAGATTATACTGCGTTATAGACGTGTATAATGTTCCCACAAAGATGTAGGCGCCGACCCGCCAGGAATGTTGTAAAATACTACATCCGAGATGTCAGGCTGCCTTAGGTTAGGATATGTAACGCTATAGACGTATATAATGTCACAACCGAGACGTACGGGACGACACGAACGGGATTCTGAAAAACATTACCAGCGTGGAGCTAGAAGGGTTAGGTTTGGTTATATTACGTTATAGACGTATATAATGTTCCCACCGAGATGTAGGGTCCGACGCGCCAGGAATGTTGGAAAATACTGCATCCGAGATGTTGGCCTGCCTTAGGTTAGGATATATAACGCTGTAGACGTACATAATGAACCAACCGAGAAGTACGGGACGACACGAACGGGATTCTGTAAAACATTACCAGCGAGGGGCTAGATGGGTTAGGTTAGGTTATGTTACGTTATGGACGTATATAATGTTCCCACTTAGAAGTAGGGGCCGACCCGCCAGGAATGTTGTAAAATACTACATCCGAGACTTTAGGCTGCCTTAGGTTAGGATATGTAACGCTATAGACGTATATTGTGTCCCAACCTAGACGTACGGGACGACACGTACGGGATTCTGTAAAACATTACCAGTGAGGGGCTAGATGTATTAGGTTAGGTTATGATACGTTATGGACGTGTATAATGTCCCTACAAAGATGTAGGTGCCAACCCGCCAGGAATGTTTTAAAATACTACATCCGGGATGTTAGGATGCCTTAGGTTAGGATATATAACGCTACAGGCGTATATAATGTCCCACCCGAGACGTACTGGATGACACGAACAGGATTCTGTAAAGCATTACCAGCGGTGGGCTAGATGGGTTAGGTTTGCTTATGTTACGTTATGGACGTGTATAATGTTCCCACAAAGATGTAGGGGCCGACCCGCCAGGAATGTTGTAAAATACAACATCCGAGATGTTAGGCTGTCTTAGGTTAGGATATATAACGCTACAGGCGTATATAATGTCCCAACCGAGACGTACTGGACGACACGAACGGGATTCTGTAAAGCATTACCAGCGAGGAGCTAGATGGGTTAGGTTTGCTTATGTTACGGTATGGACGTGTATAATGTTCCCACAAAGATGTATGGGCCGACCCGCCAGGAATGTTGGAAAATACTACATCCGAGATGTCAGACTGCCTTAGGTTAGGATATGTAACGCTATAGACGTATATAATGTCACAACCGAGACGTACGGGACGACACGAACGGGATTCTGTAAAACATTACCAGCGAGGGGCTAGATGGGTTAGGTTATGTTATATTACGTTATAGACGTGTATAATGTTCCCACAAAGAAGTAGGGGCCGACCCGCCAGGAATGTTGTAAAATACTACATCCGAGATGTCAGGCTGCCTTGGTTAGGATATGTAACGCTATAGACGTATATAATGTCACAACCGAGACGTACGGGACGACACGAACGGGATTCTGTAAAACATTACCAGCGAGGGGCTGGATGTGTTAGGTTAGGTCATATTACGTTATAGACGTGTATAATGTTCCCACAAAGAAGTAGGGGCCGACCCGGCAGGAATGTTGTAAAATACTACATCCGAGACGTTAGGCTGCCTTATGTCAGGATAAAACGCTATAGACGTATATAATGTCCCTACCGAGAAGTACGGGCGACACGAACGGGATTCTGTAAAACATTACCAGCGAGGGGCTAGATGGGTTAGGTTAGGTTATGTTACGTTATGGACGTGTATAATGTTCCCACCGAGAAGTAGGCGCTGACCCGCGAGGAATGTTGGAAAATACTACATCCAAGATGTTAGGTTGCGTTAGGTTAGGATGTATAACGTTATAGACGTATATAATGTCTCCACCGCAACGTACGTGCCGACACGACCGGGATTCTGAAGAACATTACCAGCGAGGGGCTAGATGGGTTAGGTTAGATTATACTGCGTTATAGACGTGTATAATGTTCCCACAAAGATGTAGGCGCCGACCCGCCAGGAATGTTGTAAAATACTACATCCGAGATGTCAGGCTGCCTTAGGTTAGGATATGTAACGCTATAGACGTATATAATGTCACAACCGAGACGTACGGGACGACACGAACGGGATTCTGAAAAACATTACCAGCGTGGAGCTAGAAGGGTTAGGTTTGGTTATATTACGTTATAGACGTATATAATGTTCCCACTTAGAAGTAGGGGCCGACCCGCCAGGAATGTTGTAAAATACTACATCCGAGACTTTAGGCTGCCTTAGGTTAGGATATATAACGCTATAGACGTATATAATGTCACAACCGAGACGTACGGGACGACACGAACGGGATTCTGTAAAACATTACCAGCGAGGGGCTAGATGTGTTAGGTTAGGTTATATTACGTTATAGACGTGTATAATGTTCTCACAAAGAAGTAGGGCCCGACCCGCCAGGAATGTTGTAAAATACTATATCCGAGATGTCAGGCTGCCTTAGGTTAGGATATGTAACGCTATAGACGTATATAATGTCCCAACCGAGACGTACTGGACGAGACGAACGGGATTCTATAAAGCATTACCAGCGAGGGGCTAGATGGGTTAGGTTAGGTTATGTTACGTTATGGACGTCTATAATGTTCCCACAAAGATGTAGTGGCCGACCCGCCAGGAATGTTGTAAAATACTACATCCGAGATGTCAGGCTGCCTTAGGTTAGGATATGTAACGCTATAGACGTATATAATGTCACAACCGAGACGTACGGGACGACACGAACGGGATTCTGTAAAACATTACCAGCGAGGGGCTAGATGGGTTAGGTTAGGTTATATTACGTTATGGACGTGTATAATGTTCCCACCGAGATGTAGGGTCCGACCCGCCAGGAATTTTGGAAAATACTGCATCCGAGATGTTGGCCTGCCTTAGGTTAGGATATATAACGCTGTAGACGTACATAGTGAACCAACCGAGAAGTACGGGACGACACGAACGGGATTCTGTAAAACATTACCAGCGAGGGGCTAGATGTGTTAGGTTAGGTTATATTACGTTATAGACGCGTATAATGTTCCCACAAAGATGTAGGGGCCGACCCGCCAGGAATGTTGTAAAATACTACATCCGAGATGTTAGGCTGCCTTTGGTTAGTATATATAACGCTATAGAAGTATATAGTGTCCACATCGAGACGTACTGGACGACACGAACGGGATTCTGTAAAGCATTACCAGCGAGGGACTAGATGGGTTAGGTTTGGTTATGTTACGTTATGGACGTGTATAATGTTCCCACAAGGAAGTAGGGGCCGACCCGCCAGGAATATTGTAAAATAGTACATCCGAGATGTCAGGCTGCCTTAGGTTAGAATATGTAACGCTATAGACGTATATAATGTCACAACCGAGACGTACGGGACGACACAAACGGGATTCTGTAAAACATTTCCAGCGAGGGGCTAGATGGGTTAGGTTAGGTTATATTACGTTATGGACGTGTATAAGGATCCCACATAGAAGTAGGGGCCGACCCGCCAGGAATGTTGTAAAATACTACATCCGAGACGTTAGGCTGCCTTAGGTCAGCATATATGACGCTATAGACGTATATAATGTCCCTATCGAGAAGTACGGGCCTACACGAACGGGATTCTGTAAAACACTACCAGCGAGGGGCTAGATGGGTTAGGTTTGGTTATGTTACGTTATAGACGTATATAATGTTCCCACCGAGAAGTAGGTTCCGACCCGCCAGGAATGTTGTAAAATACTACATCGGGGACTTTAGGCTGCCTTAGGTTAGGATATATAACGCTATGGAAGTATATAGTGTCCCCACCGAGATGTACGGGACGGCACGAACGGGATTCTGCAAAACATTACCAGCGAGGGGCTAGATGGGTGAGGTTAGGTTATATTCCGTTATAGACGGGTATAAGGATCATACAAAGAAGTAGGGGCCGACCCGCCAGGAATGTTGTAAAATACTACATTCGAGATGTTAGGCTGCTTTAGGTTAGGATATATAAAGCTATAGACGTATATAGTGTCCCCACCGAGATGTACGTGACGACACGAATGGGATACTGCAAAACATTACCAGCGAGGGGCTAGATGGGTGAGGTTAGGTTATATTACGTTATAGACGGGTATAATGATCCCACAAAGAAGTAGGGGCCGTCCCGCCAGGAATGTTGTAAAATACTACAGCCGAGACGTTAGGCTGCCTTAGGTTAGGATACATAACGGTATAGGCGTATATAATGTCCCAACCCAGACGTACGGGACGACACGAACGGGATTCTGTAAAACATTACCAGCGAGGGACTAGATGGGTTAGGTTAGGTTATATTGCGTTATAGACGTGTATAATGTTCCCACAAAGATGTAGGCGCCGACCCGCCAGGAATGTTGTAAAATACTACATCCGAGATGTTGGGCTGCCTTAGGTTAGGATATATAACGCTACAGGCGTATATAATGTCCCAACCGAGACGTACTGGACGACACGAACAGGATTCTGGAAAGCATTACCAGCGAGGGGCTAGATGGGTTAGGTTTGGTTATGATACGTTATGGACGTGTATAATGTTCCCACAGAGATGTAGGGGCCGACCAGCCAGGAATGTTGTAAAATACGACATCCGAGATGTCAGACTGCCTTAGGTTAGGATATATAACGTTATAGACGTATATAATGTCCCCACCGCGAAGTACGGGCCGACACGCTCAGGATTCTGAAGAACATTACCAGCGAGGGGCTAGATGGGTTAGGTTAGGTTATATTACGTTATAGACGTGTATAATGTTCCCACATAGAAGTAGGGGCCGACCCGCCAGGAATGTTGTAAAATACTACTTCCGAGACGTTAGGGTGCCTTAGGTCAGCATATATGACGCTATAGACGTATATAATGTCCCTATCGAGAAGTACGGGCCTACACGAACGGGATTCTGTAAAACACTACCAGCGAGGGGCTAGATGGGTTAGGTTTGGTTATGTTACGTTATGGACGTGTATAATGTTCCCACAGAGATGTAGGGGCCGACCAGCCAGGAATGTTGTAAAATACGACATCCGAGATGTCAGACTGCGTTAGGTTAGGATATATAACGTTATAGACGTATATAATGTCCCCACCGCGAAGTACGGGCCGACACGCCCAGGATTCTGAAGAACATTACCAGCGAGGGGCTAGATGGGTTAGGTTAGGTTATATTACGTTATAGACGTGTATAATGTTCCCACAAAGATGTAGGGGCCGACCCGTCAGGAATGTTGTAAAATACTACATCCGAGATGTTAGGCTGCCTTAGGTTAGGATATGTAACGCTATAGACGTACATAATGTCACAACTGAGACGTACGCGACGACACGAACGGGATTCTGTAAAACATTATCAGCGAGGGGCTACATGGGTGAGGTTAGGTTATATTCCGTTATAGACGGGTATAAGGATAATACAAAGAAGTAGGGGCCGACCCGCCAGCAATGTTGTAAAATACTACATACGAGAAGTTAGGCTGCCTTAGGTCAGGATATATAACGCTATAGACGTATATAATGTCCCTAGCAAGAAGTACGGGCCTACACGAACGGGATTCTGCAAAGCATTACCAGCGAGGTGCTAGATGTGTTAGGTTAGGTTATATTACGTTATAGACGTGTATAATGTTCCCACAAAGAAGTAGGGCCCGACCCGCCAGGAATGTTGTAAAATACTATATCCGAGATATCAGGCTGCCTTAGGTTAGGATATGTAACGCTATAGACGTATATAATGTCCCAACCGAGACGTACTGGACGAGACGAACGGGATTCTATAAAGCATTACCAGCGAGGGGCTAGATGGGTTAGGTTAGGTTATGTTACGTTATGGACGTGTATAATGTTCCCACAAAGATGTAGTGGCCGTACCGCCAGGAATGTTGTAAAATACTACATCCGAGATGTAAGGCTGCCTTAGGTTAGGATATGTAACGCTATAGACGTATATAATGTCACAACCGAGACGTACGGGACGACACGAACGGGATTCTGTAAAACATTACCAGCGAGGGGCTAGATGGGTTAGGTTAGGTTATATTACGTTATGGACGTGTATAATGTACCCACCGAGATGTAGGGTCCGACCCGCCAGGAATGTTGGAAAATACTGCATCCGAGATGTTGGCCTGCCTTAGGTTAGGATATATAACGCTGTAGACGTACATAATGAACCAACCGAGAAGTACGGGACGACACCAACGGGATTCTGTAAAACATTACCAGCGAGGGGCTAGATGGGGTAGGTTAGGTTATGTTACGTTATGGACGTATATAATGTTCCCACTGAGAAGTAGGGGCCGACCCGCCAGGAATGTTGTAAAATACTACATCCGAGACTTTAGGCTGCCTTAGGTTAGGATATGTAACGCTATAGACGTATATATTGTCCCAACCGAGATGTACGGGATGACACGAACGGGATTCTACAAAACATTACCAGCGAGGGGCTAGATGTGTTAGGTTAGGTTATATTACGTTATAGACGCGTATAATGTTCCCACAAAGATGTAGGAGCCGACCAGCCAGGAATGTTGTAAAATACAACATCCGAGATGTGAGGCTGCCTTAGGTTAGGATATATAACGTTATAGATGTATATAATGTCCCAACCGAGACGTACGGGACGACACGAACGGGATTCTGTAAAACATTACCAACGAGGGGCTAGATGTATTAGGTTAGGTTATATTACGTTATAGACGTCTATAATGTTCCCACAAAGAAGTAGGGCCCGACACGCCAGGAATGTTGCAAAATACTATATCCGAGATGTCAGGCTGCCTTAGGTTAGGATATATAACGCTACAGGCGTATATAATGTCCCAACCGAGACGTACTGGACAACACGAACGGGATTCTGTAAAGCATTACCAGCGAGGGGCTAGATGGGTTAGGTTAGGTTATGTTACGTTATGGACGTGTATAATGATCCCACAAAGAAGTAGGGGCCGACCCGCCAGGAATGTTGTAAAATACTACATCCGAGACGTTAGGCTGCCTTATGTTAGGATGTATAACGCTATAGACGTATATAATGTCCCTACCGAGAAGTACGGGCCGACACGAACGGGATTCTGTAAAACACTACCAGCGAGGGGCTAGATGTGTTAGGTTTGGTTATGTTACGTTATAGACGTATATAATGTTCCCACCGAGAAGTAGGTTCCGACCCGCCAGGAATGTTGGAAAATACTGCATCCGAGATGTTAGCCGGCCTTAGGTTAGGATATATAACGCCATAGACGTACATAATGGCCCAACAGAGAAGTACGGGACGACACGAACGGAATTCTGTAAAACATTACCAGCGAGGAGCTAGATGGGTTAGGTTAGGTTATATTACGTTATAGACGTGTATAATGTTCCCACAAAGAAGTAGGGGCCGACCCGGCAGGAATGTTGTAAAATACTACATCCGAGACGTTAGGCTGCCTTATGTCAGGATAAAACGCTATAGACGTATATAATGTCCCTACCGAGAAGTACGGGCGACACGAACGGGATTCTGTAAAACATTACCAGCGAGGGGCTAGATGGGTTAGGTTAGGTTATGTTACGTTATGGACGTGTATAATGTTCCCACCGAGAAGTAGGCGCTGACCCGCGAGGAATGTTGGAAAATACTACATCCAAGATGTTAGGTTGCGTTAGGTTAGGATGTATAACGTTATAGACGTATATAATGTCTCCACCGCAACGTACGTGCCGACACGACCGGGATTCTGAAGAACATTACCAGCGAGGGGCTAGATGGGTTAGGTTAGATTATACTGCGTTATAGACGTGTATAATGTTCCCACAAAGATGTAGGCGCCGACCCGCCAGGAATGTTGTAAAATACTACATCCGAGATGTCAGGCTGCCTTAGGTTAGGATATGTAACGCTATAGACGTATATAATGTCACAACCGAGACGTACGGGACGACACGAACGGGATTCTGAAAAACATTACCAGCGTGGAGCTAGAAGGGTTAGGTTTGGTTATATTACGTTATAGACGTATATAATGTTCCCACTTAGAAGTAGGGGCCGACCCGCCAGGAATGTTGTAAAATACTACATCCGAGACTTTAGGCTGCCTTAGGTTAGGATATATAACGCTATAGACGTATATAATGTCACAACCGAGACGTACGGGACGACACGAACGGGATTCTGTAAAACATTACCAGCGAGGGGCTAGATGTGTTAGGTTAGGTTATATTACGTTATAGACGTGTATAATGTTCTCACAAAGAAGTAGGGCCCGACCCGCCAGGAATGTTGTAAAATACTATATCCGAGATGTCAGGCTGCCTTAGGTTAGGATATGTAACGCTATAGACGTATATAATGTCCCAACCGAGACGTACTGGACGAGACGAACGGGATTCTATAAAGCATTACCAGCGAGGGGCTAGATGGGTTAGGTTAGGTTATGTTACGTTATGGACGTCTATAATGTTCCCACAAAGATGTAGTGGCCGACCCGCCAGGAATGTTGTAAAATACTACATCCGAGATGTCAGGCTGCCTTAGGTTAGGATATGTAACGCTATAGACGTATATAATGTCACAACCGAGACGTACGGGACGACACGAACGGGATTCTGTAAAACATTACCAGCGAGGGGCTAGATGGGTTAGGTTAGGTTATATTACGTTATGGACGTGTATAATGTTCCCACCGAGATGTAGGGTCCGACCCGCCAGGAATTTTGGAAAATACTGCATCCGAGATGTTGGCCTGCCTTAGGTTAGGATATATAACGCTGTAGACGTACATAGTGAACCAACCGAGAAGTACGGGACGACACGAACGGGATTCTGTAAAACATTACCAGCGAGGGGCTAGATGTGTTAGGTTAGGTTATATTACGTTATAGACGCGTATAATGTTCCCACAAAGATGTAGGGGCCGACCCGCCAGGAATGTTGTAAAATACTACATCCGAGATGTTAGGCTGCCTTTGGTTAGTATATATAACGCTATAGAAGTATATAGTGTCCACATCGAGACGTACTGGACGACACGAACGGGATTCTGTAAAGCATTACCAGCGAGGGACTAGATGGGTTAGGTTTGGTTATGTTACGTTATGGACGTGTATAATGTTCCCACAAGGAAGTAGGGGCCGACCCGCCAGGAATATTGTAAAATAGTACATCCGAGATGTCAGGCTGCCTTAGGTTAGAATATGTAACGCTATAGACGTATATAATGTCACAACCGAGACGTACGGGACGACACAAACGGGATTCTGTAAAACATTTCCAGCGAGGGGCTAGATGGGTTAGGTTAGGTTATATTACGTTATGGACGTGTATAAGGATCCCACATAGAAGTAGGGGCCGACCCGCCAGGAATGTTGTAAAATACTACATCCGAGACGTTAGGCTGCCTTAGGTCAGCATATATGACGCTATAGACGTATATAATGTCCCTATCGAGAAGTACGGGCCTACACGAACGGGATTCTGTAAAACACTACCAGCGAGGGGCTAGATGGGTTAGGTTTGGTTATGTTACGTTATAGACGTATATAATGTTCCCACCGAGAAGTAGGTTCCGACCCGCCAGGAATGTTGTAAAATACTACATCGGGGACTTTAGGCTGCCTTAGGTTAGGATATATAACGCTATGGAAGTATATAGTGTCCCCACCGAGATGTACGGGACGGCACGAACGGGATTCTGCAAAACATTACCAGCGAGGGGCTAGATGGGTGAGGTTAGGTTATATTCCGTTATAGACGGGTATAAGGATCATACAAAGAAGTAGGGGCCGACCCGCCAGGAATGTTGTAAAATACTACATTCGAGATGTTAGGCTGCTTTAGGTTAGGATATATAAAGCTATAGACGTATATAGTGTCCCCACCGAGATGTACGTGACGACACGAATGGGATACTGCAAAACATTACCAGCGAGGGGCTAGATGGGTGAGGTTAGGTTATATTACGTTATAGACGGGTATAATGATCCCACAAAGAAGTAGGGGCCGTCCCGCCAGGAATGTTGTAAAATACTACAGCCGAGACGTTAGGCTGCCTTAGGTTAGGATACATAACGGTATAGGCGTATATAATGTCCCAACCCAGACGTACGGGACGACACGAACGGGATTCTGTAAAACATTACCAGCGAGGGACTAGATGGGTTAGGTTAGGTTATATTGCGTTATAGACGTGTATAATGTTCCCACAAAGATGTAGGCGCCGACCCGCCAGGAATGTTGTAAAATACTACATCCGAGATGTTGGGCTGCCTTAGGTTAGGATATATAACGCTACAGGCGTATATAATGTCCCAACCGAGACGTACTGGACGACACGAACAGGATTCTGGAAAGCATTACCAGCGAGGGGCTAGATGGGTTAGGTTTGGTTATGATACGTTATGGACGTGTATAATGTTCCCACAGAGATGTAGGGGCCGACCAGCCAGGAATGTTGTAAAATACGACATCCGAGATGTCAGACTGCCTTAGGTTAGGATATATAACGTTATAGACGTATATAATGTCCCCACCGCGAAGTACGGGCCGACACGCCCAGGATTCTGAAGAACATTACCAGCGAGGGGCTAGATGGGTTAGGTTAGGTTATATTACGTTATAGACGTGTATAATGTTCCCACATAGAAGTAGGGGCCGACCCGCCAGGAATGTTGTAAAATACTACATCCGAGACGTTAGGCTGCCTTAGGTCAGCATATATGACGCTATAGACGTATATAATGTCCCTATCGAGAAGTACGGGCCTACACGAACGGGATTCTGTAAAACACTACCAGCGAGGGGCTAGATGGGTTAGGTTTGGTTATGTTACGTTATGGACGTGTATAATGTTCCCACAGAGATGTAGGGGCCGACCAGCCAGGAATGTTGTAAAATACGACATCCGAGATGTCAGACTGCCTTAGGTTAGGATATATAACGTTATAGACGTATATAATGTCCCCACCGCGAAGTACGGGCCGACACGCCCAGGATTCTGAAGAACATTACCAGCGAGGGGCTAGATGGGTTAGGTTAGGTTATATTACGTTATAGACGTGTATAATGTTCCCACAAAGATGTAGGGGCCGACCCGTCAGGAATGTTGTAAAATACTACATCCGAGATGTTAGGCTGCCTTAGGTTAGGATATGTAACGCTATAGACGTACATAATGTCACAACTGAGACGTACGCGACGACACGAACGGGATTCTGTAAAACATTATCAGCGAGGGGCTACATGGGTGAGGTTAGGTTATATTCCGTTATAGACGGGTATAAGGATAATACAAAGAAGTAGGGGCCGACCCGCCAGCAATGTTGTAAAATACTACATACGAGAAGTTAGGCTGCCTTAGGTCAGGATATATAACGCTATAGACGTATATAATGTCCCTAGCAAGAAGTACGGGCCTACACGAACGGGATTCTGCAAAGCATTACCAGCGAGGTGCTAGATGTGTTAGGTTAGGTTATATTACGTTATAGACGTGTATAATGTTCCCACAAAGAAGTAGGGCCCGACCCGCCAGGAATGTTGTAAAATACTATATCCGAGATATCAGGCTGCCTTAGGTTAGGATATGTAACGCTATAGACGTATATAATGTCCCAACCGAGACGTACTGGACGAGACGAACGGGATTCTATAAAGCATTACCAGCGAGGGGCTAGATGGGTTAGGTTAGGTTATGTTACGTTATGGACGTGTATAATGTTCCCACAAAGATGTAGTGGCCGTCCCGCCAGGAATGTTGTAAAATACTACATCCGAGAAGTAAGGCTGCCTTAGGTTAGGATATGTAACGCTATAGACGTATATAATGTCACAACCGAGACGTACGGGACGACACGAACGGGATTCTGTAAAACATTACCAGCGAGGGGCTAGATGGGTTAGGTTAGGTTATATTACGTTATGGACGTGTATAATGTACCCACCGAGATGTAGGGTCCGACCCGCCAGGAATGTTGGAAAATACTGCATCCGAGATGTTGGCCTGCCTTAGGTTAGGATATATAACGCTGTAGACGTACATAATGAACCAACCGAGAAGTACGGGACGACACCAACGGGATTCTGTAAAACATTACCAGCGAGGGGCTAGATGGGGTAGGTTAGGTTATGTTACGTTATGGACGTATATAATGTTCCCACTGAGAAGTAGGGGCCGACCCGCCAGGAATGTTGTAAAATACTACATCCGAGACTTTAGGCTGCCTTAGGTTAGGATATGTAACGCTATAGACGTATATATTGTCCCAACCGAGATGTACGGGATGACACGAACGGGATTCTACAAAACATTACCAGCGAGGGGCTAGATGTGTTAGGTTAGGTTATATTACGTTATAGACGCGTATAATGTTCCCACAAAGATGTAGGAGCCGACCAGCCAGGAATGTTGTAAAATACAACATCCGAGATGTGAGGCTGCCTTAGGTTAGGATATATAACGTTATAGATGTATATAATGTCCCAACCGAGACGTACGGGACGACACGAACGGGATTCTGTAAAACATTACCAACGAGGGGCTAGATGTATTAGGTTAGGTTATATTACGTTATAGACGTGTATAATGTTCCCACAAAGAAGTAGGGCCCGACACGCCAGGAATGTTGCAAAATACTATATCCGAGATGTCAGGCTGCCTTAGGTTAGGATATATAACGCTACAGGCGTATATAATGTCCCAACCGAGACGTACTGGACAACACGAACGGGATTCTATAAAGCATTACCAGCGAGGGGCTAGATGGGTTAGGTTAGGTT
This sequence comes from Xylocopa violacea, assembly GCA_963969225.1. Classification (NCBI taxonomy): domain Eukaryota; kingdom Metazoa; phylum Arthropoda; class Insecta; order Hymenoptera; family Apidae; genus Xylocopa; species Xylocopa violacea. The sequence goes on from CAXAJV010000015.1 coordinate 2,191,923, forward strand.
ATGTTACGTTATGGACGTCTATAATGTTCCCACAAAGATGTAGTGGCCGACCCGCCAGGAATGTTGTAAAATACTACATCCGAGATGTCAGGCTGCCTTAGGTTAGGATATGTAACGCTATAGACGTATATAATGTCACAACCGAGACGTACGGGCCGACACGAACGGGATTCTGTAAAACACTACCAGCGAGGGGCTAGATGTGTTAGGTTTGGTTATGTTACGTTATAGACGTATATAATGTTCCCACCGAGAAGTAGGTTCCGACCCGCCAGGAATGTTGGAAAATACTGCATCCGAGATGTTAGCCGGCCTTAGGTTAGGATATATAACGCCATAGACGTACATAATGGCCCAACAGAGAAGTACGGGACGACACGAACGGAATTCTGTAAAACATTACCAGCGAGGAGCTAGATGGGTTAGGTTAGGTTATATTACGTTATAGACGTGTATAATGTTCCCACAAAGAAGTAGGGGCCGACCCGCCAGGAATGTTGTAAAATACTACATCCGGGACGTTAGGCTGCCTTAGGTTAGGATATATAACGCTATGGAAGTATATAGTGTCCCCACCGAGATGTACGGGACGGCACGAACGGGATTCTGCAAAACATTACCAGCGAGGGTCTAGATGGGTGAGGTTAGGTTATATTCCGTTATAGACGGGTATAAGGATCATACAAAGAAGTAGGGGCCGACCCGCCAGGAATGTTGTAAAATACTACATCCGAGACTTTAGGCTGCCTTAGGTTAGGATATATAACGCTCCGGACGTATATAATGTCCCAACCGAGACGTACTGGACGACACAAACGGGATTCTGTAAAACATTACCAGCGAGGGGCTAGATGGGTTAGGCTAGGTTATGTTACGTTATGGACGTTTATAATGTTCCCACCGAGAAGTATGGGCTGAACCGCGAGGAATGTTGGAAAATACTACATTCAAGATGTCACGTTGCCTTAGGTTAGTATGTATAACGTTATAGACGTATATAATGTCCCCACCGCGACGTACGGGCCGACACGACCGGGATTCTGAAGAACATTTCCAGCGAGGGGCTAGATTGTTTAGGTTAGGTTATATTACGTTATAGTCGTGTATAATGTTCCCACAAAGATGTAGGGACCGACCGGCCAGGAATGTTGTAAAATAGTACATCCGAGATGTTAGGCTGCCTTAGGCTAGGTTATATAACGCTATTCAAGTATATAGTGTCCTCACCGAGATGTACGGGAAGACACGAACGGGATTCTGCAAAACATTACTAGCGATGGGCTAGATGTGTTAGCTTAGGTTATATTACGTTATAGACGTGTATAATGTTCCCACAAAGATGTAGGGTCCGACCAGCCAGCAATGTTGTAAAATACAACATCCGAGATGTTAGGCTGCCTTAGGTTAGGATATATAACGTTATAGATGTATATAATGTCCCAACCGAGACGTACGGGACGACACGAACGGGATTCTGTAAAACATTACCAGCGAGGGGCTAGATGTATTAGGTTAGGTTATATTACGTTATAGACGTGTATAATGTTCCCACAAAGAAGTAGGGGCCGACCAGCCAGGAATGTTGTAAAATACAACATCCGAGATGTTGGGCTGCCTTAGGTTAGGATATATAACGTTATAGATGTATATAATGTCCCAACCTAGACGTACGGGACGACACGAACGGGATTCTGTAAAACATTACCAGCGAGGGGCTAGATGTATTAGGTTAGGTTATATTACGTTATAGACGTGTATAATGTTCCCACAAAGAAGTAGGGCCCGACCCGCCAGGAATGTTGTAAAATACTACATCCGAGACGTTAGGCTGCCTTAGGTTAGGATATATAACGCTATGGAAGTATATAGTGTCCCCACCGAGAGGTACGGGACGACACGAACGGGATTCGGCAAAGCATTACCAGCGAGGGGCTAGATGTGTTAGGTTAGGTTATATTACGTTATAGACGTGTATAATGTTCCCACAAAGATGTAGGGGCCGACCAGCCAGGAATGTTGTAAAATAGTACATCCGAGATGTCAGGCTGCCTTAGGTTAGAATATGTAACGCTATAGACGTATATAATGTCACAACCGAGACGTACGGGATGACACAAACGGGATTCTGTAAAACATTTCCAGCGAGGGGCTAGATGGGTTAGGTTAGGTTATATTACGTTATGGACGTGTATAAGGATCCCACATAGAAGTAGGAGCCGACCCGCCAGGAATGTTGTAAAATACTACATCCGAGACGTTAGGCTGCCTTAGGTCAGCATATATGACGCTATAGACGTATATAATGTCCCTATCGAGAAGTACGGGCCTACACGAACGGGATTCTGAAGAATATTACCAGCGAGGGGCTAGATGGGTTAGGTTAGGTTATACTGCGTTATAGACGTGTATAATGTTCCCAAAAAGATGTAGGCGCCGACCCGCCAGGAATGTTGTAAAATACTACATCCGAGATGTTAGGCTGCCTTAGGTTAGGATATATGACGCTATAGAAGTATATAGTCTCCCCACCGAAATGTACATGGGACGACACGAACGGGATTCTGCAAAACATTACCAGCGAGGGGCTAGATGGGTGAGGTTAGGTTATATTACGTTATAGACGGGTATATTGATCCCACAAAGAAGTAGGGGCCGACCCGCCAGGAATGTTGTAAAATACTACATCCGAGACGTTAGGCTGCCTTATGTTAGGATGTATAACGCTATAGACGTATATAATGTCCCTACCGAGAAGTACGGGCCGACACGAACGGGATTCTGTGAAACACTACCAGCGAGGGGCTAGATGGGTTAGGTTTGGTTATGTTACGTTATAGACGTATATAATGTTCCCACCGAGAAGTAGGTTCCGACCCGCCAGGAATGTTGTAAAATACTACATCGGGGACTTTAGGCTGCCTTAGGTTAGGATATGTAACGCTATAGACCTATATAATGTCCCAACCGAGATGTACGGGATGACACGAACGGGATTCTACAAAACATTACCAGCGAGGGGCTAGATGTGTTAGGTTAGGTTATATTACGTTATAGACGCGTATAATGTTCCCACAAAGATGTAGGAGCCGACCAGCCAGGAATGTATTAAAATACTGCATCCGAGATGTTAGCCGGCCTTAGGTTAGGATATATAACGCCATAGACGTACATAATGGCCCAACAGAGAAGTACGGGACGACACGAACGGAATTCTGTAAAACATTACCAGCGAGGAGCTAGATGGGTTAGGTTAGGTTATATAACGTTATAGACGTGTATAATGTTCCCACAAAGAAGTAGGGGCCGACCCGCCAGGAATGTTGTAAAATACTACATCCGGGACGTTAGGCTGCCTTAGGTTAGGATATATAACGCTATGGAAGTATATAGTGTCGCCACCGAGATGTACGGGACGGCACGAACGGGATTCTGCAAAACATTACCAGCGAGGGTCTAGATGGGTGAGGTTAGGTGATATTCCGTTATAGACGGGTATAAGGATCATACAAAGAAGTAGGGGCCGACCCGCCAGGAATGTTGTAAAATACTACATCCGAGACTTTAGGCTGCCTTAGGTTAGGATATATAACGCTCCGGACGTATATAATGTCCCAACCGAGACGTACTGGACGACACAAACGGGATTCTGTAAAACATTACCAGCGAGGGGCTAGATGGGTTAGGCTAGGTTATGTTACGTTATGGACGTTTATAATGTTCCCACCGAGAAGTAGGGGCTGAACCGCGAGGAATGTTGGAAAATACTACATCCAAGATGTCAGGTTGCCTTAGGTTAGTATGTATAACGTTATAGACGTATATAATGTCCCCACCGCGACGTACGGGCCGACACGACCGGGATTCTGAAGAACATTTCCAGCGAGGGGCTAGATTGTTTAGGTTAGGTTATATTACGTTATAGTCGTGTATAATGTTCCCACAAAGATGTAGGGACCGACCGGCCAGGAATGTTGTAAAATAGTACATCCGAGATGTTAGGCTGCCTTAGGTTAGGTTATATAACGCTATTCAAGTATATAGTGTCCCCACCGAGATGTACGGGAAGACACGAACGGGATTCTGCAAAACATTACTAGCGAGGGGCTAGATGTGTTAGCTTAGGTTATATTACGTTATAGACGTGTATAATGTTCCCACAAAGATGTAGGGTCCGACCAGCCAGCAATGTTGTAAAATACAACATCCGAGATGTTAGGCTGCCTTAGGTTAGGATATATAACGTTATAGATGTATATAATGTCCCAACCGAGACGTACGGGACGACACGTACGGGATTCTGTAAAACATTACCAGCGAGGGGCTAGATGTATTAGGTTAGGTTATATTACGTTATAGACGTGTATAATGTTCCCACAAAGAAGTAGGGGCCGACCAGCCAGGAATGTTGTAAAATACAACATCCGAGATGTTGGGCTGCCTTAGGTTAGGATATATAACGTTATAGATGTATATAATGTCCCAACCTAGACGTACGGGACGACACGAACGGGATTCTGTAAAACATTACCAGCGAGGGGCTAGATGTATTAGGTTAGGTTATATTACGTTATAGACGTGTATAATGTTCCCACAAAGAAGTAGGGCCCGACACGCCAGGAATGTTGTAAAATACTATATCCGAGATGTCAGGCTGCCTTAGGCCAGGATATATAACGCTATAGACGTATATAATGAACCAACCGAGACGTAAGGGACGACACGAACTGGATTCTGTAAAACATTACCTGCGAGGAGCTAGAAGGGTTAGGTTAGGTTATATTACGTTATAGACGTATATAATGTTCCCACCGAGATGTAGGGTCCGACCCGCCAGGAATGTTGTAAAATACTACATCCGAGACGTTAGGCTGCCTTAGGTTAGGATATATAACGCTATGGAAGTATATAGTGTCCCCACCGAGAGGTACGGGACGACACGAACGGGATTCGGCAAAGCATTACCAGCGAGGGGCTAGATGTGTTAGGTTAGGTTATATTACGTTATAGACGTGTATAATGTTCCCACAAAGATGTAGGGGCCGACCAGCCAGGAATGTTGTAAAATAGTACATCCGAGATGTCAGGCTGCCTTAGGTTAGAATATGTAACGCTATAGACGTATATAATGTCGCAACCGAGACGTACGGGACGACACAAACGGGATTCTGTAAAACATTTCCAGCGAGGGGCTAGATGGGTTAGGTTAGGTTATATTACGTTATGGACGTGTATAAGGATCCCACATAGAAGTAGGGGCCGACCCGCCAGGAATGTTGTAAAATACTACATCCGAGACGTTAGGCTGCCTTAGGTCAGCATATATGACGCTATAGACGTATATAATGTCCCTATCGAGAAGTACGGGCCTACACGAACGGGATTCTGAAGAACATTACCAGCGAGGGGCTAGATGGGTTAGGTTAGGTTATACTGCGTTATAGACGTGTATAATGTTCCCAAAAAGATGTAGGCGCCGACCCGCCAGGAATGTTGTAAAATACTACATCCGACATGTTAGGCTGCCTTAGGTTAGGATATATGACGCTATAGAAGTATATAGTCTCCCCACCGAAATGTACATGGGACGACACGAACGGGATTCTGCAAAACATTACCAGCGAGGGGCTAGATGGGTGAGGTTAGGTTATATTACGTTATAGACGGGTATATTGATCCCACAAAGAAGTAGGGGTCGACCCGCCAGGAATGTTGTAAAATACTACATCCGAGACGTTAGGCTGCCTTATGTTAGGATGTATAACGCTATAGACGTATATAATGTCCCTACCGAGAAGTACGGGCCGACACGAACGGGATTCTGTAAAACACTACCAGCGAGGGGCTAGATGGGTTAGGTTTGGTTATGTTACGTTATAGACGTATATAATGTTCCCACCGAGAAGTAGGTTCCGACCCGCCAGGTATGTTGTAAAATACTACATCGGGGACTTTAGGCTGCCTTAGGTTAGGATATATAACGCTATGGAAGTATATAGTGTCCCCACCGAGATGTACGGGACGGCACGAACGGGATTCTGCAAAACATTACCAGCGAGGGTCTAGATGGGTGAGGTTAGGTTATATTCCGTTATAGACGGGTATAAGGATCATACAAAGAAGTAGGGGCCGACCCGCCAGGAATGTTGTAAAATACTACATCCGAGACTTTAGGCTGCCTTAGGTTAGGATATATAACGCTCCGGACGTATATAATGTCCCAACCGAGACGTACTGGACGACACAAACGGGATTCTGTAAAACATTACCAGCGAGGGGCTAGATGGGTTAGGCTAGGTTATGTTACGTTATGGACGTTTATAATGTTCCCACCGAGAAGTAGGGGCTGAACCGCGAGGAATGTTGGAAAATACTACATCCAAGATGTCAGGTTGCCTTAGGTTAGTATGTATAACGTTATAGACGTATATAATGTCCCCACCGCGACGTACGGGCCGACACGACCGGGATTCTGAAGAACATTTCCAGCGAGGGGCTAGATTGTTTAGGTTAGGTTATATTACGTTATAGTCGTGTATAATGTTCCCACAAAGATGTAGGGACCGACCGGCCAGGAATGTTGTAAAATAGTACATCCGAGATGTTAGGCTGCCTTAGGTTAGGTTATATAACGCTATTCAAGTATATAGTGTCCCCACCGAGATGTACGGGAAGACACGAACGGGATTCGTCAAAACATTACTAGCGAGGGGCTAGATGTGTTAGCTTAGGTTATATTACGTTATAGACGTGTATAATGTTCCCACAAAGATGTAGGGTCCGACCATCCAGCAATGTTGTAAAATACAACATCCGAGATGTTAGGCTGCCTTAGGTTAGGATATATAACGTTATAGATGTATATAATGTCCCAACCTAGACGTACGGGACGACACGAACGGGATTCTGTAAAACATTACCAGCGAGGGGCTAGATGTATTAGGTTAGGTTATATTACGTTATAGACGTGTATAATGTTCCCACAAAGAAGTAGGGCCCGACACGCCAGGAATGTTGTAAAATAGTACATCCGAGATGTTAGGCTGCCTTAGGTTAGGTTATATAACGCTATTCAAGTATATAGTGTCCCCACCGAGATGTACGGGAAGACACGAACGGGATTCTGCAAAACATTACTAGCGAGGGGCTAGATGTGTTAGCTTAGGTTATATTACGTTATAGACGTGTATAATGTTCCCACAAAGATGTAGGGTCCGACCAGCCAGCAATGTTGTAAAATACAACATCCGAGATGTTAGGCTGCCTTAGGTTAGGATATATAACGTTATAGATGTATATAATGTCCCAACCGAGACGTACGGGACGACACGTACGGGATTCTGTAAAACATTACCAGCGAGGGGCTAGATGTATTAGGTTAGGTTATATTACGTTATAGACGTGTATAATGTTCCCACAAAGATGTAGGGGCCGACCAGCCAGGAATGTTGTAAAATAGTACATCCGAGATGTCAGGCTGCCTTAGGTTAGAATATGTAACGCTATAGACGTATATAATGTCGCAACCGAGACGTACGGGACGACACGAACGGGATTCTGTAAAACATTACCAGCGAGGGACTAGATGGGTTAGGTTAGGTTATATTGCGTTATAGACGTGTATAATGTTCCCACAAAGATGTAGGCGCCGACCCGCCAGGAATGTTGTAAAATACTACATCCGAGATGTTGGGCTGCCTTAGGTTAGGATATATAACGCTACAGGCGTATATAATGTCCCAACCGAGACGTACTGGACGACACGAACAGGATTCTGGAAAGCATTACCAGCGAGGGGCTAGATGGGTTAGGTTTGGTTATGATACGTTATGGACGTGTATAATGTTCCCACAGAGATGTAGGGGCCGACCAGCCAGGAATGTTGTAAAATACGACATCCGAGATGTCAGACTGCCTTAGGTTAGGATATATAACGTTATAGACGTATATAATGTCCCCACCGCGAAGTACGGGCCGACACGCCCAGGATTCTGAAGAACATTACCAGCGAGGGGCTAGATGGGTTAGGTTAGGTTATATTACGTTATAGACGTGTATAATGTTCCCACATAGAAGTAGGGGCCGACCCGCCAGGAATGTTGTAAAATACTACATCCGAGACGTTAGGCTGCCTTAGGTCAGCATATATGACGCTATAGACGTATATAATGTCCCTATCGAGAAGTACGGGCCTACACGAACGGGATTCTGTAAAACACTACCAGCGAGGGGCTAGATGGGTTAGGTTTGGTTATGTTACGTTATGGACGTGTATAATGTTCCCACAGAGATGTAGGGGCCGACCAGCCAGGAATGTTGTAAAATACGACATCCGAGATGTCAGACTGCCTTAGGTTAGGATATATAACGTTATAGACGTATATAATGTCCCCACCGCGAAGTACGGGCCGACACGCCCAGGATTCTGAAGAACATTACCAGCGAGGGGCTAGATGGGTTAGGTTAGGTTATATTACGTTATAGACGTGTATAATGTTCCCACAAAGATGTAGGGGCCGACCCGTCAGGAATGTTGTAAAATACTACATCCGAGATGTTAGGCTGCCTTAGGTTAGGATATGTAACGCTATAGACGTACATAATGTCACAACTGAGACGTACGCGACGACACGAACGGGATTCTGTAAAACATTATCAGCGAGGGGCTACATGGGTGAGGTTAGGTTATATTCCGTTATAGACGGGTATAAGGATAATACAAAGAAGTAGGGGCCGACCCGCCAGCAATGTTGTAAAATACTACATACGAGAAGTTAGGCTGCCTTAGGTCAGGATATATAACGCTATAGACGTATATAATGTCCCTAGCAAGAAGTACGGGCCTACACGAACGGGATTCTGCAAAGCATTACCAGCGAGGTGCTAGATGTGTTAGGTTAGGTTATATTACGTTATAGACGTGTATAATGTTCCCACAAAGAAGTAGGGCCCGACCCGCCAGGAATGTTGTAAAATACTATATCCGAGATATCAGGCTGCCTTAGGTTAGGATATGTAACGCTATAGACGTATATAATGTCCCAACCGAGACGTACTGGACGAGACGAACGGGATTCTATAAAGCATTACCAGCGAGGGGCTAGATGGGTTAGGTTAGGTTATGTTACGTTATGGACGTGTATAATGTTCCCACAAAGATGTAGTGGCCGTCCCGCCAGGAATGTTGTAAAATACTACATCCGAGAAGTAAGGCTGCCTTAGGTTAGGATATGTAACGCTATAGACGTATATAATGTCACAACCGAGACGTACGGGACGACACGAACGGGATTCTGTAAAACATTACCAGCGAGGGGCTAGATGGGTTAGGTTAGGTTATATTACGTTATGGACGTGTATAATGTACCCACCGAGATGTAGGGTCCGACCCGCCAGGAATGTTGGAAAATACTGCATCCGAGATGTTGGCCTGCCTTAGGTTAGGATATATAACGCTGTAGACGTACATAATGAACCAACCGAGAAGTACGGGACGACACCAACGGGATTCTGTAAAACATTACCAGCGAGGGGCTAGATGGGGTAGGTTAGGTTATGTTACGTTATGGACGTATATAATGTTCCCACTGAGAAGTAGGGGCCGACCCGCCAGGAATGTTGTAAAATACTACATCCGAGACTTTAGGCTGCCTTAGGTTAGGATATGTAACGCTATAGACGTATATATTGTCCCAACCGAGATGTACGGGATGACACGAACGGGATTCTACAAAACATTACCAGCGAGGGGCTAGATGTGTTAGGTTAGGTTATATTACGTTATAGACGCGTATAATGTTCCCACAAAGATGTAGGAGCCGACCAGCCAGGAATGTTGTAAAATACAACATCCGAGATGTGAGGCTGCCTTAGGTTAGGATATATAACGTTATAGATGTATATAATGTCCCAACCGAGACGTACGGGACGACACGAACGGGATTCTGTAAAACATTACCAACGAGGGGCTAGATGTATTAGGTTAGGTTATATTACGTTATAGACGTGTATAATGTTCCCACAAAGAAGTAGGGCCCGACACGCCAGGAATGTTGCAAAATACTATATCCGAGATGTCAGGCTGCCTTAGGTTAGGATATATAACGCTACAGGCGTATATAATGTCCCAACCGAGACGTACTGGACAACACGAACGGGATTCTATAAAGCATTACCAGCGAGGGGCTAGATGGGTTAGGTTAGGTTATGTTACGTTATGGACGTCTATAATGTTCCCACAAAGATGTAGTGGCCGACCCGCCAGGAATGTTGTAAAATACTACATCCGAGATGTCAGGCTGCCTTAGGTTAGGATATGTAACGCTATAGACGTATATAATGTCACAACCGAGACGTACGGGCCGACACGAACGGGATTCTGTAAAACACTACCAGCGAGGGGCTAGATGTGTTAGGTTTGGTTATGTTACGTTATAGACGTATATAATGTTCCCACCGAGAAGTAGGTTCCGACCCGCCAGGAATGTTGGAAAATACTGCATCCGAGATGTTAGCCGGCCTTAGGTTAGGATATATAACGCCATAGACGTACATAATGGCCCAACAGAGAAGTACGGGACGACACGAACGGAATTCTGTAAAACATTACCAGCGAGGAGCTAGATGGGTTAGGTTAGGTTATATTACGTTATAGACGTGTATAATGTTCCCACAAAGAAGTAGGGGCCGACCCGCCAGGAATGTTGTAAAATACTACATCCGGGACGTTAGGCTGCCTTAGGTTAGGATATATAACGCTATGGAAGTATATAGTGTCCCCACCGAGATGTACGGGACGGCACGAACGGGATTCTGCAAAACATTACCAGCGAGGGTCTAGATGGGTGAGGTTAGGTTATATTCCGTTATAGACGGGTATAAGGATCATACAAAGAAGTAGGGGCCGACCCGCCAGGAATGTTGTAAAATACTACATCCGAGACTTTAGGCTGCCTTAGGTTAGGATATATAACGCTCCGGACGTATATAATGTCCCAACCGAGACGTACTGGACGACACAAACGGGATTCTGTAAAACATTACCAGCGAGGGGCTAGATGGGTTAGGCTAGGTTATGTTACGTTATGGACGTTTATAATGTTCCCACCGAGAAGTATGGGCTGAACCGCGAGGAATGTTGGAAAATACTACATTCAAGATGTCACGTTGCCTTAGGTTAGTATGTATAACGTTATAGACGTATATAATGTCCCCACCGCGACGTACGGGCCGACACGACCGGGATTCTGAAGAACATTTCCAGCGAGGGGCTAGATTGTTTAGGTTAGGTTATATTACGTTATAGTCGTGTATAATGTTCCCACAAAGATGTAGGGACCGACCGGCCAGGAATGTTGTAAAATAGTACATCCGAGATGTTAGGCTGCCTTAGGCTAGGTTATATAACGCTATTCAAGTATATAGTGTCCTCACCGAGATGTACGGGAAGACACGAACGGGATTCTGCAAAACATTACTAGCGATGGGCTAGATGTGTTAGCTTAGGTTATATTACGTTATAGACGTGTATAATGTTCCCACAAAGATGTAGGGTCCGACCAGCCAGCAATGTTGTAAAATACAACATCCGAGATGTTAGGCTGCCTTAGGTTAGGATATATAACGTTATAGATGTATATAATGTCCCAACCGAGACGTACGGGACGACACGAACGGGATTCTGTAAAACATTACCAGCGAGGGGCTAGATGTATTAGGTTAGGTTATATTACGTTATAGACGTGTATAATGTTCCCACAAAGAAGTAGGGGCCGACCAGCCAGGAATGTTGTAAAATACAACATCCGAGATGTTGGGCTGCCTTAGGTTAGGATATATAACGTTATAGATGTATATAATGTCCCAACCTAGACGTACGGGACGACACGAACGGGATTCTGTAAAACATTACCAGCGAGGGGCTAGATGTATTAGGTTAGGTTATATTACGTTATAGACGTGTATAATGTTCCCACAAAGAAGTAGGGCCCGACCCGCCAGGAATGTTGTAAAATACTACATCCGAGACGTTAGGCTGCCTTAGGTTAGGATATATAACGCTATGGAAGTATATAGTGTCCCCACCGAGAGGTACGGGACGACACGAACGGGATTCGGCAAAGCATTACCAGCGAGGGGCTAGATGTGTTAGGTTAGGTTATATTACGTTATAGACGTGTATAATGTTCCCACAAAGATGTAGGGGCCGACCAGCCAGGAATGTTGTAAAATAGTACATCCGAGATGTCAGGCTGCCTTAGGTTAGAATATGTAACGCTATAGACGTATATAATGTCACAACCGAGACGTACGGGATGACACAAACGGGATTCTGTAAAACATTTCCAGCGAGGGGCTAGATGGGTTAGGTTAGGTTATATTACGTTATGGACGTGTATAAGGATCCCACATAGAAGTAGGAGCCGACCCGCCAGGAATGTTGTAAAATACTACATCCGAGACGTTAGGCTGCCTTAGGTCAGCATATATGACGCTATAGACGTATATAATGTCCCTATCGAGAAGTACGGGCCTACACGAACGGGATTCTGAAGAATATTACCAGCGAGGGGCTAGATGGGTTAGGTTAGGTTATACTGCGTTATAGACGTGTATAATGTTCCCAAAAAGATGTAGGCGCCGACCCGCCAGGAATGTTGTAAAATACTACATCCGAGATGTTAGGCTGCCTTAGGTTAGGATATATGACGCTATAGAAGTATATAGTCTCCCCACCGAAATGTACATGGGACGACACGAACGGGATTCTGCAAAACATTACCAGCGAGGGGCTAGATGGGTGAGGTTAGGTTATATTACGTTATAGACGGGTATATTGATCCCACAAAGAAGTAGGGGCCGACCCGCCAGGAATGTTGTAAAATACTACATCCGAGACGTTAGGCTGCCTTATGTTAGGATGTATAACGCTATAGACGTATATAATGTCCCTACCGAGAAGTACGGGCCGACACGAACGGGATTCTGTGAAACACTACCAGCGAGGGGCTAGATGGGTTAGGTTTGGTTATGTTACGTTATAGACGTATATAATGTTCCCACCGAGAAGTAGGTTCCGACCCGCCAGGAATGTTGTAAAATACTACATCGGGGACTTTAGGCTGCCTTAGGTTAGGATATGTAACGCTATAGACCTATATAATGTCCCAACCGAGATGTACGGGATGACACGAACGGGATTCTACAAAACATTACCAGCGAGGGGCTAGATGTGTTAGGTTAGGTTATATTACGTTATAGACGCGTATAATGTTCCCACAAAGATGTAGGAGCCGACCAGCCAGGAATGTATTAAAATACTGCATCCGAGATGTTAGCCGGCCTTAGGTTAGGATATATAACGCCATAGACGTACATAATGGCCCAACAGAGAAGTACGGGACGACACGAACGGAATTCTGTAAAACATTACCAGCGAGGAGCTAGATGGGTTAGGTTAGGTTATATAACGTTATAGACGTGTATAATGTTCCCACAAAGAAGTAGGGGCCGACCCGCCAGGAATGTTGTAAAATACTACATCCGGGACGTTAGGCTGCCTTAGGTTAGGATATATAACGCTATGGAAGTATATAGTGTCGCCACCGAGATGTACGGGACGGCACGAACGGGATTCTGCAAAACATTACCAGCGAGGGTCTAGATGGGTGAGGTTAGGTGATATTCCGTTATAGACGGGTATAAGGATCATACAAAGAAGTAGGGGCCGACCCGCCAGGAATGTTGTAAAATACTACATCCGAGACTTTAGGCTGCCTTAGGTTAGGATATATAACGCTCCGGACGTATATAATGTCCCAACCGAGACGTACTGGACGACACAAACGGGATTCTGTAAAACATTACCAGCGAGGGGCTAGATGGGTTAGGCTAGGTTATGTTACGTTATGGACGTTTATAATGTTCCCACCGAGAAGTAGGGGCTGAACCGCGAGGAATGTTGGAAAATACTACATCCAAGATGTCAGGTTGCCTTAGGTTAGTATGTATAACGTTATAGACGTATATAATGTCCCCACCGCGACGTACGGGCCGACACGACCGGGATTCTGAAGAACATTTCCAGCGAGGGGCTAGATTGTTTAGGTTAGGTTATATTACGTTATAGTCGTGTATAATGTTCCCACAAAGATGTAGGGACCGACCGGCCAGGAATGTTGTAAAATAGTACATCCGAGATGTTAGGCTGCCTTAGGTTAGGTTATATAACGCTATTCAAGTATATAGTGTCCCCACCGAGATGTACGGGAAGACACGAACGGGATTCTGCAAAACATTACTAGCGAGGGGCTAGATGTGTTAGCTTAGGTTATATTACGTTATAGACGTGTATAATGTTCCCACAAAGATGTAGGGTCCGACCAGCCAGCAATGTTGTAAAATACAACATCCGAGATGTTAGGCTGCCTTAGGTTAGGATATATAACGTTATAGATGTATATAATGTCCCAACCGAGACGTACGGGACGACACGTACGGGATTCTGTAAAACATTACCAGCGAGGGGCTAGATGTATTAGGTTAGGTTATATTACGTTATAGACGTGTATAATGTTCCCACAAAGAAGTAGGGGCCGACCAGCCAGGAATGTTGTAAAATACAACATCCGAGATGTTGGGCTGCCTTAGGTTAGGATATATAACGTTATAGATGTATATAATGTCCCAACCTAGACGTACGGGACGACACGAACGGGATTCTGTAAAACATTACCAGCGAGGGGCTAGATGTATTAGGTTAGGTTATATTACGTTATAGACGTGTATAATGTTCCCACAAAGAAGTAGGGCCCGACACGCCAGGAATGTTGTAAAATACTATATCCGAGATGTCAGGCTGCCTTAGGCCAGGATATATAACGCTATAGACGTATATAATGAACCAACCGAGACGTAAGGGACGACACGAACTGGATTCTGTAAAACATTACCTGCGAGGAGCTAGAAGGGTTAGGTTAGGTTATATTACGTTATAGACGTATATAATGTTCCCACCGAGATGTAGGGTCCGACCCGCCAGGAATGTTGTAAAATACTACATCCGAGACGTTAGGCTGCCTTAGGTTAGGATATATAACGCTATGGAAGTATATAGTGTCCCCACCGAGAGGTACGGGACGACACGAACGGGATTCGGCAAAGCATTACCAGCGAGGGGCTAGATGTGTTAGGTTAGGTTATATTACGTTATAGACGTGTATAATGTTCCCACAAAGATGTAGGGGCCGACCAGCCAGGAATGTTGTAAAATAGTACATCCGAGATGTCAGGCTGCCTTAGGTTAGAATATGTAACGCTATAGACGTATATAATGTCGCAACCGAGACGTACGGGACGACACAAACGGGATTCTGTAAAACATTTCCAGCGAGGGGCTAGATGGGTTAGGTTAGGTTATATTACGTTATGGACGTGTATAAGGATCCCACATAGAAGTAGGGGCCGACCCGCCAGGAATGTTGTAAAATACTACATCCGAGACGTTAGGCTGCCTTAGGTCAGCATATATGACGCTATAGACGTATATAATGTCCCTATCGAGAAGTACGGGCCTACACGAACGGGATTCTGAAGAACATTACCAGCGAGGGGCTAGATGGGTTAGGTTAGGTTATACTGCGTTATAGACGTGTATAATGTTCCCAAAAAGATGTAGGCGCCGACCCGCCAGGAATGTTGTAAAATACTACATCCGACATGTTAGGCTGCCTTAGGTTAGGATATATGACGCTATAGAAGTATATAGTCTCCCCACCGAAATGTACATGGGACGACACGAACGGGATTCTGCAAAACATTACCAGCGAGGGGCTAGATGGGTGAGGTTAGGTTATATTACGTTATAGACGGGTATATTGATCCCACAAAGAAGTAGGGGTCGACCCGCCAGGAATGTTGTAAAATACTACATCCGAGACGTTAGGCTGCCTTATGTTAGGATGTATAACGCTATAGACGTATATAATGTCCCTACCGAGAAGTACGGGCCGACACGAACGGGATTCTGTAAAACACTACCAGCGAGGGGCTAGATGGGTTAGGTTTGGTTATGTTACGTTATAGACGTATATAATGTTCCCACCGAGAAGTAGGTTCCGACCCGCCAGGTATGTTGTAAAATACTACATCGGGGACTTTAGGCTGCCTTAGGTTAGGATATATAACGCTATGGAAGTATATAGTGTCCCCACCGAGATGTACGGGACGGCACGAACGGGATTCTGCAAAACATTACCAGCGAGGGTCTAGATGGGTGAGGTTAGGTTATATTCCGTTATAGACGGGTATAAGGATCATACAAAGAAGTAGGGGCCGACCCGCCAGGAATGTTGTAAAATACTACATCCGAGACTTTAGGCTGCCTTAGGTTAGGATATATAACGCTCCGGACGTATATAATGTCCCAACCGAGACGTACTGGACGACACAAACGGGATTCTGTAAAACATTACCAGCGAGGGGCTAGATGGGTTAGGCTAGGTTATGTTACGTTATGGACGTTTATAATGTTCCCACCGAGAAGTAGGGGCTGAACCGCGAGGAATGTTGGAAAATACTACATCCAAGATGTCAGGTTGCCTTAGGTTAGTATGTATAACGTTATAGACGTATATAATGTCCCCACCGCGACGTACGGGCCGACACGACCGGGATTCTGAAGAACATTTCCAGCGAGGGGCTAGATTGTTTAGGTTAGGTTATATTACGTTATAGTCGTGTATAATGTTCCCACAAAGATGTAGGGACCGACCGGCCAGGAATGTTGTAAAATAGTACATCCGAGATGTTAGGCTGCCTTAGGTTAGGTTATATAACGCTATTCAAGTATATAGTGTCCCCACCGAGATGTACGGGAAGACACGAACGGGATTCGTCAAAACATTACTAGCGAGGGGCTAGATGTGTTAGCTTAGGTTATATTACGTTATAGACGTGTATAATGTTCCCACAAAGATGTAGGGTCCGACCATCCAGCAATGTTGTAAAATACAACATCCGAGATGTTAGGCTGCCTTAGGTTAGGATATATAACGTTATAGATGTATATAATGTCCCAACCTAGACGTACGGGACGACACGAACGGGATTCTGTAAAACATTACCAGCGAGGGGCTAGATGTATTAGGTTAGGTTATATTACGTTATAGACGTGTATAATGTTCCCACAAAGAAGTAGGGCCCGACACGCCAGGAATGTTGTAAAATAGTACATCCGAGATGTTAGGCTGCCTTAGGTTAGGTTATATAACGCTATTCAAGTATATAGTGTCCCCACCGAGATGTACGGGAAGACACGAACGGGATTCTGCAAAACATTACTAGCGAGGGGCTAGATGTGTTAGCTTAGGTTATATTACGTTATAGACGTGTATAATGTTCCCACAAAGATGTAGGGTCCGACCAGCCAGCAATGTTGTAAAATACAACATCCGAGATGTTAGGCTGCCTTAGGTTAGGATATATAACGTTATAGATGTATATAATGTCCCAACCGAGACGTACGGGACGACACGTACGGGATTCTGTAAAACATTACCAGCGAGGGGCTAGATGTATTAGGTTAGGTTATATTACGTTATAGACGTGTATAATGTTCCCACAAAGAAGTAGGGGCCGACCAGCCAGGAATGTTGTAAAATACAACATCCGAGATGTTGGGCTGCCTTAGGTTAGGATATATAACGTTATAGATGTATATAATGTCCCAACCTAGACGTACGGGACGACACGAACGGGATTCTGTAAAACATTACCAGCGAGGGGCTAGATGGGTTAGGCTAGGTTATGTTACGTTATGGACGTGTATAATGTTCCCACCGAGAAGTAGGGGCTGAACCGCGAGGAATGTTGGAAAATACTACATCCAAGATGTCAGGTTGCCTTAGGTTAGTATGTATAACGTTATAGACGTATATAATGTCCCCACCGCGACGTACGGGCCGACACGACCGGGATTCTGAAGAACATTTCCAGCGAGGGGCTAGATTGTTTAGGTTAGGTTATATCACGTTATAGACGTGTATAATGTTCCCACAAAGATGTAGGGACCGACCGGCCAGGAATGTTGTAAAATAGTACATCCGAGATGTTAGGCTGCCTTAGGCTAGGTTATATAACGCTATGGAAGTATATAGTGTCCCCACCGAGATGTACGGGACGACACGAACGGGATTCTGCAAAACATTACCAGCGAGGGGCTAGATGTGTTAGGTTAGGTTATATTACGTTATAGACGTGTATAATGTTCCCACAAAGAAGTAGGGGCCGACCAGCCAGGAATGGTGTAAAATACAACATCCGAGATGTTGGGCTGCCTTAGGCTAGGCTATATAACGTTATAGATGTATATAATGTCCCAACCTAGACGTACGGGACGACACGAACGGGATTCTGTAAAACATTACCAGCGAGGGGCTAGATGTATTAGGTTAGGTTATATTACGTTATAGACGTGTATAACGTTCCCACAAAGAAGTAGGGCCCGACACGCCAGGAATGTTGTAAAATACTATATCCGAGATGTCAGGCTGCCTTAGGTCAGGATATATAACGCTATAGACGTATATAATGAACCAACCGAGACGTAAGGGACGACACGAACTGGATTCTGTAAAACATTACCTGCGAGGAGCTAGAAGGGTTAGGTTAGGTTATATTACGTTATAGACGTATATAATGTTCCCACCGAGATGTAGGGTCCGACCCGCCAGGAATGTTGGAAAATACTACATCCGAGACGTTAGGCTGCCTTAGGTTAGGATATATAACGCTATGGAAGTATATAGTGTCCCCACCGAGATGTACGGGACGACACGAACGGGATTCTGCAAAACATTACCAGCGAGGGGCTAGATGTGTTAGGTTAGGTTATATTACGTTATAGACGTGTATAATGTTCCCACAAAGATGTAGGGTCCGACCAGCCAGCAATGTTGTAAAATACAACATCCGAGATGTTAGGCTGCCTTAGGTTAGGATATATAACGTTATAGATGTATATAATGTCCCAACCTAGACGTACGGGACGACACGAACGGGATTCTGTAAAACATTACCAGCGAGGGGCTAGATGTATTAGGTTAGGTTATATTACGTTATAGACGTGTATAATGTTCCCACAAAGAAGTAGGGCCCGACACGCCAGGAATGTTGTAAAATACTATATCCGAGATGTCAGGCTGCCTTAGGTCAGGATATATAACGCTATAGACGTATATAATGAACCAACCGAGACGTAAGTGACGACACGAACTGGATTCTGTAAAACATTACCTGCGAGGGGCTAGATGTGTTAGGTTAGGTTATATTACGTTATAGACGTGTATAATGTTCCCACAAAGATGTAGGGTCCGACCAGCCAGCAATGTTGTAAAATACAACATCCGAGATGTTAGGCTGCCTTAGGTTAGGATATATAACGTTATAGATGTATATAATGTCCCAACCTAGACGTACGGGACGACACGAACGGGATTCTGTAAAACATTACCAGCGAGGGGCTAGATGTATTAGGTTAGGTTATATTACGTTATAGACGTGTATAATGTTCCCACAAAGAAGTAGGGCCCGACACGCCAGGAATGTTGTAAAATAGTACATCCGAGATGTTAGGCTGCCTTAGGTTAGGTTATATAACGCTATTCAAGTATATAGTGTCCCCACCGAGATGTACGGGAAGACACGAACGGGATTCTGCAAAACATTACTAGCGAGGGGCTAGATGTGTTAGCTTAGGTTATATTACGTTATAGACGTGTATAATGTTCCCACAAAGATGTAGGGTCCGACCAGCCAGCAATGTTGTAAAATACAACATCCGAGATGTTAGGCTGCCTTAGGTTAGGATATATAACGTTATAGATGTATATAATGTCCCAACCGAGACGTACGGGACGACACGTACGGGATTCTGTAAAACATTACCAGCGAGGGGCTAGATGTATTAGGTTAGGTTATATTACGTTATAGACGTGTATAATGTTCCCACAAAGAAGTAGGGGCCGACCAGCCAGGAATGTTGTAAAATACAACATCCGAGATGTTGGGCTGCCTTAGGTTAGGATATATAACGTTATAGATGTATATAATGTCCCAACCTAGACGTACGGGACGACACGAACGGGATTCTGTAAAACATTACCAGCGAGGGGCTAGATGGGTTAGGCTAGGTTATGTTACGTTATGGACGTGTATAATGTTCCCACCGAGAAGTAGGGGCTGAACCGCGAGGAATGTTGGAAAATACTACATCCAAGATGTCAGGTTGCCTTAGGTTAGTATGTATAACGTTATAGACGTATATAATGTCCCCACCGCGACGTACGGGCCGACACGACCGGGATTCTGAAGAACATTTCCAGCGAGGGGCTAGATTGTTTAGGTTAGGTTATATCACGTTATAGACGTGTATAATGTTCCCACAAAGATGTAGGGACCGACCGGCCAGGAATGTTGTAAAATAGTACATCCGAGATGTTAGGCTGCCTTAGGCTAGGTTATATAACGCTATGGAAGTATATAGTGTCCCCACCGAGATGTACGGGACGACACGAACGGGATTCTGCAAAACATTACCAGCGAGGGGCTAGATGTGTTAGGTTAGGTTATATTACGTTATAGACGTGTATAATGTTCCCACAAAGAAGTAGGGGCCGACCAGCCAGGAATGGTGTAAAATACAACATCCGAGATGTTGGGCTGCCTTAGGCTAGGCTATATAACGTTATAGATGTATATAATGTCCCAACCTAGACGTACGGGACGACACGAACGGGATTCTGTAAAACATTACCAGCGAGGGGCTAGATGTATTAGGTTAGGTTATATTACGTTATAGACGTGTATAACGTTCCCACAAAGAAGTAGGGCCCGACACGCCAGGAATGTTGTAAAATACTATATCCGAGATGTCAGGCTGCCTTAGGTCAGGATATATAACGCTATAGACGTATATAATGAACCAACCGAGACGTAAGGGACGACACGAACTGGATTCTGTAAAACATTACCTGCGAGGAGCTAGAAGGGTTAGGTTAGGTTATATTACGTTATAGACGTATATAATGTTCCCACCGAGATGTAGGGTCCGACCCGCCAGGAATGTTGGAAAATACTACATCCGAGACGTTAGGCTGCCTTAGGTTAGGATATATAACGCTATGGAAGTATATAGTGTCCCCACCGAGATGTACGGGACGACACGAACGGGATTCTGCAAAACATTACCAGCGAGGGGCTAGATGTGTTAGGTTAGGTTATATTACGTTATAGACGTGTATAATGTTCCCACAAAGATGTAGGGTCCGACCAGCCAGCAATGTTGTAAAATACAACATCCGAGATGTTAGGCTGCCTTAGGTTAGGATATATAACGTTATAGATGTATATAATGTCCCAACCTAGACGTACGGGACGACACGAACGGGATTCTGTAAAACATTACCAGCGAGGGGCTAGATGTATTAGGTTAGGTTATATTACGTTATAGACGTGTATAATGTTCCCACAAAGAAGTAGGGCCCGACACGCCAGGAATGTTGTAAAATACTATATCCGAGATGTCAGGCTGCCTTAGGTCAGGATATATAACGCTATAGACGTATATAATGAACCAACCGAGACGTAAGTGACGACACGAACTGGATTCTGTAAAACATTACCTGCGAGGAGCTAGAAGGGTTAGGTTAGGTTATATTACGTTATAGACGTATATAATGTTCCCACCGAAATGTAGGGTCCGACCCGCCAGGAATGTTGGAAAATACTACATCCGAGACGTTAGGCTGCCTTAGGTTAGGATATATAACGCTATGGAAGTATATAGTGTCCCCACCGAGATGTACGGGACGACACGAACGGGATTCTGCAAAACATTACCAGCGAGGGACTAGATGTGTTAGGTTAGGTTATATTACGTTATAGACGTGTATAATGTTCCCACAAAGATGTAGGGGCCGACCAGCCAGGAATGTTGTAAAATACTACATCCGAGATGTTAGGCTGCCTTATGTTAGGATGTATAACGCTATAGACGTATATAATGACCCAACCGAGACGTACGGGACGACATGAACGGGATTCTGTAAAACATTACCAGCGAGGGGCTAGATGTGTTAGGTTGGGTTATATTACGTTATAGACGTGTATAATGTTCCCACAAAGATGTAGGGGGCGACCAGCCATGAATGTTGTAAAATACTACATCCGATATGTCAGGCTGCCTTAGGTTAGGATATATAACGTTATAGACGTATATAATGTCCCCACCCAGACGTACGGGCCGAAACGACCGGGATTCTGACAAACATTAACAGCGAGGGGCTGGATGAGTTAGGTAAGGTTATGTTACGTTATGGACGTGTATAATGTTCCCACCGAGAAGTAGGGGCTGAACCGCGAGGAATGTTGGAAAACACTACATCCAAGATGTCAGGTTGCCTTAGGTTAGTATGTATAACGTTATAGACGTATATAATGTCCCCACCGCGACGTACGGGCCGACACGACCGGGATTCTGAAGAACATTTCCAGCGAGGGGCTAGATTGTTTAGGTTAGGTTATATTACGTTATAGACGTGTATAATGTTCCCACAAAGATGTAGGGACCGACCGGCCAGGAATGTTGTAAAATAGTACAACCGAGATGTTAGGCTGCCTTAGGCTAGGATATATAACGCTATGGAAGTATATAGTGTCCCCACCGAGATGTACGGGAAGACACGAACGGGATTCTGCAAAACATTACTAGCCAGGTGCTAGATGGGTGAGGTTAGGTTATATTACGTTATAGACGGGTATAAGGATCCCACAAAGAAGTAGCGGCCGACCCGCCAGGAATGTTGTAAAATACTGCATCCGAGATGTTAGCCTCCCATAGGTTAGGATATGTAGCGCTATAGACGTATATAATGTCCCCAGCGAGATGTACGGGATGACACGAACGGGATTCTACAAAACATTACCAGCGAGGGGCTAGATGTGTTAGCTTAGGTTATATTACGTTATAGACGTGTATAATGTTCCCACAAAGATGTAGGGTCCGACCAGCCAGCAATGTTGTAAAATACAACATCCGAGATGTTAGGCTGCCTTAGGTTAGGATATATAACGTTATAGATGTATATAATGTCCCAACCGAGACGTACGGGACGACACGAACGGGATTCTGTAAAACATTACCAGCGAGGGGCTAAATGTATTAGGTTAGGTTATATTACGTTATAGACGTGTATAATGTTCCCACAAATAAGTAGGGGCCGACCAGCCAGGAATGTTGTAAAATACAACATCCGAGATGTTGGGCTGCCTTAGGTTAGGATATATAACGTTATAGATGTATATAATGTCCCAACCTAGACGTACGGGACGACACGAACGGGATTCTGTAAAACATTACCAGCGAGGGGCTAGATGTGTTAGGTTGGGTTATATTACGTTATAGACGTGTATAATGTTCCCACAAAGATGTAGGGGGCGACCAGCCATGAATGTTGTAAAATACTACATCCGATATGTCAGGCTGCCTTAGGTTAGGATATATAACGTTATAGACGTATATAATGTCCCCACCCAGACGTACGGGCCGAAACGACCGGGATTCTGACAAACATTAACAGCGAGGGGCTGGATGTATTAGGTTAGGTTATATTACGTTATAGACGTGTATAATGTTCCCACAAAGAAGTAGGGCCCGACACGCCAGGAATGTTGTAAAATACTATATCCGAGATGTCAGGCTGCCTTAGGTCAGGATATATAACGCTATAGACGTATATAATGAACCAACCGAGACGTAAGTGACGACACGAACTGGATTCTGTAAAACATTACCTGCGAGGGGCTAGATGTGTTAGGTTAGGTTATATTACGTTATAGACGTGTATAATGTTCCCACAAAGATGTAGGGTCCGACCAGCCAGCAATGTTGTAAAATACAACATCCGAGATGTTAGGCTGCCTTAGGTTAGGATATATAACGCTCCGGACGTATATAATGTCCCAACCGAGACGTACCGGACGACACGAACGGGATTCTGTAAAACATTACCAGCGAGGGGCTAGATGGGTTAGGCTAGGTTATGTTACGTTATGGACGTGTATAATGTTCCCACCGAAATGTAGGGTCCGACCCGCCAGGAATGTTGGAAAATACTACATCCGAGACGTTAGGCTGCCTTAGGTTAGGATATATAACGCTATGGAAGTATATAGTGTCCCCACCGAGATGTACGGGACGACACGAACGGGATTCTGCAAAACATTACCAGCGAGGGACTAGATGTGTTAGGTTAGGTTATATTACGTTATAGACGTGTATAATGTTCCCACAAAGATGTAGGGGCCGACCAGCCAGGAATGTTGTAAAATACTACATCCGAGATGTTAGGCTGCCTTATGTTAGGATGTATAACGCTATAGACGTATATAATGACCCAACCGAGACGTACGGGACGACATGAACGGGATTCTGTAAAACATTACCAGCGAGGGGCTAGATGTGTTAGGTTGGGTTATATTACGTTATAGACGTGTATAATGTTCCCACAAAGATGTAGGGGGCGACCAGCCATGAATGTTGTAAAATACTACATCCGATATGTCAGGCTGCCTTAGGTTAGGATATATAACGTTATAGACGTATATAATGTCCCCACCCAGACGTACGGGCCGAAACGACCGGGATTCTGACAAACATTAACAGCGAGGGGCTGGATGAGTTAGGTAAGGTTATGTTACGTTATGGACGTGTATAATGTTCCCACCGAGAAGTAGGGGCTGAACCGCGAGGAATGTTGGAAAACACTACATCCAAGATGTCAGGTTGCCTTAGGTTAGTATGTATAACGTTATAGACGTATATAATGTCCCCACCGCGACGTACGGGCCGACACGACCGGGATTCTGAAGAACATTTCCAGCGAGGGGCTAGATTGTTTAGGTTAGGTTATATTACGTTATAGACGTGTATAATGTTCCCACAAAGATGTAGGGACCGACCGGCCAGGAATGTTGTAAAATAGTACAACCGAGATGTTAGGCTGCCTTAGGCTAGGATATATAACGCTATGGAAGTATATAGTGTCCCCACCGAGATGTACGGGAAGACACGAACGGGATTCTGCAAAACATTACTAGCCAGGTGCTAGATGGGTGAGGTTAGGTTATATTACGTTATAGACGGGTATAAGGATCCCACAAAGAAGTAGCGGCCGACCCGCCAGGAATGTTGTAAAATACTGCATCCGAGATGTTAGCCTCCCATAGGTTAGGATATGTAGCGCTATAGACGTATATAATGTCCCCACCGAGATGTACGGGATGACACGAACGGGATTCTACAAAACATTACCAGCGAGGGGCTAGATGTGTTAGCTTAGGTTATATTACGTTATAGACGTGTATAATGTTCCCACAAAGATGTAGGGTCCGACCAGCCAGCAATGTTGTAAAATACAACATCCGAGATGTTAGGCTGCCTTAGGTTAGGATATATAACGTTATAGATGTATATAATGTCCCAACCGAGACGTACGGGACGACACGAACGGGATTCTGTAAAACATTACCAGCGAGGGGCTAAATGTATTAGGTTAGGTTATATTACGTTATAGACGTGTATAATGTTCCCACAAATAAGTAGGGGCCGACCAGCCAGGAATGTTGTAAAATACAACATCCGAGATGTTGGGCTGCCTTAGGTTAGGATATATAACGTTATAGATGTATATAATGTCCCAACCTAGACGTACGGGACGACACGAACGGGATTCTGTAAAACATTACCAGCGAGGGGCTAGATGTGTTAGGTTGGGTTATATTACGTTATAGACGTGTATAATGTTCCCACAAAGATGTAGGGGGCGACCAGCCATGAATGTTGTAAAATACTACATCCGATATGTCAGGCTGCCTTAGGTTAGGATATATAACGTTATAGACGTATATAATGTCCCCACCCAGACGTACGGGCCGAAACGACCGGGATTCTGACAAACATTAACAGCGAGGGGCTGGATGAGTTAGGTAAGGTTATGTTACGTTATGGACGTGTATAATGCTCCCACCGAGAAGTAGGGGCTGAACCGCGAGGAATGTTGGAAAACACTACATCCAAGATGTCAGGTTGCCTTAGGTTAGTATGTATAACGTTATAGACGTATATAATGTCCCCACCGCGACGTACGGGCCGACACGACCGGGATTCTGAAGAACATTTCCAGCGAGGGGCTAGATTGTTTAGGTTAGGTTATATTACGTTATAGACGTGTATAATGTTCCCACAAAGATGTAGGGACCGACCGGCCAGGAATGTTGTAAAATAGTACATCCGAGACTTTAGGCTGCCTTAGGTTAGGATATATAACGCTCCGGACGTATATAATGTCCCAACCGAGACGTACCGGACGACACGAACGGGATTCTGTAAAACATTACCAGCGAGGGGCTAGATGGGTTAGGCTAGGTTATGTTACGTTATGGACGTGTATAATGTTCCCACCGAGAAGTAGGGGCTGAACCGCGAGGAATGTTGGAAAATACTACATCCAAGATGTCAGGTTGCCTTAGGTTAGTATGTATAACGTTATAGACGTATATAATGTCCCCACCGCGACGTACGGGCCGACACGACCGGGATTCTGAAGAACATTTCCAGCGAGGGGCTAGATTGTTTAGGTTAGGTTATATCACGTTATAGACGTGTATAATGTTCCCACAAAGATGTAGGGACCGGCCGGCCAGGAATGTTGTAAAATAGTACATCCGAGATGTTAGGCTGCCTTAGGCTAGGTTATATAACGCTATGGAAGTATATAGTGTCCCCACCGAGATGTACGGGAAGACACGAACGGGATTCTGCAAAACATTACTAGCGAGGTGCTAGATGGGTGAGGTTAGGTTATATTACGTTATAGACGGATATAAGGATCCCACAAAGAAGTAGCGGCCGACCCGCCAGGAATGTTGTAAAATACTGCATCCGAGATGTTAGCCTCCCATAGGTCAGGATATGTAACGCTATAGACGTATATAATGTCCCCACCGAGATGTACGGGATGACACGAACAGGATTCTACAAAACATTACCAGCGAGGGGCTAGATGTGTTAGCTTAGGTTATATTACGTTATAGACGTGTATAATGTTCCCACAAAGAAGTAGGGGCCGACCAGCCAGGAATGGTGTAAAATACAACATCCGAGATGTTGGGCTGCCTTAGGCTAGGATATATAACGTTATAGATGTATATAATGTCCCAACCTAGACGTACGGGACGACACGAACGGGATTCTGTAAAACATTACCAGCGAGGGGCTAGATGTATTAGGTTAGGTTATATTACGTTATAGACGTGTATAACGTTCCCACAAAGAAGTAGGGCCCGTCACGCCAGGAATGTTGTAAAATACTATATCCGAGATGTCAGGCTGCCTTAGGTCAGGATATATAACGCTATAGACGTATATAATGAACCAACCGAGACGTAAGTGACGACACGAACTGGATTCTGTAAAACATTACCTGCGAGGAGCTAGAAGGGTTAGGTTAGGTTATATTACGTTATAGACGTATATAATGTTCCCACCGAAATGTAGGGTCCGACCCGCCAGGAATGTTGGAAAATACTACATCCGAGACGTTAGGCTGCCTTAGGTTAGGATATATAACGCTATGGAAGTATATAGTGTCCCCACCGAGATGTACGGGACGACACGAACGGGATTCTGCAAAACATTACCAGCGAGGGACTAGATGTGTTAGGTTAGGTTATATTACGTTATAGACGTGTATAATGTTCCCACAAAGATGTAGGGGCCGACCAGCCAGGAATGTTGTAAAATACTACATCCGAGATGTTAGGCTGCCTTATGTTAGGATGTATAACGCTATAGACGTATATAATGACCCAACCGAGACGTACGGGACGACATGAACGGGATTCTGTAAAACATTACCAGCGAGGGGCTAGATGTGTTAGGTTGGGTTATATTACGTTATAGACGTGTATAATGTTCCCACAAAGATGTAGGGGGCGACCAGCCATGAATGTTGTAAAATACTACATCCGATATGTCAGGCTGCCTTAGGTTAGGATATATAACGTTATAGACGTATATAATGTCCCCACCCAGACGTACGGGCCGAAACGACCGGGATTCTGACAAACATTAACAGCGAGGGGCTGGATGAGTTAGGTAAGGTTATGTTACGTTATGGACGTGTATAATGTTCCCACCGAGAAGTAGGGGCTGAACCGCGAGGAATGTTGGAAAACACTACATCCAAGATGTCAGGTTGCCTTAGGTTAGTATGTATAACGTTATAGACGTATATAATGTCCCCACCGCGACGTACGGGCCGACACGACCGGGATTCTGAAGAACATTTCCAGCGAGGGGCTAGATTGTTTAGGTTAGGTTATATTACGTTATAGACGTGTATAATGTTCCCACAAAGATGTAGGGACCGACCGGCCAGGAATGTTGTAAAATAGTACATCCGAGATGTTAGGCTGCCTTAGGCTAGGATATATAACGCTATGGAAGTATATAGTGTCCCCACCGAGATGTACGGGAAGACACGAACGGGATTCTGCAAAACATTACTAGCGAGGTGCTAGATGGGTGAGGTTAGGTTATATTACGTTATAGACGGGTATAAGGATCCCACAAAGAAGTAGCGGCCGACCCGCCAGGAATGTTGTAAAATACTGCATCCGAGATGTTAGCCTCCCATAGGTTAGGATATGTAGCGCTATAGACGTATATAATGTCCCCACCGAAATGTACGGGATGACACGAACGGGATTCTACAAAACATTACCAGCGAGGGGCTAGATGTGTTAGCTTAGGTTATATTACGTTATAGACGTGTATAATGTTCCCACAAAGATGTAGGGTCCGACCAGCCAGCAATGTTGTAAAATACAACATCCGAGATGTTAGGCTGCCTTAGGTTAGGATATATAACGTTATAGATGTATATAATGTCCCAACCGAGACGTACGGGACGACACGAACGGGATTCTGTAAAACATTACCAGCGAGGGGCTAGATGTATTAGGTTAGGTTATATTACGTTATAGACGTGTATAATGTTCCCACAAATAAGTAGGGGCCGACCAGCCAGGAATGTTGTAAAATACAACATCCGAGATGTTGGGCTGCCTTAGGTTAGGATATATAACGTTATAGATGTATATAATGTCCCAACCTAGACGTACTGGACGACACGAACGGGATACTGTAAAGCATTACCAGCGAGTGGCTAGATGGGTTAGGTTTGGTTAAGTTACGTTATGGACGTGTATAAGGATCCCACAAAGAAGTAGGGGCCGACCCGCCAGGAATGTTGTAAAATACTACATCCGAGACGTTAGGCTGCCTTAGGTCAGGATGTACGGGACGACACGAACGGGATTCTGCAAAACATTACCAGCGAGGGGCTAGATGTGTTAGGTTAGGTTATATTACGTTATAGACGTGTATAATGTTCCCACAAAGATGTAGGGGGCGACCAGCCATGAATGTTGTAAAATACTACATCCGATATGTCAGGCTGCCTTAGGTTAGGATATATAACGTTATAGACGTATATAATGTCCCCACCCAGACGTACGGGCCGAAACGACCGGGATTCTGACAAACATTAACAGCGAGGGGCTGGATGAGTTAGGTAAGGTTATGTTACGTTATAGACGTATATAATGTTCCCACCGAGAAATAGGGCCCGATACAACAGGAACGTTCTAAAATACTGCATCTGAGATGTTAGCCTGCCTTAGGTTAGGATATATAACGCTATAGACGTATATAATGACCCAACCGAGAAGTACGGGACGACACGAACGGGATTCTGAAAAACATTACCAGCGACGGACTAGACGGGTTAGGTTTGGTTATGTTACGTTATGGACGTGTATAATGTTCCCACAAGGAAGTAGGGGCCGACCCGCCAGGAATGTTGTAAAACACTACATCCGAGATGTTAGGCTGCCTTAGGTTTGGATATATAACGCTATAGAAGTATATAGTGTCCCCATCAAGATGTACGGGACGACACGAACGGAATTCTGCAAAACATTACCAGCGAGGGGCTAGATGTGTTAGGTTAGGTTATATTACGTTATAGACGTGTATAATGTTCCCACAAAGATGTAGGGGCCGACCAGCCAGGAATGTTGTAAAATACTACATCCGAGATGTTGGGCTGCCTTAGGTTAGGATATATAACGTTATAGATGTATATAGTGTCCCAACCTAGACGTACGGGACGACACGAACGGGATTCTGTAAAACATTACCAGCGAGGGGCTAGATGTGTTAGGTTAGGTTATATTACGTTATAGACGTGTATAATGTTCCCACAAAGATGTAGGGGCCGACCAGCCAGGAATGTTGTAAAATACTACATCCGAGATGTTATGCTGCCTTAGGTTAGGATATGTAACGCTATAGACGTATATAATGTCCCAACCGAGACGTACTGGACGACACGAACGGGATTCTGTAAAGCATTACCAGCGATGGGCTAGACGGGTTAGGTTTGGTTATGTTACGTTATGGACGTGTATAATGTTCCCACAAAGATTTGGGGCCGACCCGCCAGGAATGTTGTAAAATACTACATCCGAGATGTTAGGCTGCCTTAGGTTAGGATATATAACGCTACAGGCGTATATAATGTCCCAACCGAGACGTACTGGACGACACGAACGGGATACTGTAAAGCATTACCAGCGAGGGGCTAGATGGGTTAGGTTTGGTTAAGTTACGTTATGGACGTGTATAAGGATCCCACAAAGAAGTAGGGGCCGACCCGCCAGGAATGTTGTAAAATACTACATCCGAGACGTTAGGCTGCCTTAGGTCAGGATGTACGGGACGACACGAACGGGATTCTGCAAAACATTACCAGCGAGGGGCTAGATGTGTTAGGCTAGGTTATATTACGTTATAGACGTGTATAATGTTCCCACAAAGATGTAGGGGCCGACCAGCCAGGAATGTTGTAAAATACAACATCCGAGATGTTGGGCTGCCTTAGGTTAGGATATATAACGTTATAGATGTATATAATGTCCCAACCTAGACGTACGGGACGACACGAACGGGATTCTGTAAAACATTACCAGCGAGGGGCTAAATGTATTAGGTTAGGTTATATTACGTTATAGACGTGTATAATGTTCCCACAAATAAGTAGGGGCCGACCAGCCAGGAATGTTGTAAAATACAACATCCGAGATGTTGGGCTGCCTTAGGTTAGGATATATAACGTTATAGATGTATATAATGTCCCAACCTAGACGTACGGGACGACACGAACGGGATTCTGTAAAACATTACCAGCGAGGGGCTAGATGTATTAGGTTAGGTTATATTACGTTATAGACGTGTATAATGTTCCCACAAAGAAGTATGGCCCGACACGCCAGGAATGTTGTAAAATACTATATCCGAGATGTCAGGCTGCCTTAGGTCAGGATATATAACGCTATAGACGTATATAATGATCCCACAAAGAAGTAGGGGCCGACCCGCCAGGAATGTTGTAAAATACTACATCCGAGACGTTAGGCTGCCTTATGTTAGGATGTATAACGCTATAGACGTATATAATGACCCAACCGAGACGTACGGGACGACATGAACGGGATTCTGTAAAACATTACCAGCGAGGGGCTAGATGTGTTAGGTTGGGTTATATTACGTTATAGACGTGTATAATGTTCCCACAAAGATGTAGGGGGCGACCAGCCATGAATGTTGTAAAATACTACATCCGATATGTCAGGCTGCCTTAGGTTAGGATATATAACGTTATAGACGTATATAATGTCCCCACCCAGACGTACGGGCCGAAACGACCGGGATTCTGACAAACATTAACAGCGAGGGGCTGGATGAGTTAGGTAAGGTTATGTTACGTTATGGACGTGTATAATGTTCCCACCGAGAAGTAGGGGCTGAACCGCGAGGAATGTTGGAAAACACTACATCCAAGATGTCAGGTTGCCTTAGGTTAGTATGTATAACGTTATAGACGTATATAATGTCCCCACCGCGACGTACGGGCCGACACGACCGGGATTCTGAAGAACATTTCCAGCGAGGGGCTAGATTGTTTAGGTTAGGTTATATTACGTTATAGACGTGTATAATGTTCCCACAAAGATGTAGGGACCGACCGGCCAGGAATGTTGTAAAATAGTACATCCGAGATGTTAGGCTGCCTTAGGCTAGGATATATAACGCTATGGAAGTATATAGTGTCCCCACCGAGATGTACGGGAAGACACGAACGGGATTCTGCAAAACATTACTAGCCAGGTGCTAGATGGGTGAGGTTAGGTTATATTACGTTATAGACGGGTATAAGGATCCCACAAAGAAGTAGCGGCCGACCCGCCAGGAATGTTGTAAAATACTGCATCCGAGATGTTAGCCTCCCATAGGTTAGGATATGTAGCGCTATAGACGTATATAATGTCCCCACCGAGATGTACGGGATGACACGAACGGGATTCTACAAAACATTACCAGCGAGGGGCTAGATGTGTTAGCTTAGGTTATATTACGTTATAGACGTGTATAATGTTCCCACAAAGATGTAGGGTCCGACCAGCCAGCAATGTTGTAAAATACAACATCCGAGATGTTAGGCTGCCTTAGGTTAGGATATATAACGTTATAGATGTATATAATGTCCCAACCGAGACGTACGGGACGACACAAACGGGATTCTGTAAAACATTACCAGCGAGGGGCTAAATGTATTAGGTTAGGTTATATTACGTTATAGACGTGTATAATGTTCCCACAAATAAGTAGGGGCCGACCAGCCAGGAATGTTGTAAAATACAACATCCGAGATGTTGGGCTGCCTTAGGTTAGGATATATAACGTTATAGATGTATATAATGTCCCAACCTAGACGTACGGGACGACACGAACGGGATTCTGTAAAACATTACCAGCGAGGGGCTAGATGTATTAGGTTAGGTTATATTACGTTATAGACGTGTATAATGTTCCCACAAAGAAGTAGGGCCCGACACGCCAGGAATGTTGTAAAATACTATATCCGAGATGTCAGGCTGCCTTAGGTCAGGATATATAACGCTATAGACGTATATAATGATCCCACAAAGAAGTAGGGGCCGACCCGCCAGGAATGTTGTAAAATACTACATCCGAGACGTTAGGCTGCCTTATGTTAGGATGTATAACGCTATAGACGTATATAATGACCCAACCGAGACGTACGGGACGACATGAACGGGATTCTGTAAAACATTACGAGCGAGGGGCTAGATGTGTTAGGTTGGGTTATATTACGTTATAGACGTGTATAATGTTCCCACAAAGATGTAGGGGGCGACCAGCCATGAATGTTGTAAAATACTACATCCGATATGTCAGGCTGCCTTAGGTTAGGATATATAACGTTATAGACGTATATAATGTCCCCACCCAGACGTACGGGCCGAAACGACCGGGATTCTGACAAACATTAACAGCGAGGGGCTGGATGAGTTAGGTAAGGTTATGTTACGTTATGGACGTGTATAATGTTCCCACCGAGAAGTAGGGGCTGAACCGCGAGGAATGTTGGAAAACACTACATCCAAGATGTCAGGTTGCCTTAGGTTAGTATGTATAACGTTATAGACGTATATAATGTCCCCACCGCGACGTACGGGCCGACACGACCGGGATTCTGAAGAACATTTCCAGCGAGGGGCTAGATTGTTTAGGTTAGGTTATATTACGTTATAGACGTGTATAATGTTCCCACAAAGATGTAGGGACCGACCGGCCAGGAATGTTGTAAAATAGTACATCCGAGATGTTAGGCTGCCTTAGGCTAGGATATATAACGCTATGGAAGTATATAGTGTCCCCACCGAGATGTACGGGAAGACACGAACGGGATTCTGCAAAACATTACTAGCGAGGTGCTAGATGGGTGAGGTTAGGTTATATTACGTTATAGACGGGTATAAGGATCCCACAAAGAAGTAGCGGCCGACCCGCCAGGAATGTTGTAAAATACTGCATCCGAGATGTTAGCCTCCCATAGGTTAGGATATGTAGCGCTATAGACGTATATAATGTCCCCACCGAAATGTACGGGATGACACGAACGGGATTCTACAAAACATTACCAGCGAGGGGCTAGATGTGTTAGCTTAGGTTATATTACGTTATAGACGTGTATAATGTTCCCACAAAGATGTAGGGTCCGACCAGCCAGCAATGTTGTAAAATACAACATCCGAGATGTTAGGCTGCCTTAGGTTAGGATATATAACGTTATAGATGTATATAATGTCCCAACCGAGACGTACGGGACGACACGAACGGGATTCTGTAAAACATTACCAGCGAGGGGCTAGATGTATTAGGTTAGGTTATATTACGTTATAGACGTGTATAATGTTCCCACAAATAAGTAGGGGCCGACCAGCCAGGAATGTTGTAAAATACAACATCCGAGATGTTGGGCTGCCTTAGGTTAGGATATATAACGTTATAGATGTATATAATGTCCCAACCTAGACGTACTGGACGACACGAACGGGATACTGTAAAGCATTACCAGCGAGTGGCTAGATGGGTTAGGTTTGGTTAAGTTACGTTATGGACGTGTATAAGGATCCCACAAAGAAGTAGGGGCCGACCCGCCAGGAATGTTGTAAAATACTACATCCGAGACGTTAGGCTGCCTTAGGTCAGGATGTACGGGACGACACGAACGGGATTCTGCAAAACATTACCAGCGAGGGGCTAGATGTGTTAGGTTAGGTTATATTACGTTATAGACGTTTATAATGTTCCCACAAAGATGTAGGGGGCGACCAGCCATGAATGTTGTAAAATACTACATCCGATATGTCAGGCTGCCTTAGGTTAGGATATATAACGTTATAGACGTATATAATGTCCCCACCCAGACGTACGGGCCGAAACGACCGGGATTCTGACAAACATTAACAGCGAGGGGCTGGATGAGTTAGGTAAGGTTATGTTACGTTATAGACGTATATAATGTTCCCACCGAGAAATAGGGCCCGATACAACAGGAACGTTCTAAAATACTGCATCTGAGATGTTAGCCTGCCTTAGGTTAGGATATATAACGCTATAGACGTATATAATGACCCAACCGAGAAGTACGGGACGACACGAACGGGATTCTGAAAAACATTACCAGCGACGGACTAGACGGGTTAGGTTTGGTTATGTTACGTTATGGACGTGTATAATGTTCCCACAAGGAAGTAGGGGCCGACCCGCCAGGAATGTTGTAAAACACTACATCCGAGATGTTAGGCTGCCTTAGGTTTGGATATATAACGCTATAGAAGTATATAGTGTCCCCATCAAGATGTACGGGACGACACGAACGGAATTCTGCAAAACATTACCAGCGAGGGGCTAGATGTGTTAGGTTAGGTTATATTACGTTATAGACGTGTATAATGTTCCCACAAAGATGTAGGGGCCGACCAGCCAGGAATGTTGTAAAATACTACATCCGAGATGTTGGGCTGCCTTAGGTTAGGATATATAACGTTATAGATGTATATAGTGTCCCAACCTAGACGTACGGGACGACACGAACGGGATTCTGTAAAACATTACCAGCGAGGGGCTAGATGTATTAGGTTAGGTTATATTACGTTATAGACGTGTATAATGTTCCCACAAAGAAGTAGGGCCCGACACGCCAGGAATGTTGTAAAATACTACATCCGAGATGTTATGCTGCCTTAGGTTAGGACATGTAACGCTATAGACGTATATAATGTCCCAACCGAGACGTACTGGACGACACGAACGGGATTCTGTAAAGCATTACCAGCGATGGGCTAGACGGGTTAGGTTTGGTTATGTTACGTTATGGACGTGTATAATGTTCCCACAAAGAAGTAGGGGCCGACCAGCCAGGAATGTTGTAAAATACAACATCCGAGATGTTGGGCTGCCTTAGGTTAGGATATATAACGTTATAGATGTATATAATGTCCCAACCTAGACGTACGGGACGACACGAACGGGATTCTGTAAAACATTACCAGCGAGGGGCTAGATGGGTTAGGTTAGGTTATACTGCGTTATAGACGGGTATAAGGATCCCACAAAGAAGTAGCGGCCGACCCGCCAGGAATGTTGTAAAATACTGCATCCGAGATGTTAGACTCCCATAGGTTAGGATATGTAACGCTATAGACGTATATAATGTCCCCACCGAGATGTACGGGATGACACGAACGGGATTCTACAAAACATTACCAGCAAGGGGCTAGATGTGTTAGCTTAGGTTATATTGCGTTATAGACGTGTATAATGTTCCCACAAAGATGTAGGGTCCGACCAGCCAGCAATGTTGTAAAATACAACATCCGAGATGTTAGGCTGCCTTAGGTTAGTATGTATAACGTTATAGACGTATATAATGTCCCAACCTAGACGTACGGGACGACACGAACGGGATTCTGTAAAACATTACCAGCGAGGGGCTAGATGTATTAGGTTAGGTTATATTACGTTATAGACGTGTATAATGTTCCCACAAAGAAATAGGGCCCGACACGCCAGGAATGTTGTAAAATACTATATCCGAGATGTCAGGCTGCCTTAGGTCAGGATATATAACGCTATAGACGTATATAATGAACCAACCGAGACGTAAGTGACGACACGAACTGGATTCTGTAAAACATTACCTGCGAGGAGCTAGAAGGGTTAGGTTAGGTTATATTACGTTATAAACGCATATAATGTTCCCACCGAGAAGTAGGGTCCGACACGCCTGGAATGTTGTCAAATGTTATATCCGAGATGTTAGGTTGACTTAGGTTAGGATATATAACGTTATTTTCGCATATAATTTCCCCACCGAAAAGTAGGGGACGACACGCCACAAATGTTGTCAAATATTACACGTCAAATATTACACGTCAAATATTATACGTCCGACATAATAGGTTACCTTAGGTTAGTATATATAACGTTATAGACGTATATAATGTTCACACCGAGAAGTAGGTGCTGACACGCCAGGAGTGCTGTAAAATATTACGTCCGAGATGTTAGATTACCTTAGGTTAGGATATATATCGTTATAGACGTATATAACGTTCCCACAGATAAGTAGGGTCCGATAAGCTAGGAATGCTCTGAAATATTACATCCGAGATGTTTGGTTGCCTTAGGTTAGGATATCTAACGTTATAGACGTATATAATGTTCCCACCGGGAAGTAGGGTCCGATACGCCAGTAATGTTGTAAAATATTACATGCGAGTTATTAGGTTGCCTTAGGTTAGTATATATAACGTTATAGACGTATATAATGTTCACACCGAGAAGTAGGTGCTGACACGCCAGGAGTGCTGTAAAATATTACGTCCGAGATGTTAGATTACCTTAGGTTAGGATATATATCGTTATAGACGTATATAACGTTCCCACCGATAAGTAGGGTCCGATAAGCTAGGAATGCTGTGAAATATTACACCCGAGATGTTTGGTTGCCTTAGGTTAGGATATCTAACGTTATAGACGTATATAATGTTCCCACCGGGAAGTAGGGTCCGATACGCCAGTAATGTTGTAAAATATTACATGCGAGTTATTAGGTTGCCTTAGGTTAGTATATACAACGTTATAGACGTATATAATGTTCACAGCGAGAAGTAGGTACTGACACGCCAGCAGTGCTGTAAAATATTACGTCCGAGATGATAGATTACCTTAGCTTAGGATATACAACGTTATAGACGTATATAACGTTCCCACCAATAAGTAGAGTCCGAAAAGCCAGGAATGCTGTGAAATATTACACCCGAGATGTTTGGTTGCCTTAGGTTATGATATATAACGTTATAGATGTGTATAATGTTCACAGCGAGCAGTAGGTACTGACACGCCACCAGTACTGTAAAATATTACATCCGAGTTGTTATGTTGCCTTAGGTTAGGGTATATAATGCGCATATAATGTTCCCACAGGGAAGTAGGGGCCGACACGCCAGGAATGTTGTAAAATATTGCGGTAGACAGGTTAGGATGCCTTAGGTTAGGATAAATGACGTTATAGACGCGTATAATGATCCCACCGAGAAGTATGGTCCGACACGTCAGGAATGTTGTGGAAAATTACATCCGTGATGTTAGGGTGCCTTAGGTTTGGATAAATAACGTTATAGACGCATATAATATTCCCACCGAGAAGTACGTGCCGACGAGTTCGGGATCCTGAAAGACACTATCGCTGAAAGGATAGGTTGGATTAGGTTATTTTATAATAGGTTCTATTGGTATATAACATTCCCACAGAGAATTAGGATCTGAAACTCCTGGAATGTTGTAAAATGTTAGCGCCGGGAGGTTAGGTAGCATTAGGTCAGGTTATAAAATCTTGTAGACGTATGTAATGCTCCCACCGAGAAGTAGGAACCGACCCGCCATTAATGTTGTAAAATATTACATCCGAGATGTTAGGTTGCCTTAGATTAGGTTATATACCGTTATTGGCGTATATAATATTCCCAACGAGAAGTATGGTCCGACACATCTGGAGACATAATATCGCGTGTCGCGGGCTGCCGCGAACATTGTTGCTCGGTGCAATCTGCCGTTCAAACACTGCCTGTCCTCCTCTCGGCTAATATGGAGACATAGTATCGCGAGTGGCGGGCAGCCGCCAACATTGTTGCTCGGGGAAACTTGCCGCCGACCTTAGCATGTCTGCGCCTCGCATTACCTGGAGATATTATATCGCGCGTCGCGGGCTGCTGTGAACATTGTTGCACGGGTATTCTGCCCGTGAAATTCAGCCTGTCCGCGCCTTGGCTAATATGGAGACATAATATCGCGCGTCTCGCGCCGCCGCGAACATTGTTGCACGGGGGAATCTGCCGGTGAATATTCTACGCCCGTCCCCGGGAGGGGGCTCGGACATGCTACATCGCCATTTATGGCATACGCGTAAGAAATACCCATAATCCCACTCCCCCGGCGAGCCACTACCGAGGGAGCGGGCAGGGAGAAACCAGCACCGCCATGCACCACTCATTTATTTTTCGTCATTTAAGTTCTTTGACTTATCCGTACATTTTGTACATTGTGTTATTCGTTCAACACCTTTTGCGTATGGGAAGACCCGCTTGACTCATCGTCGGCTGTAAGGAGTTTTGATCTATAAATGCATTTGTATGGTTGGATAAATTTTATGGATTACCCAATCTGTCCCATTTGCGTTCAATGTTCGAATTCGCAGTGGCAGCACTTTGCTTCGCCCACACAGACGTGTCTGTGCTACTACTGACGACGGGAACCTCGTGAAGGTGGCTGCTTGCTAACTATGGCCGTAGGAGGTCACAGATGTCCTATCTGCTATCCTAGGGGTTTGCACATGGCGCCATCGCAACAGTGGGGATAAATCCCCGACGCCATCTTAAACCCCGTGTAGCCATAGCTTCTCCCGCCCCATAGCTTCTCCCGCCCAATCTGCCGGTGAATTTATGCCTGTCCTCGTCTCGGCTAATATGGAGACATAATATCGCGTGTCGCGGGTTGCCGCGAAAATTATTGCACGGGAAAATCTGCCGCCTACCTTCAGCATGTCTGCGCCTCGGATAATCTAGAGACATAATATCGCGAGTCGCGGTCTGCCGCGAACATTGTTGCACGGGGGAATCTGCCGGTGAATTTATGTCTGTCCTCGTCTCGGCCAATATGGAGACATAATATCGCGTGTCGCGTGCTGCCGCCAACATTGTTGCACGTGGAGAGCTGCCGCTGACCTTCAGCTTGTCCGCGCCTCGAATAATCTGGAGACATAGTATCGCGAGTCGCGGACTGCCGCGAACATTGTTGCACGGGGACATCTGCCCGTGAAATTCAGCCTCTTCACGCCTCGGCTAATATGGGAACATAATATCGCGAGTGGCGGGCAGCCGACAACATTGTTGCACGGGCAAATCTGCCGTTGACTTTCAGCATGTCCGCGCCTCAGCTTATATGGATACATAATATCGAGTGTGGCGGGCAGCCGCCAACATTGTTGCAAGGGGAAATCTGCCGCTGACCCTCGGCATGTTTGTGCCCCGGATAATCTGGATATATAATATCGCATGTCGCGGGCTGCCGCGAACATTGTAGCACGGGGGAATCTGCCGGTGAAATTCAGCCTGTCCACGTCTCGGCTAGTATGGAGACATATTATCGCGAGTGGCGGGCAGCCGCCAACATTGTTGCACGGGGAAATCTGCCGCTGGCCTTCAGCATGTCCACGCTTCGCATAATCTGGAGACCTAATATCGCGAGTGGCGTGCTGCCGCGAATCTTACTGCACCGGGAAATCTGCCGCTGACCTTCAGCATGTCCGCGCATCGGCAAGTCTGGAGACGTAATATCGCGTGTCGCGGGCTGCCACGAACATTGTTGCACGTGGAAGTATGCCAGTGGCCATCAGCATATCCGGGCTTCGGCTAATCTGGGGCACAACACCGTGAGCTGCGGGCATTTGCCAAAATAGTTGCACGTGGAAATCTGCCGGTGGCTTTCAGCATGTCCGCGCCTCGGCTAGATGCGCCTCGGTGATGCTTTACACTCTGGACACGCTTAACGATTGTGGAATTGTACTCGGTTTCAAGATCGGCGCCTACATTCTCGACTATTACGACAAGGATACATACGGCTTGGTGAATAACTGTGGACTTTATCAAAGGTACGTGCTGTTTTGTCAGTTGATTAGCTGAAGGCTGATATTCAATGGTCGTCGGTGTCCGATGTTGTAGATTGATATTATGATTGACGAGCGCGATGCATTCGCGCGTCGGAAGTTTTTATTCGTACGAGTTTCAGCAATACCCGTGAAATACTGTCAACGTGCTTGATACGTTATTGATTAGGGAAACGATTCGAGTTAAATGACTAAGAAAATTGAATTTCTCTTTAAAGGGAAAAGATGTTCTGTTTCACCACATTGTTACTAATTATTTGCGAAGATCAGAAAAATGAAAAGAACACCGCTTATTTGCCGACTTCATTCTTTTTGAGAGGTAAAGAGAATGTTCGATTTGTTTAAGTTCTTTCATTTCCAAGATACGAAAAGTTCCACCGAAATCGACAATGTGAAACTTCGTGAACGTCTCACGAAGGTCTAACGGAACCATTGCGTACCCTGAATTTTTCAATCCGGGAATGCAACAATACAATCACATGCATCCACATTATAGGGAGAAAAATGAAATTCCGCGAATGTAGGTCACGCTGTGGGCTTATGATAAGATCACAATTAGCAGCGACCATGGAAAGAAATGATGAATCTCCAAGCAGACGGAAAGACTGATATTAACCTTTTGCTCTCGGATATCCTCTCTGTTTTTTGAGAAACGAATGTTTCTCTGAAGGTTTTCATTAAAATGGAAATTTTTTATTGCTGGGAGGCATTTACAACAGGAACTATTCGCTCAACAGAAAGTTAATCACGTTGCAAAGCGAGAAAAATGTAATCAAAACCAGTTACCCAGGTTTTCTTCAACGTGATCGGTGGTCATTCTTAATTTATCGTCACCGTAAAATCGTGCCGTGCATTTTTCATCGGTGCTGAAACGTCACGATGAAACACGAAGCAAATATCTCTGGTTCCAGTGGATCTTCGTTTACCGCTGGAGAATTTTGATATGAATATGAAAATAGCCGAATCGTTATTACATTCGTGAGGCCCTTTGTTGCCAAATTCATTTGAGTTTCTAGTAGATTACACTGGTATTTACTTGTTCAACGCATAGAGAATGTAACGCCAATTATTTGCAACGAATGTATATTCAAGTGCGCAAAGAAAGAAACGCTTGCGAAACTAAATAACAAATGTACACGGTGCACGTGAATACGTATGACAATTAACGTTGGAATGTAAATATGAGACTGCAACATGTTTTGAAGATTGCAGGCTCCGAAGGAAAAGGGATACAGATATCAGAAATATAAATTAATTTTCCTTAAATCAAATCTGTACGTCTCTCATCTTAATCCCATGCGTCGCAAAAAGTCAAAGTCTCTTAGCACGCGATAAGAATGAAAAACGAAAACCGACGACCAGAACGCGGGGAAATACAGCCAGTCGTTACTTACGTTCTATAGAAAAAGCACTCAGACGAGCAATTCTCGTTCTGTCGCTTCGTCACCGTCAAAACCGCGCTGCAAAGTCGCCTCCGCGTCCTCAGATATTCTCCCCGAAACTTGAACGCGTTGTCGTCGCCGGAGAAATGTTCTCGTGCCTAACGCCAGCGATAGCTCAAAGAAACGATAAGATGTTCAGCGCGTGCGATGCTTTATATGGAAAATTCCGCCCGTGTAACGAACTTACGCGGCGCGGTGCCAGATGAGAT
The DNA here is from genome assembly GCA_963969225.1 of Xylocopa violacea. NCBI lineage: Eukaryota > Metazoa > Arthropoda > Insecta > Hymenoptera > Apidae > Xylocopa > Xylocopa violacea. The sequence continues at coordinate 2,234,349 of CAXAJV010000015.1, forward strand.
TGCGGCAACTTTCTTCCAACTTTTCCGTTCTCTCCTCTCTGTCGCGAGTCATGTTAATCTATTGTTCTCCGCGAAACGCCAGGTCCATGTTTACCAAATGAATCAACCCGACAGGAAGTTCCATGAACTTTTAAAAGAAGCCTCGTCACGCGTACTTGAATTTCGTCGAAATTCTCCTACGAATCCGCGGGGAAAAGAAATTACATCGCGTTATTCGACGTAACGAATTCGTCTGTGGAGATACCGAACCATTGCTTTTACTTCTTGCATTTCATTTTATCACTCTTTTCTCATTTCGAAGCGAGTGTGGATACATTGCATACATTGTGTTGGAGATTCGTATTGTCGTTTTTTCTCTCTAATGACTCTTCAGTAAACTCTCGACCTCTTCAGTAAACTCTCGACCTTTTTCTCGACTTTATCCTTTCTACACAACTGTCGATGCGCGACCAAGTTTGATAGATTCTAGGACCGTTTCGTTCGACAGTGAACACGAGCTTCTATAGCGATAAAGTGTTGGTAAAAAATTGTACCCCTTGAAAAAAAAAGAGTATACTGTGTTGGGATACCGAACGGAAAGTTCCACAGAACTCCGCTCGGAAGGGAAAAGAAAAATTTGTATTACTACTTCAGATTCTAAATGCACCTTCCAATTTAAAATATGCAATTCCTAACAAGCTCAACGCTACGAAAATGAAACTTCAACAGAACCATCTATGACCTAGCGACCATTACATAATTATGAATTAATTGCAGCGTACGATTTACGCCTCCCCAGAGGTTCAAATACTGGATATTTAATCCAATTTGCTTCCTCTGAATGTAATCAACACACGGATAACGTTTCTGCCAGTGCGTAATTTCGCGGGGGATTGAAGCAAACCATTTAACGAATTGTTAGCGCAGAGCTATTTTAATTGACGTGAATGATAGCTGCAGCGAAAACGCGGGCTGGACCTTCAATCAAGTTTCCAGTTAACACGTTTCAGAGAGCACAAACTGCTTCGCTGTAAAGCCTACAGTGTGTCGAGCGAAATTTCTTTAATCGAACCATTTTCACAGTGATTTGGTGTTTAAAATTATTAGCGTACGCAACTACTGAGTTATTACTGTGTCACAAACACAATAAAGATCAACTGAATAGTTAACATCGCTAATCTAAATGTCGAAACTTCAAAATGATTCTAACTTTGATACACGTTCTCCAAAGTTATCTAGTAGTCGTCATATTTGTCTTTCTACGTTTCCGCCTTCAATTAAAATAAAAATTAAGATATAATATAACAAGAAGCGGCACTAGACAATTCTGAAATGATAAGCTCTATAGAATTCAATTTCCTCGAGAATGAAATCGTAAATGCAGAGCTATCACACTGCTAGTTTACCGTGAGATAGTTTGCATTCGTGATAGACGTGCATTATATCACGATACTGCACTCTCCTACAGAAACAGGTAATTAGGATTCCCCATGTCCCGAAACAATCAGAATCTACACGAGAAACGTATGACACTGCTTTTTAAATACGCATCGAGATGCAACAAAAGAGAACAATACAGCTTCATTCTTTTACGCACAAAAATGATGTAAGAACGCGCGTATAAAAGACGGCCTCATCCGAATAAAAGCATCTTTTCTACCCTCCGCCATTCTTATATTTCCGTGTAACGAAGAATACTTGCCGTTTCGTTTCCTTCCATTATACAGGCTAGAGAAATTCAATTATCCAGAGTAGATCGTCTCTTAACTAGAGAAGACGTTCAGTCGCTGACGGCTGGACCGTTACGAGGCATAAAAATTCCAATGAGCAGAACACAACTTCCCACGCACTCGGCGGTAAAGTAAAGTGCGGATGTTAAAATTTGATGCCTGTAGCAACAGCCCGAACCTCAGCAAAAGCGAATTCGCTTTTAAAGTTAACATTATTCATGTGTTTCCGCGGGATCACGTCGCGATCCGACGGCGAAACTTCTGGGAAATTGACAAGCGTGGTCGTACATATAATCGGCCACGGGACAATTTCGATATCAATACTGACAACTTCACCACAGCACGAATGCGAAAGCAGGCGAACAAAACGTGCAAACACTGCAAAGATGCGGCAGGGCGGACATAGCGTTTCTAAATGAAAGAGTCTCGCAGAAGAATTGAATTACTGAATTCCTTTTATAAGTTGCTGTATGAGAATGCAATGCTAATACAAATTTCGAGATTGATGTCGCGAATGTTTCAAAAAATTCGCGAGTTTCTCTGTCTTTGCTTTTTGCGCGATTCTAACGATTTCTGATCGACTAATTGAATTCTTGTATGAATATAATACACTTGCAACATATACGCTATTTGATTGAATATTGGCCAGGAGAATTTCTGCTCCGTGCTGCGATTGTATCTACTACGAAATTTGCTTCTGTAGAAATCTAGAATCCCGCATAGATAACATGCAAACACCAAGACGAGTCGATACGGAGCTGTCGTGGAGCTTTCCACGATGCACTGCAAGCTCAAGTATCGCCTGTCGGCAAGCTCGTGATACTCTGCAAACTCAAGTCGATAACTTCGTCTCGATTTATCCTGGTACCGACGAGCTACAAGATAGACCACTGATCTAATTGAATTTTATGACCATTACGGTCCGAAATATTGATCGCGTACAAATTCTTACACCCTCTACAACATAGGATTCAAAATTGATAAAGTAGCACTTCCTACAAAATTCGTGGATATATTTTACGCAAAAGGGAGGACTGAATTAAAAATTCTCTAAAACAGATAAAATGTGAATAATTGCAGACATAAAACCTTGCCAGATAAAGATTCGATTTAAATTAAAATACAAAAAGACCAGAGAGAAAGTAGAATCCTTCGATGATTCCAGGTTGATCCCACGAGAGTAAAATTTTACTTAATTTAAATTATATCTTAAACTATTACATGAAGTGCAACGTAAATAAAATTTCAAAGTCCTGAAAAGGACTTAGAAAATTTAAATTGTACTGCAAAATACTCGATGCTAAAAATACCAGTAATTCAATTATTTTAATCTCGCGCAAAGTTAATGAAATAATAGAATGAATGAGCATCATAGTCTTTTGACTAGTCTGGTACATCTAGCATCAAGTTTACTACAATACTTATATCTACGAGCGTAGTTCTTAGCATGATATCGTTTTTCAGAGACCAGGCTCTCGAAAACGTTACCAAGTAGCCAAGTCCACCAACGAGGAGGTGACTACATAGGGACCCATCCCTAAACCCTATTCCCATCCATCCTCCACTACAAATACGTGTTCTCGGTACAGAAAGTACCGAGGACTGACTCTACTTGAATTTAAGAGACGCGAAATCCATAATACATTTTCTAAAATCTATCAGATATTTAGAAAGTGTAGTATAGACTTTACGAAAGGGGTAACGAGAAATACCATTGTATTACCCGAAGAGAAATATCTAAAATGACTCTACTACACTTTCGAAAAGCGAAAGTATCTTGCAAAGGGTTCTACAGTACGATACCCTAAATTCTATCACTCTATCGTAAAAATAAAATAAACTAAACTAAAGTTAAGAAAAGAATCTGAGTTGAAGCAAAAATGAAGATGAAATACGCGACGCGACCGAATAGAGCATTCTAACCCCGTGCTTCTATTTTAACCATTAGGCGAACCGCACCCGGCGCGAATCACAAACAAGATATGCCACGTCTTACGTTGAGGCAATCGCAACCGCGCTCTCCCCGACGGTGAGTGCGGTGTCCACTTGAATCCCAGCGAGGCCCAACACTAGGATTGCTCTGCGACAAAGACGAACCTCGTGGAACCATCCTTCTTACAGCAGGCCAAAGACCCCAGCGCATCGGGTTAGGAACCACTCAGCCCGACTCCATCGTGAGCGCGTCCACGGCTGAACCCGTGAAAATCCAGATGGGCACCGCAAACATGCATCGGTTTGATTGAGTCACGACTGACTCCCTGCGTGACGATTAAAATCTAAATCTCGAGCGAATACGTGAAGCGAATCTTAGGAAGCACGAAATTAGAGCGCTCGGGAGAACAATTAAAAGTTCTGTCTTAATAAACGAAGGTTGAAAGAAAAAGGGGTGGTTAGTTTTCTCTCCGGATAAGGAAACGTATTTCTTTACAATATGATTACAATTAAATTACAGAGATTTTCGATATGCGTGTACTTATGACTAATAAACGCACGCATCTAGCGGCGATCCAGGGGCGAACAGAGAGATTAAAATAAATCAGAATAAAAACCATCAAGCATCAAGCATCAAACTAGTAAACGTCTAACCATCAAATATCAAACCAGCAAACGTCGAACAATCAAACGACCCTCCATCGAAGGGACACCATAGAGAGATAGAAGTAACCATGTATAATTAGTAATAAAAGTGAGAGAAGTCGGGATAGAAGGGAATGATTATCTTATTAAAATTACATTATACGAACGTAAAAATATGATCGCAATAATTAACTTAAACTAAACTATTCGTAGTCCAATTGAAATACTCAATACTAGAAGTGCTAGTGGTTAAAGTATTCTAATACCGTGTAAAGTTAATGAAATATAAGAAATTCTTAAAAGTGAATCTATGAAATCTTTGTACAAATGAAAAATCTATCTATCTCTATCAGAAGCTACGAACCACGATCTTTTTAACTAATTTGGTACTTCTAGCGTCAAGTTTACAATTATACTTATGTTTATGCGCGTAGTCCTTAGCTTGATATCGTTTTTGAGAGCGCAATCTCTCGAAAACGTTATCAAGGGCCCAGGTCCACCACGTGGAGGTGACTACGCAGGAACCCTTACTTGCATGCAACATGCGATACATGCAAGCGAATACACAGCTGAAAGGTTTATTAATACCAAGCAAATATGAATTGATTTGCACTAGAGCAGCTAGTAATTCCGTTTTCTTAAACGAGAGGTATAAGGAAAATGGGGATAGGTTGTTTTTACTTTGGGTGAGAAAATGTATTCTTGTAGAATTTCATTACAATAGTAATTAAAATTATATTATTTATTATATAAATCTAAATTAATTATAACTAAAGATGCATTCTCATCCCTCAGTGATCCTACGAAGAACGCAGAAATTAATTTGAAATATATCTTGATTTATTAGCACACAAATCTGGAGTACGAGATAAAGGAGCGAGATGAGATACCAACGAAGAATGACCGAGTAAGAATTCGAACGAAAAGAGATGCGGAATAAAACAGAGTATGGAATAATGGAATAATATCGACACTTGACAAGAACGTCGCAACGAACATTGATATCCTTACGCAAATAACTTAAATCTGACTCTTGAATCTGACTCTTAAATTTAACTCTTAAATCTAACTCTTAAATCTAACTCTTAAATCTAACTCTTAAATCTAATGTTACTCGATATCGTTTTAGAAAGACCGACCTCTCAAAAACGTTATCAAGCAATTAGGTCCCTGCGTACTTGCCTCCACGTTTAGAGATGAGTACGCAGGGACCTACCCCCAAACCCAAATCCCATCCACCCTTCCATTACATGCAGCCTCGGCACTGGAGTACCGAGATTTCATTCAACTTTTCTCTTAAACTTGTGTAATGACAAATGGAATACAGATACGGTGCGCAGCACGGCTGTTTTGCTTACGCACGGAACATATTAGGAATTCTTTTATCGTTACTCTAATACACTATTTTTATTTTATTATATCGTTACTCTAATACACTATTTTTATTTTATTATATCGTTACTCTAATAAACTATTTTTATTATAAATGTAAAATATAATAAGTGTGGACTTTCAATTCTCTGAAGTCCAAAAATATTTCAGTAACATGTCAAGAATTCGGAGACACTTCAAAAATTCGGTAACAATTGCAAAAAGCTAAATTCTTCAAATACAAAAGTTTGGTAGCAAAAAGAAAATTAAAATTGAAAAATAAGAAAAACAAATAAAAAATCATAAAACTAATAAAAGTAATAAAACTAATCGTTCAATCCCGAGAGTGTTCGCGGTATATACTAATCATTCAATCGCGAAACTATTCTCAATACATAACAATCTCTCATTTTTTAAACCGATAAACTAATAAAAAGCCCGATTTCAGTTATATAAAATAGGAGGGCTATATATGCTAGCATTCAGTCGAATGCGCTAGCTGATAGCCCTCCAGTTCGTTCAAGTATATATCAAAACTACTACTGCTGCTACCTCATCTACCCCACAACCTCTAATTAAAAATTCGATTTGTACAAACTCACCGTTTGCAGACAAGTGACGTCATCAGCGGCTAGCATCCTCTCCATGATCCTCCATCATCGATTCAGCTAGCTGACCATTGTCCACTACCATGCAGTCAGCACCCTCTCGTAATCCCCCAGCATCGACTAAGCTCGCTGACCACTGTCCACTACCATGGGGATCAGCACCCACTCCGTGATCCACCACCATCAACTCAGCTCGCTTGACCACTGTCCACTACCAAGGGGTCATCAGGCTGACCACTGTCTGCCACCATGGGGGTCAGCACTCTCTCCGTGGTCCCTCCCCACCACCGTCAGAACACGTTGGCCATTGTCCATCATCATAAACTAGACCCAATAGGAACTCTGATCGATACCGCGTCTATCGAACAACTGATTAGATTAGCGGAAGTGCCCTTTATATAACCGCGGCTCCCCACTCCTGTGCTTCAATTTTACATCGATTTTTCGCTAAAATCGGCCGATTTTTGCAATTTTTTCACCAATTAATATTCTTAACGATTACTCACAACTATCGGTAATAATTATTTATAAATTTTGTGTAAACTAAAGCTAGATTTACGTTTTAAAAGAGAATTATTGTTATTCTTCGCGAGTTTACTTCTTAATCATTCGCTTATTATTATATCGGACAAGATGCATCTACTGGGATTACTATTGCTACTTTCGGTACCTATTTGGAGCCACGTGCTGAATCGGTAACATTTCGAAAGACAGTAAAATTATACGACTTTGGTGATCGTACTTTGATCATAGTCGTAAGGGAAGTAGCAGAGCTTTCACTGCTAACTCGTATCTTTTACCGATAACAACAATCTCTCCAATATCAAGATCTGATAACTTTTAAAAATCTTCACGAAACTCGAATTGTTACAACTATTTGCGTAATTCAATTAGATTCAGAAATCTTTGCCGATATATTAAAACCATTTCTTCTTTCTATAATTTTCAGTGATATCAATCAATATACCAGACTGGCAATTAAATGACCAAAAATTTTCCTCAAACAAGAGCAAAATTAAAAGTAACAAAAATTGTACAATCATACACATAATTTTGCAGAAACTTGAATATGTTACAAATTAAGCATGAAGCACGCTAGCCATAAATGCAAAAATTGTACGAGCTCAATAAGTAGCACGCTTTATTACTCCGCGAATGTCTATCGTTGGTGCAATGCCCTTTCTCACTACTTATTTAATTAAACATTCAAACCTCAACGTTTAATCTCGCTACAAAGTAATAAATCGTCCTCTGTTGGACGATTTTTCGTGTAACCGTCGACGCTTGAGACGGCCAGGTAGCCAGTCATGTAAAAGAAATAAGAACCATGGTATATTCTGTATTTATGAAGCGGATGAGGTGGAAAAATTGCGAATTTAGTCGTTTTTCAAGGAACTGCAGAACAAAAGAAGGAGCAGTTTGTATTCATAACCGTTGGGAGCAGAACGACGAAAGCTCAAGAGAACTTTAAGGTGACGCTGAAAACGAACAGAGAAGCTCGAGTGAATGTTAATAAACACCCGTTAAATAATACGGACGAGAAAAAATTCGCTCATAAGCCGGAAGTGCAAGAGGTAAAGAGGTACAGCTTCAACGGAGGGAAACGAGTGATGCCTCGTTACAGAATAATAAAATTTAATTAAAAGGAGGCGATAAGAAGAAGCAAAATTTCATTATTGAAAAATTAAAGCATCCTGCTTCAGCAACGTTCTTGTTAACTGAAGAATGTAATATTGCGAACTAAAGTGATACACCTCTTCACATCGCAGCCAATTCGAAATGACTGCATTAAATTTTTATGCTGCAAACTATGAAGAAAATGTGAAAACTCGTACCATAAAGGATGCCTAGTGTAATAGAGGAAGCCCAGTATAATAGAATTTATATGCATTTCCTATACGACTCGAGAGTTGTATAACGATCGACGATGCTTCGATGCTGGTATATTTAAAGGTAGTTGTAACCAATTTATAGAGAACCACCAAACACAATCATACACCCTTTGTGCCGACGAAATCGAACAGACTCGTCGGTTTCGCCGCATACGTTTTGTTCGAGGGAAAGTGAGAAGAAGAAAAAAATGAAAGTTGTATCGCTTGCCCCGAAAATTTTGCTCTCTCGCTACGTCTATCATGGGTTTAATTAAATCTGCAATTAGTCCCTGCCTCTGCGTTTATCGATTTTCAATATTTATAAGATACAAACTTGTTCATTAGCAAAGTCATTTCATAACCTGTTAAAATGCAGATTTTAATTCATCCATCGTTATCTTCTTTTATCACGCGGCGATTAAAAAGTTAATTCGCCTAGCTATAACAACAGCAATCTGAACAAATATTCTCTACGCCCGCCCACGCGCCGTGACTCTCCACTTTCTGACCTCTCCTCTACGACTTGAAAGTGTTTCTTCAAAAAAATGAAACTTCGATTGTAGCTGCAGATATTTGCTCTTTGAAATTAGACTACGCGTTTTCCGCGTTCATCGCATTTTCCTCGATGAATAATGCAACAATGCCTGTAACATTTCGAACCTGGAATTTTCAACGGTCTAGAAAGCCCTCCCAGTAATCGCATCGAATCAATTATCCTGAAAGATCGAATCGCCCTTATCGGATTTCGTTTTAATTGTGATAATCCGACTACATAAGATACAAGCAACCTTGTCCACTGAAGGAAACGGTCAATTAAACGTTCAATTAACCATCAATCCACGAATTATTTTGGGTAACGTTCGATGGGATACAATGATCGCGCGAAATTTCTTCTTTTCCTAGAGAGATGTCTCAGGTGTAGATACTTATTTCTGGTTTTTTACCACTAGACGCTAAATATCAAAAAATGGGACGGAAAAGTTAGGGGAAAAGAAGAAACGAAACCACTGAAAGGAAAGGACTGAAATTACGCAGAAGTTTGTGGCTTGTTCGTGAAGAAAATTGTCTCATAAACTTTCCTTATCGTGTAAATATAGCGCCTCTCTGCTTGTTGCGAGGGATAATATTCACTTAGGATATCGCAGGCAAAAAGCGAACGCTTTCGTTAATAAGGTACTCTGCAACGAGTTCTGGGCGCCCAGTTCTCGAAACTTAGTGAAGGAACGATTAACGCTTGCACGTGTCCTCCTATTTTTCACCATCGACTGGAAGGGATATGGAGATTCATCGAGTCTAGAGGAACCAATGAAATTCACGTCGCCGATGATGTATTTCGGCATCGCATACTTCATCCGCACAGATGCTTACTACACATCATTCACTTTTATTCCTGTGTATCCATCTCGTTCCAAGTTCCATTCCAAACATCGCCGTTTTACTCGAGCCAAAAGGAAAACGAAATTAAAGCCTCGACGGAGAGGCCAAAGAAGGAGGAGCTTGAACTCGCTTTTGAAGTAATTTCCGTCCTTTTGCAACATGGGAATTTAATATACGGAAGTGCCATTTTATGTCATATAATGCCCGAACAACACCGTTATGGCATTTCCTGCGATGTTGGTCTCGCATCCTTTCAAACCTACCGCACCCATTACAAGTTTCCAATAGAAGGAGCGATCCGGCGTGATGCAATGAAAGGAATAATTATAAAAGGGGAACGAGCGAAAAAAGAGGAACGTCAAAGTAAAACAACGCGAGAAGCAGCTCGAATCGATGTGTTGGCTCCATGAAAAAGCATCCTACGTGTCGTATAACTGTCACGCACCCGTCAAAAGGGAAATTCTTTTTCGAAAAATGAATCGGTCCGCCATTTAACAAACCCGATAATCGCGCGTCTTGTCCGACATAGCTACACGATCCGCCGCTATAATTGGATGGCTCGCATCAGTTTTCCCTCACTTTTCGTTCCTGTTGCGGAAACTTGTTCCGGGAATCGCTACGAACCCGATTAACTTCGATGCCTGAATTTAATGAGAACGCAATGCGCGAAACTTTCGGACAACGAAACAGAACCGCACTGGTTGCAAACACAAAGCAACGCCGAAACGCGTAGTAAGTAATGCTCCATGTGGATTTGATATGAAACTCCCAACTCGCGACGTGACGGCTTGGAAATTTATAATTGCTCGTCAAATTTTTTCTTCTATCTCGGCGACAGAACTGAAGTTATGAACCGAAGAAGGGAAAATTCTGCAGCTTCATTCTGCGAGTAGTAACCTGCTCCGCTTAACCGAATCGTAATATTCTACAATTTGTCTCCTATTACCTCCAGCCTCCCCGTGAACCAACTTTTGCAGCAATCTAAAGAACATTACCAAAGAAAACAGCAGATAAGCAGAAAAAGTCGCATCGAAGGACCGTCCCAGCGTCATGACTGGCGCGTCGGGCCTCCCTCCGGGAACTCTTCGAGAAATAAATAAAAGACACAACCCCGGTCTCGTTATTTTCCTCCTCTTTCGCTCTCGGACCATCTACATGGGACACGCGCACACGCGCATACCGGCCATCACGGGATTAGCTTCTTACGTGCGACGACAATAATTTATCAAAGTACTTCTTACAAGACTAAAAGTGCCAATGCTGACAACCGGCGGAATAAATAAAACTTCCGCTTCTTCCGTTCCTCTCTTCTGTACATTTTGTTCTTGCTTTCCTTAATTCCTACCCGCGAGAGAATTATGACGATTTCATGATATTGCCATTGTCACAGTGGTGTTCCGTCACCGATGTGAAAATCGTAAGCATCGTTTAAATATCTCCCTGATAACAGAGTACATTGAAGGCACTGGTGTAATCGATCGATCCATTGGATAAAACGGGGGGAAAAATTATTCGAGCGAGAAGCAAAAAGAAATTAACTACGGAAATTCATTTGCTGGTAAAGAATGAACACATTGTTTAACAAAGACCGTTTAAAACAAAAATGAAACACTGGCGAAGGGCAGAAACTAATCCCCATGCGATTACGCTTAGCACATGATATAACACGAGAAACAGTTTGGAAGATTACTTCTGAAATTCTCTGGAAATACAGCTTGACGAGACGGAGGTGACTGAAAAACCACGTTCGTTAAATGGCAGCTACCGCGGTTTTATAGCAATTTATGCGACTCTGTGCTTGTCGCGCACGCGAGAACGTTATCGCGAGAGTAATTGTGCCGTAAACTAGTAAATAATTGTCTCAATGAAACTGAAAGAAAAAGAAAAGATACTGTTTGAAAACTTTTTTCGTAGGTTCGAATAACATTTACGAGATAGCGTTATCGGAAGCACGGTACAATATTCTGGTAATGAACGAAGGAATGTAGATGTTATCCGTCGTTGACCGTAGTCGATCAGATTAGAGACTTCGAGCGTAAGATCTGTTAATTAGAAATTTAATTACCGAGGAAGCGGTGAAACTAGTCGTAGCTTCCATATCATTGTTGATGCCTTTTGTAATTAATATTTTCAGGAAGCCGTTCAAAAAAAGTAAATTTCAAAGTCGGAACCGTGCAGCAACCGTGAACCAAGCCCACACTACACAAAGCGTGCAAATCAGATTAAAAAATAATCCCCAAACTCAGAGAAATGAACAGACGTGTCACGTGGACCAGTTATTCCTGTGGTTTACATTTTTCAACGCATTCATAAATCACTCGTTCCAGAATGCTCAGAGATAATTACTGGAAGCAACCATAAAAAATGTTTCTGTCGGTTCAGGATGCAAATCCATTCTGTATCCAATAATCCACCACACATTAGCTTGATAAATTAATTTTTATAAAAATTGCGAATAACAAATGTTTACATTTTAAAAGGTATTTTCTGGCGATAAAAATGTATTATTTGACAATTCTAGCGGAATAAGAAATCCAGTAAAAATTATACGAATGTTTTCCCACAACCAATTAATGCTGTTGATCGGCAGAAGTCTTCACTTATTTCTAATTTAATTGAGATTAATTTCGAAGGAAAAACAAACTGATATGTGCACACTGCAACGTTCTATTCTCTTTCACGTCCGTTTAACCAAATCATTTAGAAAGTCATATAAATTTTCATGTCAAAATCATCGTTTTTTTCAACGTGATGAAGTTTTGTACGAAAAAAGGAAAAAATAGGCAAACAGACAATATGGAATGAAAGAAAGAAGCCTATGGGTATCCGGAAAGACTTCTTTGTTTTTCAATGAGATTCCGAAACTCTAATATAATATTATATTCTATTCATCCCGGTTGAAACAGAAACTAACAGTGCTTCAGCAAACTTTTTCTCGGGAACTTTTTACTTTAATTATACACCATCTCCAGTTAGCCACAGAATAATAGCGAGTACCAAAAAGATACAATAAAATATCCGTCCGTTTATTCCAAATTGATCGATTCCAATCGTGATTTCGCGATGAATTATGAGTTAAAATTTGAGAATTAAAAACTTTATTAATCATAATTATGGAAATTAAAAACTGTAGAGATTGGAAATTCTAATCACTCACTTCCCTGAACTAAATCAGTAATCACCAATAGAATAGATCCAAAAAAAATATGTAAATACCACTGTACACCATACAGTCTCATCAGCAATAGACAATGCCATTTGTGCCATTCGAATCCAGCACAAACTCATCGCATTATTAACCACCATCCGTGGCTTGATTCTCAATTACTACAGAACGTGAGATTTAATTACTCAATGCGTCATTTACATTTATTATACACAGGTTTCGCCAACACCTATAGCTTTTGTCAAAATTGTACACGGTTCGAACCTGAAAAGTGTTAAAACCGACACATATCCCAAGCAACCACTCCACTATTCTACATCGAATAAATCTCATAGAAAAGATCCTCGAACGCCCACAATACGAACGTCCGCTCTCGTCAGGTGTTCGACAGAGTAGCCATCCAGACGTCCGTCAGCGCCACTTGGAACCATCGAGTGGCAACGGTGCAAGGCGTCGCGTTCTCAATATCGATCGTTGTCGAGTTACTTCCTAGACAATCCGTGATCCGATTCCAGATAGAGTCGGACAAAACTACGCTAGACCAGGTAACGGTTCCTCGTCGAGGGGCGCAACAGGTAACGCAACCTTATCCCTCGTTACAATGCGCTGCGTAACAGTTCGTCGCGTTTGAAAAAACACGGGGAGCGGTCCAAAAATCACAGCGACGAGAAAGGGAGGGAGGCATAACGAAACGGAAATGGATTTTCGTGGCCACCACCGCGGAGCAACAGGTACGCCTCGCAACGAATTATCGCGAGCGCGATAAACGGTAATTCGAACGGAGAAAGGAAGCTCCACCAGCCACCGAAGACACGAGAACCAAGAAGGGCGCGACGTGTCGAAGTTTTTAATTAGTTCGCGAAGCGATCGGATCGCTATCGGAACGCAAGTGGCTCGTTGCAAATCGGAAGCAATTTACACTTTTGCTGTCTTGGCAACGACTAGTCCATGCCCTGTAGATTCTCCGACGAAATTATCCAATCAAAGAATCCCGATAGTTCCAAGGCTGCTGGCGCGGCGTTGTCAAGTAGACTTTCGATCTCGTCGATATGTAAACGTAAGAAAATTGCCCTGCCTCAAGTTCGACTCGGAATTTTATCGAGAAGCAGTCGCGACACATAGACGATTTCGCGAATATTTGCGAAAGAAAAATAAGGATCCCAAACCTAGGAGAAACATTTGTAGTTGTGACAAAAGTTTTAGAAGCAAACAGGAACCGTACTACTGACGAAAAAGGGGTAACTGCAAACGAACAGTGGCCAAAAGGAAATGTTGCTTACTTTCCTTCCCGATGAGCTCTCTTGGGAGGAGCAAAGCTAGGTAGAAATTTCCCATGACATTCGAGTAAATCCGGAATATCACGAGACTACCAAACGAATCAACAGTTCCACGTGGAACGAACGATTACACCGGTTACCCCGCAAACAAGTCACCATCCACGATCACCCATTCATCACTCTAAACTTCCGCAGCGCCGTGTCAACTTCCACTCTTCGTTTCTTTACCCGATCGCAGAACTTCGGCAATTAGTACCAGACCAGCGGAATTCTCGGCGAAAGTGAAATGAACCGAACTTTCTTGCTCCAAAACCATCGACTACCATCGCGATGTACTATCCAACGCCGCAACGCAATGTAACTAGAAACCATGGACTTGAAGAGAGCGGACCACCGATTTCCCATTGAGGAGCGACCGTAGACGCTCTGAACTGCAAGTTCCACTCGAACCCTCCACCCAACGCAAACACAGGACAACGTGTGAAGCCGTTCGCAAGCCCAACCATTCACAATTATGAAGTCATGAAGCTTCTGTTACCTACCCTGCTGATATACATGTGCTCGGCCAACAGCGAGCCGGGCGACAGATGATTATTGAGCTCCGAGCAGGTTCGACTCGACGACGACGGTGTGACATCAAAAATTCCCATTAGTCATCCTAATAAGGCGATGCTTCTCAACAAGCAACACCGATATCTTTTGCGCACGACACCAATGGACTACGTGACTCCCAAATCAAACAAAGGAAACCGCAAAATATAAAAACCGCTCAACTTGGAACCAGAGTCAGTCTGAATTCCACCTTCGATACTTATACTTCGTATTATTGTTAATAACATTGTAATATCATTGTAATATTATTGGATACTTCAAACTACGGTTTGAAGAAATAAAATTTTTTTTATATATTTTTCCTCAATAAATTGCGTGACAACAGCGACGATTACTCCAATAGAGAGTCGATCGGTCGTGAAAAAATTAATCAGGGAACTTCGCCGAGACTTTCGACCCCGGCTGGTCCATCGACGCGGAAAGGGATCGAGCTCGTTCGAGAGCGCGCCACGAGCGTGGCTTCCGGATCGAGAACCCGGAAACTCATCATCTGATTCGATACGGCCGCAGATAGTTCTGATCTATGGACCCGAACGCGCACGTTCTCGTTGCCTGACTAGTGAAGAAGGAAGCGGTCGTCGAGGGCGACCTGGTCCTCGGAGGGTTAATGATGTTGCACGAGAGGCAGGACCCGATCACGTGCGGCCCTGTTATGCCGCAGGGCGGAGTACAAGCATTGGAGGCGAGGCTTTACACCCTGGATAACATCAATGAGGGCGAGGGCATTCTGCCGTGTATGAAAATCGGGGCGTACATCCTTGACGCTTGCGACAAGGACACGTACGATCTGGAGATGGCGGTGGATTTCATAAAAGGTGAGTAACTGAGAATAACGAGGACGCTAAGCTTACGTTTTCTCCGGTTTTCGTATGCTAACGATCTGAGCGTTGCGCAGGAGGTGAAACGGTTTACCCTCAGAAATTCGAGTAGATTTCCGTCGACTTGGAGGAATTAATTCGTCGTGATTTTTAAAAACCTTGAGAGACCGTCGAATTTTGAACGCGGAAATAGATTGATAATGGATGTTTGTTGTTTCGCACATTTTTTTGCAGAAAATCAAATAGAAAGAAAAAACTTTTATCTCGAGTTATATGAAGCTACGTTCAATCGTGAGTTTCATAAACATTGCAAAACGGCATTGAAATTTATGGACTCTATCCTATGCATTCTGAATGTTTGCTCAGCCGATATACCAGCAACTAAAGGTGATTTAGAATAAAAGAATCAAAGCGACTTTCAAACATTCCTGCAGTTTGCCGCTAGGCAATTAAACAAATACATTAATGACATCAGAGTGTTACTTCGCGCGCTAATGGAGAGGGACGCGCGGCAAAGTCGCGATATTAAAACAACCTAACGATTTTCCTGAATCGTTAGCCCAGATGCTTCTTGCAGTTGCGACGATAAACCGTGAAAACGGGACGGGAAAATAATCATGCTGGCAGCGAATCGCTCGTTTCTAGCAATTATCGCGACCAAACGCCGTTTACGACCTTCCTGTTTGCCAAGTACGAAATTTCACTGATAAATCGAAACACAGGAAAGTGAAACGACAAGGGTTTGTTGTAATTTCTATTTTCTGTGTTTTTGTGGTTCTTCGCAGTCGGCGCTCACGAAATATTCAGAGAACAATATCAGAAATTAACGAGAGAACGAACGGAAAGAAGGAGAACGTACGAAAGAAAAAATAATGGAGCCTGTTTATATGGCCGCGTATTGTGCAATGAAAATAGAAACTACTTTCAGCCGCGGGTATAATAAAAGGCAGAAAAGAACGAAGAATGAGATTGTTTCAGTGTTACAGCTTAAATGCGAAACAGTAAGTAAGTCTTCTAAAGTCCATCAATTCAATATCGCGCATTTGTCGCGGGAAAAAAGTGTTGTAGACACTGAAGTTATCCTGGCTTTAAAATGAATATCCAGCCCGAGAAACGGCCACGTTTCGCGAAACCACGGTGTTGTAAACTACGCCTGGAGAACAGATGCGTAAAGGATGTCGTCAACCTTTAAACTTTTACGACGCAACGGAGATAGCTAGAAGATTGCTATAATTAGCACAATTTTCCATTAGATTTAGTTCAGAAGTGACAGCTGGGGAAACCATCGAGAACTTTCGCGACATAACCCTTTTCCCCAATTAACATATCCCTTCACTTATAGCTAATAATTAGTGTACCACCATCGAGTCGAGTCGAGATTAACTTAAGAAATTAGACAAATTTCAGACATCTCTCAATTACGTTTAAAAATAATAGTGAAAAGCACACGTAAAGTATTCGTTTGCAAAAAACATTCGATTAATCTTCATTGCGTCTGCGATCAATAGCGCACCGAATAATTAACCAACCCTCCTCAATAGTTCGCTAACTTTCGAAAAAGAGATTACGTTCATTCATTATCGCAAGTCGTTATCAGAAGTCGTTCGAATTAGAGAGGAGTTGACATCGCAGATTCAGGACTGCAACCCTACTGCATCCCATTATGGGATGACCAGGAGCAATTAAAAGGCGCACTGAATAGACACCAGAGATTCGATTAAACCGCACAAAGGACTGATGCAGATAGAAACGGAAGAACTGCTTATAGTAACGTACTCACGCTTGCATGTTGATGTGACGCGCATAAATTATTTACAGACTTTCCCAGGTCTCTGACCACATCATCCTTGTTCACAGCTATTATGACGCCAACTGGCGGGGATAATAATGATGTCAAACTGAGCAACGTAAAACAATGAACAATTATTTATCCATCGATTCGTCAGGGAATGATACACATATGTATATACTTGTTCCTGACCCACAAAATCTACAAATTTTACTTCTTTTATTATTTCTTGTTGCAAACTAGGATGAGATCATCTTTCGACGAACGAAATTAAGTGTAACAACGATCGTGCTATTACTTAATGTAGAATTACTGTCTATTCTTTGTTATTTCACTTAAATAGGCTAGTATTTGGTCATTTTTTTACGAGATCTTTGAAACGTACGAACATACAGTAATTTTACGACGTAAGCGGTTAAGTAACCAATGTAACGTTACAATTAACTAATTATGGGATACTCCGATGTTTATTCATCATCATCATTGAATTATTCAATTCATTTAATGAAACTGTTGGCACGTGTTAAAATTATCCAAAATTTCCCAATTTCTCTCACTCGATATCATACTCCGCATTTATTTTCGATTAAAAATATATTTCTAATTTATGCGGAATCTTCGTTCGCTCAAGTAACAGCCGCTATTTTGAAGCAGCCAGTGTCTCCCTTTGGATTTAATACACTGCGCCCACAGGCCTTTAAACTCCGTTCGTAGTCGAAGCACGCTCCGGTTTAATTTGATCAGTGCCAGTCGTATCTTCTGAGTGTAGTAGGAAACCCATATGAGACTGGCGCAACTGAATTTTACCCCGCCAGCAACGTTTTCGGTATGCGTCTCGTAAAAACAAACACGGTTCCTCACCTAAATATCCCGCATCGCTCAGTGTTTGTCTTGGCCGAGCTGTTGAATTATTTCTTCGCTGCTGTTGGATATTTAAACAGGCTTGCGCGCGGTAGCTGCCGCCGCTGTTACATTAAAATTCCTTAAGCGGTTGAATTTTCGCGAAAATCCGTCGCGATACGCACCCGGCTTGCCGCCAGCACTCTTTTCCATTGCGAATCAGACTTTCAATTCGCTAATGGTGCTTAACGATTTAAACAGGTCCATCGAAGGAGCATTAACTCATTTCAGCATAATTCATAATGAATGGCGTCTCGCTCCTAAGGAATATTATTACTTTACTTTTAATTCTTCTATCGCGTTACATGTCGAATCCTACGCTTTCATTACTACGAACACGTATTTCTCGGACATTTTACAAGCCTCATCGAGAGAGAGAGAGAGAGAGAGAGAGAGAGAGAGAATATTTCGCATCGATGAAAAGGATTCAGAATTCCGTTTCCATTAGCCAGAATGACCCGATACGATACAATTTTGTCTAAACGATCAGGAATTTCGTTCGAAATTATACATAAAACGAATCCTCTTATACTTTCTGTATTGAAAACTGATAAAAATCAAGTAAAAAGCATCAACTAAATCTCCATGCTTCATGAATGATAAAAACATTATCGATTTCTTTGTTGCTCATCAATATACATCGAATATAAAGGAAGCAAATTATCTTTCTATACCTTTCCACTCTGCAATAAATTATACGAATCTAACAATAGATATTTGAGGTAAAAATTGTATTTCTCCTTTGCCGACGAATAATTTGTCATAAAAGGAAGGAGGAGCAAGGAATTTAAAAAAGGAGAACACTATCTCGAGAGGAAAAATATATGAACATTAATTGGCGAAAAAGGAAGGAATAATTATTTGGAAAGACGCCAAGCATCGCGTCCATTGAAACCTCGCGACGGCAGCAATGGACAACCAATAATCACCGTTTTATCATTCTACCGGGCCATTAAAATTCGAGATCCCGGGCGTGTCGACAACTACTTCTCGCTGGGAACATTATATACGTCTGTAGCGTTTTTATTTTTGTTGTTTTTTTTATACTTGTGGAAGTCCATCATGGATACCCCGGAGCTGGGAGAACTCCGGAGTTATGCCAGACTCCTACCGGCTAAAACCCCACGGTGGCCATCCTGGCACTACCGAGGAGGGTCTGGAATCTCTTGTGAACACAACCAGTCCCTACCCGTGCAAGGGTACCAGAAGGGTGCCCGCTTCCCAAAAAGTTGGAGGGCAATGCCTCCGCTACACATCTAAACACGACGATGTCGGGGCCACGCCGACATCGCCGACCATTCCGGGCTGCGTGCAATGCATCAGTGAACCCCCATTCACAGATGCTGTAGCCCCGACGACCGCCTCACCTTCGACGCTCCACATGAGTGGAGCGGTGCTCAAACACTCGGCTAGACGGCCGCCCTACACCATCGTAGCTCGGGCCCCAGGTGCGCTGCTACTCGTACCGTGACAACAGATGGTTCATTACCTCGGCCCGTGGGGGATGATGTCTCCTGAGAAAGGGAGACATATCGGGGTAAGGCTACTCCTTCGGAGAAAGAGCAGCCCCACCCCGATCAGGCGCAGCGGCCTTTCGCTTGGGCACCGAAGTGCCGGCCCTCGAGGGCTCCCCACTCCCGCTCTTTCGGACGGGCGGCTTACAGATCGAGCTACCCAAGCGATGCCCGGACGGCAGACCCAAGTTCGCACAATGCGGGCAGTTGTACGCCACCGCCGGACACCCGGCCGCCTTGTGGCCTGCAGCGCCACACCGATAGCACAAGTGCTACGGCCCACCTCGGCAGTGCTCCGCGCCTGCACGTGACCGTGGTGGAGGCAGCGGAAGCATTGCAACGGCCGGGGCTTGAGCAGCTCAACCTGAGTTTTAGCCCAGCCCACCCGTATACGGTCTCCCTTGGCGAAAATCTTCCTCGCTCCCGCCAATGGGCATCTCGCCAATGGGCCGGACCGTGATCCGGTCCATGGGGCACCCGCCCGCCGTCGACAGAGCCGCCCTGACCTCAATAGCCCGAACGGAGTCCTCAAGGCCGACCACCCTCAGCTCGACGAGCTTCATTGGGCGACCGGCCAGACGATAGGCCAGCTGGTCGGCCTTCTCTGCCCTCTCTTTGCCCTCAACCTCGAGGATGAGGGCCCCAGTTTTGGCCCTCTTGGGCCTCACCGCCTAGATCCCCACCTCGTCGAGGGCGAAGGCGTTCTTCGTCGCCAGCATTGCGTTGGTGAGCGTCTGGGTGCGCCCAGGCGGGACGGTGATAGTCACCGCCTCCGACCTCGGAAGCTCCCCAGACGCACACCACCTACCTTTTTCTTTGCGAGGCCGGAGCCGGCCTTCGCTGCCGACTTCTTCCCCTTCCCTTTTCCCTTCTCCTCCTTCGAAGAGGAGGCCGGAGGAGAGACCGGGGCAGAGATGGCAGCCTTACGGCCCACCGCCCCCGCCCAGGAGTCTCCACCCCCAGACTGGGCCGCCACAGCAGACTCACCAGTTTCCGGTTTTCGCCGAAGGAGGTGTGGACGCCGGTGGCTGATCGGGCTGGGCAGCGCGGGTAGACTCCGCTTCACCCCCCTAACCTCCACCAACGAACCACACTACCTTAGCTGTCCCGAAGGTGAGACCAGCCGCCTCCAAGGTGAGCTTCAACTCCCCCCTGTGGGTCGCAAATCTCTCCTCCATAAGATCCCCCACCCTGAAGATAATATCTTCCATGTTCATGCCGCCAGCGGCTGAACTAATACCTGGGGAGGACCTGCCCCCCCCGTGCCCTCGTGGTGAGGGGAGAAACCCTCCCTAGCAGAAGGGACCACCTCCATGCAGGAGTCCTGCTCCCGCGCGGCAGACTCAAGCTGTCGTTTGAGGCGCCCTACCTGCCTCTTAAGATCCGGGAGTTCGATGGAGTGCCTCTCGTTGGCCTCCTCCAACTCCTGAACCGGCCCGTCCCTGTGGGTCCTTTGGATGGCCTCCAGACCCTCAAGCCTGAGGGCATGTGCGCTCTCACGGAGGCGCCGCACAAACTTTCCACTGAGGTTCCTTGAGGAACCGGCCACACGCTCGACCTCCTTGGCATGCTCTAATATAAGAGCCCCGAGGTCGGGCGTTGGCCGATGCCTCATCTCTTCAATAACCTCCCGCTCATTGGGCAGAGGCTTTGAGCTCTTGCTGGCATGCGGAGGGCTCCGAAAGAGATCGGATCGCTCAAACTCCCTCCGGACTGCCTGCTCCTGCCTGCAGAGCTCCAAGTAAGCCCGCTTGGCCTCCGCCAATCCCACATACTCCATCGTAGTAGGGGGACTGTCTCTCTTCTTCCCTCCCATAGAAGGAGGACCCGGTTGAGAGAAGAAGGGGGTGTCCGGTGCCCCCTCCTCATCATCCGAATCAATCGTCCCCCGCGTCCAACGAGCCGTGCTGCTGGTCGCTATGTTTCTTACGTGGCCTGCAAGCGGCCTCGTCAAGCCCAAAGGAACCAATCGCTCTAGACGTCGTAGCCTGGTTCTCCACCACGGACATCCCACGGTTGCAAGATGACGACGCAGCCGAGCCCGCTTGACCACCCGAAACTGCGCCGGTACTGGAAGATCCGAGGCCTCCTGCACCGTAAGTTTTAACTCCCTTTGCTCGTAATTCCATATTCTTTATAAAAATAGAAACTCCCCTGACGTGCCCGGTCATCAACAAAATCCCGTCCCGCATCGCCTGCACTTTCTCACCTCTCCACTCCATGCCTTGCAGGCATGGGAGGCTCTGCCAGGATCCGGAGATCCCGCCGGCATCGCCACGGAACATCATTGAGGCTACATCTGCTTCAGCGATGCACCCTCTTAGTCGCCTCTTACGACAGGCAGGGTATACCCTGGATATATACTGACCCGTACCCAGACGGGGAATATACGTCTGTAGCGTAATGTAACCTAGCCTAACCAAAACTAGCCTCTCGGTGTTAGTATTATACAATATCCCGGGCGTGTCGGCCCTACTTCCCTGTAGGAACGTTATTTACGTCTATAACGTGATATACTATAACGACTATTATTACTATAACGAGATGTAAGGTCCGACACGCCAAGAATGTTGTCAAATATTACATCCGAGATGTTAGGTTGCCGTAGAATAGGATATATACCGTTATAGACGTATATAATGTTCCCACCGTGACGTATGCGCCGACACGCCAGAAATGTTGTAAAATATTACGTCCGACATGATAGGTTACCTTAGGTTAGGTTATATAACGTTATAGACGTATATAATATTCCCACCGGTAAGTAAGGCCCGACACGCACGGGATCCTGGAGAACACCGCCACCGAAGGGCTAGGTTGGGCTAGGTAAGTTTATATTAGGTTCAATTTATGTATAATGTGTCCACCGACAAGTAGGAACCGACACGCCTGGGATCCTGCAAAACACTATCACGGAGGGGCTTGATTGTGTTTTCTTAATTTATATTTGTTTCTATTTATATGTAATGTGCCTACCGAGCAGAAGGGGCCGACACGCTAGGGATCCTGTAAAATGGTATTACGGAGAAGTTTGGTTGGGTTATGTTAGCTTATGTTACGTTACAGACGTATATAGCGTTTCCACGGAGAAGTAGGGACCGACACGCCCGGGATCCTGTATTCCTGGAGAGAAGCGTATTGGCTAAACAGAAACTGGCTTGAAATTAAAATAATCTGTTATAGTAATGTTTGTCTTGGCTTCATTTTTTGTTTAACTTCCTTGCGAAGCAAAACAGCAAAACTTGGAGAATTTTTTAGAAATGGACACCAAGCTCAAGTCCAAAGTCTCTAGCGAAATCTAGTTCGCTACCAGTTTTTTCTTCAGCGACTTCAATATAATGATGCCAATCTATAAGCTGCGTTAACTGCGGACAACATGTTGATATTGTTTGGAAACTTTGGGCATCGTTGACTTACTATTTTGAGAAGAATAATTGCAGTGATAGCTGTTATCCCTTTATCGACTCTGGAAAACATCAGCCCAAAGTTTCTAATCAAGGAGATGGAATTTTTCCATTTTGCGCATAGCGATGAGCAGTCTGCGATCCAGAATGAGTGCAGATCAAAGGTCTATGATACCAGTCCTTGTTCTTGCTTTGGTCTGCACATTTCTTTGCTACTGCTTCTAGTAGAACTGAAGCAAAGGATGGATATTTTCTTCAGTTTTTCTTTTTGGTAGTCGATGTTGTTTGTGGCGATTCTAATTTGAAAGCGAGTTGAAGGAATTATCTCCTCCCAACTACTCGCGACTGCTGAATGTACGTTTCAGTGCTGCGCTGTATCACTGAACACCAATCGAATGAAAATTTCAGATTCCTTCGCACTCTAGAACATCGAAAAGCTATTTCTGTAATCGTACAGTGGCTGTTCTTAAAAATTGATAAAACACCTGCGCAGATATTCTGGCGAACGTTAAAAGATTGTAAAAAATCGTATTCTCAATGAACAAATCAGTCGAGTAATTTAAAAATAAAATTATTTTATATTTTATCCTGTACTTGTTACATATTTTATATATTGTTAATAAGTTACACAGCTATTAATTATCCTGAGTCGAACTATAAACTTACGCAGTCATAGTTTTAATTTCACTTAAGGAATATCAAAATGGAAACAAATTTTGATTTTATATTGCACCTATTACGCGTGGACATGTTACTTTCTTATTTAACGTAAAATATATATATATATATTAGCAAGTACTAAAAGCTTGATATAACTTTATGCAACTTTCTCTCGTAGTTCGTAATAACTAATATAAATAGAAGAATGTGTATATCGCAGGATGACTTGGAACGAAATTTTTAACATACCATCTATGCGAGAGGTGTGATATAACAGAAAAATGAGATTTCCTTCGTGTTCGATCAATTCATTTGTAGAATTGCTTTCTTCGCCAATGATTGTTAGAAGTAAATTAAACTCTGCGCACAAAGCGCAGCCAAATGATTGCTTAGTCGCACTGTGCGCTACTGATTAAAACAATGATTTACTTCAACGATGAATATATATTCATGAACACAACAACTTGTATCGATCGTCTTTGCAGTACCGATTAATAGCTTTTATATAAATATACTTGATGTGTATCTGTGCGCATGTTTATGTTATAGATCATTTGATTTTTGTAAAGCACACGCATACACGTACACTGCCTCTTTAAGTAATGAATATTCCATCTAAACTGTAAATAAATATCCAATGCGAAAGGAATTAATAACATGCGCAATATTAAAAAAAAATATTAAGGATATATATAATATTCGATGACTCGAACAAGCATGACTCGAAAGTGTCTCAAGGAATCGTTCAAATTTTCACTTTCTCATTCATCATTTTTGCATTATATCACACCGTGTGAAACGATTCTTTATACCAAAGTGTCCGTTGCAATTTAGCGTCTTAACAATAAGTAAGTTAATGTACCAGAAAAGATCGATAATTCTCAGGTAGAAAGTACTAGAAAAATAAAAAGTCAGATCTTTATACAAAGTTAGTTTAAAACGAGATTATAATCGGGCCATCTGTCCGAACTGGTGATCGCACGACAAAGCTGGCAGAGTCATTGGCGATCTGTTCAGAGTTTCTAGCAGGAGAACCAACTCTCTAAAGGTGTTCGTTCGTTCGTTCGCGCTGAAAACCGAGTATCGAAAATCGACATTCCTTTCGGACTTATTGCTGCGGAGTCGCGCGCGCTAAGAATCGCAGCTGAGAATAAACGGTTGATCCTTTCTCGAGTTAAGTAACTCGCAGTCAGAGGCTGAACCCTTTGCACTCGGCACGTCCCCTCAGAGGGGACATCAGCATTGATTAGCGATCGCGTTGGACAAACTTGTTCCAGCGCAACTTCTCGGGAAATGCACGTTTCCCTGAAGCTTTCTGTTTGCCAGGAGACGTTAGCAATAGAAGCTATCGCTAAGCTATTGCTAAGATATTGCTGTTCTAGCGACAGTTTCCATTGGTAACGAAGGAGCCGAGTGCAAAGGGTTAATCACCCGTCGAACGGTAAGGAGGCGCTAGTAAAAGTGATTGACTAGCGACAATAAGTAAGCGACTAAAACAAAGCTGTACAATTTAAAAGACACGAAGAGGGTAAACAGGATGGATATAAACTTGACGAACAACAGGGCTGGTGATGCAAACGGCGAAGGTAGTCTGGTTGGTGAACTGATCGAACGCGGATGCTGTTCCCGAGTCCAGGTGTTAGCACGGGACGAGTGGATTCCATTGTTAACACTCCAAGCCTATAGGCCATGGGCAACCAAGGTTAAAAAGAAAGAAAAGAAAAAACAGCCATCGCGCAATTTGGAACCTTGAAACGTAGAAATTGAGAAGCGCTGGCATTTTTCGATTCGATAACTGCCCTTTTTTTTCTGACAACCCTCCACCTTCCTCGCAGCGAGAGGGCCGGTACCGACGATCGCCATGACTTCACTCAGCCCCAGGATAAACAACGCGAGCGCTCCTTCTTTTCTACTCTAATTCAATTATAATACTATTGAATATCAATGTATACTATGTAGCATAGAATAAGAAAAATAAAACAAAAGATTTTTCTGGTACGCAGAGAGAGATGTAGTTATATATATACCCACAGGGAACTGTCACCTGGACTGCATTGCTATTATTTAATTATTATTCCCGGTTTTATCGAGGATACGCTTTATATATGAGACTACTCTTACGTTTCTTCTTATTTTCTAATATTTTGTCCTAATTTATTATGATTTATTATCTATTATGATTTATTTTGGGAGAGCTTCAGCTTTTCTGAAACTATTTCGCCAATATTATATGATCGCTGCGTATGACAATGGTAAAATTATTGTCCGGTTACACATGTCTAAACGATGGCTAACTTCACGTTGCTGTCAACTTACTTTCCGAACGAACAATGATTATGTACCGGCATTTGATCATTTACCCTGCTTAGTTGCATTATTTACCATTCTTAATAATTATTTACCATACTAGATTATATATAATGAGCGATGTATTTTCAAGTTTAACCGATAGATGGAGTCACAGTAGTCCAGGTATCAAAAAATTTGCGAGTTCAAGTCTCCCTTATTTTTTTTTATTCTTATTCAATCCTAATTTACTCTTAATACTATTATTATATACTATTTTTCTATTTTCTCTACGATTTTATTATTTATCTATCTATTTAATACCTGTTATTATTCTATACTGTGGTTAAACGTTTAATGCGTTATTATTCGTCCCTATTATTATTCCCCATCCTCCTTGTTCCAGTGGAGGTGCCGGAATTTCCCCCGGCGGAGAGATGACTTTCCGCCTCTGGGGTTGGTGAACGGTTAAAAGTAAACACCGTCCACCTCAAGGGCCCAGAGGCGGGTTCGATAACTGCCCTGAAAAAAGTTTGAGAACCGCTGAGATCTAGGTTTTACTCTTTTTTTTTTTTTAAGCGATCGAAAATTGATGTGAAAAAAAGCGAATACGATGGAGTATAACTTTTGCGTTTAACAAGCAACTGCTTTGCACTATCCTGTGATCAATATTAGAGTGTGTATAAGCATTTGTTTCATATAAAACATGATACGTGGTGGAAACATTTTTTGTTGGAATATTGTTATATTAACAAAATGAAGCTGATACTTCGTTATTTGCCATTCATCCTTTACTTTCAATGCCCCTCTAATTATCGAACGATTGCGAACATTTACGCGCGATTCAGCATAATAAATAAATTAATAAATTTATTTATATATTAATAAAACAGCATTAATAAATCATAATTAAATATAATCATGATAATATAAATAAATATATCTGTACGTGTGTGTGTGCGCGCTAGGTGTAAATATATAATTTATATGCGCAGGATGAATCACTTAATCGTACCATCAAAACTTACTCGTTATTCCCTTCGTTGCATAAAAAGAAGGTTTCAAACTGCTCGCTGCATTGTAAAATTAATTATTACATTGTTTGTGATGCCAAACAACAGTCGTTTGAAAACATTTTTTTATACGATGAATGGACGGTCAGTAAATTTTATTGTTACTGTTAAATGCTGCGCCCTGTGCAATATCTGCGAAACAATTAAAAGTATGCAATAATAGATATATATATATATATATATCAGAAATGTAGGTACGTTTACTTATAAATTATACCAAATCTCTGTACACTAGACTCTGCATAAATTTAATAAGCGTGCATTTCATGTTCATTTTATTTGTAATGTAACAATTCAATAAGTAGAGTAATATCGTATATATAAATATAAGAAATGGCTTACTCTTGACTAAAAGGTATTTTCGTGTTTCAAATGCTATTTTTAAAGTCGTTCATTTTCTTGTAGAAGGCCTTAAATTACTTTACAACTGAGAATAAGCAAATTTCTCGTGCGAATAAAAATAACGAGAGAAGAGTAAATTTAACTTTGCATAATTTGAAACTATTGAGTTCGCAATCATTTTGTGTTGAAGAATTTCAATTACTATCCTCCAGTAATGTAGTACGATAACATATAGAACATAATAAATCATCAGCGAACTTTATAACGTAGAATTTTTTAATATTTCAGACAATACGAGTACCACTCGACTTTACGATACAAATGTATTACTTTAATTAGTTCTATTCTTATTGAAACTTTGAAGATGTTCTGATTAAATATATTTATACAAAATAAAGAGTTCATAATTTGTAAATAGAATTGTACGACTCAGAAGGAGCAAAAATCTAATATTTGCTTCGACGAGAAATCAGCTTATTTCGTTTTTTAACTTCTACTCTATAAATTACAGAAAATTTATTTATTTATATTAAAATTATAACAAATAAATAATATCTGTGATTATTGCATTAAATATATATATATATATATATATATATATATATATATATATATATATATATATATATATATATTTAATGAAATAATCACACAGATATTATTTATTTTTATATATGTATGTAATCGATATGGCAATACACTACAGAATCGAACGTACAAACGTATTGCACGTGTGCAAATTCGTTTCTTTTAATATTCCTTTAAATAATACAAATAGAATACGTAGCATGTCACAAATCGTTGATATACACTGTATTTCTGAGTATGTACACTAAAGCGTTCAGATCTGAATAAATCTTTGCCAACAGGTATCGATTACTAACAAATTTTACACTACGAACATGCAATTTTACACTATTGCGGTAAATAGTACGAAAGAAATGATAGTAGACGTACCATTTGCAATTATCGTACAACAGAAAATCATATGGAAAAGATATAACGATAAGATAATATTACAAGTGTTGCTGCGAGAGCAAATATAGCGAACCAATTTTTATTTTCCATGTGAAACTAACAGCGAAGCTATTGTTATCGTTAGATAAGGTTTCGATTAGACATTGCTATTACGCCAAGAGATTTCATTTTTCAAACGTATCATACCTATCGAACACATTCATGATCTACGCTATAATGTGTAGTAAATGGTAACGAATGTATAAGTATGATTTGTCATACGATAACAGAGTATTTTTCATTCACGAAGAGGAGATTTGTTTTTCCCTTTGATCGATAAGTTCATATATGCATTTAGTCTATGTATATATACATATGTATATGCGAATCGGGAGCTTTACGTTTACTGCGCAAGTGTTTGAATACTGCGTTTATTGAAAGCTTGTTCGTTCCGAAACACGTGATAAAATTCGAGCGCCACAATATTAATGATACTTCCATCGAGCACTACGATGAACTCTGAACAAAGCGAATACGATAAGCTGTACCCTTAATCAATTAAAATTTATTTTTACAAATTTGCTATTGCACGAATAATTTCTGGTACGTTCGATTAACATCTTTAGAGACTCTAAAAGTAAAAAATTGAACGACGTACAAAACATTGACCATAAAAGAGGAGAACGATCATGAGCTGTGCGTATAAAATAAGTAACTGGCACTGTTACTTGAAATATACAGCACGCAGCACGTGTGAATTGTTTCGAAAGTTATCTAAATGTTCAGAAACAATTGTCGCTACAAAGCTTGACAAAGCTTCTCCTTGCATAAATATATGATATGACACAGACCGTATATAATATTACAAATTTAATCATCTTTTGTCTATCGAGTAATGCTGCTTGTGCCAGTCTAAGATTTTGCCCTCGCAATACGTTAAATACCTCTATTATCTGCTACTAACGATTGCTTTAGAAATGTAAATTATAATATCATTGAACATATCCGCTGTTAAATAATTATCAAAACTGATAAGACTAGCAAATGACTGATGTGACTCTCTTAACGTTAGAATAAAAATAATATCGTCTAAATACTATGTATTCCAAATTTTCAACGACTCTCATGTCTTAATCTTAAAAACACTGCGATCTCCACGCTAACACCACCATATAATCCATTGCTCTCAATGATAATTTCCTATAACAAAAAAAAAAAAAAATGGCAATAAAACATATAGAATGATGATAATCAAAACAATAATAATAAAGCGATAATACTACTAATAATAATAAAAAGAATAATAGTGGGACATTATCGATAGTCTATGTGATGGTAAAGAGTAATAACAGTAGCAGCAATGGTAAATAATTATCTCCAACTGCGATAAGATAGCTACTGTTATATTACAAATTGAAATAAAAAATATATATATATATATATATACGTACATATGTACATACATATGCGGATACGCATCTTTACGTTGAATAGTGGAGAACACATTCCTTTTATTATGTATTGCTGTTTCGAGAAGCTAGAAGGAAGCAATACTCGCACACAGACACACACATACATGTGCATATAAACATATAAAACATATAAAAACAATAGACAGCATACAGGGTGTTTCACTGTTTGTTGGCTGGAAACGAGAAGGGCCATACCGGAAACCTAAATAAGATGGGAATCTAGGATTGCGAAATCATATTTCTCTTCCATAAACAATGAACTTCCCTCTTGTTTCATCCACGGAACAGGAATCCACAGCTAAAAGAGATTGGATATCATCAAGCGATCCGTAGCAGAGCAATCCTCGAACGGAGGGACCTCAAGATATTTTCTAACAAGCCGGAGAGCCTCGAAATAAAGAGGCGACAAAATTAAGGCTTTACATACAATTATATACGTTTTAAAGAGTTTCGCTAATACACATATATTTAAAAAGTTAAAGTATAACAGAGATATTGACCCAGAGTTACTCAGGAAAGCTATGAAAATTACTCGACACTGATATGCCGCTTTATACGACTGCTCGTTAGAGGGATCAAGAAAGTTCTTTGAAAATTTGTCCACTTCGAATAGAAAAGCAGAATATCTTTTAATGCGATCAACAAAAATTACTGCTAATTTTATACAATTTCTGAGTATAATTATCTTTCATCGAAAACCATATAATATATGTAAAGTAGAAGTAAGTAAACATGTGAGATATTGTAATAAATAGGCGTACGATAGATTGTAGGTACGTGTGTCATAGCAACGAACACTGGAGCACTTAAGAATGTCTACTATTTAATCCTACAAGTACGAGCCTGCACATATATACACACAGTTGTACGTTTGCAACATCATTGCTCCGCGGCTCAGCCTCCTGCAGCTCTTCGCTGCTTCGTCAGGCGTCTGTACTATATAGTACATCCTGTACTATACACCTTATACTACATATATAATATTTAAAATATTTATTATGGTATTTAGGGAGTACTCTTAAAGAATTCCTGCAAGCCGCATTCTGTTCAACGCTGCTAACAATTTATGTGTGCTATGAATACGCACATAACTCGTCAACACTGTTATACACAATATCGCTTGCTCTCATTTCTTTAAGAACGTTGTCGAAAGTTATTTCAATCAGATCTCAAAGTCGAATGATTTTCTGTTGATAGTAAAGATCGTAGAACATCTCATCGTTAAGGATAAAGATTACCACTTGATGTTATTTAGCGATGTTCACCAACTGAAATATAAAGGGTGCGTTTGAATTGATGGTACAAGGGGATAGATAAAAATGATCTCTTATGGAAGAATAAATAAAAATATTAGAAGAGATGTTGTTCGTTTCTTCTGAAACTTAGCTTTCGAGAATCTCAATTTTGAGGATCTATCGTGTACGCATGCACTTACTCGGAATATTATGATCTTATAATGACTGTTTTTGTTAGCGATATTTTACCAGCTAAGGAATTATTGAAATTAGTTTAATCATTATTGCATACGAAGCTGCGAATGGCTATTATCAATCCAAATAATGTTATTCTCAGTAAGTTACTTATCGTAACATTTTCCATACCAATTGTAGAGCTAAATAATAGTTGAAATTGCATGATATATGGAATAAATTTTAGTATTGCTAACGATACATCTCTCATAAACTTTTTACATCATGACGGAGCATCATAGTCAGAGAAAAAACCATTATATTGCATAAAAGACACGAATTCTTGTTCGAGGCTTTAAAATTACATTTACAAATCCCAATAGAAGATGCAAGAAAGTACGATGGTCCAAAATTATTGCAAATCTGTACTGCGAATGCACAATCAATTGTTTTAACATGCTGTAACTGACGTCGCTACGCATCAACTGCTGCATGTAAGTGCATAGATACATATGTTTTAGATGAAAAGATATTATTCTACACCTTCGATTCATTGTTACACAAGAAACCGACTCCTGTTTGTACCATCGCTTGACTGCGCCCAATATATTTACCAAAATTTGGAGAAAAACCTGAATGGTAAGACATAGCGTGTGTACAGAATTACACTTGGATCCAATTATTCATTATCCATCCATATTCTATAACACCGATTAAATATCTGTCTCAATCTTTTTGTTCTAATAAAAAAAAAATTGGGAATATACAGCACGTCGTTTAAGATAATAATTAAAAATGCTGTACGTAGTAGTTTGAAAAATACAAATTTATAACAAAAGAAGATTCTCCACTAAGGACTACTAGTTTAAGAATAGAACTTGATAAAAAGTAAAAATATATATAGATATATATATATATAATATTTCATTTGTCTCTATTATGCCTTTTTCACTCTTCCGCTTTCTTTACCTCGCACATTCTTATTTGTCTAACTAAATTGTGCTAGAAGAGCTAGAAGAGATTAAACGAGAAAAGTAGCTATAATAATAATAATAGTAATAATAATAATGATAATTATAGTAATAATAACAATAAAAAATATTTATGGTGAAAACGATGTTGCAACTAAGATCAGCGAGCAAATAACTCACCAAAATGATCAGCAGTAGTGTAATCGGTGAGGAAAGGAAAGGCTGCCAAGCCTGCGTAGTTGGCGTAATCGGCGTATGGCGTGTAAATTAACCCATGGGGATCACCAGCAGAGAGAAGAGACGGAGGCCCAGAACCATTCAGGAGAGATGCCGCGGTTGTTGGAACAGATAGCCGTGGTGAGAGTATGTAACGGTGCTCCCAGAGGAGCACTGAATGTTCTCATAGGTGTCGCCAAGCCTGGGAGAAGCCGCTGTGTCTCTGCAGCAGCTGCTGCTACACGTCTCCACTCCTCGTCACAAGCTGAAACATTCAAGACTGAACGATTAATCAAAGCTACTGAGAAACGCATTGTATGTATATATGTTTAAATACATATTTGGCTACTATTATTATAAAATATAATTAAATAACAATGTTTTTTACACTACTGCTTTTAACAATTTTTAGAATATTTATGGAAGCAGATAGAAATGAGGAGCGTAAAGGAAAGGAAAGGAGGAGGTTCCAGTGTTTGGCTCGTTAGTGGAACCTAGCAGACCCATGCGTTAGAGATGGATTACAATTTTCTTATACAGGAACTGAAGACAAGTGTCGAAGGACCGTGACAGAAGATTTAGAAGAATGTTGAATTAATAATAATACTTTTAACAATTTTTAGAATATTTGTGGAAGCAGATAGAAATGAAGGGAGTGAAGATAAGCAAAGGAGGAGGTTCCAGCCTTTGGCTCGCTAGTGGAACCTAGCAGATGGATCAGAATTTTGTTATATAAGAACTGAAGTCGGAAGTCAGGGCTTGTAGAAGAATATATCTACTGCTGTCCTTTTGAAGACAAGAGTCGGAGAACCGCTACAGAAGATTTAGAAGAATGTACTACGTTTAACAGTTTTGAGAATATTTATGGAAGCAGATAGAAATGAAGGATGCGAGGAAAAAGAAAGGAGGTTCCAGTCTTAAGGATGGATCAAAATTTTCTTATATAGGTACTGAAGTCAGAAGTCAGAGCTTGCGGAAGAATATATCTACTGCTGTCCTTCTGATGACAAGTGTCGAAGGACCGCTACAGAAGATTTAGAAGAATATTGAATTAATAATGACAAATCACTTGTGTGTGCCGCATCTATTATAATTTTGATGCAATATTGAAATGGCAAAGAAATACCAAATAACTTATTACATTCAATAATAGACTTAATTATTTTTCATTCTTATCGTAACTGTAAGCAGTAGCACAAATGTATTTTAAGCGTTGCGCTAGGATTGAGCTATTCTATAATGACTGCTGTAAAGCGAATAGTTCCGTTAGAACAAAGAAATTTTCCAAAGTTATTGAAACTCAACGAACTCGACTAACTATTCATATATCATAACAGAGTGATTAAAAATGCAGTCACATGAAATTGAGTACTGTACACCCTTTCAGCATCCTCTTCGATGCATGTACATCGTAACAAGACGACTAAGAAACTTAACGTTCAAATCCACGTGGAAACGAGGAGCCTTTTCGACAAGATCGTCGACAACTTTCGCACAGATATTACCAAGTGTCTCAGAAATGAAGCTTCCTCTAAATGCGTAATTAAAACAGACTGGTTACATTCACTGTGAGCTTACTCTCCTAGTCTACGTAAAAACTATGCACAGAAGAAGTATTTTTAGTGGTAAAAAGAAACTAACGAACTGATAAAAAAAAAGAGAAAAAATTGTTACAGTGAAATTAAGTATTATTATTAGTTAATAATAGGAACTTTCTCACCACGGGAACAAGAAGTTTCTTGACTTCTTCTACAGCTCTGGCAAGTTTCAAAGTGGCACGATTTTCAGTATCCTCAACTGTTAGTAAAACATGCAGTTCATCTGTCAGATGTTCCCAGTTTGGTTTACCTCGGTTTAACTCTTCCTGGTAAAGGAATTGATATTGTATATGTATATATATATATATATATATATATATATATAAGTTATGTTAATAATGCGTTATGTATATATATATATATATATATATATATATATATATATATATATATATATATACACATAACGCATTATTAACATAACTTATATTTAAAAAGAGTAACGAAAGAAAGTTCTCTTGCTACGAATACGTTCAAAGAGTTACCATTATGATGTAAACTGTCGTTGCGAACATGCTATGCATATATTACACGTATATGATAACATGTGCTGAAATTAATAAACAAAGAACAAGAAAATCAATAATCGCATGCACTTATTTAAACGTGAATTAAATGAAGTTACTAATTGTTGAATACATTCCATTTTGTTAGGAAATGAAGTATACACACATCTAATGTAAATATGTTTATGGATAATCGTGTGAAGATATTTTAAAATATGTGAAACTGAAAATAAAGTTTGCGTCTTGACGCTGTTACTTTATGCGTATACTTACAATAAATTTCTATCTCACTGATCGGACGCAGCTTGTAAATACATGTATTACTTAGCAAACGATCAAAATTCGGCTTAACGGTTCAAGTGTTTCGTTAATTTCTTACCATTTTTTTCAATTACATTGGAATAGATATTAGTTAGATATTTACATGGGTATCAGAGATTAATGTATGTACATATATAAATTATAATAGCAATTTACATTATATTAACGATTAGAATAATATATGAAAAATTAAATAATTAATTTGTATGTAATGGAGTTTATGGTATTTTTTTATAGATAATTGTTCGCTAGAAAAGGGTGGCAAATATGCATTAAGAAAGTTGAGAATTTGAAAAATAATATGAACGATAATGAGAAGAGTGAACGGTTGAAGATTGTTTCATTTAAGTAGTTGCGTTGCTTGTTTTTTCTAATCGTCAACTATCTTTTTTTTATCTACGAATGATATTCTACTTCTGTAATTAATATTATGCAAAATATTACTGCAAACTATCAGAAATCAGCATATTAGCATTAAGAAAGTTGGGAGTTTGGAAAATAACATGAGCGATAATAAGAAAAATGACTAGTTGAAAATTGTTTCATTTAAGTAATTGCGTTGCTTATTTCTTTTAATCGTCAACTATTTTTTACTTTGCTATGCAAAATATTACTGCAAACTATCAGAAATTAGAATATCAGCATTAACAAAGTTGAGAATTTGGAAAATAACATGAACAATAAGAAGAAAAATGATCATTTGAAGATCGTTTCATTTAAACATTCTCGTTACTTGTTTGTTTTAATTTTAAACAATTTTTTTCTCATCTATGAATGATATTCTACTGCTGTAATTCTTTTCAAACTTCACCACCGTATAACCGTTATCCGTAATCCTGGCACGCATAACACATTTTTCAATTTTATTAAATTTGTCCCACGATTATTTGTCTTAGTACTTCACTTAACATCACCTGTACCAGTTGAATCTATAAAATGTTCAGCGACTGTATACACTTTCGTTTGTTCTTCGTTTAATGTCTCGAATTTGCGTTCATTGTTACACATATGTTTCGAAGCACCACTGTCTATAAACCATGCGTCCGATCTCAGTGGTTCTATATTGCAGGCGATCGCAGTCATCGCATCGGTTACACCGTTTGATTTCAGTCTAAAGCACTTGATCAGAAAAATTTACGCGAACCTCGCCTTATATCCCCACATGTCTTGAATTCACTTTATTGTGTTTTTCGTTGTTAACGTATCCTTTTGTTAATAACGCGTCACTTTTTTTTCCATTATCGGTTGATTTTTCATCACGATCTCTTTGTCTTGCTTTGTAACTGTTTATATTATGCTGCCTTTCGTATGGGACCACGTGATTCAAAAATTTCTTTTGATGTCTTCGCCTTTTTTACGTGGTTCAATTGAACATGCGTAACACTTAGATTTATAAGAGCTAAAGCTTTCGAGTCATTGTATACTAAAACACTTTTCATCTGCACCTTCCACAATTCGTAGTTGTTCTCGTTTAATTTTTCAATATTTCCGAACGCGTTTGCACTAGCCATTTTTTCTTTTTTTTTTTTGCACAATCAAAACTTATCAGCACAGTAATTACAGTTTGTGACCTCGGCTCATAACCTGTTAGGTTTTTAATATGAAACAATATTCACTTATATATATATTATACGTTTAATGGTACACATCGTGCTGTTCCGGAGGCGGACAAAGGACTAAACTTACATGCAAGAACCTAAACTGGAAACAAAAGATGATCTGACCACGGCGACGTCACACACATACACATATACCGTGCACATCGATATATTTACAGAAAGTTTAACAAAAAGTTTTCTCACAGGGGTCAACAAAATGACTGCTTGGTAAACTTAGTGTTAAATAACTTCTAACAAGCTCCGATATTTTGTATTTCAAATAAAAGGCTGAGTTGTAATTTGCCTGTTATTTAACAACTCAGCGCTATTTAAACTTAACTATCCGGATGGTCAAGTACCGATGCCAAATATGATCGTCTACTATGGTCGACTACTGACTCGAAACCACTGCGCAACAAGTTTCGATCTATAAAATGTCCTAAATTCATCGATGCTGTTAACACTTTTCATATACTAATCGTACAGTTTTCTTACTCGTGCGAAACATTGGTTCGATAAGAAATACTGTGGAAGAATTAAGAGACATTTAAATGTAATATAAAGGGACATTGCAACAAGTTTTAGTTAAGCGTTAATTAGTAAACGGTGTAAAGCTTTTACCTTCTTCTTATCCCTCATAGAGCCTTTTCCCCTAACCATAATTTTACATCCTGTTTCTGTCATTTCACGTGACCCAAGAATTCTTCCAACAAAGTTAAACTGTAACAAACGAAATTATAAAGAATATATAACTTGTGTACTTCATAGAGCAACAATTAACAACAATTAAAATTCCAACAAAGTTAAACTGTAACAAAGAAAATTATAAAATCATTATCGGATAGAAATATATAACTTGTGTACTTAAATATAATGCTCTATCTGTGCGACTGTGTTTGTATGACTTTTAGTATCAAATTGCTGTAAATATTTATACTTTGCATTGTCCCTTCTATTATTTTCATTAGCATGACTGAACATTTCATGTTCATTACGAACATATTAGATACGACACGTTAAAATAATTTTTAGGTAACGTTGATTCGTTGCGAATATTCTGATTTGTAGACACATACATGTATTATTAAAGAACAATGGCTACGCCAGGATATTTGAGTTTGTAATTCTCACTAATAAGTTATCAAGATGGAGTAAGTGATCGTGTAGGGCCCTGGATAGCAAAGGGCCCCAAAGTCTTAAAATATCTTAACTTTAACATTTTGTTTTTAGATTCTTTTCTTCTAACTTCTCTGTGATTTTCATAATTTTTATCAAGAAAACTAAGTGACTGCGTAGAGGGCCCTGAATAGCAAAGGCCCCGAGGTCTCAAAATATCTTAATCTTAATATTTTGTTAAGTTGAGATATTTTAACCTAACCTATTTATATACTGTAAGATCGTAATTCTCTCTAACAAATTATCAGGGGTGGATTAAGCCCTGGATAGCAAAGGACCCCGAAGTCTTAAAATATCTTAACTTAAAAATTTTGGGAATCATCGAAAAGTAATTGAAGAAATCTAAATACAAAATGTTAAATTTATTTATATATTGTAAAATTGTAATTCTCTCTAATAAATTATCAGGGACGGATTAAGCAGTAAGTGAACTAAGCAACTGCGTAGGGCCCCAGATTAGAAAATGACCCAAAAGGTTAAAAAAAACCCTCCATAAAGTAATTGAACAAATCTAAAAACAAAATATCGAACTTATGGCCTTTGAATTGCACTTTTTTGTTATAAAGCCCCAAATTTTTTAATACTTAGGGCCCCATTTGTCTCGGTCTGCCTCTGAATCTGAAGTCTCAAAATTTAAAAACGAAATGTTAAATTTATGTTCTCTAAGTTGCACTTTTTTGGTATAAGGCCCCAAATTTTTTACCGCTTGGGACCCCACGTGTCTTGATCCATCCCTGAATTTGAAGTTTCACAACAACTAAAATCAAAATGTCAAATTTATGGCCTCTAAGTTGCATTTTTTTGGTGCAAGGTCCTGAATTTTTTATCGCTTAGGGTCTTTTCATTTATCAATTTTATTTTATTTCACGATTTTAAAAAAATTATTACGATATTAGAATGAATTTTTGTACTCAAATTTTATTCATAATATCAATTTTCATTTATCAATTTTATTTTTTAATAAATTCAATTTTATCAATATTAAATAAATTTATATAATTGAGGAAATTTATATAAATTTTATTAATATTAAATAAATTTTCAGTTATCAATTTTCTTTTATTTCACGATTTTAAAAAAATTATTACAATATTATAATGAATTTTTGTACTTAAATTTTGAATCTTGAATCTTTAAATTTTGTAAAATCGAAATCGTAAAATCGAATTTTACGCAACAGAATTGCGACAAATGTACGTGGATTAGGATTTGCAGGTTTTTATGCAGCTAAAAGAGATGCAAGTATGCAAGAAATATGCAAACAGTATGCTAACAACTTTGTAGAATGTGTACAAATAATTGCACACGTTGGTTACGACTGCGAATTTGCGAAATAGCAATTACTTTACTCTCAGTTTATTCATCCTGATTTTCAATGCAAAATGTAACAATCGTTTTTTGCAACATTTTCTTCTGCAACACCATATAATATTTATCCGAATAAAAAGAATTTATATGAATGCGCAAAATATGATGCGTCTGAAAAACTTTTTCTTATGTCACTGCATTTATTGTGCTTTAATTAATA
Source organism: Xylocopa violacea (assembly GCA_963969225.1). Taxonomy (NCBI): domain Eukaryota; kingdom Metazoa; phylum Arthropoda; class Insecta; order Hymenoptera; family Apidae; genus Xylocopa; species Xylocopa violacea. The sequence goes on from CAXAJV010000015.1 coordinate 2,273,455, forward strand.
TGCGCGACAATACTTATAAAAGCTTTTCTTCAAAATAATACAATCCTTCGTTTGCCATTTTTTCATATTTTTAGCAAGCTTTTTCATTATTTGTATCGATAGATTTAAAAGCATTTTTTTTTTTTTTAAATTTTTCATTTTTGCAAAATTTTTTTCTGTAATGCAATATCGTTTATCCAAATAAAAAGAATTTATATGAATACGTAAAAAATGATTTGTCTGAAAAGCTTTTTCTTACGTCACTGCATTTACTGTGCTTTAAATGCTAAACAGTACTTTCTTCAGAAGTATAATCCTTCTTTTGCCTTTTTTTAATATTTTTTGCAAGCTTTTTCATTATTTGTATCGATAAAATTAGAAGCATCTTTCCCTTTCTAAAATTTTTCATATAAATCAAGCTTATGTTTTCCATTTTGAGAATTCCTTTGGCGACTCTAGTAAATGCTGTTCCTTTTTTATTAAACAACTTCTCCTTTTGTTACGATCAACCAATTGCAAATTATAGAAACACACCACTTGGATCTCTTTACAAATTTCTTACGAGCGCAAAGGAATTTAAGAGAAATAATTGAAGAATTTAATTAAAAGAATAAAAGAATTTAAGAAAAATAATATATTGTTTTCTATCTGGTTGCGATCAACCAAAATGGAAATGAAAACCGCTTGGATCTCCTCATTACAAATTTCTTGCAAGCCCAATGGAATTTAAGAGAAATAATCGAAGAATTTAATTAAAAGAATAAAAGAATTTAAGAAAACTAATATTTTGTTTTCTATCTGGTTGCGACCAACCACAGTGGAAATGAAAACCGCTTGAATCTGCTCTTTACAAATTTCTTACAAATGCAAAAGAATTTAGGTTTCAGTAGAAAAATAATATTTTAATATTCTTTGCTAGGAACATCTCTTATTTACTTTTATAACATATTAGTTCCTTTCTCAAACTATCCTTTACAAAAAGCTACGATTAATTTAAGTAAATATTTTAAAATAGATATGATTACTTCTATGCTGTATTGAATATAAATATTACATTTTAATGCATTTAGAAATAGAAATCTCATGAATAATAGTTTTCAGAAACAAAGCAGTCATCACAACAGTTTGTCAAATAGTTTTTACTTATAATTTGTCTCAATGTACCCAATCTTTTGTAAAATGTTTAATACTAAATATTTTGTTAACATATGTACCACATAACTTTACTTTCCCATTATTATGCATTACTATGAACCAGTACATGCATAATACATATAAAATGTATTTAAATGTAGTTACGCAACAGAATTTACTTTATTCTTTAATGAATAGGAAAACTGCAAGCTTCTAATGAAATTTTAAACAAGTCATCAAGTGTTATTAGACAGTTTCTAAAACTTATTTTAACGTGTCATTAATGAATCACAAATTATAAAGTCAAATATTGTTGCTTTATAACTGGACTTTAAGTAGAAACTAAACTAATCGTTGGATATTAAGTCCGCTTACAAAATAACATGATAAGAAACGTAAAGAAAACTCACATCTGGATGTTCTTTAACAGGTACATAGACTTTCTCCGTAAGCGTTGTGATTTTACCTTCTGGTTCTGGTAGAACCAGTGGCTCTTTTTTGACGCCACTGATTTGGAAGAGAGTAAATCATCGATCTAAAGGTAATTAACAAGTAGAATATATGTACACAAAAAGTGTACAATTCAAGCGAGCAGCATAGAACGATAAACAAAGTCCTCAAATATAATTTACAATAAAGTTAAAGTTATACGAAGTTGTCTCAACGGTATTATGATATTACAAATTACATAAGTATAAAATATATCACGTTTTCTCGATAAATTTGATAATAAATTCGTTCCACTTTCTAAGTCCAATATATTATACATAACCTAAGCTAACTTGAACGAATAGCTAGTTCAGGAGTGGCTAACCTTTTGTAAACTAATTTTTTTTCACAAGCATCTTTTCTAGTTTATTACGTTCATGACTGAGGTTGGAAAATTGGAACAGAGACAGAATCTGCTTTGTCTAGGGGAGGAAAAGGAGTATGATCAATCACGCGATCGAATTAATTAATTTACTCGATTTCGACCGTACCGCATCTCGCTCAAACTCTCTCTCTTTCTTTCTTTTTCTCTCTCAAACACTCTCAATTTCTCTCTTTTTCTCTTTCAAAGACTCATTTTCTCTCTTTTTCGCTCAAATACTCTCATTCTCTCTCTCTTTCTCTCTCTCTCACTCTCTCTTTCTCTCTCTTTCTCTCTCACTCTCTCTCTCTCTCTCACTTTCTCTCTCTCTTACTCTTATTTCTCTCTTGCTCTCTCTCTCTCTCTCTCATTTCTCTCTCTCTCTCACTCTCATTTTTCTTTCTCTCACTCTCTCTCTCATACAGACACAAACACACTGTTCACATCCTACAATCGTAAACTGTCGAAAAACTGGGACAAACTGGCGATTAACAAGGCTGCACGAATTCAACAGAGAGCACTCAGCTGTTGAAAATATGCAGTCGGATTCAGTTACGGCGCCTATTTCAAAAGAACAAGTAAACGCGAGGATGCAACGCGCCTCTTTCGTACATAATTGCTTCCTGAAAATATCTACGAACGTTGAACGTTTGAAAGCAGAGGGATGTAAAAAAATGTGTTTCAAAGTATTTACTTATCAATATGTATTCATAATGAAGTTAACGAGCCGAGTGTAACTGCTTTCCGGTATTTTCCTCCAAACTTGTCAAGAGTTAGTCGAATACCACCCTTTTCTTTCTTTTAGAAAATTTTCCAATATTTTAAATTCATAGAGGAAAATTGTACAAAACTTGAAATTCACAGAGCAGAATTGTATAAAATTGGAAATTCACAAAGCAGAATTTTAAAGAATTTGAAATTTACAGAGCAGAATTTTAGAGAATTTGAAATTCGCAGATCAGAGTTTTACAAAATTCGAAATTCATTCCGTGATAGCCAAAAATTTGTCAAGATTTATGAACGCTTCGTTCATATATTTAATTGTCAAAGTCTTGACGTTTTTATCAGCTTCTTTCGTTCACACTTCCATTATGTATTTCATTGTTGCTCGAACAAGTGTTTGGACAAAAATATTGAAAAAGTTGAAACTTTAAAGATGTGCGAATATCGAATTGAAATCGCTTCTTTTGAGACTCGTGGATGCAGAAAAAAAAGATACAACACTGGCTTTTGACGAATGGCCAGAAAATGCAAGAAACGCGTAAGCTCGCCACCTCGCAAAACAATGCAGTCACTTTCCTCTTTCTGATTCGTTTTTGCGGCTACGATGGAATACTAAAGAATATACGCGGTAGTACTTAAATAATTCAATGTCACGAGACGTTAGAAAATTGAAATTAATTTGTTCAATGAATATTTCTTTCAAATACGTTAAATTTTTTTATAGTAAGTTATAGTAAGTCAAATGGTAATTATTATCAACGTTAATTTCTTAAATATTGATCACTCGAGTTCAGTTTCTAACGTTTTCAGCTTTTCTATTTTACTTCAAAACTAAATCTTAAATATTAATCACTCAAATCAAGAATTCTTAACATTTCAGCTTTTTTATTATAATTCAAAATTAAGTCTGTGAACTAAAAATATTCTGCATTAAGAATCTCAAAGTTTGTAATTAATATCGACTTGCTTAGAGTTTGATTAAAATCTCAAATATTGTTCACTGAAATCAAATTTTTCAAGCTTTCAGCCTTTTTATTATATTTCAAAATTAAATCTCTGAGATTCTCGAAACTAAAAAGATTCTGCATCAAGAGTCTCTAAATTTGTGTAACTAATATCTATTTGCTTAGATTTTGGTTAACATCTTAAATATTGATAATTCAAGTAAAAAATTTCTATCTTCAACTTTTCTATTTTATTTCAAATATTAAATCTCTAAGATTCTCTCAACTAAAAAGATTCTACATTAAAAATCTCTAAGTTTGTATAATTATTATCTATTTGCTTAGAGTTTGGTTAAAATCTTAAATATTGATAACTCAAGTCAAGAGTCCCTAAAGTCTTCAATTTTTCTATTTTATTTGAAATATTAAATCTCCGAGATCGTCTCAACTAAAAATATTCTACATTAAGAGTCTCTAAATTGATATTAATTTCACAAGAGACGCAAAATCGGCTGCTAAAATCTGTGCCCATTAAAATCAGAAACGATCGAATCTACGCATCCAAGTTTAACAAGAAAATATCAAACATTTTCAATTCTAAGAACCAATGAATAATCGATAACGAAGAACTAACATAAATACGTGTTTGCATAACAACAACCTTCGACCTTAACAAAAAATCGTTAACATTCTCCCAATGGAAACGAATGAAAAACAGAAAATTTACTGACGAAAGTAATTCGATCTTCTATGCTTACGTTAATCGTTTTAAATATTCCCAACAGTTCTGGCAGAGTTTTTAAACTCGAGTATTCTCGAGATTAAGAGACTAATCCGATTTGCATCCATGATTCACAGAGAGTCTCTCCCCACACCTTGGCTGTTCTCATCTACGCTCGTCCTACTTATATATACTACATACAGAGCAGCGAAGCTCTCGCGATTTTGTCAAGTTCAGAATGGAGTGCGCATGCGCGGCTGTATTATCGCCCTTCTCTACTTTTTATGACATTCAATGACCTTGTGTTATAGGTCGTTGAACTCGTTTTCGAAGATCGTCTATCGTAATACGGAAGCAAAAACATACTGATCCATTTAAAAAAATGAAGGTGACCTTCAAATGTCCGAAGTACCTCCAGCTGCAAAAAAATTATTATCACCAACGGATCGCCTTCGTACTGCGCAATTTTATATTAGCAAATATTTCTGTGAAACTTATAGTTTCGAAGATATCTGAGGTGATAATAGTTATTGCCTCACCCTGTACAGTAGCGAAACTCTATGTTGGTTCAGTGAAGCCCAGAATGAAGTGCGCATGCCCGAAACTGGCTGTACATCGAATAGAGAGCACTGTCGTTCCAGCAGTTCCGACCCTGACGTTTTATCTTTCCACAATTTGCATTGCAAAAGAATATAATTTGTGGACGTCGTTTGCGAGGGCTCTGTGTTCTCATATCGACCAACGAAAAAACGGTCTTTACTTTTCTAACATCGTTTTATCAGTCTTTGGTATTTAAACGTTTGCTCTCTTCGTACTTATCGTTCCATCGCACACTTTACGTTATTTTTTTCATTGCATACATCTTATCTCGTCGCGTACCTTTTCTTTGTATTTTTCGAGTATCACGTTGCGTTCCTTGCTTACTATTATAACTTTCGTTTACTTACATTTATATCTATTTATTTATTCATAACTTGCATCATAACTTAATCTCAAAATGTAATAGCGCAACTCTATGTCGACGCCATTGATGCAAGCGTCGCTGAAACTGGAGTGCGTACGCGTGGAACTGACCAATTGTCTCGCAGCTTCATACGAACTTCTCTCACTTGTTCTCTATCTTTCTTAGCGTTCGAAAGGCTGGTTAAATGTTTAACCAAACTTAAAGCTGAAATAAGGTTTTTCAAATGAAATTTTTAAAAAATAAGGACTGTTAAGGGAAAAAAATAAGGGACGAAACCCTTACAGACGCCATCTACAAGATATATATTTTTGTTATAGAGGCACAGTATACAGTGGTGAGACTCTTACGATTTTGTGAAGCTCAGAATGGAGTGCGCATGCGCGAAACCGACCAATTGTCTCGAGAGTCATACGAACTTCTCTCACTTGCTCTCTTTCTTTCTTAGCGTTCGAAATTCGGTTAAACATCTAACCAAACTTGAAGTTGAAATAAGGTTTTTCAAATTTTCAGGTTTATAAATTCCCTTTCTCACAATTACGAGAGACGATGTTATGAGAAATTTCGATCAACTTGAAATCTTTCATTCTTGTTAACTCTGAACGCATTACAATTTATATTACGATACGTGTATACGAATACTTTAATTACGATTCGTAATTAATATTTTAATGTAGAAATGGAAAATGATGTACGCATCGATACAAACAATAGAAATACATTTCTTAGATTTCTATTTTATCTAAAATTTCAATTGTATTAAAAATCGAATTTATTAGATATTCGAATTTTTTCTCTCGCTTGCTCTTTATTTTTTGCTCTTTGTATCGAGAAGATAGTAATATAATAGAATAAGAAGCGCAAATAATAACACTTAGTAATAATAGTAAGAATAACAAGTAACGAAGTAACAATTATAATATTACGATAAACTAAAAGTACGAAGAAAGTGTAGCAAAGGGAGAGAAGTATAAGAAATGTAAAATGTAGCAGAATAGTAAATGAGAAGCGCCCCTAAAATGAAATACCAAAGAAAAGATTGTTCTATACATTTGTATAAATCAAAAGATGTTCTCGTTGGGCAATTTGAGGGCAAATAACCCTCGCAAACGCCATCTACTCAGAGAAAGTATTTTATGTACAGCAGAGCCCTCGCAAACGCTGTCCACAAATTATATTCTTTTGCAATGCAAATTGTGGAAATATAAAACGCCAGGGTCGAACTGCTGGAACGACAGTGCTCTCTCTATTCGATGTACAGCCAGTTTCGCGCATGCGCACTTCATTCTGGGCTTCACTGAGACCAACATAGAGTTTCGCTACTGTACAGGGTGAGGCAATAACTATTATCACCTCAGATATCTTCGAAACTATAAGTTTCACAGAAATATTTGCTGATATAAAATTGCACAGTACGAAGGGTGCCATCCGTTGGCGATAATAATTTTTTTGCAGCTGGAGGTACTTCGAACATTTGAAGGTCACCTCCATTTTTTTAAATGGATCAATATGCTTTTGCTTCCCATTTACGATAAACGATCTTAAAACGAGTTCAAGGACCTATAACATAAGGTCATTGAATGTCATAGGAAGTAGAGGAGGGCGATAATACTTGTGGTTTTGGCAGTAAATGAAACATACGTTTACGACTGATCCCAAAGAAAATACTTCATTTATGACACGGTTCGTTATGAAAAAGTCTACGAGCGTCAACTATTGAAGGTAAAAATGTTAATCTGAAAAATAGTTAATGAAAAATAATTCAATTTTCGAAGACCCCACGTTTATTGTTCCTCAGAACAGATTAACCAATGTATCGATACTAATCTTATCATATTTAACTGATCTGCGAACTATTAAAGTGTCCTTCAAGCAGTGTTTATTCACAGTGAAGTAAACAGTAAACATTCACTGTTTCACTGTTTCACTTATTACCAAAACAGTAAGTATTAAGTACCCTTCTCTACTTTCTACGACTTTCAATAACCTTATGTTATAGGTCGTTGAACTCGTTTTAAGATCCTCCACCATAATACAGATTACTCTGAACCCGGCCCCGGGAAAGGGCACGAGTCTGCTACCTCGCCTTAAGGGCATACTCAGCATTTTCCTATCGACTTGCCAACGCGAACCAGTCCTCTGGAACGGGAGAGGAAAAACCCAGCAGCGCCGCGGTGATCGTTTTCCCGCGATGTGGGCCCTTCAGTTACCCCGACGCTCGACCGAGACTAAGTCTCGTTCGGCCACAGGAGCATCCACCATAATACAAAAGCAAAAATATATCGATCTATTAAAAAAACTGGAAATTACCTTCAAATATCCGAAGTATCTTCACCTGCAAAAAAACTATTATCGCCAAAGGGGATAGCCCCTTTCGTACTGTGCAATTTTCTATAAGCAAATATTTCTGTGAAACTTATGGTTTCGAAGATATCTGCTAATAGTTGTTGACCCATCCTGTACACTGTGCTTCTATTCGAATCCATTTTCTACAACGCAACGACCGCCATCCCCACTCAACTGACGCTGAGTGCGGTTTGGAAACGGATATCCATATTTACACGGGCGATAAAGGAGTAACGGACTTTTAGGGTTTTACGTAATTGGACAGTCAGTTGCGTACGAGCCTGAGATTACTGCAGTGGCTACTTGCGTGCGGAACTTGTGCAGAATGAACCAACCGCTAAACGAGTCTTGGTACAAGTGTTGCGTTTTATTTCTTCGAGTTTGGCAAATCACGGAATTCAACACTCTTGGATAATATTAATATTGTTGGGTATTATTACTCTAGAGCAATATTAATGATGTATTGAATGTTACTATTCTCGAATAATATTAATATTCTTGAATAATACTGACATTCTTAAATATTATTATTTTTCAGTGACATTAATATCCTCGAATGTTATTATTCTTCTTGAATAATATTAATATTCTTGAGGATTATTACTCTCGAACAATATTAATATTCTAGAATAACACTAATATTCTTGAGGATTATCACTCTCGAATAATATTAATAGTCTTGAATATTATTACTCTCAAACAATATTAATATTCTTAAATATTACCACTCTCGAATAGCATTAATATTCTTGAATATTACTGCTCTCGAATATTATTAATATTCTTGAATATTATTACTCTCGTACAATATTAATATTCTTGAATAATTCTAATGTTCTTGAATATTATTATTCTCGAACAATATTACTATTCTTGAATAACATTGATATTCTTGTATATTATTATTCTCCAGTAACATTAATATTCTCGAATATTCTACTTCTTTTTGAATAATATTAATATTCTTGAGGATTATCACTCTCGAACAATATTAATATTCTTGAGGATTATCACTCTCGAATAATATTAATAGTCTTGAATATTATTACTCTCGAATAATATTAATAGTCCTGAATATCATTACTCTTGAACTATATGAATATTCTTGAATATTATTACTCTCGAATACTATTAATAATCTTGAGTATTATTACTCTCGAACAATATTAATATTCTCGAGTATTATTACTCTTGAAAAATACTAATATCCTGCATCAATAATGCAAACTGTCAAAAATAAAACCCACCAATAACCTAAACAACCAAACTAAATAAAAACCTACGAAGAATTATTATACAATTATCCAGAAGGATTACAAATCCTATACCAAGCAATGATTACAAAATTTCCTCTTCCTCAGTGGACTTCCAATTTCACATATTCCTCTACTTTTACTTTTATTCTCATAAAAAATGAAAATAAAATAGAAACAAGTGTTTTTCTCTTTTCTTTCTTTTTTCTGTGCAAGAGACAGATGTTATTGGAAATTAGAAACCCTTCGTCTTGTAACGGCAACGGTCAGAACCGGAAGCAGAACGACAGTCAAAACGGAAGCAAGCACACTTGTCACCGTGGAGACCCAACAAAGCTCGCAGGCTGAGGGCCTTGGCAGTGTCGAGGAGGAAGGCACGCAGATCCAAATTAGCCATGCTGACTGGATCCGGAACGAACTCGAGAACCTCCATTCGAACATCCTTAGATTATAATAAGAAAAAAACGATATACAGACGGCCCTCGATATTCGCACATCTTTAAAATTACAGCTTTTTTAATAGTTTTGTCTAAACGCTTAATCGAGCAACAATGAAATACATAATGGAAACGTGGACGATAAAAGAAGCTGATAAAAACATCAAACTTTGATAATTAAATATATGAACGAAGCATTCATAAATCTTGACAAATTTTAGGCTATTATGGAATGAATTTCGAATTTTGTAAAACTCTGATCTGTGAATTTTAAATTCTCTAAAATTCTGCACTGTAAATTTCAAATTCTTTAAAATTCTGCTTTGTGAATTTCCAATTGTCTACAATTCTCCGCGAATTCCAAATTTTGTACAATTCTTTTTCATGAATTACAAATTTTCGAAAATTCTCCTCCGTGAATTTCAAATTTTGTACAATTTTTCTCTATGAATTTCAAATTTTCGAAAATTCTTCTCTGCAAATTTCGAATCTGTAAAATTTTACTTCGTAAATTTTAAATTTTGTAAAATTCTTCTCTGTGAATTTTCAATTTTGTACAATTTTCCTCTATGAATTTCAAATTTTCTAAAATTTCCTAAAAGAAAGAAAAGGGTGGTATTCGACTAACTCTTGACAAGTTTGCAAGGAAAATACCCGAAAACAGTTACACACGCCTCGTTAACTCCATTATGAATACATATTGATAAGCAAATACTTTAAAACGCAGTTTTGTGCTGCATATTTTTTTCCATCCCTCTACTTTCGAACATTCAACGTTCTAACATATTTTCAGGAAGCAATTATGTGCGAAAGTTGAGGGCTGCCTGTATTTTTGTAGAGAAACGTATTGAAAATTTCTGTTTATGTAAAAATTATTATTATTATTATTATTATTATTTCTATTCATATATTTTTTTCTACAGATATTTTCATACATGTAAATTTGCATTTTATAATATACAGATAACCTAACCTAATATTATACTTTTGTAGAGAAACGTAACGAAAACTTCTTTCTATTTATTTTTTTTTATTGATATTTTTATACATGTAGATTTGAATTTTATAATGTGCAGATAATAACCTAACCTAACTCTCTCGTTAGTTTTTCAGATATTAATAATTGTATAATATAATTTTTTATTTTTATATAATATAATTAAAATTAAAATATAATTATATTAGATAATAATTAATTTTTAAATTATATAATATATGTATATTATACAATTTTTAAAACAGAGAGAAATTTTACAAAAAATATGCGTGCTTTTTTCTTTAAATAACTTTTAACGTTAATTTTTCAGATATTAATGATTACATTTGAATTTTAATTATATTACATATTTTCTAATACTTCATTTTATACATGCAAGGTTCTTCTGCACGCAAAAATTGTATTGCATACAAAGCCTAAAGTGTTATTTTAATTTCCTACTGTTGGCACATGTCGTAACGAATATTCTAAGATTCCACAGAAATCGCTCGATCGAAGATTCCATTCTCGCGAAGCTGCAACAATTACTGCTACTGTTTTCGAGTCATAGTTTCTTTATTCTTTCTTTTTTCATTAATAGAAAATGTGTAAATAAAAAATTTCTATGCTGAACTGTTATTTATACGAAATTGTTATGCAAACAATGTTTAGAGTAATTCAGTGTTTTATAATGTATCTCTAAAGAAACTTTGGCTCAGAACTTTTGCACGCCACTGTAAATATTACTTAACTAAATTAATAGAAAATTTTAATATCGCATTATTGTTTGCACGAAATTGTTATGCCAACAATTTTTAGAGCGATTCAGTATTTTATAAGACATCTCTAAACAAAAATTTGGCTCAAAACTTTTGCACGCCACTGTATATCGCAGCCATTCGACTGGTTAAGCATCGTGGAAGCAAGCATTCGAATACTTTCATAAGCAACTGTACCTGACCGGATCTGGCTTGTGGCTACAGCGCACTTGCGGTCCAACTTTTGAATAACACGTGTAACTACAGGTATTCGCTTTGAAGAACGCGAAGAAAGTAACTAAAACTTGATAAATAGCTAAAGAGAAATAGCGAATATACGTTTCTTCAAAATTATCAAAGAATATTTGCAGAATTAAATAGAAATAGAATTACAAATTATAAATAGAATTACAAATTTCTTTCGAGCTTTTGAATTAATCTTAATAAAAGCTGTATTTAAAGGAGAAAGTAACTAAAAGTTAAAAAAATAGCTGGAGAGGTGGCGAAAACACATTTCTTCAAAATTATCAAAGAATATTTGCAAAATTACAAATTTCTTTCAAGCTTTTGAATTAATCTGAATAAAACTGTTTATAAAGAATTTTTTCGCGACGAAAGTAACTAAAAGCTGATAAATAACTGAAAAGTTGGTGACCACACGTTTCTTCAAAATGATCAAAGAATATTCGCAGAATTAAGAAAAATGTTTGTAGAGCTTTTGAATTAATCCGAACAAAAGCTGTATTTAACAGAGAAATTTTTTGTCGAATATCGTAGGATGTGTACGTGTATAGAGTGCACGTTTGCCACATACCATAGCAGGCTCGCGAACGAAAGAATCAGAATTTTAAAAAGTGGGCACAGCGGACATATATATACGTAACAACGTGCACCACGCCAGAAGAATACAGCATCATATCCAATTTTAGCAACATTGCACATTACAGTTGACATCAGCTGTATTACATTCCTATAGCTTCTTTTACCTTTGCGATTTTTCGACCATTTCTATTCAAATAGTAACAATGAAGACGTGGTTACTTCATTCTTGCGTTTACCAAATTTTATATAGCAATTAAGAAATTGTAAATTTCATAGTAATACGCTTTATGAAGATACAAAGAAGTTTTCTAGCGTTTCTATTAAAATAATAACGATGAAAATGCAGTTACTTAATTGTTGCACGTAAGAAATTTGATGTAGCAAATAAGAAATACTAGATTCGATAGTAATATTCCTTATGACGATAAAAAGAAGTTTTCGAACGCTTCTTGTAAAATAATAACGATGGAGATGCAGTTACTTAATTTTGCATTTATCAAATTTTGCACACCAAATAAGAAATTGTAGATTTGATAGTAATATGCTTTATGAAGATACAAAGAAGTTTTCGAACGTTTCTATTAAAATAATAATGAATATTTTTTATGACGATACAAAGAAGATTTCTAGCGTTTCTATTGAAATATTAACAATGAAGACGCAGTTACTTAATTTTGCGTAAATTAAATTTTACGTAGCAAATGAGAAATTCTAGATTTGACAGTAATATTTCTTATGGCGATAAGCAGTTACTTAATTTTGCGTAAACTAAATTTTACGTAGCAAATGAGAAATTCTAGATTCGATAGTAAAATTCCTCACAGTTTTTCATACCTTTCTCTACGACAGTATATAGTTAAGTTCAGTTAGGTTATTATCTGTACATTATAAAATTCAAATCTACATGTAGAAAAGTTTATGTAGAAAGAAAATATACGAATAGAAATAATAATAATAATATGTTTTCGATACATTTCTCTACGAAAATATTAGGTTAGGTTATTCGTACATTATAAAATTCAAATCTACGTGTTGAAAAGTTTCTGTAGAAAGAAAATATACGAATAGAAATAATAATAATATGTTTTCGATACATTTCTCTACGAAAGTATTAAGTTAGGTTATTCGTACATTATAAAATTCAAATCTACATGTAGAAAATTTTCTGTAGAAGAAAATATATGACTAGAAATAATAATAATAAGTTTTATATAAAAAGTAGCTTTCGATACGTTTCTCTGCAAAAGTATTAGGTTAGGTTATCATATACAAATATCTGCAGAAGAAAATATACGAATAGAAATTATAAAAAGAAATTTTCGATACATTTCTCTACGAAAGTATTAGGTTAGGTTAGGATATCTGTACATTACAAGGTTCAATTCTGCATGTATAAAACTATCTGCAGAAGAAATCATACAATTAGAAATAATATTAATAAAGTTTTATATAAATAGAAATTTTCAATACGTTCCTCGACAAATTCAATGCCAAATGTATCAAATCACTCGTAAAAAAAAGATATAAAAAGAAATTTTCGATACATTTCTCTACGAAATTATAAAATTCAATGCCAAATGTATCAAAACACTCGTAAAAAAAAAAATATAAAAAGAAATTTTCCATACATTTCTCTACGGAAATATGAAGTTAGCTTTTTGGTTACTAACTATATGTTAGAAAATTCAATTTTGCATGTATAAAAATATCTGCAGAAGAAAATATATGAATAGTAGTAATAACAATAATAATAAATTTTATATAAAAAGAAGTTTTCAATACGTTTCTCTACGAAAGAGAATAGAAATTTTTCGATTATTATATTTATTAGATTAGATTATTATCTGTACGTTATAAAATTGAATTCCAGATGTATCAAAATACTTGCAGAAAAAAAGATATAAAAAGAAGCTTTCGATACACTTCTGATACAATCTTTTCGATACAAAAGCATTAAGTTAGGCTATCCATCCATTAGAAAATTCAATTCTGCATGAAGTAAAGTACACGCAGAAACATAAAGATATTCAATGGCTGGTAGAAACGTGATGCAAGCATTTCCGTAACGCGTGTGAGTGGAAAAACTTTGCGTAGGCCGTCATGTTGAATCGATGCTGCGTCTATGACATCATCGATGGCGTAATCACAAAAACTATGATCCATGACACAGATCAAATGCTCCTTGTAGACGATTGCGTCTCGAGAAGGTAAACGGTTAACCGACAGCAGAGAGAATTATTCGTTCTAATCGCGATTATTTGAATTTCGAACATTTCGAACCTTTCTACAATTATTTTCAAATTTTCTGTTCTATTCTCGCGTAATTCAAAAGTACGTGCTGAATGGTACTTTATATGGATTAAGTAATAAGATTTAGTTGAAGTCGCGTGCACACTTCGATGGTTTATGTTATGTTATGACAAAACAACCCTCGACTTTCGCACGTAATTGGTTCTTGAAGATGTGTGCGAATGTTTAATCTTCGAAAGTAGTGGGATGGAAAAAGATAAGCAACAAAAACTGTGTTTTAAAGTGTTTGCTTATCAATACTAGGTAATTTTCTTGTCAACTTGTCAAGAGTTAGTCGAATACCACCCATTTCTTTCTTTTAGAAAATTTTAGAAAATCTGTAATTCATAGAGTAAAATGTCAAACTAATAAAAACTTGTTATACACGAGTGTCTTATAAACTAATTAACTGAGATAATTACTTTGAGATAATTAGAATTACTATTTCAATAGCAATTGTAATTATTCGTCAAAAACCTTCGCGACAGGTTTAACAATCTCTTGTGGCACATAGATTGATAAACCCTGCCATATATATATCCACAGATATAGTATAAGATTCTTTTAGTAACCTTTAAAGTAATTACAAACACTATTTCCATTGCAATTTTAATTATTTATCAAAAACCCTTGACGTTTTCTCGTGGCACACAGATTGAGAAACACTGCTATATATGTATCTACAGATATAGTGTAAGATTCTTTTAGCAACCTTTGAGGTAATTACAAATACTATTTGAAAGTTACAAAACCCATGCAATTTTAATTATTCGTCAAAAACCCTGGACGATCTCTCGTCGCATCCAAGTTGAGAATCCCTGCCACGCACCCTTACATATCCCACACAAGCTACGCACTAATTCTACTTTTATTAACGCAGGCAAATCTAGTCTAAAACCGATACGAGAATAAGTTTTAACTGTATTACTAGTTCCGATTTAAATCAATGTCACTGTATATTGAGGTTATGTACGTCTCAGTAGTCAGAGCTTCTTAAGCAATTCGCCATGTATTTTCATACTTTGAGTCACGGGGATATATTTATAAATCGGTGGCCAAGAAATTTTATACCACCAATACCGTGGCTTCTGCTAACGCCCGCTGTAATTTCACGAATACCGTTCAAAATACGATCGCGAGGAATCTTTCTTCTATTGTAAACAAGCCTAACTGCCGATACTTGGCTATCTGAACAACGTTTATCGAATCAACATTTAACGAATCCAATACGTTTCTGTATTTCTATCGTCGAAAACGTTCCTCAGATCAGCAAAAGTTGACCCTTGTTTCGATTTTCCTAATCTTCTCAATCATTCTTTTTCGTTTCATGTAAATATGTTATACAGACGACCCTCGATATTCGCACATCTTTAAAGTTTCAACTTTTTCTATATTTTTTGTCTAAATCCTTAAGCGAGTAACAATGAAATACATAATGGAAGCGTGGACAAAAGAAGCTGATAAAAACGCCAAGACTGACAAAATTTACTAAAAGTAAAAACAAAGTGTTAGATTAGGTTAGGTTAAGTTATTTTAGTGTTGATATCAAATTATTTTGGTATTAATAACAATTTCGAAGAAGAAATACAACATAACATAGCCTGCAACGTTTTTGTTAAAAACAAAAAGAAAGTGTTACATTTTCTCACAAATACTTCCTAATAACTTATATTTAGAATAAACAAATAAATTAACAAATATTATCCTAGTACCTTAAATTTGCAAAAATAATTTTTCTGGAAAGAAACTTCCTAATAGCTTATATTTTGGAATAAATAAATATTATCCTAATAACTTATTTGCAAAAATAATTTATCTAAAAGAAATTCCTCAATAACTTAAATTTGTAAAAATACTCTTTCTTAAAGGCTACAATTATTGTCATGAAACAAAAATACGATTTAACTCTTCGCCAACGATTGGCATTTAGAAACCAAACAACCAGAATCCGCTGACGCTGGCCAAAATACAGACAACCCTCGATATTCGCACGATTCGTTATTTCGCACATCTTAAAAGTTTCAACTTTTTCAATATTTTTGTCCAAACACTTAATCGAGCAACAATCAAATACATAATGGAAGCGTGGTCAAAAGAAGCTGATAAAAAGGTCAAGACTTTGAGAATTAAATATATGAACGAAGCGCTCATAAATCTTGACAAATTTTAGGCTATTATGGAATGAATTTCGAATTTTGTAAAACTCTGATCTGTGAATTTTAAATTCTCTAAAATTCTGCACTGTAAATTTCAAATTCTTTAAAATTCTGCTTTGTGAATTTCCAATTTTGTACAATTCTGGTCTGTCAATTACAAATTTTGTACTATTTTCCTCTATGAATTTAAAATATTGGAAAATTTTCTAAAAGAAAGAAAAGGGTGGTATTCGACTAACTCTTGACAAGTTTGCAAGGAAAATATCCGAAAGCAGTTACACACGCCTCGTTAAAACAAATATAACGTAACATAACCAGTATAATCTTTTTACTAAAAACAAAGTGATAGATTGGGTTATATTAGCATGAATAACAATTTCGAATAAGAAATGCAACGTAACATAACCTACAATATTCTTACTAAAAAACGCAAAGAAAGTGTTATAGGTTAGGTTATTTTAGTATTAATAATAATTTCGAAGAACAAATGCAACGTAACGTAACCTGTATAATCTTTTTACTAAAAACAAAGTGTTGAATTGGGTTATATTAGCATGAATAACAATTTCGATGAACAAATGCAAAGTAACATAATCTACTACGTTCTTACTAAAAACATAGAACTTGTAAAGATTCTCATTTTTAATTCCTCCTCACTTCAATAGCTATATTGACGTATCATAAAAATTGATACAAAATACGAAATTAACCCTTTGCGGACCTTTGCAACTGACAACATTTTCAAGTGAATTTCAAACGAAACGCTTGAAATAGTAGGGAATTGTTGGCGATTGAATTACTAAATCGAAGAATAATTCAGACTGCAAAGGGTTAACTCGACAGCACATTGCAACAAAATTTTAGAGTTGTTTTAGAGTTTGCAAGTAACAGTCGAGGAATTGTCATGCAACTGATAACATTTTCAAGTAAATTTCAAGTGAATTTCAAACGAAACGCTTGAAATAATAGGGAGTTGTCGACGACTGAGCTGCTAAATTGAAAAATAACTCTGACTGCAAAGGGTTAACCCTTTACGCTCGAGAGGCGACTCGCCACGGTGTTTCGCACAGCAGCTGGAGTTTTTCATCGACTGATTTGAACTTTTGTAGCCCTACAAAAATGAATTTCGAAGGTGAAATTAGCTCGAGCAAGGATGAAATTGATTTTCAGCTGTCGAAAAATTAGATCAGTTGTATTCACCAAGAGATTAGTGATAGAAAAAATGACGTGTGACCGAAAAAGTGGTCGAGTGCAAAGGGTTAAATGCCATTTACAAATTTGAAACTCTAATCTCTTTTATTAGTTTGGAAACTATGAAACGAGCGATCATCTGCAGTTGCGTCAATTCGTGTGGCACATATGAGTCGAATTTTTTCACTTTATTTATTGCACGCAAACGTTTTAACACAGCTGTACGACTAGTTCCTAGTTTAGACCCAAGTTGTTCGACTAGTTGTGCGTGGATCGTATTCCACAGTCGTCCTTAATTCCTCGTTATCAATATGGGCTGGTGTTCTTCCTCGAGGCTCATCGACGATACTCAAATTGCCAGAACGAAATTTTTCGAACCAATATCGAGCATTCTTTTCATTGCTGGATCCATCTCTGATCCTGATTAATATTTCTCGAGGCTTGAGCTGCGGTACGATTTAATTTAAACTCGTACAAGAATGGTGTCAATCTGGTTTAGGATGAAAATAAAATATAAATGGGATACAAAGACGAAAAAATTGTAGAAAATGAGTAAGAAGAATACCTTTAAGCTTTTAAAAAAAAAATATCGAGCGCACGTTACAATGTATCTCTCTCAGTCGCAGCTGAACACAGACTAAACAAAAAAAGCCCGTTTCATAGTTTCCAACCTAATAAATGTACATTTTGGAAATTTAACACAGTATCAAATTATACTAAGAAGAAACAGCTTCGACTAAACGTTAACAAAATTAAGAGTTGGATCCTTTAAAAACTCTGCTTCCTTGGACACTGAATCATACTCCAAGTTTACTATAAAAAAAAGTTGTTCTTAGTATTCTAATCGAGCATTTTTGCGAGGCGTTGCTTCTTATTTTCTAACATTTTGTCCTAATTTATTATGATTTATTATTTATTATGATTTATTATGGGAGAGCTTCAGATTTTCTGACACTATTTCGGCAATATTATATGATCGCTGCGTATGGCAATGGTAAAATTATTGTCCGGTTACACGTATCTAAACGGTGGCTAACTTCACGTTGCTGTCAATTTACTTTCCGAACGAACTGTTTACGGAATGATTATGTACCGGCATTTGATCATTTACCCTGCTTAGTTGCATTATTTACCATTCTTAATAATTATTTACCATACTAGATTATATATAATGAGCGATGTATTTTCAAGTTTAACCGATAGATGGAGTCACAGTAGCCCAGTGATCAAAAAATTTGCGAGTTCAAGTCTCCTTTCATTAAATTTTTTTTTTTTTAATTTTATTCTTCCCTACCCTATTCTATCTTGTTATTCTTATAATATTCATTTATTTGAAATTTTTTAATTTTATTAAGCTGGTGCATTGATCCAAAGTTTTATTGGGCCAGCGCGCAGCAACCCAATGATCAAAAGTTTGCGGGTTGAAATCCCCTTTTATTAAAAATTTTTTTTTTTATATTATTCTTCCTTTCATTTTTTTCCCCCTATATTATTCATCCTATTCTTATATTGTTCATCTATTTGCTAATTTTATTATTTTATTGAGCCACTATCCCGATCCAAAGTTTCCTTGGGTCGGAGCGCAGTAACCCAATGATCAAAATCTTGCGAGTTGAAGTCTCCATCTTATGAATTTTTTTTTTTTATTTTTAATTTCAATTCTCCTTTGCCTCCTTTTCCCTGTTTATTCCTATGCTATTCCTTTATATTATTCATCTAATTATTATTTAATATTTCCACTGCGCTAGTGTCCCGATCCAAAATTTTTATTCTTGGGTCAGAGCGCAGCAGCCCAGTGATCAAAGTTCGCGAGTTAGAAAGTCTCCCTCATTTTTTTTTTTATTATTTTTATTCTTATTCAATCTCAATACTATTATTATTAACTATTTCTCTATTTTCTACGACTTTACTATTATTTATCTCTCTATTTAATACCTGGTATTATTCTATACCGTGATTAAATGTTTAATGCATCATTATTCGCCCCTATTATTATTCTTGTGTCATCTCTCCGTCGGGACCGGCCCCATCCTCCTTATTTCAGTGGAGGAACCGGATTTTTCCCCGGCGGAGAGATGACTTTCCGCCTCTGGGGCTGGCGAACGGTTAAAAGTAAACACCGTCCACTTCAAGAGCCCAGAGGCGGGTGTAATAACCGAATGTTACTCTCTATCGATTTCCATTGTTCTTTATCTATATGTTATGTTGCTTTCAACCTTCTATACGATTTATCCCGATCATCACGTCTACGACTGTATATACGACTCCTTTTTCGTTAATAATCTTTTATGTATCCTAAATCTGTTCAACTAGTCTAACCTGCTTATCTCTGTATTCTTTTTGTTCGAATACGAGTATTTATCCTACGATCAGGTGAGAATACACGTATATTTACTGCTAAATTTGCTATTATTTAATTTATGCTTTAATCGGTTTATTTGTCAGTCCATGAGGGCCATTGTTTCATGGTTTATTTATTTATTTATTTTCATTGTTACTGCTTCCTAAGAAATGCATGTCGCGTCTATGTATATTATCTATTCTATGGCTAGCGCGATAGTAATTTCCCTATATCCACGTGTCTATCTTGTTTCTTATTTATTTAGGATCCGTACTAATATCAGGCACCGTGTTGTACGCGCGTGTATTGCCTTATGTGAAGTGAAGTGTATATTTATATCGAGTTTAGGTTAGGTTAGGTGTATTTAAGCTGTAATTTGAGATAATTGTCATATATAGTGTCGAAATTATCGTAAGTAAGTAGAAATAAAATATATAATAATTTGACTTTAGTTCTAGGATAGTTTTATTACTACTTATTTATACGTTCAGGTTCGTTATTGCGCGCGGTTTGGGAGTCGAGTAACTGTTTTTATTGTTATGTTATTTTTTGTTCGTCGCTGTCTATACGATTGTTACAAATTGAACCTCCAATGTACTTTTCGGTTATATTATCCGGGTAGTATCGCGCTTTTATTTCTATTTTAATATTAAATTTCTTTAAATTATTATACCGAGTATTCATACGGTAACGTATATTTTCTGTATGTATAGAATAGATTATGCTATTTCCTACGTCGTCTATTTCGTTTCGCAGCGGTTTGTCGGGTCTTTGTTCTTTGTTTCCCGGACGTTCAAGGATTGTTATTTTATTTAACTTTTAAACGTTCTTTCGCTCGACGGCTGGTGATATTTTACTTTTGTATATAATTTCCTTTGTTAATTAGCTAACTTGCCCTATTTACTTCCATAGATTAGATTAGGTTAGATTAGGGTTAGTTTAATTCTGCATTCAAAATTAAATGTTGCATATACTAACTGGATAATTTATATTTAATTTGCAGATTCTTCGCGTATCTAGTCACGTCCAATGTAAGTATTTATACGTTGAAACGATACTATTTTGTACTTTTGGCTATTTATTATTACTTTGAAGCATGATTATTTAAATTTTATCTTATTTTACAGGGGATGCGTTTCCACGATGCGGTTAGATTCGGTCCACAGCGGATACCCATCTATTCCGGAATATATACATTTACTCTTACTATTTTCCACGTTTTCAAGGTAATTTTCCTACTATTTCATGCGTGCATGCAATTATTGTACGTATATATATCGTACTTACATCTTATTCCGCCTCTGATTTTAGTTTCTATTGCAGGTCTGGCGTGGTGGAGCGATCATTGTCCCTTATTCGTACAATTATCCGTCTTGATGGCACTATTGCTTCACTATTATGATTATTAGCGAACGAACGAATATGGTACGTTATTTTACAACCGATATTTCTATTATTTAACTATTAATAGCTAGATAGAGATCTATATATATATATATACTATTTAACGACTGGTGTATAAGATGACTTTAGCCATACCGTGTCCACTAGCCGATTAATTTACAGAGTGACTTGGCTTTGTTCTAAATTGTTTAAAGAGAAATTCGGTTAAGTCTAATGGTGGGGAGCATAGACGGTGGTGGTGGTGGTGGTGACGACCGCGTGGACGTCCCAACGGAGTTTGCAATGTTTACGGAGGTACCTCGGAACCGTTGTCTTTCCGTTTGGTTTTCAATTTCTATTTTGATTCGGTTACGATTTTAATCAAATTATGTATTTCTATATTCTTTTTCGTTTTATCTTTTAATTTTTTTCTTTGTACGTTCCATTTCGGGCAGACGAACAGCGTGTGATACGCGTCGTCTTGCAGTCCTTCGCATAGCGAGCATCTGTTTAATCGAGCTTTTCCTATCCTCTTGCGATAGCTGGCGAACGACCCGTGCCCTGTGAATAACTGCGTGGTGTAGAAATTTAGTTGGTATATATCTTTTTTAGCTAGCCATTCTCTGATGTCCGGAATTATTTTCTTCGTCCACTGAGAGTGGCTGATGCTTTGCCAATGTTGTTGCCACAATTCTATAGTCGTATCTTTTTCCTGTATCTTGATTAATTTAATTTGCTTCTTATATTCGGTTTCGTTTATGACACCCGGAAGGAGTTCGTTCTGCAAAATTCTATTCTTTCTTTCGTATATTCTAGTTGTTTCTTTTGCTTTTAGGTGGATCGGAGGGACGCCGGCTAGAACGGATGCCGCATCGGTGGAAACGGTCCTGTACGAGGCGATTATCTTCTGGACCATCGACCTTTGGGCTCTGGTAAGGGGGCTCCGTATAAAATTACGGATTCCCAAAGGTTATAATAAAGTTTCCTAGCCTTAGATTTGGGTCCCTTAACATGATTTTGTTTGCTTTAGTTACCTTCTCTGCAATATGCTTGTGAAACTTTTGCGTACCGTCGACTAGGACTCCTAAGTATTTCAAGTATGGTGTGTTTTTAACTATTTGTGTGTTATCGAGATTAAAATCGATTTCGCGATGTCCTTTCTTTCTACTCATTATGGTAATTTCGGTTTTTTCAGGGGCTATTGCAAGATCCAGGTCGCCGAGCAATCGGATAACGCGGTGAAAAGTACGAGCGATCAAATCTCTAAGAATGGTAAGGTTTTTCGCCTTGAATAACAAACCGCTATCATCGGCGTAACCTATAACCTGCGCGTAGTCATTTTCACGTACACGTTAGTCGTTATGTTCCCGGCGTTATTATTATTATAGTATACCACGCTTCTATCGCTCAAATAGTTGCTGATCGATTTGATTAAATATAATGGAATTTTCCTTTCTTTCAACGCGTTTATTATATGCGTCCACTTTAAAGTATTAAATGTGTTTTTAATGTCCAACGTCATGAACGCGCACCATAGTTTCCTATTAATTGATTCGGTGGTAGTTTCGTATAATTTATTTAAGGCGTCTATCGTGCTTCTGTGTCTTCTAAATCCGTATTGCCTCGGGTGTAGTCGGTTCGAGATTCCTTGTTTCTCGATTCTTTTTCGAACTATGGTTTCCCATATTTTGGATAGGCCTCCCAGCACGCATAAGGGCCGATGGTCGTTACTTTTTTCCCCTTTTCATCCAGGCTTCTTTATCAGGACTAGTCTCGCTCTTTTCCAGTCGTTCGGGATGTATCCGATACGCAATGTGGCATTATGTAGCCTCTCCATGTCCTTTATTAATAACGAGCCATTTGCTTATAATCAACGGTATACCATCTGCACCTTGCGCTTTATCGAATTGGACCTCTTCTATTACTCGTTGCAGTTCCGTGTCCGTGATCGGCTCCGCTTCTTCTTCTTCTTCTTCTTCTTCTTCTTGTTCCTCCTCTTCGCTACGTTGTTGGTACATTTTCCTTTTTATTTCTATGTTTTCTCTCTCCTCTATAGTCGGAATCGTGGGATTTACCGTTATGAACAGGTCCGCTATGATTTGTTTTATATTTTCATGATCCATTGCACCGCCGCTTGTATAGTTGCCCTTCAGTTTCTTCATGACTACTGCCTTGTACGGTTGGCCCCATGGGTCAATATCTATGATTTTAGAAAGTTCTTCCATCTTGGCTTCTTTATTTTTACGTATCGCTGCTTTAACATTGCTCTTATCGATTCTAAGTTCTTGTCGCAGCTTCGCGTATTCCTCTATTCTTTGAGATTTCCTTATTCTGGTTAGTTTTCTTCTAGTTTTGTTCGCTAGCGTTATCAGATTTTTAATTTCTTCGTTCCACCAGTACTTGGGTTGACGTTTTCCCTGATATTGCTTCTTTTTACGTAGCGAGGTTTCTACCGTTTGGGCGATGGTTCTATTGTATTCTTCAATCCATAGCTTGTCCTGTTGCATATCTCTAAGTCGTTTCGTTCTCATTATTTTTTCGTATGCTTGTTCGAATCGATTCCAATCTATATTTTTCCCATCGTATCAGATGTGGCTATCTTTTTTGGATTTGATTATTTTCTGGTTTCAGGTCTATTTCGTGGTACACGTACAGGTGATCCGTTGCCGTATACCATTCGAGTGTCTTGGTCGTTCCGACGTACGGGTATAAAGTTGCGTTTACGAATGCGATATCGATTTTTGATTTCTTACCATCTCTGTAGAACGTGTGGTCGCCTACGGTGTCTATGATCGCGTAATCGTTGGTTATTGTGAATTCTATTATGCTCTGGCCTCTTGGATTAGTTATTCTATCCCCCCATTCTTTGCATCTCGCATTAAAGTCCCCTGTGACAACGATTTTCTTGGATTTACTTTTAGTTTTGCTATTTATTATTATTTCCTGCAGTATCTCGATTCTCTTCGTGAACGAATCAAAATCTATATTCGGAGAGATGTACACGCTAGCGACAAGGATATCTTGGATTCCTACAGCTGCTATTCCTTTCTCGGAGCATTCCGTCCCGTACGTGTAATTTATATTATTATATCCTATTATCCACAGAGCCGCGTCGCCCGAACTATCGGGGATCACTTTGAGCATGATCGCTGTTTGCTGCATAATATCTTGTGCAATTCTGTATCTATTAAGGTTTATTTGCAATATTTTTACAAAGATGGTAGCATTCTTGCCTCCGCTAGTTGTTTCTTATACATTGGGCAGTTGTACGCTCCTGCTACGTGTTTTATTTTGGGATCGGTTAATCCTGCCGCCAGGCATAGTATGCATTTAGGCTCGGATGCCAAACAGGTGGATATATTATGCCCGTCCTTGCCGCTTCTTCTGCATATTTCTTTCCCTTCTAGTATTTTCTTACATTCTTTGGTTTGGTGTCCGAACTCGTGGCATTTAAAGCATCGTATAATCCTAGGAAGGTATTTAAAGTTAGATCGCGTAAGTCCTAATCTTAGCTTGCTAATTTTCTTTAATTCTTCCGCAACGTTCTGTGTGACTTCGACGATGGCCACTTGGTTGCCGTTCATGGTAGATTTTAACATTTTAACTATTATTTCTCCTTCTTTCTCGATATTTAAATTACTCTGCAGGTCTTGTCTCAGTTCATCCTTTGTGATGATAGCTATCTTCGATTGGAGATGCACCGTGTTAAATTTATCTTCCAATTGTTTCCTTATGCCGCTTATTCGCTCGTTTACGCCTTCTTTCCGCGAGAATTCCATTAATATGTCCCCGTTTCTTGACTTTCTGACTTTTTCTACCACTTTTAACTCGGTTCTCACTTTACATACAACCTCTCTGTACGTATCTTCATACGTTCTATCTTCGGTGACTTTTGCTATCATTGCTTCGTTTCTTCTTGCTCTGTTCGGTATGTCGTATCTTCTTGTTCCTATTTTGGCTTTATCCGCGTAGCTGATTTTATCTTGGGGCAGATTGGTATCGTCGTTGTTGCCCATTGCGTTTCTTCGCGGACGTACCAATGTCCATTCTTCCTCTCGTGTTCTTGGATGTAACGTGTTCTTTGCCGTATCCGGGGTCTAATTTCCGCTGTTGCTTCTAAGTTCTTTTTACGAATTCTTGATCGTACTGCGGTGAGATCTCTTTTCTTTTGGTGTTTCTAAGTTCTTCCGGTGCAGCTGGGTGAATCGATGCAGTGGTTTGCGTATTCTTCTCAGCGGTTTGTTTGCGCGTTTGCGATTCCGGGTTCTCGTCCACGTATTGCTTACGTTCCTTCAGAGTTTTAACATCTTCCGACATGTACTTTATTTTCTGTAGTAAGAGCATCATATCCGTTTTCTTGATATGTCTAATATTCGCGATTAGGTCTTTAGCGTACTTGTATAATTCTGTGTTTTTCTTTTCTAGGCCCAGGATAAGATCGTTTAGCAAGGAATCCTTGAATCGTTCCTTGCTCCTGTCACGCTGTGTTGCCATAGGTGAGTGTAAACTCACGTCCTCGTCTTCCAAATCAAGCGTCACATGAGCTGGCGCCTCGATCGGTGTTTGTTTCAATGATAATAATAATTCTTTGTTGTTAATATCCCCAGTTACGTTATAATTCATATTGTTATTATAGCCGACGCATCGTGGTGGAGGGAGCGGGCAGCAACCGGAGCGGGTACACCCAACCATTGGTCTTCCCGGTACTCCGGGGGGCTCCGGCTACTCTTTACCCTTCCGGAACACTCGGACGAAGGGAGCTCGCTCGTCAATCCGATATGGGGCTCCGACACCCCATATCCAACCACCACTACCTTGCCAAGGTACCGAAGCGGTCGGTTCCAGGCCGCAGCCGGTGGGGTCATCTCGGTATTTTCGAGAAAATACAGGCGGAGCGGGTAACGGCGGGGATATTGAAGGCCCATCCACCAATCCTAATGCCTGCACCGTTCCCGCATCCGCCACTCCCGATGAGCCACCGGCTACGGTCAGCATCGATTCGTCTATTCCCATCGGTATTCCAGTCGTGTCCTAAGGATATGCCGTTGTCGTCGAGAGACAGTTAGCGCTCCTTTTTCTTTTTATTTTCAATTTACAGTCCTAAACTCCCTTAACACGTTCGTCGCCCAACGCGATTTGGTTGAGTTTCTCCCAGGGCCCAAATCCGACCGTCGGAGCTCCGAAACGTAAACAGAGCCATAAACGGAAAATAACAGGGATGCAACTCAAGTAGGCACTCGAGTAATGTTTTCGAACCTTCGATTCATTACAAAGTGTTTAGTTTTGAAATGGGGAGAGCGATAATATTTTGGACTAGAGGACTGTCTGGGATCTCACTGCAGTTATCCCCGATCGTTCATTTAGTCGAGACGCACGTTAGTTATCCTCAATATGTTCATTGGACATCGTAAAAATATAATTGAAAGTGAGGAGAGTAGTGATGACGAAGTAGTGAGTTTTAGAAGAAAAGTGATAAATAGAATTGCATCAAGTTCAAACTCGGATACTGAGGAATCATATACAAGTGAAGACATAGATGATATATTGGAAAATCTTGCTATAGACGAAGAAGAGGAGCTGAACTCTGTTGATGATTCATTGGATAATATCCAGTGGAAGGAATTTGCTAACAGGCAACATTCATTTACATTCACCGGGAAAGCTGGGCTTCTGATAGATTTGCCGTCTGATATTAGCGCAAGTGAAGTGTTTTCGCTATTCTTAGACGACAAAGTCATAAGCCTTTTAGTTACAGAGACTAATAGATATGCAGAGCAGAAGTTGCATCAACAAGAAATGTCTGAGCATGCCCGACTGAACAGGTGGAAACCGACCACTTCTGCAGAAATTACAAAATTTATAGGACTAATGATTTGGATGGGTTTGGTACAGACACCGCTCGTTAGATGTTGGTCAACGGACCCTATCTACAATTTTCCATTGCCGCGTAGCAAGATGTCCCGTAATCGTTTCGAATTACTATTAGCAAATTTGCATTTTGCAAATAACGAAACGATAGAAGAGGGTAGCAAACTTGGAAAAGTTTTGCCACTCCTAAACCTATTGACCGACAATTATCAAAAAGTTTTTTCAGCGGGTGAAGATATTGTAATCGATGAAACAATGGTTCCTTGGAGAGGACGATTAATATTCAGACAATACACCCCAACAAAATCTCATAAATATGGCATAAAGCTTTTCAAATTGTGCTCCACCGAAGGGTATACATGGTCTGCGAAAATATATTCTGGACGAGATGCCAGCGGAAGAAGGCAAGTTGGCATAGCTGAAGATGTCTGCATTGAACTCGCAGATAAATTGATAAATGAAGGACGAACTTTGTTTGTCGACAACTTTTACACAAGCTATGAATTAGCAGTCAAATTTTTAAAATTCAAGACGCATGTCGTTGAGACTGTGCGGTACAACAAAAAATGTATGCCACAATTTGTAATGTCATACCCATTGAGGAGAGGTGAAATGATAGCAAGAGAAGATGACAACGGTATTGTGGTGCTCAAGTGGAGGGATGTTCGCGATGTTAGGATGTTATCAACAAAACATGCACCTATTATGACTTCAACCTCCGATTCTACTCATCGAGGACGTCCTCCTAAACAGAAACCTTTGGCGATACTGGCATACAATAATGGAAAAACTGGGATCGACAGGAGCGACCAGATGGTGTCATATGCCACAACAATACGTAAAAGTATCAAGTGGTATAAAAAATTAGCATTACATTTGCTTTTAGGAACAAGTATAGTAAATGCTCACATTGTGTACCAGAGGGCCACAAATACAAAAATAGAAATAAGAAAATTTCGGGAGCTTCTCGTTACCGAATGGTTGTCCCCGGAAAATGCTACGCTCGACTATAATAGAAATAAAACAAGGAACGTGTCCCATGTGTTAGAGATACGTAAGAATCAGCAAAACAAGCCTGTAAGGAGAATGTGTGCCCTATGTTACCAGAAGAGGAGGCAAACTGCTGAACGCCAAGAAGCGAGAAAAAATGTAAAAAAAACTACGACCTATTGTTCAAATTGTCCAAAATCACCTCAAGTGTGTTTGGAATGCTTCAACCAACACCATGTATAGTATAATATGTGTATTTTCAGCATTTTTATATTCTATATCCTATATTCATATTTCGGTGCTTATTCCATTACATTCCTTTTAAAAATCCAACTGCAAGTCCTATTAACTTGAATAAGAAGAGCGTCACCCATATTTGGGTGACGGGTATTGTTTTAGGTCTCCTGGGAGCGCTGACAACACTCCACCTTTCTCGCAGCGAGAGGGCCGGTACCGACGATCGCCATAGACAACGCGAGCGCTCCATGTTTTAGATATGTTATAGAATAAGAGAAAATAAAAACAAAAGATTTTTCTGGTACGCAGAGAGAGATGTAGTTATATATATATACCCACAGGGAAACTGTCGCCTGGACTGCATTGCTATTATTTAATTATTATTCCCGGTTTTATCGAGGATGCGCTTTATATACGAGACTACTCTTGCACTTCTTCTTATTTTCTAAGATTTTGTCCTAATTTATTATGATTTTATTATGATTTATTATGGAAGAGCTTCAGATTCTCTGACACTATTTCGGCAAGATTAAATGATCGCTGCGTGTGGCAATGGTATAATTATTGCCCGGTTACACGTGTCTAAACGGTGGCTAACTCCACGTTGCTGTCAACTTACTTTCCGAACGAACTGTTTACGGAATGATTATGTACCGGCATTTGATCATTTACCCTGCTTAGTTGCATTATTTACCATTCTTAATAATTATTTACCATACTAGATTATATATAATGAGCGATGTATTTTCAAGTTTAACCGATAGATGGAGTCACAGTAGTCCAGTGATAAAAAAATTTGCGAGTTCAAGTCTCCCTTATTTTTTTTTATTTTTATTCTTATTCAATCCTAATTTACTCTTAATACTATTATTATATACTATTTCTCTATTTTCTCTACGATTTTATTATTTATCTATCTATTTAATACCTGTTATTATTCTATACCGAGGTTAAACGTTTAATGCGTTATTATTCGTCCCTATTATTATTCCCCATCCTCCTTGTTCCAGTGGAGGTGCCGGATTTTCCCCCGGCGGAGAGATGACTTTCCGTCTCTGGGGCTGGTGTACGGTTAAAAGTAAACACCGTCCACCTCAAGGGCCCAGAGGCGGGTTCGATAACTGCCCTGAAAAAAGTTTGAGAACCGCTGAGATCTAGGTTTTACTCTTTTTTTTTAAGCGAACGAAAATTGATGTGAAAAAAAAAAGCGAATACGATGGAGTATAACTTTTGCGTTTAACAAGCAACTGCTTTGCACTATCCTTTGATCGATATTAGAGTGTGTATAAGCATTTGTTTCATATAAAACATGATACGTGGTGGAAACATTCTTTGTTGGAATATTGTTATATTAACAAAATGAAGCTGATACTTCGTTATTTGCCATTCATCGTTTACTTTCAATGCCCCTCTAATTAGCGAACGATTGCGAACATTTACGCGCGATTCAGAGTTATCCAAATTTTCCAATCATTTCATTGGTTGCAAGTTTCAAATTTTTGTTTCAAAATATCGAAAAAGACGACAGGCTTTCTCCTGCGGGGACAAAGAATCGCGGGTCGATAATTAGACAGTTGAATTGTGTTGTTACTTTTGGTTGCATGTTTCGTTTAGGATACTCGTGAAGATAATTCTACGTAACAACTGTAGAACGCGGATACAATGATTCTCGAGAATACACGCGGAAGTTTTAAAAAAAGCAGACTTTGGAATTTGGAAGGTGATAAGTTTAGAGATGATTTTTAGTTATTCGAAATGCGAGGAGTACGTTATTTTCCCAAGAATTGTATCATTTTTTTTCTTTTTTTTTTTTGGTTTTGTTTTAGGCAGCTTGGGTGTGCACCTGTCCCACCATCTAGTAGCGTTAAATTACATTGAACGTGTGTACGATTATTAAATATATATAGTTACAGCCACTTGTATTATTATTGTGAATCGTATGAAAACTGTAACAAATCCTATCGGTAAGCAGGTGTCAAAAGGCCAGAGAATTTTTGCACGCGTGCCGTACAATGAGATGAGAGAGTCTACTGTACAATCTCTGAAAAAAAAAAGCGTACCATTGCATGGTGTTAACATCTATATACGATATATAAATACTGTGCTGTTAATCGTTCAGGGAGACGTATACCAAAGAGAGAACGTTCCTTTTGGGTCGTTCGTGCGCGAAATAAACTCAGACGGTGATCGAGCAAACATTTAATTTCTCGCGGCAAAATTTTCAAACCGAGCGCACTTCGCGATTGACTCGAATGCTTTTAAAAAAT
Source organism: Xylocopa violacea (assembly GCA_963969225.1). Taxonomy (NCBI): domain Eukaryota; kingdom Metazoa; phylum Arthropoda; class Insecta; order Hymenoptera; family Apidae; genus Xylocopa; species Xylocopa violacea. The sequence continues at coordinate 2,304,081 of CAXAJV010000015.1, forward strand.
TCTAATCACGTACAGTTTCGACTTTTCGTCCTCGCTCAGATTTTTCAAAGATATGTATGCGAACAGAAATATTAAGTTAGCGTCAACTTGGCCGTGTGGAGCATTTTTGGTTAGTTTCATAAAGACAACGCATAAGTATGTAGTTACACGACTCGTGTGACAGAATGAGACCACTTTTTGTAATAAATGTGCCGTTACAAATTATGCGTGGTATTCTTAGTGGTGATACATAAAAAAAATAAATATATATATATATAAATAAAATAAATAATAAATAGGACAGAATGCATGTCTAGGATTAAGTTACAAAACATTTTATTTCTACGTGAGAGTGCTCGCCAAAAATCGCTACTCGAAAGATAGATCGTTTACGGTGTGTAGAAAGAAACTCGAAACTAACAATACGGATTAGTCCGTTAAAGCTCTCCCGGAACGTTCACGCGAGGGCGGTTATATTAAAATTATTGTGATATGTACAGGCAAATTTCAGGTGGATGTATGTATACTTCTAGACGCCACATATTAAGTAATATCCTGGATTCAAATGGAACATTCGAGGACATCCGAATTTAGAACAGAATATATTTCAAATGTTCGCTGGTAGTTTAAAGCCTTCGCATCGTGTCGTAATACCACCCCTGCCATCTTTCCCAAAATGATAGACTACCTCTTACTTCTTCTACATATTACCGTGAAAGATCGATATCTAGCGAACGTCGATATTCTCCGGTGAATCTGAGAATTCGGAAAATCGCTTGGCGAACGTACGAGATGTTTGCTGAGTAATTATGCAGGCAAATGTCGACATTCGGTTGAATAAAAATATTTCTATATTGCGTTGAGACAAGAACGCAACGTTTTAATGTGTCATTTATGTGGAAATAGGAGAAAGTTTAATTGTTTGAAGTGTCAGATGGCGCGATCCAGGGGCGGATCGAGACAATTAGGAGCTCTGAGTAGTGAAAATTTCAGATTCCAGAAGCGGGGATCCGTAAATTTGCAATGCTTGGGGCCCCCACTTGTCTTAATCCGTCCTTGAGAGAATCTTGAGATTTTCATTACTCAATGCCCCCATTTCCCTTGATACACTCCTGAGTACCCCAAAATTTTCAATGATGAGGGCCCCATTTGCCTTAATCCGTCCCTAAAAATTAAATTTTCACTGCTCAGGACTCTCACTTGTCTTGACCCGCCCCTGAAGACTGAAATTTTTAATGATGACGGCCCCATTTGCGTTAATTCAACCCTTTGCACACTCGGATGTCGCAATTCTGAAGAAATTGATGGCTGATTACGAAAGTTAAAAACTTATTAGATTGCAAGTTTTTGAAGAACGCACAATTTCCCCAAAGCTTTCTATCGAAATGGAAACTTTCTGTTGCTAGAAAATTTGCTTGGTAATAGTTTCTATCGCTAACTTTTGTTTCAGCAATAGAAAACTGAAGGAAAAGCGTCGAGTGCAAAGGGTTAATCCGCCCCTGCATTTTATTTTATTTACCCCTTTGCACTCTGCTGCTTCCTGGACGTTGGCAATATTTCAATAGAAAACTTGAGGAAAAATGGAAGTTTTCTATTGCTGGGAGACGTTGGCAATAGAAGCTAGAAACATTGCTAAAATAGCAATATTTAGCAATAGTTTTTAATGCTAGCGACTCTCAGCAATAGAAAATTTCCGTTCCGATAGAAAATTTCCGTTCCGATAGAAAATTTGAGAGAAATTTTCTTGTTTCTAATGTCAATTCTAATGTCCCCTCAGACGAGACATCCGAGTGCAAAGGGTTAGTATAGTATAGCATAATTTTACGTTTCAACCTTCACCAGAGTTTATCTCTGTTTGTCGACATATACCGCAACATTGTTCGAACAAACGTAACCAAATATTCAATCTCTCAGTGACACATTTGGTACGCGTCGACGTTCACAGAAAAATATCGATAATCCCCAATTTCAGTTTTTCACGGTAACATATATCTCATTTGCATAGCACACAACTTGCACGAATACTTATTCAAATACGCGTACGACGTGCACGTCCACAAGCGTGTCTGTGGACGCATAAAAAAGGGCAGACGAAATGGAATGAATAAGTGTTCCACAGGCACAAGTTGGCAAGAGAAAAATTAAAAAAAAATACAACAAAAGTATGTTAAGTAGATACACGGAAATATTAACGCTTAGCCAACACTTTCTTCTATCAATAATTCTTGACTTAAAATTGTTCACGTTTGAGTAATATCATTCATCTATCGTTACTTTCATTAATTATTTCATTTTCTATAAGAAATATGTGATTCAAGATCGTTAAAAACCAAATAGAATCGTCCAATTAAATAATTTTTACAACACAAACTGTACAGTTTTCGAAAATCAGCATCTTTCTTTCGTTTCTTCTTTTCTCGTTCACTTCAACCTTTCTCACAGTAATTTATAGCTAGCACACGATTATTGTCACGAAATAATCGTGTAAAATGTAAAGAATGGGTAGGTGCGCACCCATACCGTTCGCCTTCTTGCGCGCGATGATACAAGAAGGAAAGAAGAGAACAAATCGTCTCGAGGACGTCTAGTCTTTACAAACCTAATTGCGGGCAGTTAACATTGTCTTAAAACTTAAAAGCTCCGACGATTGTAAATCACAGGACGCTCGCGAATGTATAAAACGATCATTTATGCGGAGCTATTAATTAATTGAAATCTTCTGAAAGAAATTTTTTTTATTGAAAATATTATTCGACTTATCGTTGCGTTTTTTTAGTGAGAAATAAAGAATGATTCTAATTTTTGTCTTAATTAATGATGCCTTTTGTTTTAGATTTTTTATCGAAATTTGTGGAAAAAGATTTAAGAAAAAGTAAATTATTTTTCTATGGACTATTTCAAATGACTAATTTCTTTTTTTACATTTTTCTGGGAGAACTTAAAATTGTATTTCAATATTCTTTTCTGTTTCTAATTTTATTTCTAATTTCTAATCTAAGAAATAGTAAATTATTTTTTCTATGGACAATTTGAAACGACTAACTTTTTTTTTACATTTTTCTGGAAAAACTTAAAATTGTGTTTTAATATTCTTCTTTGTTTTGCAAAATTTCTAATTTTATTTCTAATTTCTAATCTAAGAAAATGTAAATTATTTGATGACTTAAAATTGTGTTTTAATATTCTTTTCTATTTTGAAACGTTTCTAATTTTATTTCTAATTTCTAATCTGAGAAAAAGTAAATTACTTGATGACTTAAAATTGTGTTTTAATATTCTTTTCTATTTCGAAACGTTTCTAATTTTATTTCTAATTTCTAATCTAAGAAAAAGTAAATTACTTGATGACTTAAAATTGTGTTTCAATATTCTTTTCTATTTCGAAACGTTTCTAAATTCTAATATTTATTTCTAACTTTATTTTTAATTCATTTTTAATAGTTTGCAATATTGGCAAATATTACAGGTACTTGGTATGAAATTTAAAAACAATTCTCTAGTCCTAACAATTGAATTATTTATTATATATGGATACAACTAAGACCTAAAGAAGAAATAAAGACTTCTTTTGAATAAATAATAATAATTAATTTGCTCTCTAATTGCTGGGAGCCACGGTTTACGACTATTTATTAACAACAATTAATCATTTTCCTCTTATAATGTTTTATCAAAATGATTCAACGATAGATAAAAACCGCAGAATTATGTTAATTATACAAAGTGATGGTTATTTCGAAATTTGTTTAAACCACGCTTTTTGAAAATATTTGTATATCGTTAAATTCGAAATCAATCGCAAGCAGCGAGTGTCCTCGCATGCACGTACATGTGTGTGTGTGTGTGTGTGTGTAAAGCATGAAATTTGAAGTTTATGTTGATATTTTGTTAATAAATATCCTACTTTTCCTGTTTGATAATTCATTCTTTGGTTTGTAATACAATTTGTGACAAATTAAAATATTGCAAATTTCGTATAAGTTAGGTTAGGTTTTGTAATTGGTAATTTGTCACAAGTTAAAATATTGCAAATTCATAATTTGCCACAAATTAAAATATTACAAATTCATAATTTGCTACAAATTAAAATAGTGCAAATTTGGAAATTGTTGCAAATTAAAATAGTGCAAATTTGGAAATTGTTGCAAATTAAAATAGTGCAAATTTGGAAATTGTTGCAAATTAAAATAGTGCAAATTTGGAAATTGTTGCAACTTAAAATAGTACAAATTTGGAAATTGTTGCAAATTAAAATATTGCATATTTCGGAAAGATTAGGTTAGGTTAGGTTTTGCAATTCGTAATTTACCACAAATTAAAATATTGCAAATTTGTAATTTACCACAAATTAAAATATTGCAAATTTGTAATTCGTTGCAAATTAAAATATTGCAAATTTGTAATTCGTTGCAAATTTCAAAAAGGTTAGGTTAGGTTTCGCAATTTATAATTTGCCAGAAACTAAAATATTTCAAATTTGTAATTCGTTGCAAATTTCATAAAGGCTTGTTGGATTATTTCAACATGTCAACGGAGAAACAAAAATGAATCTTGTGTTAGGAAATAGAGTCAGAGTATATAAACTGTAAATGAGACCTATCGGTTCGAGTAGGGACCCCGACTGTTTATACCTAGGGGCCCGAAAGAAAAAAACACGTGCAGACTTTGCGTCGTCAATTTTTCTTAAGAGGGAGGACCTCAGATTTTCTACGGAGCGTCCTCACATTTCGTATAGATCTCGAGCAGTAAAGACGTTCCTTTCTAAGGCCTTAAAATAAAGTATTTTTGTGTTAATAGTAGATATAGTCTCTTTTATTTTACCCATTTCCAATAAGGTTAGGTTAGGTTAGGTTATGATAGGTTTTGTAATTCATAACTTGTCACAAATTAAAATATTGCAAATTCGTAACTTGTTGCAAATTTGTAATTTGTGGTAAATGAAATATTGCAAATTTATAATTTGTGATAAAAGAAATATTGTAAATTTGTAATTTGTCGCAAACGAAATATTACAAATTCGTAATTTGTCGTAAACGAAAATATTGCAAATTTGTAATTTGTTGAAAATTAAAATATTGCAAATTTCGTAAAGGTTAGGTTAGCTTTCTTAATTCGTAATTTGTCACAAATTAAAATATTGCAAATTCATAACTTGTAAATTTGTAATTTGTAGCAAATGAAATATTACAAATTTCAAATTTGTTACAAAGAGATATTGCAAATTTGTAATTTCTCGCAAACGAAATATAGAAAATTTGTAACTTGTCACAAATAAAATATTGCAAATTTGTTATTTGTAGCAACTGAAATATTGCAAATTTGTAATTTGTAGCAACTGAAATATTGCATTTTTCTAATTTGTGATAAACGAAATATTGCAAATTTGTAATTTGTAGCAACTGAAATATTGAAAATTTGTAATTTGTGATAAATGAAATATTGCAAATTTGTAATTAAAAAATAATATATTTGGAGGAAACTAACCTTTTCACGGAGGCGCCTACTGCAATTGCGCTCTCCGGATTCATGACAAAGCATGACCAGCCCTTTGATAAGGGTGCTCGAGAATCTGACCCAAGTGCCTACGTTGTTTCGCAGCGCCTGCTGCACCTGCTTCAACATACAAACGTCTATAATTCATTTCTTCCCAGATGCATTTATCAATCTCCAGTCCTCTGCAGGCGACTTAATTTGCCACTATATAAACAGTAATAAAAGATTAAAATTGTCTCTTTTCTGTTTTCTCTTTGTTATGGTTTCTTTTTGGAGTTTGCGCTCTGATGTCTGCTCTGAGGGAGTATTAGGATTGATTAGGGACTGAAATTGTAACTGCGCAGCTTTTTGAGAGATGTGTTGACTCTTGAGTTTTTTATTGAAATGAGAATTTTGTATTGCTTGGAGACGTTGGCAATAGAAACTATGGCTAAATATTGCTAAAATAACAATGTTTTCTAGCTTCTATTGCCAACGTCTTCCAGCAATAGAAAATTTCCATTTCAATAGAAAACTTGAGGAAAATGTTAGCAATAGAAACTGCTGCTAAAGTATCGCTAAAATATTGCTATCACAGCATTAGAAACTATTGCAAAAATATTGCTATTTTAGCAATAGAAACTGCAGCCAAAATATTGCTAAGATATTGCTATTTTATCAATAGGAACTATTGCTAAAATATTGCTATTTTAGCAATATTTCGAGCTTCTATTGCCATCATCCAGGAAGGAGTAGAGTGCAAAGGGTTAATCCCATTAGCAATTTTCTATTGCTGGTAAAAGTTAGCAATAGAAGAAACTATTACTAAGCAACTATCTACTAGCAATAGAATATTTTCATTTCGATAGAAAACTTTCGCAAAACTTTTTAGAAAACTTTTTAAGCGATCAATTCACTCAGAGATGACATTCGAGTGCAAAAAGTTAACCGATTGAATGCCAGGCGATACGATTGCACTTCTGTTTAGTGTTTAAAATTACCAATTACTCGATGAGAATTCTAAAATATGCTGCACAAGGGTATCTGTAAAAATTGTGCAGAAACAGTAACCCAGCATTTTTTAAATGATAATTAGGGAATAGCTCCATTGCTCTCTATTTAGCACTTTTCGATTGGATTTCTCGAAAAGTTCATGGCACTAAAACGGTTAAATATCCTTCTTACAACACGATGCGCAAATTGGGTTGGCAAGAAAGTAATTTCGGTGTTCGCGCATAGATAGCATTGTAATTATTTGGTATTAGTTACATTTGCAGGCTCGAATTAAGACAAGTGGAATCCTAAGTAATAAAAAAAAAAAGTGTAATTTTTATGCGCCCTCCACAGAGGCCATAAATTTAACATTTTGTTTTCAGATTTTGGAAGATTTCAAATTCAGGGGCGGATCAAGACAAGTGAGGGCCCTAAGCAATACAAATTTTGTTCTCCTCTCTAAAAAAAGTGCAACTTTAAAACTATAAATTTAATATTTTGCTTTTAAATTTTAAAAGACTGCAGATTAGGGGCGGATCAAGACAAGTCGGGATCTTAAGCAATAAAAATTACACTCCTCTCCAAAAAAGTCCGCCTTCAGGGGCGGCTCAAAAAAAAAAGCAATACAATTTTCTTGGTCTCTCAGGAGCGTATCAAGACAAATGAGAGAGTTCTAAGAGATAAAAAATTTGGGGCCCCATGTAAAAAAATTTTTGGGCTCCTCAGGAGCGGATCAAAAAAAGTGGGGACCCCAAGCGATAAAAATTTCTTGGTCTCTCAGGGGCGTATCAAGACAAGTGGGGGAGTTCTAAGAGATAAAAATTTTATGAAATATTTTTTTGAACCTTTTCTGTCATTTTCAAAATTTTTAAGTGAAGAATGTTTTCAGACATCGGGGCCCTATGCGATCTGGGGCCCTACATGGACGCTTAATCCGTCTCAAAAACCAAATTTACGTTTGTTCACAAACAAGTTATAATTTTGTTTGTAACTGTTAACTTATTCATTGTACAAAAAAAATGGGCCTTATTTCGCACTACAAAAGCGAAAACACTTTCTCGTCAACCCAATATACACTATACTCGCGTTTCTTAATCAGTTTACATTCAATCGCAAGTTCTTCAGAAAACATTGCACTCCTTTTTTCTCTTTTCTCTACAAATTTTCTGTTTTCTCTACAAAACTTCTGAAAATAAATGTAAAATATTATAAGTCATAAAATGTACATGTTTCTTCGTTGACTAGTCAGCTTGTCTTTCTTTAGTCCATCGATTACCAACACTGAAAATTTCTACATCTTTCGTTCGTAATTAAAACATTGTTAATTATTACAACACATATACACGCATATATGTATTTCCATTTAAAAATCAAATCCTTCGTCAAATATTTCTAATTTATTCTGTTATGTGTGTAATATAAATTTTTTAACACCTAATTCTACGTGAAAGCTAGGAAATATGTGTAAACATATTGGGTTCCCATGGGTTCTCAAACTGCGTATATAATTTTCACTAATATTTAACATTTTAGCTGTAAAATCTGTCTTTATGACAGAAACGTGCTATGAAATTTTTTTTGCTGGACAAGAGACGAAAACAAGGTTGAGAACCACTGCAGTAGACAACAAGAATTGCTCTACTTTTAATTAAAAAATTAATTCAATATTTTTGTCTAATGTTTCGTTGTTGGGATCGTAAATTTCATATTGGATTCGTACTAAACGCGTTTGATACCAAATTGAAGGATAATAATCTTAGATATCCTTGTTTGTTAATCAATAATTTATATTAATCAATAATTTAAGAGTTTCAATTTTTATGTTATGGAATATTCTAGAATGTGAGCGAGAGCGAATGTGCATGTGAATGAGTCTTTCAAGTGAATGTTTTCAAACAAATCGAGTCAGTTGTTCATCGTGCGTTATTGAGGAAACATATAGTTATAAAGACGTTCTTAATCTCCTTGTATCTAATTTTAAAATAATAAATATCCTACAATTTTGGGGGCCCCTCCGGGATAGAGCGAACAAGGAGAACAAGTTGTGTGATAATAAAAGTGAATTGTGTAGACTGTTTAAATTGTGAAGACGATTAAATCGTAATATCGTGTGTATCGTGTAGAAGACGTGTAATGAATACAAATAGGAATCCGTGTGAATTCACAGTAGCGCAGTTAAAAGACATTTTAAAAGCTAAAGGTTTAAGTGCAGTTGGAGTAAAACACGATTTGATTAATAGACTTATGATGACTGACCCAACTGGAACCTGGATGGATGAACTAGCGAGCAATAGTGCAGGAGTGGTTGCAAGCGAAGATTCAGGCGTAAATGTAGTACCTAGCATTAATTCGCTAAGACCACCAACTCCACCAATTGAGGGGCTTGATACCAGAAGCATAGATATATTACGTAAGGAACGGGAACTTGCAGAGCGCGAAATTCAACTTTTAAGACGAGAAGTAGAGATAATGCGTGAAATGCAGCGAAAATCGACGCGTAATCTTGAAGGCGAGCAATTGGATGTTGGCAGTGACGGTGACAATTTCTTGACATCAAACAATGGAGTCGGGTGCAACCTTTCATCTCAATTGAAACAAACACGAACAAATATTTCAGCAGTTGCAGATTTACTTAGTAATTTTGACGGTAAATCTGATGACTACGAAATTTGGGAGAAGCAAATTAAGTTACTGAAGACAACGTATAAATTGGAAGATGATGTTGCACGAATACTTATCGGTATGCGACTTAAAGGAAAGGCACTTCAATGGTTTCATTCTAAACCAAACTATATTACCATGCCATTTAATCAATTATTGAATGAATTAAGAACCATGTTTTATCATCGCCAAAGCAAGATTGAGATGAGAAAGAAGTTTGAAGAACGACTATGGAAGAAGAATGAAACATTCCACGAATATTTGCACGAGAAGATCATTTTAGGAAATCGAGTACCGATCAACGATGACGAAATGCTTGAATATGTAATTGACGGCATCCCTGATGAAATACTTCAAAACCAGGCGCGTATTCAACGATTTACAACAATTGATCAACTTTCGGAGGCGTTCGAGAAGGTAACCTTTCGAGATCGAGGTGTACAGAGTTTAATGAAATTTGAGAAGCGTGGAAATAGTTTCGTTAAGAGTGAACGAAAAGAGATGGCCAGTGTTGGTAAGAAAAAAGAATCTACAACTAATGTTATTCGATGTTATAATTGTGGTGGGCGCGATCATATTAGCATAAATTGTCCAACGAAAGATCGTGGTGTGAAATGCTTTATTTGTCAGGAACGTGGTCATATTGCGTCGAAATGTTCTAGGAAGTATGAAGCGAGTAAAGAAAGTTGCGCAACATTTAAAGTATCATCAAGTCGAAAATATCTTAAAAATGTTTTGCTTAATGGACATGAGATGGAAGCATTGATAGATTCAGGAAGCGATATTAGTTTGATTCGCGCAGATGAATATATTAAACTTGGTTCTCCGCAATTACGACGCAGTGAATTACATTTTCATAGTATAGGTTCAAAGAATAACGCGACATTAGGAGAATTTCAAGCAGAAATTACTGTAGATGGATACTCATATCCGATTTGCGTACAGGTAGTCTCTGATACTATGCTTCAATATAAATTCTTAATAGGAACAAATTTCTTGAGTGTAACAGATGTTAGTCTTAAAGGTAGCAAAGTGAGCATTCGTCCATTATCAGAAAAAATGAGCAAAACTGCGGAAGACGAAAATATTGTACCGGAAATATTTAAAATAGATATAATAGATGATAAAGTGTTAGACGCAAATCATATTGACCTGTCTCATGTATTAGATCCTAATCAGCGGGAGACGATTAAAAACCTTGTTAGTAATTATAAGCCGAACAAAACCTATGAATCTGAAATTACAATGAAATTAGTATTAAAAGACGAAGAGCCAGTTTATCAATCTGCGAGACGTTTATCACCGTCACATAAAGAAATTGTTAATGCACAAATCGAACAATGGATTGCGGATGGAGTCGCTCAAGTATCAACTTCTGATTATGCGAGTCCAGTTGTTCTTGTCCGAAAGAAAGATGATTCATTTAGATTATGTGTAGATTATCGTCAAATAAATAAGAAAATTATCAAAGATAGGTATCCGTTACCATTAATCGAAGATCAATTAGATTCGTTACAAGGCGCGCGTATTTTTAGTACTCTCGATTTGAAAAATGGTTTCTTTCATGTACGAATGGATGAATCAAGTCGAAAGTATACAGCATTTATTGTACCAGATGGTCATTACGAATTCTTACGAGTTCCTTTTGGTCTTTGTAACTCACCGGCAGTCTTTCAAAGATTTATAAATACTGTATTTAGAGAGCTTATTCGAAAGAGAATAGTTTTAACTTATATGGATGATTTAATTATTCCATCGGATGATATTGAGAGTGGAATCAAAAATCTTGAAAAGGTTTTAATAACAGCAAGCGAAGCTAATTTAATAATTAATTGGAAAAAATGTTGTTTTCTGCAAACTACAGTTGAATTTCTCGGGCATGTAATCAATAATGGTCGTGTTCGTCCTTCGGATCGTAAAACTGATGCAGTCCGACGATTTCCAGAACCGACAAATGTTAAACAAGTACAAAGTTTTCTTGGATTGACTGGGTACTTTCGTAAATTTATTCATAGATACTCTGTAATTGCGCGACCGTTGTCAAATCTTTTGCGAGCGAATGTTAAATTCTGTTTTGGACCGATTGAAAAAGAAGCGTTTATGCAATTAAAAGTTATACTAAGTGAAAAACCAATATTAAACCTGTATCGAGTCGGAGCGGAAACAGAGTTGCATACAGATGCTTCTGCTTTAGGTTATGGAGCAATTTTATTTCAAAGAAATAACGAAGATCGATATTTTCATCCCATATATTATTCTAGCGGTAAGACAACTCCTGCTGAAGCAAAATATAGTAGTTACGAGTTAGAGGTTTTAGCAGTAGTTAAAGCGTTAAAGAAATTTCGTGTTTATTTGTTAGGAATTTCGTTTGTTATTGTCACTGATTGTCGCGCTTTCACTCTTACAATGAATAAGAAAGATCTTTGTGTGCGAGTTGCGCGATGGGCATTATTGTTAGAAGAATTCGACTATCGGATAGAGCATCGACCAGGAAAGAATATGTTACATGTTGACGCGTTAAGTCGAAATCCCCTACCTATGAATTTCTTAATCGACGAATCTGTTACAAGTCTTACAGCGCGTTTGCGGAAGGCACAGGAAGAAGATGAAAGTATAAAGAAACTTCAAGATTTAGTACTTCAAAACAAGACGAAAGATTATATCATTCGAAGAAATCTTTTGTACAAAGAGTCTGAAGGAGACATTCGACTTGTGGTGCCGCGTCAAATGCAAATGCAAATAATAAAGCGAGCTCATGAACGAGGACATTTTTCTGTGGTCAAGACTGAAGCTATTGTACGTAAAGATTATTGGATCCCAAATCTTCGACAACGAGTTGAAAAAGTTGTAAGAAATTGCGTCGCGTGCATCTTAGCTGAAAAGAAGCAAGGGAAACAAGAGTGCCATTTGAATCCAATCGAGAAGGGAAGTGTTCCTTTTGATACATTTCATATTGATCATCTTGGACCACTACCTTCAACGAAGAAAACGTATAAGTATATATTTGCAGTAATAGATGCTTTTACAAAATTTACATGGCTTTACGCTACGAAATCTACAACAACAGCTGAAGTTTTATCACGTCTGAAAAAACAGTCAACTATTTTCTGTAATCCGCGTCGAATAATTTCTGATAGAGGGACAGCTTTCACTGCAAACGATTTTAAACAGTATTGTCAAGAAGAAAATATAGAGCATATTTTAATTACAACAGGAATTCCTAGAGCTAATGGTCAAGTCGAGCGTCTTAATAGAACGTTAATTGCATTGTTAACAAAGTTAGCTGCACCCAAACCCTGCGAATGGTATAAATATTTAGAAGTAGCTCAACAATGTTTAACACGTTGACTGCCACGTCACCCATATTCGGGTGACAGTAAAGTTTCTGATCGGGCCGCGTCACCCGTATTGGGGTGACGCTTATTTGGCTACTTGCGAAGGATATTCGTATGTGTTTAAAAAGATATTTCGCTGAGGAAGTAACAAAACTATTGAATATTAATTAATATAAACTATATTTATTAATATAAACTTAAATTTAAAATGGTTTATTAAAAAAACTATATAGAATGTAAAACTTTAAAACATTTTATACAAAGTTGAGGCTGGTCGGGACAACTTGGACAATAAGTTGTTGTTTTTTTTACATTCTTTCTTGTGTCTGATCGGCCCATTCGACGACTTTTATCTGCATAACATTGTTTGCATGCGCGTCTAATGCTTTCTCCGGAATCATTTTTCCGAACGGCGATATTGTGTTGACTCTGACGACGTCCAGGATTTATTATATTTTCAGTCAACCCTAATAATTTTGAAGCTAATAATTCCCTAAATCTTCTAATATTTACATTCTTTTTTGTTGCAATTTTGTCTCCGGTCTCCTCGCTTCGAGGGTCAAGTATGTCTTTCCGCGTTGCACCACGGGGTGCACCACGACGGGGTGGTCGCAACAAGTCAAACTAATCCTGTACAACAATGGCGAGATGAGAAATAAATGCGAAGTAACGAAAACATATGGACGAGCACGATACCATGGAAACGAAAGAAGCGAGAGATTATTCTTGCGCACAGCGGTACGCGTGGCCTGAAGGAGATTTTACTGGAAACACGCGTGGCAGTCAACGTGTTAAATACAACGATACATCGAAGCATTGGCACATCACCATTTCATCTTCTATTCGGGACGCATCCACGACTCAAAGATTATCCAGACATTCGAGATTTACTTGAAAAAGAAAGGGTCGCATCTTTTCAAGATGAACGAGACGAATTACGATTTCAAGCAAACAAAAATATATTTAAGATACAGCAAGAAAATAGACGAACTTTTGACAAAAGTAGACGGAAAGCTAAAATTTATCGAGAAGGAGACCTAGTAGCTATTAAACGTATGCAACAAGATCCTGGTTTAAAAGTAGCTCACAAATATCTTGGACCATATGAAATAATTCGAGTTCTTCGTAACCAACGATATTTAGTTCAGAAGGTGGGCGAAGGAGAAGGACCTCAACAAACATCAGCCGAATTTATGAAACTATGGATTGACGAAGCCGATGATGATTTATCTGAAGATGACGTTAATGAAGACATTCGAGACGAATGTCCATGCAGGACGGCCGAATGAAGGATAATAATCTTAGATATCCTTGTTTGTTAATCAATAATTTATATTAATCAATAATTTAAGAGTTTCAATTTTTATGTTATGGAATATTCTAGAATGTGAGCGAGAGCGAATGTGCATGTGAATGAGTCTTTCAAGTGAATGTTTTCAAACAAATCGAGTCAGTTGTTCATCGTGCGTTATTGAGGAAACATATAGTTATAAAGACGTTCTTAATCTCCTTGTATCTAATTTTAAAATAATAAATATCCTACAATAGCATAATTTTCTTTTCTTCTCTCTGCATGCGTCCTCTCGCTCTCTTACGTTTCAACCTTCACCAGAGTTTATCTCTGTTTGTCGACATATACCGCAACATTGTTCGAACAAACGTAACCAAATATTCGATCTCTCAGTGACACATTTGGTACGCGTCGACGTTCACAGAAAAATATCGATAATCCCCAATTTCAGTCTGTCACGGTAACATATATCTCATTTGCATAGCACACAACTTGCACGAATACTTATTCAAATACGCGTACGACGTGCACGTCCACAAACGTGTCTGTGGACGCATAAAAAAGGGCAGACGAAATGGAATGAATAAGTGTTCCACAGGCACAAGTTAGCAAAAGAAAAATAAAAAAAAAATACAACAAAAGTATATTAAGTAGATACACGGAAATATTAACGCTTAGCCAACACTTTCTTCTATCAATAATTCTTGACTTAAATTTTTCACGTTTGAGTAATATCATTCATCTATCGTTACTTTCATTAATTATCTTATTACTTACAATTCTTTGCAAAAACAACAAAAACAATCGTTCACGTTTTCTATAAGAAATATGTGTTTCAAGATCGTTAAAAACCAAACAGAATCGTCCAATTAAATAATTTTTACAACGCAAACTGTACAGTTTTCGAAAATCAGCATCTTTCTTTCGTTCCTCCTTTTCTCGTTCACTTCAACCTTTCTCACAGTAATTTATAGCTAGCACACGATTATTGTCACGAAATAATCGTATGAAATGTAAAGAGTAGGTAGGTGCGCACCCATACCGTACCGTGTTTTCATCGTTCGGCTTCTTGCGCGCGATGATAGAAGAAGGAAAGAAGAGAACAAATCGTCTCAAGGACGTCTAGTCTTTACAAACCTAATTGCGAGCAGTTAACATTGTTTTAAAACTTAAAAACTCCGACGATTGTAAATCGCAGGACGCTCGCGAATGTATAAAACGATCATTTATGCGGAGCTATTAATTAATTGAAATCTTCTGAAAGAAATTTTTTTTATTGAAAATTGTTGGATTCCGGGATCCGACGAACGCGACGGAATCAAAGCAACACTTTTACGAAGAGACTTTCAGAGCTTTATTGAAACACTGGTTCCGCACGTAAGAGACGACTACAGTATTCTGACTATGGCGAAGAGTGGTTAGTATTTATAGGGTTGAGGGTGAGTAATCTGAGGTACGAAGGTTAACGGACAATCAAAGGGCAGGATGAGTGAGTAGGATACGGGAGGCTAGAGAAGTTGGAATTCGGAACTATGATTCAGAAAGGAGTTTATGCTGTATTATCAATGTTGTAATAGGGTTGGTCATGCAACAAAATATTATTCGACTTATCGTTGCATTTTTTTAGTGAGAAATAAAGAATGATTCGAATTTTTGTCTTAATTAATGATGCCTTTTGTTTTAGATATTTATCGAAATTTGTGGAAAAAGATTTAAGAAAAAGTAAATTATTTTTCTATGGACTATTTCAAATGACTAATTTCTTTTTTTACATTTTTCTGGGAGAACTTAAAATTGTGTTTCAATATTCTTTTCTGTTTCTAATTTTATGTCTAATTTCTAATCTAAGAAAAAGTAAATTACTTGATGACTTAAAATTGTGTTTCAATATTCTTTTCTATTTCGAAACGTTTCTAAATTCTAATATTTATTTCTAACTTTATTTTTAATTCATTTTTAATAGTTTGCAATATTGGCAAATATTACAGGTACTTGGTATGAAATTTAAAAGCAATTCTCTAGTCCTAACAATTGAATTATTTATTATTTATGGATACAATTAAGACCTAAAGAAGAAATAAAGACTTCCTTTGAATAAATAATAATAATTAATTTGCTCTCTAATTGCTGGGAGCCACGGTTTACGACTATTTATTAACAACAATTAATCATTTTTCTCTTATAATGTTTTATCAAAATAATTCAACGATACATAAAAACTGCAGAATTATGTTAATTATACAAAGTGATGGTTATTTCGAAATTTGTTTAAACCACGCTTTTTGAAAATATTTGTATATCGTTAAATTCGAAATCAATCGCAAGCAGCGAGTGTCCTCGCATGCACGTACATGTGTGTGTGTGTGTGTGTGTGTGTGTGTGTGTGTGTGTGTGTGTGTGTGTAAAGCATGAAATTTTAAGTTTATGTTGATATTTTGTTAATAAATATCCTACTTTTCCTGTTTGATAATTCATTCTTTGGTTTGTAATACAATTTGTTACAAATTAAAATATTGCAAATTTCGTATAAGTTAGGTTAGGTCTTGTAATTCGTAATTTGTCACAAGTTAAAATATTGCAAATTCATAATTTGCTACAAATTAAAATATTACAAATTCATAATTTGCTACAAATTAAAACATTGCAAATTAAAATAGTGCAAATTTGGAAATTGTTGCAAATTAAAGTAGTACAAATTTGGAAATTGTTGCAAATTAAAATAGTGCAAATTTGGAAATTGTTGCAAATTAAAATATTGCAAATTTGTAATTCGTTGCAAATTAAAATATTGCAAATTTGTAATTTGTTGCCAATTTCATAAAGGTTAGGTTAGGTTTCGCAATTCATAATTTGCCAGAAACTAAAATATTTCAAATTTGTAATTTATCACAAATGAAATATTGCAAATTTAAATGTTGCAAATTTATAATTTGTTGCAAATTTGTAATTTGTTGCAAATTAAAATATTTCAAATTTGTAATTTATCACAAATGAAATATTGCAAATTTAAATGTTGCAAATTTATAATTTGTTGCAAATGAAATATTGCAAATTTGTAATTCGATACAAATTTGTAATTTATTGCAAATTAAAATAGTCCAAATTTGTAATTTGTTGCAAATTTCATATAGGTTTGTTGTATTATTTCAACATGTCAACGGAGAAACAAAAATGAATCTTGTGTTAGGAAATAGAGTCAGAGTATATAAACTGTAAATGAGACCTATCGGTTCGAGTAGGTACCCCGACTGTTTATACCTAGGAGCCCGAAAGAAAAAAACACGTGCAGACTTTGCGTCGTCAATTTTTCTTAAGAGGGAGGACCTCAGATTTTCTACGGAGCGTCCTCACATTTCGTATAGATCTCGAGCAGTAAAGACGTTCCTTTCTAAGGCCTTAAAATAAAATATTTTTGTGTTAATAGTAGATATAGTCTCTTTTATTTTACCCATTTCCAATAAGGTTAGGTTAGGTTAGGTTAGGTTAGGTTAGGTTTTGTAATTCATAACTTGTCACAAATTAAAATATTGCAAATTCGTAACTTGTTGCAAATTTGTAATTTGTGGTAAATGAAATATTGCAAATTTATAATTTGTGATAAAAGAAATATTGCAAATTTGTAATTTGTCGCAAACGAAAATATTGCAAATTTGTAATTTGTTGGAAATTAAAATATTGCAAATTACGTAAAGGTTAGGTTAGCTTTCTTAATTCGTAATTTGTCACAAATTAAAATATTGCAAATTCATAACTTGTTGTAAATTTGTAATTTGTAGCAAATGAAATATTGCAAATTTCAAATTTGTTACAAAGAGATATTGCAAATTTGTAATTTCTCGCAAACGAAATATAGCAAATTTGTAATTTGTCACAAATAAAATATTGCCAATTTGAAATTTGTTACAAATTTGTAATCCGTTGCAAATTTGTAATTTGTGGTAAATGAAATATAGCAAATTTGTAACTTGTCACAAATAAAATATTGCAAATTTGTAATTTGTAGCAACTGAAATATTGAAAATTTGTAATTTGTGGTAAATGAAATATTGTAAATTTGTTATTAAAAAATAACATGTTTGGAGGAAACTAACCTTTTCACGGAGGCGCGTACTGCAATTGCGCTCTCCGGATTCATGACAAAGCATGACCAGCCCTTTGATAAGGGTGCTCGCGAATCTGACCCAAGTGTCTACGTTGTTTCGCAGCGGCTGCTGCACCTGCTTCAACATACAAACGTCTATAATTCATTTCTTCCCACATGCATTTATCAATCTCCAGTCCTCTGCAGGCGACTTAATTTGCCACTATATAAACAGTAATGAAAGATTAAAATTGTCCTCGCTTCTGGGGAGGAACTTTGTGATCGATTGATTCCCTTTTCTGTTTTCTCTTTGTTACGGTTTCTTTTTGGAGTTTGCGCTCTGATGTCTACTCTGAGGGGATATTAGGATTGATTAGGGACTGAAATTGTAACTGCGCAGCTTTTTGAGAGATGTGTTGACTCTTGAGTTTTTTATTGAAATGAGAATTTTGTATTGCTGGGAGACGTTGGCAATAGAAACTATGGCTAAATATCGCTAAAATAACAATGTTTTCTAGCTTCTATTGCCAACGTCTTCCAGCAATAGAAAATTTGCATTTTCTTTCAAGTTTTCTATTGAAATGGAAAAAATATTGTAAAATATTGTAAAATATTCTGTATTAGCAATATTTCTTGCTTTTATTGCCAAAGTCTCCCAGCAATAGAAACTATCGTTGAATATTGCTAAAACTTTGCTATATTACCCAAATATTTCTAACTTCTATTGCCAATGTCTCCCAGTAATAGGAAATTTCCATATTCCTTTAATTTTCCTATTGAAATGGAAATTTTTTACTGCTGAGAGACGTTGTTAATAGAAACTATTGTTAAATATTGTTAAGACATTGCTCTTTTAGCAATATTTCTATCTTCTATTGCCAACGTCTCCCATTGATAGAAAATTACCATTTTCCCTCAAGCTTTCTACTGAAATGGAAATTTTCTATTGCTGGGAAACGTTAGTAATAGAAACCATTGCTAAATATTGCTAAAATATTGTTATTTTAGCAATATTTCTTGCTTCTATTGCTAACGTCTTCCAACAATAGAAAATTTTCATTTCAATAAAAATCTCATTGTTATTTTAGCAACATTTTAGCAGTGTTATTGCTATTTTAGCAATATTATTGCTATTTTAGCAATATTTTATGGCAGATATTGAAATAGCAATATTTTAACAAGTTTATGTGCTAACGTCTCTCAGCAATTTCCAATTTCCCTCAAGTTTTTTATTGAAATGGAAGTTTTCTATTGCTGGGAGACATTAGCAATAGAAACTGTTGCTAAATATTGTAAAAACATTGCCGTTTTAGCAATAATTCTAGCTTCCCTTGCCAACGTCCAGGAAGAAGCAGAGTGCAAAGAGTTAATCGTAAAGAATGGTTTTGTATTTGTAATTAACTACTGCGATTTTTAAGCAACAAATATTAAAATTTAGTACTTTTAGTGCTTTAATAGCGATTTGGGAATTACTAAGGTATCTTTTACTTCTAATTCCTGCGTTTTAAATTATTGAAGCAGTTTCAACAAGTAATATTGATTTCTTTTCATGCGTAACGTTCAAAGTTTGCTGTTTGATGCTTCAGAAAAACATCTAGTGAAATACTGCTAAATATTGCTAAAACATTGCTATTTTAGCAATATTTCTAGCTTCTATTGCCAAAGTCTCCCAGCAATAGAAAATTTCCATTTTCCTACAAGTTTTTTATTGAAATGGAAATTTTCTGTTGCTGGGACACGTTAGTAATTGAAACTATTGCTAAATACTGTTAAAACTTGCTATATTAGCAATATTTCTAACTTCTATTGCCAACGTCTCTCAACAATAAAAAATTTTCTTCAAGTTTTCTACTGAAATGGAGACTTTCTTTTGCTGAGAGACGTTAGCAATAGAAACTGTTGCTAAATATTGCTAAAACATTGCTATTTTAGCAATATTTCTAGCTTCTATTGCCAATGCCTCCCAGCAATAGAGAATTTCCATTTCAATAGAAAACTTGAGGAAAATGTTAGCAATAGAAACTGTTGCTAAAGTATCGCTAAAATATACTGCTATCACAGCATTAGAAACTATTGCAAAAATATTGCTATTTTAGCAATAGAAACTGCGGCCATAATATTGCTAAGATATTGCTATTTTATCAATAGGAACTATTGCTAAAATATTACTATTTTAGCAATATTTCGAGCTTCTATTGCCATCATCCAGGAAGGAGTAGAGTGCAAAGCGTTAATCCCATTAGCAATTTTCTATTGCTGGTAAAAGTTAGCAATAGAAGAAACTATTACTAAGCAACTATTTACTAGCAATAGATTATTTTCATTTCGATAGCAAACTTTCGCAAAACTTTTTAGAAAACTTTTTAAGCGATCAATTCACTCAGAGATGACATTCGGGTGCAAAAAGTTAACCGTATGAATGCCAGGTGATACGATTGCACTTCTGTTTAGTGTTTAAAATTACCAATTACTCGATGAGAATTCTAAAATTTGCTGCACATGGATATCTGTAAGAATTGTGCAGAAACAGTAACCCAGCATTTTTTAAATGATAAATAGAGAATAGCTCTATTGCGCTCTATTTAGCTCTTTTCGATTGGATTACTCGAAAAGTTCATGGCACTAAAACGGTTAAATATTCTTCTTACAACACGATGCTCAAATTGGGTTGGCCAGAAAGTAATTTCGGTGTTCGTGCATAGATAGCATTGTAATTATTTTAAAAGAATTCTCTTTGTTATAATTTTTACTGTTGAAATTTGGTATTAGTTACATTTGCAGGCTCGAATTAAGACAAGTGGAATCCTAAGTAATAAAAAAAAAAAGTGTAATTTTTATGCGCCCTCCACAGAGGCCATAAATTTAACATTTTGTTTTCAGATTTTGGAAGATTTCAAATTCAGGGGCGGATCAAGACAAGTGAAAGCCCTAAACAATACAAATTTTGTTCTCCTCTCTAAAAAAAGTGCAACTTTGAAACTATAAATTTAATATTTTGCTTTTAAATTTTAAAAGACTGCAGATTAGGGGCCGATCAAGACAAGTGGGGATCCTAAGCAATAAAAATTTCACTCCTCTCCAAATAAGTGCAACTTTGAGGCTATAAATTTGACATTTTGTTTTTAAATTTTAAAAAATTTCAGATTCTGGGGCGGATCAAGGCAAATGAGGACCCTAAGAAATGAAAATTTTGCTCTCTCCATCAAAATAATGTAACTTTGAGACTACAAATTTAATATTTAGCTTTTCAATTTTGAAACCTCAGATTCAGGGGCAGATCAAGACAAGACAAGGGTGGTGGGCCCTAAAAAATATAAAAATTTTGCCTCCTCCAAAAAAATGCAACTTTAAGGCTATAAATTAAAAATTTTGCTTTTCAATTTTAAAAGACTCCAAATTCAGGGACGCAGACCAAGACAAATAGGGACCTCAAACGAAAAAATTTTTTGGCCCCTCAGGGGCGGATCAAAAACAAAAGCAATACAATTTTCTTGGTCTCTCAGGAGTGTATCAAGACAAGTGAGAGAGTTCTAAGAGATAAAAAATTTGGGGCCGCAACTAAAAAAATTTTTGAGCCCCTCAGGGGCGGATCAAAAAAAGTGGGGACCCCAAGCGATAAAAATTTCTTGGTCTCTCAGGGGCGTGTCAAGACAAGTGGGGGAGTTCTAAGAAATAAAAATTTTATGAAATATTTTTTTGAACCTTTTCTGTCATTTTCAAAATTTTTACGTGAAGAATGTTTTCAGACATCGGGGCCCTATGCGATCTGGGGCCCTACGTGGACGCTTAATCCGCCTCAAAAACCAAATTTACGTTTGTTCACAAACAAGTTATAATTTTGTTTGTAACTGTTAGCTTATTCATTGTCCAAAAACAATGGGCCTTATTTCGCACTACAAAAGCGAAAACACTTTCTCGTCAACCCAATATACACTATACTCGCGTTTCTTAATCAGTTTTCATTCAATCGCAAGTTCTTCAGAAAACATCGCATTCCTTTTTCTGTTTTCTCTACAAATTTTCTGTTTTCTCTACAAAACTTCTGAAAATAAATGTAAAATATTATAAGTCATAAAATGTACATGTTCCTTCGTTGACTAGTCAGCTTGTCTTTCTTTAGTCCATCGATTACCAACACTGAAAATTTCGACATCTTTCGTTCGTAATTAAAACATTGTTAATTATTACAACACATATACACGCATATATGTATTTCCATTTAAAAATCAAATCCTTCGTCAAATATTTCTAATTTATTCTGTTATGTGTGTAATATAAACTTTTTAAACAAGGGGTTCTCAAACTG
The DNA here is from genome assembly GCA_963969225.1 of Xylocopa violacea. NCBI lineage: Eukaryota > Metazoa > Arthropoda > Insecta > Hymenoptera > Apidae > Xylocopa > Xylocopa violacea. The sequence goes on from CAXAJV010000015.1 coordinate 2,326,199, forward strand.
CGTATTTAATTTTCACTAAGATTTAACATTTTAGCTATAAAATCTCTTTTTATGACAGAAAAGTGCTATGAAATTTTTTTTGCTGGACAAAAGACGAAACAAGGTTGAGAACCACTGCAGTAGACAACAAGAATTGCTCTACTTTTAATTAAAAAATTAATTCAATATTTTTGTCTAATGTTTCGTTGTTGGGAACGTAAATTTCATATTGGATTCGTACTAAACGCGTGTGATACCAAATTGTATCGCAAAAATAGCGAACGACGCATTAATATCTTCTTTTTTATCGTTTATCTGAATATACAATGCATTAAAACCTGATAAACAGCGTACAATGCTGTTCTATTGAACAGCAACATTAATTGAAAGAAAAAGAAAAATAAACAATGTAATACGCGTAATAATGAAATTCAATACACGTGTTTCATACGTTTTCTTGATCTGTAATTTTTAATCAAATTTTTTGATAATCTGCAATGATTACACTTTAAAAAATATTTACTTTTAAATTAATTAAAAAAAATATTTTATATTCAAATTTTCGCTGTCTTACGTAACATCATTCGATGCTTTCAACAGATGTTTTTCAATTAAATTTTATATTTTGATATGAAAGTTGAATTTTCATTCAACTTTTGTAATTAGAAATAGTAGATGTTCGCCATGGCGTTTCAACGTGTTAAAGTCTAACCAATTAGCAGAATCGTTACAATTGAACGTATTTCGAACACGTAATTTTTCAAAATGGTCCAATCGAGGCTTGCGTTGCATTACCAATGAGTGTATCGAACGAATATCGATGCTGGACCAAATATTTTTATACATTTTGAAAAATGTTGAAACATTGTTAAGAAATGTGTAGCAAATAGAATTTTATGAATAATTTGTTTCAGCGAGGAAGCTACTTTTTCTTTTTATTTTCTCTAAACATATAAGCGCATCCATAAGGTGCGCAATATTGCAAAAATCATAATATTTCACTATCGTACTATCATAACATGTGTGTTGTTATACAATATATAATAATAATTGAAAGTAGTATTCATACGTATCACAATAGTACTTTATAAATCATTTATTTCAGCGGAAGAGCTACTTTTTCCTTTCAGAAATTTAAAAGTACACCCATGAGGTGTGCGATATTGCAATAATAAATAATATGCAATATATAATAATAACCGAAAACAACATTCAGACGTAGCATTCGCAATTTCTATAAACCTTTGTAGAACATATAAAACAGTACATTTTTTCTAAACCTGCATTTTTAGCACAATGATCTATAAGAATTCACCTCTCTACTTATTCTCGTATTTTTCTACTAAACTACTACGTAGAAAAGTACAACACAGGTAATATATAATTTAATATTAATATTCTATAACAAAAATATTGCAATTATGGATATTTCTGTAATATTACGTACTGTATATATATACATATATGCTTGTATATTTAACAAAAAAGATAAGAATCTATCGATTAATAACAAAATGTCGCTTATTGTAACTTCTTTCATTTTTTTTGCAATATTTTCAAATTCCTAATCATAGAACGAAGCAAATCTCTGTTTTTCTTCAGGACTTATTCTGTAATAAAAAGTTTTTCACTGAATGTTCATTTCATTTCGCTAAAAATGGTTTTAATCTACAAAAACCTAGACGTACAAACAGTAATCGATAAAGCTAAAAGAATAGTTTATTTCTGAAACTGCTGTTACTGTTTTTTAAATTACAGCAACTATTGTTCGTTACAATCAATCTGAATTTTAATCAATCATTCTCAAACGATTGAAAAGCGGATAAAACAAACATTTATGAATGTTGTGTATCTTTAATTATACCAAACAACAACCACGGAGCAATACATTAAAAAAAAAATGTCTAATATATTTTTTTCTGTACGACAAATCTATTTTATATCCAACGTATCACAAGGAATTGAGTACAATTTGATTGTCTCGTTTCTTAAACAATTCGTTCAATTTTTCTGTTTCTAATCTTCGACGTATAGAATAATTTGTAGACTGTTATATTTGAAAAATCTGCTACTTTTTAACATAAAACTTAGCGACTAATGTAATATGTTCTTATTTCGTTTAAGTTCCTTAAGTAATCGTAGATAATAAAAGAATTTGAAGATATTTTTGTTCGTACGCACACACGAAAGCAACTGCGCTCACAAATACGAATACCAAAATATATTATCAGGATTATAAATCATAATTAAATATAATCATGATAATATAAATGAATATATCTGTACGTGTGTGTGTGCGAGCTAGGTGTAAATATATAATTTATCGCTAATACACATATATAGATATTGACCCAGAGTTACTCAGGATAGCTATGAAAATTACTCGACACTGATATGCCGCTTTATACGACTGCTCGTTAGAGGGATCGAGAAAGTTCTTTGAAAATTTGTCCACTTCGAATAGAAAAGCAGAATATCTTTTAATGCGATCAACAAAAATTACTGCTAATTTTGTACAATTTCTGAGTATAATTATCTTTCATCGAAAACCATATAATATATGTAAAGTAGAAGTAAGTAAACATGTGAGATATTGTAATAAATAGGCGTACGATAGATTGTAGGTACGTGTGTCATAGCAACGAACACTGGAGCACTTAAGAATGTCTACTATTTAATCCTGCAAGTACGAGCCTGCACATATATACACACCGTTGTACGTTTGCAACATCATTGCTCCGCGGCTCAGCCTCCTGCAGCTATTCGCTGCTTCGTCAGGCGTCTACGCCATAGAATGCACCCTTCTGTTTCGCTTGTCCATAGCCAAACACCCTGTACTATATAGTATATACACCTTATACTACATATATAATATTTAATATATTTATTATGGTATTTAGGGAGTACTCTTAAAGAATTCCTGCAAACCGCATTCTGTGAAACGATGCTAACAATTTATGTGTGCTATGAATACGCACATAACTCGTCAACACTGTTATACACAATATCGCTTGCTCTCATTTCTTTAAGAACGTTGTCCAAAGTTATTTCAATCAGATCTCAAAGTCGAATGATTTTCTGTTGATAGTAAAGATCGTTGAACATCTCATCGTTAAGGATAAAGATTACCACTTGATGTTATTTAGCGATGTTCACCAACTGAAATATAAAGGGTGCGTTTGAATTGATGGTACAAGGGGATAGATAAAAATGATCTCTTATGGAAGAATAAATAAAAATATTAGAATAGATGTTCGTTTCTTCTGAAACTTAGCTTTCGAGAATCTCAATTTTGAGGATCTATCGCGTACGCATGCACTTATTCAGAATATTATGCTCTTATAATCACTGTTTTTGTTAGCGATATTTTACCAGCTAAGGAATTATTGAAATTAGTTTAATCATTATTACATACGAAACTGCGAATGGCTATTATCAATCCAAATAATGTTATTCTCAGTAAGTTACTCATCGTAACATTTTCCATACCAATTGTAGAGCTAAATAATAGTTGAAATTGCATGATATATGGAATAAATTTTAGTATTGCTAACGATACATCTCTCATAAACTTTTTACATCATGACGAAGCATCATAGTTAGAGAAAAAACCTTTTCGATTGTATAAAAGAGACGAATTCTTGTTCGATGCTTTAAAATTACATTTACAAATCCCAATAGAAGATGCAAGAAAGCACGATAGTCCAAAATTATTACAAATCTGTACTGCGAATGCACCATCAATTGTTTTAACTGCTGTATGTAAGTGCATAGATACATGTACTTTAGCGAAAACTGAGTTTTAGATGGAAAGATATTATTCTACACCTTCGATTCGTTGTTACACAAGAAATCGACTCGTATTTGTACCATCGCTTGACTGCGCCCAATATATTTACCAAAATTTGGAGAAAAACCTGAATGGTAAGACATAGCGTGTGTACAGAATTACACTTGGATCCAATTATTCATTATCCATCCATATTCTATAACACCGATTAAATATCTGTCTCAATCTTTTTGTTCTAATAAAAAAAAAATTGGGAATATACAGCACGTCGTTTAAGATAATAATTAAAAATGCTGTACGTAGTAGTTTGAAAAATAAAAATTTGTAACAAAAGAAGATTCTCCACTAAGTACTACTAGTTTATGAATAGAACTTGATAAAAAGTAAAAATATATATAGATATATATATATATATAATATTTCATTTGTCTCTATTATGCCTCTTTCTCTCTTCCGCTTTCTTTTCCTCGCACATTCTTATTTGTCTAACTAAATTGTGCTAGAAGATCTAGAAGAGATTAAACGAGAAAAGTAGCTATAATAATAATAATAATAATAGTAATAATATTAATGATAATAATAGTAATAATAACAATAAAAAATATTTATGGTGAAAACGATGTTGCAACTAAGATCAGCGAGCAAACAACCCACCAGAATGATCAACAGTAGTGTAATCCATGAGGAGAGGAGAGGCTGCCAAGGCTGCGCAGTTGGCGTAATCGGCGTATGGCGTGTAAATTAACCCATGGGGATCACCAGCAGAGAGAAGAGACGGAGGCCCAGAACCATTCAGGAGAGATGCCGCGGTTGTTGGAACAGATAGCCGTGGTGAGAGTATTAACGGTGCTCCCAGAGGAGCACTGGGTGTTCTCATAAGTGTCGCCAAGCCTGGGAGAAGCCGCTGTGTCTCTGCAGCAGCTGCTGTTACACGTCTCCACTCCTCGTCACAAGCTGAAACATTCAAGACTGAACGATTAATCAAAGCTACTGAGAAACGCATTGTATGTATACTTGTTTAAATACATATTTGGCTACTATTATTATAAAATATAATTAAATAACAATGTTTTTTACACTACTGCTTTTAACAATTTTTAGAATATTTATAGAAGCAGATAGAAATGAGGAGCGTAAAGGAAAGGAAAGGAGGAGGTTCCAGTGTTTGGCTCGCTAGTGGAACCTAGCAGACCCATGCGTTAGGGATGGATTACAATTTTCTTATACAGGAACTGAAGACAAGTGTCGAAGGACCGTGATAAAAGATTTAGAAGAATGTTGAATTAATAATGACAAATCACTTGTGTGTGCCGCATCTATTATAATTTTAATGCAATATTGAAATGGCAAAGAAATGCCAATATAACTTATAAAATTCAATAATAGACTTAATTATTCGTAATTCTTAATATAATTGTTAACTTCTAACTTCCACGTTTTCTAGCCCTTTGCACTCAGATATTCCCTCTGAGGGCATATCAGAATTGATTAGTGATTAAACTTATTCCACTGGTTTTTTGAGAAATGCATATTTCCCTCAAGTTTTCTCTTGAAATGGAAATTTTCTATTGCTGGAAAACGTTATCAATAGAAAGTATTGCTAAATATTGCTAAAATATCAATATTTCTGGCTCTTATTGCCAATGTCCAAGAAGGAGGAGACTACAAATGGCTAGAATAAATAATTTTCACATTTTGTCGATTAAGTCCTTCACTCTTTTTAAAATTCATACATTCGAACGTAAAATTCAGAATAGCAGCTAAATGGAACATTCAGATTCATCGTAAAAAGGGAAAAATATTTATTCCAGAATGTGTGGTAGTTACAAATTTACAGTTACGATAAGAATGAAAATTAATTAATTCTATTATTGAATTACTAACACTGTATATGCATCGTCACACAAATTACAATTATCTATTTTACAGATAAATTATCTATATTAATTTACTCTTAAAATTAATGTCTTATGATAATTTTAGTTGAATAGAATGAACAAATCCTATATAAATAATTATTTCCAAGCAAATATGTATTTATAAAAAGTATCTTGTCGTCAATAGTCAAAATATTAGGTGAAACCAGTGAAATGAATCATTAAAATGAGATTAAAAATCTCTAATAGAATTATATTTATTGTTAGAGAAATGAAATATATGTATAAACTGGATTCTTAGTAGATTATTAAAGAAAATTAATTATTTTAGCCCAAACGGCATGCAATATGAGTGGATTAACGCATACAAATTTGTATATTAAAATATTACAGACGTATTAGGTAATAATTAACAAAAATATCTGGTTTTTCAACAAATTACTTAATTGTTGTATTGCTGGGTACTCGCCATTAGTTAAGGATACGTAACGTTAAAGGACTACTCTTGACGAGTAGAATAGGATGCAATAACAATCAATATAAGCTTCAAAATTATGTTAATTTTCCAGAAACCTTTCTTGTAGATCTTCAGCGATTCGAAGGTGTAAAATATGTCTACGATAGTCAAGAGACTGTCCCCAAGATTCTATCGAACTGTGTTAAACTCTAAGTGAGAAATTCAACGAGAAGTGACTTTATTTAAAAAATTCTAGATAGTATTAAATAGAGTTAATTAATGTTAACATACCTTGTTTAAAATATTCATTAAAATCATTCATAAAGTAAGCGCTTATCCTGTTATAAAGCAAGCACGACATATAGAAATTTTGTTTAGTACAAAAGGAATTACTTTTAAAGTATGTAGCTGTCGCTGCGGCAACCTTTGTATTGGAATCTCGATAGGTACCATTGATAGTAGCAAGTTCCATTAATTGTCGCTTCTTCAGTTCATTCTCTCCGTCAGCCTTTTTTTTTTTTAGGGGACCGTAACCACCACCGAGTTTGGGGATTACTCAGCCCGGGCGCAGGGAATCCGCCTCACGACATAACATCCTGCAACCCGGCGTAGGGTGGCCGGTTGGGGGATAAGGTTAAGTTAAGTTAGGCCCCTCTATGTTTCTCAACCGGGCTTGGGACCGGCTATGGCCATAGCCCCTTAGTCGGTACGCCCCTCCCTGTGGGGACGCAGGGTAGCCGCCTTCCAAGGGGTGTTAGGTTCGGTTACGCAGTAACTAAAAGAAAAACCCTGTATATAACAAAAAACACGCGCTCACAACATCCCGCACTCAAATTACAATCACGCACTCACATCCACACAGTGTCCCATTTCATACCCAATTCTCACTAGCATACACGAAGTGCAGCTGTGATTGTCGAAGACTTATGAAAATAAAAAATAAAAAAATATATAAATAAATGAATAATACTAAATATATGCGTCAATGACTAAATATATACATTAGTGTATATTCTCTGAGCTATTTGCACTCAGAGGGCCACTCAATTTATCACTTGTTCCCTCTATATATCGTTTTTTATCACTATAACCCATTAAAATTGAATTTTGCTTATTTATTCCATAGATTACCGGCTGTCAGCAACTGTTATGCATGCGTTGCATACCTCGAGATATAAGTAACGTATTTCTAAAGGTTTTATCACCTGTCGGTGACTTATCTAAAAATTTACCCCCTGTCGGCAAATTATCTATGGGTTTATCTCCTGTCGGTAACTTACCTACAGAAGCACTATGGCTAGCTCTAGTTACCGACCGTGTTACCGGACGTCGGTAACTTGCCATTACTGTCGCACAAAATCAATAAATACATAAATAAATAAGTTATATCGATAAATAATTGGTAACTAAGTGCATAATGAGCAATAAATAATAAATAAATAAATAATGATAATAAATAATAAATAAGTGAATAAATAAATAATGATAGTAATAATAAATAATAAATGGTAAATAGATGCTAGATTTGCAAGTTTTCGGCCTATCAATGACCTCGTTCCCTGTCCCATTTGTCTTTACGCACTATAATTTGCGTTATTGTTTGTTCAATGTGTTTCCATGCTTCCTTATCACTAACCATTTTCCTAACTAGGTTCTGGGGAATATTAACTAATATTCTTCAGGGTTGAGCCTGAACTGCCAACAGCCAACATACTTAGTAAGAAATGTATTAATATTCCTCGTACAAATCATAATAATTTGGAACGTTATATTATTTTATGCTTCTCCTCCGATAATTACATATTTATTGTAAATCGTGTAGTTCTTTAAATTCAGTTCAATAGTGATTTTAAATTTACTCTATCTTCGTATATATAAATATGTACGTCTCATTCATAAAAGTACTAAATTTACACACAATTAAAAATAAAAGCGAACAGAAAATTATGTATTAATTAATTATAAAGAGTTAAACTATTTTACTGTGTTTCGATGAACTTGTCGGAAAACAGTTTCCCCATAGATTTGAACGTAACTTCTTCGACCAGTTTGTCGTGATATAAAAAAGAAGAAATAAGAAAGCGCAACTAAATTCCTCAAATAAATAAAATGTGCCAGTCGAATTATGCTGGACGTATCAAGTTGAATTAAGTCTTGATTAAAGAAAAGTAGCGCGCAGTAGCACAAATTTATTTTAAGCGTTGCGCTAGGATTGAGCTATTCTGCAATGACTGGCTATTCGGCAAATGACTATTCTGTAAAGCGAATGGTACCGCTAGAACAAAGAAATTTTCCAAAGTTATTGAAACTCAACGAACTCGACTAACTATTCATATATCACAACAGAGTGATTAAAAAAGCAGTCACATGAAATTGAGTATCGTACACCCTTTCAGCATCCTCTTCGATGCATGTACATCGTAACAAGTCGACCAAGAAACTTAACGTTCAAATCCACGTGGAAACGAGGAGCCTTTTCGGCAAGATCATCGACAACTTTCGTACAGATATTACCAAGTGTCTCAGAAATGGAGCTTCCTCTAAATGCGTAATTAAAACAGACTGGTTACATTCACTGTGAGCTTACTCTCCTAGTCTACATAAAAACTATGCATAGAAGAAGTATTTTTAGTGGTAAAAAGAAACTAACGAACTGATTAAAAAAAAAGAGAAAAAATTGTTACAGTGAAATTAAGTATTATTATTAGTTAATAATAGGAACTTTCTCACCACGGGAACAAGAAGTTTCTTGACTTCTTCTACAGCTCTGGCAAGTTTCAAAGTGGCACGATTTTCAGTATCCTCAACTGTTAGTAAAACATGCAGTTCATCTGTCAGATGTTCCCAGTTTGGTTTACCTCGGTTTAACTCTTCCTGGTAAAGGAATTGATATTGTATATATTATTACGCATTATTAACATAACTTATATTTAAAAAGAGTACCGAAAGAAAGTTCTCTTGCTACGAATACGTTCAAAGAATTGCCATTATGATGTAAACTGTCGTTGCGAACATGCTATGCATATATTGCACGTATATGATAACATGTGCTGAAATTAATAACGAACTCTTGAATCATTTAAACTGGCCTCTTTCCATTGCGCATTAATCTATTCAAAACAAGAAAATCAATATTCGCATGCACATATTTAAACGTGAATTAAATGAAGTTACTAATTGTTGAATACATTCCGTTTTGTTAGGAAATGAAATATACACACATCTAATGTAAATACGTTTACGGATAATAGTGTGAAGATATTTTTAAATATGTGAAACTGAAAATAAACTTTGCGTCTTGACGCTGTTACTTTATGCGTATACTTACAATAAATTTCTATCTCACTGATCGCACGCAGCTTGTAAATACATGTATTACTTAGCAAACGATCAAAATTTCGGCTTAACGGTTCAAGTGTTTTGTTAATTTCTTACCATTTTTTTCAATTACATTGGAATAGATATTAATTAGATATTTACATGGGTATCAGAGATTAATGTATGTACATATATAAATTGTAATAGCAATTTACATTATATTAACGATTAGAATAGTATATGAAAAATTAAATAATTAGTTTCTATATAATGGAGTTTATGGAAAGGGTGGCAAATATGCATTAAGAAAGTTGAGAATTTGAAAAATAATATGAACGATAATGAGAAGAGTGATCGGTTGAAGATTGTTTCATTTAAGTAGTTGTGTTGCTTGTTTTTTCTAATCGTCAACTATCTTTTTTTTATCTATGAATGATATTCTACTTCTGTAATTAATATTATGCAAAATATTACTGCAAACAATCAGAAATCAGCTAATTAGCATTAAGAAAGTTGAGAGTTTGGAAAATAACATAAGCGATAATAAGAAAAATGACTAGTTGAAAATTGTTTCATTTAAGTAATTGCGTTGCTTATTTCTTTTAATCTTCAACTATTTTTTACTTTGCTATGCAAAATATTACTGCAAACTATCAGAAATTAGAATATCAGCATTAACAAAGTTGAGAATTTGGAAAATAACATGAAGGATAATAAGAAGAATAATCAGTTGAAGATTGCTTCAAATAAGTAATTGCGTTACTTGTTCCATTTAATTGTCAACTATTTTTTACTTTGCTATGCAAAATATTACTGCAAACTATCAGAAATTAGCATATCAGCATTAAGAAAGTTGAGAATTTGAAAAATACTATGAACAATAAGAAGAAAAATGATCATTTGAAGATCGTTTCATTTAAACATTCTCGTAACTTGTTTGTTTTAATTTTAAACAATTTTTTTCTCATCTATGAATGATATTCTACTGCTGTAATTAATAGAATGCAAAATATTACTGCAAACTATCATATATGACTATAATACACATAAAAAAAGAACGATAAACAAAATTCATTATATGATTTTATAGCGAATCCTTTTATTTGTCTATATGTTACGCGCTATACGTTCAATGTTTGCATTTTGTAAAATGACCACTGTTGGCCACTGGTATTTGACCACTAACGCACTACAGTTGATGAAATAAGAATTTAGGAGAAATTTATAACAGTAGTTGCTCACACAGCGGAGTCAAAAAAGATTGGCTCAACGAGGAATGTATTCGATGTTCCAGAGATACGTTCCTTTATTTAACACTAGGTTCATGAGTTTTTTCTAAATATAAATTAACCTATCAATTATGAAGTTAAAGTAGAAAAACTAACCGCAATAAAATTACATCAGTTATAATAATTAGTTCTTATTACTTTTTTTATTTTTCATATTTTAATGGAAAGTGTTAGGTTTTTAATATGAAAGAATATTCACTTATATATATATTATACGTTTAATGATACACATCGCGCTGTTCCGGAGGCGGACAAAGGACTAAACTCGCATGCAAGAACCTAAACTGGAAAACAAAAGATGATCTGACCATGGCAACGTCACGCACACACACACACACACATACACATATACCGTGCGCATCGGTACGTTTACAGAAAGTTTAACAAAAAGTTTTCTCAGAGGGGTCAACAAAATGACTGCTTGGTAAACTTAGTGTTAAGTAACTTCTAACAAGCTCTGATATTTTGTATTTCAAATAAAACGCTGAGTTGTAATTTGCCTGTTATCTAACAACTCAGAGCTATTTAAACTTAACTATCCGGATGGTCAAGTACCGATGCCAAATATGATCATCTACTATGGTCAACTACTGACTGTTAACACTTTTCATATATTAATCGTACAGTTTTCTTACTCGTGCGAAACATTGGATCGATAAGAAATACTTCTAGAAGAATCGAGACATTTAAATGTAATATAAAGAAACATTGTAACAAGTTTTAATTGAGCGTTAATTAGTAAACGGTGTAAAGCTTTTACCTTCTTCTTATCCCTCGTAGAGCCTTTTCCCTTACCATAATTTTACATCCTGTTTCTTGCTCTAATTGCTTAGCTGTCATTCCACAACAAACGAAATTATAAAGAATATATAACTTGTACTTCATAGAGCAACAATTAACAACAATTAAAATTCCAACAAAGTTAAACTGTAACAAAGAAAATTATAAAATCATTATCGGATAGAAATATATAACTTGTGCACTTAAATATAATGCTCTATCTGTGCGACTGTATTTGTATGACTTTTAGTATCAAATTGCTGTAAATATTTATACTTTGCATTGTCCCTTTTATTATTTTCATTAGCATGACTGAACATTTCATGTTGTACGAACATATTAGATACGAGACACGTTAAAATAATTTTTAGGTAACGTTGATTCGTTGAGAATATTCCGATTTGTAGACGTATACATGTATTATTAAAGAATAATGGATACGCCAGGATATTTGAGTTTGTAATTCTCACTAATATGTTATCAAAATGGAGTCAGTGATCGTGTAGGGCCCTGGATAGCAAAGGGCCCCAAAGTCTTAAAATATCTTAACTTAAAAATTTTGGGAATCATCGAAAAGTAATCGAAGAAATCTAAATACAAAATGTTAAATTTATTTATATATTGTAAAATTGAGTAAAATTGATTAGAAAATGACCCGAAAGGTTCAAAAAACCCTCCATAAAGTAATCGAACAAATCTAAAAACAAAATGTCGAATTTATGCGCTCTGAATTGCACTTTTTTGTTATAAGGCCCCAAATTTTTTAATACTTAGGGCCCCATTTGTCTCGGTCTGCCCCTGAATCTGAAGTCTTTTGAAATCTAAAAACAAAATGTCAAATTCATGGCCTCTGAGTTGCCCTTTTTTGTTGTAAGTCCCCAAATTTTTTAATACTTAGGGCCCACCACTTGTCTCGATTCGGCCCTGAATCTGAAGTCTCAAAATTTAAAAACGAAATGTTAAATTTATGGCCTCTAAGTTGCATTTTTTTGGTGCAAGGTCCTGAATTTTTTATCGCTTAGGGTCTTTTCATTTATCAATTTTATTTTATTTCACGATTTTAAAAAAATTATTACGATATTAGAATGAATTTTTGTACTCAAATTTTATTCATAATATCAATTTTCAGTTATCAATTTTATTTTATTTCACGATTTTAAAAAAATTATTACAATATTAGAATGAATTTTTGTACTTAAATTTTGAATCTTGAATCTTTAAATTTTATAAAATCGAAATCGTAAAATCGAATTTTACGCAACAGAATTGCGACAAATGTACGTGGATTAGGATCTGCAGGTTTTTATGCAGCTAAAAGAGATGCAAGTATGCAAGAAATATGCAAACAGTATGCTAACAACTTTGTAGAATGTGTACAAATAATTGCACACGTTGGTTATAACTGCGAATTTGCGAAATAGCAATTACTTTACTCTCAGTTTATTCATTCTGATTTGCAATGCAAAATGTAACAATCGTTTTTTGCAACATTTTCTTCTGCAACACCATATAATATTTATCCGAATAAAAAGAATTTATATGAATGCGCAAAATATGATGCGTCTGAAAAACTTTTTCTTACGTCACTGCATTTATTGTGCTTTAATTAGTATGCGCGACAATACTTATAAAAGCTTTTCTTCAAAATAATACAATCCTTCGTTTGCCATTTTTTCATATTTTTAGCAAGCTTTTTCATTATTTGTGTCGATAGATTTAAAAGCATTTTTTTCTTTTTTTAAATTTTTTATTTTTGCAAAATTTTTTTCTGTAACGCAATATCATTTATCCAAATAAAAAGAATTTATATGAATACGTAAAAATGATTTGTCTGAAAAGCTTTTTCTTACGTCACTGCATTTACTGTGCTTTAATTGAAAGCTTTTCTTAACAGTACTTTCTTCAGAAGTATAATCCTTCTTTTGCCTTTTTTTATATTTTTTGCAAGCTTTTTCATTATTTGTATCGATAAAATTAAAAGCATCTTCCTCTTTTTTCAAATTATTCATTTTTGCAACATTTTCTGCTGTAACGCAATATCGTTTATCTGGATAAAAAGAATTTAAGAGTCTGAAAAACTTTTCCTTACGTCACTGCATTTATTGTGCTTTAATTAATATGCGCAATAATACTTGTAAGATCTTTTCTTCAGAAGTATAATCCTTCTTTTGCCTTTTTTTTATATCTTTAGCAAACTTTTTCATTATTTGTATCAATAGAATTAGACGCATCTTTCTCTTTCTAAAATTTTTCATATAAATCAAGCTTATGTTTTCCTTTTTGAGAATTCCTTTGGCGACTCTAGTAAATGCTGTCCCTTTTTTATTAAACAACTTCTTATGTTTCCTTTTGTTACGATCAACCAATTGCAAATTATAGAAACACACCGCTTCGCGAGCGCAAAGGAATTTAAGAGAAATAATTGAAGAATTTAATGAAAAGAATAAAAGAATTTAAGAAAACTAATATTTTGTTTTCTATCTGGTTGCGACCAACCAAAATGGAAATGAAAACCGCTTGGATCTCCTCTTTACAAATTTCTTACAAATGCAAAAGAATTTAGGTTTCAGTAGAAAAATAATATTTTAATATTCATTGCTAGGATCATCTCTTATTTACTTTTATAACATATTAGTTCCTTTCTCAAACTATTTTTTAGCTTTTGAAATACAACAAATTTCTAAAAACTATAAATCAAATTGTATAAACTTCTAAAAACAAACTAAACTCTTTTATAACTTCTTTTCAAATCTACATAGAATTAGTTCTTCGTAACTTTTTTCTACATAAATTTGGAGACACATCTAAGAACTGTGCCTACGTGTAGATATACAAACAACATTGTAGCGTTAGATCCAGCCGAGAGAAAAAAGTAATTACTTATGGAATAAAGAATTAACACCAATTGCGTAAAAACAATAATAAAACTACTTCTATTCTTTTACGTATTCCGTGTAACGAAAACATGTTAGATATGTTACAGATAAATATTTCTCACAGCCTACTATAACTTTTTGTAAGCAAATTCAGGTATACAAGCGTAATAGTAATAAGGAATATAATGAAATAATTCTCTTATGTGCTTAAACGTTACGTTTAAACTTTATAATTTCGTTAAGCACAGTAGTTACAAATAATTGAAACACAAATGAATTTATTTAATACAACGTACATTCCGTTTGAAATGTACAGGTATTTTTTATTATAAATTAATCATAGGCTAGTTACAGCATCTGATGAAAAACGCAGAGGGTAATACGCTGCATTTCAAGCTCTTTGATGCAAACTCTTTTATGAAAACTATGCGAGACAGATATAACACAAAAAACTACGTATTTTGCATAAGTATCCACAGTCTGCTTAGAATTATAATCTTTCTAGGGACTGTGCCTCCGCTCGAAGCATTGTACACAATTACTTTCCACTATTAGCTGTAGCTCGTTTAAAGGAACGCTGCGAACAAAAACCTGCTCTAATTGTACATTGTACTTGTTGTTAAATAAACGTGTAGATCATTTACTTTATTGTAAGAGAGTATCAGTTGCGAGCGTGTTGCAATTGCCTCGCAAGTATGTATTCGATATTCTCGTAATAGTCAACCTAACCTAACCTATTGTTGTACATAAAAATATGGATTGTCGAATTTATTTTATTATAACAGAGAATCAATTACGAGAATCAATTGCGTGTTGCAATCCTCTCGCAAGTATGTATTCGATATTCTCGTAACAGTCAATCTAACCTAGCCTTTTTTTTCTTTTTTTTTTTTGGTCGCAGTGAAATCCTCATGGATACCGTGGATTTTTGGGAAAATCGCGGTTATGTCGGTCTCTTACCGACTAAAACCCTGCGGTGGTCTTCCTACACTTGTAGCAGGTAACCGTCTGAGTTCGTTGAACTCTCTGCACATAGCTCGCGTGCGAGTTCATACTTTAGACAGGCAACTTTGACCCAAATCCTATCTAGCCGGCGCTCGGCGGCTCCTTCTGTTTTTCCTTATTTACTTTTTCTTTGCGCAATCTTTTCTGTTACGCTTGTGTGCGAATGCATGCATTCGCATGCGTACCTCTTTGTCGAATTTCTTGCGCCTGTATTCTTTCGTTCGACGTCGTCTTCCTCTTCTCCCGCTCGCGGCGTTTGAGAGGGACGGCGGCGGCGAAGCTCCGCTCCCCGGTGGGTACTTTGGAGCGACCCTCGCGCCGTGAAGGACGAGAGTCCCCTTCCTTGGAGCGGAACGTGGCAAACGTCTACGACGCCGACCACGTAAGACTCGTCGAGCAGAGAGCGTGCGCTCCCTTTCGCGGTTGGCGGCTTCCTTCGCAGCCATCACTTTGTCGCAAAACAAGGTAATGGCTCGCCAATATCTCTCCCCTTCCAGCATCTTCGGCAGGATGCTGGTCGGCGAGAGATCCGGTCCGATCTCTGCCACGAGAGCGTGGCGCAGCGTTTCCCACGCCGGACAGAGTTCTAGCGTGTGCTTCGCAGAGTCGTCTGCGTCTCCGCAATGGTGACATTCGGCCGTGGCTTCTTTTCCGATCTTGCACAAGTACTGACCGAAGCAACCGTGTCCAGTCAGCACTTGCGTCACTCTGAAGGTGAGCTGCCCTCTCCTGTTTTCTACCCATTTTTCCAAGATGGGTAGAATCGCTCCGACGATCCTGTGATTGGTCGCGGTATTCCAGTGGTGCGAGACCCGCCAGCATTGTTGCCGCATTGTAAGAAATCGTGCGATATCCTCTTACGACCCAAATGGCTATTCTTCGCCACGCGCTTCGCAGCAGCTGCAGCTTTCTGCCTGCTTTGTTAAGCGCGTCGCTCCATACTGGGGCTCCGTAAAGCGCGATGCTTTTTATCACCCCGGCATAGAGTTTCCTTACTTTCTCGTCCGGTCCGTGCAGATTCCGCATGATACGGCTTAGGTAAATCGCCGCAGCATCCAGTCGAACGGCCTGACGAGCGAAGTGGAGACCAAAGTTCCATTTATCGTCGAGGAGCAGTCCGAGATACTTCATCTCACTCCCCACTGTAACTTTGGCTGGTCCGATGTTGATCACTCCGTTTCCTCCTCGCGGGTCTCTTCTTCGTCCCCTGAAGCACAGGATTTCAGATTTCTCCGGTGCCATCTGGAGCCCCATCTTCTTGATGGTATTAGCCACGACCGCAACTGCCATTTCGGCCCGGCAGATTGCGCGTTGCCGGCACGTGTCGACTGCCAACACCATCGTGTCATCCGCGTAGCACGTGTGATTCACGCCGGACGGCATTGGCAGCTTCAGGACCGCGTCATACCCGAGATTCCAGAGAAGCGGTCCGAGGACCGCTCCCTGGCGAACGCCGCGATCAATCTTCTTCTTCTCGATTCCGTGCCGGCTATCGTAGAGAATCGCGCGGTCGCTCAGGTAATTTTCCACGACCCTTCGCAGGTATCGCGGACACCCGTGCCTTTCAAGCGCTCTACGTATTGTGCTCCATTCGAGGGAGTTGAACGCATTCTTAATATCTAAAGATATCGCAATTACGACTCCCCCGGCGGCGATCGCGTTTTCGGCGAAACTTTTCACTTGTCGAATCGCGTCGATCGTCGATCGTCCTTCTCGGAAACCGAACTGGTTCTCGGTTAAGTTCGGCCCGGTTCGCGACAGGTGCTCGACGAGGCGGTTGTGGACTATTCTTTCAAATAATTTTCCGACCTCGTCGAGCAAAACTATCTGCCTGTACGCGGCCGGTGAATCCTCCGGTTTTCCCGGCTTTCGGAGCAACACTAATCTGCCGGTTTTCCAGCTTGCTGGCAATGTTCCCATCTTCAAGTATGCTGTAAATAACTTCCGCAATCTTGAATTCAGGACACTGAGTGCCATCTACGGGCACGGCCGGGAATTCCATCCGGTCCGGGCGCGGTGTTCTTCTTTGTCATGCGCTTTATGGCGCGAGCCATTTCCTCCTCGGTGACGTCGTTGTCCTGAGACCAGATGATCGGGTCGATGTGTGTTGAAATTTGCGAGTTGTTCCCCGACGCAGCCTCTTGCGGCGGGAAGAGCGTGTCTTCATCGTCTCCGTTAACGGGTGCGCCCACGGTCGTAATTTATTCATTACTATCTTGTACGGCCGCCCCCACCGATCCTCGCGCAGCGTTTCCAGCAGCCCGTCCCATGCTCGTGCCTTTGATGTCTTTATGGGGATTCCTCCGTTTCCGGTATCTCGTATATTGCCTCCGTGCGTTTGTGCTGTCCGCACGGAGAAGAGCGATCTCGTTCCTTCACCAATATACGGGTTTACGAGTGGGGTTCGACCTTATTTTCGGCATGCTTGCGTTGCATACCGATGTCAACGTCCTCGTAAACCATTCTGCTTCTCGCTCGACTACGGCCGCTTCGGTCGGTTCGCTCGGCCAGGTAGCGGCGATGGTTGCCGCCATAAACATATCTTCGTCGATTTTTCGCTGCCCTTCTTCCTTGTACCGTGGATACGTCGATCCTTATATATAAGTGATCACATAATGTTTCATTGTTCGACCTTGCTCTCGCCCTGTGGACGCACGCACGTACTGGTAGATCCTTGATTCTGCAGTCTGAGATTCGCGGATGCTGCCCAGTCCATCGTCGAGTGTCCACGCTGAGTCGTTCTGGAAGAGCGCCACATAGTCGCGTGCGCGTTGAAATCTCCCAGTACGAATGTCGATTGCGAGGCGTGATTTCGCACTACACCCTCCACTTCGTCCAGAAGCTGATCGAAATCTTCCAACGACCAGCTCGGCGGCGCGTATATTCCAATAACGACGCAAACCGACCACGATACTGCGACGTAGCCACGCCCTTGCGCGATGGGAGTGATCGGTCGGATGCGTGTCGGCGTCGCCTGAATTATTGCAACCGTTTTCTCCCTGTTTACTATCCATGACGGCTTGTCGTGGATAAAATACGGCAACCACGCCGCTTTGCAGGCTTTCGAGCATAAGATCTTGTGCTCTCGCGGCGTGATTTAAATTAGTTTGCAGGATCTGGCATTTCATATTGAAAGTTACGCCAGATCCATCGCCTCCTCGCGGCTGGTGCTCGCCTTCAGAGTTTCGCGCTTCTTCTCCTCTTCATGGTTGTATTTGGCTGCTGCTGCAGATTTTTCCTCCTTTTCCTCAGGTTTCTTATCCTTACCCGAGGATTTAGCGCTCGATCGAGTAGCGTTCTTCTGTCCTTTTTTTGCCGGCGGCGGGACAGAACAGGCTTTGCTACCTGCTCTGTGTCCATGCGGGCGGCTCGCCGATTTGCATTCCGCAGCGCGGTGTCCCTTCTCAACGCACCGGTAACGCGCCTCCGTTCGGTCCACGGTCGCGGAGCATTTCGCGATTACGTGCCCGATTTCCCAACATTTGAAGCAGATAAGTTGTCGTGCTTCGATGTGTTCAACGCGGACGGACGTCCATCCGACCTTTACTTTACCGTTTTCGGTAACCTTCTTTGCAGCGGCGACCGGGCATTGCATAAGCATCCTCCTCGGACCGGTTTTTATCTCGTCGGCGGTGCAGCCGCCTTGTGCGGCGACTGCTTCGACGACCTCACCGACCGTGATCGAGTCTTCCATCCTGAAGACTCTCAGGGCCGCTCTCTTGCAGGGGCGCGTGATTTTTACACCCCTCGTGATCGCGAATAGCCCGGTTAACTTGTTGGCGAGCGCGTTCGCCTTTTCTTCTTTACCTTCGCCGTTTATTTCGAGAATAAGCGCTCCGGTCAGCGCTTTCCTGGGTTTGACCTCATCGATTCCCAGGTCCGACAGTTTGATCTTCTGCCGCGCCGTCTTCATAAGCTGGGCGTATGTCGATTTACTGCCCTCCTCTATGGTGATTACGACAGTGGCCGTGCTCGGGGTTTTCATCACTTTCGGCTTTTCTTTTGGCATCGACTTCGCAGTTGCTACCTGCGTCGGTGCCTTCTTGCCTGCGCTCGCGGTCTTGTTTACGGCGGCCGTCGTCTCCTTTTTCGACTTTCTGCCGAGGACTTTCGTCCACGGCGTCTCCGTCTTCATCTTGTTCTGCGGAGCAAGTGCGTTCGCTGCTAGATACTCCTTTTCGCTCTCCTTGCGAACCTGCTCCTTTTGAATCTCCTCTATCCTCTTCTGGATGGGGGATTTCTTTGTTTTCGCTTTCGCGGATTTCTTCACCGGTGGAGGGGGCATTGCCTCTCTCTTCCCACCGGACTTCTCCTTCTTTATGATTGCGGCGCTTGTTCCCTCTTTCGCGGGTTCTTCGCGTCGCGCAGCGTTCCGTGCTGCCGACCGCGAACGTTCCTCCTTCGGAGCGAAGCGCTTCTCCGCCTTCTCCCAAAATTGTGTGAGGCGCTCGTTGACAACGGTCCCAATCTGTTCCATTAGCAGTACGAGACCGGTGTCGGGGATGCTGGCTTCCTCCTGCTTCGTAGGCAGCGATTGCCGTCCTGTTCCTTTTTCACTACGCTCGGCGATTTCTATCCTTTTGATCGCCGGCGATAATTGGCTGTTTGCCCTATTTTCTAGGGCGGTCAGCCTCTCCTTGAGAAGGGCATTCTCCTTCTCCAGTTTTTCAGTCTTAGCTTTAATAAGGCTGAATTCCTGATCACCTGCTGTTCCGGCGATGGCGCGGCTGGCGCGTTGTTCAGCTTCCGTAGTCGCCGCTCACAGGATTCGAACGCTGACGCGCATCGTCCGTTTAATCGTGCACAGATAATAACCTAACCTAACCTAATACTTTCGTAGAGAAACGTATCGAAAATTTCTTTTTATATCCTTTGTTTCTGCAGGTATTTATATATATATAGGTTTGAATTTCATAATGTACAGATAACCTAACCTAATCTAACCTAATACTTTCGTAAAGAAACGTCATCGAAAACTTCAACCAGTATATTTTTTTTATAAATGTATTTTCATACATGTAGGATTGAATTTTTTCTATATAGAGATAACCTAACTTAACCTAGCCTAATACAGTCGACCCTCGATATTCGCACATCTTTAAAGTTTCAATTTTTCAATATTTTTGTCCAAACACTTAATCGAGCAACAATGAAATACATAATGGAAGCGTGGACGAAAGAAGCTGATAAAAACGTCAAACTTTGATAATTAAATATATGAACGAAGCGTTCATAAATCTTGACAAATTTTTGGCTATTACGGAATGAATTTCGAATTTTGTAAAACTCTGATCTATGAATTTTAAATTCTCTAAAATTCTGCTCTGTAAATTTCAAATTCATTAAAATTCTGCTTTGTGAATTTCCAATTTTGTAAAATTCTCTTGCGTGAATTTCCAATTGTCTAAAATTCTCCGCGAATTTCAAATTTTGTACAATTCTTTTCCATGAATTCCAAATTTTCGAAAATTCTCCTCCGTGAATCTCTAATTTTCGAAAATTCTCCGCCGTGAATTTCGACTTTTGTACAATCTTCCTCTATGAATTTCAAATTTTCGAAAATTTTCTAAAAGAAAAAAAAGGGTGGTATTCGATTAACTCTTGACAAGTTTGCAAGGAAAATACCCGAAAGCAGTTACACACGCCTCGTTAACTTCATTATCAATATATATATTGCAATTATGTACGAAAGTCGAGGGCTGGCTGTAATAGCAAACGATAAAAGCGTTTAAATTTCATTTATTTCAGTGGAATTAAGTCGATATTGACGTTACGGTTGGTTCATTAAATAATATCCTTTGAAAGCGATATTAAGAGATAAGAGATAAGCGATATATAGAAATATAAGATGTATAGAGATTCGATTAAAGATGGCGTCAAGCTTGAGACGAAAAAATTGTACAAAATGAGTAAGAAGAATACCTTTAAGCTTTTTAAAAAAAAATATCGAGCGCACGTTACAATGTATCTCTCCCAGTCGCAGCTTAACACAAACTAAACAAAAAAAGCCCGTTTCATAGTTTCCAACCTAATAAAGGTACATTTTGGAAATTTAAGACAGTGTCAAATTATACTAAGAAGAAACAGCTTCGACTAAACGTTAACAAAATTAGGAGTTGGATCCTTTAAAAACTCTGCTTCCTTCGACACTGAATCATACTTCAAGTTTACTATAAAAAAAAGTTGTTCTTGGTATTCCAATTGAGCATTTTTGCGAGGCGAATCTAAGGACGCAACAAAGAATCTTCCTAATAGCTTATATTTTGGAATAAATAAATATTATCCTAATTAATTATATTTGCAAAAATAATTTTTTCCCGCCATTTGATGCATCACCAATAACGTCGCGCGTTTCGAATAAAATTAAACAGATGGAAGTATTATACTATTTTTTATAAAAAATATGCTTGAAACTAATATGTTTTATTATTATGCTGTATATATCGAAATGGTATATTATATCGAGATGCACATGTTGTTAGGTGCGTATAACACTTTATATTAACATGATAATCTTCAACTCGCAAAGTGTTAGCTATGGAATAGGCATTATGGGTGATAAAGAAAGATGTTGGCGTGTTGCGCGAGCACAGCGCAAACTGACGCATAAGGAATCCGTTTCTATTAGTGTCGCATGAAGTGGTAGAACCATTAAAACTGTATTTACGTATATGTTCTTACGTATATGTCTCCAGATTAGCCGACGCGCGGGTGTGCTGAATTTCACCGGCAGATATCGCCGTGCAACAATGTTGCCGATTGCCAGCGACTCGCGATATTATGTCTCCGGATAAGCCGAGGCGCGGAGAGGCTGAATTCTACAGGCCGATTCGTATGTCCGTTCCTTTGAGTCGAATTAGGCGGCTGTAGATCTCCTGGACCGAATACTAATGCCGCAGAGACAATAAGCAGATATATGAATCTAACTCTGCAGGGCACAGGTATGGCACCTCCGGCCATGTGATTCGAATTATGCCCCCGGATAACAGTTGGAGCGTTTAATAACAACACAGCGTCAATAGGTGATTAAATGAAACCAATTCTACAGGCCGCATTTTCAGTATGTCCTCTCCTATGTGCTGAATTAGTGGTCTGTGGAACACCTGGAGTGGTCACTAATGGCCCAGGGCCAATGTGTACTTACATGAAACCAATTCTAGAGGCCCGAGATACGGTATGTTAGCTGCTAGGTGTCGTATTTCGCGGCTGGCGAAATCCTGGAGCGGTAGCGGATACGTTACTATTAATTGCGAAATTCACGGAATTATGCGGTGTCAAGGAGGTATTGAAATCATGAGATCCCCGAAATAGATACAAACGCGAAATGTCACTGATTGCAATTTTTGTTCGCAGACACATCTGCGAGGATTACGACTCTATGCTAACCACCCCTTTGGAAGGTCACCTCTTAGGAGCTCGCGCTTTTACTCGGACTTTTTGTGTCGCCAGAGTGTAATCCGCTCTTCTACGACCCCGACGAGCGCTAAAAACACTCTGCAGTTTTAAATCGACTATGTTGTCCCGTTTTCCTTTGAGAACGACAGTATTAATACGACACACGTATGTTTGTTTCATGCTCGGCTGTTTGTGTCGTTTGCGTGGACATTTATTTTTCTTCGGGAAATGTACGAATGCCTGGAATTAAGGAAGGAGAAAGTAGGCGCGCAGACGGTCAGTCTGCCCGGACGAGAACGATCGCTACGATTTTTTCGGTAAGTAAACGGTTACCTACGAGCAGACAAGGTGCTCGGCTTACCCACGCGGGTAGAACCATGATGAACGGTCGGGGCGTGCACTGACCGCCAACCTTTTTCTCTCGTCTTCGATCTTGTAACTTCTTCTTCTTGTAAATTATTTCTTGGGAAACTGGATCCATTCTGATTATGAACAAAAGTGGAAGAAACACGAAGTTTCGACGAGTTACAGTGAAATGCACACTGGTAATCTTGCAAGGAAAATTCGAGGAACGATAATTTTATTTTCAGGGATAAATTGATACAAGTGTACGAATATTCAATTAATGCTTCTCCAAATTGTACAAAAAACCTACCACCTGGAAATTTTAATATTTCTTCCTTTATCGATGAATTCATCTCGTCGAATAATCGCTGGATTATCAATTGACAGGTTTAAAATTATGCTACGACTTAATGTTCATGAACTTCGCAGTTCACGTACCCGCGGACGGAGAGCTCTAATAAAAAATGCCGGTGAAGAACTTTCTCAATTCTCACAGTTGCACGTGCGTGATATATATAAGGGAGCTGCGAAAAATTGGAACGCGTAAATACTTTTTGCGTCCGAGTAACTCTCAGCTGGAAGCCCTCTGAAATATTCCGTAGATTTTGCAATCAATGCTGAAAATGCAAAAATGAATTCCTCGTATCCTATATCGCGTCGTGTGCGCTTACGCGAACGTGCCACACTTCCTCAGTTATACGGTGCTATAGGCGGTTATAAAACTGTATCAACGAACTTCTAGTTCAAAAAGTTCATCGTATCATTTCCTATACACGGCGATAAGAAAATGCAAGGTACAACGAAAGCTGTTTAAAGCCAGTCTACGAAATTCCTGGCAAAAATCTCGCGATCCTTCCTATCCGCGGAGGGAAGAAAAACTCACCTTAAACCTTCATGAAGTTTTAATAAAACCTTTAATGAAAATTACAAGAGCATCAAAGTAACGTAATAAATAAAACCTTGCTGCGTTTATAAAAGCTTTCTCTGGGGAAAAATTGTGCGTTGGCTTCCGATAAAAATTCCTCTCATCACGTTCCAGTCGTTGATCGCCATAGGTTATCGTGGCACATCGTAGCGGACAAACAAAAAAAAAAGGGGACGGTTAAGCTCGTCAACGGATCACGGCTCAATCTAGTATCGAGTCGAGTAGACGGGTGATACCTATTGAGAACAAAAACAACTTCCCTCTTCTAAAGTGCAGTTCTGTGTAATCGAACAAAGATATATCTTCCGAAGAATAGTCAATCTACTTTGAGCCATTGAAACGTTTATTTTTGCTTCGAAAATATCATACGAGCAGTTCCACTGAATGCTGGTAAAAAGGAATCACACGAATATTTTGAAAATCACAAACAGTTTTTCGTCTCGCGATACACATTAAGAGGAATGGAGACTTTTGTCTCCAATTATTTCCCAGCAGTTGGTTCGCTCGCGCATGTCTCCGATATTCATCCATTCTCGACTTCGCGTGGCATTAAGGATCCCCTTTGTTCTCTCCTTGGTCCCCTTTTGAATTGCATGGGATACTCCGTCGCCGCGGATCTCCATTCCATGGGTTCTTTCTTCTCGCGGACGGAAAAACGTACGCGACCACGTTCGAAATTGCATCCGTGGAATTCTCTCGACGAAAAATATTTTTTACCACCTGCATTTCAATGCAAATTGAATAAGTTACCGTCTTTTTAGAGCCTTTAACGAGATATTGTCGCGAATTGATCGAGAGTCGAACGAATGCCAGGGAGAAGCGCCGTCATGGAATTCGTCGAAGTGATTAAAATCCTAAGAGAAATGCCACGCGGATTCCTCGATCGAACCAAAGAGGAATCGAATCCTCCGTAGACACGTGATCACAGCCATCTGTTTCGCGCACATGTACCGATCAAGCCTGCATAATTGTACGGACCCCGAATACGATTGAGCAAGTTACGACAACGTATATTGTCATGGACAATGCAGATGTCAGCGGCTCGAACCAGACCAATTACCTGCACCAGTTAAACTACCCAACAATGAGGATTCGCTGATCACTTCGCACTGAATTCCTTCTTCTGATCGCGATTAAAAGATTGAACTTTAAAAGACGACAATTAAGATTCCGTTTGGATAAATTCACGACAGATTATTTCTGTTAAACGCGGGTCACACGCACAGTCAACACCACTGTAATTAACGATATTTACTAATCTACTAAAACCATCGACCACAACTCCATTAGACGAGACACTGTTGTTAGACGACACGGGATATTTGGCTCAATTCGATTCGGATCGTTTGCAGGATCAGAGCATCAGATTACTTCGACGGGCTACTCCAATTAGTAATGTATTCACGGTAACCTCTTCAGTTGCGAATTCTACAGCATGTCCAAAGCCTTTTAGAAACTGTAATGCGGGTGTTGAAAAGGCACGGAACACAATTTTGGCTACTAATTTTCGCTGTTGAGGATAGTAGTAGATTGTCGTGATAAAATTTCACGAAAACGTGCACTCTTGTACGTAATATTTGTTATCAGTTTAACTTTATCCCTCGAAATACGGGGGTAGATGAAAAAAATGTTCAAACACGAGCAATGGAAGAATTCTTGAATTTTTTGGAAGTGCTGCGGTTGGTATTCTTAAAGAATAATGGATTTTTTATTTTCTCTCGATGAAGGCATTTTTCCCAACGCCCACATCCAGATAGTAATATGTACCACCCAGTATTCACCATGTCCAGCTATTGTTGCTCTCTTTTCAAAAACTTTTTAAGTTTCTTATTCACGCTGGTTCCTTTCCGTAAACCGTCATATTCTCTAGTGAATTTGTCAAGCGATAAAATAGAAGTGAACATGAATATGAATATAGAACATGAGTAATTGATTTCAACAACTGGAAGATAGAAAATGAATCCTTCGGATATTCCATTCAAATTATCACCCACGGATAAGAGAAGATTAAGAAATGAAAGTCAACGTTGAAATTAGCCGTGGAGATAATCGAACTGAAGACTCCAAGACGTCAATTTAAGATAGAAAATGTCGTTAGAATCGAAGACCAAGTTTAACACCTACATCGTCCAATAACCGTTCAACGAGGCTCGAGCGGACGTACCGATTCCTTCCAGCCTATCGCTGTCCCCGCGAAATCGCCGTTTCTGTCGATATATCCGACAACAAACCTGGCATGTGAAACGGGGTTCATTTCGTACGATTCAATCCTATCAATCGCAGCTGCCCCTCGATAAAACAACGGCCTTACTGAAACCCTGTAATTCCTATAGTTCCGACGGATATTTAATCCGCGAACGCGTTAAACTTGGACACGAGTCCCGAAAAGGAGTGTTGCGTGCGCTTCTCTATCGGATTAAGTGGTCGAACGTACTGGCTAAACGCAGATGCGCGAAATTTATTGGCCAACGAGGAAAGACCATGCCTCGAAACAGACCGAGTAAGTGATGAAACCGTGACAAGCGCGCGCAACGTTAAAATAATGGATGCTCGCGTTGAATCGCGACGATCTACGGTTAGATAGAATACAACGATTAGGGAATCGCTGCGCGGCCTGGCAACGATAAAATGTCGTTCAAAGAGATTGTATTGGCTTTCGGGATAGTGTTAACCGAGTGGTAATTAATTCTCCATCGATTATATAGATTATATCGACATCGCGATAACTTCGTTCCTAAGCTATCCTATTCTCGGATCATTAAAATTTTATTCGATTAACGATATGGGTGATCAAGGGTGTTCGATTGACGATACCGCTGATCGTATCGATGCATAGAAAAGCGATCGGAAAATCTGATTTCTAAAAACTAGGCAAATCACTCTCGATCAAATCGCAATTTGGCTCCGTGCCAACCAAATGAAAACGCGTGTACTAAGTGTAATCGATTCAACGTATTATAACTACAAAAAGCATTGGCGAGCGAGATTTCCAGCGAGACGCTGTTTAAATAGATCGATTTTACAACTTTTACAGTCACTTGAAGGTACTATCACGAGTGATGGAGAATTTAGTATAAACGCACTGAACACAATTAATCAGTACGCCGATGCTAAAATATGTACAATGGCGCACCAGGACTCATGCGCCTCTTGCGGTCGCTGGCTCGTTCGATTTGAATACGAGAAATTTAATGGCAATATTCCAAACTTAACCGATAGCCAATGTTCGATCGAGGTTAGTTCCTGCTTTGACTATGCACGTGTAACGCTCGGAGTTCCAACTATGCGGTATCCTTCTCTAATTTCGAAAATGTGCAACACTCGCTGAGATATTTACTGGTTCGTTATTGCATCGTGGATGTTTTAAAAGCGGTAGGCGCGAATGGAATTAATCGAAAATTCCTCGTCGCAACGATAAAACAGTGACGAGCTTCGAGGTCTTCGCATGAAAAGATCCGATAAGGTGGTCAGAGGACTATGGACTATTTTCAGGGTGACGGTATCGTGGATTCTTGGAGGTTGGGAGATGCCGAGGAAACCAAAACGAGCGGTCGGAAGAGATATTCGACTAAGATTCCTGAATGATTACTAATGTCCCAGAATCAATAGGTAGTTATATGAACCCAATTTTGCACGGCCTAGGTATGATCTCTCCGGCCATGTGATTCGAAATAGGTGAACAGATAACCGTTGGAGCGGTTAATAACAACACAGCGACCATAAACGATAAAATGAAACCAATTCTTGACGTCTCAGTTACGATATGTCCGCTTCTATGGGTCGAATTAGTCGGCTGTGGAAGTGTTGCAGCAATTACTAATGCTTCAGAGCCATAAGATGTTATATGAACCCACCTCTGCAGGGCCTAGGTATGGCATCTCCGGCCATGGGATTCGAATTGCGCGCGCGGGAAACTGTTGGAGCCTTTAATGACAACACAGAGTTAATATATGATTAAATGGAACTAATTTTTGAGGCCCCAGTTATGGTATTAAATGGTAGGAACCAACACGCTCGGGATCCTGTAAAGGGATCTAGGTTGGATTAGATTAGGTTATATTAGGTTCTATTTACATAGATTATTAACAACCGCTTAACGAGCTTCTTGGGAGAGGGCGGAAAAGCGCTTCGCTCCGAAAGAGGAACGGTCAAGATCAACGGCGGGAAAACCGGCGCAATGTGAAGAACCTGCGAAAGCGATAAAGAAAGCTGCGCCGATAAAGAAGGAAATGTCCGGCGGAGGAAGAGAGGCGATACCCCCCGTTCCGACGGTGATGCAACCTGCGAAGACGCAGGAAAAGAAGTCGACCATCCAGAAGAGGATGGAAGGTATACAGAAAGAGCAGATGCGGAAAGAGAGCGAGAGGAAATCTTCTCCCGCAGCAACCGCACCTGCCGCGCCGAGCATGAGTGCGAGCGGGACAGAAACGCCGTGGACAAAGGTCCTTGGCCGCAAGACGAAGAAGGAGACAGTGGCCGCGGCAATTAAGCCCGCCAGCGCACAGAAAACTGTACCATCGCAGGTAGCGACTGTGAAAGCGAAAACGGTGCCAAAGGAGAAAACAAAAATAGCGAAGAATCCGAGTACGGCTGCAGTAGTTATTGCTATTAATAAGGACAACCGCACGACGTATGCCGAGCTAATGACGTCAGCCCGGCAAAACATTAAATTATCGGAACTGGGCATAGAAGAGGTAAAGCCCAGAAAGGCGCTAACCGGCGCACTTATTTTGGAGATAAGCGGCGACGGTAAGGAGGAAAAAGCGGATAAGCTCGCGCTAAGACTGAGCCAATTATTCGCGACGACGTGCGGCGTGAAGGTCACGCGCCCATGCAAGCGGGCGGCCTTGAGAGTTTTCCGAATGGAAGACTCTCTAACGATCGACGAAAGCGTCGAGGCAGTCGCCGCGCAAGGCGGCTGCGCTACCAATGACGTAAAAGTTGGCCCGAAGAGGACAGCAAATAATGGCATGGGCACAATGCTCATGCAATGTCCGATCGCCGCCGCGAGAAAAGTAACGGAGAGCGACAAGGTTAAAGTCGGCTGGACGTCCGTCCGAGTCGAACATATAGAGGAAAGGCAGTTAATCTGCTTCAAATGCTGGGCGATCGGCCACGTGATCGCAAAATGCACAGCGAACGTGGACCGCACCGAAGCCTGCTACTGGTGCGGCGAGAAAGGACATCGTGCGGCAAATTGCAAAGAGAAGTCGCCGACGTGCCCGGTTTGCAAATCGGCAGGCCGCCCGCACGGACATAGAGCAGGTAGTAAGGCCTGCTCTGCTTCGCCGCCGGCGACGAAAGAGAGAGCGACCGCCGCTAAATCCGTCGCGAAATCGACAGGTGTACCTGCACAGAAGAAGGAAAAGGCTGCAACAGCAGCCAAATCTATACCTGCAGTGGAGAAAGCGCGCGAATCTCCGAAGGCGTCCACCAGCCAGGAGGAGAAAATGGAAATCCGCGTAATACTGAACGCGAAATCTCAAATACTGCAAACTAATTTGAATCACGCCGCGAGAGTACAAGATTTGATGCTCGAAAGCTTACACAGCGGCGTGGTCGAATTAGTCGTTGCAGCGGAGCCGTATTCTATCCACGACGAGCCGTCGTGGATAGCAAACAAAGAGAAGACAGTGGCAATTATTCAGACGACGCCGACACGCATCCGTCCGATCACGCTCATCGCGCAAGGGCGTGGTTACGTAGCCGTATCGTGGTCGGACTGCGTCGTCATCGGAATATACCCTACGCCGAGCTGGTCACTGGAAGATTACGACCGGCTCTTAGATGAAGTGGAGGGGGTAGTGCGAAGCCACGCCCCCCGTCCAACATTCGTTCTGGGAGATTTTAATGCTCACGCAACTATGTGGCACTCCTCCGGAACGAACCAGTGCGGACACTCGACGATGGACTGGGCAGCATCCGCGAATCTCAGGCTGCTGAATTAAGGATTTGCCAGTACGTGAGTGCGTCAGCAGGGCGAGAGCACGGTCGACCTCTCGTTCGCGAACGACGGAGCATCCCGAAGAGTCACCGGTTAGAAAGTTGACACGACCAAAACATTATCTGATCACCTCTACATAAGGATCGACGTGTCAACCATGCAAAGAAGAAAAACAACGACTGAAAAACAAAATAAATGGTCGTTGCGAAAGTTGGACGAAGATATGTTTATGGCGGCTACCCTCGTCGTTACCTGGCCGAGCGAGCCGACCGAAACGGCCATAGTCGAGCGAGAAGCCGAATGGTTTACAAGGACGTTGACCTCGGTATGCCATGCAAGCATGCCGAAAATAAAGTCAAAACCTCCGCGTAAACCTCTGTACTGGTGGAGCAATGAGATCGCTCATCTCCGTGCGGAGAGCACGACCGCGCGGAGACAGTACACGAGATACCGGAAACGGAGAGATCCCGATCCGGAAAGGAAGGCGCAACTCCTATGAAGTTTACAAGGAGAAGAAAATAGAGCTGCAAGCCGCTATAAAAACGTCAAAGACACGAGCATGGGACGGGTTGCTGGAAACGCTGCGCGAGGATCAGTGGGGGCGGCCGTACAAGATAGTAATGAATAAATTACGACCGTGGGCGCCCCCGTTAACGGAGACGATGAAGACGCCGTTCCTGAAGCGAGTCGTCGACACGCTCTTCCCGCCGCAAGAGGCTGCGTCGGGGAACAACTCGCAAATTTCAACACACATCGACCCGATCATCTGGTCGCAGGACGACGACGTCACCGAGGAGGAAATGGCTCGCGCCATAAAGCGCATGACAAAGAAGAACACCGCGCCCGGACCGGACGGAATTCCCGGCCGTGCCTGGTCGATGGCACTCAGTGTCCTGAATTCAAGATTGCGAAAGTTATTTACAGCATGCTCGAAGACGGGCACGTTGCCAGCAAGATAGAAAACCGGCAGATTAGTGTTGCTCCGAAAGCCGGGAAAACCGGAGGATTCACCGGCCGCGTACAGGCAGATAGTTTTGCTCGACGAGGTCGGAAAATTATTTGAAAGGATAATCCACAACCGCCTCGTCCAGCACCTGTCGCGAACCGGGCCGAACTTCGCCGGGCCGGACGCGATTCGACAAGTGAAAAGTTTGGCCGAAAACGCGATCGCCGCCGGGGGAGTCGTAATTGCGATATCGCTAGATATTAAGAATGCGTTCAACTCCCTCGAATGGAGCACGATACGTAGAGCGCTCGAAAAGCACGGGTTTCCGCGATACCTGCGAAGGGTCGTGGAAAACTACCTGAAGGACCGCGCTATACTCTACGATAGCCGGCACGGAATCGAGAAGGAGAAGATTGATCGCGGCGTTCCCCAGGGATCGGTCCTCGGACCGCTTCTCTGGAATCTCGGGTACGACGCGGTCCTGAAGCTGCCAATGCCGTCCGGTGTGCATCTCACGTGCTACGCGGATGACACGATGGTGTTGGCAGTCGACACGTGCCGGTAACGCGCAATCTACCAGGCCGAAATGGCAGTTGCGGTCGTGGCTAATGCCATCAAGAAGATGGGGCTCCAGATGGCATCGGAGAAATCTGAAATCCTGTGCTTCAAGGGACGAAGAAGAGACCCGCGAGGAGGAAACGAAGTGGTCAACATCGGACCAGCCAAAGTCACAGTGGGGAGCGAGATGAAGTATCTCGGACTGCTCCTCGACGATAAATGGAACTTTGGTTTCCACTTCGCTCGTCAGGCCGTTCGACTGGATGCTGCGGCGAATTACCTAAGCCGTATCATGCCGAATCTGCACGGACCGGACGAGAAAGTAAGGAAACTCTATGCCGGGGTGATAAGAAGCATCGCGCTTTACGGAGCCCCGGTATGGAGCGACGCGCTTAACACAAGAGGCAGAAAGCTGCAGCTGCTGCGAAGCGCGTGGCGAAGAATAGCCATTCGGGTCCTAAGAGGATGTCGCACGATTTCTTACGACGCGGCAACAATGCTGGCGGGTCTCGTACACCTGGAATACCTGGCGCAGGAAGACATGATAGTGTACGAAACCTTCGTACAATGCGCCAGGTAGAAAAAGAAGGTGCACCTGCTCCGACAAGGGATGAGATTAGAAGAGAAGCGAGACGCTTCACTTTCTCTAAATGGAAGGAGAAACTCGCACCTGCGACCAACCACAGAATCGTCGGAGCGATTCTACCCATCTTGGAAAACTGGGTAGAAAACACGAAAGGGCAGCTCACCTTCAGAGTGACGCAGGTGCTGACTGGACACGGTTGCTTCGGTCAGTACCTGTGCAAGATCGGAAAAGAAGCCACGGCCGAATGTCACCATTGCGGAGACGCAGACGACTCTGCGCAGCATACGCTGGAACTCTGTCCGGCGTGGGAAACGCTGCGCCACGCTCTCGTAGCAGAGATCGGACCGGATCTCTCGCCGACCAGCATCCTGCCAAAGATGCTGGAAGGGGAGAGATATTGGCGAGCCGTTACCTTGTTTTGCGACAAAGTAATGGCTGCGAAGGAAGCCGCCGAGCGCGAAAGGGAGCACACGCTCTCTGCTCGACGAGTCTTACGTGGTCGGCGTCGTAGACGTTTGCCACGTTCCACTCCAAGGTAGGGGACTCTCGTCCTTCACGGCGCGAGGGTCGCTCCAAAGTACCCACCGGGGAGCGGAGCTTCGCCGCCGCCGTCCATCTCAAACGCCGCGAGCGGGAGAAGAGGAAGACGACTTCGAAGATAGAAGACAGGCGCAAGAAACTCGACAAAGAGGTACGCGTGAGGAATGCATGCATTTGCACACAAGCGTAATAGAAAGGACTGCGCAAAGAAAAAGTAAGTGAGAAAAAAGAGAAAGAGCCGCCGAGCGCCGGCTAAACAGGATTTGAGTCAAGTCTATCCGGCACGCGCTCGACCGAGGAGTCTAAAGAATGAACTCGCACGCGAGCTATGTGCAGAGAGTACAACGAACTCAGACACGAGGCGGGATGCTGGACGCGTTCGAAAGAGTTCCCGGCTACCCGCTACAAGTGTAGGAAGACCATCGCAGGGTTTTAGTCGGTAAGAGTTCGACATAACCGCGGATTTCCCAAAAAATCCACGGTATCCATGAGGATTTCCCTGCGTCAAAAAAAAAAAGGTTAGGTTAGGTTTTGTAATTTGTTAGGTTTCTAATATGAAACAATATTCTTTCGCGTTGTCGGTGCGGAGTACTTTTATTTTTCGACTCGTTTCATTTTCTACTTTACGCTTATAATCTTTAAACGCCTGTAACACTTCGGATCGATTTCGAAGCATCCTCGTTTCTATATATCTACTACAGTCATCGATAACAAAATATCTAGCGCCTGCCAGCGATTCTGTGTTCATGGGACCGCAGATGTCCGAATGTACTAACCCTAAAATTTCTGTCGAACGATTTAACGATTGATTAAATGGTTGGACGTGAATCTTACATCTTGCGCATACGTTACAATTTATTTTTTCCAGTTTAGTTTCAAAATCCATACCGCAAACTAAGTTATCATTCTTTATTCTTTTTAAATCGTGAATATTTAAATGCCCATATCTTTGATGCCATTTCAATAATTTCATATCGCACGAAGTATTCGCAAGCATTGCCCTATCGTTGCCGTCAATGCCACGGACGGATTCTTTTCAAACTTCACCACCGTATAACCGTTATCCGTAATCCTGGCACTGGATTGTTTGTCTTAGTACTTAACTTAACATCACCTGTACCAGTTGAATCTATAAAATGTTCAGCGGCTGTATACACTTTCGTTTGTTCTTCGTTTAATGTCTCGAATTTGCGTTCATTGTTACACATGTGTTTCGAAGCACCACTGTCTCAGTGGTTCTATATTGCAGGCGATCGCAGTCATCGCATCGGTTACACCGTTCGATTCCAGTCTAAAGCACTTGATCAGAAAAATTTACGCGAACCTCGCCTTATATCCTCACATGTTTTTAATTCACTTTATTGTGTTTTTCGCTGTTAACGTATCCTTTTATTAATAACGCGTCACTTTTGTTTCCATTATCGGTTGATTTTTCATCACGATCACTTTGTCTTGCTCCTTCCTCTTTCAATTTAATTTGAAGATTCTCTAACGATGGCACGTCGTCACGCGATTCTATCACTACGCTGAAATTTTCATACTCGGCTGGTAAAGACGAAAGCAACATAATTGATAAAAGTTCGTCTCGAAGCTTTATTGCTGCTAAATTCATTTACGTACCGCGTCATCGAATTCGTTCTTCTTTTCCATTTTTAGTAACTGTTTATATAATGCTGCCTTTCGTATGGGACCACGTGATTCAAAAATTTCTTTTGATGTCTTCGCCTTTTTTACGTGGTTCAATTGACCATGCGTAACACTTAGATTTATAAGAGCTAAAGCTTTCGGGTCATTGTATACTAAAACACTTTTCATCTGCACCTTCCACAATTCGTAGTTATTCTCGTTTAATTTTTCAATATTTCCGAACGCGTTTGCACTAGCCATTTTTTTTTTTTTTTTTTTTGCACAATCAAAACTTATCAGCACAGTAATTACAGTTTGTGACCTGGGCCCATAACCTGTTAGGTTTTTAATATGAAACAATATTCACTTATATATATATTATACGTTTAATGATACACATTGCGCTGTTGCAGAGGCGGACAAAGGACTAAACTTACATGCAAGAACCTAAACTGGAAACAAAAGATGATCTGACCACGGCGACGTCACACACACATACACACACACACATATGCCGATCGTGCACATCGATACGTTTACATGATCCTCTTCTCTTCAGCGGGCAATCATAAAAGATGTGGTCATACCCGCCGCAGTTGTAGCATCTTCCAGAGCCTGAATTCCGCGCTTCTCGTTGTTGGGACTCATCGTGATGCCCCTGCCGCGTAGAATACTTAGGACACATAGTGAAGGACGGTACGGTTTGTCCATCGAAGCATAAAACCGAAGCAGTATCTCTGGAACACTGATGGTGAATTACATAGGCCGAATGGGACTCTTGAAAATTCATATTGTCCATCGGGGACAATAAAAGTATTGTAATAGTTTTACACTATTGAACATCGTCCAGGTAAATGCTGTATCTCTATCCGATATAATTCGCCGTGGGTTCCCGAAAAGAATCGATTGTTTCCCGTCGTTGAAATTCTTCCCGTCGCCGTGGGCCGGATGGTGCTCGCCACGTCGCCATGTTTCCACGCTGCGTTCCTATTTCCCTGCGTTGTAGTCCGGAAAGAAAATCTTTCCATAAGAGGAAGGTCGAAAGCAGAAAATATCGAGAGGGCGATCTGGTTGCCATTAGACGGACGCAACAAGGTCCAGGTTTAAAATTCGCAGCGAAGTACTTCGAACCCTATGAAATAACAACGGTGCTACGAAACGATCGTTATGTAGTCAGAAAAATCGGTGAACATGAAGGGCCTCAACAAACCTCCACAGCGGTGGATTATATTAAGCCATGGGTGAGTGGAGATAGTACTTCCCCTTATCGAAGACCAACTAGATCTGTTGCAAGGCGCAAAAGTATAACACAGTCTACACAGTCTACAATTTAGAATATTCTCGAATATCCATTATTCAACAATGCGATTAACGTACGATTCACTCTCTCTAACCGCGTGAAAAGTATCTCAAAAGGTACTTATTTGCGAGCGTAATCAGTGTTCCAGAGATTCATCAATGTAGTATTTAAAGAATTGATAGCAAGAAAAATAGTTTTAGTCTACATAGATGCAATTTAAAAATTGTGTTAAAAGTTGCGAGCGAAGCAGGGCTAGTGATCAAAATTATTGTGGGATCAGAAGATTTTGCCGAAGAACAAGCAGCTGAAAGAGCTAATCGTACGCTGGTCGAAATGGCAAGATGTATGAAATGACAAGCCAACTTGCCAGATTCGTTATGGGCCGAAATGATTAACACCGCGACATATTTAAGAAACAGATGCGCTACGAAATCTCTAAATGGCAAAACACCATTTGAAGCGTGGTCGGGACGTAAACCGTACGTGGGCTTTTTCAGAACAATCGGTAGTAAAGCAATCGCATTAAATAAAGGACAAAATAGGGGAAAATTCCAACCGAAAGGCGACGAATACATAATAAACTGTAATAAAAGCGAGAGATGTAAAGTTTTTCGAGAAAATTCTACCCGATGAAGAACCGTTGAAAGATATAGTTGAATTGCCGAATTCTGTTCCCAGTGTAGAGGAACATAGGTTCAGCGTACTTGAAAACGCAGAAGAAACAATCAGTGAAGAGTCTGGAAACGAAGACACGCAAGAAAGCGTTCACGAAGGAAGAGAATCAGAGTCGCGTCAAGTGTTACGACGAAAACGGGGTCGCCCAAAAATATTAAGAACCGGCCAGGTAGGAAGACCAAGAAAAGTTTATAACACCGAAGCTACGGAATCAGTGGATCCTATGTCGGTAGATGAAGCGTTGAATAGAGTAGACGGAGAAGAATGACTATCCGCCATGCATGAAGAGTATAATACCCTAAAATATTGACCAACAGATGGGTGTTTAAAACTAAAATCAATCAAGATGGCCATACCCAACAACACGAAACAATTCGTACGCTACTCGCTGCTGTTGTAAACGAACAAATGCATCTGCATCAGATGGATGTTGTTTCCGCTTATGTACAAGGCGAGTTAAACGACGAAACTTATATGGAACAACCGGAAATGTTCGTGCAGTATAAAAATGAAGATAAGGTTTGTAAATTACTAAAACCATTATACGGTTTGAAACAATCGGGACGTGAGTGGTATAAAAAGCTTGATAAACGGACAACAGCTGATCCGTGTGTGTATATTTTTGGACAAGGTATAGAGATCGAGTTATTCTAATCATATATGTGGATGATTTAATATTGGCATCGAAAAATATCAAGGAATAAGGTTAAGTTAAAATTGATGTCTGCGTTCAAAATGGTAGATCTTGGGCAAATAAATAACATTTTAGGAATACACATTGAACGAGATGGTCCAACAGGAAAAATCCGCCTATCACAAAAGAAATACATAAAAGATTTAATTAAAAGATTCAACATGGTAGATGCTAAAACAGTGTCGACCCCAGTCGAGGCAAATACGAAAATTATAAAAAGAACTAGCCCAATGTCGGAAGAAGAAAAATGCGAAATGAATTGTCGACCTTACAGAGAATCAATTGGTGGATTGGTATACTTGGCTAATGCGACGAGACCAGACATAGCATTCGCTGCCAACGCATTAAGCCGATTTAGTTATAAACCACGGAAAGTAAATTATGAAATCACATATCGTAAAGACGAAGAAGACCTTAAAGCTTACACAGACTCTGATTGGGCTGGAGATACGGATGATAGAAGATCGTGAAGTCAAAAAAACAAGTTTCCGTTGCTTTATCAACGATGGAGGCAGAATATGTAGCTCTAGCGGAAGTGTCGCGCGAAGTCGCTTATATTAAAAGACTATTAAATTGGCAAAAGACGCTGTATTTCATAAGAGAAGTAAACATATCGACATAAAGTATCATTTCACTAGAGAATTAATTGAGCGAAAAGAAATAATAGTAGAGTATTTAAGAACTGACTTAATGATTGCAGATGTATTCACGAAATCTCTGACTACAGATAAGCATGAGCAGTGTGTGCGCGCGCGCGCGCGCGCGTGTGTGTGTGTGTGTGACGTCGCCATGGTCAGATCATCTTTTGTTTCCACTTTAGGTTCTTGCATGTAGGTTCAGTTCTTTGTCCGCCTCTGGCACAGCGCGATATGTATCATTAAACGTATAATATATATATATAAGTGAATATCGTTTCATATTAAAAACCTAACATAATTCATAACTTGTCACAAATTAAAATATTGCAAATTCGTAACTTGTTGCAAATGAAATGTTGCAAATTTGTAATTTGTGGTAAATGAAATGTTGCAAATTTGTAATTTGTAGCAACTGAAATATTGGAAATTTGTAATTTGTGGTAAATGAAATATTGCAAATTTGTAATTAAAAAATGATATGTTTGGATGAAACTAACCTTTTCACGGAGGCGCGTACTGCAATTGCACTCTCCGGATTCATGACAAAGCACCAGCCCTTTGATAAGGGTGCTCGCGAATCTGACCCAAGTGCCTACGTTGTTTTGCAGCGGCTGCTGCACCTGCTTCAACATACAAACGTCTACAATTCATTTGTTCCCACATGCATTTATCAATCTCCAGTCCTCTGCAGGCGACTTAATTTGCCACTATATAAACAGTAATAAAAGATTAAAATTGTCCTCGCTTCTGGGGAGGAACTTTGTAATCGATTGATTCTCTTTTCTGTTTTCTCTATGTTATGGTTTCTTTTTGAAGTTTGCGCTCTGATGTCTGCTCTGAGGGGGTATTAGGATTGATTAGGGACTGAAATTGTAACTGCGCAGCTTTTTGAGAGATGTGTTGACTCTTGAGTTTTTTATTGAAATGAGAATTTTGTATTGCTAGGAGACGTTGGCAATAGAAACTATGGCTAAATATTGCTAAAATAACAATGTTTTCTAGCTTCTATTGCCAACGTCTTCCAGCAATAGAAAATTTGCATTTTCTTTCAAGTTTTCTATTGAAATGGAAAAAATATTGTAAAATATTGTAAAATATTCTGTATTAGCAATATTTCTTGCTTTTATTGCCAAAGTCTCCCAGCAATAGAAACTATCGTTAAATATTGCTAAAACTTTGCTATATTACCCAAATATTGCTAACTTCTATTGCCAATGTCTCCCAGTAATAGAGAATTTCCATTTCAATAGAAAACTTGAGGAAAATGTTAGCAATAGAAACTGTTGCTAAAGTATCGCTAAAATATGCTGCTATCACAGCATTAGAAACCATTGCAAAAATATTGCTATTTTAGCAATAGAAACTGCAGCCAAAATATTGCTAAGATATTGCTATTTTATCAATAGAAACTATTGCTAAAATATTGCTATTTTAGCAATATTTCGAGCTTCTATTGCCATCATCCAGGAAGGAGTAGAGTGAAAAGGGTTAATCCCATTAGCAATTTTCTATTGCTGGTCTGGTAAAAGTTAGCAATAGAAGAAACTATTACTAAGCAATCTACTAGCAATAGAATATTTTCATTTCGATAGAAAACTTTCGCAAAACTGTTTAGAAAACTTTTTAAGCGATCAATTCACTCAGAGATGACATTCGAGTGCAAAAAGTTAACCGTTTGAATGCCAGGCGATACGATTGTACTTCTGTTTAATGTTTAAAATTACCAATTACTCGATGAGGATTCTAAAATTTGCTGCACATGGATATCTGTAAGCATTGTG
The DNA here is from genome assembly GCA_963969225.1 of Xylocopa violacea. Classification (NCBI taxonomy): domain Eukaryota; kingdom Metazoa; phylum Arthropoda; class Insecta; order Hymenoptera; family Apidae; genus Xylocopa; species Xylocopa violacea. The sequence goes on from CAXAJV010000015.1 coordinate 2,365,523, forward strand.
CAGAAACAGTAACCCAGCATTTTTTAAATGATAAATAGAGAATAGCTCTATTGCGCTCTATTTAGCACTTTTCGATTGGATTTCTCGAAAAGTTCATGGCACTAAAACGGTTAAATATTCTTCTTACAACACGATGCTCAAATTGGGTTGGCAAGAAAGTAATTTCGGTGTTCGCGCACAGATAGCATTGTAATTATTTTAAAAGAATTCTGTTTGTTATGATTTTTTGCTGTTGAAATTTGGTATTAGTTACATTTGCAGGCTCGAATTAAGACAAGTGGAATTCTAAGTAATAAAAAAAAAAAGTGTAATTTTTATGCGCCCTCCACAGAAGCCATAAATTTAACATTTTGTTTTCAGTTTTTGGAAGATTTCAAATTCCGGAGTGGATCAAGACAAGTGAGGGCCTTAAGGAATACAAATTTTGTTCTCCTGTCTAAAAAAAGTGCAACTTTGAAACTATAAATTTAATATTTTGCTTTTAAATTTTAAAAGACTGCAGATTAGGGGCGGATCAAGACAAGTGGGGATCCTAAGCAATAAAAATTTCACTCCTCTCCAAAAAAGTGCAACTTTGAGGCTATAAATTTGACATTTTGTTTTTAAATTTTAAAAAATTTCAGATTCAGGGGCGGATCAAGGCAAATGAGGACCCTAAGAAATGAAAATTTTGCTCTCTCCATTAAAATAATGTAACTTTGAGACTACAAATTTAATATTTAGCTTTTCAATTTTGAAACCTCAGATTCAGGGGCAGATCAAGACAAGACAAGGGTGGTGGGCCCTAAGAAATATAAAAATTTTGCCTCCTCCAAAAAAAAGCAACTTTAAGGCTATAAATTAAAAATTTTGCTTTAAAATTTTAAGACTCCAAATTCAGGTACGGGCCAAGACAAATAGGGACCTCAAACGAAAAAAATTTTTGGCCCCACAGGGGCGGATCAAAAAAAAAAGCGATACAATTTTCTTGGTCTCTCAGGAGTGTATCAAGACAAGTGAGAGAGTTCTAAGAAATACAAATTTTATGAAATATTTTTTTGAACCTTTTCTGTCATTTTCAAAATTTTTAAGTGAAGAATGTTTTCAGACGTCGGGGCCCTATGTGGACTCTTAATCCGCCTCAAAAACCAAATTTACGTTTGTTCACAAACAAGTTATAATTTTGTTTGTAACTGTTAGCTTATTCATTGTACAAAAAAATGAGCCTTATTTCGCACTACAAAAGCGAAAACACTTTCTCGTCAACCCAATATACACTATACTCGCGTTTCTTAATCAGTTTGCATTCAATCGCAAGTTCTTCAGAAAACATTTGCACCCCTTTTTTCTCTTTTCTCTACAAATTTTCTGTTTTCTCTACAAAACTTCTGAAAATAAATGTAAAATATTATAAGTCATAAAATGTACATGTTTCTTCGTTGACTAGTCAGCTTGTCTTTCTTTAGTCCGTCGATTACCAACACTGAAAATTTCTAAATCTTTCGTTCGTAATTAAAACATTGTTAATTATTACAACACATATACACGCATATATGTATTTCCATTTAAAAATCAAATCCTTCGTCAAATATTTCTAATTTATTCTGTTATGTGTGTAATATAAATTTTTTAACACCTTAATTCTACGTGAAAGCTAGGAAATATGTGTAAACCATGGGTTCTCAAACTGCGTATATAATTTTCACTAATATTTAACATTTTAGCTGTAAAATCCGTCTTTATGACAGAAACGTGCTATGAAATTTTTTTTGCTGGACAAGAGACGAAAACAAGGTTGAGAACCACTGCAGTAGACAACAAGAATTGCTCTACTTTTAATTAAAAAATTAATTCAATATTTTTGTCTAATGTTTCGTTGTTGGGATCGTAAATTTCATATTGGATTCGTACTAAACGCGTTTGATACCAAATTGTATCGCAAAAACAATGAACGACGCATTAATATCTTCTTTTTTATCGTTTATCTGAATATACAATGCATTAAAACCTGATAAACAGCGTACAATGCTGTTCTATTGAACAGCAACATTAATTGAAAGAAAAAGAAAAATAAACAATGTAATACGCGTAATAATGACATTCAATACACGTGTTTCGTAATAAAACGCATCAATTGAATACACGTGTTTCATACGTTTTCTTGATCTGTAATTTTTAACCAAATTTTTTGATAAACTGTAATGATTACACTTTAAAAAATATTTACTTTTAAATTAATTAAAAAAATATTTTATATTCAATTTTCGCTGTCTTACGTAATATCATTCGATACTTTCGACAGATGTTTTTCAATTAAATTTTATATTTTGATATGAAAGTTGAATTTTCATTCAACTTTTGTAATTAGAAATAGTTGATGTTCGCCATAGAGTTTCAAAGTGGCGTTTAAAGTCTAACCAATTAGCAGAATCGTTACAATTGAACGTATTTCGAACACGTGATTTTTCAAAATGGTCCAATCGAGGCTTGCGTTGCATTACCAATGAGTGCATCGAACGAATACCGATGCTGGACCAAATATTTTTATACATTTCAAAAAATGTTGAAACATTGTTAAAAAATGTGTAGAAAATAGAATTTTATGAATGATTTGTTTCAGCTGAGGATTTGCGAGAAAGCTATTTTGTTCTTTTCAGAAACTCATAAGCCCATCCATGAGGCGTGCAATATTGCAATAATCATAATATTTTAGTATCGTACTCTCTGTGTTTTGCTAATAATAATTGAAAGTAGTATTCATACGTATAAAATAGTACTTTATGAATAATTTGTTTCAGCGAGGAAGCTACTTTTTCTTTTTATTTTCTCTAAACTTATAAGCGCATCCATGAGGTGCGCAATATTGCAAAAATCATAATATTTCAGTATCGTACTATCATACCATGTGTGTTGCTATACATTATATAATAATAATTGAAAGTAGTATTCATACGTGTCACAATAGTACTTTATAAATCATTTATTTCAGCGGAAGAACTACTTTTTCCTTTCAGAAATTTAAAAGCACAATATCGTACTCTCTGTATTTTGCTCTACAATATACAATAATAAATGAAAATAGCATTCAGACGTAACATTCACAATTTCTATAAACCTTTGTAAAATATATGAAACAGTATGCTTTTTCTAAACCTGCATTTTTAGCACAATGATCTATAAGAATTCACCTCTCTACTTAGTCTACTAAACTACTACGTAGAAAAATACAACACGAGTAATATATAATTTAATATTAATATTCTATAACAAAAATATTGCAATTATGGATATTTCTGTAATATTACGTACTGTATATATATACATATGTGCTTGTATATTTAACAAAAAAGATAAGAATCTGTTGATTAATAACAAAATGTCGCTTATTGTAACTTCTTTCATTTTTTTTGCAATATTCTCAAATTCCTAATCATAGAACGAAGCAAATCTCTGTTTTTCTTCAGGACTTATTCTGTAATAAAAAGTTTTTCACCGAATGTTCATTTCATTTCGCTAAAAATGATTTTAATCTACAAAAACCTAGACGTACAAACAGTAATCGTTAATCGTTACAATCAATCTGAATTTTAATCGATCATTCTCGAACGATTGAAAAGCGGATAAAACAAATATTTATGAATGTTGTCTATCTTTAAATATACCAAACAACAACCACCGAGCAATACGTTTAAAAAAAAATGTCTAATATATTTTTTTCTGTACGACAAATCTATTTTATATCCAACGTATCACAAGGAATTGAGTACAATTTGATTGTCTCGTTTCTTAAACAATTCGTTCAATTTTTCTGTTTCTAATCTTCGACGTATAGAATAATTTGTAGACTGTTATATTTGAAAAATCTGCTACTTTTTAACATAAAACTTGGCGACTAATGTGATATGTTCTTATGTCGTTTAAGTTCCTTAAGTAATCGTAGATAATAAAAGAATTTGAAGATGCGCTCACAAATACGAATACCAAAATATATTATCAGGATTAGAAATCATAATTAAATATAATCATGATAATATAAATGAATATATCTGTACGTGTGTGTGTGCGAGCTAGGTGTAAATATATAATTTATATGCGCAGGATGAATCAATTAATCGTACCATCAAAATTTACTCGTTATACCCTTCGTTGCATAAACAGAATGTTTCAAACAACAATCGTTTGAAAACATTTTTTTATACGATGAATGGACGGCCAGTAAATTTTATTGTTACTGTTAAATGCTGCTTGAAACAATTAAAAGTATGCAATAATAGATATATATATCAGAAATGTATGTACGTGCTTATAAATTATACCAAATCTCTGTACACTAGACTCCGCATAAATTTAATAAGCGTGGATTTCATGTTCATTTTATTTGTAATGTGAAACTTCAATAAATAGAGTAATATCGTATATATAAATATAAGAAATGGCTTACTCTTAACTAAAAGGTATTTTCGTGTTTCAAATGCTATTTTTAAATTCGTTCATTTTCTTGTAGAAGGCCTTAAATTACTTTACAACTGAGAATAAGCAAATTTCTCGTGCGAATAAAAATAACGAGAGAAGAGTAAATTTAACTTTGCATAATTTGAAACTATTGAGTTCGTAATCATTTTGTGTTGAAGAATTTCAATTACTATCCTCCAGTAATGTAGTACGCTAACATATAGAACATAATAAATCATCAGCGAACTTTATAACGTAGAATTTTTTAATATTTCAGACAGTACGAGTACCACTCGACTTTACGATACAAATGTATTACTTTAATTAGTTCTATTCTTATTGAAACTTTGAAGATGTTCTGATTAAATATATTTATACAAAATAAAGAGTTCACAATTTGCAAATAGAATCGTACGACTCAGAAGGAGCAAAAATCTAATATTTGCTTCGACGAGAAATCAGCTTATTTCGCTTTTTAACTTCTACTCTATAAATTACAGTAAAATTTATTTATTTAGATTAAAATTATAACAAATAAATAACATCTGTGTGATTATTTCATTAAATATATATATTTATATAAATTTAATGAAATAATCACACAGATATCATTTATTTTTATATATGTATGTAATCGATATGGCAATGCACTACAGAATCGAACGTACAAACATATTGCACGTGTGCACATTCGTTTCTTTTAATATTCCTTTAAATAATACAAATAGAATACGTAGCATGTCACAAATCGTTGATATACACTGTATTTCAGAGTTCAGATCTGAATAAATCTTTGCCAACCGGTACCGATTACTAACAAATTTTACACTACGAGTATTTACTTATTGCAACGCATGTTAAATGCAGTAGCACCATTGCAGTAAATGGTAGGAAAGAAATGATAGTAGACGTACCATTTGCAATTATCGTACAACAGAAAATCATATGGAAAAGATATAACGATAATATAATATTACAAGTGTTGCTGCGAGAGCAAATATAACGAACCAATTTTTATTTTCCATGTAAAACTAACAGCGAAGCTATTGTTATCGTTAGATAAGGTTTCGATTAGACATTGCTATTACGCCAAGAGATTTCATTTTTTAAACGTATCATACCTATCGAACACATTCATGATCTACGCTATAATGTGTAGTAAATGGTAACGAATGTATAAGTATGATTTGTCATACGATAACAGAGTATTTTTCATTCACGAAGAGAAGATTTGTCTTTCCCTTTGATCGATAAGTTCATATATGCATTTAGTCTATGTACATATACATATGTATATGCGAATCGGGAGCCTTACGTTTACTGCGCAAGAGTTTGAATACTGCGTTCATTGAAATCTTGTTCGTTCCGAAACAAGTGATAAAATTCGAGCGCCATAATATTAATGATACTTGCATCGAGCACTACGATGAACTCTGTACAAGGCGAATACGATAAGCTGTACCCTTAATCAATTAAAATTTATTTTTACAAATTTGCTATTGCACGAATAGTTTCTGGTACGTTCGATTAACATCTTTAGAGACTCTAAAAGTAAAAAATTGAACGACGTACAAAACTTTGACCATAAAAGAGGGGAACGATCATGAGCTGTGCGTATAAAATAAGTAACTGGCACTGTTACTTGAAATATACAGCACGGAGCACGTGTGAACTGTTTCGAAGGTTATCTAAATGTTCAGAAACAATTGTCGCTACAAAGCTTGACAAAGCTTCTCCTTGCATAAATATATGATATGTGCATAGATACATATACTTTAGCGAAAACTGAGTTTTAGATGAAAAGATATTATTCTACACCTTCGATTCGTTGTTACACAAGAAATCGACTCGTATTTGTACCATCGCTTGACTGCGCCCAATATATTTACCAAAATTTGGAGAAAAACCTGAATGGTAAGACATAGCGTGTGTACAGAATTACACTTGGATCCAATTATTCATTATCCATCCATATTCTATAACACCGATTAAATACCCGTCTCAATCTTTTTGTACTAATAAAAAAAAATTGCGAATATACAGCACGTCGTTTAAGATAATAATTAAAAATGCTGTACGTAGTAGTTTGAAAAATACAAATTTGTAACAAAAGAAGATTCTCCACTAAGGACTACTAGTTTAAGAATAGAACTTGATAAAAAGTAAAAATATATATAGATATATATATATAATATTTCATTTACCTCTATTATGCCTTTTTCTCTCTTCCGCTTTCTTTTCCTCGCACATTCTTATTTGTCTAACTAAATTGTGCTAGAAGATCTAGAAGAGATTAAACGAGAAAAGTAGCTATAATAATAATAATAATAGTAATAATAATAATGACAATAATAGTAATAATAACAATAAAAAATATTTATGGTGAAAACGATGTTGCAACTAAGATCAGCGAGCAAACAACCCACCAGAATGATCAGCAGTAGTGTAATGCGTGAGGAGAGGAGAGGCTGCCAAGGCTGCGTAGTTGGCGTAATCGGCGTATGGCGTGTAAATTAACCCATGGGTATCACCAGCAGAGAGAAGAGACGGAGGCCCAGAACCATTCAGGAGAGATGCCACGGTTGTTGGAACAGATAGCCGTGGTGAGAGTATTAACGGTGCTCCCAGAGGAGCACTGGGTGTTCTCATAAGTGTCGCCAAGCCTGGGAGAAGCCGCTGTGTCTCTGCAGCAGCTGCTGTTACACGTCTCCACTCCTAGTCGCAAGCTGTAACATTCAAGACTGAACGATTAATCAAAGCTACTGAGAAACGCATTGTATGTATACTTGTTTAAATACATATTTGCCTACTATTATTATAAAATATAATTAAATAACAATGTTTTTTACACTACTGCTTTTAACAATTTTTAGAATATTTATGGAAGCAGATAGAAATGAGGAGCGGAAAGGAAAGGAAAGGAGGAGGTTCCAGTGTTTCTTATACAGGAACTGAAGACAAGTGTCGAAGGACCGTGACAAAAGATTTAGAAGAATGTTGAATTAATAATGACAAATCACTTGTGTGTGCCGCATCTATTATAATTTTAATGCAATATTGAAATGGCAAAGAAATACCAATATAACTTATAAAATTCTATAATAGACTTAATTATTTGTAATTCTTAATATAATTGTTAACTTCTAACTTCCACGTTTTCTAGCCCTTTGCACTCAGATATCCCCTCTGAGGGCATATCAGAATTGATTAGTGATTAAACTTATTCCACTGGTTTTTTGCGAAATGCATATTTCCCTCAAGTTTTCTCTTGAAATGGAAATTTTCTATTGCTGGAAAACGTTAACAATAGAAATTATTGCTAAAGATTGCTAAAATAGCAATATTTCTTGCTCTTATTGCCAATGTCCAAGAAGGAGGAGACTACAAATGGCTAGAATAAATAATTTTCACATTTTGCCGATTAAGTCCTTCACTCTTTTTAAAATTCATACATTCGAACGTAAAATTCAGAATAGCAGCTAAATGGAACATTCAGATTCATCGTAAAAAGGGAAAAATATTTATTCCAGAATGTGTGGTAGTTACAAATTTACAGTTACGATAAGAATGAAAAACAATTAAGTCTATTATTGAATTACTAACACTGTATAATTTTGAAAAATCTCATTTTTGGTTGCTTCAAATCAGCTGTACTAAATAAAGTAAGTTAAGATAGGAGCGAAGCAATATTGCACAATTAATATGCATCGTAACACAAATTACAATTATCTATTTTACAGATAAATTATCTATATTAATTTACTCTTAAAATTAATGTCATATGATAATTTTAGTTGAATAGAATGAACAAATCCTATTTAAATAATTATTTCCAAGCAAATATGTATTTATGAAAAGTATCTTATCGTCAATAGTCAAAATATTAGGTGAAACGAGTGAAATGAATCATTAAAATGAGATTGAAAATCTCTAATAGAATTATATTTATTGTTAGAGAAATGAAATATATTTATAAACTGGTTTCTTAGTAGATTATTAAAGAAAATTAATTATTTTAGCCCAAACGCAAAATGCAATATGAGTGGATTAACACATACAAATTTGTATATTAAAATATTACAGACATATTAGGTAATAATTAACAAAATATCTGGTTTTTCAACAAATTACTTAATTGTTGTATTGCTGGGTACTCACCATTAGTTAAAGATACGTAACGTTAAAGGATCTTGACCCATCTCTGGATTACGTGTTACATGCTGAGCAAGCGTGCATAGAGAAAGGAATCTTTTTATGATGGATTAGGCAAACATGGTATATCGTCAGCTCAAATCTTTATACCAGAAATGTTATTCAATGAATTGACTAAATATACAAATTACTGTAACTGAATCGTAACACCAAATGGTGACGCAATCATTTTACTTATAATTGCGCATCTGTGGTGGCCTATGCACCAATTTGAGATCACTTTATGGCTTATCGTTTGTTTATATTTTGTATAAACCAATAGACAAGTAACATAAATAACAGAATTACTTCCAATTAAAGTAAATATTGCAGATATACATCACATATTAATGTGAACAAATAAATAAAGTATAGAAAAATCTGATACGTATGACTATGCAATTGTCGAACAATTGTTGTTCTCTTCTCTTCTAAGATAACATTTTATGAGTTTTTTGCATAGGAGTTGAACCAAAATTTGAAAATTTGTCAATGCAAAACATCTTTTGTGAAAATTATTTGCACGTACAAACTGAAAAAGCCTTCGAATCGGTGAAAGTTTGTAGAAAATTCTCACAAAATTGACCTTGAATATGATCCTCGACGAGTTCAAAGTTTTTGCTTTTAGATGCTGTTTCATTCAGCACGAGAATATATGTATATTATATATATATATATATATATATATATATATATATATATATATATATATATATATTAACCATGGATCGCAACTCAATTGTTCTCTTGGAAAGTTGACTATTAAATGTTGAAGTTTTATTAACTCTTTAAACGATTAACAGAATAAAATTACTTTAGAAACTAAAGCGATGTATATTGGATAATATTAATTTATATCATATTTAATATTAATGAATTAATGAATTAATGAAGCTTCGACATAATTTTCAAAGCGAACAGTTGATTCGTGACCCTCTTGACGAGTAGAATAGGATGCAATAACAATCAATATAAGCTTCAAAATTATGTTAATTTTCCAGAAACCTTTCTCGTAGATATTCAGCGATTCGAAGGTGTAAAATATGTCTACGATAGTCAAGAGACTGTCCCCAAGATTTTGTCGAACTGTGTTAAACTCTAAGTGAGAAATTCAACGAGAAGTGACTTTATTTAAAAAATTCTAGATAGTATTAAATAGAGTTAATTAATGTTAACATACCTTGTTTAAAATATTCATTAAAATCATTCATAAAGTAAGCGATTATCCTGCTATAAAGCAAGCAGGACATATAGAAATTTTGTTTAGTACAAAAGGAATTACTTTTAAAGTATGTACCTGTTGCTGCGGCAACCTTTGTATTAGAATCTCGATAGGTACCATTGATAATAGCAAGTTCCATTAATTGTCGCTTCTTCAGTTCATCCTCTCCGTCAGCCTTTTTTTTTTTAGGGGACCGAAAGCACCACCGAGTTTGGTGGTTACTCAGCCCGGGCGCGGGGAATCCGCCTCACGGCATAACATCCTTCAACCCGGCGTAGGGTGGCCGGTTGGGGGATAAGGTTAAGTTAAGTTAGGCCCCTCTGTTTCTCAACCGGGCTTGGGACCGGCTATGGCCATAGCCCCTTAGTCGGTACGCCCCTCCCTGTGGGGACGCAGGATAGCCGCCTTCCAAGGGGTGTTAGGTTCGGTTACGCAGTAACTAAAAGAAAAACCCTGTATATAACAAAAAACACGCGTTCACAACATCCCGCACTCAAATTACAATCACGCACTCACATCCACACAGTGTCACATTTCATACCCAATTCTCACTAGCATACACGAAGTGCAGCTGTGATTGTCGAAGACTTATGAAAATAAAAAATGATTTAAAATAAAAAATAAAAAATAAAAAAATATATAAATAAATAAATAATACTAAATATCTGCGTCAATGACTAAATATATACATCAGTGTGTATTCTCTGTGCTATTTGCACTCAGAGGGCCACTCAATTTGTCACTTGTCCCCCTATATATCGTTTTCCTATCGTTTTTTATCACTATAATCTATTAAAATTGAATTTTGCTTATGTATTCCTTAGATTACCGGCTGTCGGTAACTGTTATGCATGCGTTGCACACCTCGAGATATAAGTAACGTATTTCTAAGGGTTTTATCACCTGTCGGTGACTTATCTAAGAATTTACCCCCTGTCGGTAAATTATCTATGGGTTTATCTCCTGTCGGTAACTTACCCACAGAAGCACTGTGGCTATCTCTAGTTACCGACGGTGTTACCGGACGTCGGTAACTTGCCATTACTGTCGCAAAAAATCAATAAATACATAAATAAATATGTTATATCGATAAATAATTGATAACTAAGTGCATAATAAGCAATAATTCGCTTGCGTGAATTTCCAATTGTCTACAATTCCAAATTTTGTACAATTCTTTTCCATGAATTCCAAATTTTCGAAAATTCTTCTCTGCAATTTTCGATTTTGTAAAATTTTGCTTCGTAAATTTTAAATTTTGTAAAATTCTAATTTTATTCTAATTTTAATTTAATTTTTTTATATCTAATTTTATTTTATTTATCTAAATTCGAATTTTCAATTTTGTACAGTTTACCTCTATGAATTTCAAATTTTCTAAAATTTCCTAAAAGAAAGGAAAGGATGGTATTCAACTAAATCTTGACAAGTTTGCAAGGAAAATACCCGAAAACAGTTACACACGCCTCGTTAACTCCATTATGAATACATATTGATAAGCAAATGCTTTAAAACACAGTTTTGTGCTGCATATTTTTTTCCATCCCTCTACTTTCGAACATTCAACGTTCTAACATATTTTCAGGAAGCAAATATGTGCGAAAGTTGAGGGCTGCCTGTATTTTTGTAGAGAAACGTATTGAAAATTTCTGTTTATGTAAAAATTATTATTATTATTATTATTATTATTTCTATTCATGTATTTTTTTCGACAGATATTTTCATACATGTAAATTTATATTTTATAATATACAGATAACCTAACCTAATATACTACTTTTGTAGAGAAACGTAACGAAAACTTCTTTCTATTTATTTTTTTTTATTGATATTTTTATACATGTAGATTTGAATTTTATAATGTGCAGATAATAACCTAACCTAACACATTCGTACGGAAACGTATTGAAAATTTTTATTTATATAAAACTTCTTATTATTTCTATAATAATAATAATAATAATAATAATAATAATAATAATAATAATAATGTACAGATAATAACCTAACCTAACTCTCTCGTTAGTTTTTCAGATATTAATAATTGTATAATATAATTTTTTATTTTTATATAATATAATTAAAATTAAAATATAATTATATTAGATAATAATTAATTTTTAAATTATATAATATATGTATATTATACAATTTTTAAAACAGAGAGAAATTTTACAAAAAATATGCGTGCTTTTTTTTTAAATAACTTTTAACCTTAATTTTTCAGATATTAATGATTACATTTGAATTTTAATTATATTACATATTTTCTAATATTTCATTCTATACATGGAAGGTTCTTCTGCACGCAAAAATTGTATTGCATACAAAGCCTAAAGTGTTCTTTTAATTTCCTACTGTTGGCACATGTAACGAATATTCTAAGATTCCACAGAAATCGCTCGATCGAAGATTCCATTTTCGCGAAGCTGCAACAATTACTGCTACTGTTTTCGAGTCATAGTTTCTTCTTTATTCATCGCAACTTTTTTAAAGAAAATTTTGCTCAAAACTTTTGCACGACACTGTAAATATTACTTAACTAAATTAATAGAAAATTTTAATATCGCACTATTGTTTGTACGAAATTGTTATGCAAACAATTTTTAGGTCAATTCAGTGTTTTATAATGTATCTCTAAAGAGAATTTGGCTGAAAACTTTTGCATGCCACTGTAAATATTACTTAACTAAACTAACAGAAAATTTTAATGTCGCACTATTGTTTGTACGTAATTGTTATGCAAACAATTTTTAGGTCAATTCAGTGTTTTATAATGTATCTTTAAAGAAAATTTGGCTCAAAACTTTCATAAGCAACTGTACCTGACCGGATCTGGCTTGTGGCTACAGCGCACTTGCGGTCCAACTTTTGAATAACACGTGTAACTACAGGTATTCGCTTTGAAGAACGCGAAGAAAGTAACTAAAACTTGATAAATAGCTAAAGAGAAATAGCGAATATACGTTTCTCCAAAATTATCAAAGAATATTTGCAGAATTAAATAGAAATAGAATTACAAACTATAAATAGAATTGCAAATTTCTTTCGAGCTTTTGAATTAATCTTAATAAAAGCTGTATTTAAAGGAGAAAGTAATTAAAAGTTAAAAAAATAGCTGGAGAGATGGCGAAAACACATTTCTTCAAAATTATCAAAGAATATTTGCAAAATTACAAATTTCTCTCAAACTTTTGAATTAATCTGAATAAAAGCTGTTTTTAAAGAATTTTTTTCGCGAAGAAGGTAACTAAAAGCTGATAAATAGCTGAAAAGTTGGTGACCACACGTTTCTTCAAGATGATCAAAGAATATTCGCAGAATTAAGAAAAATGTTTGTAGAGCTTTTGAATTAAACCGAACAAAAGCTGTATTTAAAAGAGAAATTTTTTGTCGAATATCGTAGGATGTGTACGTGTATAGAGGGCACGTTTGCCACATACCATAGCAGGCTCGCGAACGTAAAAATCAGAATGAAAAGAGTAGGCACAGCGGACATATGCATACGTACACCACGCATGTACAACGTGCACCACGCCAGAAGAATACAGCATCATATCCAATTTTAGCAACATTGCACATTACAGTTGACATCAGCTGTAGTACATTCCTATAGCTTCTTTTACCTTTGCGATTTTTCGACCATTTCTATTCAAATAGTAACAATGAAGACGTGGTTACTTCATTCTTGCGTTTATCAAATTTTACATAGCACTTAAGAAATTGTAAATTTCATAGTAATACGCTTTATGAAGATACAAAGAAGTTTTCTAGCGTTTCTATTAAAATAATAACGATGAAAATGCAGTTACTTAATTGTTGCACGTAAGAAATTTGATGTAGCAAATAAGAAATTCTAGATTCGATAGTAATATTCCTTATGACGATAAAAAGAAGTTTTCGAACGCTTCTTGTAAAATAATAACGATGGAGATGCAGTTACTTAATTTTGCATTTATCAAATTTTGCACTGCAAATAAGAAATTGTAGATTTGATAGTAATATGCTTTATGAAGATACAAAGAAGTTTTCGAACGTTTCTATTAAAATAATAATGAATATTTTTTATGACGATACAAAGAAGATTTCTAGCGTTTCTATTGAAATATTAACAATGAAGACGCAGTTACTTAATTTTGCGTAAACTAAATTTTACGTAGCAAATGAGAAATTCTAGATTTGACAGTAATATTTCTTATGGCGATAAGCAGTTACTTAATTTTGCGTAAACTAAATTTTACATAGCAAATGAGAAATTCTAGATTCGATAGTAAAATTCCTCACAGTTTTTCATACCTTTCTCTACGAAAGTATAAAGTTAAGTTAAGTTAGGTTATTATCTGTACATTATAAAATTCAAATCTACATGTAGAAAAGTTTTTGTAGAAAGAAAATATACCAACAGAAATTATAATAATAATAAGTTCTCGATACATTTCTCTACGAAAATATTAGGTTAGGTTATTCGTACATTATAAAATTCAAATCTACATGTAGAAAAGTTTCTGTAGAAAGAAAATATACGAATAGAAATAATAATAATATGTTTTCGGTACATTTCTCTACGAAAGTATTAAGTTAGGTTATTCGTACATTATAAAATTCAAATCTACATGTAGAAAATTTTCTGTAGAAGAAAATATATGACTAGAAATAATAATAATAAGTTTTATATAAAAAGTAGCTTTCGATACGTTTCTCAGCAAAAGTATTAGGTTAGGTTAGGATATTTGTACATTACAAGGTTCAATTCTGCATGTATAAAACTATCTGCAGAAGAAAACATACAATTAGAAATAATATTAATAAAGTTTTATATAAATAGAAATTTTCAATACGTTCCTCGACAAATTCAATGCCAAATGTATCAAAACACTCGTAAAAAAAAGATATAAAAAGAAATTTTCGATACATTTCTCTACGGAAATATGAAGTTAGCTTTTTGGTTACTAACTATATGTTAGAAAATTCAATTTTGCATGTATAAAAATATCTGCAGAAGAAAATATATGAATAGTAATAACAATAATAATAAATTTTATATAAAAAGAAGTTTTCAATACGTTTCTCTACGAAAGAGAATAGAAATTTTTCGATTATTATATTTATTAGATTAGATTATTATCTGTACGTTATAAAATTGAATTCCAGATGTATCAAAATAATTGCAGAAAAAAAGATATAAAAAGAAGCTTTCGATACACTTCTGATACAATCTTTTCGATACAAAAGTATTAAGTTGGGCTATGCATCCATTAGAAAATTCAATTCTGCATGAAGAAAAGTAGACGCAGAAACATAAAGATATTCAATGGCTGGTAGAAACGTGATGCAAGCATTTCCGTAACGCGTCTGAGTGGAAACACTTCGCGTAGGCCGTCATGTTGAATCGATGCTGGTATTGGACATTATCGATGGCGTAATCACAAAAACTATGATCCATGACACAGATCAAATGCTCCTTGTAGACGATTGCGTCTCGAGAAGGCAAACGGTTAACCGACAGCAGAGAGAATTATTCGTTCTAATCACGATTATTTGAATTTCGAACGTTTCGAACCTTTCTACTATAGTCGAAGACACGCCTGTCTTCGCGAATTGCGTCGAACGCAAAACGATCGTCGGCTGTTCAGCGACGTTCGGCTGTTTGCAGAACGGGGAAGAACAGCAGTTGCATTTCAGTGAGATTCGCGAGGAGTCGCAGTTCCTTAGTTTGTTTATTATACCTTATGTACCTTTTAAAATATATCTCTTTTTATCTTTATTATTTTGTATTCCTCACATTACGCCTTACTACAGCTTCAGAAGTGGGATTGAACTATCTGAACGATCGCTATAATTGTGTCAGTTAAATCCGGTTGTGTAACGTGAATCGTAACCGCCATGTTCCTGAAAGATATACCGAACGTATACGAAAACCTCGGCAGAAGTGCGACTCAGCCGATTCGCGCTCTGCACAGGCTAGTTTTTGGGAAGGATGGCGACCGACACAATCGGAAACGCCTAAGAAGTTTCTCCGGTTTTGTGTTTCAAAGTGAAACGGAAATGGAATGCATGGTCTCGTCGGTTGTGGCTTCGTTTAGCTTGGGCGAGTTAATCGGGATCGCGGGTGTTTTGAACGTCGATTCGGATGGGCAAAAGGAAGAAATTGGCCGGCGGATTTGTCAGCATTTGTCAGATTTAACGTTATTAAAAGAGGCGAATGCGGCAGTGGCTGTTTCGGAAGAGGAATCGGAAGATGACGTCACAAACGTGACGATGCGATCTGTTCGAGGGGAGGACGCTGGCCATCGTCTCGCACGGCAGACACCAGGGACCACTGAGGGTTGTGCACCGCGTATGGCGGAAACAACTGATCGTCATTACGATGCACCTCGATTTACGCTGAACTTTCGAGATGTCGAAGACTCGATGCGCCCATTCAACGGAAGTGATGGATATCCCATCGAAAGGTGGATGGAAGAGTTTGAGGAGAATGCGATTTTATTTGCGTGGTCCGACCTGCAAAAACTTTTGTTCGCGAGGAAATGTTTGAGCGGATTGGCGAGACTGTTCGTGCAGGGAGAGCAGGGTCTTTCCTCGTGGGCACGACTGAAAAGCCGCTTGTTGGAGGAATTCTCTACGCGAGTAAACAGTGCGCAATTGCATGAAATGTTGCGCAGTAGAAGGATGCAGCGGGACGAGTCAGTGCATGAGTATTTCTTAAAAATGAAGGAAATTTCGGCGCGGGGTTGGATCGAGCCCGAATCGCTGATCCAATATATTGTGGACGGGATTCCGGACGATCCAACGAAGAAGTTTAATCTTTACGAGGCCAAGAACTTGAATGAACTAAAGGACAAATTAAAAATTTATGAACGAGTGCGAAACGGGATTCGACCGGTGGCGAAGAAGGGATCCTTGGTACCGGTGACGCAGTCAGCTGATGCAGCGAGCGCGAGCAGCTCAACGGCGAGGACGTACGCGACGCCGGGACGCGTTGGACCGTCGCCCCGATGCTTCAATTGCAACGAGGTAGGACATTTGGCCAACGTCTGCCCGAAGCCAAAAAGGAGCCCAGGATCGTGCTACGTCTGTGGATTAGCTGAGCACCGGAAACAGTTTTGTCCACAGCGATCGGGAGCGTCGAGGGAAGCGAGAGGAGCGAAGAGCGAGACGAGCACTCACTTGGTTCATTCAAGAGCGTGCGAAATAAACCCGTGTTACACTATCGACTTAACATTAGATATAGGTAAGATCGAAGCAGTTATCGATACCGGAAGTCCAGTGTCCTTTTTATGTCAGAAATTAGTTCCCGCGAATGTAAAATTGAATAATTACGACCGTACAACTCGATTTGAAGGGGTGAATAGAAGTGCGATAGAAATATTAGGCCGATTGACGCAGAAAACGCTAGTTTCGGGTTGCGAGGCAATGCTCGACTTTTACGTGATTCCGGATCGGACTCTTAATTGCGATTGTTTATTAGGTCGTGATTTTATTAATAATGACAATTTAGAGGTAACGATCGGAAAGACGGTTAGTATTCGTCCTAGTTCAATAGCGGAAGTCATGAAGATAGATGTGGTAGAGGATCAAGCGAACAACGATGTCGTAAACAATTTAAAAATTAATCCAGATTTAGGGCACGAATGGCAGGAAAAAGTATGCCAAATTGCTAACGAGCATTACGTAAAGCCGAGTAGACCGGAACTCCCAGATGTGAAACTAGAAATGGAATTAATTTTGAAACCTAATCACCAACCGTTTTACTACAATCCGCGACGTTTATCATATTGTGAAAAGAACGCAGTCGCGCAAATCGTTCAAGATCTACTAAGTCGAGGAATTATTCGTCCGAGTACTTCACATTACTGTAGCCCGATCGTGTTGATAAGAAAGAAAAATGGGCAATACAGAATGGCCGTAGACTATAGAAATTTGAATAAGTTAACCTTGCGCGATAATTTCCCTATTCCTCGGATAGATGATCAAATTGATCAATTGAGAAACAAATCATATTTTACTCGATTAGATTTGAAAGATGCGTTTCACCAAGTCTTTATGAAGGAAAATTCAATTAAATATACAGCATTTACATGTTTTATGGGACAATTCGAATATTTACGTATGCCTTTTGGTCTGTCGAACGGTCCATCGTTTTTTATGAGATTTATAAATACCGCATTTCGACAATTATTAGATCAGCAAAAAATTTTGATATATTTGGACGATATTTTAATTGCCACCGAGACCGCTTGCGAAAATTTAAAAATACTAGCAGAAGTTTTTCACGTATTAGTTAGAAATTGTTTGGATTTGAAATTGGCAAAGTGCGCTTTTCTGCTTACGGAAATAGTTTACCTAGGCTACCGAATAAATTCACAAGGCATTAGACCCAGTGAAGAAAATCTAAAGGCCGTTTACGATTACCCTATTCCCAGAAATTACCGCGAATTGCAAAGCTTTATGGGCTTGGTTTCTTATTTTAGAAAGTTTATAAAAAATTTTGCGTTAATAGCAAAGCCGCTGTACGACTTGTTAAAATCGAAAGTCAAATTCCGATGGGACGACGAGCTGTTGATTTGTTTCGAACATTTGAAAAAATTATTAATGTCAGAACCCGTATTAGCCGTTTACTCTCCACAGGCGGAAACTGAACTGCATTGTGACGCAAGTTCGCACGGATTCGGCTCGGTTTTACTACAGAGGCAGACGGACGGCAAATTCCACCCTATTTGTTATTTTAGTAGAAGAACCACACAGGCCGAAAGTAAATATCACAGTTTTGAGTTGGAGGCACTTGCTGTGGTTTATGCGTTGGAGCGTTTTCGAATATATTTGCAAGGCATACCGTTTAAGATCGTGACAGATTGTAATAGCCTGAAACTGACTCTGGAGCGAAAAGAAATAAACCCACGGATTTTGCGATGGTCACTAATTTTACGTAATTATCAGTATACCTTAGAACATCGACCGGGAGAAAAAATGGTACATGCAGATGCACTTAGTCGCGAATTTAGCGTGTTGATCATCACCGAAAATAGTTTCGAACAAAACCTTTCGATTTTACAAAATCAAGATCCGCGATTAAAAATATTACGAGAAGAATTACAAAACTCGGAAAATAAATTTTACGAATTAAACAACGGATTGATTTATCGTAAAGTTAACAACAACCGCTTATTTTGTGTTCCGTCTTCAATGGAGGAAAATGTAATTAGGAAGAACCATGAAGAAATAGGTCATCAGGGAGTAGATAAGACTCTCGAGTACATTTCTCGAATTTATTGGTTTCCGCAGAAAAAACAAAAGATCCGACAATGCATCGCGAACTGTTTAAAGTGTATTACCTATTCCGCCAATGCGAATCGGGTGGAAGGTGTATTGGAATGTCCGGATAAGGGTTCGGTACCGTTCTACTGCGTGCACGTTGATCACTATGGTCCGTTGGAGCGAACGAATCATCGCTATAAATACATTTTTGAAGTAATTGACGCGTTCACAAAATTTGTAAGATTTTACCCGACCGTGAGTACCAATGCGGAAGAAGCGATACGACATTTACGAACGTATTTTTCTGCGTATAGTAAACCGCGCAAAATTGTTTCCGACCGAGGCAGCGCTTTTACCTCGAATAAATTTAAGGAATTTTTGTCAGAGTTAAGTATCCAGCACGTATTAATCGCGACGGCAACGCCACACGCAAACGGCCAAATCGAACGGATAAATCGTTCCCGCACACCAATGTTAGCCAAATTAACTTCGAGCGCCGGTACATGGAACCAAGTGTTAGCCGACGCCGAATACGCCTTTAATAATACTATAAATCGATCTACGGGAAACACGCCGAGTCAGTTATTATTTGGAATTAATCAAGTAGGTACGGTACGCGACGATTTGCGTAAAGTTTTGAGCGAAGGAAATGTCAATAATCGCGAATTAGTTACGACTAGAGAGAATGCTGTTGCGAAAATCCACGCAACGAACGCATATAATAAAAAAAGTTACGACAAACGACATAAACTGCCGATACAATATAACGTAGGCGACTATGTAATGGTAAAAAACGTAGATGTTACGGCGGGAATTAATAAAAAATTGCTGCCGAAATTTAGAGGTCCGTACGTCGTTAAAAAAGTACTCGACAAAAATAGATATGTTATTTGTGATCCGGAAGAACATCAGGTGACTCAAATTCCTTTCGAAGGTATATCTTCCCCAGAAAACATGCGGAGATGGGCGAAACCAGATAGTGATAAAGGCTAGACAATATAAGTTTTAATTATTAACATTATAAGTTTATCGTATCATCTTCTACAGCATTTGTATTACTGTTTATTACCGTACACTAATTATTCCATTTATATATCTTTGTATCACTTTATATTACACTTTGCGTTACTTTATACTATGTTACTTTACTATATTTACTTTACTTTACTATATTATTTTGCGTTAGGTTGTAAGTTTATATGATAACGATTGAGGGCAATCGTAGGTCAGGATGGCCGAAACTATAGTCGAAGACACGCCTGTCTTCGCGAATTGCGTCGAACGCAGGACGATCGTCGGCTGTTCGGCGACGTTCGGCTGTTTGCGGAGTGGGGAGGAGCAGCAGTTGCATTTCAGTGAGATTCGCGAGGAGTCGCAGTTCCTTAGTTTCTTTATTATACCTTATGTACCTTTTAAAATATATCTCTTTTTTATCTTTATTATTTTGTATTCCTCACATTACGCCTTACTACAGTTCGAACAATGTTGCGGTATATGTCGACAAACAGAGATAAACTCTGGTGAAGGTTGAAACGTAAGAGAGAGAGGACGCAGTCAGAGAGAAGAAAAGAAAATTATGCTATGCTATACTAACCCTTTGCACTCGGATGTTTCCTCCGAGGGGACATTAGAATTGACATTAGAAACATAAGAAAATTTCTCTCAAATTTTCTATTGGAACGGAAATTTTTTATTGCTGAGAGTCGCTAGCTTTAAAAACTATTGCTAAATATTGTTATTTTAGCAATGTTTCTAGCTTCTATTGCCAACGTCTCCCAGCAATAGAAAACTTCCATTTTTCCTTAAGTTTTCTATTGAAATATTGCCAACGTCCAGAAAGCAGTAGAGTGCAAAGGGCTAAATAAAGTAAAATGCAGGGGCGGATTAACCCTTTGCACTCGACGCTTTTTTAGCAGTTTTCTATTGCTGAAACAAAAGTTAGCGATAGAAACTATTACCAAGCAAATTTTCTAGCAACAGAAAGTTTCCATTTCGATAGAAAAGCTTTGGGGAAATTGTGCGTTCTTCAAAAACTTGCAATGGAATAAGTTTTTAACTTTCGTAATCAGCCATCAATTTCTTCAGAATTGCGACATCCGAGTGTGCAAAGGGTTGAATTAACGCAAATGGGGCCGTCATTATTAAAAATTTCAGTCTTCAGGGGCGGATCAAGACAAGTGAGAGTCCTGAGCAGTGAAAATTTAATTCTTAGGGACGGATTAATGCAAATGGGGCCCTCATCATTGAAAATTTTGGGGTACTCAGGAGTGTATCAAGGGAAATGGGGGCATTGAGTAATGAAAATCTCAAGATTCTCTCAAGGACGGATTAGAACAAGTGGGGGCCCCAAGCATTGCTAATTTACGGATCCCCAGGAGTGTATCAAGGAAAATGGGGGCTCTAAGTAATAAAAATTTCAAGATTCCTTCAGAGACGAATTAAGGAAAACGGGGGCCCTAAGCATTGCAAATTTTGGAGTCCTCTTGGACGGATTAAAGCAACTGGGGAGCACGTCGGTGAAAATTGTGGGTCCTCAGGTGCATATCAAGGAAATTGGGGGCCCCAAGTGGTAAAAGTTTCAATTTCCCTCAGGGGCGGTTCTAGACACGTGGGGGCCCTAGATGGTAAAAATTTTGTCCCACTTCCAAAAAAATGTAAAAAATGCAAAATTTTTTTTAAAATTACCGAAATAGTTAAGAAAAACCATGAAATAATCGAACAAATCTAAAAACGAAATTTTAATTTTATGGCCATTAAATTGCACTTTTTTTGGGGGGGGGGTGCAAAATTTTTACTACTTAGGATCCTAACTTCTCTTGATCCACCCCTGAGGGCTTTAAAATTTTTAATGCTTAGGGCCTCCACTTGTTTTCATTCGCCCCTGGGGAAATTTTATAATTTTCATTGCTCAGGGCTCCCATTTTCCTTGATACGCCTCTGGGGATCCCAAAATTTGCAACGCTTAGGATCTCCATGTGTCTTAATCCGCCCCTGGGGGAAATCTGAAATTCTCCTGGGAAGAATCTTGAAATTTTCATTAGTCAGGGCGCTCATTTTCCTTGAGACGCGCCTGCAGATCCCCAAATTTGCAATGCTTAGAATATTCTGAACCCGGCCCCGGGAGGGGGCACGAGTCTGCTACCTCGCCTTAAGGGCATACGCAGTTTGCAATGCTTAGAGAATATTCTAAGCACGGCCCCGGAGGGGGCTCGGACATGCTACATCGCCATTTATGGCATACGCGTAAGATATACCCATAACCCCACTCCCCCGGCGAGCCACTACCGAGGGAGCGGACAGGGAGAGACCAGCACCGCCATGCACCACTCATTTTTCGTCATTTAAGTTCTTTGACTTATTCGTACATTTTGTACATTGTGTTATTCTTTCAACACCTTTTGCGTAGGGGAAGACCCGCTTGACTCATCGTCGGCTGTAAGGATATTTGATCTATAAATGCATTTGCATGGTTGAGTAAATTTTATGGATTACCCAATCTGTCCCATTTGCGTTCAATGTTCGAATTCGCAGTGGCAGCACTTTGCTTCGCCCACACAGCCATGTCTGTGCTACTACTGACGGCGGGAACCTCGTGAAGGTGGCTGCTTGCTAACTATGGCCCGTAGGAGTTCACAGACGTCCTATCTGCTATCCTAGGGGTTTGCACATAGCGCCATCGCAACAGTGGGGATAAATCCCCGACGCCATCTTAAATCCCCGTGGAGCCATAGCTTCTCCCGCCTTGCAATACTTAGAGTTCCCATGTGTCTAAATCCGCTCCTGGAATCTGAAATTTTCACTACTCAGAGCCCCTAATTGTCTCGATTCGCCCCTGGATCGCGCCATCTGACACTTAAAACAATTAAACTTTCTCCTATTTCCATATAAATGACACATTAAAACGTTGCGTTCTTGTCTCAACGCAATATAGAAATATTTTTATTCAACCGAATGTCGACATCTGCCTGCATAATTATTCAGCAAACATCTCGTACATTCGCCAAGCGATTTTCCGAATTCTCAGATTCACCGGAGAATATCGACGTTCACTAGATAGCGATCTTTCACGATAATATGTAGAAGAAGTAAGAGGTAGTCTATCATTTTGGGAAAGATGGCAGGGGTGGTATTACGACACGATGCGAAGGCTTTAAACTACCAGCGAACATTTGAAATATATTCTGTTCTAAATTCGGATGTCCTCGAATGTTCCATTTGAATCCAGGATATTACTTAATATGCGGCGTCTAGAAGTATACATACATCCACCTGAAATTTGCCTGTACATATCACAATAATTTTAATATAACCGCCCTCGCGGGAACGTTCCGGGAGAGCTTTAACGGACTAATACGTATTGTTAGTTTCGAGTTTCTTTCTACACACCGTAAACGATCTATCTTTCGAGTAGCGATTTTTGGCGAGTACTCTCACGTAGAAATAAAATGTTTTGTAACTTAATCCTAGACATGCATTCTGTCCTATTTATTATTTATTTTATTTATATATACATATATATATATTTTTTTGTGTATCACCACTAACGCAATACCACGCATAATTTGTAACGGCACATTTATTATAAAAAGTGATCTCATTCTGTCACACGAGTCGTGTAACTACATACTTATGCGTTGTCTTTATGAAACTATCCAAAAATGCTCCACACGGCCAAGTTGACGCTAACTTAATATCTCTGTTCGCATACATATCTTTGAAAAATCTGTGCGAGAACGAAAAGTCGAAACTGTACGTGATTAGAATTTTTTAAAAGCATTCGAGCCAATCGCGAAGTGCGCTCGGTTTGAAAATTTTGCCGCGAGAAATTAAATGTTTGCTCGATCACCGTCTGAGTTTATTTCGCGCACGAACGATCCAGAAGGAACGTTCTCTCTTTAGTACACGTCTCCCTGAACGATTAACAGCACAGTATTTATATATCGTATATAGATGTTAACACCATGCAATGGTACGCTTTTTTTTTCAGAGATTGTACAGTAGACTCTCTCATCTCATTGTACGGCACGCGTGCAAAAATTCTCTGGCCTTTTGACACCTGCTTACCGATAGGATTTGTTACAGTTTTAATACGATTCACAGTAATAATACAAGTGGCTGTAACTATATGTATTTAATAATCGTACACACGTTCAATGTAATTTAACGCTACTAGATGGTGGGACAGGTGCACACCCAAGCTGCCTAAAACAAAACCAAAAAAACAAAAAAAAAAAAACAATTCTTGGGAAAATAACGTACTTCTCGCATTTCGAATAACTAAAAATCATCTCTAAACTTATCACCTTCCAAATTCCAAAGTCTGCTTTTTTTAAAACTTCCGCGGGTATTCTCGAGAATCATTGTATCCGCGTTCTACAGTTGTTACGTAGAATTATTTTCACGAGTATCCTAAACGCGGGGAGAGCACATGATTATGCGAAACATGCAACCAAAAGTAACAACACAATTCAACTGTCTAATTATCGACCCGCGATTCTTTGTCCCCGCAGGAGAAAGCCTGTCGTCTTTTTCGATATCTTGAAACAAAATTTTGAAACTTGCAACCAATGAAATGATCGGAAAATTTGGATAACTCTGAATCGCGCGTAAATGTTCGCAATCGTTCGATAATTAGAGGGGCATTGAAAGTAAACGATGAATGGCAAATAACGAAGTATCAGCTTCATTTTGTTAATATAACAATATTCCAACAAAAAATGTTTCCACCACGTATCATGTTTTATATGAAACAAATGCTTATACACACTCTAATATCGATCAGAGGATAGTGCAAAGCAGTTCAATTTTCGTTCGCTTAAAAAAAAAAGAGTAAAACCTAGATCTCGGCGGTTCTCAAACTTTTTTCAGGGTAGTTATCGAACCCGTCTCTGGGCCCTTGAGGTGGACGGTGTTTACTTTTAACCGTTCACCAGCCCCAGAGGCGGAAAGTCATCTCTCCGCCGGGGGAAAATCCGGCTCCTCCACTGGAACAAGGAGGATGGGGAATAATAATAGGGACGAATAATAACGCATTAAACGTTTAACCACGGTATAGAATAATAACAGGTATTAAATAGATAGATAAATAATAAAATCGTAGAGAAAATAGAGAAATAGTATATAATAATAGTATTAAGAGTAAATTAGGATTGAATAAGAATAAAAATAAAAAAAAAATAAGGGAGACTTGAACTCGCAAATTTTTTGATCACTGGACTACTGTGACTCCATCTATCGGTTAAACTTGAAAATACATCGCTCATTATATATAATCTAGTATGGTAAATAATTATTAAGAATGGTAAATAATGCAACTAAGCAGGGTAAATGATCAAATGCCGGTACATAATCATTTCGTAAACAGTTCGTTCGGAAAGTAAGTTGACAGCAACGTGGAGTTGGCCATCGTTTAGACACGTGTAACCGGGCAATAATTATACCATTGCCACACGCAGCGATCATTTAATATTGCCGAAATAGTGTCAGAAAAGCTGAAGCTCTCCCAAAATAAATCATAATAGATAATAAATCATAATAAATTAGGACAAAATATTAGAAAATAAGAAGAAACGTAAGAGTAGTCTCGTATATAAAGCGTATCCTCGATAAAACCGGGAATAATAATTAAATAATAGCAATGCAGTCCAGGTGACAGTTCCCCGTGGGTATATATATATATATAACTACATCTCTCTCTGCGTACCAGAAAAATCTTTTGTTTTTATCTTCTCTTATTTTATGCTACATAGTATACATTGATATTCAATCGTATTATAATTGAATTAGAGTAGAAAACAAGGAGCGCTCGCGTTGTTTATCCTGGGGCTGAGTGAAGTCATGGCGATCGTCGGTACCGGCCCTCTCGCTGCGAGGAAGGTGGAGGGTTGTCAGAAAAAAAGGGCAGTTATCGAATCGAAAAATGCCAGCGCTGCTCAATTTCTACGTTTCAAGGTTCCAAACTGCGCGATGGCTGTTTTTTCTTTTCTTTCTTTTTAACCTTGGTTGCCCATGGCCTACAGGCTTGGAGTGTTAACAATGGAATCCACTCGTCCCGTGCTAACACCTGGACTCTGGAACAGCACTCGCGTTCGATCAGTTCACCAACCAGATGACTACCTTCGCCGTTCGCATCACCAGCCCTGTTGTTCGTCAAGTTTATATCCATCCTGTTTACCCTCTTCGTGTCTTTTAAATTGTACAGCTTTGTTTTAGTCGCTTACTTATTGTCGCTAGTCAATCACTTTACTAGCGCCTCCTTACCGTTCGACGGGTGATTAACCCTTTGCACTCGGCTCCTTCGTTACCAATGGAGACTGTCGCTAGAACAGCAATATCTCAGCAATAGCTTAGCGATAGCTTCTATTGCTAACGTCTCCTGGCAAACAGAAAGCTTCAGGGAAACGTGCATTTCCCGAGAAGTTGCGCTGGAACAAGTTTGTCCAACGCGATCGCTAATCAATGCTGATGTCCCCTCTGAGGGGACGTGCCGAGTGCAAAGGGTTCAGCCTCTGACTGCGAGTTACTTAACTCGAGAAAGGATCAACCGTTTATTCTCAGCTGCGATTCTTAGCGCGCGCGACTCCGCAGCAATAAGTCCGAAAGGAATGTCGATTTTCGATACTCGGTTTTCAGCGCGAACGAACGAACGAACGAACAGCTTTAGAGAGTTGGTTCTCCTGCTAGAAACTCTGAACAGATCGCCAACGACTCTGCCAGCTTTGTCGTGCGATCACCAGTTCGGACAGATGGCCCGATTATAATCTCGTTTTAAACTAACTTTGTATAAAGATCTGACTTTTTATTTTTCTAGTACTTTCTACCTGAGAATTATCGATCTTTTCTGGTACATTAACTTACTTATTGTTAAGACGCTAAATTGCAACGGACACTTTGGTATAAAGAATCGTTTCACACGGTGTGATATAATGCAAAAATGATGAATGAGAAAGTGAAAATTTGAACGATTCCTTGAGACACTTTAACATTTCGAATCATGCTTGTTCGAGTCATCGAATATTATATATATCCTTAATATTTTTTTTTAATATTGCGCATGTTATTAATTCCTTTCGCATTGGATATTTATTTACAGTTTAGATGGAATATTCATTACTTAAAGAGGCAGTGTACGTGTATGCGTGTGCTTTACAAAAATCAAATGATCTATAACATAAACATGCTCACAGATACACATCAAGATTTATATAAAAGCTATTAATTGGTACTGCAAAGACGATCGATACAAGTTGTTGTGTTCATGAACATATATTCATCGTTGAAGTAAATCATTGTTTTATTCAGTAGCGCACAGTGCGACTAAGCAATCATTTGGCTGCGCGTTGTGCGCAGAGTTTAATTTACTTCTAACAATCTGCAGAGGGTATTGCTTTCTCAATCATTGGCGAAGAAAGCAATTCTACAAATGAGTTGATCGAACACGAAGGAAATCTCATTTTTCTGTTATATCACACCTCTCGCATAGATGGTATGTTAAAAATTTGGTTCCAAGTCATCCTGCAATATACACATTCTTCTATTTAAATTAGTTATTACGAACTATGAGAGAAAGTTGCATAAAGTTATATCAAGCTTTTAGTACTTGCTAATATATATATATATATTTTACGTTAAATAAGAAAGTAACATGTCCACGCATAATAGGTGCAATATAAAATCAAAATTTGTTTCCATTTTGATATTCCTTAAGTGAAATTAAAACTATGACTGCGTAAGTTTATAGTTCGACTCAGGATAATTAATAGCTGTGTAACTTATTAACAATATATAAAATATGTAACAAGTACAGGATAAAATATAAAATAATTTTATTTTTAAATTACTCGACTGATTTGTTCATTGAGAATACGACTTTTTACAATCTTTTAACGTTCGCCAGAATATCTGCGCAGGTGTTTTATCAATTTTTAAGAACAGCCACTGTACGACTGCAGAAAGCAGCTTTTCGATGTTCTAGAGTGCGAAGGAATCTGAAATTTTCATTCGATTGGTGTTCAGTGATACAGCGCAGCACTGAAACGTACATTCAGCAGTCGCGAGTAGTTGGGAGGAGATAATTCCTTCAACTCGCTTTCAAATTAGAATCGCCACAAACAACATCGACTACCAAAAAGAAAAACTGAAGAAAATATCCATCCTTTGCTTCAGTTCTACTAGAAGCAGTAGCAAAGAAATGTGCAGACCAAAGCAAGAACAAGGACTGGTATCATAGACCTTTGATCTGCACTCATTCTGGATCGCAGACTGCTCATCGCCATGGGCAAAATGGAAAAATTCCATCTCCTTGATTAGAAACTTTGGGCTGATGCTTTCTAGAGTCGATAAAGGGATAATAGCTATCACTGCAATTACTCTTCTCAAAATAGTAAGTCAACGATGCCCAAAGTTCCCAAACAATATCAACATGTTGTCCGCAGTTAACGCAGCTTATAGATTGGCATCATTATATTGAAGTCGCTGAAGAAAAAACTGGTAGCGAACTAGATTTCGCTAGAGACTTTGGACTTGAGCTTGGTGTCCATTTCTAAAAAATTCTCCAAGTTTTGCTGTTTTGCTTCGCAAGGAAGTTAAACAAAAAATAAAGCCAAGACAAACATTACTATAACAGATTATTTTAATTTCAAGCCAGTTTCTCTTTAGCCAATACGCTTCTCGCCAGAAATACAGGATCCCAGGCGTGTCGGTCCCTACTTCTCCGTGGAAACGCTATATACGTCTGTAAGTTAATATAACCTCACTTAATCGAATCTAACCTCCCGGATGTAATATTTTACGACATTCCTGGCGTGTCGGACCCTACTTCTCGATGGGAACATTATATACTTCTGTAGCGTAATATAACCTAACCTAACATAACACAACCTAACCACTCCGTGGTGTCACATTACAGTAATAATATAAACGTAATATAACCTAACATAACACAACCTAACATCTCGGTGTGAATGTTCTACAAGATCCCGCGCGTTTCGGCTGCCACATCTTGGTGGGTAGATTATATGTAAATAGAACCTTTTTTTTTTTTTGTCGCAGGGAAATCCTCATGGATACCGTGGATTTTTTGGGAAATCCACGGTTATGTCGGACTCTTACCGACTAAAACCCTGCGGTGGTCTTCCTACACTTGTAGCGGGTAGCCGGGGACTCTTTCGAACGCGTCCAGCATCCCGCAACGCCCACGCATGGGCGCGTGACCTTCACGCCGCACGTCGTCGCGAATAATTGGCTCAGTCTTAGCGCGAGCTTATCCGCTTTTTCCTCCTTACCGTCGCCGCTTATCTCCAAAATAAGTGCGCCGGTTAGCGCCTTTCTGGGCTTCACCTCTTCTATGCCCAGTTCCGATAATTTAATGTTTTGCCGGGCTGACGTCATTAGCTCGGCATACGTCGTGCGCCGGTTGTCCTTATTAATAGTAATAACTACTGCAGCCGTAGTCGGATTATTCGCTATTTTTGTTTTCTCCTTTGGCACCGTTTTCGCTTTCACAGTCGCTACCTGCGATAGTATCTTTTTCTGTGCGCTGGCGGGCTTAATTGCCGCGGCCACTGTCTCCTTCGTCTTGCGGCCAAGGACCTTTGTCCACGGCGTTTCTGTCCCGCTCGCACTCGTGCTCGGCGCGGCTGGTGCGGTTGCTGCGGGAGAAGATTTCCTCTCGCTCTCTTTCCGCATCTGCTCTTTCTGTATACCTCCCATCCTCTTCTGGATGGTCGACTTCTTTTCCTGCGTCTTCGCAGGTTGCATCACCGTCGGAGCGGGAGGTATCGCCTCTCTTTCTCCGCCGGACTTTTCCTTCTTTATTCACATTGCGCCGGTTTTCTCGCCGTTGATCTTGACCGTTCCTCTTTCGGAGCGAATCGCTTTTCCGCCCTCTCCCAGAAGCTCGTTAAGCGATTGTTAATAATCTATGTAAATAGAACCAAATATAACCTAATCTAATCCAACCTAGTCCCTCGGTGGTAGTGTTTTACAGGATCCCGAGCGTGTTGGTCCCTACCATTTAATACCATAACTGGGGCCTCAAGAATTAGTTCCATTTAATCACATATTAACTCTGTGTTGTCATTAACGGCTGCAACAGTTTCCCGCGCGCGCAATTCGAATCCCATGGCCGGAGATGCCATACCTAGGCCCTGCAGAGGTGGGTTCATATAACATCTTATGGCTCTGAGGCATTAGTAATTGCTGCAACACTTCCACAGCCGACTAATTCGACCCATAGGAGCGGACATATCGTAACTGAGACCTCAAGAATTGGTTTCATTTTATCACTTATGGTCGCTGTGTTGTTATTAACCGCTCCAACGGTTATCTGTTCACCTATTTCGAATCATATGGCCGGAGAGATCATACCTAGGCCGTGCAAAATTGGGTTCATATAACTACCTATTGATTCTGGGACATTAGTAATCATTCATCATTTTTGGTTTCCTCGCCATCTCCCAACGTCCAAGAACCCACGATACCGTCACCCTGAAAATAGTCCATAGTCCTCTGACCACCTTATCGGATCTTTTCATGCGAAGACCTCGAAGCTCGTCACTGTTTTATTGTTGCGACGAGGAATTTTCGATTAATTCCATTCGCGCCTACCGCTTTTAAAACATCCACGATGCAATAACGAACCAGTAAATATCTCAGCGAGTGTTGCTTATTTTCGAAATTACAGAAGGATACCGCATAGTTGGAACTCTCTATCGGTTATGTTTGGAATATTGCCATTAAATTTCTCATATTCAAATCGAACGAGCCAGCGACCGCAAGAGGCGCATGAGTCCTGGTGCGCCATTGTACATATTTTAGCATCGGCGTACTGATTAATTGTGTTCAGTGCGTTTATACTAAATTCTCCATCACTCGTGATAGTACCTTCAAGTGACTGTAAAAGTTGTAAAATCGATCTATTTAAACAGCGTCTCGCTGGAAATCTCGCTCGCCAATGCTTTTTGTAGTTATAATACGTTGAACCGATTACACTTAGTACACGCGTTTCCATTTGGTTGGCACGGAGCTAAATTGCGATTTGATCGAGAGTGATTTGCCTAGTTTTTAGAAATCAGATTTACCGATCGCTTTTCTATGCATCGATACGATCAGCGGTATCGTCAATCGAACACCCTTGAGCAGTTAATCGAATAAAATTTTAATGATCCGAGAATTGGATAGCTTAGGAACGAAGTTATCGCGATGTCGATATAATCTATACAATCGATAGAGAATTAATTCCCACTCGGTTAACACTATCCCGAAAGCCAATACAGTCTCTTTGAACGACATTTTATCGTTGCCAGGCCGCGCAGCGATTCCCTAATCGTTGTATTCTATCTAACCGTGGATCGTCGCGATTCAACGCGAGCATCCATTATTTTAACGCTGCGCGCGCGTGTCACGGTTTCATCACTTACTCGGTCCGTTTCGAGGCATGGTCTTTCCTCGTTGTCCAATAAATTTCGCGCATCTGCGTTTAGCCAGTACGTTCGACCACTTAATCCGACAGAGAGTTATTGAATCTTTCCTCTTCGTCCTGTCTAGAAGCCAGAGTCCTGGCGGAATGCCTCGGAACCGATGGTTAGATTACTTGATCTCCTTTCCGGGACTCGTGTCCAAGTTTGACGCGTTCGCGGATTAAATATTCGTCGGAACTATAGGAATTACAGGGTTTCAATAAGGCCGTTATTTTATCGAGGGGCAGCTGCGATTGATAGGATTGAATCGTACGAAATGAACCCCGTTTCACATGCCAGGTTTGTTGTCGGATATATCGACAGAAACGGCGATTTCGCGGAGACAGCGATAGGCTGGAAGGAATCGGTACGTCCGCTCGAGCCTCGCGTTGAACGTTTACTGGACGATGTAGATGTTGGAGTTGACAATTGACGTCTCGGAGTCTTCAGTTCGATTATCTCCACGGCTAATTTCAATGTTGACTTTCATTTCTTAATCTTCTCTTATCCGTGGGTGTTAATTTGAATGGAATATCCGAAGGATTCATTTTCTATCTTTCAGTTGTTGAAATCAATTATTCATGTTCTAAGTCGTTCATTTCTGTTTTATCGCTTGACAAATTCACTAGAGAATATGACGGTTTACGGAAAGGAATCAGCATGAATAAGAAACTTAAAAAGTTGATTACATATTACTATCTGAATGTGGGCGTTGGGAAAAATGCCTTCATCGAGAGAAAATAAAAAATCCATTATTATTTAAGAATACCAACCGCAGCACTTCCAAAAAATTCAAGAATTCTTCCATTGCTCGTGTTTGAACTTTTTTTTCATCTACCCCCGTATTTCGAGGGATAAAGTTAAACTGATAACAAATATTACGTACAAGAGTGCATGTTTTCGTGAAATTTTATCACGACAGTCTACCATTATCCTCAACAGCGAAAATTAGTAGCCAAAATTATGTTCCGTGCCTTCTCAACACCCACATTACAGTTTCTAAAACGCTTTGGACATCCTGTAGAATTCGCAACTGAAGAGGTTACAGTGAATACATTTCTAATTGGAGTAGCCCGTCGAGATGCTCTGATCCTGCAAACGATCCGAATCGAATTGGGCCAAATATCCCGTGTAATCTAACAACAGTGTCTCGTCTAATGGAGTTGTGATCGATGGTTTTAGTAGATTAGTAAATATCGTTAATTACAGTGGTGTTGACTGTGCGTGTGACCCGCGTTTAACAGAAATAATCTGTCGTGAATTTATCCAAACGGAATCTGAATTGTCGTCTTTTAAAGTTCGATCTTTTAATCGCGATCAGAAGAAGGAATTCAGTGCGAAGTGATCAGCGAATCCTCATTGTTGGGTAGTTTAACTGGTGTAGTTAATTACGACGGTAGATTGTACATTTGTGTCAGCTCCTCGCCCTAATTGGTCTGGTTCGAGCCGCTGACATCTGCATTGTCCAAGACAACATATGCTGTCGTAACTTGCTCAATCGTATTCGGGATCCGTACAATTATGCAGGCTTGATCGGTACATGTGCGCGAAACAGATGGCTGTGATCACGTGCCTACGGAGGATTCGATTCCTCTTTGGTTCGATCGAGGAATCCGCGTGGCATTTCTCTTAGGATTTTAATCACTTCGACGA
The DNA here is from genome assembly GCA_963969225.1 of Xylocopa violacea. Lineage (NCBI taxonomy): Eukaryota > Metazoa > Arthropoda > Insecta > Hymenoptera > Apidae > Xylocopa > Xylocopa violacea. The sequence continues at coordinate 2,398,733 of CAXAJV010000015.1, forward strand.
GTTCCATGATGGGGTTTCCCCCTGGCATTCGTTCGACTCTCGATCAATTCGCGACAATATCTCGTTAGAGGCGCTAAAAAGACGGTAACTTATTCAATTTGCATGGAAATGCAGGTGGTAAAAAATATTTTTCGAGAGAATTCCACGGATGCAATTTCGAACGTGGTCGCGTACGTTCTTCCGTCCGCGAGAAGAAAGAACCCATGGAATGGAGATCCGCGGCGACGCAGTATCCCATGCAATTCAAAAGGGGACCAAGGAGAGAACAAAGGGGATCCTTAATGTCACGCGAAGTCGAGAATGGATGAATATCGGAGACATGCGCGAGCGAACCAACTGCTGGGAAATAATTGGAGACAAAAGTCTCCATTCCTCTTAATGTGTATCGCGAGACGAAAAACTGTTTGTGTTTTTCAAAATATTCGTGTGATTCCTTTTTACCAGCATTCAGAGGAACTGCTCGTATGATATTTTCGAAGCAAAAATAAACGTTTCAATGGCTCAAAGTAGATTGACTATTCTTCGGAAGATATATCTTTGTTCGATTACACAGAACTGCACTTTAGAAGAGGGAAGTTGTTTTTGTTCTCAATAGGTATCACTCGTCTACTCGACTCGATACTAGATTGAGCCGTGATCCGTTGACGAGCTTAACCGTCCCCTTTTTTTTTTTGTTTGTCCGCCACGATAACCTATGGCGATCAACGACTGGAACGTGATGAGAGGAATTTTTATCGGAAGCCAACGAACGATTTTTCCCCAGAGAAAGCTTTTGTAATCACAGCAAGGTTTTATTTATTACGTTACTTTGATGCTCTTGTAATTTTCATTAAAGGTTTTATTAAAACTTCATGAAGGTTTAAGGTGAGTTTTTCTTCCCTCCGCGGATAGGAGGGATCGCGAGATTTTTGCTAGAAATTTCGTAGACTGGCTTTAAGCAGCTTAATTGAATATTCGTACACTTGTATCAATTTATTCCTGAAAATAAAATTGTCGTTCCTCGAATTTTCCTAGCAAGATCACCAGCGTGCATTTCACGGTAACTCGTCGAAACTTCGTGTTTCTTCCACGTTTGTTCACCATCAGAATGGATCCAGTTTCCCAAGAAATAATTTACAAGAAGAAGAAGTTACAAGATCGAAGACGAGGGAAAAAGTTGGCGGTCAGTGCACGTCCCGACCGTTCATCACGGTTCAACCCGCGTGGGTAAGCCGAGCACCTTGTCTGCTCGTAGGTAACCCTTTACTTACCGAAAAATTCGTGGCGATACTTTCTCCTTCCTTAATTCCAGGCATTCGTACATTTCCCGAGGAAAAATAAATGTCCACGCAATAGACACAAACAGCCAAGCATGAAACAAACATTCGTGTGTCGTATTAATACTGTCGTTCTCAAAGGAAAACGGGACAATGTCGTTGATTTAAAACTGCAGAGTGTTTTTAGCGCTCGTCGGGGTCGTAGAAGAGCGGATTACACTCTGGCGAAACAAAAAGTCCGAGAAAAAGCGCGAGCTCCTAAGAGGCGACCTTCCAAAGGGATGGTTACCACAGAATCGTAATGCTCGCAGATGTGTCTACGAACAAAAATTGCGGACAGTGACATTTCGCGTTTGTATCTATTTCGGGGATCTCATGATGTCAATACCTCCTTGACACCGCATAATTCCGCGAATTTCGCAATTAATAGTAACGTATCCGCTACCGCTCCAGGAGTTCGCCAGCCGCGAAATACGACACCTAGCAGCTAACATACCGTATCTCGGGCCTCTAGAATTGGTTTCATGTAAGTACACATTGGCCCTGGGCCATTAGTGACCACTCCAAGTGTTCCACAGACCACTAATTCAGCACATAGGAGAGGACATACTGAAAATGCGGCCTGTAGAATTGGTTTCATTTAATCACCTCTTGACGCTGTGTAGTTTCACGGGCGCCTAATTCGAATACCATGGCCGGAGGTGCCATACCTGTGCCCTGCAGAGTTAGATTCATATATCTGCTTATTGTCTCTGCGGCATTAGTATTCGGTCCAGGAGATCTACAGCCGTCTAATTCGACTCAAAGGAACGGACATACCGTAACTCGGGCCGGATAGCCTGTCCAATCCTCGGCTATTCTGGTGGCATAACAGCGCGAGCCGCGGGCAGCCGCGAACTTTGTTGCACGTGGAAATATGCCGGTGACATTCAGCATGTCCGCGCCTCGGCTAATCTGGAGACATAATATCGCTTGTAGCGTGCAGCCGCAAACTTTGTTGCACGGGGAATCGGTCGGTAAAATTCAGCCTCTCCGCGCCTCGGCTTATCCGGAGACATAATATCGCGAGTCGCTGGCAATCGCCAACATTGTTGCACGGGGATATCTGCCGGTGAAATTCAGCAAACCCGCGCGTCGGCTAATCTGGAGACATATACGTAAGAACATATACGTAAATACAGTTTTAATGGTTCTACCACTTCATGCGACACTAATAGAAACGCATTCCTTATGCGTCAGTTTGCGCTGTGCTCGCGTAACACGCCAACATCTTTCTTTATCACCCATAATGCATATTCCATAGCTAACACTTTGCGAGTTGAAGATTATTATGTTAATATAAAGTGTTATACGCACCTAACAACATGTCCATCTCGATATAATATACCATTTCGATATATACAGCATAATAATAAAACAGATTAGTTTCAAGCATATTTTTTATAAAAAATAGTATAATACTTCCATCTGTTTAATTTTATTCGAAACGCGCGACGTTATTGGTGATGCATCAAATGGCGGGAAAAAATTATTTTTGAAAATATAATTAATTAGGATAATATTTATTTATTCCAAATTATAAGCTATTAGGAAGATTCTTTGTTGCGTCCTTAGATTCGCCTCGCAAAAATGCTCAATTGGAATACCAAGAACAACTTTTTTTTATAGTAAACTTGAAGTATGATTCAGTGTCGAAGGAAGCAGAGTTTTTAAAGGATCCAACTCTTAATTTTGTTAACACGTCATTTCTTCTATCACTAATCTCTTGGTGAATACAACTGATCTAATTTTTCGACAGCTGAAAATCAATTTCATCCTCGCTCGAGCTAATTTCACCTTCGAAATTCATTTTTGTAGGGCTTCAAAAGTTCAAATCAGTCGATGAAAAACTCCAGCTGCTGTGCGAAACACCGTGGCGAGTCGCCTCTCGAGCGTAAAGGGTTAACCCTTTGCAGTCAGAGTTATTTTTCAATTTAGCAGCTCAGTCGTCGACAACTCCCTATTATTTCAAGTGTTTCGTTTGAAATTCACTTGAAATTTAATTGAAAATGTTGTCAGTTGCATGACAATTCCTCGACTGTTACTCGCAAACTCTAAAACAACTCTAAAATTTTGTATGCAATTTTGTGTGTAATAAATAAAGTCAAAAAATTGGAATCATTCTAGAAGCAGCAGCAGCTAGCCAATCAGCTGACTGAGCTCGATTTTGAGGTGGTGATGGTCGTTGCATGGTCGTGGGCGTAGAAAAACCCATCAGAGTACCTGACTCGAAGGTTACTCGCCTAAACGTACCCTTAACCCTTTGCAGTCAGAATTATTTTTAATTTAGTAGTCCAGTTGCCAATAACTCTCTACTATCTCGAGTGTTTCATTTGAAATTCATTTGAAAATGTTGTCAGTTGCAGGATAATTCCTCGACTGCTACTTGCAAACTCTAAAACTTTGTTGTAATTTATATTCGCTTCTTCTTTTCATTTAGCGATGTCGAGTCACACTTGACAAAGGTCCGCAAAGGGTTAATTTCGTATTTTGTATCAATTTTTATGATACGTCAATATAGCTATTGAAGTGAGGAGGAATTAAAAATGAGAATCTTTACAAGTTCTATGTTTTTAATAAGAACGTTGTAGGTTATGTTACGTTGCATTTCATATTCGAAATTGTTATTCATGCTAATATAACCCAATCTATCACTTTGTTTGTTAGTAAAAAGATTATACAGGTTATGTTACGTTATATTTGTTTTTCGAAATTATTATTAATACTAAAATAACCTAACCTATAACACTTTCTTTGCGTTTTTTAGTAAGAACGTTGTAGGTTATGTTACGTTGAATTTATTCCTCAAAATTGTTATTAATATCAAACTGTGTTTTAAAGTATTTACTTATCGAAATGTATTAATTAATTATATTAATTATATTCAATTACGTTTATGATATATTTATTTATTTAATGAACGAACCATAACCTCAATATTAACTTCATTTAGAAAGCTTTTCAAGTTTAGAAGCTTTTATGTTTTATTATGACCTCGTGACGATCATTTTTCTAATAATTCTAAATTTTGCGATTAAAAATCCTAAACATGAATGAACCATAACCTCAAACTTGACGCCATCTTTAATCGAATCTCTATACATCTTATATTTCTATATATCGCTTATCTCTTATCTCTTAATATCGCTTTCAAAGGATATTATTTAATGAACCAACCGTAACCTCAATATCGACTTAATTCCACTGAAATAAATGAAATTTAAACGCTTTTATCGTTTGCTATTACAGCCAGCCCTCGACTTTCGTACATAATTGCAATATATATATTGATAATGAAGTTAACGAGGCGTGTGTAACTGCTTTCGGGTATTTTCCTTGCAAACTTGTCAAGAGTTAGTCGAATACCATCCTTTCCTTTCTTTTAGGAAATTTTAGAAAATTTGAAATTCATAGAGGAAAATTGTACAAAATTTGAAATTCGCAGAGAAAAATTTTACAAATTTAAAATTCACGGAGTAGAATTTTACAAAATTTAAAATTTACGAAGCAAAATTTTACAAAATCGAAATTTGCAGAGAAGAATTTTCGAAAATTTGAAATTCATAGAGGAAGATTGTACAAAAGTCGAAATTCACGGAGGAGAATTTTCGAAAATTAGAGATTCACGGAGGAGAATTTTCGAAAATTTGGAATTCATGGAAAAGAATTGTACAAAATTTGAAATTTACGAAGCAAAATTTTACAAAATCGAAATTTGCAGAGAAGAATTTTCGAAAATTTGAAATTCATAGAGGAAGATTGTACAAAAGTCGAAATTCACGGAGGAGAATTTTCGAAAATTAGAGATTCACGGAGGAGAATTTTCGAAAATTTGGAATTCATGGAAAAGAATTGTACAAAATTTGAAATTTACGAAGCAAAATTTTACAAAATCGAAATTTGCAGAGAAGAATTTTCGAAAATTTGAAATTCATAGAGGAAGATTGTACAAAAGTCGAAATTCACGGAGGAGAATTTTCGAAAATTAGAGATTCACGGAGGAGAATTTTCGAAAATTTGGAATTCATGGAAAAGAATTGTACAAAATTTGAAATTCGCGGTGAATTTTAGACAATTGGAAATTCACGCAAGCGAATTTTACAAAATTGGAAATTCACAAAGCAGAATTTTAAAGAATTTGAAATTTACAGAGCAGAATTTTAGAGAATTTAAAATTCACAGATCAGAGTTTTACAAAATTCGAAATTCATTCCGTAATAGCCAAAAATTTGTCAAGATTTATGAACGCTTCGTTCATATATTTATTTATCAAAGTTTGACGTTTTTATCAGCTTCTTTCGTCCACGCTTCCATTATGTATTTCATTGTTGCTCGATTAAGTGTTTGGACAAAAATATTGAAAAATTGAAACTTTAAAGATGTGCGAATATCGAGGGTCGACTGTATTAGGCTAGGTTAAGTTAGGTTATCTTTATATAGAAAAAATTCAATCCTACATGTATGAAAATACATTTATAAAAAAAATATACTGGTTGAAGTTTTCGATGACGTTTCTTTACGAAAGTATTAGGTTAGATTAGGTTAGGTTATCTGTACATTATGAATACTTTTCAAATCATTATGTATACTTTTCAAACCTATATATATAAAAATACCTGCAGAAACAAAGGATATAAAAGAAATTTTCGATACGTTTCTCTACGAAAGTGTTAGGTTAGGTTAGGTTAGGTTATCTGTACATTATGAATACTTTTCAAATCATTATGTATACTTTTCAAACCTATATATATAAAAATACCTGCAGAAACAAAGGATATAAAAGAAATTTTCGATACGTTTCTCTACGAAAGTGTTAGGTTAGGTTAGGTTATTATCTGTGCACGATTAAACGGACGATGCGCGTCAGCGTTCGAATCCTGTGAGCGGCGACTACGGAAGCTGAACAACGCGCCAGCCGCGCCATCGCCGGAACAGCAGGCGATCAGGAATTCAGCCTTATTAAAGCTAAGGCTGAAAAACTGGAGAAGGAGAATGCCCTTCTCAAGGAGAGACTGACCGCCCTAGAAAATAGCGCAAACAGCCAATTATCGCTGGCGATCAAAAGGATGGAAATCGCCGAGCGTAGTGAAAAAGGAACAGGACGGCAATCGCTGCCTACGAAGCAGGAGGAAGCCAGCATCCCCGACACCGGTCTCGTACTGCTAATGGAACAGATTGGGACCGTTGTCAACGAGCGCCTCACACAATTTTGGGAGAAGGCGGAGAAGCGCTTCGCTCCGAAGGAGGAACGTCCGCGGTCGGCAGCACGGAACGCTGCGCGACGCGAAGAACCCGCGAAAGAGGGAACAAGCGCCGCAATCATAGAGAAAGAGAAGTCCGGTGGGAAGAGAGAGGCAATGCCCCCTCCACCGATGAAGAAATCCGCGAAAGCGAAAACAAAGAAATCCCCCATCCAGAAGAGGATAGAGGAGATTCAAAAGGAGCAGGAGCACTCAAGGAGAGCGAAAAGGAGTGTCTAGCAGCGAGTGCACCTGCTCCGCAGAACAAGATGAAGACGGAGACGCCGTGGACGAAAGTCCTCGGCAGAAAGTCGAAAAAGGAGACGACGGCCGCCGTAAACAAGACCGCGAGCGCAGGCAAGAAGGCACCGACGCAGGTAGCAACTGCGAAGTCGATGCCAAAAGAAAAGCCGAAAGTGATGAAAACCCCGAGCACGGCCGCTGTCGTAATCACCATAGAGGAGGGCAGTAAATCGACATACGCCGAGCTTATGAGGACGGCGCGGCAGAAGATCAGACAGTCGGACCTGGGAATCGATGAGGTCAAACCCAGGAAAGCGCTGACCGGAGCGCTTATTCTCGAAATAAGCGGCGAAGGTAAAGAAGAGAAGGCGAACGCGCTCGCCAACAAGTTAACCGGGCTATTCGCGATCACGAGGGGTGTAAAAATCACGCGCCCCTGCAAGAGAGCGGCCCTGAGAGTCTTCAGGATGGAAGACTCGATCACGGTCGGTGAGGTCGTCGAAGCAGTCGCCGCACAAGGCGGTTGCACCGCCGACGAGATAAAAACCGGTCCGCTGCGGAATGCAATGAGAAGGTACCGACGTGCCCGGTATGCAAATCGGCGAGCCGCCCGCATGGACACAGAGCAGGTAGCAAAGCCTGCTCTGTCCCGCCGCCGGCAAAACAAGGACAGAAGAACGCTACTCGATCGAGCGCTAAATCCTCGGTTAAGGATAAGAAACCTGAGGAAAAGAAGGAAAAAGGTGCAGCAGCAGCCAAATACAACCATGAAGAGGAGAAGAAGCGCGAAACTCTGAAGGCGAGCACCAGCCGCGAAGAGGCGATGGATCTGGCGTAACTTTCAATATGAAATGCCAGATCCTGCAAACTAATTTAAATCACGCCGCGAGAGCACAAGATCTTATGCTCGAAAGCCTGCAAAGCGGCGTGGTTGCCGTATTTTATCCACGACAAGCCGTCATGGATAGTAAACAGGGAGAAAACGGTTGCAATAATTCAGGCGACGCCGACACGCATCCGACCGATCACTCCCATCGCGCAAGGGCGTGGCTACGTCGCAGTATCATGGTCGATTTGCGTCGTTATTGGAATATACGCGCCGCCGAGCTGGTCGTTGGAAGATTTCGATCAGCTTCTGGACGAAGTGGAGGGTGTAGTGCGAAATCACGCCTCGCAACCGACATTCGTACTGGGAGATTTCAACGCGCACGCGACTATGTGGCGCTCTTCCAGAACGACTCAGCGTGGACACTCGACGATGGACTGGGCAGCATCCGCGAATCTCAGACTGCAGAATCAAGGATCTACCAGTACGTGCGTGCGTCCACAGGGCGAGAGCAAGGTCGACCTCTCGTTCGCGAACGACGCAGCATCTCGAAGCGTCACGAGCTGGAAAGTGGATCCGATCGAAACATTATCTGATCATCTCTACATAAGGATCGACGTATCCACGGTACAAGGAAGAAGGGCAGCGAAAAATCGACGAAGATATGTTTATGGCGGCAACCATCGCCGCTACCTGGCCGAGCGAACCGACCGAAGCGGCCGTAGTCGAGCGAGAAGCAGAATGGTTTACGAGGACGTTGACATCGGTATGCAACGCAAGCATGCCGAAAATAAGGTTGAACCCCACTCGCAAACACGTATATTGGTGAAGGAACGAGATCGCTCTTCTCCGTGCGGAGAGCACAAACGCACGGAGGCAATATACGAGATACCGGAAACGGAGGAATCCCCATAAAGACATCAAAGGCACGAGCATGGGACGGGCTGCTGGAAACGCTGCGCGAGGATCCGTGGGGGCGGCCGTACAAGATAGTAATGAATAAATTACGACCGTGGGCGCCCTCGTTAACGGAGACGATGGAGACGCCGTTCCTGAAGCGAGTCGTCGACACGCTCTTCCCGCCGCAAGAGGCTGCGTCGGGGAACAACTCGCAAATTTCAACACACATCGACCCGATCATCTGGTCTCAGGACAACGACGTCAGCGAGGAGGAAATTGCTCGCGCCATAAAGCGCATGAAAAAGGAGAACACCGCGCCCGGACCGGACGGAATTCCCGGCCGTGCCTGGTGGATGGCACTCAGTGTCCTGAATTCAAGATTGCGGAAGTTATTTACAGCATGCTTGAAGACGGGCACGTTGCCAGCAAGATAGAAAACCGGCAGATTAGTGTTGCTCCGAAAGCCGGGAAAACCGGAGGATTCACCGGCCGCGTACAGGCCGATAGTTTTGCTCGACGAGGTCGGAAAATTATTTGAAAGAATAGTCCACAACCGCCTCGTCGAGCACCTGTCGCGAACCGGGCCGAACTTAGCCGAGAACCAGTTCGGTTTCCGAGAAGGACGATCGACGATCGACGCGATTCGACAAGTGAAAAGTTTCGCCGAAAACGCGATCGCCGCCGGGGGAGTCGTAATCGCGATATCTTTAGATATTAAGAATGCGTTCAACTCCCTCGAATGGAGCACAATACGTAGAGCGCTTGAAAGGCACGGGTGTCCGCGATACCTGCGAAGGGTCGTGGAAAATTACCTGAGCGACCGCGCGATTCTCTACGATAGCCGGCACGGAATCGAGAAGAAGAAGATTGATCGCGGCGTTCGCCAGGGAGCAGTCCTCGGACCGCTTCTCTGGAATCGCGGGTATGACGCGGTCCTGAAGCTGCCAATGCCGTCCGGCGTGAATCACACGTGCTACGCGGATGACACGATGGTGTTGGCAGTCGACACGTGCCGGCAACGCGCAATCTGCCGGGCCGAAATGGCAGTTGCGGTCGTGGCTAATACCATCAAGAAGACGGGGCTCCAGATGGCACCGGAGAAATCTGAAATCCTGTGCTTCAGGGGACGAAGAAGAGACCCGCGAGGAGGAAACGGAGTGGTCAACATCGGACCAGCCAAAGTTACAGTGGGGAGCGAGATGAAGTATCTCGAACTGCTTCTCGACGATAAATGGAACTTTGGTCTCCACTTCACTTGTCAGGCCGTTCGACTGGATGCTGCGGCGATTTACCTAAGCCGTATCATGCCGAATCTGCACGGACCGGACGAGAAAGTAAGGAAACTCTATGCCGGGGTGATAAGAAGCATCGCGCTTTACGGAACCCCAGTATGGAGCGACGCGCTTAACAAAGCAGGCAGAAAGCTGCAGCTGCTGCGAAGCGCGTGGCGAAGAATAGCCATTCGGGTCGTAAGAGGATATCGCACGATTTCTTACGATGCGGCAACAATGCTGGCGGGTCTCGCACCACTGGAATACCGCGACCAATCACAGGATCGTCGGAGCGATTCTACCCATCTTGGAAAAATGGGTAGAAAACAGGAGAGGGCAGCTCACCTTCAGAGTGACGCAGGTGCTGACTGGACACGGTTGCTTCGGTCAGTACCTGTGCAAGATCGGAAAAGAAGCCACGGCCGAATGTCACCATTGCGGAGACGCAGACGACTCTGCACAGCACACGCTGGAACTCTGTCCGGCGTGGGAAACGCTGCGCCACAAGGGGAGAGATATTGGCGAGCCGTTACCTTGTTTTGCGACAAAGTGATGGCTGCGAAGGAAGCCGCCAACCGCGAAAGGGAGCGCACGCTCTCTGCTCGACGAGTCTTACGTGGTCGGCGTCGTAGACGTTTGCCACGTTCCGCTCCAAGGTAGGGGACTCTCGTCCTTCACGGCGCGAGGGTCGCTCCAAAGTACCCACCGGGGAGCGGAGCTTCGCCGCCGCCGTCCATCTCAAACGCCGCGAGCGGGAGAAGAGGAAGACGACGTCGAACGAAAGAATACAGGCGCAAGAAATTCGACAAAGAGGTACGCGTGCGAATGCATGCATTCGCACACAAGCGTAACAGAAAAGATTGCGCAAAGATAAAGTAAATAAGGAAAAACAGAAGGAGCCGCCGAGCGCCGGCTAGACAGGATTTGGGTCAAAGTTGCCTGTCTAAAGTATGAACTCGCACGCGAGCTATGTGCAGAGAGTTCAACGAACTCAGACGGTTACCTGCTACAAGTGTAGGAAGACCACCGCAGGGTTTTAGTCGGTAAGAGTCCGACATAACCGCGATTTTCCCAAAAATCCACGGTATCCATGAGGATTTCACTGCGACCAAAAAAAAAACAAAGAAAAAAAGGCTAGGTTAGATTGACTCTTACGAGAATATCGAATACATACTTGCGAGAGGATTGCAACACGCAATTGATTCTCGTAATTGATTCTCTGTTATAATAAAATAAATTCGACAATCCATATTTTTATGTACAACAATAGGTTAGGTTAGGTTGACTATTACGAGAATATCGAATACATACTTGCGAGGCGATTGCAACACGCTCGCAACTGATACTCTCTTACAATAAAGTAAATGATCTACACGTTTATTTAACAACAAGTACAATGTACAATTAGAGCAGGTTTTTGTTCGCAGCGTTCCTTTAAACGAGCTACAGCTAATAGTGGGAAGTAATTGTGTACAATGCTTCGAGCGGAGGCACAGTCCCTAGAAAGATTATAATTCTAAGCAGACTGTGGATACTTATGCAAAATACGTAGTTTTTTGTGTTATATCTGTCTCGCATAGTTTTCATAAAAGAGCTTGCATCAAAGAGCTTGAAATGCAGCGTATTACCCTCTGCGTTTTTCATCAGATGCTGTAACTAGCCTATGATTAATTTATAATAAAAAATACCTGTACATTTCAAACGGAATGTACGTTGTATTAAATAAATTCATTTGTGTTTCAATTATTTGTAACTACTGTGCTTAACGAAATTATAAAGTTTAAACGTAACGTTTAAGCACATAAGAGAATTATTTCATTATATTCCTTATTACTATTACGCTTGTATACCTGAATTTGCTTACAAAAAGTTATAATAGGCTGTGAGAAATATTTATCTGTAACATATCTAACATGTTTTCGTTACACGGAATACGTAAAAGAATAGAAGTAGTTTTATTATTGTTTTTACGCAATTGGTGTTAATTCTTTATTCCATAAGTAATTACTTTTTTCTCTCGGCTGGATCTAACGCTACAATGTTGTTTGTATATCTACACGTAGGCACAGTTCTTAGATGTGTCTCCAAATTTATGTAGAAAAAAGTTACGAAGAACTAATTCTACGTAGATTTGAAAAGAAGTTATAAAAGAGTTTAGTTTGTTTTTAGAAGTTTAAACAATTTGATTTATAGTTTTTAGAAATTTGTTGTATTTCAAAAGCTAAAAAATAGTTTGAGAAAGGAACTAATATGTTATAAAAGTAAATAAGAGATGATCCTAGCAAAGAATATTAAAATATTATTTTTCTACTGAAACCTAAATTCTTTTGCATTTGTAAGAAATTTCTAAAGAGGAGATCCAAGCGGTTTTCATTTCCATTTTGGTTGGTCGCAACCAGATAGAAAACAAAATATTAGTTTTCTTAAATTCTTTTATTCTTTTCATTAAATTCTTCAATTATTTCTCTTAAATTCCTTTGCGCTCGTAAGAAATTTGTAAAGAGATCCAAGCGGTGTGTTTCTATAATTTGCAATTGGTTGATCGTAACAAAAGGAAACATAAGAAGTTGTTTAATAAAAAAGGAACAGCATTTACTAGAGTCGCCAAAGGAATTCTCAAAAAGGAAAACATAAGCTTGATTTAAATGAAAAATTTTAGAAAGAGAAAGATGCGTCTAATTCTATTGATACAAATAATGAAAAAGTTTGCTAAAGATATAAAAAAAAGGCAAAAGAAGGATTATACTTCTGAAGAAAAGATCTTACAAGTATTATTGCGCATATTAATTAAAGCACAATAAATGCAGTGACGTAAGGAAAAGTTTTTCAGACGCATCATATTTTGCGCATTCATATAAATTCTTTTTATTCGGATAAGTATTATATGGTGTTGCAGAAGAAAATGTTGCAAAAAACGATTGCTACATTTTCCATTGCAAATCAGGATGAATAAGCTGAGAGTAAAGTAATTGCTATTTCGCAAGTTCGCAATCGTAACCAACGTGTGCAATTATTTGTATACATTCTACAAAGTTGTTAGCATACTGTTTGCATATTTCTTGCATACTTGCATCTCTTTTAGCTGCATAAAAACCTGCAAATCCTAATCCACGTACATTTGTCGCAATTCTGTTGCGTAAAATTCGATTTTACGATTTCGATTTTATAAAATTTAAAGATTCAAGATTCAAAATTTAAGTACAAAAATTCATTCTAATATCGTAATAATTTTCTTAAAATCGTGAAATAAAATAAAATTGATATATGAAAAGACCCTAAGCGATAAAAAATTCAGGACCTTGCACCAAGAAAATGCAACTTAGAGGCCATAAATTTGACATTTTGATTTTAGTTTTTGTGAAACTTCAAATTCAGGGGTGGATCAAGACACGTGGGGCTCCAAGCGGTAAAAAATTTGGGGCCTTATACCAAAAAAGTGCGACTTACTCTAGAGAAGAGAGAACATAAATTTAACATTTCGTTTTTAAATTTTGAGACTTCAGATTCAGAGGCAGACCGAGACAAATGGGGCCCTAAGTATTAAAAAATTTGGGGCCTTATAACAAAAAAGTGCAATTCAGAGGCCATAAATTCGACATTTTGTTTTTAGATTTGTTCGATTACTTTATGGAGGGCTTTTTGAACCTTTTGGGTGATTTTCTAATCTAGGGCCCTACGCAGTTGCTTAGTTCACTTACTGCTTAATCCGTCCCTGATAACTTATTAGAGAGAATTACAATTTTACAATATATAAATAAATTTAACATTTTGTATTTAGATTTCTTCGATTACTTTTCGATGATTCCCAGAATTTTTAAGTTAAGATATTTTAAGACTTCGGGGTCCTTTGCTATTCAGGGCCCTCAACGGAGTCACTTAGTTTTCTTGATAAAAATTATGAAAATTACAGAGAAGTTAGAAAAAAAGAATCTAAAAACAAAATGTTAAAGTTAAGATATTTTAAGACTTTGGAGCCCTTTGCTATCCAGGGCCCTACACGATCACTTACTCGATCTTGATAACTTATTAGTGAGAATTACAAACTCAAATATCCTGGCGTAGCCATTGTTCTTTAATAATACATGTATATGTCTACAAATCAGAATATTCGCAACGAATCAACGTTACCTAAAAATTATTTTAACGTGTCGTATCTAATATGTTCGTACTGAACATGAAATGTTCAGTCATGCTAATGAAAATAATAAAAGGGACAATGCAAAGTATAAATATTTACAGCAATTTGATACTAAAAGTCATACAAACACAGTCGCACAGATAGAGTATTATATTTAAGTACACAAGTTATGTATTTCTATCCGATAATGATTTTATAATTTTGTTTGTTACAGTTTAACTTTGTTGGAAGAATTCTTGGGCCACGTGGAATGACAGCTAAGCAATTAGAGCAAGAAACAGGATGTAAAATTATGGTTAGGGGAAAAGGCTCTACGAGGGATAAGAAGGAGGTAAAAGCTTTACACCGTTTACTAATTAACGCTCAACTAGAACTTGTTACAATGTTTCTTTATATTACATTTAAATGACCCGAACGTTGGGTAGGCTTTGGGGAATCAATATTGAACCCGAAACCAAATTTGCGTTCGGAGAACAAAATTCCTTACAGCCGACGAGGAGTCAGGAAGGGTCTTCTTCTCCCTACGTAAAGGTGTTGAATAGATAACACGGTGCACCAAAACCGATAAACTAGCTGACCCTGTTGCGCGACTGGACGCGCAACAGGAGTTTATATGACGAAACAAATGTGCAATGCGGTGCTGGTTTCTCCACATCCGCTCCCTCGGCGGGGGCTTGGCCGGGGGAGTAGGGAAAATGGGTGTTTTTGCGCGTGTGCCATAATGGCGAGGTAGCATACTCGAGCCTCCTCCCGGGGCCGGGTTAAGAATAATATTACATTTAAATGTTTCGATTCTTCTAGAAGTATTTCTTATCGAACCAATGTTTCGCACGAGTAAGAAAACTGTACGATTAATATATGAAAAGTGTTAACAGTCAGTAGTTGACCATAGTAGATGATCATATTTGGCATCGGTACTTGACCATCCGGATAGTTAAGTTTAAACAGCTCTGAGTTGTTAGATAACAGGCAAATTACAACTCAGCGTTTTATTTGAAATAAGAAATATCAGAGCTTGTTAGAAGTTACTTAACACTAAGTTTACCAAGCAGTCATTTTGTTGACCCCTCTGAGAAAACTTTTTGTTAAATTTTCTGTAAACGTACCGATGTGCACGGTATATGTGTATGTGTGGGTGCGTGTGTGTGTGACGTCGCCATGGTCAGATCATCTTTTGTTTTCCAGTTTAGGTTCTTGCATGCGAGTTTAGTCCTTTGTCCGCTTCCGGAACAGCGCGATGTGTATCATTAAACGTATAATATATATATAAGTGAATATTGTTTCATATTAAAAACCTAACAGGTTATGGACCCAGGTCATAAACTGTAATTACTGTGCTGATAAGTTTTGATTGTGCAAAAAAAAAAAAAAAAGAAAATGGCTAGTGCAAACGCGTTCGGAAATATTGAAAAATTAAACGAGAACTACGAATTGTGGAAGGTGCAGATGAAAAGTGTTTTAGTATACAATGACCTGTCGCAATATGTTGAATGCAACGAAGCCATAACGGCAGAAAATACAGTGGAATGCGCGAGAATGGACTCGAAAGCTTTAGCTCTTATAAATCTAAGTGTTACGCATGGTCAATTGAACCACGTAAAAAAGGCGAAGACATCAAAAGAAATTTTTGAATCACGTTAAGAATGGAAAAGAAGAAGAACGTTTCGATGAGGCAGCAAGGCTGAGCAACTTGAAGAAGCGGGAATAAAGCTTCCAGACGAACTTTTATCAATTATGTTGCTTTCGTCTTTACCAGCCGAGTATGAAAATTTCAGCGTAGTGATAGAATCGCGTGACGATGTGCCATCGTTAGAGAATCTTCAAATTAAATTGAAAGAGGAAGAAGCAAGACAAAGTGATCGCGATGAAAAATCAACCGATAATGGAAACAAAAGTGACGCGTTATTAACAAAAGGATACGTTAACAGCGAAAAACACAATAAAGTGAATTAAAGACATGTGGGGATATAAGGCGAGGTTCGCGTAAATTTTTCTGATCAAGTGCTTTAGACTGGAATCGAACGGTGTAACCGATGCGATGACTGCGATCGCCTGCAATATAGAACCACTGAGATCGGACGCATGGTTTATAGACAGTGGTGCTTCGAAACACATGTGTAACAATGAACGCAAATTCGAGACATTAAACGAAGAACAAACGAAAGTGTATACAGCCGCTGAACATTTTATAGATTCAACTGGTACAGGTGATGTTAAGTTAAGTACTAAGGCAAACAATCGTGCGACAAATTTAATAAAATTGAAAAATGCGTTATGCGTGCCAGGATTACGGATAACGGTTATACGGTGGTGAAGTTTGAAAAGAATTACAGCAGTAGAATATCATTCATAGATGAGAAAAAAATTGTTTAAAATTAAAACAAATAAGTAACGAGAATGTTTAAATGAAACGATCTTCAAATGATCAGTTTTCTTCTTATTGTTCATGTTATTTTCCAAATTCTCAACTTTGTTAATGCTGATATTCTAATTTCTGATAGTTTGCAGTAATATTTTGCATAGCAAAGTAAAAAATGGTTGACGATTAAAAGAAATAAGCAACGCAATTACTTAAATGAAACAATTTTCAACTAGTCATTTTTCTTATTATCGCTCATGTTATTTTCCAAACTCCCAACTTTCTTAATGCTAATATGCTGATTTCTGATAGTTTGCAGTAATATTTTGCATAATATTAATTACAGAAGTAGAATATCATTCGTAGATAAAAAAAAGATAGTTGACAATAACAAAAAACAAGCAACGCAACTACTTAAATGAAGCAATCTTCAACCGATCACTCTTCTCATTATCGTTCATATTATTTTTCAAATTCTCAACTTTCGTAATGCATATTTGCCACCCTTTTCTAGCGAACAATTATCTATAAAAAAATACCATAAACTCCATTATATACAAATTAATTATTTAATTTTTCATATACTATTCTAATCGGTAATATAATGTAAATTGCTATTATAATTTATATATGTACATACATTAATCTCTGATACCCATGTAAATATCTAATTAATATCTATTCCAATGTAATTGAAAAAAATGGTAAGAAATTAACAAAACGCTTGAACCGTTAAGTCAAAATTTTGATCGTTTGCTAAGTAATACATGTATTTACAAGCTGCGTGCGATCAGTGAGATAGAAATTTATTGTAAGTATACGCATAAAGTAACAGCGTCAAGACGCAAAGTTTATTTTCAGTTTTACATATTTAAAAATATCTTCACACGATTATCCGTAAACGTATTTACATTAGATGTGTGTATATTTCATTTCCTAACAAAACGGAATGTATTCAACAATTAGTATCTTCATTTAATTTACGTTTAAATAAGTGCATGCAAATATTGATTTTCTTGTTTTTTGTTTATTAATTTCAGCACATATTATCATACACATGCAATATATGCATAGCATGTTCGCAACGACAGTTTACATCATAATGGCAATTCTTTGAACGTATTCGTAGCAAGAGAACTTTCTTTCGTTACTCTTTTTAAATATAAGCTATGTTAATAATACGTTATGTGTATATATATATACACATATACAGTATCAATTCCTTTACCAGGAAGAGTTAAACCTAGGTAAACCAAACTGGGAACATCTGACAGATGAACTTCATGTTTTACTAACAGTTGAGGATACTGAAAATCGTGCCACTTTGAAACTTGCCAGAGCTATAGAAGAAGTCAAGAAACTTCTTGTTCCCGTCGTGAGGAAGTTCCTATTATTAACTAATAATAACAATTTTTTCTCTTTTTTTTTCAGTACGTTAGCTTCTTTTTACCACTAAAAATACTTCTTCTGTGCATAGTTTTTACGTAGACTAGGAGAATAAGCTCACAGTGAATGTAACCAGGCTGTTACAATTACGCATTTAGAGGAAGCTTCATTTCTGAGACACTTGGTAATATCTGTACGAAAGTTGTCGATGATCTTCCCAAAAAGGCTCCTCGTTTCCACGTGGATTTGAACGTTAAGTTTCTTAGTCGTCTTGTTACTATGTACATGCATCGAAGAGGATGCTGAAAGGGTGTACGATACTCAATTTCATGTGACTGCTTTTTTAATCACTCTGTTATGATATATGAATAGTTAATCGAGTTCATTGAGTTTCAATAACTTTGGAAAATTTCTTTCTTCTAGCGGAACTATTCGCTTTACAGCAGTCATTACAGAATAGCTCAATCCTAGCGCAACGTTTAAAATAAATTTGTGCTACTGCTTACAGTTACGATAAGAATGAAAAATAATTAAGTCTATTATTGAATTTAATAAGTTATTTTGGTATTTCTTTGCCATTTCAATATTGCATCAAAATTATAATAGATGCGGCACACACAAGTGATTTGTCATTATTAATTCAATATTCTTCTAAATCTTCTGTAGCGGTCCTTCGACACTTGTCATCAGAAGGACAGCAGTAGATATATTCTTCCGCAAGCTCTGACTTCTGACTTCAGTACCTATATAAGAAAATTTTGATCCATCCTTAAGACTGGAACCTCCTTTCTTTTTCCTCGCATCCTTCATTTCTATCTGCTTCCATAAATATTCTCAAAATTGTTAAAAGCAGTAGTGTAAAAAACATTGTTATTTAATTATATTTTATAATAATAGTAGCCAAATATGTATTTAAACAAGTATACATACAATGCGTTTCTCCGTAGCTTTGATTAATCGTTCAATCTTGAATGTTTCAGCTTGTGACGAGGAGTGGAGACGTGTAACAGCAGCTGCTGCAGAGACACAGCGGCTTCTCCCAGGCTTGGCGACACCTATGAGAACACCTAGTGCTCCTATGGGAGCACCGTTACATACTCTCACCACGGCTATCTGTTCCAACAACCGCGGCATCCCTCCTGAATGGTCCTCCCTCTCTTCTCTCTGCTGGTGATCCCCATGGGTTAATTTACACGCCGTACGCCGATTACGCCAACTACGCAGCCTTGGCAGCCTCTCCTCTCCTCACGGATTACACTACTGCTGATCATTCTGGTGGGTTGTTTGCTCGCTGATCTTAGTTGCAACATCGTTTTCACCATAAATATTTTTTATTGTTCTTATTACTATTATTGTCATTATTATTATTACTATTATTATTTTTATTATAGCTACTTTTCTCGTTTAATCTCTTCTAGATCTTCTAGCACAATTTAGTTAGACAAATAAGAATGTGCGAGGAAAAGAAAGCGGAAGAGAGAAAAAGGCATAATAGAGGTAAATGAAATATTATACATATATCTATATATATTTTTACTTTTTATCAAGTTCTATTCTTAAACTAGTAGTCCTTAGTGGAGAATCTTCTTTTGTTACAAATTTGTATTTTTCAAACTACTACGTACAGCATTTTTAATTATTATCTTAAACGACGTGCTGTATATTCGCAATTTTTTTTTATTAGTACAAAAAGATTCAGACGGATATTTAATCGGTGTTATAGAATATGGATGGATAATGAATAATTGGATCCAAGTGCAATTCCGTACACACGCTATGTCTTACCATTCAGGTTTTTCTCCAAATTTTGGTAAATATATTGGGCCCAGTCAAGCGATGGTACAAATAGGAGTCGATTTCTTGTGTAACAATGAATCGAAGGTGTAGAATAATATCTTTTCATCTAAAGCTCAGTTTTCGATAAAGTATATGTATCTATGCACTTACGTACAGCAGTTGATGCGTAGCGACATCGGTCACAGCATGTTAAAACAATTGATTGTGCATTCGCAGTACAGATTTGTAATAATTTTGGATTATCGTACTTTCTTGCATCTTCAATTGGGATTTGTAAATGTAATTTTAAAGCATCGAACAAGAATTCGTGTCTTTTCTCTTTTCGGGTTTTTTCTCTGACTATGATGCTCCGTCATGATGTAAAAAGTTTATGAGAGATGTATCGTTAGCAATACTAAAATTTATTCCATATATCATGCAATTTCAACTATTATTTAGCTCTACAATTGGTATGGAAAATGTTACGATGAGTAACTTATTGAGAATAACATTATTTGAATTGATAATAGCCATTCACATCTTCGAATGCAATAATGATTAAACTAATTTCAATAATTCCTTAGCTGGTAAAATATCGCTAACAAAAACAGTCATTATAAGATCATAATATTCCGAGTAAGTGCATGCGTACGCGATAGATCCTCAAAATTGAGATTCTCGAAAGCTAAGTTTCAGAAGAAACGAACATCTATTCTAATATTTTTATTTATTCTTCCATAAGAGATCATTTTTATCTATCCCCTTGTACCATCAATTCAAACGCACCCTTTATATTTCAGTTGGTGAACATCGCTAAATAACATCAAGTGGTAATCTTTATCCTTAACAATGAGATGTTCTACGATCTTTACTATCAACAGAAAATCATTCGACTTTGAGATCTGATTGAAATAACTTTGGGCAACGTTCTTAAAGAAAGCACACATAAATTGTTAGCATCGTTGCACAGAATGCGGCTTGCAGGAATTCTTTAAGAGTACCATACCATAATAAATATATTAAATATTATATATGTAGTATAAGGTGTATATACTATATATGACAGGGTGTTTGGCTATGTACAAGCGAAACAGAAGGGTGCATTCTATGGCGTAGACGCCTGACGAAGCAGCGAAGAGCTGCAGGAGACTGAGCCGCGGAGCAATGATGTTGCAAACGTACAACCGTGTGTATATATGTGCAGGCTCGTACTTGTAGGATTAAATAGTAGCCATTCTTAAGTGCTCCAGTGTTCGTTGCTATGACACACGTACCTACAATCTATCGTACGCCTATTTATTACAATATCTCACATGTTTACTTACTTCTACTTTACATATATTATATGGTTTTCGATGAAAGATAATTATACTCAGAAATTGTACAAAATTAGCAGTAATTTTTGTTGATCGCATTAAAAGATATTCTGCTTTTCTATTCGAAGTGGACAAATTTTCAAAGAACTTTCTCGATCCCTCTAACGAGCAGTCGTATAAAGCGGCATATCAGTGTCGAGTAATTTTCATAGCTTTCCTGAGTAACTCTGGGTCAATATCTCTGTTATACTTTAACTTTTTAAATATATGTGTATTAGCGAAACTCTTTAAAATGTATATAATTGTATGTAAAGCCTTAATTTTGTCGCCCCTTTATTTCGAGGCTCTCCGGCTTGTTAGAAAATATCTTGAGGTCCCTCCGTTCGAGGATTGCTCTGCTACGGATCGCTTGATGATATCCAATCTCTTTTGGCTGTGCATTCCTGTTCCGTGGATGAAACAAGAGGGAAGTTCATTGTTTATGGAAGAGACATATGATTTCGCAATCCTAGATTCCCATCTTATTTAGGCTTCCGGAATGGCCCTTCTCGTTTCCAGCCAACAAACAGCGAAACACCCTGTATGCTGTCTATTGTTTTTATATGTTTTATATGTTTATATGCACATGCATGTGTGTGTCTGTGTGCGAGTATTGCTTCCTTCTAGCTTCTCGAAACAGCAATACATAATAAAAGGAATGTGTTCTCCACTATTCAACGGAAAGATGCGTATCCGCATATGTATGTACATATGTACGTATATACGATATATTTTTTTTTATTTCAATTTGTATTATAACAGTAGCTATCTTATCGCAGTGGGAGATAATTATTTACCATTGCTGCTACTGTTATTACTCTTTACCATCACATTGACTATCGATAATGTCCCACTATTATTCTTTTTATTATTATTAGTAGTATTATCGCTTTATTATTATTGTTTTGATTATCATCATTCTATATGTTTTATTGCCATTTTTTTTTTTTGTTATAGGAAATTATCATTGAGAGCAATGGATTATATGGTGGTGTTAGCGTGGAGGTCGCAGTGGTTTTAAGATTGAGACACGAGAGTCGTTGAAAATTTGGAATACATAGTATTTAGACGATATTATTTTTATTCTAACGTTAAGAGAGTCACATCAGTCATTTGCTAGTCTTATCAGTTTTGATAATTATTTAACAACGGATATGTTCAATGATATTATAATTTGCTTTTCTAAAGCAATCGTTAGTAGCAGATAATAGAGGTATTTAACGTATTGCGAGGGCAAAATCTTAGACTGGCACAAGTAGCATTACTCGATAGACAAAAGATGATTAAATTTGTAATATTATATACGGTCTGTGTCATATCATATATTTATGCAAGGAGAAGCTTTGTCAAGCTTTGTAGCGACAATTGTTTCTGAACATTTAGATAACTTTCGAAACAGTTCACACGTGCTGCGTGCTGTATATTTCAAGTAACAGTGCCAGTTACTTATTTTATACGCACAGCTCATGATCGTTCCCCTCTTTTATGGTCAAAGTTTTGTACGTCGTTCAATTTTTTACTTTTAGAGTCTCTAAAGATGTTAATCGAACGTACCAGAAATTATTCGTGCAATAGCAAATTTGTAAAAATAAATTTTAATTGATTAAGGGTACAGCTTATCGTATTCGCTTTGTTCAGAGTTCATCGTAGTGCTCGATGGAAGTATCATTAATATTGTGGCGCTCAAATTTTATCACTTGTTTCGGAACGAACAAGAATTCAATGAACGCAGTATTCAAACTCTTGCGCAGTAAACGTAAGGCTCCCGATTCACATATACATATGTATATGTACATAGACTAAATGCATATATGAACTTATCGATCAAAGGGAAAGACAAATCTTCTCTTCGTGAATGAAAAATACTCTGTTATCGTATGACAAATCATACTTATACATTCGTTACCATTTACTACACATTATAGCGTAGATCATGAATGTGTTCGATATGTATGATACGTTTAAAAAATGAAATCTCTTGGCGTAATAGCAATGTCTAATCGAAACCTTATCTAACGATAACAATAGCTTCGCTGTTAGTTTTACATGGAAAATAAAAATTGGTTCGCTATATTTGCTCTCGCAGCAACACTTGTAATATTCTCTTATCGTTATATCTTTTCCATATGATTTTCTGTTGTACGATAATTGCAAATGGTACGTCTACTATCATTTCTTTCCTACTATTTACTGCAATGGTGCTACTGCATTTAACATGCGTTGCAATAAGTAAATACTCGTAGTGTAAAATTTGTTAGTAATCGGTACCTGTTGGCAAAGATTTATTCAGATCTGAACACTTTCATACTCAGAAATACAGTGTATATCAACGATTTTAGAAAGGAGACTTCTACTTTTGAAACTTATCATGTCTTGTGACATGCTACGTATTCTATTTGTATTATTTAAAGGAATATTAAAAGAAACGAATGTGCACACATGCAATACGTTTGTACGTTCGATTCTGTAGTGCATTGCCATATATTATTTATTTGTTATAATTTTAATAGAAATAAATAAATTTTACTGTAATTTATAGAGTAGAAGTTAAAAAACGAAATAAGCTGATTTCTCGTCGAAGCAAATATTAGATTTTTGCTCCTTCTGTGTTGTACGATTCTATTTACAAATTATGAACTATTTATTTTGTATAAATATATTTAATCAGAACATCTTCAAAGTTTCAATAAGAATAGAACTATTTAAAGTAATACATTTGTATCGTAAAGTCGAGTGGTACTCGTACTGTCTGAAATATTAAAAAATTCTACGTTATAAAGTTCGCTGATGATTTATTATGTTCTATATGTTATCGTACCACATTATTGGAGGATAGTAATTGAAATTCTTCAACACAAAATGATTGCGAACTCAATAGTTTCAAATTATGCAAAGTTAAATTTACTCTTCTCTCGTTATTTTTATTCGCACGAGAAATTTGCTTATTCTCAGTTGTAAAGTAATTTAAGGCCTTCTACAAGAAAATGAACGACTTTAAAAATAGCATTTGAAACACGAAAATACCTTTTAGTCAAGAGTAAGCCATTTCTTATATTTATATATACGATATTACTCTACTTATTGAATTGTTACATTACAAATGAAATGAACATGAAATGCACGCTTATTAAATTTATGCAGAGTCTAGTGTACAGAGATTTGGTATAATTTATAAGTAAACGTACCTACATTTCTGATATATATATCTATTATTGCATACTTTTAATTGTTTCGCAGATATTGCACAGGGCACAGCATTTAACAGTAACAATAAAATTTACTGACCGTCCATTCATCGTATAAAAAAATGTTTTCAAACGACTGTTGTTTGGCATCACAAACAATGTAATAATTAATTTTACAATGCAGCGAGCAGTTTGAAACCTTCTTTTTATGCAACGAAGGGAATAACGAGTAAATTTTGATGGTATTTGATTAATTGATTCATCCTGCGCATATAAATTATATATTTACACCTAGCTCGCACACACATGTACAGATATATTCATTTATATTATCATGATCATATTTAATTATGATTTATAATCCTGATAATATATTTTGGTATTCACATTTGTGAGCGCAGTTGCTTTCGTGTGTGGGTACGTACAAAAATATCTTCAAATTCTTTTATTATCTACGATTACTTAAGGAACTTAAACGAAATAAGAACGTATCACATTAGTCGCTAAGTTTTATGTTAAAAAGTAGCAGATTTTTCAAATATAACAGTCTACAAATTATTCTATACGTCGAAGATTAGAAACAGAAAAATTGAAAGAATTGTTTAAGAAACAAGACAATCAAATTGTACTCAATTCCTTGTGATACGTTGGATATAAAATAGATTTGTCGTACAGAAAAAAATATATTAGACATTTTTTTTTAAACGAATTGCTCGGTGGTTGTTGTTTGGTATAATTAAAGATAGACAACATTCATAAATGTTTGTTTTATCCGCTTTTCAATCGTTTGAGAATGATCGATTAAAATTCAGATTGATTGTAACGAACAATAGTTGCTATTTTTCTACGTAGTAGTTTAGTAGAAAAATACGAGAATAAGTAGAGAGGTGAATTCTTATAGATCATTGTGCTAAAAATGCAGGTTTAGAAAAAAAGTACTGTTTTATATGTTCTACAAAGGTTTATAGAAATTGCGAATGCTACGTCTGAATGTTGTTTTCAGTTATTATTATATATTGCATAGCAAAACACAGAGAATACGATATTCAAATATTATGATAGTACGATACTGAAATGTTATGATTATTGCAATATTGTACACATCATGGGTGCGCATATTAGTTTAGAGAAATTAAAAAGAAGAAATTGCTTATTCACAGAAATAAATCATTCATAATATGTTTAGAAAAAGCATGCTTCATATATTTTACAAAGGTTTGTAGAAATTGTGAACGCTACGTCTGAATGCTATTTTCATTTATTATTATATATTGTAGAGCAATACACAGAGTGTACGATATTGAAATATTATGATTATTGCTTTATTGTAGACCTGATGAGTGTGCTTTTAAATTTTTGAAAAGAAAAAGTAGCTGTTCCGCAGAAATAAATGATTTATAAAGTACTATTGTGATACGTATGAATACTACTTTCAATTATTATTATATATTGTATAGCAACACACATATTATGATAGTACGATACTGAAATATTATGATTTTTGCAATATTGCGCACCTCACGGATGCGCTTATAAGTTTAGAGAAAATAAAAGGAAAAAGTAGCTTCCTCGCTGAAACAAATTATTCATAAAGTAAGTACTATTTTATACGTATGAATACTACTTTCAATTATTATTAGCAAAACACAGAGAGTACGATATTGAAATATTACGATTATTGCAATATTACAGACCTGATGGGTGGGCTTTTAAATTTTTCAAAGGAAAAAGTAGCTCTTCTGCTGAAATAAATTATTTATAAAGTACTAATTTTATAAGTATAAATACTATATTCAATTATTATTATATATTGCATTGCAACACACAGAGACTACGGTATTGAAATATTATGATTATTGCAATATTGCACGCCTCATGGATGGGCTTATGAGTTTCTGAAAAGAACAAAATAGCTTTCTCGCAAATCCTCAGCTGAAACAAATCATTCATAAAATTCTATTTTCTACACATTTCTAAAAATGTTCATACATTTGCTACATATGTTACAAATTTCTTAACAATGTTTCAACATTTTTCGAAATGTATAAAAATATTTGGTCCAGCATCGATATTCGTTCGATACACTCATTTGTAATGCAACGCAAGCCTCGATTGGACCATTTTGAAAGATCACGTGTTCGAAATACGTTCAATTGTAACGATTCTGCTAATTGGTTAGACTTTAAACGCCACGTTGAAACGCTATGGCGAACATCAACCATTTCTAATTACAAAAGTTGAATGAAAATTCAACTTTCATATCAAAATATAAAATTTAATTGAAAAACATCTGTCGAAAGTATCGAATGATGTTACGTAAGACAGCGAAAATTGAATATAAAATATTTTTTTAATTAATTTAAAAGTAAATATTTTTTAAAGTGTAATCATTACAGTTTATCAAAAAATTTGATTAAAAATTACAGATCAAGAAAACGTATGAAACACGTGCATTCAATTTATGCGTTTTATTACGAAACACGTGTATTGAATTTCATTATTACGCGTATTACATTGTTTATTTTTCTTTTTCTTTCAATTAATGTTGCTGTTCAATAGAACAGCATTGTACGCTGTTTATCAGGTTTTAATGCATTGTATATTCAGATAAACGATAAAAAAGAAGATATTAATGCGTCGTTCACTATTTTTGCGATACAATTTGGTATCAAACGCGTTTCGTACGAATCCAATATGAAATTTACGATCCCAACAACGAAACACTAGACAAAAATATTGAATTAATTTTTTAATTAAAAGTAGAGCAATTCTTGTTGTCTACTGCAGTGATTCTCAACCTTGTTTCGTCTCTTGTCCAGCAAACAAAATTTGTATTGCTTAAGGCCCTCACTTGTCTTGATCCGCTCCGGAATTTGGAATCTTCCAAAATCTAAAAACAAAATGTTAAATTTATGGCCTCTGTGGAGGGCGCATAAAAATTACAATTTTTTTTTTATTATTTACGATTCCACTTGTCTTAATTCGAGCCTGCAAATGTAACTAATGCCAAATTTCAACAGCGAAAAATCATAACAAACAGAATTCTTTTAAAATAATTACAATGCTATCTATGCGCGAACACCGAAATTACTTTCTTGCCAACCCAATTTGAGCATCGTGTTGTAAGAAGAATATTTAACCGTTTTAGTGCCATGAACTTTTCGAGAAATCCAATCGAAAAGTGCTAAATAGAGCGCAATAGAGCTATTCTCTATTTATCATTTAAAAAATGCTGGGTTACTGTTTCTGTACAATTCTTACAGATATCCATGTGCAGCAAATTTTAGAATCCTCATCGAGTAATTGGTAATTTTAAACATTAAACAGAAGTACAATCGTATCGCCTGGCATTCAAACGGTTAACTTTTTGCACTCGAATGTCATCTCTGAGTGAATTGATCGCTTAAAAAGTTTTCTAAAAAGTTTTGCGAAAGTTTTCTATCGAAATGAAAATATTCTATTGCTAGTAGATAGTTGCTTAGTAATAGTTTCTTCTATTGCTAACTTTTACCAGACCAGCAATAGAAAATTGCTAATGGGATTAACCCTTTGCACTCTACTCCTTCCTGGATGATGGCAATAGAAGCTCGATATATTGCTAAAATAGCAATATCTTAGCAATATTTTGGCTGCAGTTTCTATTGCTAAAATAGCAATATTTTTGCAATAGTTTCTAATGCTGTGATAGCAATATTTTAGCGATACTTTAGCAACAGTTTCTATTGCTAACATTTTTTCCTCAAGTTTTCTATTGAAATGGAAATTTTCTATTGCTGGGAGACATTGGCAATAGAAGCTAGAAGTATTGTTAAAATAGCAATGTTTTAACAACATTTATCAATAGTTTCCATAGCTAACGTCTCTCAGCAATAGAAGATTTCTATTGCTGAGGCGACGTTGGCAATAGACACCAGAAATATTGCTAAAATAGCAATGTTTTAGCAATATTTAGCAACAGTTTCTATTGCTAACGTCTCTCAGCAAAAGAAAGTCTCCATTTCAGTAGAAAACTTGAAGAATATTTTTTATTGTTGAGAGACGTTTGCAATAGAAGTTAGAAATATTGCTAATATAGCAAGTTTTAACAATATTTAGCAATAGTTTCAATTACTAACGTGTCCCAGCAACAGAAAATTTCCATTTCAATAAAATACTTGTAGGAAAATGGAAATTTTCTATTGCTGGGAGACTTTGGCAATAGAAGCTAGAAATATTGCTAAAATAGCAATGTTTTAGCAATATTTAGCAGTATTTCACTAGATGTTTTTCTGAAGCATCAAACAGCAAACTTTGAACGTTACGCATGAAAAGAAATCAATATTACTTGTTGAAACTGTTTCAATAATTTAAAACGCAGGAATTAGATGTAAAAGATACCTTAGTAATTCCCAAATTGCTATTAAAGCATTAAAAGTAGTAAATTTTAATATTTGTTGCTTAAAAATCGCAGTAGTTGATTACAAATACAAAACCATTCTTTACGATTAACTCTTTGCACTCTGCTTCTTCCTGGACGTTGGCAACGGAAGCTAAAATTATTGCTAAAACGGCAATGTTTTTACAATATTTAGCAACAGTTTCTATTGCTAATGTCTCCCAGCAATACAAAACTTCCATTACAATAAAAAACTTGAGGGAAATTGGAAATTGCTGAGAGACGTTAGCACATAAACTTGTTAAAATATTGCTATTTCAATATCTGCCATAAAATATTGCTAAAATAGCAATAATATTGCTAAAATAGCAATAATACTGCTAAAATGTTGCTAAAATAGCAATGAGATTTCTATTGAAATGAAAATTTTCTATTGTTGGGAGACGTTGGCAATAGAAGATAGAAATATTGCTAAAAGAGCAATGTCTTAACAATATTTAGCAATAGTTTCTATTGACAACGTCTCTCAGCAGTAAAAAATTCCCATTTCAATAGGTAAATTAAAGGAATATGGAAATTTCCTATTACTGGGAGACGTTAGCAATAGAAGCAAGAAATATTGCTAAAATACTAATATTTTAGCAATATTTAATGATAGTTTCTATTGCTGGGAGACTTTGGCAATAAAAGCAAGAAATATTGCTAATACAGAATATTTTACAATATTTTACAATATTTTTTCCATTTCAATAGAAAACTTGAAAGAAAATGCAAATTTTCTATTGCTGGAAGACGTTGGCAATAGAAGCTAGAAAACATTGTTATTTTAGCGATATTTAGCCATAGTTTCTATTGCCAACGTCTCCCAGCAATACAAAATTCTCATTTCAATAAAAAACTCAAGAGTCAACACATCTCTCAAAAAGCTGCGCAGTTACAATTTCAATCCCTAATCAATCCTAGTACCCCCTCAGAGCAGACATCAGAGCGCAAACTCCAAAAAGAAACCATAACAAAGAGAAAACAGAAAAGGGAATCAATCGATCACAAAGTTCCTCCCCAGAAGCGAGGACAATTTTAATCTTTCATTACTGTTTATATAGTGGCAAATTAAGTCGCCTGCAGAGGACTGGAGATTGATAAATGCATGTGGGAACAAATGAATAAGAAGACGTTTGTATGTTGAAGCAGGTGCAGCAGCCGCTGCGAAACAACGTAGGCACTTGGGTCAGATTCGCGAGCACCCTTATCAAAGGCCTGGTCATGCTTTGTCATGAATCCGGAGAGCGCAATTGCAGTACGCGCCTCCGTAAAAAGGTTAGTTTCCTCCAGACATATCATTTTTTACCTCTTATTCTCATTTTCCCGCGATATTTCCTGCATCCACGTCAGTTCATGAACGAAAACGTCCGCATAAACGCATATCGCATAAACAGACGTAAGATACGTGGAAATCATATGTTCGTGCAACATGCCGCCATGTTGGCATTGTTTCATAAGGTTCGTACTTCTTACAGGAATAAATTTCTTCTTACAGGTCGATTTACCTTTCTTGAACTTTATTCTATAAAAATTTTTTAATTGTTGGTTATTGATTTAGTCATTTAATTGAAATCAATTTATATTTTGCATAAAATTGAAATTAAATGAATATAAATATACATGATTTAATTGAAATAAATTTAGATTTTGCATAAAATTTTTAGTTATTGATTTATTCATTTAACTGAAATAAATTTATACTTTGCATAAAATTATTGCTTATTGATTTATTCATTTAATTGAAATAAATTTATATTTCGCATAAAATTGTTAGATATTGATTGAAATAAAATTAATTTTGCATAAAATTGTTGATTATTGATTCATTCATTTAATTGAAATGAATATAAATTTTAATTTTCGAAGTAGTTTCGAATAAATTTTCGAATGGAAGGATTAAATTATTGTTGATTTTTGAAATTGTTTATGTGGAAATTTAAAAGTTCGAGGAAGGTCGTTGAGATTTGGAAAATATTATTCTTCGTATTTTTAATGTATTTGTACCGTCTTATTTCAGTATTTTGAAGCTATTCAGTATTTTTATTTATTTTTCTATGGGGACGTACATGTGTGTGCGTTCATATTGTTTTTTGTTTTGTTTTGTATGTATTTATTATCATTATTTTGTATCAGAAATATATAACGCAGGTGTTAAAATGTTTGTAATATTTTAGTTTGTTATAAATTATAAATTGAAAGTTGGTAAATTTGTAATCTGTTTTAAATTAAAATGTTGCAATATTTCGTTTGTGACAAATTACAAGTTTTCAATATTTCAGTTGCTACAAATTTCAAATTTGCAATATTTCATTTACCACAAATTAGAAATTTGTAATATTTTATTTACCACAAATTACAAATTTGCAACATTTCATTTGCAACAAGTTACGAATTTGCAATATTTTAATTTGTGACAAGTTATGAGTTACAAAACCTTTTTTTTTTTTTCGCAGGGAAATCCTCATGGATACCGTGGATTTTTTGGGAAATCTGCGGTTATGTCGGACTCTTACCGACTAAAACCCTGCGGTGGTCTTCCTACACTTGTAGCGGGTAGCCGGGAACTCTTTCGAACGCGTCCAGCATCCCGCCTCGTGTCTGAGTTCGTTGAACTCTCTGCACATAGCTCGCGTGCGAGTTCATTCTTTAGACTCCTCGGTCGAGCGCGTGCCGGATAGACTTGACCCAAATCCTGTCTAGCCGGCGCTCGGCGGCTCTTTCTGTTTTTTCTTATTTACTTTTTCTTTGCGCAATCTTTTCTGTTACGCTTGTGTACGAATGCACGCATTCGCACGCGTACCTCTTTGTCGAATTTCTTGCGCCTGTATTCTATCTTCGAAGTCGTCTTCTCCTTCCGCGAGTTTCTCCTTCCAGTTAGAGAAAGTGAAGCGTCTCGCTTCTCTTCTAATCTCGTCCTTCGTCGGAGCAAGTGCACCTTTTTCTTGTACCTGGCGCATTGTACGAAGGGTTTCGTACACTATCATGTCTTCCTATGCCAGCTATTCCAGGGGTACGAGACCCGCCAGCATTGTTGCCGCGTCGTAAGAAATCGTGCGATATCCTCTTACGACCCGAATGGCTATTCTTCGCCACGCGCTTCGCAGAAGCTGCAGCTTTCTGCCTTCTTTGTTAAGCGCGTCGCTCCATACCGGCGCTCCGTAAAGCGCTATGCTTCTTATCACCCCGGCATAGAGTTTCCTTACTTTCTCGTCAGGTCCGTGCAGATTCGGCATGATACGGCTTAGGTAATTCGCCGCAGCATCCAGTCGAACGGCCTGACGAGCGAAGTGGAAACCAAAGTTCCATTTATCGTCGAGGAGCAGTCCGAGATACTTCATCTCGCTCCCCACTGTGACTTTGGCTGGTCCGATGTTGACCACTTCGTTTCCTCCTCGCGGGTCTCTCCTTCGTCCTTTGAAGCACAGGATTTCAGATTTCTCCGGTGCTATTTCGAGGCCCATCCTCTTGATCGCGTCTGCCACGACCGCGACTGCCACTTCCGCCCGGCAGATTGCTCTGCTACGGTCCGTATCGAACGCCAGTATCAGAGTGTCATCCGCGTAGCAAGTCAAATGCACTCCCGCCGGCATTGGTACTTTTAAAACCGCGTCGTACCTCAGATTCCAGAGCAGCGGTCCAAGAACTGATCCCTGGGGAACGCCACGTTCGATCTTCTTTCTTTGTATTCCGTCGCGACTTTCGTAGAATATCGCGCGGTCGCACAGGTAGTTTTCCACGCCCCTTCGCAGGTATTGTGGGAATCCGTGCCTTTTTAGCGCTTTACGAATTGCACTCCATTGGAGAGAGTTGAACGCATTTTTAATATCCAGAGATATTGCGATTGCCGGTTTTCCAACTTTTTGGCAGCGTGCCGGTCTTCAAGCACGCGGAGAACAGTCCGCGTAGTCTCGAATTTAGCACGCTTAATGCCATCGACCAGGCACGGCCAGGTATTCCATCCGGTCCGGGCGCGGTGTTCTTCTTTGTCATTCGCTTGATTGCGCGAGTCATTTCCACTTCGGTAACGTCGTTTTCCTGCGACCAGGTGATAAGGTCGGTGTTTGTAGCACTTTCCGCATTAATCGTCGGCACAGCCTCTCCCGGCGGGAAGAGCGTGTCGACGACTCGCTTCAGGAACGGCGTCTCCATTGTTTCCGTCAGTGGGGGTGCCCATGGCCGTAATTTGTTCATTACGATTTTATGCGGCCGCCCCCACGGGTCCTCGCGCACGTCTGCAGCAGCCCGTCCCATGCTCGTGCCTTCGATTTCTTTACGGCGGCTTGCAGCTCCGTTTTCCTCTCTTTATATCTTTCATAGAGCTGCGCTTTCCTTACCGGGTTGGGATTTCTCCGTTTCCGGTATCTCGTATATTGTCTTCGTGCGTTCGCGCTCTCCGCACGGAGAAGAGCGATCTCGTTGCTCCACCAATATACGGGTTTACGAGGGGGGGTTCGACCTTACTTTCGGCATGCTTGCGTTGCATACCGATGTCAACGTCGTCGTAAACCATTCCGCTTCTCGCTCGACTATGGCCGTCAAGGTCGGTTCGCTCGGCCAGGTAGCAGCGAGGGTTGCCGCCATAAACATATCTTCGTCGATTTTTCGCAACGACCATCTATTTTGCTTCTGGTCCACTGCTCTTCTTCCTTGTACCGTGGATACGTCGATCCTTATATATAAGTGATCAGATAATGTTTCGATCGGATCCACTTTCCAGCTCGTGACTCTTCGAGATGCTGCGTCGTTCGCGAACGAGAGGTCGACCTTGCTCTCGCCCTGTGGACGCACGCACGTACTGGCAGTTCCTTGATTCAGCAGTCTGAGATTCGCGGATGCTGCCCAGTCCATCGTCGAGTGTCCACGCTGATTCGTTCTGGAAGAGCGGCACATATTTGCATGCGCGTTGAAATCTCCCAGTACGAATGTCGGTTGCGGGGTGTGATTTCGCACTACACTCTCCACTTCGTCCAGGAGCTGATCGAAATCTTGCAACGACCAGCTCGGCGGCGCGTAAATTCCAATGACGACGCAATCCGACCACGATACTGCAACGTAGCCACGCCCTTGCGCGATGGGCGTGTTCGGTCGGATGCGTGTCGGCGTCGCCTGAATTATTGCAACCGTTTTCTCCCTGTTTGCTATCCACGACGGTTTGTCGTGGATAAAATATGGCTCCGCTGCAACTACTAATTCAACCACGCCGCTTTGTAGGCTTTCGAGCATAAGATCTTGTGCTCTCGCGGCGTGAGAGTTAAGTTAGTTTGCAGGATCTGGCATTTCATATTGAAAGTTACTCCAGGTCCATCGCCTCCTCGCGGCTAGTGCTCGCCTTCAGAGTTTCGCGCTTCTTCTCCTCTTCATTGTTGTCTTTTGCTGCTGCTGCAGCTATTTCTTCCTTCTCCGCATGTTTCTTATCCTTACCTGCCCTGTGTCCGTGCGGGCGGCCTGCAGATTTGCAGACCGGACACGTCGGCGACTTTTCTTTGCATTCGGTTGCGTGGTGACCCATTTCACCGCACCTGTAGCATGCCTCTGTTGCCGGTCCACGGTTGCGGTACATTTCGCGATCACGTGCCCGATTTCCCAACACTTGAAGCAGATCAGCTGTCGTGCTTCAGTGTGTTCGACACGGACGGATGTCTATCCGACCTTCACTTTACCATTCTCGGTAATTTTCTTCGCGGCGGCGACCGGGCATTGCATCAGCTTCGTGCCCATGCCGTTGTACGCCGTCCTCCGCGGGTCGGTTTTTATTTCGCCGGCTGTGCAGCCGCCTTGCGCGGCGACTGATTCGACGACTTCACCGACCGTCAGCGAGTCTTCCATCCTGGAGACTCTCAGGGCCGCTCTCTTGCAGGGGCGTGTAACTTTTACGCCCCTCGTGGTCGCGAATAGCCCGCACAGTTTATTGGCGAGCGCGTTCGCCTTTTCTTCTCGGCCTTCACCGCTTATTTCAAGAATAAGCGCTCCGCGCGGTCAGCGCTTTTCTGGGTTTGACCTCGTCAATACCCAGATCCGATAGCTTGATCTGCTGCCGCGCTGTAGTCATGAGCTCGGCGTATGTGGTATTGCTGCCCTTATTTATGGTGATAACAACAGCAGCGGCCGTGCTCGGATTTTTCGTCATCTTGGGCTTTTCTCTTGGCACCGGCTTCGCAGTTGCTACCTGCGTCGGTGCCTTCTTGCCTGCTCTCGCCGTCTTCTTTACCGCGGCCGTCGTCTCCTTTTTCGACTTTCTGCCGAGGACTTTCGTCCACGGCGTCTCCGTCTTCATCTTGTTCTGCGGAGCAGATGCGCTCGCTGCTAGACACTCCTTTTCGCTCTCCTTGCGAACCTGCTCCTTTTGAATCTCCTCTATCCTCTTCTGGATGGGGGATTTCTTTGTATCCGCTTTCGCGGATTCCTTCACCGGTGGAGGGGGCATTGCCTCTCTCTTCCTACCTTCTCCTTCTTTATGGTTGCGGCTCTTGTTCCCTCTTTCGCGGATTCTTCCCGTCGCGCAGCGTTCCGTGCCGCTGACCGCGGGCGTTCCTCATTCGGAGCGAAGCGCTTCTCCGCCTTCTCCCAAAATTGAGTGAGCCGCTCGCTGATAACGGTCCCAATCTGCTCCATTAGCAGTACGAGACCGGTGTCGGGGATGCTGGCTTCCTCCTGCTTCGTGGTCAGCGATTGTTGTCGTGTACTTTTTTCATTACGCTCGGCGATCGCCATCTTTTTGATCGCCGGCGACAATTGGCTGTTTGCCCTATTTTCTAGGGCAGTCAGCCTCTCCTTGAGAAGGGCATTCTCCTTCTCCAGTTTTTCAGCCTTAGCTTTAATAAGGTTGAATTCCTGGTGAATTACAAAGCCTAACCTAATCTAACCTAGCCTAACCTTTATGAAATTTGCAACAAATTACAAATTTGGACTATTTTAATTTGCAATAAATTACAAATTTGTATCGAATTACAAATTTGCAATATTTCATTTGCAACAAATTATAAATTTGCAACATTTAAATTGGCAATATTTCATTTGTGATAAATTACAAATTTGAAATATTTTAGTTTCTGGCAAATTATGAATTGCGAAACCTAACCTAACCTTTATGAAATTGGCAACAAATTACAAATTTGCAATATTTTAATTTGCAACGAATTACAAATTTGCAATATTTTAATTTCCAACGAATTACAAATTTGCAATATTTTAATTTGCAACGAATTACAAATTTGCAATATTTTAATTTGTGGTAAATTACGAATTGCAAAACCTAACCTAACCTAATCTTTCCGAAATTTGCAATATTTTAATTTGCAACAATTTCCAAATTTGTACTATTTTAATTTGCAACAATTTCCAAATTTGCACTATTTTAATTTGCAACAATTTCCAAATTTGCACTATTTTAATTTGCAATGTTTTAATTTGTAGCAAATTATGAATTTGTAATATTTTAATTTGTGGCAAATTATGAATTTGCAATATTTTAACTTGTGACAAATTACCAATTACAAAACCTAACCTAACTTATACGAAATTTGCAATATTTTAATTTGTAACAAATTGTATTACAAACCAAAGAATGAATTATCAAACAGGAAAAGTAGGATATTTATTAACAAAATATCAACATAAACTTCAAATTTCATGCTTTACACACACACACACACACACGCGCGCGCGCGCGCGCACACACACACACACTCACACACACACATGTACGTGTTTGCGAGGACACTCGCTGCTTGCGATTGATTTCGAATTTAACGATATACAAATATTTTCAAAAAGCGTGGTTTAAACAAATTTCGAAATAACCATCACTTTGTATAATTAACATAATTCTGCGGTTTTTATGTATCGTTGAATTATTTTGATAAAACATTATAAGAGAAAAATGATTAATTGTTGTTAATAAATAATCGTAAACCGTGGCTCCCAGCAATTAGAGAGCAAATTAATTATTATTATTTATTCAAAGGAAGTCTTTATTTCTTCTTTAGGTCTTAGTTGTATCCATATATAATAAATAATTCAATTGTTAGGACTAGAGAATTGTTTTTAAATTTCATACCAAGTACCTGTAATATTTGCCAATATTGCAAACTATTAAAAATGAATTAAAAATAAAAGTAGAAATAAATATTAGAATTTAGAAACGTTTCGAAATAGAAAAGAATATTGAAACACAATTTTAAGTCATCAAGTAATTTACTTTTTCTTAGATTAGAAATTAGAAATAAAATTAGAAACAGAAAAGAATATTGAAACACAATTTTAAGTTCTTCCAGAAAAAATTAAAAATCTAAAATTGTCCTCAGAAAAGATAATTTACTTCTTTTTAGATTAGAAATTAGAAATAAAATCAGAAACGTTTCAAAACAAAGAAGAATATTAAAACACAATTTTAAGTTCTCCCAGAAAAATGTAAAAAAAGAAATTAGTCATTTGAAATATTCCATAGATAAATAATTTACTTTTTCTTAAAGCTTTTTCCACAAATTTCGATAAAAAATCTAAAACAAAAGGCATCATTAATTAAGACAAAAATTCGAATCATTCTTTATTTCTCACTAAAAAAATGCAACGATAAGTCGAATAATATTTTCAATAAAAAAAATTTCTTTCAGAAGATTTCCATTTACAATCGTCGGAGTTTTTAAGTTTTAAGACAATGTTAACTGCCCGCAATTAGGTTTGTAAAGACTAGACGTCCTCGAGACAATTTGTTCTCTTCTTTCCTTCTTGTATCATCGCGCACAAGAAGACGAACGATGAAAACTTGGTACGGTATGGGTGCGCACCTACCCATTCTTTACATTTCACACTGTTATTTCGTGACAATAATCGTGTGCTAGCTATAAATTACTGTGAGAAAGGTTGAAGTAAACGAGAAAAGAAGAAACGAAAGAAAGATGCTGATTTCGAAGGCGAAGTTAGAAGAACCGTGATTTTAACGCTTAGCCAACAAAACTGTACAGTTTGCGTTGTAAAAATTATTTAATTGGACGATTATATTTGGTTTTTAACGATCTTGAATCACATATTTCTTATAGAAAATGAAATAATTAATGAAATTAACGATAGATGAATGATATTACTCAAACGTGAACAATTTTAAGTCAAGAATTATTAATAGAAGAAAGTGTTGGCTAAGCGTTAATATTTCCGTGTATCTACTTAACATACTTTTGTTGTATTTTTTTTTAATTTTTCTCTTGCCAACTTGTGCCTGTGGAACACTTATTCATTCCATTTCGTCTGCCCTTTTTTATGCGTCCACAGACACGTTTGTGGACGTGCACGTCGTACGCGTATTTGAATAAGTATTCGTGCAAGTTGTGTGCTATGCAAATGAGATATATGTTACCGTGAAAGACTGAAATTGGAGACTATCGATATTTTTCTGTGAACGTCGACGCGTACCAAATGTGTCATTGAGAGATCGAATATTTGGTTACGTTTGTTCGAACAATGGTTGGTACATGTCGACAAACAGAGATAAACTCTGGTGAAGGTTGAAACGTAAGAGAGAGAGGACGCAGTCAGAGAGAAGAAAAGAAAATTATGCTATGCTATACTAACCCTTTGCACTCGGATGTTTCCTCCGAGGGGACATTAGAATTGACATTAGAAACAAGAAAATTTCTCCTAAATTTTCTATTGGAACGGAAATTTTCTATTGCTGAGAGTCGCTAGCGTTAAAAACTATTGCCAAAACATTGCTATTTTAGCAATGTTTCTAGCTTCTATTGCCAACGTCTCCCAGCAATAGAAAACTTCCATTTTTCCTCAAGTTTTCTATTGAAATATTGCCAACGTCTAGAAAGCAGTAGAGTGCAAAGGGCTAAATAAAGTAAAATGCAGGGGCGGATTAACCCTTTGCACTCGACGCTTTTTCAGCAGTTTTCTATTGCTGAAACAAAAGTTAGCGATAGAAACTATTACCAAGCCAATTTTCTAGCAACAGAAAGTTTCCATTTCGATAGAAAGCTTTGGGGAAATTGTGCGTTCTTCAAAAACTTGCAATGGAATAAGTTTTTAACTTTCGTAATCAGCCATCAATTTCTTCAGAATTGCGACATCCGAGTGTGCAAAGGGTTGAATTAACGCAAATGGGGCTCTCATCATTAAAAATTTCAGTCTTCAGGGGCGGATCAAGACAAGTGAGAGTCCTGAGCAGTGAAAATTTAATTCTTAGGAACGGATTAAGACAAATGGGGCCCTCATCATTGAAAATTTTGGGGTACTCAGGAGTGTATCAAGGGAAATGGGGGCATTGAGTAATGAAAATCTCAAGATTCTCTCAAGGACGGATTAGAACAAGTGGGGGCCCCAAGCATTGTTAATTTACGGATCCCCAGGAGTGTATCAAGGAAAATGGGGGCTCTAAGTAATAAAAATTTCAAGATTCCTTCAGAGACGAATTAAGGAAAACGGGGGCCCTAAGCATTGCAAATTTTGGAGTCCTCTTGGACGGATTAAAGCAACTGGGGAGCACGTCGGTGAAAATTGTGGGTCCTCAGGTGCATATCAAGGAAATTGGGGGCCCCAAGTGGTAAAAGTTTCAATTTCCCTCAGGGGCGGTTCTAGACACGTGGGGGCCCTAGATGGTAAAAATTTTGTCCCACTTCCAAAAAAATGTAAAAAATGCAAAATTTTTTTTAAAATTACCGAAATAGTTAAGAAAAACCATGAAATAATCGAACAAATCTAAAAACGAAATTTTAATTTTATGGCCATTAAATTGCACTTTTTTTGGGGGGGGGGGTGCAAAATTTTTACTACTTAGGATCCTAACTTCTCTTGATCCACCCCTGAGGGCTTTAAAATTTTCAATGCTTAGGGCCTCCACTTGTTTTCATTCGCCCCTGGGGAAATTTTATAATTTTCATTGCTCAGGGCTCCCATTTTCCTTGATACGCCTCTGGGGATCCCAAAATTTGCAACGCTTAGGATCTCCATGTGTCTTAATCCGCCCCTGGGGGAAATCTGAAATTCTCCTGGGAAGAATCTTGAAATTTTCATTAGTCAGGGCGCTCATTTTCCTTGAGACGCGCCTGCAGATCCGCAAATTTCCAATGCTTAGAGAATACTCTGAACCCGGCCCCGGGAGGGGGCACGAGTCTGCTACCTCGCCTTAAGGGCATACGCAACATTGCAATGCTTAGAGTTCCCATGTGTCTAAATTCGCTCCTGGAATCTGAAATTTTCACTACTCAGAGCCCCTAATTGTCTCGATCCGCCCCTGGATCGCGCCATCTGACACTTAAAACAATTAAACTTTCTCCTATTTCCATATAAATGACACATTAAAACGTTGCGTTCTTGTCTCAACGCAATATAGAAATATTTTTATTCAACCGAATGTCGACATCTGCCTGCATAATTATTCAGCAAACATCTCGTACATTCGCCAAGCGATTTTCCGAATTCTCAGATTCACCGGACGCCGACGTTCGCTAGATATCGATTTTTCACGGTAATATGTAGAAGAAGTAAGAGGTAGTCTATCATTTTGGGAAAGATGGCAGGGGTGGTATTACGACACGATGCGAAGGTTTTAAACTACCAGCGAACATTTGAAGTATATTCTGTTCTAAATTCGGATGTCCTCGAATGTTCCACTTGAATCCAGGATATTACTTATTATGCGGCGTCTAGAAGTATACATACATCCACCTGAAATTTGCCTGTGACATATCACAATAATTTTAATATAACCGCCCTCACGCGAACGTTCCGCGAGAGCTTTAACGGACTAATCCGTATTGTTAATTTCGAGTTTCTTTCTATACATCGTAAACGATCTATCTTTCACGGCCAAGTTGACGCTAACTTAATATCTCTGTTCGCATACATATCTTTGAAAAATCTGAGCGAGACCGAAAAGTCGAAACTGCATGTGATTAGAATTTTTTAAAAGCATTCGAGCCAATCGCGAAGTGCGCTCGGTTTGAAAATTTTGCCGCGAGAAATTAAATGTTTGCTCGATCACCGTCTGAGTTTATTTCGCGCACGAACGATCCAGAAGGAACGTTCTCTCTTTGGTACACGTCTCCCTGAACGATTAACAGCACAGTATTTATATATCGTATATAGATGTTAACACCATGCAATGGTACGCTTTTTTTT
The DNA here is from genome assembly GCA_963969225.1 of Xylocopa violacea. Lineage (NCBI taxonomy): Eukaryota > Metazoa > Arthropoda > Insecta > Hymenoptera > Apidae > Xylocopa > Xylocopa violacea. The sequence continues at coordinate 2,439,241 of CAXAJV010000015.1, forward strand.
TCAGAGATTGTACAGTAGACTCTCTCATCTCATTGTACGGCACGCGTGCAAAAATTCTCTGGCCTTCTGACACCTGCTTACCGATAGGATTTGTTACAGTTTTAATACGATTCACAGTAATAATACAAGTGGCTGTAATTATATGTATTTAATAATCGTACACACGTTCAATGTAATTTAACGCTACTAGATGGTGGGACAGGTGCACACCCAAGCTGCCTAAAACAAAACCAAAAAAACAAAAAAAAAAAACAATTCTTGGGAAAATAACGTACTTCTCGCATTTCGAATAACTAAAAATCATCTCTAAACTTATCACCTTCCAAATTCCAAAGTCTGCTTTTTTTAAAACTTCCGCGGGTATTCTCGAGAATCATTGTATCCGCGTTCTACAGTTGTTACGTAGAATTATTTTCACGAGTATCCTAAACGCGGGGAGAGCACATGATTATGCGAAACATGCAACCAAAAGTAACAACACAATTCAATTGTCTAATTATCGACCCGCGATTCTTTGTCCCCGCAGGAGAAAGCCTGCCGTCTTTTTCGATATCTTGAAACAAAATTTTGAAACTTGCAACCAATGAAATGATCGGAAAATTTGGATAACTCTGAATCGCGCGTAAATGTTCGCAATCGTTCGATAATTAGAGGGGCATTGAAAGTAAACGATGAATGGCAAATAACGAAGTATCAGCTTCATTTTGTTAATATAACAATATTCCAACAAAAAATGTTTCCACCACGTATCATGTTTTATATGAAACAAATGCTTATACACACTCTAATATCGATCAAAGGATAGTGCAAAGCAGTTGCTTGTTAAACGCAAAAGTTATACTCCATCGTATTCGCTTTTTCTTTCACATCAATTTTCGTTCGCTTAAAAAAAAAAGAGTAAAATCTAGATCTCAGCGGTTCTCAAACTTTTTTCAGGGCAGTTATCGAACCCGCCTCTGGGCCCTTGAGGTGGACGGTGTTTACTTTTAACCGTTCACCAGCCCCAGAGGCGGAAAGTCATCTCTCCGCCGGGGGAAAATCCGGCTCCTCCACAGGAACAAGGAGGATGGGGAATAATAATAGGGACGAATAATAACGCATTAAACGTTTAACCACGGTATAGAATATAACAGGTATTAAATAGATAGATAAATAATAAAATCGTAGAGAAAATAGAGAAATAGTATATAATAATAGTATTAAGAGTAAATTAGGATTGAATAAGAATAAAAATAAAAAAAAAATAAGGGAGACTTGAACTCGCAAATTTTTTGATCACTGGGCTACTGTGACTCCATCTATCGGTTAAACTTGAAAATACATCGCTCATTATATATAATCTAGTATGGTAAATAATTATTAAGAATGGTAAATAATGCAACTAAGCAGGGTAAATGATCAAATGCCGGTACATAATCATTCCGTAAACAGTTCGTTCGGAAAGTAAGTTGACAGCAACGTGGAGTTAGCCACCGTTTAGACACGTGTAACCGGGCAATAATTATACCATTGCCACACGCAGCGATCATTTAATATTGCCGAAATAGTGTCAGAAAAGCTGAAGCTCTCCCAAAATAAATCATAATAGATAATAAATCATAATAAATAAGAACAACTTTTTTTTATAGTAAACTTGAAGTATGATTCAGTGTCGAAGGAAGCAGAGTTTTTAAAGGATCCAACTCTTAATTTTGTTAACGTTTAGTCGAAGCTGTTTCTTCTTAGTATAATTTGATACTGTCTTAAATTTCCAAAATGTACATTTATTAGGTTGGAAACTATGAAACGGGCTTTTTTTGTTTAGTCTGTGTTCAGCTGCGACTGAGAGAGATACATTGTAACGTGCGCTCGATATTTTTTTTTTAAAAGCTTAAAGGTATTCTTCTTACTCATTTTCTACAATTTTTTCTTTTTTGTATCCCATTTTTATTTTATTTTCATCCTAAACCAGATGGAAACGAAACGCGATTTACATCCACTCCTCTTGTACGAGTTTAAATTAAATCGTACCGCAGCTCAAGCCTCGAGAAATATTAATCAGGATCAGAGATGGATCCAGCAATGAAAAGAATGCTCGATATTGGTTCGAAAAATTTCGTTCTGGCAATTTGAGTATCGTCGATGAGCCTCGAGAAAGAACACCAGCCCATATTGATAACGAGGAATTAAGGACGACTGTGGAATACGATCCACGCACAACTAGTCGAACAACTTGGGTCTAAACTAGGAACTAGTCGTACAGCTGTGTTAAAACATTTGCGTGCAATAAATAAAGTGAAAAAATTCGACTCATATGTGCCGCACGAATTGACGCAACTGCAGATGATCGCTCGTTTCATAGTTTCCAACCTAATAAAAGAGATTAGAGTTTGAAATTTGTAAATGGCATTTAACCCTTTGCACTCGACCACTTTTTCGGTCTCACGTCATTTTTTCTATCACTAATCTCTTGGTGAATACAACTGATCTAATTTTTCGACAGCTGAAAATCAATTTCATCCTCGCTCGAGCTAATTTCACCTTCGAAATTCATTTTTGTAGGGCTTCAAAAGTTCAAATCAGTCGATGAAAAACTCCAGCTGCTGTGCGAAACACCGTGGCGAGTCGCCTCTCGAGCGTAAAGGGTTAACCCTTTGCAGTCAGAGTTATTTTTCAATTTAGCAGCTCAGTCGTCGACAACTCCCTATTATTTCAAGTGTTTCGTGTGAAATTCACTTTTTTATCGTTTGCTATTACAGCCAGCCCTCGACTTTCGTACATAATTGCTTCCTGAAAATATCTACGAACGTTGAACGTTCGAAAGCAGAGGAATGTAAAAAAATGTGTTTTAAACTATTTGCTTATCAATATATATATTGATAATGAAGTTAACGAGGCGTGTGTAACTGCTTTCGGATATTTTCCTTGCAAACTTTGTCAAGAGTTAGTCGAAGACCACCCTTTTCTTTCTTTTAGAAAATTTTCCAATATTTTTAATTCATAGAGGAAAATTGTACAAAATTTGAAATTCATAGAGGAAAATTGTACAAAATTTGAAATTCACAGAGCAGAATTGTACAAAATTGGAAATTCACAAAGCAGAATTTTAAAGAATTTGAAATTTACAGAGCAGAATTTTAGAGAATTTAAAATTCACAGATCAGAGTTTTACAAAATTCGAAATTCATTCCGTAATAGCCAAAAATTTGTCAAGATTTATGAGCGCTTCGTTCATATATTTAATTCTCAAAGTCTTGACCTTTTTATCAGCTTCTTTTGACCACGCTTCCATTATGTATTTGATTGTTGCTCGATTAAGTGTTTGGACAAAAATATAGAAAAAGTTGAAACTTTAAAGATGTGCGAATATCGAGGGTCGTCTGTATAACATATTTACATGAAACGAAAGAGAATGATCGACAAGATTAGGAAAATCGAAACAAGGGTCAACTTTTGCTGATCTGAGGAACGTTTTCGACGATAGAAGTACAGAAACGTAATGGATTCCAGACTCGTTGCATCGCGTTAGAGAAAAAGGTCGTAAACGTTGTACAGATAGCCAAGTATCGGCAGTTAGGCTTGTTTACAATAGAAGAAAGATTCCTCGCAATCATATTTTGAACGGTATTCGTGAAATTACAGCGGGCGTTTGCAGAAGCCACGGTATTGGTGGTATAAAATTTCTTGGCCACCGATTTATAAATATATCCCCGTGATTCAGAGTATGAAAATACGTAGCGAATTGCTTCAGACGCTCTGGCTACTGAGACGTACATAACCTCAATATACAGTGACATTGATTTAAATCGGAACTAGTAATACAGTTAAAACTTTTTCTCGTATCGGTTTTAGACTAGATTTGCCTGCGTTAATAAATGTAGAATTAGTGCGTAGCTTGTGTGGGATATGTATGGGTGCGTGGCAGGGATTCTTAACTTGGATGCGACGAGAGATCGTCGAGGGTTTTTGACGAATAATTAAAATTGCATGGGTTTTGTAACTTTCAAATAGTGTTTGTAACTACTTCAAAGGTTACTAAAAGAATCTTATACTATATCTGTAGATATATATATGGCAGGGTTTCTCAATCTATGTGCCACGAGAGATTGTTAAACCTGTCGCAAGGGTTTTTGATGAATAATTAAACTTGCAATTGAAATAGCATTTGTAATTACCTCAAAGGTGACTAAAAAAATCTTACACTATGTATATGTATATACATACACATATAGCAGTGTATTTGACAAATAATTAAAATTGCATGAGTTTTCTAACTTTGAAATAGTATTTCTAATTATCGCAACGGTTACTAATGAAGTCTTATCCTATATGTAAATGCTTCGCAAATAATTGCAGATGTTTTTAGTGTACCGTCAACCAAAAAAGGTTGAGAATACAACACTGATATATATAGCATATTGATAAAATTAGGGTGCAAAACGTGAGGATGTGAAAATTATTGGTTATACGTCTCTCTCTCTCTCTCTCTCTCTCTCTCTCTCTCTCTCTCTCTCTCTCTCATTCTCTCCCCCCCCTCTCATTCCCTTTCTCTCTCCTCTCTCTTCCACTCTCTCATTCTCCTGTTAAAAGAATACATTATATGTCAGTTAATTAGTTTATAAGACACTCATGTATAACAAGTTTTTATTAGTTTGACATTTTACTCTATGAATTTCAGATTTTCTAAAATTTTCTAAAAGAAAGAAATGGGTGGTATTCGACTAACTCTTGACAAGTTGACAAGAAAATTACCTAGTATTGATAAGCAAACACTTTAAAACACAGTTTTTGTTCCTTATCTTTTTCCATCCCACTACTTTCGAAGATTGAACATTCGCACACATCTTCAAGAACCAATTACGTGCGAAAGTCGAGGGTTGTCTTGTCATAACATCACATAAACCATCGAAGTGTGCACGCGACTTCAACTAAATCTTATTACTTAATCCATATAAAGTAACATTCAGCACGTACTTTTGAATTACGCGAGAATAGAACAGAAAATTTAAAAATAATTGTAGAAAGGTTCGAAACGTTCGAAATTCAAATAATCGCGATTAGAACGAATAATTCTCTGTGCTGTCGGTTAATCGTTTGCCCTCTCGAGACGCAATCGTCTACAAGGAGCATTTGATCTGTGTCATGGATCATAGTTTTTGTGATTATGCCATCGATGATGTCATAGACGCAGCATCGATTCAACACGACGGCCTACGCGAAGTGTTTCCACTCAGACGCGTTACGGAAATGCTTGCATCACATTTCTACCAGCCATTGAATATCTTTATGTTTCTGCGTGTACTTTTCTTCATGCAGAATTGAATTTTCTAATGGATGGATAGCCTAACTTAATGCTTTTGTATCGAAAAGATTGTATCAGAAGTGTATCGAAAGCTTCTTTTTATATCTTTTTTTCTGCAAGTATTTTGATACATCTGGGATTCAATTTTATAACGTACAGATAATAATCTAATCTAATAAATATTGTGGCGGTCTTCGCCACTAGGGGGACAGCACACTTGTCAGTTTCCCGCGAGCACTCCATGTCCTACTCCGTTTCTATATAATAGAAATTCGGACCTACCATCCCAGCGTCTAAGGCAGGGTCTGCTACGTAGCCTTACTGATGAGTCCACTAGCAGGTCCAAGACGAAACGTTTCTTCCCTCTCTTTTTCCTTCCTACCCTCTCACGTTCTTCTTTACAACAATATAATTGAAGCCAGGCGTTCAGCCCCACCAGCACGGTGTCGACCAGCGCTTCAATATAATAATCGAAAAATTTCTATTCTCCTTCGTAGAGAAACGTATTGAAAATTTCTTTTTATATAAAATTTATTATTATTGTTATTACTATTCATATATTTTCTTCTGCAGAGATTTTTATACATGCAAAATTGAATTTTCTAACATATAGTTAGTAACCAAACCTAACTTAATATTTTCGTAGAGAAATGTATCGAAAACATATTATTATTATTATTTCTATTCGTATATTTTCTTTCTACATAAACTTTTCTACATGTAGATTTGAATTTTATAATGTACAGATAATAACCTAACTTAACTTAACTATATACTTTCGTAGAGAAAGGTATGAAAAACTGTGAGGAATTTTACTATCGAATCTAGAATTTCTCATTTGCTACGTAAAATTTAGTTTACGCAAAATTAAGTAACTGCTTATCGCCATAAGAAATATTACTGTCAAATCTAGAATTTCTCATTTGCTACGTAAAATTTAGTTTACGCAAAATTAAGTAACTGCTTCTTCATTGTTAATATTTCAATAGAAACGCTAGAAATCTTCTTTGTATCGTCATAAAAAATATTCATTATTATTTTAATAGAAACGTTCGAAAACTTCTTTGTATCTTCATAAAGCATATTACTATCAAATCTACAATTTCTTATTTGCTGTGCAAAATTTGATAAATGCAAAATTAAGTAACTGCATCTCCATCGTTATTATTTTACAAGAAGCGTTCGAAAACTTCTTTTTATCGTCATAAGGAATATTACTATCGAATCTAGAATTTCTTATTTGCTACATCAAATTTCTTACGTGCAACAATTAAGTAACTGCATTTTCATCGTTATTATTTTAATAGAAACGCTAGAAAACTTCTTTGTATCTTCATAAAGCGTATTACTATGAAATTTACAATTTCTTAATTGCTATATAAAATTTGGTAAACGCAAGAATGAAGTAACCACGTCTTCATTGTTACTATTTGAATAGAAACGGTCGAAAAATCGCAAAGGTAAAAGAAGCTATAGGAATGTAATACAGCTGATGTCAACTGTAATGAGCAATGTTGCTAAAATTGGATATGATGCTGTATTCTTCTGGCGTGGTGCACGTTGTTACGTATGTATATGTCCGCTGTGCCCACTTTTTTTAATTCTGATTCTTTCGTTCGCGAGCCTGCTATGGTATGTGGCAAACGTGCACTCTATACACGTACACGTCCTACGATATTCGACAAAAAATTTCTCTTTTAAATACAGCTTTTGTTCGGATTAATTCAAAAGCTCTACAAACATTTTTCTTAATTCTGCGAATATTCTTTGATCATTTTGAAGAAACGTGTGGTCACCAACTTTTTAGCTATTTATCAGCTTTTAGTTACTTTCTTCGCGAAAAAAATTCTTTAAAAACAGCTTTTATTCAGATTAATTCGAAAGCTTGAAAGAAATTTGTAATTTTGCAAATATTCTTTGATAATTTTGAAGAAATGTGTTTTCGCCACCTCTCCAGCTATTTTTTAACTTTTAGTTACTTTCTCCTTTAAATACAGCTTTTATTAAGATTAATTCAAAAGCTCGAAAGAAATTTGTAATTCTATTTATAATTTTTAATTCTATTTCTATTTAATTCTGCAAATATTCTTTGATAATTTTGAAGAAACGTATATTCGCTATTTCTCTTTAGCTATTTATCAAGTTTTAGTTACTTTCTTCGCGTTCTTCAAAGCGAATACCTGTAGTTACACGTGTTATTCAAAAGTTGGACCGCAAGTGCGCTGTAGCCACAAGCCAGATCCGGTCAGGTACAGTTGCTTATGAAAGTTTTGAGCCAAATTTTCTTTAGAGATACATTATAAAACACTGAATTACTCTAAACATTGTTTGCATAACAATTACGTACAAACAATAGTGCGACATTAAAATTTTCTGTTAGTTTAGTTAAGTAATATTTACAGTGGCATGCAAAAGTTTTGAGCAAAATTTTCTTTAAAAATAGTTGCGATGAATAAAGAAGAAACTATGACTCGAAAACAGTAGCAGTAATTGTTGCAGCTTCGCGAAAATGGAATCTTCGATCGAGCGATTTCTGTGGAATCTTAGAATATTCGTTACGACATGTGCCAACAGTAGGAAATTAAAAGAACACTTTAGGCTTTGTATGCAATACAATTTTTGCGTGCAGAAGAACCTTCCATGTTTAGAATGAAGTATTAGAAAATATGTAATATAATTAAAATTCAAATGTCTGAAAAATTAACGTTAAAAGTTATTTAAAAAAAAAGCACGCATATTTTTTGTAAAATTTCTCTCTGTTTTAAAAATTGTATACTATACATATATTATATAATTTAAAAATTAATTATTATCTAATATAATTATATTTTAATTTTAATTATATTATATAAAAATAAAAAATTATATTATACAATTATTAATATCTGAAAAACTAACGAGAGAGTTAGGTTAGGTTACTATCTGTACATTATTATTATTATTATTATTATTATTATTATTATTATTATTATTATAGAAATAATAAGAAGTTTTATATAAATAAAAATTTTCAATACGTTTCCCTACGTAAGTGTTACGTAAGGTTATTATCTGCACATGATAAAATTCAAATCTACATGTATAAAAATATCAATAAAAAAAAATAAATAGAAAGAAGTTTTCGTTACGTTTCTCTACAAAAATACAGGCAGCCCTCAACTTTCGCATATAATTGCTTCCTGAAAATATGTTAGAATTTACGAAGTAAAATTTTACAGATTCGAAATTTGCAGAGAAGAAATTTCGAAAATTTGAAATTCATAGAGGAAAATTGTACAAAAGTCGAAATTCACGGAGGCGAATTTTCGAAAATTTGGAATTCATGGAAAAGAATTGTACAAAATTTGAAATTCGCGGAGAATTTTAGACAATTGGAAATTCACGCAAGCGAATTTTACAAAATTGGAAATTCACAAAGCAGAATTTTAAAGAATTTGAAATTTACAGAGCAGAATTTTAGAGAATTTAAAATTCACAGATCAGAGTTTTACAAAATTCGAAATTCATTCCGTAATAGCCAAAAATTTGTCAAGATTTATGAACGCTTCGTTCATATATTTAATTATCAAAGTTTGACGTTTTTATCAGCTTCTTTTATCGTCCACGTTTCCATTATGTATTTCATTGTTGCTCGATTAAGCGTTTAGACAAAACTATTAAAAAAGCTGTAATTTTAAAGATGTGCGAATATCGAGGGCCGTCTGTATATCGTTTTTTTCTTATTATAATCTAAGGATGTTCGAATGAAGGTTCTCGAGTTCGTTTCGGATTCAGCCAGCATGGCTAATTTGGTTCTGCGTGCCATCCTCCTCGACACTGCCAAGGCCCTCAGCCTGCGAGCTTTGTTGGGTCTCCACGGTGACAAGTGTGCTTGCTTCCGTTTTGACTGTCGTTCTGCTTCCGGTTCTGACTGTTCCCGTTACAAGACGAAGGGTTTCTAATTTCCAATAACTTCTGTCTCTTGCACAGAAAAAAGAATGGGAAGAGAAAAACACTTGTTTCTATTATATTTTCAGTTTTTATGAGAATAAAAGTAAAAATAGAGGAATATGTGAAATTGGAGGCCCACTAAGGAAGAGGAAATTTTGTAATCATTGCTTGGTATAGGATTTGTTATCGTTCTGGATAATTGTATAATAATTCTTCGTAGGTTTTTATTTAGTTTGATTGTTTAGGTTATTGGTGGGTTTTATTTTTGAGAGTTTGCATTATTGATGCAGGATATTAGTATTTTTCAAGAGTAATAATACTCGAGAATATTAATATTGTTCGAGAGTAATAATACTCAAGATTATTAATAGTATTCGAGAGTAATAATCAAAAATCATCAATAATCAATCAATCAATAATAATCATAATATCAAGAATATTCATATTGTTCAAGAGTAATGATATTCATGACTATTAATATTATTCGAGAGTAATAATATTCAAGAATATTCATATTGTTTAAGAGTAATAACACTCAAGAATATTAATATTATTCAAGAGTAATAATATTAAAAAATATTAATATTGTTATTAATATTATTCAAGAATGATAATATTGTTTCAGAGTAATAATATTGAAGAATATTAATACTATTATTAATATTATTCAAGAATGATAATATTGTTCTATAGTAATAATATTCAAGGATATTAATATTACTTGAAAGTAGTAATATTTAACATAATAATATTAATATATTTCGAGAGTAGTAATATTCAAGAATATTAATATTGTTCAAGAATAATACTATTCAAAAATATTAATATAGTTCGAATATAATAATATTCAAGACTATTAATATTATTTGAGAGTAGTAACGTTTAAAAATATTAATATTGTTCGAGAGTAATAATATTCGAGGATATTAATATTGTTTGAGAGTAATAATATTCAAGACTATTAATATTATTCGAGAGTGATAATCCTCAAGAATATTAATATTATTCAAGAATAATAATAATATTAGAGAATATTAATGTTACTGAAGAATAATAATATTCAAGAATATTAGTGTTATTCTAGAATATTAATATTGTTCGAGAGTAATAATCCTCAAGAATATTAATATTATTCAAGAAGAATAATAACATTCGAGAATATTAATCTCACTGAAAAATAATAATATTTAAGAATGTTAGTATTATTCAAGAATATTAATATTATTCGAGAATAGTAACATTCAATAACATTAATATTGCTCTAGAGTAATAATACCCAACAATATTAATATTATCCAAGATTGTTGAATTCCGTGATTCGCCAAACTCGAAGAAATGAAACGCAACACTTGTACCAAGACTCGTTTAGCGGTTGGTTCATTCTGCACAAGTTCCGCACGCAAGTAGCCACTGCAGTAATCTGAGGCTCGTACGCAACTGACTGTCCAATTACGTAAAATCCTAAAAGTCCGTTACTCCTTTATCGTCCGTGTAAATATGTGTATCCGTTTCCAAACCGCACTCAGCGTCAGTTTGAGTGGGGATGGCGGTCGTTGCGTTGTAGAAAATGGATTCGAGTAGAAGCACAGTGTACAGGGTGGGTCAACAACTATTAGCAGATATCTTAGAAACTATAAGTTTCACAGAAATATTTGCTTATAGAAAATTGCACAGTACGAAGGGAGCCATCCGTTGGCGATAATAATTTTTTTGCAGCTGGAGGTACTTCGGACATTTGAAGGACACCTCCATTTTTTTAAATAGATCAGTATGTTTTTGCTTCCGTATTACGATAGACGATCTTAAAACGAGTTCAACGACCTATAACACAAGGTCATTGAATGTCATAAAAAGTAGAGAAGGGCGAAAATACAGCCGCGCATGCGCACTCCATTCTGGACGACAAAATCGCGAGAGCTTCGCTGATCTGTATGTAGCATATATAAGTAGGACGGGCGTAGATGAGAACGGCCAAGGAGTGGGGAGAGACTCTCCGTGAATCATGGATGCAAATCGGATTAGTCTCTTAATCTCGAGAATACTGGAGTTTAAAAACTCTGCCAGAACTGTTGGGAATATTTAAAACGATTAACGTAAGCATAGAAGATCGAATTACTTTCGTCAGTAAATTTTCTGTTTTTCATTCGTTTCCATTGGGAGAATGTTAACGATTTTTTGTTAAGGTCGAAGGTTGTTGTTATGCAAACACGTATTTATGTTGGTTCTTCGTTATCGATTATTCATTGGTTCTTAGAATTGGAAATGTTTGATATTTTCTTGTTAAACTTGGATGCGTAGATTCGATCGTTTCAGATTTTAATGGTCAATAATACAACAGCTTTTAGCAGTCGATTTTGCGACTCTTGTGAAATTAATATCAATTTAGAGACTCTTAACGTAGAATATTCTTAGTTGAGACGATCTCAGAGATTTAATATTTGAAATAAAATAGAAAAGTTGAAGATATTAGGAATTTTTTACTTGAATTCAATGAATCAATATTTAAGATTTATCTAAATTCTAAGCAAATAATAATTATACAAATGTAGAGATTCTTAATGTAGAATCTTTTTAGTTTCGAGAATCTTAGAGATTTAATTTTGAAATAAAATAAAAAAACTCAAAACGTTAAAATCTCTTGATTTGAGTGATCAGTATTTAAGATTTTAACTGAAATCGAAGCAAATAGATAATAATTACAGAAATTTAGAGACCCTTGATGCAGAATCTTTTTAGTTTCGAGAATCTCAGAGATTTAATTTTGAAATATAATAAAAAGGCTGAAAGCTTGAAAAATTTGATTTCAGTGAACAATATTTGAGATTTTAATCAAACTCTAAGCAAGTCGATATTAATTACAAACTTTGAGATTCTTAATGCAGAATATTTTTAGTTCACAGACTTAATTTTGAATTATAATAAAAAAGCTGAAATGTTAAGAATTCTTGATTTGAATGATCAATATTTAAGATTTAGTTTTGAAATAAAATAGAAAAGCTGAAAACGTTAGAAACTGAACTCGAGTGATCAATATTTAAGAAATTAACGTTGATAATAATTACCATTTGACTTACTATAACTTACTATACAAAAATTTAACGTATTTGAAAGAAATATTCATTGAACAAATTAATTTCAATTTTCTAACGTCTCGTGACATTGAATTATTTAAGTACTACCGCGTATATTCTTTAGTATTCCATCGTAGCCGCGAAAACGAATCAGAAAGAGGAAAGTGACTGCATTGTTATGCGAGGTGGTGAGCTTACGCGTTTCTTGCATTTTCTAGCCATTCGTCAAAAGCCAGTGTTGTATCTTTTTTTTCTGCATCCACGAGTCTCAAAAGAAGCGATTTCAACTCGATATTCGCACATCCTTAAAGTTTCAATTTTTCAATATTTTTGTCTAAATTCTTAATCGAGCAACAATGAAATACATAATGGAAAGGGTGAACGAAAGAAGCTGATAAAAACGTCAAGACTTTGACAATTAAATATATGAACGAAGCGTTCATAAATCTTGACAAATTTTTGGCTATCACGGAATGAATTTCGAATTTTGTAAAACTCTGATCTGTGAATTTCAAATTCTCAAAAATTCTGCTCTGTAAATTTCAAATTCTTTAAAATTCTGCTTTGTGAATTTCCAATTTTGTACAATTCTGCTCTGTGAATTTCAAATTTTGTACAATTTTCATCTATGAATTTAAAATATTGGAAAATTTTCTAAAAGAAAGAAAAGGGTGGTATTCGACTAACTCTTGACAAGTTTGCAAGGAAAATATCCGAAAGCAGTTACACACGCCTCGTTAAAACAAATATAACGTAACATAACCTGTATAATCTTTTTACTAAAAACAAATTGTTAGATTGAGTTATATTAGCATGAAAAACAATTTCGAATAAGAAATGCAACGTAACATAACCTACAACGTTCTTACTAAAAACATAGAACTTGTAAAGATTCTCATTTTTAATTCCTCCTCACTTCAATAGCTATATTGACGTATCATAAAAATTGATACAAAATACGAAATTAACCCTTTGCGGACCTTTGTCAAGTGTGATTCGACATCGCTAAATGAAAAAAAGAAGCGAATATAAATTACAACAAAGTTTTAGAGTTTGGAAGTAGCAGTCGAGTAATTGTCCTGCAACTGACAACATTTTCAAGTGAATTTCAAATGAAACACTTGAAATAGTAGATAGTTGTCGACGACTGAGCTGCTAAATTGAAAAATAACTCTGACTGCAAAGGGTTAACACAGCAGCTGGAGTTTTTCATCGACTGATTTGAACTTTTGAAGCCCTACAAAAATGAATTTCGAAGGTGAAATTAGCTCGAGCGAGGATGAAATTGATTTTCAGCTGTCGAAAAATTAGATCAGTTGTATTCACCAAGAGATTAGTGATAGAAAAAATGACGTGTGACCGAAAAAGTGGTCGAGTGCAAAGGGTTAAATGCCATTTACAAATTTCAAACTCTAATCTCTTTTATTAGGTTGGAAACTATGAAACGAGCGATCATCTGCAGTTGCGTCAATTCGTGCGGCACATATGAGTCGAATTTTTTCACTTTATTTATTGCACGCAAATGTTTTAAAACAGCTGTACGACTAGTTCCTAGTTTAGACCCAAGTTGTTCGACTAGTTGTGCGTGGATCGTATTCCACAGTCGTCCTTAATTCCTCGTTATCAATATGGGCTGGTGTTCTTCCTCGAGGCTCATCGACGATACTCAAATTGCCAGAACGAAATTTTTCGAACCAATATCGAGCATTCTTTTCATTGCTGGATCCATCTCTGATCCTGATTAATATTTCTCGAGGCTTGAGCTGCGGTACGATTTAATTTAAACTCGTACAAGAGGAGTGGATGTAAATCGCGTTTCGTTTCCATCTGGTTTAGGATGAAAATAAAATAAAAATGGGATACAAAGACGAAAAAATTGTAGAAAATGAGTAAGAAGAATACCTTTAAGCTTTTTAAAAAAGCATATCGAGCGCACGTTACAATGTATCTCTCTCAGTCGCAGCTGAACACAGACTAAACAAAAAAAGCCCGTTTCATAGTTTCCAACCTAATAAATGTACATTTTGGAAATTTAAGACAGTATCAAATTATACTAAGAAGAAACAGCTTCGACTAAACGTTAATAAAATTAAGAGTTGGATCCTTTAAAAACTCTGCTTCCTTCGACACTGAATCATACAAGTTTACTATAAAAAAAAGTTGTTCTGGGTATTCCAATCGAGGATTTTTGCGAGGCGAATCTAAGGACGCAACAAAGAATCTTCCTAATAGCTTATATTTTGGAATAAATAAATATTATCCTAATCAATTATATTTGCAAAAATAATTTTTTCCCGCCATTTGATGCATCACCAATAACGTCATGCGTTTCGAATAAAATCGAAGAGTTGGAGGTATTATACTATATTTTATAAACAATATACTTGAAACTAGAGCAGTGATTCTCAATCTTTCAGTATTTGCGACCCAATTTTCATGTCTGCACGCATGCGTAACATCTTCAGACTAGATTTTTTTTTTCAAATTTCGCGCCATTTGATGCATCACCAATAACGTCACGCATTTCGAATAAAATCGAACAGATGGAAGTATTATACTACTACTTTTTATAAAAAATATGCTTGCAACTAATCTGTTTTATTATTATGCTGTATATATCGAATTGGTATATTACATCGAGATGGACATGTTGTTAGGTATGTATAACATTTTATATTAACATAATAATCTTCAACTCGCAAAGTGTTAGCTATGGAATAGGCATTATGGGTGATAAAGAAAGATGTTGGCGTGTTGCGCGAGCACAGCGCAAACTGACGCGTAAGGAATGCGTTTCTATTAGTGTCGCATGAAGTGGTAGAACCATTAAAACTGTATTTACGTATATGTTCTTACGTATATGTCTCCAGATTAGCCGACGCGCGGGTTTGCTGAATTTCACCGGCAGATATCCCCGTGCAACAATGTTGGCGATTGCCAGTGACTCGCGCTTTATGTCTCTAGAATAGCCGAGGATTGGACAGGCTATCCGGCCCCAGTTACGGTATGTCCGTTCCTTTGAGTCGAATTAGGCGGTTGTAGATCTCCTGGACCGAATACTAATGCCGCAGAGACAATAAGCAGATATATGAATCTAACTCTGCAGGGCACAGGTATGGCACCTTCGCCCATGGTATTCGAGTCGGGTTGCGCGGGAAACTGTTGGAGCGGTTATTAGCAACACGGCGTCAATAGGTGATTAAATGAAACCAATTCTACAGGCCGCATTTTCAGTATGTCCTCTCCTATGTGCTGAATTAGTGGTCTGTGGAACACCTGGAGTGGTGACTAATGGCCCAGGGCCAATACGTACTTATATGAAACCAATTCTAGAGGCCTGAGATACGGTATGTTAGCTGCTAGGTGTCGTATTTCGCGGCTGGCGAACTCCTGGAGCGGAAGCGGATATGTTACGATACACGCGTGTCTCCGCTATTAATTGCGAAATTCGCGGAATTATGCGGTGTCAAGGAAGTATCGAAATCATGAGATCCCCGAAACAGATAAAAACGCGAAATGTCACTGTCCGCAATTTTTGTTCGCAGACACATATGCGAGCATTACGATTCTATGGTAACCATCCCTTTGGAAGGTCCCCTCTTAGGAGCTCACGCTTTTTCTCGGACTTTTTGTTTCGCCAGAGTGTAACCCGCTCTTCTACGACCCCGACGAGCGCTAAAAACACTCTGCAGTTTTAAATCGACGACGTTGTCCCGTTTTCCTTTGAGAACGACAGTATTAATACGACACACGTATGTTTGTTTCATGCTCGGCTGTTTGTGTCTTTTGCGTGGACACTTATTTTTCCTCGGGAAATGTACGAATGCCTGGAATTAAGGAAGGAGAAAGTAAGCGCGCAGACGGTCAGTCTGCCCGGACGAGAACGATCGCCACGATTTTTTCGGTAAGTAAAGGGTTACCTACGAGCAGACAAGGTGCTCGGCTTACCCACGCGGGTTGAACCATGATAAACGGTCGGGGCGTGCACTGACCGCCAACCTTTTTCTCTCGTCTTCGAACTTGTAACTTCTTCTTCTTGTAAATTATTTCTTGAGAAACTGGATCCATTCTGATTATGAACAAACGTGGAAGAAACACGAAGTTTCGACGAGTTACCGTGAAATGGACGCTGGTGATCTTGCAAGGAAAATTCGAGGAACGACAATTTTATTTTCAGGAATAAATTGATACAAGTGTACGAATATTCAATTAATACTTCTCCAAATTGTACAAAAACGTGCTACCACCTGGAAATTTTAATATTTCTTCCTTTATCGATGAATTCATCTCGTCGAATAATCGCTGGATTATCAATTGACAGGTTTAAAATTATGCTACGACTTAATGTTCATGAACTTCGCAGTTCACGTACCCGCGGACGGAGAGCTCTAATAAAAAATGCCGGTGAAGAACTTTCTCAATTCTCGCAGTTGCACGTGCGCGATATATATAAGGGAGCTGCGAAAAATTGGAACGCGTGAATACTTTTTGCGTCCGAGTAACTCTCAGCTGGAAGCCCTCTGAAATATTCCGAAGATTTTGCAATCAATGCGGAAAATGCAAAAATGAATTCCTCGTATCCTATATCGCTCGTGGGCGCTTACGCGAACGTGCCACACTTCCCCAGTTATACGGTGCTATAGGCGGTTATAAAACTGCATCAACGAACTTCTAGTTCAACAAGTTCATCGTATCATTTCCTATACCCGGCGATAAGAAAATACAAGGTACAACGAAAGCTGCTTAAAGCCAGTCTACGAAATTTCTAGCAAAAATCTCGCGATCCTTCCCATCGGCGGAGGGGGGAGAAACTCACCTTAAACCTTCATGGAGTTTTAATAAAACCTTTAATGAAAATTATAAGAGCATCAAAGTAACGTAATAAATAAAACCTTGCTGTGTTTATAAAAGCTTTCTCTGGGAAAAAATCGTGCGTTGGCTTCCGATAAAAATTCCTCTCATCACGTTCCAATCGTTGATCGCCATAGGTTATCGTGGCACATCGTAGCGGACAAACAAACAAAAAAAAGGGGATAGTTAAGCTCGTCAACGGATCACGGCTCAATCTAGTATCGCCCCTCGCTTTCCTTTTTCTCTCCCTCTGCCGCGCGTTTAAACCGGATCACCGATTTAAAAGGTCGGTTGAAAAGGATCCGGCCGCAGAAAGGATGTAAACCCATCAAATGGAAAAATCTCTCAATTAACGAGTGTTCTCGACAGTAGACGAGTGATACCTATTGAGAACAAAAACAACTTCCCTCTTCTAAAGAGCAGTTCTGTGTAATCGAACTAAAATATATCTCCCGAAGAATAGTCAATCTACTTTGAGCCATTGAAACGTTTATTTTTGCTTCGAAAATATCATACGAGCAGTTCCGCTGAATGCTGGTAAAAAGGAATAACACGAATATTTTGAAAATCACAAACAGCTTTTCGTCTCGCGAAACACATTAAGAGGAATGGAGACTTTTGTCTCCAATTATTTCCCAGCAGTTGGTTCGCTCGCGCATGCCTCCGCTATTCATCAATTCTCGACTTCGCGTGACATTAAGGATCCCCTTTGTTCTCTCCTTGGTCCCCTTTAGAATTGCACGGGATCCTGCATCATGCGCACGCAAGAACGTACGCGACCACGTTCGAAATTGCATCCGTGGAATTCTCTCGACGAAAAATATTTTTTACCACCTGCATTTCCATGCAAATTGAATAAGTTACCGTCTTTTTAGCGCCTTTAACGAGATATTGTCGCGAATTGATCGAGAGTCGAACGAATGCCAGGGGGAAACGCCGTCATGGAACTCGTCGAAGTGATTAAAATCCTAAGAGAAATGCCACGCGGATTCCTCGATCGAACCAAAGAGGAATCGAATCCTCCGTAGATACGTGATCACAGCCATCTGTTTCGCGCACATGTACCGATCAAGCCTGCATAATTGTACGGACCCCGAATACGATTGAGCAAGTTACGACAACGTATGTTGTCATGGACAATGCAGATGTCAGCGGCCCGAACCAGACCAATTACCTGCACCAGTTAAAGTACCCAACAATGAGGATTCGCTGGTCACTTCGCGCTGAATTCCTTCTTCTGATCGCGATTAAGAGATCGAACTTTAAAAGACGACAATTCAGATTACGTTTGGATAAATTCACGACAGATTATTTCTGTTAAACGCGGGTCACACGCACAGTCAACACCACTGTAATTAACGATATTTACTAATCTACTAAAACCATCGATCACAACTCCATTAGACGAGACACTGTTGTTAGACGACACGGGATATTTGGCTCAATTCGATTCGGATCGTTTGCAGGATCAGAGCATCAGATTACTTCGACGGGCTACTCCAATTAGTAATGTATTCACGGTAACCTCTTCAGTTGCGAACTCTACAGGATGTCCAAAGCCTTTTAGAAACTGTAATACGGGTGTTGAAAAGGCACGGAACACAATTTTGGCTACTAATTGTCGCTGTTGAGGATAGTAGTAGATTGTCGTGATAAAATTTCACGAAAACGTGCACTCTTGTACGTAATACTTGTTATCAGTTTAACTTTATCCCTCGAAATACGGGGGTAGATGAAAAAAATGTTCAAACACGAGGAATAGAAGAATTCTTGAATTTTTTGGAAGTGCTGCGGTTGGTATTCTTAAATAATAATGGATTTTTTATTTTCTCTCGATGAAGGCATTTTTCCCAACGCCCACATCCAGATAGTAATATGTACCACCCAGTATTCACCATGTCCAGCTATTGTTGCTCTCTTTTTAAACAACTTTTTAAGTTTCTTATTCATGCTGGTTCCTTTCCGTAAACCGTCATATTCTCTAGTGAATTTGTCAAGCGATAAAACAGAAATGAACGACTTAGAACATGAATAATTGATTTCAACAACTGAAAGATAGAAAATGAATCCTTCGGATATTCCATTCAAATTATCACCCACGGATAAGAGAAGATTAAGAAATGGAAGTCAACGTTGAAATTAGCCGTGGAGATAATCGAACTGAAGACTCCAAGGAGTCAATTTAAGATAGAAAATGTCGTTAGAATCGAAGACCAAGTTTAACACCTACATCGTCTAATAACCGTTCAACGAGTGCGAAATCGCCGTTTCTGTCGATATATCCGACAACAAACCTGGCATGTGAAACGGGGTTCATTTCGTACGATTCAATCCTATCAATCGCAGCTGCCCCGCGATAAAATAACGGCCTTATTGAAACCCTACAATTCCTATAGTTCCGACGGATATTTAATCCGCGAACGCGTTAAACTTGGACACGAATCCCGGAAAGGAGTGTTGCGTGCGCTTCTCTATCGGATTAAGTGGTCGAACGTACTGGCTAAACGCAGATGCGCGAAATTTATTGGCCAACGAGGAAAGACCATGCCTCGAAACAGACCAAGTAAGTGATGAAACCGTGACACGCGCGCGCAGCGTTAAAATAATGGATGCTCGCGTTGAATCGCGACGATCCACGGTTAGATAGAATATAGATTATCACTGCGCGGCCTGGCAACGATAAGATGTCGTTCAAAGAGATTGTATTGGCTTTCGGGAGAGTGTTAACCGAGTGGTAATTAATTCTGCATCGATTGTATAGATTATATCGACATCGCGATAACTTTGTTCCTAAGCTATTCTATTCTCGGATTATTAAAATTTCATTCGATTAACTGCTCAAGGGTGTTCGATTGACGATACCGCTGATCGTATCGATGCATAGAAAAGCGATCGGTAAATCTGATTTCTAAAAACTAGGCAAATCACACTCGATCAAATCGCAATTTGGCTCCGTGCCAACCAAATGAAAACGCGTGTACTAAGTGTAATCGATTCAACGTATTATAACTACAAAAAGCATTGGCGAGCGTGATTTCCAGCGAGACGCTGTTTAAATAGATCGATTTCCAGGGTATTCAACTTTTACAGTCACTTGAAGGTACTATCACGAGTGATGGAGAATTTAATATAAACGCACTGAACACAATTAATCAGTACGCCGATGCTAAAATATGTACAATGGCGCACCAGGACTCATGCGCCTCTTGCGGTCGCTGGCTCGTTCGATTTGAATACGAGAAATTTAATGGCAAGCTTAACCGATAGTCAATGTTCGGTCGAGGTTAGTTCCTGCTTTGACTATGCACGTGTGACGCTCGGAGTTCCAACTATGCGGTATCCTTCTGTAATTTCGAAAATGTACAACACTCGCTGAGATATTTACTGGTTCGTTATTGCATCGTGATTAACAATTTGGTTGTTGTACTCGTGGATGTTTTAAAAGCGGTAGGCGCGAATGGAATTAATCGAAAATTCCTCGTCGCAACGATAAAACAGTAACGAGCTTCGAGGTCTTCGCATGAAAAGATCCGATAAGGTGGTCAGAGGACTAAGGACTATTTTCAGGGTGACGGTATCGTGGGTTCTTGGAAGTTGCGAGATGACGAGGAAACCAAAACGAGCGGTCGGAAGAGATATTCGACTAAGATTCCTGAATGATTACTAATGTCCCAGAATCAATAGGTAGTTATATGAACCCAATTTTCCACGGCCTAGGTATGATATCTCCGGCCATGTGATTCGAAATAGGTGAACAGATAACCGTTGGAGCGGTTAATAACAACACAGCGGCCATAAGTGATAAAATGAAACCAATTCTTGAGGTCTCAGTTACGATATGTCCGCTCCTATGGGTCGAATTTGTCGGCTGTGGAAGTGTTGCAACAATTACTAATGCCTCAGAGCCATAAGATGTTATATGAACCCACCTCTGCAGGGCCTAGGTATGGCATCTCCAGCCATGGGATTCGAATTGCGCGCGCGGGAAACTGTTGGAGCCGTTAATGACAACACAGAGTTAATATGTGATTAAATGGAACTAATTCTTGAGGCCCCAGTTATGGTATTAAATGGTAGGGACCAACACGCTAGGGATCCTCTAAGGGATCTAGGTTGGATTAGATTAGGTTATATTAGGTTCTATTTACATAGATTATTAACAACCGCTTAACGAGCTTCTGGGAGAGGGCGGAAAAGCGCTTCGCTCCGAAAGAGGAACGGTCAAGATCAACGGCGAGAAAACCGGCGCAATGTGAAGAACCTGCGAAAGCGATAAAGAAAACTGCGCCGATAAAGAAGGATAAGTCCGACGGAGAAAGAGAGGCGATACCTCCCGCTCCGACGGTGATGCAACCTGTGAAGACGCAGGAAAAGAAGTCGACCATCCAGAAGAGGATGGAAGGTATACAGAAAGAGCAGATACGGAAAGAGAGCGAGAGGAAATCTTCTGCCGCAGCAACCGCACCTGCCGCGCCGAGCACGAGTACGAGCGGGACAGAAACGCCGTCGACAAAGGTCCTTGGCCGCAAGACGAAGGAGACAGTGGCCGCGGCAATTAAGCCCGCCAGCGCACAGAAAAAGGTACCATCGCAGGTAGCGACTGTGAAAGCGAAAACGGTGCCAAAGGAGAAAACAAAAATAGCGAAGAATCCGAGTACGGCTGCAGTAGTCATTACTATTAATAAGGACAACCGCACGACGTATGCCGAGCTAATGACGTCAGCTCGGCAAAACATTAAATTATCGGAACTGGGCATAGAAGAGGTGAAGCCCAGAAAGGCGCTAACCGGAGCACTTATTTTGGAGATAAGCGGCGACGGTAAGGAGGAAAAAGCGGATAAGCTCGCGCTAAGACTGAGCCAATTATTCGCGACGACGTGCGGCGTGAAGGTCACGCGCCCATGCAAGCGGGCGGCCTTGAGAGTTTTCCGAATGGAAGACTCTCTAACGGTCGACGAAATCGTCGAGGCAGTCGCCGCTCAAGCCGGCTGCACTACCAATGACGTAAAAGTCGGCCCGAGGACAGCAAATAATGGCATGGGCACAATGCTCATGCAATGTCCGATCGCGGCCGCGAGAAAAGTAACGGAGAGCGGCAAGATTAAAGTCGGCTGGACGTCCGTCCGAGTCGAACATATAGAAGAAAGGCAGTTAATCTGCTTCAAATGCTGGGCGATCGGCCACGTGATCGCAAAATGCCCAGCGAACGTGGACCGCACCGAAGCCTGCTACTGGTGCGGCGAGAAAGGACATCGTGCGGCAAATTGCAAAGAGAAGTCGCCGACGTGCCCGGTTTACAAATCGGCAGGTCGCCCGCATGGACATAGAGCAGGTAGTAAGGCCTGCTCTGCTTCGCCGCCGGCGACGAAAGAGAGAGCGACCGCCGCTAAATCCGTCGCGAAATCAACAGGTGTACCTGCACAGAAGAAGGAAAAGGCTGCAACAGCAGCCAAATCTATACCTGCAGTGGAGAAAGCGCGCGAATCTCCGAAGGCGTCCACCAGCCAGGAGGAGAAAATGGAAATCGCGTAATACTCAACGCGAAATCTCAAATACTGCAAACTAATTTGAATCACGCCGCGAGAGCACAAGATTTGATGCTCGAAAGCTTACACAGCGGCGTGGTCGAATTAGTCGTTGCAGCGGAGCCGTATTCTATCCACGAGGAGCCGTCGTGGATAGCAAACAAAGAGAAGACAGTGGCAATTATTCAGACGACGCCGACACGCATCCGTCCGATCACGCTCATCGCGCAAGGGCGTGGTTACGTAGCCGTATCGTGGTCGGACTGCGTCGTCATCGGAATATACCCTCCACCGAGCTGGTCACTGGAAGATTACGACCGGCTCTTAGATGAAGTGGAGGGGGTAGTGCGAAGCCACGCCCCCCGTCCAACATTCGTTCTGGGAGATTTTAATGCTCACGCAACTATGTGGCACTCCTCCAGAACGAACCAGCGCGGACACTCGACGATGGACTGGGCAGCATCCGCGAATCTCAGGCTGCTGAATTAAGGATCTGCCAGTACGTGCGTGCGTCAGTAGGGTGCGAGCACGGTCGACCTCTCGTTCGCGAACGACGGAGCATCCCGAAGAGTCACCGGCTGGAAAGTTGACACGATCGAAACATTATCTGATCACCTCTACATAAGAATCGACGTGTCAACCATGCAAAGAAGAAAAACAACGACTGAAAAACAAAATAAATGGTCGTTGCGAAAGTTGGACGAAGATATGTTTATGGCGGCTACCTTCGTCGTTACCTGGCCGAGCGAGCCGACCGAAACGGCCATAGTCGAGCGAGAAGCCGAATGGTTTACAAGGACGTTGACCTCGGTATGCAATGCAAACATGCCGAAAATAAAGTCAAAACCTCCGCGTAAACCTGTGTACTGGTGGAGCAATGAGATCGCTCATCTCCGTGCGGAGAGCACGACCGCGCGGAGACAGTACACGAGATACCGGAAACGGAGAGATCCCGATCCGGAAAGGAAGGCGCAACTCCTATGAAGTTTACAAAGAGAAGAAAATAGAGCTGCAAGCCGCTATAAAAACGTCAAAGACACGAGCATGGGACGGGTTGCTGGAAACGCTGCGCGAGGATCGGTGGGGGCGGCCGTACAAGATAGTAATGAATAAATTACGTCCGTGGGCGCCCCCGTTAACGGAGACGATGAAGACGTCTCCGTTCCTGAAGCGAGTCGTCGACACGCTCTTCCCGCCGCAAGAGGCTGCGTCGGGGAACAACTCGCAAATTTCAACACACATCGACCCGATCATCTAATCTCAGGACAACGACGTCAGCGAGGAGGAAATGGCTCGCTCCATAAAGCGCATGACAAAGAAGAACACCGCGCCCGGACCGGATGGAATTCCCGGCCGTGCCCGGTCGATGGCACTCAGTGTCCTGAATTCAAGATTGCGGAAGTTATTTACAGCATGCTTGAAGACGGGTACGTTGCCAGCAAAATGGAAAACCGGCAGATTAGTGTTGCTCCGAAAGCCGGGAAAACCGGAGGATTCACCGGCCGCGTACAGGCCGATAGTTTTGCTCGACGAGGTCGGAAAATTATTTGAAAGGATAATCCACAACCGCCTCGTCGAGCACCTGTCGCGAACCGGGCCGAACTTAGCCGAGAACCAGTTCGGTTTCCGAGAAGGACGATCGACGATCGACGCGATTCAACAAGTGAAAAGTTTGGCCGAAAACGCGATCGCCGCCGGGGGAGTCGTAATCGCAATATCGCTAGATATTAAGAATGCGTTCAACTCCCTCGAATGGAGCACGATACATAGAGCGCTCGAAAAGCACGGATTTCTGCGATACCTGCGAAGGGTCGTGGAAAATTACCTGAGCGACCACGCGATTTTCTACGATAGCCGCCTCGGAATCGAGAAGAAGAAGATTGATCGCGGCGTTCGCCAGGGAGCGGTCCTTGGACCGCTTCTCTGGAACCTCGGGTACGACGCGGTCCTGAAGCTGCCAATGCCGTCCGGCGTGTATCACACGTGCTACGCGGATGACACGATGGTGTTGGCAGTCAACACGTGCCGGCAACGCGCAATCTGCCGGGCCGAAATGGCAGTTGCGGTCGTGGCTAATACCATCAAGAAGATGGGGCTCCAGATGGCACCGGAGAAATCTGAAATCCTGTGCTTCAGGGGACGAAGAAGAGACCCGCGAGGAGGAAACGGAGTGGTCAACATCGGACCAGCCAAAGTTACAGTGGGGAGCGAGATGAAGTATCTCGGACTGCTCCTCGACGATAAATGGAACTTTGGTCTCCACCTCACTTGTCAGGCCGTTCGACTGGATGCTGCGGCGATTTACCTAAGCCGTATCATGCCGAATCTGCACGGACCGGACGAGAAAGTAAGGAAACTCTATGCCGGGGTGATAAGAAGCATAGCGCTTTACGGAGCGCCGTTATGGAGCGACGTGCTTAACAAAGAAGGCAGAAAGCTGCAGCTTCTGTGAAGCGCGTGGCGAAGAATAGCCATTCGGGTCGTAAGAGGATATCGCACGATTTCTTACGATGCGGCAACAATGCTGGCGGGTCTCGTACCCCTGGAATACCTGGCGCAGGAAGACATGATAGTGTACGAAACCCTTCGTACAATGCGCCAGGTAGAAAAAGAAGGTGCACCTGCTCCGACAAGGGATGAGATTAGAAGAGAAGCCAGACGCTTCACTTTCTCTAAATGGAAGGAGAAACTCGCACCTGCGACCAACCACAGAATCGTCGGAGCGATTGTACCCATCTTGGAAAACTGGGTAGAAAACACGAGAGGGCAGCTCACCTTCAAAGTGACGCAGGTGCTAACTGGACACGGTTGCTTCGGTCAGTACCTGTGCAAGATCGGATAAGAAACCACGGCCGAATGTCACCATTGCGGAGACGCAGACGACTCTGCGCAGCACACGCTGGAACTCTGTCTGTCTTGGGAAACGCTGCGCCACGTTCTCGTGGCAGAGATCGGACCGGATCTCTCGCCGACCAGCATCCTGCCGAAGATGCAGGAAGGGGAGAGATACTGGCGAGCCGTTACCTTGTTTTGCGACAAAGTGATGGCTGCGAAGGAAGCCGCCGAGCGCGAAAGGGAGCGCACGCTTTCTGCTCGACGAGCCTTACGTGGTCGGTGTTGTAGACGTTTGCCACGTTCCACTCCAAGGTATGGGACTCTCGTCCGCCAGGGCGCGAGAGTCGCTCCAAAGTACCCACCGGGGAGCGGAACTTCGCCGCCGCTGGCCATCTCAAACGCCACGAGCGGGAGAAGAGGAAGACGACTTCGAAGATAGAAGACAGGCGCAAGAAACTCGACAAAGAGGTACGCGTGAGGAATGCATGCATTTGCACACAAGCGTAATAGAAAGGACTGCGCAAAGAAAAAGTAAATGAGAAAAAAGAGGAAGAGTCGCCGAGCGCCGGCTAAACAGGTTTTGGGTCAAGTTTATCCGGCACGCGCTCGACCGAGGAGTCTAAAGAATGAACTCGCACGCGAGCTATGTGCAGAGAGTTCAACGAACTCAGACACGAGGCGGGATGCTGGACGCGTTCGAAAGAGTTCCCGGCTACCCGCTACAAGTGTAGGAAGACCATCGCAGGGTTTTAGTCGGTAAGAGTCCGACATAACCGCGGATTTCCCAAAAAATCCACGGTATCCATGAGGATTTCCCTGCGTCAAAAAAAAAAAAGGTTAGGTTAAGTTTTGTAATTTGTTAGGTTTTTAATATGAAACAATATTCTTTCGCGTTGTCGGTGCGGAGTACTTTTATTTTTCAACTCGTTTCATTTTCTACTTTACGCTTATAATCTTTAAACGCCTGTAACACTTCGGATCGATTTCGAAGCATCCTCGTTTCTATATATCTACTACAGTCATCGATAACAAAATATCTAGCGCCTGCCAGCGATTCTGTGTTCATGGGACCGCAGATGTCCGAATGTACTAACCCTAAAATTTCTGTCGAACGATTTAACGATTGTTTAAATGGTTGGACGTGAATCTTACATCTTGCGCATAGGTTACAATTTATTTTTTCCATTTACGAAGTATTCGCAAGCATTGCCCTATCGTTGCCGTCAATGCCACGGACGGATTCTTTTCAAACTTCACCACCGTATAACCGTTATCCGTAATCCTGGCACTGGATTGTTTGTCTTAGTACTTAACTTAACATCACCTGTACCAGTTGAATCTATAAAATGTTCAGCGGCTGTATACACTTTCGTTTGTTCTTCGTTTAATGTCTCGAATTTGCGTTCATTGTTACACATGTGTTTCGAAGCACCACTGTCTCAGTGGTTCTATATTGCAGGCGATCGCAGTCATCGCATCGGTTACACCGTTTGATTCCAGTCTAAAGCACTTGATTAGAAAAATTTACGCGAACCTCGCCTTATATCCCCACATGTCTTTAATTCACTTTATTGTGTTTTTCGCTGTTAACGTATCCTTTTGTTAATAACGCGTCACTTTTGTTTCCATTATCGGTTGATTTTTCATCACGATCATTTTGTCTTACTTCTTCCTCTTTCAATTTAATTTGAAGATTCTCTAACGATGGCACGTCGTCACGCGATTCTATCACTACGCTGAAATTTTCATACTCGGCTGGTAAAGACGAAAGCAACATAATTGATAAAAGTTCGTCTGGAAGCTTTATTCCCGCTTCTTCAAGATACTCAGCCTTGCTGCCTCATCGAAACGTTCTTCCTCTTTTCCATTCTTAGTAACTGTTTATATAATGCTGCCTTTCGTATGGGACCACGTGATTCAAAAATTTCTTTTGATGTCTTCACCTTTTTTACGTGGTTCAATTGACCATGCGTAACACTTAGAGTCATAAGAGCTAAAGCTTTCGAGTCATTGTATACTAAAACACTTTTCATCTGCACCTTCCACAATTCGTAGTTGTTCTCGTTTAATTTTACAATATTTCCGAACGCGTTTGCACTAGCCATTTTTTTTTTTTTTTTTTTGCACAATCAAAACTTATCAGCACAGTAATTACAGTTTGTGACCTGGGCCCATAACCTGTTAGGTTTTTAATATGAAACAATATTCACTTATATATATATTATACGTTTAATGATACACATCGCGCTGTTTCGGAGGCGGACAAAGGACTAAACTTACATGCGAGAATCTAAACTGGAAACAAAAGATGATCTGACCACGGCGACGTCACACACACATACACACACACATGTACCGATCGTGCACATCGATACGTTTACATGATCCTCTTCTCTTCAGCGGGCAATCATAAAAGATGTGGTCATACCCGCCGCAGTTGTAGCATCTTCCAGAGCCTGAATTCCGCGCTTCTCGTTGTTGGGACTCATCGTGATGCCCCTGCCGCGTAGAATACTTAGAATATATAGTGAAGGACGGTACGGTTTGTCCGTCGAAGCATAAAACCGAAGCAGTATCTCTGGAACACTGATGGTGAATTACATAGGCCGAATGGGACTCTTGAAAATTCATATTGTCCATCGGGGACAATAAAAGTATTGTAATAGTTTTACACTATTGAACATCGTCCAGGTAAATGCTGTATCTCTATCCGATATAATTCGCCGTGGGTTCCCGAAAAGAATCGATTGTTTCCCGTCGTTGAAATTCTTCCCGTCGCCGTGGGTCGGATGGTGCTCGCCACGTCGCCATGTTTCCACGCTGCGTTCCTATTTCCCTGCGTTGTAGTCCGGAAAGAAAATCTTTCCATAAGAGGAAGGTCGAAAGCAGAAAATATCGAGAGGGCGATCTGGTTGCCATTAGACGGACGCAACAAGGTCCAGGTTTAAAATTCGCAGCGAAGTACTTCGAACCTTATGAAATAACAACGGTGCTACGAAACGATCGTTATGTAGTCAGAAAAATCGGTGAACATGAAGGGCCTCAACAAACCTCCACAGCGGTGGATTATATTAAGCCATGGGTGAGTGGAGATAGTACTTCCCCTTATCGAAGACCAACTAGACCTGTTGCAAGGCGCAAAAGTATAACACAGTCTACACAGTCTACAATTTAGAATATTCTCGAATATCCATTATTCAACAATGCGATTAACGTACGATTCACTCTCTCTAACCGCGTGAAAAGTATCTCAAAAAGGTACTTATTTGCGAGCGTAATCAGTGTTCCAGAGATTCATCAATGTAGTATTTAAAGAATTGATAGCAAGAAAAATAGTTTTAGTCTACATAGATGCAATTTAAAAATTGTGTTAAAAGTTGCGAGCGAAGCAGGGCTAGTGATCAAAATTATTGTGGGATCAGAAGATTTTGCCGAAGAACAAGCAGCTGAAAGAGCTAATCGTACGCTGGTCGAAATGGCAAGATGTATGAAATTACAAGCCAACTTGCCAGATTCGTTATGGGCCGAAATGATTAACACCGCGACATATTTAAGAAACAGATGCGCTACGAAATCTCTAAATGGCAAAACACCATTTGAAGCGTGGTCGGGACGTAAACCGTACGTGGGCTTTTTCAGAACAATCGGTAGTAAAGCAATCGCATTAAATAAAGGACAAAATAGGGGAAAATTTCAACCGAAAGGCGACGAATACATAATAAACTGTAATAAAAGCGAGAGATGTAAAGTTTTTCGAGAAAATTCTACCCGATGAAGAACCGTTGAAAGATATTGTTGAATTGCCGAATTCTGTTCCCAGTGTAGAGGAACATAGGTTCAGCGTACTTGAAAACGCAGAAGAAACAATCAGTGAAGAGTCTGGAAACGAAGACACGCAAGAAAGCGTTCACGAAGGAGGAGAATCAGAGTCGCGTCAAGTGTTACGACGAAAACGGGGTCGCCCAAAAATATTAAAAACCGGCCAGGTAGGAAGACCAAGAAAAGTTTATAACACCGAAGCTACGGAATCAGTGGATCCTATGTCGGTAGATGAAGCGTTGAATAGAGTAGACGCAGAAGAATGACTATCCGCCATGCATGAAGAGTATAATACCCTAAAATATTGACCAACAGATGGGTGTTTAAAACTAAAATCAATCAAGATGGCCATACCCAATAACACGAAACAATTCGTACGCTACTCGCTGCTGCTGTAAACGAACAAATGCATCTGCATCAGATGGATGTTGTTTCCGCTTATGTACAAGGCGAGTTAAACGACGAAACTTATATGGAACAACCGGAAATGTTCGTGCAGTATAAAAATGAAGATAAGGTTTGTAAATTACTAAAACCATTATACGGTTTGAAACAATCGGGACGTGAGTGGTATAAAAAGCTTGATAAACGGACAACAGCTGATCCGTGTGTGTATATTTTTGGACAAGGTATGGAGATCGAGTTATTCTAATCATATATGTGGATGATTTAATATTGGCATCGAAAAATATCAAGGAATAAGGTTAAGTTAAAATTGATGACTGCGTTCAAAATGGGCAAATAAATAACATTTTAGAAATACACATTGAACGAGATGGTCCAACAGGAAAAATCCGCCTATCACAAAAGAAATGCATAAAAGATTTAATTAAAAGATTCAACATGGTAGATGCTAAAACAGTGTCGACCCCAGTCGAAGCAAATACGAAAATTATAAAAGGAACTAGCCCAATGTCGGAAGAAGAAAAATGCGAAATGAATTGTCGACCTTACAGAGAATCAATTGGTGGATTGGTATACTTGGCTAATGCGACGAGACCAGACATAGCATTCGCTGCCAACGCATTAAGCCGATTTAGTTCTAAACCACGGAAAGTAAATTATGAAATCACATATCGTAAAGACGAAGAAGACCTTAGAGCTTACACAGACTCTGATTGGGCTGGAGATACGGATGATAGAGAAGATCGTGAAGTCAAAAAAACAAGTTTCCGTTGCTTTATCAACGATGGAGGCAGAATATGTAGCTCTAGCGGAAGTGTCGCGCGAAGTCGTTTATATTAAAAGACTATTAAATTGGCAAAAGACGCTGTATTTCATAAGAGAAGTAAACATATCGACATAAAGTATCATTTCACTAGAAAATTAATTGAGCGAAAAGAAATAATAGTAGAGTATTTAAAAACTGACTTAATGATTGCAGATGTATTCACGAAATCCCTGACTAAAGATAAGCATGAGCAGTGTGTACGAATGTTACAAATGTGTGCAAATCGATAGGGGGGCTGTAAACGTATCGATGTGCACGGTGTGTGTGTGTGTGTGTGTGTGTGTGTGTGTGTGTGTGTGTGTGTGTGTGTGTGTGTGTGTGTGTGTGTGTGTGTGTGTGTGTGTGTGTGTGTGTGTGACGTCGCCATGGTCAGATCATCTTTTGTTTCCAGTTTAGGTTCTTGCATGTAGGTTCAGTTCTTTGTCCGCCTCTGGCACAGCGCGATATGTATCATTAAACGTATAATATATACATATAAGTGAATATCGTTTCATATTAAAACGTCTTCTTATTCATTTGTTCCCACATGCATTTATCAATCTCCAGTCCTCTGCAGGCGACTTAATTTGCCACTATATAAACAGTAATGAAAGATTAAAATTGTCCTCGCTTCTGGGGAGGAACTTTGTGATCGATTGATTCCCTTTTCTGTTTTCTCTTTGTTATGGTTTCTTTTTGGAGTTTGCGCTCTGATGTCTGCTCTGAGGGGGTATTAGGATTGATTAGGGATTGAAATTGTAACTGCGCAGCTTTTTGAGAGATGTGTTGACTCTTGAGTTTTTTATTGAAATGAGAATTTTGTATTGCTGGGAGACGTTGGCAATAGAAACTATGGCTAAATATTACTAAAATAACAATGTTTTCTAGCTTCTATTGCCAACGTCTTCCAGCATTAGAAAATTTTCATTTTAATAGAAAACTTGAGAAAAATGTTAGCAATAGAAACTGTTGCTAAAGTATCGCTAAAATATTGCTATCACAGCATTAGAAACTATTGCAAAAATATTGCTATTTTAGCAATATTTCGAGCTTCTATTGCCATCATCCAGGAAGGAGTAGAGTGCAAAGGGTTAATCCCATTAGCAATTTTCTATTGCTGGTCTGGTAAAAGTTAGCAATAGAAGAAATTATTACTAAGCAACTATCTACTAGAAAGGAATATTTTCATTTCGATAGAAAACTTTCGCAAAACTTTTTAGAAAACTTTTTAAGCGATCAATTCACTCAGAGATGACATTCGAGTGGAAAAAGTTAACCGTTTGAATGCCAGGCGATACGATTGCACTTCTGTTTAGTGTTTAAAATTACCAATTACTCGATGAGAATTCTAAAATTTGCTGCACATGGATATCTGTAAGAATTGTGCAGAAACAGTAACCCAGCATTTTTTAAATGATAAATAGAGAATAGCTCCATTGCGCTCTATTTAGCACTTTTCGATTGGATTTCTCGAAAGTTTCATGGCACTAAAACGGTTAAATATTCTTCTTACAACACGATGCTCAAATTGGGTTGGCCAGAAAGTAATTTCGGTGTTCGCGCATAGATAGCATTGTAATTATTTTAAAAGAATTCTGTTTGTTATGATTTTTTACTGTTGAAATTTGGTATTAGTTACATTTGCAGGCTCGAATTAAGACAAGTGGAATCCTAAGTAATAAAAAAAAAATTGTAATTTTTATGCGCCCTCCACAGAGGCCATAAATTTAACATTTTGTTTTCAGATTTTGGAAGATTTCAAATTCAAGGGCGGATCAAGACAAGTGAGAGCCCTAAGCAATACAAATTTTGTTCTCCTCTCTAAAAAAAGTGCAACTTTGAAACTATAAATTTAATATTTTGCTTTTAAATTTTAAAAGACTGCAGATTAGGGGCGGATCAAGACAAGTGGGGATCCTAAGCAATAAAAATTTCACTCCTTTCCAAAAAAGTGCAACTTTGAGGCTATAAATTTGACATTTTGTTTTTAAATTTAAAAAAATTTCAGATTCAGGGGCGGATCAAGGCAAATGAGGACCCTAAGAAATAAAAATTTTGCTCTCTCCATCAAAATAATGTAACTTTGAGACTACAAATTTAATATTTAGTTTTTCAATTTTGAAACCTCAGATTCCGGGGCAGATCAAGACAAGACAATGGTGGTGGGCCCTAAAAAATATAAAAATTTTGCCTCCTCCAAAAAAATGCAACTTTAAGGCTATAAATTAAAAATTTTGCTTTCAATTTTAAAAGACTCCAAATTCAGGGACGCGGACCAAGACAAATAGGGACCTCAAACGAAAAAATTTTTTGGCCCCTCAGGGGCGGATCAAAAACAAAAGCGATACAATTTTCTTGGTCTCTCAGGAGTGTATCAAGACAAGTGAGAGAGTTCTAAGAGATAAAAAATTTGGGGCCCCAACTAAAAAAATTTTTGGGCCCCTCAGGGGCGGATCGAAAAAAGTGGGGACCCCAAGCGATAAAAATTTCTTGGTCTCTCAGGGGCGTATCAAGACAAGTGGGAGAGTTCTAAGAGATAAAAATTTTATGAAATATTTTTTTGCACCTTTTCTGTCATTTTCAAAATTTTTAAGTGAAGAATGTTTTCATACATCGGGGCCCTATGTGGACTCTTAATCCGCCTCAAAAACCAAATTTACGTTTGTTCACAAACAAGTTATAATTTTGTTTGTAACTGTTAGCTTACTCATTGTACAAAAAAATGAGCCTTATTTCGCACTACAAAAGCGAAAACACTTTCTCGTCAACCCAATATACACTATACTCGCGTTTCTTAATCAGTTTGCATTCAATCGCAAGTTCTTCAGAAAACATTGCACTCCTTTTTTCTCTTTTCTCTACAAATTTTCTGTTTTCTCTATAAAACTTCTGAAAATAAATGTAAAATATTATAAGTCATAAAATGTACATGTTTCTTCGTTGACTAGTCAGCTTGTCTTTCTTTAGTCCATCGATTACCAACACTGAAAATTTCTACATCTTTCGTTCGTAATCAAAACATTGTTAATTACTACAACACATATACACACATATATGTATTTCCATTTAAAAATCAAATCCTTCGTCAAATATTTCTAATTTATTCTGTTATGTGTGTAATATAAATTTTTTAAACAAGGGGTTCTCAAACTGCGTATTTAATTTTTACTAAGATTTAACATTTTAGCTGTAAAATCTGTTTTTATGACAGAAACGTGCTACGAAATTCATTTTGCTGGACAAGAGACGAAACAAAGTTGAGAACCACTGCAGTAGACAACAAGAATTGCTCTACTTTTAATTAAAAAATTAATTCAATATTTTTGTCTAATGTTTCGTTGTTGGGATCGTAAATTTCATATTGGATTCGTACTAAACGCGTTTGATACCAAATTGTATCGCAAAAATAGTGAACGACGCATTAATATCTTCTTTTTTATCGTTTATCTGAATATACAATGCATTAAAACCTGATAAACAGCGTACAATGCTGTTCTATTGAACAGCAACATTAATTGAAAGAAAAAGAAAAATAAACAATGTAATACGCGTAATAATGAAATTCAATACACGTCTTTCGTAATAAAACGCATCAATTGAATACACGTGTTTCATACGTTTTCTTGATCTGTAATTATTAACCAAATTTTTTGATAAACTGTAATGATTACACTTTAAAAAATATTTACTTTTAAATTAATTAAAAAAATATTTTATATTCAATTTTCGCTGTCTTATGTAATATCATTCGATACTTTCGACAGATGTTTTTCAATTAAATTTTATATTTTGATATGAAAGTTGAATTTTCATTCAACTTTTGTAATTAGAAATAGTTGATGTTCGCCATAGCGTTTCAACGTGGCGTTTAAAGTCTAACCAATTAGCAGAATCGTTACAATTGAACGTATTTCGAAAACGTAATTTTTCAAAATGGTCCAATCGAGAGGCTTGCGTTGCATTACCAATGAATGTATCGAACGAATATCGATGCTGGACCAAATACTTTTATACATTTCAAAAAATGTTGAAACATTGTTAAGAAATGTGTAACATATGTAGCAAATGTATGAACATTTTTAGAAATGTGTAGAAAATAGAATTTTATGAATGATTTGTTTCAGCTGAGGATTTGCGAGAAAGCTATTTTGTTCTTTTCAGAAACTCATAAGCCCATCCATGAGGCGTGCAATATTGCAATAATCATAATATTTTAGTATCGTACTATTATAATATTTCAACATCGTACTCTCTGTGTTTTGCTAATAATAATTGAAAGTAGTATTCATACGTATAAAATAGTACTTTATGAATAATTTGTTTCAGCGAGGAAGCTACTTTTTCTTTTTATTTTCTCTAAACTTATAAGCGCATCCATGAGGTGCGCAATATTGCAAAAATCATAATATTTCAGTATCGTACTATCATAATATGTGTGTTGCTATACAATATATAATAATTGAAAGTAGTATTCATACGTATCACAATAGTACTTTATAAATCATTTATTTCTGCGGAACAGCTACTTTTTTCTTTCAGAAATTTAAAAGCACAATATCGTACTCTCTGTATTTTACTCTACAATATATAATAATAAATGAAAATAGCATTCAGACGTAGCATTCAGAATTTCTATAAACCTTTGTAAAATATATGAAACAGTATGCTTTTTTTAAACATATTATGAATGATTTATTTCAGCGAATAAGCTATTTCTTCTTTTTAATTTCTCTAAACTAATATGCGCACCCATGATGTGTACAATATTGCAATAATCATAACATTTCAGTATCGTACTATCATAATATTTGAATATCGTATTCTCTGTGTTTTGCTATGCAATATATAATAATAACTGAAAACAACATTCAGACGTAGCATTCGCAATTTCTATAAACCTTTGTAGAACATATAAAACAGTACTTTTTTTCTAAACCTGCATTTTTAGCACAATGATCTATAAGAATTCACCTCTCTACTTATTCTCGTATTTTTCTACTAAACTACTACGTAGAAAAATAGCAACTATTGTTCCTTACAATCAATCTGAATTTTAATCGATCATTCTC
The DNA here is from genome assembly GCA_963969225.1 of Xylocopa violacea. NCBI lineage: Eukaryota > Metazoa > Arthropoda > Insecta > Hymenoptera > Apidae > Xylocopa > Xylocopa violacea. The sequence goes on from CAXAJV010000015.1 coordinate 2,474,832, forward strand.
AAACGATTGAAAAGCGGATAAAACAAACATTTATGAATGTTGTGTATCTTTAATTATACCAAACAACAACCACCAAGCAATACGTTTAAAGAAAAACGTCTAATATATTTTTTTCTGTACGACAAATCTATTTTATATCCAACGTATCACAAGGAATTGAGTACAATTTGATTGTCTCGTTTCTTAAACAATTCGTTCAATTTTTCTGTTTCTAATCTTCGACGTATAGAATAATTTGTAGACTGTTATATTTGAAAAATCTGCTACTTTTTAACATAAAACTTAGCGACTAATGTGATATGTTCTTATTTCGTTTAAGTTCCTTAAGTAATCGTAGATAATAAAAGAATTTGAAGATATTTTTGTACGTACGCACACACGAAAGCAACTGCGCTCACAAATACGAATACCAAAATATATTATCAGGATTATAAATCATAATTAAATATAATCATGATAATATAAATGAATATATCTGTACGTGTGTGTGTGCGAGCTAGGTGTAAATATATAATTTATATGCGCAGGATGAATCAATTAATCAAATACCATCAAAATTTACTCGTTATTCCCTTCGTTGCATAAAAAGAATGTTTCAAACTGCTCGCTGCATTGTAAAATTAATTATTACATTGTTTGTGATGCCAAACAACAGTCGTTTGAAAACATTTTTTTATACGATGAATGGATGGCCAGTAAATTTTATTGTTACTGTTAAATGCTGCGCCCTGTGCAATATCTGCGAAACAATTAAAAGTATGCAATAATAGTATGCAATATATATATATATCAGAAATGTAGGTACGTTCTTATAAATTATACCAAATCTCTGTACACTAGACTCCGCATAAATTTAATAAGCGTGGATTTCATGTTCATTTTATTTGTAATGTAAAAATTCAATAAATAGAGTAATATCGTATATATAAATATAAGAAATGGCTTACTCTTGACTAAAAGGTATTTTCGTGTTTCAAATGCTATTTTTAAAGTCGTTCATTTTCTTGTAGAAGGCCTTAAATTACTTTACAACTGAGAATAAGCAAATTTCTCGTGCGAATAAAAATAACGAGAGAACAGTAAATTTAACTTTGCATAATTTGAAACTATTGAGTTCGCAATCATTTTGTGTTGAAGAATTTCAATTACTATCCTCCAATAATGTGGTACGATAACATATAGAACATAATAAATCATCAGCGAACTTTATAACGTAGAATTTTTTAATATTTCAGACAATACGAGTGCCACTCGACTTTACGATACAAATGTATTACTTTAATTAGTTCTATTCTTATTGAAACTTTGAAGATGTTCTGATTAAATATATTTATACAAAATAAAGAATTCATAATTTGTAAATAGAATTGTACGATTCAGAAGGAGCAAAAATCTAATATTTGCTTCGATGAGAAATCAGCTTATTTCGTTTTTTAACTTCTACTCTATAAATTACAGTAAAATTTATTTATTTATATTAAAATTATAACAAATAAATAATATCTGTGATTGTTTCATTAAATATATATATTTATATATATATATATATATATATATATATATATATATATATTTAATGAAATAATCACACAGATATTATTTATTTTTATATATGTATGTAATCGATATGGCAATGCACTACAGAATCGAACGTATTACACGTGTGCACATTCGTTTCTTTTAATATTCCTTTAAATAATACAAATAAAATACGTAGCATGTCACAAATCGTTGATATACACTGTATTTCTGAGTATGTACACTAAAGCGTTCAGATCTGAATAAATCTTTGCCAACCGGTACCGATTACTAACAAATTGTACACTACGAGTATTTACTTATTGCAACGCATGTTAAATGCAGTAGCACCATTGCAGTAAATAGTACGAAAAAAATGATAGTAGACGTACCATTTGCAATTATCGTACAACAGAAAATCATATGGAAAAGATATAACGATAAGATAATATTACAAGTGTTGCTGCGAGAGCAAATATAGCGAACCAATTTTTATTTTCCATGTAAAACTAACAGCGAAGCTATTGTTATCGTTAGATAAGGTTTCGATTAGACATTGCTATTACGCCAAGAGATTTCATTTTTCAAACGTATCATACCTATCGAACACATTCATGATCTACGCTATAATGTGTAGTAAATGGTAACGAATGTATAAGTATGACTTGTCATACGATAACAGAGTATTTTTCATTCACGAAGAGAAGATTTGTCTTTCCCTTTGATCGATAAGTTCATATATGCATTTAGGCTATGTACATATATATATGTATATGCAAATCGGGAGCCTTACGTTTACTGCGCAAGAGCTTGAATACTGCGTTTATTGAAATCTTGTTCGTTCCGAAACAAGTGATAAAATTCGAGCGCCACAATATTAATGATACTTCCATCGAGCACTACGATGAACACTGAATAAAGCGAATACGATAAGCTGTACCCTTAATCAATCAAAATTTATTTTTACAAATTTGCTATTGCACGAATAATTTCTGGTTCGTTCGATTAACATCTTTAGAGACTCTAAAAGTAAAAAATTGAACGACGTACAAAACTTTGACCATAAAAGAGGGGAACGATCATGAGCTGAGCGTATAAAATAAGTAACTGGCACTGTTACTTGAAATATACAGCACGCAGCACGTGTGAATTGTTTCGAATGTTATCTAAATGTTCAGAAACAATTGTCGCTACAAAGCTTGACAAAGCTTCTCCTTGCATAAATATATGATATGACACAGACCGTATATAATATTACAAATTTAATCATCTTTTGTCTATCGAGTAATGCTACTTGTGCCAGTCTAAGATTTTGCCCTCGCAATACGTTAAATACCTCTATTATCTGCTACTAACGATTGCTTTAGAAATGCAAATTATAATATCATTGAACATATCCGCTGTTAAATAATTATCAAAACTGATAAGACTAGCAAATGACTGATGTGACTCTCTTAACGTTAGAATAAAAATAATATCGTCTAAATACTATGTATTCCAAATTTTCAACGATTCTCGTGTCTTAATCTTAAAACCACTGCTACCTTGACGCTAACACCACCATATAATCCATTGCTCTCAATGATAATTTCCTATAACAAAAAAAAAAAAAATGGCAATAAAACATATAGAATGATGATAATCAAAACAATAATAATAAAGCGATAATACTACTAATAATAATAAAAAGAATAATAGCGGGACATTATCGATAGTCTATGTGATGGTAAAGAGTAATAACAGTAGCAGCAATGGTAAATAATTACCTCCAACTGCGATAAGATAGCTACTGTTATAATACAAATTGAAATAAAAAAAAATATATCGTATATACGTACATATGTACATACATATGCGGATACGCATCTTTCCGTTGAATAGTGGAGAACACATTCCTTTTATTATGTATTGCTGTTTCGAGAAGCTAGAAGGAAGCAATACTCGCACACAGACACACACATACATGTGCATATAAACATATAAAACATATAAAAACAATAGACAGCATACAGGGTGTTTCGCTGTTTGTTGGCTGGAAACGAGAAGGGCCATTCCGGAAGCCTAAATAAGATGGGAATCTAGGATTGCGAAATCATATTTCTCTTCCATAAACAATGAACTTCCCTCTTGTTTCATCCACGGAACAGGAATGCACAGCCAAAAGAGATTGGATATCATCAAGCGATCCGTAGCAGAGCAATCCTCGAACGGAGGGACCTCAAGATATTTTCTAACAAGCCGGAGAGCCTCGAAATAAAGGGGCGACAAAATTAAGGCTTTACATACAATTATACACATTTTAAAGAGTTTCGCTAATACACATATATTTAAAAAGTTAAAGTATAACAGAGATATTGACCCAGAGTTACTCAGGAAAGCTATGAAAATTACTCGACACTGATATGCCGCTTTATACGACTGCTCGTTAGAGGGATCGAGAAAGTTCTTTGAAAATTTGTCCACTTCGAATAGAAAAGCAGAATATCTTTTAATGCGATCAACAAAAATTACTGCTAATTTTGTACAATTTCTGAGTATAATTATCTTTCATCGAAAACCATATAATATATGTAAAGTAGAAGTAAGTAAACATGTGAGATATTGTAATAAATAGGCGTACGATAGATTGTAGGTACGTGTGTCATACCAACGAACACTTAAGAATGTCTACTATTTAATCCTACAAGTACGAGTCTGCACATATATACACACGGTTGTACGTTTGCAACATCATTGCTCCGAGGCTCAGCCTCCTGCAGCTCTTCGCTGCTTCGTCAGGCGTCTACGCCATAGAATGCACCCTTCTGTTTCGCTTGTCCATAGCCAAACACCCTGTACTATATAGTATATACACCTTATACTACATATATAATATTTAAAATATTTATTATGGTATTTAGGAAGTACTCTTAAAGAATTCCTGCAAGCCGCATTCTGTGCAACGATGCTAACAATTTATGTGTGCTATGAATACGCACATAACTCGTCAACACTGTTATACACAAACTCGCTTGCTCTCATTTCTTTAAGAACGTTGTCCAAAGTTATTTCAATCGGATCTCAAAGTCGAATGATTTTCTGTTGATAGTAAAGATCGTAGAACATCTCATCGTTAAGGATAAAGATTACCACTTGATGTTATTTAGCGATGTTCACCAACTGAAATATAAAGGGTGCGTTTGAATTGATGGTACAAGGGGATAGATAAAAATGATCTCTTATGGAAGAATAAATAAAAATATTAGAATAGATGTTGTTCGTTTCTTCTGAAACTTAGCTTTCGAGAATCTCAATTTTGAAGATCTATCGTGTACGCATGCACTTACTCGGAATATTATGATCTTATAATGACTGTTTTTGTTAGCGATATTTTACTAATTCTAACCATCTATTATAATTTTGATGCAATATTGAAATGACAAAGAAATACCAAAATAACTTATTAAATTCAATAATAGACTTAATTATTTTTAATTCTTAATATAATTGTTAACTTCTAACTTCCACATTTTCTAGCCCTTTGCACTCAGATATCCCCTCTGAGGGCATATCAGAATTGATTAGTGATTAAACTTATTCCACTGGTTTTTTGAGAAATGCATATTTCCCTCAAGTTTTCTCTTGAAATGGAAATTTTCTATTGCTGGAAAACGTTAACAATAGAAATTATTGCTAAATATTGCTAAAATAGCAATATTTCTGGCTCTTATTGGCAATGTCCAAGAAGGAGCAGACTACAAATGGCTAGAATAAATATTTTTCACATTTTGTCGATTAAGTCCTACACTCTTTTTAAAATTCATACGTTCGAACGTAAAATTCAGAATAGTAGCTAAATGGAACATTCTGATTCATCATAAAAAGTGAAAAATATTTATTCCAGAATGTGTGGTAGTTACAAATTTACAGTTACGATAAAAATGAAAAATAATTAAGTCTATTATTGAATTACTAACACTGTATAATTTTGAAAAATCTCATTTTTGGTTGCTTCAAATCAGCTGTACTAAATAAAGTAAGTTAAGATACGGAGCAAAGTAATATTGCACAATTAATATGCATCGTAACACAAATTACAATTATCTATTTTACAGATAAATTATCTATATTAATTTACTCTTAAAATTAATGTCATATGATAATTTTAGTTAAATAGAATGAACAAATATGTATTTAAGAAAAGTATCTTGTCGTCAATAGTCAAAATATTACGTGAAACGAGTGAAATGAATCATTAAAATGAGATTGAAAATCTCTAATAGAATTATATTTATTGTTAGAGAAATGAAATATATTTATAAACTGGTTTCTTAGTAGATTATTAAAGAAAATTAATTATTTTAGCCCAAACGGCATGCAATATGAGTGGATTAACGCATACAAATTTGTATATTAAAATATTACAGACATATTAGGTAATAATTAACAAAAATATCTGGTTTTTCAACAAATTACTTAATTGTTGTATTGCTGGGTACTCACCATTAGTTAAGGATACGTAACGTTAAAGGATCTTGACCCATCTCTGGATTACGTGTTACATGCTGAGCAAGTGTGTATAGAGAAGGGAATCTTTTTATGATGGATTAGGCAAACATGGTATATCGTCAGCTCAAATCCTTATACCAGAAATGTTATTCAATGAATTGACTAAATATACAAAATACTGTAACTGAATCGTAACACCAAATGGTGACGCAATCATTTTACTTATAATTGCGCATCTCTGGTGGCCTATGCACCAGTTTGAGATCACTTAGGTGACATAAATAACAGAATTACTTCCAATTGAAGTAAATATTGCAGATATACATCACATATTAATGTGAACAAATAAATAAAGTATAGAAAAATCTAATACGCAATTGTCGAACAATTGTTGTTCTCTTCTGTTCTAAGATGACATTTTATGAGTTCATGTAAAAGTTTCGTTAACTCTTTAAATGATTAATAGAATAAAATTACTTTAGAAGCTAAAGCGATGGATATTGTATATTAACCATGGATCGCAACTCAATTGTTCTCTTGGAAAGTTGACTACTAAATGCTGAAGTTTTATTAACTCTTTAAACGATTAACAGAATAAAATTACTTTAGAAACTAAAGCGATGGATATTGGATAATATTGATTTATATCATATTTAATATTAATGAATTAATGAATTAATGAAGCTTCGACATAATTTTCAAAGCGAACAGTTGATTCGTGACCCTCTTGACGAGTAGAATAGGATGCAATAACAATCAATATAACCTTCAAAATTATGTTAATTTTCCAGAAACTTTTCTCGTAGATCTTCAGCGATTCGAAGGTGTAAAATATGTCTACGATAGTCAAGAGACTGTCCCCAAGATTCTGTCGAACTGTGTTAAACTCTAAGTGAGAAATTCAACGAGAAGTGACTTTATTTAAAAAATTCTAGATAGTATTAAATAGAGTTAATTAATGTTAACATACCTTGTTTAAAATATTCATTAAAATCATTCATAAAGTAAGCGATTATCCTGTTATAAAGCAAGCACGACATATAGAAATTTTGTTTAGTACAAAAGGAATTACTTTTAAAGTATGTACCTGTTGCTGCGGCAACCTTTGTATTAGAATCTCGATAGGTACCATTGATAGTAGCAAGTTCCATTAATTGTCGCTTCTTCAGTTCGTCCTCTCCGTCAGCCTTTTTTTTTTTAGGGGACCGAAACCACCACCGAGTTTGGTGGTTACTCAGACCGGGCGCAGGGAATCCGCCTCACGGCATAACATCCTTCAACCCGGCGTAGGGTGGCCGGTTGGGGGATAAGGTTAAGTTAAGTTAAGTATAGCCCCTTAGTCGGTACGCCCCTCCCTGTGGGGACGCAGGGTAGCCGCCTTCCAAAGGGTGTTAGGTTCGGTTACGCAATAACTAAAAGAAAAACCCTGTATATAACAAAAAACACGCGCTCACGACATCCCGCACTCAAATTACAATCACGCACTCACATCCACACAGTGTCACATTTCATACCCAATTCTCACTAGCATACACGAAGTACAGCTGTGATTGTCGAAGACTTATGAAAATAAAAAATGATTTAAAATAAAAAATAAAAAATAAAAAAATATATAAATAAATAAATAATACTAAATATCTGCGTCAATGACTAAATATATACATCAGTGTATATTCTCTGAGCTATTTGCACTCAGAGGGCCACTCAATTTGTCACTTGTTCCCCCTATATATCGTTTTCCCATCGTTTTTTATCACTATAATCCATTAAAATTGAATTTTGCTTATTTATTCCTTAGATTACCGGCTGTCGGTAACTGTTATGCATGCGTTGCATACCTCGAGATATAAGTAACGTATTTCTAAGGGTTTTATCACCTGTCGGTGACTTACCTAAGAATTTACCCCTGTCGGTAAATTATCTATGGGTTTATCTCCTGTCGGTAACTTACCAACAGAAGCACTGTGGCTATCTCTAGTTACCGACGGTGTTATCGGACGTCGGTAACATGCCATTACTGTCGCAAAAAATCAATAAATACATAAATAAATATGTTATATCGATAAATAATTGATAACTAAGTGCATAATAAGCAATAATTCGCTTGCGTGAATTTCCAATTGTCTACAATTCCAAATTTTGTACAATTCTTTTCCATGAATTCCACATTTTCGAAAATTCTCCTCCGTGAATTTCGACTTTTGTACAATTTTCCTTTATGAATTTCAAATTTTCGAAAATTCTTCTCTGCAATTTTCGATTTTGTAAAATTTTGCTTCGTAAATTTTAAATTTTGTAAAATTCTACTCCGTGAATTTTAAATTTGTAAAATTCTAATTTTATTCTAATTTTAATTTAATTTTTTATATCTAATTTTATTTTATTTATCTAAATTCGAATTTCAAATTTTGTACAATTTTCCTCTATGAATTTAAAATATTGGAAAATTTTCTAAAAGAAAGAAAAGGGTGGTATTCGACTAACTCTTGACAAGTTTGCAAGGAAAATACCCGAAAACAGTTACACACGCCTCGTTAACTCCGTTATGAATACATATTGATAAGCAAATGCTTTAAAACACAGTTTTGTGCTGCATATTTTTTTCCATCCCTCTACTTTCGAACATTCAACGTTCTGACATATTTTCAGGAAACAATTATGTGCGAAAGTTGAGGGCTGCCTGTATTTTTGTAGAGGAATGTATTGAAAATTTCTGTTTATGTAAAAATTATTATTATTATTATTATTATTTCTATTCATATATTTTTTTCTACAGATATTTTCATACATGTAGATTTGAATTTTAGAATGTGCAGATAATAACCTAACCTAACACTTTCGTTAGTTTTTCAGATATTAATAATTGTATAATATAATTTTTTATTTTTATATAATATAATTAAAATTAAAATATAATTATATTAGATAATAATTAATTTTTAAATTATATAATATATGTATATTATACAATTTTTAAAACAATTTTTTAAATAACTTTTAACGTTAATTTTTCAGATATTAATGATTACATTTGAATTTTAATTATATTACATATTTTCTGATACTTCATTTTATACATGCAAGGTTCTTCTGCACGCAAAAATTGTATTGCAGACAAAGCCCAAAAGTGTTCTTTTAATTTCCTACTGTTGGCACATGTAACGAATATTCTAAGATTCCACAGAAATCGCTCGATCGAAGATTCCATTCTCGCGAAGCTGCAACAATTACTGCTACTGTTTTCGAGTCATAGTTTCTTTATTCTTTCTTTTTTCATTAATAGAAAATATGTAAATAAAAAATTTCTATGCTGAACTGTTATTTGTACGAAATTGTTATGCAAACAATGTTTAGAGTAATTCAGTGTTTTATAATGTATCTCTAAAGAAACTTTGGCTCAGAACTTTTGCACGCCACTGTAAATATTACTTAACTAAATTAATAGAAAACTTTAATATCGCATTATTGTTTGCACGAAATTGTTATGCCAACAATTTTTAGAGCGATTCAGTATTTTATAAGACATCTCTAAAGAAAATTTGGCTCAAAACTTTTGCACGCCACTGTATATCGCAGCCATTCGACTGGTTAAGCATCGTGGACGCAAGCATTCGAATACTTTCATAAGCAACTGTACCTGACCGGATCTGGCTTGTGGCTACAGCGCACTTGCGGTCCAACTTTTGAATAACACGTGTAACTACAGGTATTCGCTTTGAAGAACGCGAAGAAAGTAACTAAAACTTGATAAATAGCGAAAGAGAAATAGCGAATATACGTTTCTTCAAAATTATCAAAGAATATTTGCAGAATTAAATAGAAATAGAATTAAAAATTATAAATAGAATTACAAATTTCTTTCGAGCTTTTGAATTAATCTTAATAAAAGCTGTATTTAAAGGAGAAAGTAACTAAAAGTTAAAAAATAGCTGGAGAGGTGGCGAAAACACATTTCTTCAAAATTATCAAAGAATATTTGCAAAATTACAAATTTCTTTCAAGCTTTCGAATTAATCTGAATAAAAGCTGTTTTTAAAGAATTTTTTTCGCGAAGAAAGTAACTAAAAGCTGATAAATAGCTAAAAAGTTGGTGACCACACGTTTCTTCAAAATGATCAAAGAATATTCGCAGAATTAAGAAAAATGTTTGTAGAGCTTTTGAATTAATCCGAACAAAAGCTGTATTTAAAAGAGAAATTTTTTGTCGAATATCGTAGGACGTGTACGTGTATAGAGTGCACGTTTGCCACATACCATAGCAGGCTCGCGAACGAAAGAATCAGAATTAAAAAAAGTGGGCACAGCGGACATATACATACGTAACAACGTGCACCACGCCAGAAGAATACAGCATCATATCCAATTTTAGCAACATTGCTCATTACAGTTGACATCAGCTGTATTACATTCCTATAGCTTCTTTTACCTTTGCGATTTTTCGACCGTTTCTATTCAAATAGTAACAATGAAGACGTGGTTACTTCATTCTTGCGTTTACCAAATTTTATATAGCAATTAAGAAATTGTAAATTTCATAGTAATACGCTTTATGAAGATACAAAGAAGTTTTCTAGCGTTTCTATTAAAATAATAACGATGAAAATGCAGTTACTTAATTGTTGCACGTAAGAAATTTGATGTAGCAAATAAGAAATTCTAGATTCGATAGTAATATTCCTTATGACGATAAAAAGAAGTTTTCGAACGCTTCTTGTAAAATAATAACGATGGAGATGCAGTTACTTAATTTTGCATTTATCAAATTTTGCACAGCAAATAAGAAATTGTAGATTTGATAGTAATATGCTTTATGAAGATACAAAGAAGTTTTCGAACGTTTCTATTAAAATAATAATGAATATTTTTTATGACGATACAAAGAAGATTTCTAGCGTTTCTATTGAAATATTAACAATGAAGAAGCAGTTACTTAATTTTGCGTAAACTAAATTTTACGTAGCAAATGAGAAATTCTAGATTTGACAGTAATATTTCTTATGGCGATAAGCAGTTACTTAATTTTGCGTAAACTAAATTTTACGTAGCAAATGAGAAATTCTAGATTCGATAGTAAAATTCCTCACAGTTTTTCATACCTTTCTCTACGAAAGTATATAGTTAAGTTAAGTTAGGTTATTATCTGTACATTATAAAATTCAAATCTACATGTAGAAAAGTTTATGTAGAAAGAAAATATACGAATAGAAATAATAATAATAATATGTTTTCGATACATTTCTCTACGAAAATATTAAGTTAGGTTTGGTTACTAACTATATGTTAGAAAATTCAATTTTGCATGTATAAAAATCTCTGCAGAAGAAAATATATGAATAGTAATAACAATAATAATAAATTTTATATAAAAAGAAATTTTCAATACTTTTCTCTACCGAGGAGAATAGAAATTTTTCGATTATTATTATATTGAAGCGCTGGTCGACACCGTGCTGGTGGGGCTGAACGCCTGGCTTCAATTATACTGTTGTATAAGAAGAACGTGAGAGGGTAGGAAGGAAAAAGAGAGGGAAGAAACGTTTCGTCCTGGACCTGCTAGTGGACTCATCAGTAAGGCTACGTAGCAGACCCTGCCTTAGACGCTGGGATGGTAGGTCCGAATTTCTATTATATAGAAACGGAGTAGGACATGGAGTGCTCGCGGGAAACTGACGAGTGTGCTGTCCCCCTAGTGGCGAAGACCGCCACAATATTTATTAGATTAGATTATTATCTGTACGTTATAAAATTGAATCCCAGATGTATCAAAATACTTGCAGAAAAAAAGATATAAAAAGAAGCTTTCGATACACTTCTGATACAATCTTTTCGATACAAAAGCATTAAGTTAGGCTATCCATCCATTAGAAAATTCAATTCTGCATGAAGAAAAGTAGACGCAGAAACAAAGATATTCAATGACTGGTAGAAACGTGATGCAAGCATTTCCGTAACGCGTCTGAGTGGAAACACTTCGCGTAGGCCGTCATGTTGAATCGATGCTGGTATTGGACATCATCGATGGCGTAATCACAAAAACTATGATCCATGACACAGATCAAATGCTCCGTGTAGACGATTGTGTCTCCAGAAGGCAAACGGTTAACCGACAGCAGAGAGAATTATTCGTTCTAATCGCGATTATTTGAATTTCGAACGTTTCGAACCTTTCTACAATTATTTTCAAATTTTCTGTTCTATTCTCGAGTAATTCAAAAGTACGGGCTGAATCTTACTTTGTATGGATTAAGTCTCCCTCATTTTTTTTTTTTTTTATTATTTTTATTCTTATTCAATCTTAATACTATTATTATTAACTATTTCTACGACTGTTTATACGACTCCTTTTTCGTTAATAATCTTTTATGTATCTTAAATCTGTTCAACTAGTCTAACCTGCTTATCTCTGTATTCTTTTTGTTCGAATACGTGTATTTATCCTACGATCAGGTGAGAATGCACGTATATTTACTGCTAAATTTGCTATTATTTAATTTATGCTTTAATCGGTTTATTTGTCAGTCCATGAGGGCCATTGTTTCATGGTTTATTTATTTATTTATTTTCATTGTTACTGCTTCCTAAGAAATGCATGTCGCGTCTATGTATATTATCTATTCTATGGCTAGCGCGATAGTAATTTCCCTATATCCACGTATCTATCTTGTTTCTTATTTATTTAGGATCCGTACTAATATCAGGCACCGTGTTGTACGCGCGTGTATTGCCTTATGTGAAGTGAAGTGCATATATATAGCGAGTTTAGGTTAGGTTAGGTGTATTTAAGCTGTAATTGAGTGGTTGTCATATATCGAGAGACTATCGTAAGTAGATAATTTAAATTTTAGAAATTAAATGCATATATACCGAGTTTAGGTTAGGTTAGGTTTATTTAAGCTGTAATTTGAGGTAATTGTCATATATCGAGACTATCGTAAGTAAAGTGTAATATATAATAATTTGATTTTAGAGACTAAGTGCATATATACCGAGTTTAGGTTAGGTTAGGTGTATTTAAGCTGTAATTTGAGATAATTGTCATATATAGTGTCGAAATTATCGCAAGTAAGTAGAAATAAAATATATAACAATTTGACTTTAGTTCTAGGATAGTTTTATTACTATTTATTTATACGTTTAGGTTCGTTATTGCGCGCGGTTTGGGAGTCGAGTAACTGTTTTTATTGTTATGTTATTTTTTGTTCGTCGCTGTCTATACGATTGTTACAAATTGAACCTCCAACGTACTTTTCGGTTATATTATCCGGGTAGTATCGCGCTTTTATTCCTATTTTAATATTAAATTTCTTTAAATTATTATACCGAGTATTCATACGGTAACGTATATTTTCTGCATGTATAGAATAGGTTATGCTATTCCCTACGTTGACTATTTCGTTTCGCAGCGGCATGTCAGGTCTTTGTTCTTTGTTTCCCGAACCTTCAAGGATTGTTATTTTATTTAACTTTTAAACGTTCTTTCGCTCGACGGTTGGTGATATTTTACTTTTGTATATAATTTCCTTTGTTAATTAGCTAACTTGCCCTATTTACTTCCATAGATTAGATTAGGTTAGGTTAGGGTTAGTTTAATTCTGCATTCAAAATTAAATGTTGCATATACTAACTGGATAATTTATATTTAATTTGCAGATTCTTCACGTATCTAGTCACGTCCAATGTAAGTATTTATACGTTGAAACAATACTATTTTGTACTTTTGGCTATTTATTATTACTTTGAAGCATGATTATTTAAATTTTATCTTATTTTACAGGGGATGCGTTTCCACGATGCGGTTAGATTCGGTCCACAGCGGATACCCATCTATTCCGGAATATATACATTTACCCTTACTATTTTCCACGTTTTCAAGGTAATTTTCCTACTATTTCATGCGTGCATGCAATTATTGTACGTATATATATCATACTTACATCTTATTCCGCCTCTGATTTTAGTTTCTATTGCAGGTCTGGCGTGGTGGAGCGATCATTGTCCCTTATTCGTACAATTATCCGTCTTGATGGCACTATTGCTTCACTATTATGATTATTAGCGAACGAACGAATATGGTACGTTATTTTACAACCGATATTTCTATTATTTAACTATTAATAGCTAGATAGAGATCTATATATATATATATATACTATTTAACGACTGGTGTATAAGATGACTTTAGCCGTACCGTGTTCACTAGCCGATTAATTTACAGAGTGACTTGGCTTTGTTCTAAATTGTTTAAACAGAAATTCGGTTAAGTCTAATGGTGGGGAGCATAGACGGTGGTGGTGGTCGTGGTGACGACCGCGTGGACGTCCCAACGGAGTTTGCAATGTTTACGGAGGTACCTCGAAACCGTTGTCTTTCCGTTTGGTTTTCAATTTCTATTTTGACTCGGTTACGATTTTAATCAAATGATGTATTTCTATATTCTTTTTCGTTTTATCTTTTAATTTTTTTTTTGTACGTTCCATTTCGGGCAGACGAACAGCGTGTGATACGCGTCGTCTTGCAGTCCTTCGCATAGCGTGCCTCTGTTTAATTGAGCTTTTCCTATCCTCTTGCGATAGCTGGCGAACGACCCGTGCCCTGTGAATAACTGCGTGGTGTAGAAATTTAGTTGGCATATATCTTTTTTAGCAAGCCATTCTCTGATGTCCGGGATTATTTTCCTCGTGCACTGAGAGTGGCTGATGCTTTGTCAATGTTGTTGCCACAATTCTATAGTCGTATCTTTTTCCTGTATCTTGATTAATTTAATTTGCTTCTTATATTCGGTTTCGTTTATGACACCCGGAAGGAGTTCGTTCTGCAAAATTCGATTCTTTCTTTCGTATATTCTAGTTGTTTCTTTTGCTTTTAGGTGGATCGGAGGGACGCCGGCTAGAACGCATGCCGCATCGGTGGAAACGGTCCTGTACGAGGCGATTATCTTCTGGACCATCGACCTTTGGGCTCTGGTAAGGGGGCTCCGTATAAAATTACGGATTCCCAAAGGTTATAATAAAGTTTCCTAGCCTTAGATTTGGGTCCCTTAACATGATTTTGTTTGCTTTAGTTACCTTCTCTGTAATATGCTTGTGAAACTTTTGCGTACCGTCGACTAGGACTCCTAAGTATTTCAAGTATGGTGTGTTTTTAACTATTTGTGTGTTATCGAGATTAAAATCGATTTCGCGATGTCCTTTCTTTCTACTCATTATGGTAATTTCGGTTTTTTCAGGGGCTATTGCAAGATCCAGGTCGCCGAGCAATCGGATAACGCGGTGAAAAGTACGAGCGATCAAATCTCTAAGAATGGTAAGGTTTTTCGCCTTGAATAACAAACCGCTATCATCTGCGTAACCTATAACCTGCGCGTAGTCATTTTCACGTACACGTTAGTCGTTATGTTCCCGGCGTTATTATTATTATAGTATACCACGCTTCTATCGCTCAAATAGTTGCTGATCGATTTGATTAAATATAATGGAATTTTCGTTTCTTTCAACGCGTTTATTATATGCGTCCACTTTAAAGTATTAAATGCGTTTTTAATGTCCAACGTCATGAACGCGCACCATAGTTTCCTATTAATTGATTCGGTGGTAGTTTCGTATAATTTATTTAAGGCGTCTATCGTGCTTCTGTGTCTTCTAAATCCGTATTGCCTTGGGTGTAGTCGGTTCGAGATTCCTTGTTTCTCGATTCTTTTTCGAACTATGGTTTCCCATATTTTGGATAGGCCTCCCAGCATGCATAAGGGCCGATGGTCGTTACTTTTTTCCCCTTTTCATCCAGGCTTCTTTACCAGGACTAGTCTCGCTCTTTTCCAGTCGTTCGGAATGTATCCGATACGCAATGTGGCATTCATTATATAGCCTCTTCATGTCCTCGGTTTTATTAATAATATACCATCTGCACCTTGCGCTTTATCGAATTGGACCTCTTCCATTACTCGTTGCAGTTCCGTGTCCGTGATCGGCTCCGCTTCTTCTTCTTCTTCTTCTTCTTCTTGTTCCTCCTCGTCGCTACGTTGTTGGTACATTTTCCTTTTTATTTCTATGTTTTCTCTCTCCTCTGTAGTCGGAATCGTGGGATTTACCGTTATGAACAGGTCCGCTATGATTTGTTTTATATTTTCATGATCCATTGCACCGCCGCTTGTATAGTTGCCCTTCAGTTTCTTCATGACTACTGCCTTGTACGATTGGCCCCATGGGACAATATCTATGATTTTAGAAAGTTCTTCCATCTTGGCTTCTTTACTTTTACGTATCGCTGCTTTAACTTTGCTCTTATCGATTCTAAGTTCTTGTCGCAGCTTCGCGTATTCCTCTATTCTTTGAGATTTCCTTATTCTGGTTAGTTTTCTTCTAGTTTTGTTCGCTAGCGTTATCAGATTTTTAATTTCTTCGTTCCACTAGTACTTGGGTTGACATTTTCCCTGATATTGCTTCTTTTTACGTAGCGAGATTTCTACCGTTTGGGCGATGGTTCTATTGTATTCTTCAATCCATAGCTTGTCCTGTTGCATATCTCTAAGTCGTTTCGTTCTCATTATTTTTTCGTATGCTTGTTCGAATCGATTCCAATCTATATTTTTCCCATCGTATCGGATGTGGCTATCTTTTTTAATTTGATTATTTTCTGGTTTCAGGTCTATTTCGTGGTACACGTACAGGTCCGATCCGATACCATATACCATTCGAGTGTCTTGGACGTTCCAACGTACGGGTATAAAGTTGCGTTTACGAATGCGATATCGATTTTTGATTTCTTACCATCTCTGTAGAACGTGTGGTCGCCTACGGTGTCTATGATCGCGTAATCGTTGGTTATTGTGAATTCTATTATGCTCTGGCCCCTTGGGTTAGTTATTCTATCCTCCCCCCCCCCATTCTTTGCCTCTCGCATTAAAGTCCCCTGTGACAACGATTTTCTTGGATTTACTTTTAGTTTTGCTATTTATTATTATTTCCTGCAGTATCTCGATTCTCTTCGTGAACGAATCAAAATCTATATTCGGAGAGATGTACACGCTAGCGACAAGGATATCTTGGATTCCTACAGCTGCTATTCCTTTCTCGGAGCATTCCGTCCCGTACGTGTAATTTATTTTATTATATCCGGTTATCCACAGAGCCGCGTAGCTCGAACTATCGGGGATCACTTTGAGCATGATCGCTGTTTGCTACATAATATCTTGCGCTATTCTGCATCTATTAAGGTTTATTTGCAATATTTTTACGAAGATGGTAGCATTCTTGCCTCCGCTAGTTGTTTCTTATACATTGGGCAGTTGCACGCTCCTGCTACGTGTTTTATTTTGGGATCGGTTAATCGTGCCGCCAGGCATAGTATGCATTTAGACTCGGATGCCAAACAGGTGGATATATTATGCCCGTCCTTGCCGCATCTTCTGCATATTTCTTTCCCTTCTAGTATTTTCTTACATTCTCTTGTTTGGTGTCCGGACTCGTGGCATTTAAAGCATCGTATAATCCTAGGAAGGTATCTAAAGTTACATCGCGTAAGTCCTAATCTTAGCTTGCTAATTTTCTTTAATTCTTCCGCAACGTTCTGTGTGACTTCGAAGATGGCCACTTGGTTGCCGTTCATGGTAGATTTTAACATTTTAACTATTATTTCTCCTTCTTTCTCGATATTTAAATTACTCCGCAGGTCTTGTCTCAGTTCATCCCTTGTGATGATAGCTATCTTAGATTAGAGATGCACCGTGTTAAATTTATCTTCCAATTGTTTCCTTATGCCGCTTATTCGCTCGTTTACGCCTTCTTTCCGCGAGAATTCCATTAATATGTCCCCGTTTCTTGTCTTTCTGACTTTTTCTACCTCTTTTAACTCGGTTCTCACTTTACCTACAACCTCTCTGTACGTATCTTCATACGTTCTACCTTCGGTGACTTTCGCCATCATCGCTTCGTTTCTTCTTGCTCTGTTCGGTATGTCGTATCTTCTTGTTCCTATTTTGGCTTTATCCGCGTAGCTGATTTTATCTTAGGGCAGGTTGGTATCGTCCTTGTTGCCCATTGCGTTTCTTCGCGGACGTACCAATGTCCATTCTTCCTCTCGTGTTCTTGGATGTAACGTGTTTTTTGCCGTATCCGGGGTCCAATTTCCGCTGTTGCTTCTTAGTTCTTTTTACGAATTCTTGATCGTACTGCGGTGAGATATCTTTTCTTTTGGTGTTTCTAAGTTCTTCCGGTGCAGTTGGGTGAATCGATGCAGTGGTTTGCGTATTCTTCTCAGCGGTTTGTTTGCGCGTTTGCGATTCCGGGTTCTCGTCCACGTATTGCTTACATTCCTTCAGAGTTTTAACATCTTCCGACATGTACTTTATTTTCTGTAGTAAGAGCATCATATCCGTTTTCTTGGTGTGTCTAATATTCGCGATTAGGTCTTTAGCGTACTTGTATAATTCTGCGTTTTTCTTTTCTAGGCCCAGGATAAGATCGTTTAGCAAGGAATCCTTGAATCGTTCCTTGCTCCTGTCACGCTGTGTTGCCATAGGTGAGTGTAAACTCACGTCCTCGTTTTCCAAATCAAGCGTCACATGAGCTGGCGTCTCGATCGGTGTTTGTTTCAATGATAATAATAATTCTTTGTTGTTAATATCCCCAGTTACGTTATAATTCATATTGTTATTATAGCCGACGCATCGTGGTGGAGGGAGCGGGCAGCAACCGGAGCGGGTACACCCAACCATTGGTCCTCCCGGTACTCCGTGGGGCTCCGGCTACTCTTTACCCTTCCGGAACACTCGGACGAAGGGAGCTCGCTCGTCAATCCGATATGGGGCTCCGACACCCCATATCCAACCACCACTACCTTGCCAAGGTACCGAAGCGGTCGGTTCCGGGCGTTTTTTCGAGAAAATACAGGCGGAGCGGGTAACGGCGGGGATATTGCAGGCCCATCCACCAATCCTAATGCCTGCACCGTTCCCGCATCCGCCACTCCCGATGAGTCTAACCCCGTCGGTATTCCAGTCGTGTCCTAAGGATATGCCGTTGTCGTCGAGAGACAGTTATCGCTCCTTTTTTTTTTTAATTTTCAATTTACAGTCCTAAATACCCTTAACACGTTCGTCACCCAACGCGATTTGGTTGAGTTTCTCCCAGGGTCCAAATCCGACCGCCGGAGCTCCGAAACGTAAACAGAGCCATTAACGGAAAATAACAGGGATGCAACTCAAGTAGGGACTCGAGTAATGTTTTCAAACCTTCGATTCATTACAAAGTGTTTAGTTTTGAAATGGGGAGAGCGATAATGTTTTGGACTAGAGGACTGTCTGGGATCTTACCGCAGTTATCCCCGATCTTTCATTTAGTCGAGACGCACGTTAGTTATCCTCAATATGTTCATTGGACATCGTAAAAATATAATTGAAAGTGAAGAGAGTAGTGATGACGAAGTAGTGAGTTTTAGAAGAAAAGTGATAAATAGAATTGCATCAAGTTCAAACTCGGATACTGAGGAATCATATACAAGTGAAGACATAGATGATATATTGGAAAATCTTGCTATAGACGAAGAAGAGGAGCTGAACTCTGTTGATGATTCATTGGATAATATCCAGTGGAAGGAATTTGCTAACAGGCAACATTCATTTACATTCACCGGGAAAGCTGGGCTTCTGATAGATTTGCCGTCTGATATTAGCGCAAGTGAAGTGTTTTCGCTATTCTTAGACGACAAAGTCATAAGCCTTTTAGTTACAGAGACTAATAGATATGCAGAGCAGAAGTTGCATCAACAAGAAATGTCTGAGTATGCCCGACTGAACAGGTGGAAACCGATCACTTCTGCAGAAATTACAAAATTTATAGGACTAATGATTTGGATGGGTTTGGTACAGACACCGCTCGTTAGATGTTGGTCAACGGACCCTATCTACAATTTTCCATTGCCGCGTAGCAAGATGTCCCGTAATCGTTTCGAATTACTATTAGCAAATTTGCATTTTGCAAATAACGAAACGATAGAAGAGGGTAGCAGACTTGAAAAAGTTTTGCCACTCCTAAACCTATTGACCGACAATTATCAAAAAGTTTTTTCACCGGGTGAAGATATTGTAATCGATGAAACAATGGTTCCTTGGAGAGGACGATTAATATTTAGACAATACATCCCAACAAAATCTCATAAATATGGCATAAAGCTTTTCAAATTGTGCTCCACCGAAGGGTATACATGGTCTGCGAAAATATATTCTGGACAAGATGCCAGCGGAAGAAGGCAAGTTGGCATAGCTGAAGATGTCTGCATTGAACTCGCAGATAAATTGATAAATGAAGGACGAACTTTGTTTGTCGACAACTTTTACACAAGCTATGAATTAGCAGTCAAATTTTTAAAATTCAAGACGCACGTCGTTGGGGCTGTGCGGTACAACAAAAAATGTATGCCACAATTTGTAATGTCATACCCATTAAGGAGAGGTGAAATGATAGCAAGAGAAGATGACAACGGTATTGTGGTGCTCAAGTGGAGGGATGTTCGCGATGTTAGGATGTTATCAACAAAACATGCACCTATTATGACTTCAACTTCCGATTCTACTCATCGAGGACGTCCTCCTAAACAGAAACCTTTGGCGATACTGGCATACAATAATGGAAAAACTGGGATCGACAGGAGCGACCAGATGGTGTCATATGCCACAACAATACGTAAAAGTATCAAGTGGTATAAAAAATTAGCATTACATTTGCTTTTAGGAACAAGTATAGTAAATGCTCACATTGTGTACCAGAGGGTCACAAATAAAAAAATAGAAATAAGAAAATTTCGGGAGCTTCTCGTTACCGAATGGTTGTCCCCGGAAAATGCTACGCTCGACTATAATAGAAATAAAACAAGGAACGTGTCCCATGTGTTAGAGATACGTAAGAATTAGCAAAACAAGCCTGTAAGGAGAATGTGTGCCCTATGTTGCCAGAAGAGGAGGCAAACTGCTGAACGCCAAGAAGCGAGAAAAAATATAAAAAAAACTGCGATCTATTGTTCAAATTGTCCAAAATCACCTCAAGTGTGTTTGGAATGCTTCAACCAACACCATGTATAGTATAATATGTATATTTTCAGCATTTTTATATTCTATATCCTATATTCATATTTCAGTGCTTATTCCATTACATTCCTTTTAAAAATCCAACTGCAAGTCCTATTAACTTGAATAAGAAGAGCGTCACCCATATTTGGGTGACGGGTATTGTTTTAGGTCTCCTGGGAGCGCTGACAACCCTCCACCTTCCTCGCAGCGAGAGGGCCGGTACTGACGATCGCCATAGACAACGCGAGCGCTCCATGTTTTTCTACTCTAATTCAATTATAATACTATTGAATATAAATGTATACTATGTAGCATAGAATAAGAGAAAATAAAAACAAAAGACTTTTCTGGTACGCAGAGAGAGATGTAGTTATATATATATATACCCACAGGGAAACTGTCGCCTGGACTGCATTGCTATTATTTAATTATTATTCCCGGTTTTATCGAGGATACGCTTTATATACGAGACTACTCTTGCGCTTCTTCTTATTTTCTAAGATTTTGTCCTAATTTATTATGATTTTATTATGATTTATTATGGGAGAGCTTCAGATTTTCTGACACTATTTCGGCAATATTATATGATCGCTCCATATGGCAATGGTAAAATTATTGTCCGGTTACACGTGTCTAAACGATGGCTAACTCCACGTTGCTGTCAACTTACTTTTCGAACGAACTGTTTACGGAATGATTATGTACCGACATTTGATCATTTACCCTGCTTAGTTGCATTATTTACCATTCTTAATAATTATTTACCATACTAGATTATATATAATGAGCGATGTATTTCCAAGTTTAACCGATAGATGGAGTCACAGTAGTCCAGTGATCAAAAAATTTGCGAGTTCAAGTCTCCCTTATTTTTTTTTTTATTTTTATTCTTATTCAATCCTAATTTACTCTTAATACTATTATTATATACTATTTCTCTATTTTCTCTACGATTTTATTATTTATCTATCTATTTAATACCTGTTATTATTCTATACCGTGGTTAAACGTTTAATGCGTTATTATTCGTCCCTATTATTATTCCCCATCCTCCTTGTTCCAGTGGAGGTGCCGGATTTTTCCCCGGCGGAGAGATGACTTTCCGCCTCTGGGGCTGGTGAACGGTTAAAAGTAAACACCGTCCACCTCAAGGGCCCAGAGGCGGGTTCGATAACTGCCCTGAAAAAAGTTTGAGAACCGCTGAGATCTAGGTTTTACTCTTTTTTTTTTAAGCGAACGAAAATTGATGTGAACAAAAAAGCGAATACGATGGAGTATAACTTTTGCGTTTAACAAGCAACTGCTTTGCACTATCCTTTGATCGATATTAGAGTGTGTATAAGCATTTGTTTCATATAAAACATGATACGTGGTGGAAACATTTTTTGTTGGAATATTGTTATATTAACAAAATGAAGCTGATACTTCGTTATTTGCCATTCATCGTTTACTTTCAATGCCCCTCTAATTATCGAACGATTGCGAATATTTACGCGCGATTCAGAGTTATCCAAATTTTCCAATCATTTCATTGGTTGCAAGTTTCAAAATTTTGTTTCAAGATATCGAAAAAGACGACAGGCTTTCTCCTGCGGGGACAAAGAATGGCGGGTCGATAATTAGACAGTTGAATTGTGTTGTTACTTTTGGTTGCATGTTTCGCATAATCATGTGCTCTCCCCGCGTTTAGGATACTCGTGAAGATAATTCTACGCAACAACTGTAGAACGCGGATACAATGATTCTCGAGAATACCCGCGGAAGTTTTAAAAAAAGCAGACTTTGGAATTTGGAAGGTGATAAGTTTAGAGATGATTTTTAGTTATTCGAAATGCGAGGAGTACGTTATTTTCCCAAGAATTGTATCATTTTGTTTGTCTTTTTTTTTTGGTTTTGTTTTAGGCAGCTTGGGTGTGCACCAGTCCCACCATCTAGTAGCGTTAAATTACATTGAACGTGTGTACGATTATTAAATATTTATAGTTACTGCCACTTGTATTATTACTGTGAATCGTATTAAAACTGTAACAAATCCTATCGGTAAGCAGGTGTCAAAAGACCAGAGAATTTTTGCACGCGTGCCGTACAATGAGATGATAGAGTCTACTGTACAATCTCTGAAAAAAAAAGCGTACCATTGCATGGTGTTAACATCTATATACGATATATAAATACTGTGCTGTTAATCGTTCAGGGAGACGTCGTGTACCAAAGAGAGAACGTTCCTTCTGGATCGTTCGTGCGCGAAATAAACTCAAACGGTGATCGAGCAAACATTTAATTTCTCGCGGCAAAATTTTCAAACCGAGCGCACTTCGCGATTGGCTCGAATGCTTTTAAAAAATTCTAATCACGTACAGTATCGACTTTTCGTTCTCGCTCAGATTTTTCAAAGATATGTATGCGAACAGAGATATTAAGTTAGCGTCAACTTGGCCGTGTGGAGCATTTTTGGATAGTTTCATAAAGACAACGCATAAGTATGTAGTTACACGACTCGTGTGACAGAATGAGATCACTTTTTGTAATAAATGTGCCGTTACAAATTATACGTGGTATTGTGTTAGTGGTGATACATAAAAAAAAAAATATATATGTATATATAAATAAAATAAATAATAAATAGGACAGAATGCATGTCTAGGATTAAGTTACAAAACATTTTATTTCTACGTGAGACTGCTCGCCAAAAATCGCTACTCGAAAGATAGATCATTTACGGTGTGTAGAAAGAAACTCGAAATTAACAATACGGATTATTCCGTTAAAGCTCTCGCGGAACGTTCGCGTGAGGGCGGTTATATTAAAATTATTGTGATATGTCACAGGCAAATTTCAGGTGGATGTATGTATACTTCTAGACGCCGCATATTAAGTAATATCCTGGATTCAAATGGAACATTCGAGGACATCCGAATTTAGAACAGAATATATTTCAAATGTTCGCTGGTAGTTTAAAGCCTTCGCATCGTGTCGTAATACCACCCCTGCCATCTTTCCCAAAATGATAGACTACCTCTTACTTCTTCTACATATTACCGTGAAAGATCGATATCTAGCGAACGTCGATATTCTCCGGTGAATCTGAGAATTCGGAAAATCGCTTGGGCGAATGTACGAGATGTTTGCTGAATAATTATGCAGGCAGATGTCGACATTCGGTTGAATAAAAATATTTCTATATTGCGTTGAGACAAGAACGCAACGTTTTAATGTGTCATTTATGTGGAAATAGGAGAAAGTTTAATTGTTTTAAGTGTCAGATGGCGCTATCCAGGGGCGGATCGAGACAATTAGGGGCTCTGAGTAGTGAAAATTTCAGATTCCAGGAGCGGATTTAGACACATGGGAACTCTAAGCATTGCAAATTTGGGGATCTCCAAGCGCGTCTCAAGGTAAAATGAGCGCCCTGACTAATGAAAATTTCAAGATTCCTCCCAGGAGGATTTCAGATTTCCCCCAGGGGCGGATTAAGACACATGGAGATCCTAAGCGTTGCAAATTTTGGGATCCCCTAAGGCGTATCAAGGAAAATGGGGGCCCTGAGTAATGAAAGTTTCAAAATTTCCTCCAGAGACGGATTTAGAAACACAAGGACCCTAAGCATTGCAAATTTTGAGTTTCCCAGGGGCGTATCAAGTAAAATGGGAGCCCTGAGCAATGAAAATTATAAAATTTCCCCAGCGGCGAATGAAAACAAGTGGAGGCCCTAAGCATTGAAAATTTTGAAGCCCTCAGGGGTGGATCAAGAGAAGTGAGGACCCTAAGTAGTAAGAATTTTGCACCCCCCCCCGAAAAGTGCAATTTAATGGCCATAAAATTAAAATATCGTTTCTAGATTTGTTCGATTATTTCATGGTTTTTTTTAACCATTTCGGTAATTTAAAAAAAATTTTGCACTTTTTACATTTTTTGGAAGTGGGACAAAATGTTTACCATCTAGGGCCCCCAACGTGTCTAGAACCGCCCCTGAGGGAAATTTGAAACTTTTACCACTTGGGGCCCCCAATTTCCTTGATACGTCCCTGGGGACCCCAAAATTTGCAATGCTTGGGGTCCCTACTTGTCTTGATACGTCCCTGGGGGAATGTTGAAATTTTTATTGCTCAGGGCCCCCCTTTTTCCTTGATACGCACCTGAGTACCCGAAAATTTTCAATGATGAGGGCCCCATTTGCCTTAATCCGTCCCTAAGAATTAAATTTTCACTGCTCAGGACTCTCACTTGTCTTGATCCGCCTCTGAAGACTGAAATTTTTAATGATGAGGGCCCCATTTGCGTTAATTCAACCCTTTGCACACTCGGATGTCGCAATTCTGAAGAAATTGATGGCTGATTACGAAAGTTAAAAGCCTATTCCATTGCAAGTTTTTGAAGAACGCACAATTTCCCCAAAGCTTTTCTATCGAAATGGAAACTTTCTGTTGCTAGAAAATTTGCTTGGTAATAGTTTCTATTGCTAACTTTTGTTTCAGCAATAGAAAACTGCTGAAAAAGCGTCGAGTGCAAAGGGTTAATGCGCCCCTGCATTTTACTTTATTTAGCCCTTTGCACTCTACTGCTTTCTGGACATTGGCAATATTTCAATAGAAAACTTGAGGAAAAATGGAAGTTTTCTATTGCTGGGAGACGTTGGCAATAGAAGGTAGAAACATTGCTAAAATAACAATATTTAGCAATAGTTTTTAACGCTAGCGACTCTCAGCAATAGAAAATTTCCGTTCCAATAGAAAATTTGAGAGAAATTTTCTTATGTTTCTAATGCCAATTCTAATGTCCCCTCAGAGGAGACATCCGAGTGCAAAAGGTTAGTATAGTATAGCATAATTTTCATTTCTTCTCTCTAACTGCGTCCTCTCTCTTTTACGTTTCAACCTTCACCAGAGTTTATCTCTGTTTGTCGACATATACCGCAACATTGTTCGAACAAACGTAACCAAATATTCGATCTCTCAGTGACACATTTGGTACGCGTCGACGTTCACAGAAAAATATCGATAATCCCCAATTTCAGTCTTTCACGGTAACATATATCTCATTTGCATAGCACACAACTTGCACGAATACTTATTCAAATACGCGTACGACGTGCACGTCCACAAACGTGTCTGTGGACGCATAAAAAAGGGCAGACGAAATGGAATGAATAAGTGTTCCACAGGCACAAGTTGGCAAGAGAAAAATAAAAAAAAAAATACAACAAAAGTATGTTAAGTAGATACACGGAAATATTAACGCTTAGCCAACACTTTCTTCTATCAATAATTCTTGACTTAAAATTGTTCACGTTTGAGTAATATCATTCATCTATCGTTACTTTCATTAATTATCTTATTACTTACAATTCTTTGCAAAAACAACAAAAACAATCGTTCACGTTTTCTATAAGAAATATGTGATTCAAGATCGTTAAAAACCAAATAGAATCGTCCAATTAAATAATTTTTACAACGCAAACTGTACAGTTTTCGAAAATCAGCAGCTTTCTTTCGTTCCTTCTTTTCTCGTTCACTTCAACCTTTCTCACAGTAATTTATACGTACTTTTATGTCAGCTGAATGGCTCAGCAATCGTAACGATGCTTCTAAATTTCCAAATGTAAAGAATGGGTAGGTGCGCACCCATACCGTTCGCCTTGTTGCGCGCGATGATACAAGAAGGAAAGAAGAGAACAAATCGTCTCGAGGACGTCTAGTCTTTACAAACCTAATTGCGGGCAGTTAACATTGTCTTAAAACTTAAAAACTCCGACGATTGTAAATCGCAGGATGCTCGCGAATGTATAAAACGATCATTTATGCGGAGCTATTAATTAATTGAAATCTTCTGAAAGAAATTTTTTTTATTGAAAATATTATTCGACTTATCGTTGCATTTTTTTAGTGAGAAATAAAGAATGATTCGAATTTTTGTCTTAATTAATGATGCCTTTTGTTTTAGATTTTTTATCGAAATTTGTGGAAAAAGATTTAAGAAAAAGTAAATTATTTTTCTATGGACTATTTCAAATGACTAATTTCTTTTTTTACATTTTTCTGGAAGAACTTAAAATTGTGTTTCAATATTCTTTTCTGTTTCTAATTTTATTTCTAATTTTTAATCTAAGAAAAAGTAAATTACTTGATGACTTAAAATTGTGTTTCAATATTCTTTTCTATTTCGAAACGTTTCTAAATTCTAATATTTATTTCTACTTTTATTTTTAATTCATTTTTAATAGTTTGCAATATTGGCAAATATTGCAGGTACTTGGTATTAAATTTAAAAACAATTCTCTAGTCCTAACAATTGAATTATTTATTATTTATGGATACAACTAAGACCTAAAGAAGAAATAAAGACTTCCTTTGAATAAATAATAATAATTAATTTGCTCCCTAATTGCTGGGAGCCACGGTGTACGACTATTTATTAACAACAATTAATCATTTTTCTCTTATAATGTTTTATCAAAATAATTCAGCGATACATAAAAACCGCAGAATTATGTTAATTATACAAAGTGATGGTTATTTCGAAATTTGTTTGAACCACGCTTTTTGAAAATATTTGTATATCGTTAAATTCGAAATCAATCGCAAAGCAGCGAGTGTCCTCGCATACACGTACATGTGTGTGTGTGTGTAAAGTATGAAATTTGAAGTTTATGTTGATATTTTGTTAATAAATATCCTACTTTTCCTGTTTGATAATTCATTCTTTGGTTTGTAATACAATTTGTTACAAATTAAAATATTACAAATTTCGTATAAGTTAGGTTAGGTTTTGTAATTGGTAATTTGTCACAAGTTAAAATATTGCAAATTCATAATTTGCCACAAATTAAAATATTACAAATTCATAATTTGCTACAAATTAAAACATTACAAATTAAAATAGTGCAAATTTGGAAATTGTTGCAAAGTAAAATATTGCAAATTTCGGAAAGATTAGATTAGGTTAGGTTTTGCAATTCGTAATTTACCACAAATTAAAATATTGCAAATTTGTAATTCGTTGCAAATTTGTAATTCGATACAAATTTGTAATTTATTGCATATTAAAATAGTCCAAATTTGTAATTTGTTGCACATTTCATAAAGGTTAGGTTAGGTTAGGTTTTGTAATTCATATCTTGTCACAAATTAAAATATTGCAAATTCATAACTTTTGGCAAATGAAATGTTGAAAATTTGTAATTTGTGGTAAATGAAATATTGCAAATTTGTAATTTGTGATAAACCAAATATTGCAAATTTTTAATTTGTGACAAATGAAATATTGTGACAAACGAAATATTGCAAATTTGTAATTTGTAGCAACCTGAAATATTGCAAATTTGTAATTTGTCACAAACGAAATATTGCAAATTTCTAATTTGTCACAAACGAAATATTGCAAATTTCTAATTTGTGGTAAACGAAATATAGCAAATTTCTAATTTGTGGTAAATGAAATCAATAATCAACAATTTTATGCAAAATATAATTTTATTTCAATCAATATCTAACAATTTTATGCGAAATATAAATTTATTTCAGTAGTCAGTAGTTATTTCAGTCAGTTTTCAGTTAAATGAATAAATCAATAACTAAAAGTTTTATGCAAAATCTAAATTTATTTCAATTAAATCATGTATATTTATATTCATTTAATTTCAATTTTATGCAAAATATAAATTGATTTCAATTAAATGACTAAATCAATAACCAACAATTAAAAAATTTTTATAGAATAAAGTTCAAGAAAGGTAAATCGACCTGTAAGAAGAAATTTATTCCTGTAAGAAGCACGAACCTTATGAAACAATGCCTACATGGCGGCATGTTGCACGAATATATGATTTCCACGTATCTTACGTCTGTTTATGCGATACACGGACGTTTTCGTTCATGAACAGACGTGGATGCAAGAAATATCGCGGGAAAATGAGAGTAAGAGGTAAAAAATGATATATCTGGAGGAAACTAACCTTTTCACGGAGGCGCGTACTTCAATTGCGCTCTCCGGATTCATGACAAAGCATGACCAGCCCTTTGATAAGGGTGCTCGCGAATCTGACCCAAGTGCCTACGTTGTTTCGCAGCGGCTGCTGCACCTGCTTCACAATACAAACGTCTATAATTCATTTGTTCCCACGTGCATTTATCAATCTCCAGTCCTCTGCAGGCGACTTAATTTGCCACTATATAAACAGTAATGAAAGATTAAAATTGTCCTCGCTTCTGGGGAGGAACTTTGTGATCGATTGATTCTCTTTTCTGTTTTCTCTTTGTTCCGTACCGGAACATTTAACAAAGGCTCTTGGGGACTTAGCCGGCAAGATTTATGATACGATCGACTATAGAGGCTATTTTTGAGGAACTAGTACTAAAATCCTTGGTCGCATGTGTTTAGAAAGTTTTTAAGTTTCACCCTCAATAGCCATTTGACGTACCATAAACGCGATGTTTCCGAAGGGCCATCAGCGACACATGTACGGTTTTCGGACCCCACGCTGACCTGGACGAACACCGTGACCTTGTCGGAAAAACCCAAGTCCTCAAGGCGGCTTGGGCATCACCCCACCCTTACTAGGCAAAGGCGCGCTTAGGGCGCATGGAAGGGTAGTGGGTGACACCCAAAAAGCCGTTGATTGGGAAAACGGATAGCCAACATCTAATGTTTAACCAATCAGCGGGCCACGAAAAAAGGGACTCTTCGACAGGAGACGAGCTCGTCCTGCTCGGAGAGACTCCAAGACAGTCAAAATTCAACTATCGAAAGGTCAACACCTCCAGTTTATTATACAGTCCACACTCACTAACATATACATTTTTCTCTGCGAGGAATAGCGGTATCTTGTCTTGGCGAATAAAATATTGTTGAGTTTACTAATCAAGGAAACTCCGTCAATCCGTTCCCATCCATCACGAACTACTATACGTGGGGAACATTTTGGTCAGTTCGAGCCGGATGTTATTATATCCGAGTGAATTCAAAAACACAAGCAAGACGAGCATTGTTCAACAAGCACATCAGAGCAACCACAGTTTCATATTGTGAACTTGTGCATCGGTTGCAAATCAACAAAAAGCGAGGACACAAGGCCGTGTGCAGAACGAGATATCAGCAGTTCGCAGCAGAGACGAACAACACTCGGGCCCAGCAACAATTACTGGACCCAGCTATCGGAGGACGCTACAAGACATCGAGGAACAGACAGTACGAGCAGCGGCAGTCATCGCAGAGCTCGACCAGCTACCACGAGGACAACGATTTAACCAGCAAACAGGAAGTT
Source organism: Xylocopa violacea (assembly GCA_963969225.1). Taxonomy (NCBI): domain Eukaryota; kingdom Metazoa; phylum Arthropoda; class Insecta; order Hymenoptera; family Apidae; genus Xylocopa; species Xylocopa violacea. Next base: position 2,505,158 of record CAXAJV010000015.1, read on the forward strand.
ATTGCGAAGCATATCTGTCGGGGTAAGTCAACTTATCGAATCACAAAATTCCACTCCTCGATTTCTTCCCGATCTTTCCAATTTCACACAACATAACATGGATCCAAATCATGCACAGACGGTCGAACTAATTAGGAAGCGCGGTAAAGTCAAGGCCAAACTTACGGCTTTCGAACGAGTTTTAAACAATTTCGAGGCGGATCCAAATGCCGACGTAGTATTATTAGATTTACAAGGCAGGCTAGCGAGGCATACTCTATTGTATAACGAATTCGAGGAAATTCAAGACAAAATAGAAGACGTGTTAACCGACATAGAAATGCAGGCAAATCACGAAGAAGAGCGGCAAAATTTTGAAAATCGATATTTCACAATTAATGGGAGGGTGAAGAAAATATTAAATACGCAATCAACCGGAAAGGGTAGAGAAAAACCGAGACAATCCACGCGATCCGCGAACATAGAGGGGACAGGCGAGTTCGACATCACCATAAATGACGAAAATACGACGATTTTAGAAACCAGGGTCGAGGACGAAGATGTACCAAAGACGACCAATCAAGGAAACTCGCAACAGTTCCTCCTCGACCCTAATTTACCCAAACTCAAATTACCATCGTTTTCGGGCACGTACGATGCCTGGCTAGGATTCCGCGACATGTTCACCTCAATGGTACATTTGAACCCCCAGGTACCGACCAGTTTCAAATTTTTATATTTAAAATCGTGCGTAACCGGGGAGGCCAAGGAGGTAATCAATTCACTAGAGTCATCGGAAGAAAATTACATGGTTGCGTGGAAACTATTGACCGATCGATATGATAACCGGAAGATCATAGCCGAAACACATGTAAAGGCACTCTTCGAGATGCCCTCTTTATCCAGAGAATTTTCAGTTCGCGCATTACTCGATAACGTATTAAAGCAAACACGGGCGTTGCGCGCACTACAACAGCCAGTAGACCACTGGGATCTACTGCTCATTCATATCATCAAACAAAAGTTAAATAATTATACCAGAGAAAAATGGGAGGAGTTCACTGGGACAACCAGCATTCCAACCATGAAAAGCATGTTCACCTTTTTAGAGCGCCGCGCGCAAATTGAAAGCACACGGCCAATTCATACACCATTTATCAACCGAACATCCAACACAAGGGAAAAATCATCATCAGGGCAAGGGTTTCATCCACCTCGCGCATTTCACACAGCAAAAACACCCCCGCAAGATACTCAATCTACGAGGGCATGCCCAATTTGCAAGGGAGAGCACTCCATTTATAACTGCAACAAATTCTTAAATTTAACACCTCAGGGGCGTCTTGAGGCGGCAAAGAAAGCAACTCTTTGCATTAATTGTTTAAGGGGTAGCCACCGTCCGACAGAGTGTCAATTAGGCGGCTGCCGACAATGCCGCAAACGGCACAATACTCTTTTACATTTTGAATCTGCAAAAAGGGAAGAGACAAGTCCAGCGACTTCCGAACCAAGCCCCTCGAGCAGTAATTTTACATTACGTGGAAATTCTGAAGTCTATTTGGGGACCGCAATAGTAGATGTTAAGGACAGAAAGGGCAACTTACAACCCTGCCGCGTTATGTTAGACGGGGGGGCGCAATCGAACGCGATAACAGAAGCGTGTGCTAAGCGATTAGGGTTAATTAAGAAACCATTCGAAATACCCATAATTTCAATAGATAACATACAAACGAAGGTCAAATTTCAAACCAAGGCCATAATAAGGTCACGTTTTAATAACAAAGGACAAGACCTCAATTTATTAATCGTGCAGACGATATCAAACTCAATGCCATCGGTGGCTATTAGCAAGACTAGGTTTCCCATTCCAGACGATATATTTTTAGCGGACCCCGAATTTTATAGCCCAGCCCCCATCGACATTTTGATCGGGGCAGAATTCGCATACTCGTTCCTGCGCGCCGGACAGCTATCAATTCCGGGGCACTCCGCCGTGTTACAAAAAACATCATTAGGGTGGATCATCGCGGGCAGAGTTTACGGGGACAAGACCGCAGCAAAATCGCGACCAACGCAGTCAAGTTGTAATTTCATGCGATTACAAGATATACCCATCTTATGGGAATTAGATAAGGTAAAGGAGGCCTCTAAACTATCAAACGACGAACAAAAATGCGAAGAGCATTATCGAATGCACGTAAAACGCAACGACAAGGGACGGTATACAGTTAAATTACCACTGACCGACAAAATCGAACAGCTAGGGCACTCGCGCAACATGGCGTTCCAACGTTTTCGCGCCATAGAAAGAAAATTTGAAAAGGACCCTTCCCTAAAGGAAAAGTATGCCGAGTGCATTAACAGCTATCTAGAGCAAGGACACATGACAGAAGTGACGGACGCAAACCATTCCACACAGGGTTATTATCTCCCTCACCACGCGGTTATAAAAGAAACTAGTGTCACGACCAAAACGCGCGTGGTTTTCGATGCATCCGCGAAAAGTTCTTCCGGAGTATCACTTAACGACTGTTTAATGATCGGTCCAACAATCCAAGAAGATTTATTCGCTATAGTCACTAGATTCCGTTCATTTTTATTCGCGCTCACCGCGGACATCGAACAGATGTACCGCCAAATTAAGGTAACTCCTGAAGATAGCAAATATCAAAAAATTTTATGGCGACAGGACAAAAGGGACCAAATCAAGGTTTACGCTCTCAATCGCGTCACCTTTGGAACAGCATCCGCACCTTATCTCGCGACGCGGACCCTATTTCAATTGGCACAAGACGAACACGAAACTTATCCGCAAGCGGCGGCCGTTCTCAAAAGAGATTTTTATATTGACGACCTTTTAACGGGCGCCAATACAGTCGCAGACGCGCTGGAGCTGCGTAATAATCTTATAAAACTTTTGCAAAAGGGCGGATTCAATCTTAGGAAATGGGTGTCCAATGACTCACGACTGACCAGGGACTTTCCGACAGACGCAACGACAACTCACATGTCACTCGACCCAACGGAGACAGTCAAAACGCTCGGACTAGCCTGGGACCCACAAACAGACTCTATTATATATTTCGTAAATTGTAGCAATCTCAATCATACATCGACGAAACGGACGATTCTATCACAGACAGCAAAATTATTCGACCCATTAGGCTTACTAGGGCCAGTAGTAGTAAAAGCAAAAATTTTAATACAAAAATTGTGGAAAGCTCAGGTCGGATGGGATGAACCAGTTCCAGACGATTTACACAACGCGTGGGTAGAATACCAAGGGCAATTACAGCTTTTAAACAACACACGATTTAAACGATGCATTGTTGCCAAAAAAGCAATCGAGGCACAAATTCACGGGTTTTGCGATGCAAGTGAAATAGCTTACGGGGCGTGTCTATATTTGAGATCCACAAACGACAAAGGTGAACATCATTGCTCACTCATATGCGCGAAATCGAGAGTCGCCCCTATAAAATTTATGACCATACCCAAATTAGAGTTATGCGCGGCAGTGCTTCTAATAAATTTATATAAATCTACGATCAATTCACTCCAGATGTCCATCAACAAAACATTCCTTTGGTCCGACTCAACCATTGTCCTCAACTGGATTCAGACCGAACCCGAAACACTAAAAACATTTGTAGCGAATAGAGTCAGCGAGATACAAACATTAGACCAACCCCACAAATGGTCTCACGTGCCTACGTCCGACAACCCAGCCGACGCAATATCGCGAGGGCAGTGTCCTCTAGAATTTTTACAAAATGAAATATGGTCAAAAGGTCCAAAATGGCTCAGCCAAAGTTCCGATTCGTGGCCACAAACAACCATCGCAAAAACAGAAATCCCCGAAAGAAAAGGCACAAAAAATCCGGTACCAAGATTAATTCTTACAGTTCGGCATTCAGTAAAAGAATCCAAATTCTCGGCAGAAAACCTTCTTAAAAAATATTCATCCCTCCGAACGTTAAAAAATGTCATGGCATATTGTCGACGGTTTATTCACAACACGCAACCAAAAAATAGACATACTAAGTTAAACGGTCCTCTAACACTCAAAGAAATCGACGCGGCAATGCACAATATTATCAAATTAACACAAAATTCAGCATTTGCGAAGGAAATGAGTGCTCTCCTATACGGCGAAGCCATAGATAGAAAGAGTAGCTTAATGTGTTTAAATCCATTTATACACGAAGGAATCATAAAGGTCGGAGGCAGACTCCAGCATGCAAACATCCCACAAACCATGAAGCATCCAATCATTCTACCTCGCAATCATCACATAACATCGCTAATCATTCGCGAGGAACATATTAAAAGAAAACACGCGGGAATGCAGGCAACCCTGTATGGCGTTCGCGAAAATTATTGGCCGATTGATGGCCGCAACATTACCCGTCACATCATCCAGCAATGCATCAAATGTTTCCGCGCAAAACCACGCGGAGCAAGCTACATTATGAGCAATCTGCCCGAGAAACGATTAATATATTCACGACCCTTTTTACATACCGGAGTAGATTACTGCGGTCCATTTTATATAAAAGAAAAACGTCACCGAAACCGTGGAAAAGAAAAAGCATATGTCGCGATTTTCGTATGCTTTGCGACAAAGGCAGTACACTTAGAGTTGGTAACAGATCTGACAACCGAAGCCTTTCTCGCAGGCCTTTCTAGATTCTTTTCTCGGCGGGGGAAGGCCAACACAATCCATTCCGATAACGGAACGAATTTTGTTGGTGCCAATAAAGAACTGCAGGAACTGCATCAATTTCTACAAAAAACAGAGCAAGATCCAACAGTCAAAAAGTTCCTTATAGAACAAAGGGTAACATGGCACTTCAATCCACCAAATGCCCCACACTTCGGCGGCCTTTGGGAAGCCTCGGTCAAATCTTTTAAGCACCATCTCGTTCGTACCGTAGGCAACACATTATTAACATACGAACAATTACAGACATACATGATAGAAATCGAAGCGATTCTAAATTCTCGTCCGCTAACGCCCATGTCACCCGATCCCAACGACCTGCGTCCTTTGACTCCCGGTCACTTCCTGATAGGTGATTCGATAACAAGCTTTCCACAGGCAGATTTGCGAGAATTACCGAGCAATCGGCTCTCGGTATGGCAACACGCGCAGCAGATGAGGCAGCATTTCTGGACCAGATGGTACAAAGAGTACCTGAACGAAATGCAAACACGGAGCAAGTGGAAAAGCGCCACACACCAGAACAACATCAAAATAGGAACCTTAATCGTCGAAAAGGACGACAATCTACCGCCTTTGTGTTGGAAGCTGGGCCGCATTACTGACGTACATCCAGGGAGCGACGGTTACGTGCGCGTAGTAACACTGCGTAATTCGTCCGGGATCTACAAACGTCCCATCAAAAAACTGTACCCACTCCCCGAGTTCGAAAGCAGTACTCAAATAAGTACATAATAGTGTTTAATACCATACTTGTAATTATAGTCAGGACGCGAGCAAACAAGCATAACACTATTCCATACACACAACACAGACACACAACCACGCACACACAGTCCAGCGCATCAATCAAAGGCGTCACAACACGTATAGACTTATCCACATTGTACACACATTCATTGCAGCGAGTCACACCACATATACACTATAGGTTTAAGTTTGTAACTAGATATAAGCCAATCAAACAATTGCACCTCAGTTTTCTGCAGATACATGCAAATGAGTAGCTAGGTTTTTTGTATATTAGCATCATAGGCAATCCACACTAAGTCCACCCATGTATACAAATATTAATATATTTCGAACGTGACCGTTCAAGGCGGGCGGCATGTTCCGTACCGGAACATTTAACAAAGGCTCTTGGGGACTTAGCCGGCAAGATTTATGATACGATCGACTATAGAGGCTATTTTTGAGGAACTAGTACTAAAATCCTTGGTCGCATGTGTTTAGAAAGTTTTTAAGTTTCACCCTCAATAGCCATTTGACGTACCATAAACGCGATGTTTCCGAAGGGCCATCAGCGACACATGTACGGTTTTCGGACCCCACGCTGACCTGGACGAACACCGTGACCTTGTCGGAAAAACCCAAGTCCTCAAGGCGGCTTGGGCATCACCCCACCCTTACTAGGCAAAGGCGCGCTTAGGGCGCATGGAAGGGTAGTGGGTGACACCCAAAAAGCCGTTGATTGGGAAAACGGATAGCCAACATCTAATGTTTAACCAATCAGCGGGCCACGAAAAAAGGGACTCTTCGACAGGAGACGAGCTCGTCCTGCTCGGAGAGACTCCAAGACAGTCAAAATTCAACTATCGAAAGGTCAACACCTCCAGTTTATTATACAGTCCACACTCACTAACATATACATTTTTCTCTGCGAGGAATAGCGGTATCTTGTCTTGGCGAATAAAATATTGTTGAGTTTACTAATCAAGGAAACTCCGTCAATCCGTTCCCATCCATCACGAACTACTATACGTGGGGAACACTCTTTGTTATGGTTTCTTTTTGGAGTTTGCGCTCTGATGTCTGCTCTGAGGGGGTATTAGGATTGATTAGGGATTGAAATTGTAACTGCGCAGCTTTTTGAGAGATGTGTTGACTCTTGAGTTTTTTATTGAAATGAGAATTTTGTATTGCTGGGAGACGTTGGCAATAGAAACTATGGCTAAATATCGCTAAAATAACAATGTTTTCTAGCTTCTATTGCCAACGTCTTCCAGCAATAGAAAATTTGCATTTTCTTTCAAGTTTTCTATTGAAATGGAAAAAATATTGTAAAATATTGTAAAATATTCTGTATTAGCAATATTTCTTGCTTTTATTGCCAAAGTCTCCCAGCAATAGAAAATTTCCATTTCAATAAAAAACTTGAGGAAAATGTTAGCAATAGAAACTGTTGTTAAATATTCTTCTTAAAACACGATGCTCAAATTGGGTTGGCAAGAAAGTAATTTCGGTGTTCGCGCATAGATAGCATTGTAATTATTTTAAAAGAATTCTGTTTGTTATGATTTTTTGCTGTTGAAATTTGGTATTAGTTACATTTGCAGGCTCGAATTAAGACAAGTGGAATCCTAAGTAAGTCCATAAATTTAACATTTTGTTTTCAGATTTTGGAAGATTTCAAATTCAGGGGCAGATCAAGACAAGACAAGGGTGGTGGGCCCTAAGAAATATAAAAATTTTGCCTCCTCCTCCAAAAAAGTGCAACTTTGAGGCTATAAATTAAAAATTTTCCTTTTCAATTTTGAAACTTTATATTCAGGGACGGATCAAGACAAGACAAAGGTGGTGGGCCCTAAAAAATATAAAAATTTTGCCTCCTCCAAAAAAATGCAACTTTAAGGCTATAAATTAAAAATTTTGCTTTTCAATTTTAAAAGACTCCAAATTCAGGGGCGGATAAAAAAAAAACGATACAATTTTCTTGGTCTCTCAAGAGCGTATCAAGACAAGTGAGAGTTCTAAGAGATAAAAAATTCGGGGCTCTAACTAAAAAAATTTTTGGGCCCCTCAGGGGCGGATCAAAAAAAGTGGGGACCCCAAGCGATAAAAATTTCTTGGTCTCTCAGGGGCGTATCAAGACAAGTGGGGGAGTTCTAAGAGATAAAAATTTTATGAAATATTTTTTTGAACCTTTTCTGTCATTTACAAAATTTTTAAGTGAAGAATGTTTTCAGACATCGGGGCCCTATGTGATCTGAGGACCTACGTGGACGCTTAATCCGCCTCAAAAACCAAATTTACGTTTGTTCACAAACAAGTGATAATTTTGTTTGTAACTGTTAGCTTATCATTGTACAAAAAAAATGGGCCTTATTTCGCACTGCAAAAGCGAAAACACTTATAGTTGAATTTTCATTCAACTTTTGCAATTAGAAATAGTTGATGTTCGCCATGGCGTTTCAACGTGTTAAAGTCTAACCAATTAGCAGAATCGTTACAATTGAACGTATTTCGAACGCGAGATTTTTCAAAATGGTCCAATCGAAAGGCTTGCGTTGCATTACCAATGAGTGTATCGAACGAATATCGATGCTGGACCAAATATTTTTATACACTTCAAAAAATGTTGAAACATTGTTAAAAAATGTGTAGAAAATAGAATTTTATGAATGATTTGTTTCAGCGAGGAAGCTACTTTTTCTTTTTATTTTCTCTAAACTTATAAGCGCATCCATGAGGTGCGCAATATTGCAAAAATCATAATATTTCAGTATCGTACTATCATAACATGTGTGTTGCTATACAATATGTAATAATAATTGAAAGTAGTATTCATACGTATCACAATAGTACTTTATAAATCATTTATTTCAGCGGAAGAGCTACTTTTTCCTTTCAGAAATTTAAAAGCACAATATCGTACTCTCTGTATTTTGCTCTACAGTATACAATAATAAATGAAAATAGCATTCAGACGTAGCATTCACAATTTCTATAAACCGTTGTAAAATATATAAACAGTATGCTTTTTCTAAACATATTATGAATGATTTATTTCTGTGAATAAGCAATTTCTTCTTTTTAATTTCTCTAAACTAATATGCGCACCCATGATGTGTACAATATTGCAATAATCATAACATTTCAGTATCATACTATCATAATATTTCAATATCGTATTCTCTGTGTTTTGCTATGCAGTATATAATAATAACTGAAAACAACATTCAGACGTAGCATTCGCAATTTCTATAAACCTTTGTAGAACATATAAAACAGTACATCTTTTCTAAACCTGCATTTTTAGCACAATGATCTATAAGAATTCACCTCTCTACTTATTCTCGTATTTTTCTACTAAACTACTACGTAGAAAAGTACAACACGAGTAATATATAATTTAATATTAATATTCTATAACAAAAATATTGCAATTATGGATATTTCTGTAATATTACGTACTGTATATATATACATATATGCTTGTATATTTAACAAAAAAGATAAGAATCTACTGATTAATAATAAAATGTCGCTTATTGTAACTTCTTTGTAACTTCTTTCATTTTTTTTTTGCAATATTCTCAAATTCCTAATCATAGAACGAAGCAAATCTCTGTTTTTCTTCAGGACTTATTCTGTAATAAAAAGTTTTTCACCGAATGTTCATTTCATTTCGCTAAAAATGATTTTAATCTACAAAAACCTAGACGTACAAACAGTAATCGATAAAGCTAAAAGAATAGTTTATTTCTGAAACTGCTGTTACTGTTTTTTAAATTACAGCAACTATTGTTCGTTACAATCAATCTGAATTTTAATCGATCATTCTCAAACGATTGAAAAGCGGATAAAACAAACATTTATGAATGTTGTCTATCTTTAAATATACCAAACAACAACCACGGAGCAATACATTTAAAAAAAAATGTCTAATATATTTTTTTCTGTACGACAAATCTGTTTTATATCCAACGTATCACAAGGAATTGAGTACAATTTGATTGTCTCGTTTCTTAAACAATTCGTTCAATTTTTCTGTTTCTAATCTTCGACGTATAGAATAATTTGTAGACTGTTATATTTGAAAAATCTGCTACTTTTTAACATAAAACTTAGCGACTAATGTGATATGTTCTTATTTCGTTTAAGTTCCTTAAGTAATCGTAGATAATAAAAGAATTTGAAGATATTTTTGTACGTACGCACACACGAAAGCAACTGCGCTCACAAATATGAATACCAAAATATATTATCAGGATTATAAATCATAATTAAATATAATCATGATAATATAAATGAATATATCTGTACGTGTGTGTGTGCGAGCTACGTGTAAATATATAATTTATATGCGCAGGATGAATCAATTAATCGTACCATCAAAATTTACTCGTTATTCCCTTCGTTGCATAAAAAGAAGGTTTCAAACTACTCGCTGCATTGTAAAATTAATTATTACATTGTTTGTGATGCCAAACAACAGTCGTTTGAAAACATTTTTTTATACGATGAATGGACATCCAGTAAATTTTATTGTTACTGTTAAATGCTGCGCCCTGTGCAATATCTGCGAAACAATTAAAAGTATGCAATAATAGATATATATATATATATATATCAGAAATGTAGCTACGTTTACTTATAATTTATACCAAATCTCTGTACACTAGACTCCGCATAAATTTAATAAGCGTGGATTTCATGTTCATTTTATTTGTAATGTAACAATTCAATAAATAGAGTAATATCGTATATATAAATATAAGAAATGGCTTACTCTTGACTAAAAGGTATTTTCGTGTTTCAAATGCTATTTTTAAAGTCGTTCATTTTCTTGTAGAAGGCCTTAAATTACTTTACAACTGAGAATAAGCAAATTTCTCGTGCGAATAAAAATAACGAGAGAAGAGTAAATTTAACTTTGCATAATTTGAAACTATTGAGTTCGCAATCATTTTGTGTTGAAGAATTTCAATTACTATCCTCCAATAATGTGGTACGATAACATATAGAACATAATAAATCATCAGCGAACTTTATAACGTAGAATTTTTTAATATTTCAGACAGTACGAGTACCACTCGACTTTACGATACAAATGTATTACTTTAAATAGTTCTATTCTTATTGAAACTTTGAAGATGTTCTGATTAAATATATTTATACAAAATAAAGAGTTCATAATTTGTAAATAGAATCGTACAACACAGAAGGAGCAAAAATCTAATATTTGCTTCGACGAGAAATCAGCTTATTTCGTTTTTTAACTTCTACTCTATAAATTACAGTACAATTTATTTACTTCTATTAAAATTATAACAAATAAATAATATATGGCAATGCACTACAGAATCGAACGTACAAACGTATTGCACGTGTGCACATTCGTTTCTTTTAATATTCCTTTAAATAATACAAATAGAATACGTAGCATGTCACAAGACATGATAAGTTTCAAAAGTAGAAGTCTTTTTTTTAAAATCGTTGATATACACTGTATTTCTGAGCATGAAAGCCTTCAGATCTGAATAAATCTTTGCCAGCAGGTACCGATTACTAACAAATTTTACACTACGAGTATTTACTTATTGCAACGCATGTTAAATGCAGTAGCACCATTGCAGTAAATAGTACGAAAGAAATGATAGTAGACGTACCATTTGCAATTATCGTACAACAGAAAATCATATGGAAAAGATATAACGATAAGATAATATTACAAGTGTTGCTGTGAGGGCAAATATAGCGAACCAATTTTTATTTTCCATGTAAAACTAACAGCGAAGCTATTGTTATCGTTAGATAAGGTTTCGATTAGACATTGCTATTACGCCAAGAGATTTCATTTTTCAAACGTATCGTACCTAACGAACACATTCATGATCTACGCTATAATGTGTAGTAAATGGTAACGAATGTATAAGTATGATTTGTCATACGATAACAGAGTATTTTTCATTCACGAGGAGAAGATTTGTCTTTCCCTTTGATCGATAAGTTCATATATGCATTTAGTCTAGGTATATATACATATGTATATGCGAATGGGGAGCCTTACGTTTACTGCGCAAGAGTTTGAATACTGCGTTTATTGAAAGCTTGTTCGTTCCGAAACACGTGATAAAATTCGAGCGCCACAATATTAGTGATACTTCCATCGAGCACTACGATGAACACTGAACAAAGCGAATACGATAAGCTGTACCATTAATCAATCAAAATTTATTTTTACAAATTTGCTATTGCACGAATAATTTCTGGTACGTTCGATTAACATCTTTAGAGACTCTAAAAGTAAAAAATTGAACGACGTACAAAACTTTGACCATAAAAGAGGGGAACGATCATGAGCTGTGCGTATAAAATAAGTAACTGGCACTGTTACGTGAAATATACAGCACGCAGCACGTGTGAATTGTTTCGAAAGTTATCTAAATGTTCAGAAACAATTGTCGCTACAAAGCTTGACAAAGCTTCTCCTTGCATAAATATATGATATGACACAGACCGTATATAATATTACAAATTTAATCATCTTTTGTCTATCGAGTAATGCTACTTGTGCCAGTCTAAGATTTTGCCCTCGCAATACGTTAAATACCTCTATTATCTGCTACTAACGATTGCTTTAGAAATGCAAATTATAATATCATTGAACATATCCGCTGTTAAATAATTATCAAAACTGATAAGACTAGCAAATGACTGATGTGACTCTCTTAACGTTAGAATAAAAATAATATCGTCTAAATACTATGTATTCCAAATTTTCAACGACTCTCGTGTCTCAATCTTAAAACCACTGCGACCTCCACGCTAACACCACCATATAATCCATTGCTCTCAATGATAATTTCCTACAACAAAAAAAAAAAAATGGCAATAAAACATGTAGAATGATGATAATCCAAACAATAATAATAAAGCGATAATACTACTAATAATAATAAAAAGAATAATAGTGGGACATTATCGATAGTCTATGTGATGGTAAAGAGTAATAACAGTAGCAGCAATGGTAAATAATTATCTCCAACTGCGATAAGATAGCTACGGTTATAATACAAATTGAAATAATAAAAAAAAAAAAAAAAATATATATATATATATATATATATATATATATATATATATATATATATATATATATATACGTACATATGTACATACATATGCGGATACGCATCTTTCCGTTGAATAGTGGAGAACACATTCCTTTTATTATGTATTGCTGTTTCGAGAAGCTAGAAGGAAGCAATACTCGCACACAGACACACACATACATGTGCATATAAACATATAAAACATGTAAAAACAATAGACAGCATACAGGGTGTTTCGCTGTTTGTTGGCTGGAAACGAGAAGGGCCATTCCGGAAGCCTAAATAAGATGGGAATCTAGGATTGCGAAATCATATGTCTCTTCCATAAACAATGAACTTCCCTCTTGTTTCATCCACGGAACAGGAATGCACAGCCAAAAGAGATTGGATATCATCAAGCGATCCGTAGCAGAGCAATCCTCGAACGGAGGGACCTCAAGATATTTTCTAACAAGCCGGAGAGCCTCGAAATAAAGGGGCGACAAAATTAAGGCTTTACATACAATTATATACATTTTAAAGAGTTTCGCTAATACACATATATTTAAAAAGTTAAAGTATAACAGAGATATTGACCCAGAGTTACTCAGGAAAGCTATGAAAATTACTCGACACTGATATGCCGCTTTATACGACTGCTCGTTAGAGGGATCGAGAAAGTTCTTTGAAAATTTGTCCACTTCGAATAGAAAAGCAGAATATCTTTTAATGCGATCAACAAAAATTACTGCTAATTTTGTACAATTTCTGAATATAATTATCTTTCATCGAAAACCATATAATATATGTAAAGTAGAAGTAAGTAAACATGTGAGATATTGTAATAAATAGGCGTACGATAGATTGTAGGTACGTGTGTCATAGCAACGAACACTGGAGCACTTAAGAATGTCTACTATTTAATCCTACAAGAACGAGCCTGCACATATATACACACGGTTGTACGTTTGCAACATCATTGCTCCGCGGCTCAGTCTCCTGCAGCTCTTCGCTGCTTCGTCAGGCGTCTACGCCATAGAATGCACCCTTCTGTTTCGCTTGTACATAGCCAAACACCCTGTCATATATAGTATATACACCTTATACTACATATATAATATTTAATATATTTATTATGGTATGGTACTCTTAAAGAATTCCTGCAAGCCGCATTCTGTGCAACGATGCTAACAATTTATGTGTGCTATGAATACGCACATAACTCGTCAACACTGTTATACACAATATCGCTTGCTCTCATTTCTTTAAGAACGTTGTCCAAAGTTATTTCAATCAGATCTCAAAGTCGAATGATTTTCTGTTGATAGTAAAGATCGTAGAACATCTCATCGTTAAGGATAAAGATTACCACTTGATGTTATTTAGCGATGTTCACCAACTGAAATATAAAGGGTGCGTTTGAATTGATGGTACAAGGGGATAGATAAAAATGATCTCTTATGGAAGAATAAATAAAAATATTAGAATAGATGCTGTTAGTTTCTTCTGAAACTTAGCTTTCGAGAATCTCAATTTTGAGGATCTATCATGTACGCATGCACTTACTCAGAATATTATGATCTTATAATGACTGTTTTTGTTAGCGATATTTTACCAGCTAAGGAATTATTGAAATCAGTTTAATCATTATTGCATACGAAGCTGCGAATGGCTATTATCAATCCAAATAATGTTATTCTCAGTAAGTTACTCATCGTAACATATTCCATAACAATTGTAGAGCTAAATAATAGTTGAAATTGCATGATATATGGAATACATTTTAGTATTGCTAACGATACATCTCTCATAAACTTTTTACATCATGACGGAGCATCATAGTCGGAGAAAAAACCTTTTCGATTGTATAAAAGAGACGAATTCTTGTTCGATGCTTTAAAATTACATTTACAAATCCCAATAGAAGATGCAAGAAAGTACAATAGTCCAAAATTATTACAAATCTGTACTGCGAATGCACAATCAATTGTTTTAACATGCTGTGACTGATGTCGCTACGCATCAACTGCTGTACGTAAGTGCATAGATACATATACTTTAGCGAAAACTGAGTTTTAGATGAAAAGATATTATTCTACACCTTCGATTCGTTGTTACACAAGAAATCGACTCGTATTTGTACCATCGCTTGACTGCGCCCAATATATTTACCAAAATTTGGAGAAAAACCTGAATGGTAAGACATAGCGTGTGTACAGAATTACACTTGGATCCAATTATTCATTATCCATCCATATTCTATAACACCGATTAAATATCCGTCTGAATCTTTTTGTACTAATAAAAAAAAATTGCGAATATACAGCACGTCGTTTAAGATAATAATTAAAAATGCTGTACGTAGTAGTCTGAAAAATACAAATTTGTAACAAAAGAAGATTCTCCACTAAGGACTACTAGTTTAAGAATAGAACTTGATAAAAAGTAAAAATATATATAGATATATATATAATATTTCATTTACCTCTATTATGCCTTTTTCTCTCTTCCGCTTTCTTTTCCTCGCACATTCTTATTTGTCTAACTAAATTGTGCTAGAAGATCTAGAAGAGATTAAACGAGAAAAGTAGCTATAATAATAATAATAATAATAGTAATAATAATAATGACAATAATAGTAATAATAATAATAAAAAATATTTATGGTGAAAACGATGTTGCAACTAAGATCAGCGAGCAAACAACCCACCAGAATGATCAGCAGTAGTGTAATGCGTGAGGAGAGGAGAGGCTGCCAAGGCTGCGTAGTTGGCGTAATCGGCGTATGGCGTGTAAATTAACCCATGGCGATCACCAGCAGAGAGAAGAGACGGAGGACCAGAACCATTCAGGAGGGATGCCGCGGTTGTTGGAACAGATAGCGGTGGTGAGAGTATTAACGGTGCTCCCAGAGGAGCACTGGGTGTTCTCATAGGTGTCGCCAAGCCTGGGAAAAGCCGCTGTGTCTCTGCAGCAGCTGCTGTTACACGTCTCCACTCCTCGTCACAAGCTGTAACATTCAAGACTGAACGATTAATCAAAGCTACTGAGAAACGCATTGTATGTATACTTGTTTAAATACATATTTGGCTACTATTATTATAAAATATAATTAAATAACAATGTTTTTTACACTACTGCTTTTAACAATTTTTAGAATATTTATGGAAGCAGATAGAAATGAGGAGCGTAAAGGAAAGGAAAGGAGGAGGTTCCAGTGTTTGGCTCGCTAGTGGAACCTAGCAGATGGATCAGAATTTTGTTATATAAGAACTGAAGTCAGATGTGAGGGCTTGTAAAAGAATATATCTACTGCTGTCCTTTTGAAGACAAGAGTCGGAGAACCGCTACAGAAGATTTAGAAGAATGTACTGCGTTTAACAGTTTTGAGAATATTTATGGAAGCAGATAGAAATGAAGGATGCGAGGAAAAAGAAAGGAGGTTCCAGTCTTAAGGATGGATCAAAATTTTCTTATATAGGTACTGCAGTCAGAAGTCAGAGCTTGCGGAAGAATATATCTACTGCTGTCCTTCTGATGACAAGTGTCGAAGGACCGCTACAGAAGATTTAGAAGAATATTGAATTAATAATGACAAATCACTTGTGTGTGCCGCATCTATTATAATTTTGATGCAATATTGAAATGGCAAAGAAATACCAAAATAACTTATTAAATTCAATAATAGACTTAATTATTTTTCATTCTTATCGTAACTGTAAGCAATAGCACAAATGTATTTTAAGCGTTGCGCTAGGATTGAGCTATTCTATAATGACTGCTGTAAAGCGAATAGTTCCGTTAGAACAAAGAAATTTTCCAAAGTTATTGAAACTCAACGAACTCGACTAACTATTCATATATCATAACAGAGTGATTAAAAAAGCAGTCACATGAAATTAAGTACTGTACACCCTTTCAGCATCCTCTTCGATGCATGTACATCGTAACAAGACGACTAAGAAACTTAACGTTCAAATCCACGTGGAAACGAGGAGCCTTTTCGACAAGATCGTCGACAACTTTCGTACAGATATTACCAAGTGTCTCAGAAATGAAGCTTCCTCTAAATGCGTAACTAAAACAGCCTGGTTACATTCACTGTGAGCTTACTCTCCTAGTCTACGTAAAAACTATGCACAGAAGAAGTATTTTTAGTGGTAAAAAGAAACTAACGAACTGATAAAAAAAAAAGAGAAAAAATTGTTACAGTGAAATTAAGTATTATTATTAGTTAATAATAGGAACTTTCTCACCACGAGAACAAGAAGTTTCTTGACTTCTTCTACAGCTCTGGCAAGTTTCAAAGTGGCACGATTTTCAGTATCCTCAACTGTTAGTAAAACATGCAGTTCATCTGTCAGATGTTCCCAGTTTGGTTTACCTCGGTTTAACTCTTCCTGGTAAAGGAATTGATATTGTATATGTGTATATATTATTACGCATTATTAACATAGCTTATATTTAAAAAGAGTAACGAAAGAAAGTTCTCTTGCTACGAATACGTTCAAAGAATTGCCATTATGATGTAAACTGTCGTTGCGAACATGCTATGCATATATTGCATGTGTATGATAATCTGTGCTGAAATTAATAAACGAAAAACAAGAAAATCAATATTTGCATGCACTTATTTAAACGTGAATTAAATGAAGATACTAATTGTTGAATACATTCCGTTTTGTTAGGAAATGAAATATACACACATCTAATGTAAATACGTTTACGGATAATCGTGTGAAGATATTTTTAAATATGTAAAACTGAAAATAAACTTTGCGTCTTGACGCTGTTACTTTATGCGTATACTTACAATAAATTTCTATCTCACTGATCGCACGCAGCTTGTAAATACATGTATTACTTAGCAAACGATCAAAATTTTGGCTTAACGGTTCAAGCGTTTTGTTAATTTCTTACCATTTTTTTCAATTACATTGGAATAGATATTAGTTAGATATTTACATGGGTATCAGAGATTAATGTATGTACATACATAAATTATAATAGCAATTTACATTATATTAACGATTAGAATAATATATGAAAAATTAAATAATTAATTTGTATGTAATGGAGTTTATGGTATTTTTTTATAGATAATTGTTCGCTACAAAAGGGTTGCAAATATGCATTAAGAAAGTTGAGAATTTGAAAAATAATGTGAACGATAATGAGAAGATTGAACGGTTGAAGATTGTTTCATTTAAGTAGTTGCGTTGCTTGTTTTTTCTAATCGTCAACTATCTTTTTTTTATCTACGAATGATATTCTACTTCTGTAATTAATATTATGCAAAATATTACTGCAAACTATCAGAAATCAGCATATTACCATTAAGAAAGTTGGGAGTTTGGAAAATAACATGAGCGATAATAAGAAAAATGACTAGTTGAAAATTGTTTCATTTAAGTAATTGCGTTGCTTATTTCTTTTAATCGTCAACTATTTTTTACTTTGCTATGCAAAATATTACTGCAAACTATCAGAAATTAGAATATCAGCATTAACAAAGTTGAGAATTTGGAAAATAACATGAACAATAAGAAGAAAACTGATCATTTGAAGATCGTTTCATTTAAACATTCTCGTTACTTGTTTGTTTTAATTTTAAACAATTTTTTTCTCATCTATGAATGATATTCTACTGCTGTAATTCTTTTCAAACTTCACCACCGTATAACCGTTATCCGTAATCCTGGCACGCATAACGCATTTTTCAATTTTATTAAATTTGTCGCACGATTGTTTGTCTTAGTACTTAACTTAACATTACCTGTACCAGTTGAATCTATAAAATGTTCAGCGGCTGTATACACTTTCGTTTGTTCTTCGTTTAATGTCTCGAATTTGCGTTCATTGTTACACATGTGTTTCGAAGCACCACTGTCTATAAACCATGCGTCCGATCTCAGTGGTTCTATATTGCAGGCGATCGCAGTCATCGCATCGGTTACACCGTTCGATTCCAGTCTAAAGCACTTGATCAGAAAAATTTACGCGAACCTCGCCTTATATCCCCACGTGTCTTTAATTCACTTTATTGTGTTTTTCGCTGTTAACGTATCCTTTTGTTAATAACGCGTCACTTTTGTTTCCATTATCGGTTGATTTTTCATCACGATCACTTTGTCTTGCTTCTTCCTCTTTCAATTTAATTTGAAGATTCTCTAACGATGGCACATCGTCACGCGATTCTATCACTACGCTGAAATTTTCATACTCGGCTGGTAAAGACGAAAGCAACATAATTGATAAAAGTTCGTCTGGAAGCTTTATTCCCGCTTCTTCAAGTTGCTCAGCCTTGCTGCCTCATCGAAACGTTCTTCTTCTTTTCCATTCTTAGTAACTGTTTATATAATGCTGCCTTTCGTATGGGACCACGTGATTCAAAAATTTCTTTTGATGTCTTCGCCTTTTTTACGTGGTTCAATTGAACATGCGTAATACTTAGATTTATAAGAGCTAAAGCTTTCGAGTTATTGTATACTAAAACACTTTTCATCTGCACCTTCCACAATTCGTAGTTGTTCTCGTTTAATTTTTCAATATTTCCGAACGCGTTTGCACTAGCCATTTTTTTTTTTTTTTTTTTTTTTGCACAATCAAAACTTATCAGCACAGTAATTACAGTTTGTGACCTGGGCCCATAACCTGTTAGGTTTTTAATATGAAACAATATTCACTTATATATATATTATACGTTTAATGGTACACATCGTGCTGTTCCGGAGGCGGACAAAGGACTAAACTCGCATGCAAGAACCTAAACTGGAAAACAAAAGATGATCTGACCATGGCAACGTCACACACACACACACGCGCGCGCGCGCGCGCGCGCACACACACACACACACACCGTGCCCATCGATACGTTTACAGAAAGTTTAACAAAAAGTTTTCTCACAGGGGTCAACAAAATGACTGCTTGGTAAACTTAGTGTTAAGTAACTTCTAACAAGCTCTGATATTTTGTATTTCAAATAAAACGCTGAGTTGTAATTTGCCTGTTATTTAACAACTCAGCGCTATTTAAACTTAACTATCCGGATGGTCAAGTACCGATGCCAAATATGATCGTCTACTATGGTCGACTACTGACTCGAAACCACTGCGCAACAAATCGTACAGTTTTCTTACTCGTGCGAAACATTGGTTCGATAAGAAATACTGTGGAAGAATTAAGAGACATTTAAATGTAATATAAAGGGACATTGTAACAAGTTTTAGTTAAGCGTTAATTAGTAAACGGTGTAAAGCTTTTACCTTCTTCTTATCCCTCATAGAGCCTTTTCCCCTAACCATAATTTTACATCCTGTTTCTTGCTCTAATTGCTTAGCTGTCATTCCACGTGACCCAAGAATTCTTCCAACAAAGTTAAACTGTAACAAACGAAATTATAAAGAATATATAACTTGTGTACTTCATAGAGCAACAATTAACAACAATTAAAATTCCAACAAAGTTAAACTGTAACAAAGAAAATTATAAAATCATTATCGGATAGAAATATATAACTTGTGTACTTAAATATAATGCTCTATCTGTGCGACTGTGTTTGTATGACTTTTAGTATCAAATTGCTGTAAATATTTATACTTTGCATTGTCCCTTTTATTATTTTCATTAGCATGACTGAACATTTCATGTTGTACGAACATATTAGATACGAGACACGTTAAAATAATTTTTAGGTAACGTTGATTCGTTGAGAATATTCCGATTTGTAGACGTATACATGTATTATTAAAGAATAATGGATACGCCAGGATATTTGAGTTTGTAATTCTCACTAATATGTTATCAAAATGGAGTCAGTGATCGTGTAGGGCCCTGGATAGCAAAGGGCCCCAAAGTCTTAAAATATCTTAACTTTAACATTTTGTTTTTAGATTCTTTTCTTCTAACTTCTCTGTGATTTTCATAATTTTTATCAAGAAAACTAAGTGACTGCGTAGAGGTCCCTGAATAGCAAAGGCCCCGAGGTCTCAAAATATCTTAATCTTAATATTTTGTTAAGTTGAGATATTTTAACCTAACCTATTTATATACTGTAAGATCGTAATTCTCTCTAACAAATTATCAGGGGTGGATTAAGCCCTGGATAGCAAAGGACCCCGAAGTCTTAAAATATCTTAACTTAAAAATTTTGGGAATCATCGAAAAGTAATCGAAGAAATCTAAATACAAAATGTTAAATTTATTTATATATTGTAAAATTGTAATTCTCTCTAATAAATTATGAGGGACGGATTAAGCAGTAAGTGAACTAAGCAACTGCGTAGGGCCTTCAAAAAACCCTCGATAAAGTAATCGAACAAATCTAAAAACAAAATGTCGAATTTATGCCCTCTGAATTGCACTTTTTTGTTATAAGGCCCCAAATTTTTTAATACTTAGGGCCCCATTTGTCTCGGTCTGCCCCTGAATCTGAAGTCTTTTAAAATCTAAAAACAAAATGTCAAATTCATAGCCTCTGAGTTGCACTTTTTTGGTATAAGGCCCCAAATTTTTTACCGCTTGGGACCCCACGTGTCTTGATCCATCCCTGAATTTGAAGTTTCACAACAACTAAAATCAAAATGTCAAATTTATGGCTTCTAAGTTGCATTTTTTTGGTGCAAGGTCCTGAATTTTTTATCGCTTAGGGTCTTTTCATTTATCAACTTTATTTTATTTCACGATTTTAAAAAAATTATTACGATATTAGAATGAATTTTTGTACTCAAATTTTATTCATAATATCAATTTTCATTGATCAATTTTATTTTTTAATAAATTCAATTTTATCAATATTAAATAAATTTGTATAATTGAGGAAATTTATATAAATTTTATTAATATTAAATAAATTTTCACTTATCAATTTTATTTTATTTCACGATTTTAAAAAAATTATTACAATATTAGAATGAATTTTTGTACTTAAATTTTGAATCTTGAATCTTTAAATTTTATAAAATCGAAATTGTAAAATCGAATTTTACGCAACAGAATTGCGACAAATGTACGTGGATTAGGATTTGCAGGTTTTTATGCAGCTAAAAGAGATGCAAGTATGCAAGAAATATGCAAACAGTATGCTAACAACTTGGTAGAATGTGTACAAATAATTGCACACGTTGGTTACGACTGCGAATTTGCGAAATAGCAATTACTTTACTCTCAGTTTATTCATCCTGATTTGCAATGCAAAATGTAACAATCGTTTTTTGCAACATTTTCTTCTGCAACACCATATAATATTTATCCGAATAAAAAGAATTTATATGAATACGCAAAATATGATGCGTCTGAAAAACTCTTTCTTACGTCACTGCATTTATTGTGCTTTAATTAATATGCGCGACAATACTTATAAAAGCTTTTCTTCAAAATAATACAATCCTTCGTTTGCCATTTTTTCATATTTTTAGCAAGCTTTTTCATTATTTGTATCGATAGATTTAAAAGCATTTTTTTCTTTTTTAAAATTTTTCATTTTTGCAAAATTTTTTTCTGTAATGCAATATCGTTTATCCATATAAAAAGAATTTATATGAATACGTAAAAAATGATTTGTCTGAAAAGCTTTTTCTTACGTCACTGCATTTACTGTGCTTTAATTGAAAGCTTTTCTAAACAGTACTTTCTTCAGAAGTATAATCCTCCTTTTGCCTTTTTTTAATATTTTTTGCAAGCTTTTTCATTATTTGTATCGATAAAATTAGAAGCATCTTCCCCTTTTTTCAAATTTTTCATTTTTGCAACATTTTCTTCTGTAACGCAATATCGTTTATCTGGATAAAAAGAATTTAAGAGTCTGAAAAACTTTTCCTTACGTCACTGCATTTATTGTGCTTTAATTAATATGCGCAACAATACTTGTAAGATCTTTTCTTTAGAAGTATAATCCTTCTTTTGCCTTTTTTTTATATCTTTAGCAAACTTTTTCATTACTTGTATCAATAGAATTAGACGCATCTTTCCCTTTCTAAAATTTTTCATATAAATCAAGCTTATGTTTTCCTTTTTGAGAATTCCTTTGGCGACTCTAGTAAATGCTGTTCCTTTTTTATTAAACAACTTCTCCTTTTGTTACGATCAACCAATTGCAAATTATAGAAACACACCACTTGGATCTCTTTACAAATTTCTTACGAGCGCAAAGGAATTTAAGAGAAATAATTGAAGAATTTAATTAAAAGAATAAAAGAATTTAAGAAAAATAATATATTGTTTTCTATCTGGTTGCGATCAACCAAAATGGAAATGAAAACCGCTTGGATCTCCTCATTACAAATTTCTTGCAAGCCCAAAGGAATTTAAGAGAAATAATCGAAGAATTTAATTAAAAGAATAAAAGAATTTAAGGAAACTAATATATTGTTTTCTATCTGGTTACGATCAACAAAAATGGAAATGAAAACCGCTTGGATCTCCTCATTACAAATTTCTTGCAAGCCCAAAGGAATTTAAGAGAAATAATCGAAGAATTTAATTAAAAGAATAAAAGAATTTAAGGAAACTAATATTTTGTTTTCTATCTGGTTGCGACCAACCACAATGGAAATGAAAACCGCTTGGATCTGCTCTTTACAAATTTCTTACAAATGCAAAAGAATTTAGGTTTCAGTAGAAAAATAATATTTTAATATTCTTTGCTAGGAACATCTCTTATTTACTTTTATAACATATTAGTTCCTTTCTCAAACTATCCCTTACAAAAAGCTACGATTAATTTAAGTAAATATTTTAAAATAGATATGATTACTTCTATGCTGTATTTAATATAAATATTACATTTTAATGCATTTAGAAATAGAAATCCTATAAATAATAGTTTTCAGAAACAAAGCAGTCATCACAACAGTTTGTCAAATAGTTTTTACTTATAATTTGTCTCAATGTACCCAATCTTTTGTAAAATGTTTTATACTAAATATTTTGTTAACATATGTACCATATAACTTTACTTTCCCATTATTATGCATTACTATGAACC
Source organism: Xylocopa violacea (assembly GCA_963969225.1). NCBI lineage: Eukaryota > Metazoa > Arthropoda > Insecta > Hymenoptera > Apidae > Xylocopa > Xylocopa violacea. Next base: position 2,528,662 of record CAXAJV010000015.1, read on the forward strand.
AGTACATGCATAATACATATAAAATGTATTTAAATGTAGTTATGCAACAGAATTTACTTTATTCTTTAATGAATAGGAAAACTGCAAGCTTCTAATGAAATTTTAAACAAGTCATCAAGTGTTATTAGACAGTTTCTAAAACTTATTTTAACGTGTCATTAATGAATCACAAATTATAAAGTCAAATATTGTTGCTTTATAACTGGACTTTAAGTAGAAACCAAACTAATCGTTGGATATTAAGTCCGCTTACAAAATAACATGATAAGAAAAGTAAAGAAAACTCACATCTGGATGTTCTTTAACAGGTACATAGACTTTCTCTTTTTGACGCCACTGATTTGGAAGAGACTCGCCCGGACTTTAGCGATTTCTGTAACAAGAAATAGAAATGCGTATGTAAATCATCGATCTAAAGGTAATTAACAAGTAGAATATATGTGCACAAAAAGTGTACAATTCAAGCGAGCAGCATAGAGCGATAAACAAAGTCCTCAAATATAATTTACAATAAAGTTAAAGTTATACGAAGTTGTCTCAACGGAATTATGATATTACAAATTACATAAGTATAAAATATATCACGTTTTCTCGATAAATTTGATAATAAATTCGTTCCACTTTCCAAGTCCAATATATTATACATAACCTAAGCTAATTTGAACGAATAGCTAGTTCAGGAGTGGCTAACCTTTTGTAAACTAATTTTTTTTCACAAGCATCTTTTCTAGTTTATTACGTTCATGATTGAGGTTGGAAAATTGGGACAGACACAGAATCTGCTTTGTCTAGGAGAGGAAAAGGAGTATGATCAATCACGCGATCGAATTAATTAATTTACTCGATTTCGATCGTACCGTATCTCGCTCAAACTCTCTCTCTTTCTTTCTTTTTCTCTCTCAAACACTCTCAATTTCTCTCTTTTTCTCTCAAATACTTTCAATCTCTCTCTTTTTCTCTTTCAAAGACTCATTTTCTCTCTTTTTCGTTCAAATACTCACATTTTCTCCCTTTTTTTCTCAAATACTCTCATTCTCTGTCTCTTTCTCTCTCTCACTCTCTCTCCCTTACTCTCTCTCTCTCCCTCTTTTACTCTCATTTCTCTCTCATTTCTCTCTCTCACTCTCTCTCCCTTACTCTCTCTCTCTCCCTCTTTTACTCTCATTTCTCTCTCATTTCTCTCTCTCACTCTCTCATTTCTCTCTCTCATCTCTCTCGTACTCTCTCTCTCTCTCTCTCTCTCTCTCTCTCTCTGTCTCTCTCATACACTCTGTTCACATCCTACAATCGTAAACTGTCGAAAAACTGGGACAAACTGTCTATTAAGAAGGCTGCACGAATTCAACAGAGAGCACACAGCTGTTGAAAATATGCAGTCGGATCAGTTACGGCGCCTACTTCAAAAGAACAGGTAAACGCGAGGATTCGTACATAATTGCTTCCTGAAAATATCTACGAACGTTGAACGTTCGAAAGCAGAGGGATGTAAAAAAATGTGTTTCAAAGTATTTACTTATCAATATGTATTCATAATGAAGTTAACGAGCCGAGTGTAACTGCTTTCCGGTATTTTCCTTGCAAACTTGTCAAGAGTTAGTCGAATATCACCCTTTTCTTTCTTTTAGAAAATTTTCCAATATTTTAAATTCATAGAGGAAAATTGTACAAAACTTGAAATTCACAGAGCAGAATTGTACAAAATTGGAAATTCACAAAGCAGAACTTTAAAGAATTTGAAATTTACAGAGCAGAATTTTAGAGAATTTGTAATTCACAGATCAGAGTTTTACAAAATTCGAAATTCATTCCGTGATAGCCAAAAATTTGTCAAGATTTATGAACGCTTCGTTCATTTATTTAATTGTCAAAGTCTTGGCGTTTTTATCAGCTTCTTTTGTCCACATTTCCATTATGTATTTCATTGTTGCTCGATTAAGTGTTTAGACAAAACTATTAAAAAAGCTGTAATTTTAAAGATGTGCGAATATCGAGGGCCGTCTGTATATCGCTTTTTTCTTATTATAATCTAAGGATGTTCGAATGGAGGTTCTCGAGTTCGTTCCGGATTCAGCCATCATGGTTAATTTGGTTCTGCGTGCCTTCCTCCTCGACACTGCCAAGGCCCTCAGCCTGCGAGATTTGTTGGGTCTCCACGGTGACAAGTGTGCTTGCTTCCGTTTTGACTGTCGTTCTGCTTCTGGTTCTGACTGTTCCCGTTACAAGACGAAGGGTTTCTAATTTCCAATAACTTCTGTCTCTTGCACAGAAAAAAAAAAAAGAAAAGAGAAAAACACTTGTTTCTATTATATTTTCAGTTTTTATGAGAATAAAAGTAAAAGTAGAGGAATATGTGAAATTGGAGGTCCACTGAGGAAGAGGAAATTTTGTAATCATTGCTTGGTATAGGATTTGTTATCATTCTGGATAATTGTATAATAATTCTTCGTAGGTTTTTATTTAGTTTGGTTGTTTAGGTTATTGGTGGGTTTTACTTTTTAGAGTTTGCATTATTGATGCAGGATATTAGTATTTTTCAAGAGTAATAATACTCGAAAATATTAATATTGTTCGAGAGTAATAATACTCAAGATTATTAATAGTATTCGAGAGTAATAATATTCAAGAATATTCATATTGTTCAAGAGTAATGATATTCATGACTATTAATATTATTCGTGTGTAATAATATTCAAGAATATTCATATTTTTTAAGAGTAATAATACTCAAGAATATTAATATTATTCAAGAGTAATAATATTAAAAAATATTAATATTGTTATTAATATTATTCAAGAATGATAATATTGTTTTGTAGTAATAATATTCAAGGATATTAATATTATTTGAGAGTAATAATATTCAAGGATATTAATATTATTTGAGAGTAATAACATTCAAGGATATTAATATTATTTGAGAGTAATAATATTCAAGAATATTCATATTGTTCAAGAGTAATAATACTCAAGAATATTAATATTATTCAAAAAGAAGTAGAATATTCGAGAATATTAATGTTACTGGAGAATAGTAATATACAAGAATATTAATGATATTCAAGAATAGTAATATTGTTCGAGAGTAATAATATTCAAGAACATTAAAATTATTCAAGAATATTAATATTGTACGAGAGTAATAATACCCAACAATATTAATATTATCCAAGAGTGTTGAATTCCGTGATTCGCCAAACTCGAAAAAATAAAACGCAACACTTGTACCAAGACTCGTTTAGCGGTTGGTTCATTCTGCACAAGTTCCGCACGCAAGTAGCCACTGCAGTAATCTGAGGCTCGTACGCAACTGACTGTCCAATTACGTAAAACCCTAAAAGTCCGTTACTCCTTTATCGTCCGTGTAAATATGTGTATCCGTTTCCAAACCGCACTCAGCGTCAGTTTGAGTGGGGATGGCGGTCGTTGCGTTGTAGAAAATGGATTCGAGTAGAAGCACAGTGTACAGGGTGGGTCAACAACTATTAGCAGATATCTTAGAAACTATAAGTTTCACAGAAATATTTGCTTATAGAAAATTGCACAGTACGAAAGGGGCTATTCCCTTTGGCGATAATAGTTTTTTTGCAGGTGAAGATACTTCGGATATTTGAAAGTCACTTCCAGTTTTTTTAATGGATCGATATATTTTTGCTTCTGTATTATGGTAGAGGATCTTAAAACGAGTTCAACGACCTATAACATAAGGTTATTGAAAGTCGTAGAAAGTAGAGAAGGGTACTTAATACTTACTGTTTTGATAATAAGTGAAACAGTAGAGGAATGTTTACTGTTTACTTCACTGTGAATAAACACTGCTTGAAGGACACTTTAATAGTTCGCAGGATAAGTTAAATATGATAAGATTAGTATCGATACATTGGTTAATCTGTTCTGAGGAACAATAAATGGGGTCTTAAGGGGGGGTCAATAAGTAGGGTCTTCGAAAATTGAATTATTTTTCATTAACTATTTTTTAGCTTAACATTTTTACCTTCAATAGTTGACGCTCGTAGACTTTTTCATAACGAACCGTGTCATAAATGAAGTATTTTCTTTGGGATCAGTCGTAAACGTATGCTTCATTTACTGCCAAAACCACAAGTATTATCGCCCTCCTCTACTTCCTATGACGTTCAATGACCTTACGTTATAGGTCGTTGAACTCGTTTTCGAAGATCGTCTATCGTAATACGGAAGCAAAAGCATACTGATCCATTTAAAAAAATGGAGGTGACCTTCAAATGTCCGAAGTACTGTGCAATTTTATATCAGCAAATATTTCTGTAAAACTTATAGTTTCGAAGATATCTGAGGTGATAATAGTTATTGCCTCACCCTGTACAGTAGCGAAACTATGTTGGTCTCAGTGAAGCCCAGAATGGAGTGCGCATGCGCGAAACTGGCTGTACATCGAATAGAGAGCACTGTTGTTCCAGCAGTTCCGACCCTGACGTTTTATCTTTCCACAATTTGCATTGCAAAAGAATATAATTTGTGGACGGCGTTTGCGAGGGCTCTGCTGTACATAAAATACTTTCTTTGAGTAGATGGCGTTTGCGAGGGTTATTTGCCCTCAAATTGCCCAACGAGAACATCTTTTGATTTATACAAATGTATAGAACAATCTTTTCTTTGGTATTTCATTTTAGGGGCGCTTCTTATTTACTATTCTGCTACATTTTACATTTCTTATACTTCTCTCTCTTTGCTACACTTTCTTTGTACTTTTAGTTTATCGTAATATCATAATTGTTACTTCATTACTTGTTATTCTTACTATTATTACTAAGTGTTATTATTTGCGCTTCTTATTTTATTATATCACTATCTTCTCGATACAAAGAGCAAGTGAGAGAAGTTCATATGACGCTGCGAGACAATTAAATCTCTAATAAATTCGATTTTTAATGCAATTGAAATTTTTGGATAAAGTAGAAATCTAAGAAATGTATTTCTATTGTTTGCATCGATGCGTACATCATTTTCCATTTCTACATTAAAATATTAATTACGAATCGTAATTAAAGTATTCGTATATACGTATCGTAATATAAATTGTAATGCGTTCAGAGTTAACAAGAATGAAAGATTTCAAGTTGATCGAAATTTCTCATAACATTGTCTCTCGTAATTGTGAGAAAGGGAATTTATAAACCTGAAAATTTGAAAAACCTTATTTCAACTTCAAGTTTGGTTAGATGTTTAACCGAATTTCGAACGCTAAGAAAGAAAGAAAGCAAGTGAGAGAAGTTCGTATGACACTGCGAGACAATTAGTCGGTTCTGCGCATGCGCACCTCATTCTGAGCTTCACACAATCGTAGGTCTCACCACTGTATACTGTGCCTCTATAACAAAAATATATATCTTGTAGATGGTGTTTATGAGGGTTTCGCGTCCTCATATTGTCAAACAACAACAGTCCTTATTTTTTTCTACAATATTTTGTCTTTAACCCTTTGCACTCCGAATTATTGTTTAATTTTGTTGCCAACAACTCTCTGTTACTTAAAATGTTTTATTTGAAATTTACTTGATAGGACAGTTCTTCGATTCCTATCTGCAAACAATTTTGTTTACTAATTATATGAAATATAATTCTCAAACTTTGTCGCAATCTATACTTATGGAACTTATATTTGTATCTCGTTTTTTATTTGTTGTAATTTATACTTATGGAACTTATATTTGTTTCCCTTTTTTTATTTACCAATGTCGAGTCAACTCGACAAACTCGACAAAGGAATGCAAATGCTTAATCTATCGCAGTCTTATTAATTACGTTATCACATTTGTTAACATGCGTTTATACTTATCAGTTACTTATTTGTTTGCATTCGTGTTTACATCTATTTTAGCTTTACAATTACTATTCTCTGTCTCTTTCTCTTTTCACACTCGTTTTCTTATACCTTTTTATACTTTCCGTCTTTCTTATCCTAATTTACGTACAGCTTCATACTTATTTTCTAAGCGAAAAGGTGAATTTCATTTGAAAAATCTTATTTCAGTTTCAAGTTTGGTTAGATATTTAACCTGCCTTTCGAACGTTAAGAAAGAAAGAGAGCAAGTGAGAGAAGTTCGTATGACTCTGTAAGACAATTGGTCGGTTCTACGCATGCGCACTTTATTCTGAGCTTCACAAAATCGCGAGAGTTTCGCTACTCTCTATACTCTGTTATAGATAAGATAATAAACAAGATACGATAGTAACAATACTAAGTTAGGTTAGGTTAGAATAGCAATATGAAAATGATGTTTTCTAGCGACCAAATAATTTTTTACTATATCTTCAGAAAAGTGAAAAAATATCTCTCTCAAAATACCTTGTTAGAAACATTAATAATTAATACATGGATCTCCTGGAATTCAAATTTTAACGTACAGAAAGTAAGGACTTGGAAACAAAGAATGTTACGCAGAGTAGAAGTAAATATTATTCGACTCGAGGTCAACTGGAAGAGAATTAATATGTCGTTTCGTCTAAAAAAGAACATTTTCTGAGACGCGCATAACCTTTCCACGGAACTCTATTCCGTTTTAATTGCGTCACCATATATAAACGGAAAAAGTAACTCAGAATATTAATCTTTAAAAATACTACAAGACCATGGAAATTATCGAATAAAGAGCAAGTGAGAGAAGTTCGTATGACTCTGCGAGAAAATTGGTCGGTTTCGCGCATGCGCACTCCATTCTGAGCTTCACAAAATCGCGAGAGTTTCGCTGCTCTATACTATGTCTATATAACAAAAATATATAACTTGTAGATGGTGTTTATGAGGGTTTCGCGTCCTCATATTGTCAAACAACAACAGTTTCACAGAAATATTTGCTGATATAAAATTACACAGTACGAAGGCGATCCGTTGGCGATAATTTTTTTGCAGCTGGAGGTACTTCGGACATTTGAAGGTCACCTTCATTTTTTTATATGGATCAGTATGTTTTTGCTTCCGTATTACAATAGACGATCTTAAAACGAGTTCAACGACCTATAACACAAGGTCATTGAATGTCATAAAAAGTAGAGAAGGGCGATAATACATCCGCGCATGCGCACTCCATTTTGGACTTCGCAAAATTGCGAGAGCTTCGCTGCTCTGGATGTAGCATATATAAGTAGGACGAGCGTAGATGAGAACAGCCAAGGAGTGGGGAGAGACTCTCCGTGAATCATGGTTGCAAATCGGATTAGTCTCTTAATCTCGAGAATACTCGAGTTTAAAAACTCTGCCAGAACTGTTGGGAATATTTAAAACGATTAACGTAAGCATAGAAGATCGAATTACTTTCGTCAGTAAATTTTCTGTTTTTCATTCGTTTCCATTGGGAGAATGTTAACGATTTTTTGTTAAGGTCGAAGGTTGTTGTTATGCAAACACGTATTTATGTTAGTTCTTCGTTATCGATTATTCATTGGTTCTTAGAATTGGAAATGTTTGATATTTTCTTGTTAAACTTGGATGCGTAGATTCGATCGTTTCAGATTTTAATGGGTACAGCAGACTTTAGCCGTCGATTTTGCGTCTCTTGTGAAATTAATATCAATTTAGAGACTCTTAATGTAGAATATTTTTAGTTGAGACGATCTCAGAGATTTAATATTTCAAATAAAATAGAAAAATTGAAAAGTTTAGAAACTCTTGACTTGAGTTATCAATATTTAAGATTTTAACCAAACTCTAAGCAAATAAATAATAATTATACAAATGTAGAGACTCTTAATGCAGAATCTTTTTAGTTGAGACGATCTCAGAGATTTAATATTTGAAATAAAATAGAAAAGTTGAAGATGTTAGGAATTTTTGACTCGAGTGATCAATATTTAAGATTTTAACTCAAATCTAAGCAAATAGATAATAATTATATAAACGTAGAGACTCTTATTGTAAAATCTTTTTAGTTAAAACAATTTCTGAGATTTAAATCTTTACATTTAACGCTTTCCTAACAGTTTTTTATTGTTGGTAAAAGTTAGCAATAGAAACAATTACCAAGCAATCTTCCAGCAATAGAAAATTTTCATTCCAAGAGGAAACTTTGGAGAAATATGCGTTCTTCGAAAAATAGAATAAGTTTTTAACTTTCGCAATTAATTCTTTTAGAGGCTACATCTGAGTGTAAAGGGATAATATTTGAAATAAAATAGAAAAATTGAAGACTTTAGGGTCTCTTGACTTGTATTATCAATATTTAAGATTTTAACTCAAATCTAAGCAAATAGCTAATAATTATACGAATGTAGAAATTGAAAATGCAGAATATTTTTAGTTCACAGACTTAATTTTGAAATATAATAAAAAAGATGAAACAGTTAGAAACTTCACTTAAGTGATCAAGATTTAAGATTTTAATCAAAATCTAAGCAAATAGATATTAATTACACAAATTTAGAGTCTCTTGATGCAGAATCTTTTTAGTTTCGAGAATCTCAGAGATTTAATTTTGAAATATAATAAAAAAGCTGAAAACGTTAGAAACTGAACTCGAGTGATCAATATTTAAGAAATTAACGTTGATAATAATTACCATTTGACTTACTATAACTTACTATACAAAAATTTAACGTATTTGAAAGAAATATTCATTGAACAAATTAATTTCAATTTTCTAACGTCTAGTGACATTGAATTATTTAAGTACTACCGCGTATATTCTTTAGTATTCCATCGTAGCCACGAAAACGAATCAGGCAGAGGAAAGTGACTGCATTGTTATGCGAGGTGGCGAGCTTACGCGTCTCTTGCATTTTCTAGCCATTCGTCAAAAGCCAGTGTTCTATCTTTTTTTCTGCATCCACGAGTCTCAAAAGAAGCGATTTCAACTCGATATTCGCACATCCTTAAAGTTTCAATTTTTCAATATTTTTGTCTAAACTCTTAATCGAGCAACAATGAAATACATAATGGAAAGCGTGGACGAAAGAAGCTGATAAAAACGCCAAGACTTTGACAATTAAATATATGAACGAAGCGTTCATAAATCTTGACAAATTTTTGGCTATCACGGAATGAATTTCGAATTTTGTAAAACTCTGATCTGTGAATTACAAATTCTCTAAAATTCTGCTCTGTAAATTTCAAATTCTTTAAAGTTCTGCTTTGTGAATTTCCAATTTTGTACAATTCTGCTCTGTGAATTTCAAGTTTTGTACAATTTTCCTCTATGAATTTAAAATATTGGAAAATTTTCTAAAAGAAAGAAAAGGGTGATATTCGACTAACTCTTGACAAGTTTGCAAGGAAAATACCGGAAAGCAGTTACACTCGGCTCGTTAACTTCATTATGAATACATATTGATAAGTAAATACTTTGAAACACATTTTTTTACATCCCTCTGCTTTCGAACGTTCAACGTTCGTAGATATTTTCAGGAAGCAATTATGTACGAATCCTCGCGTTTACCTGTTCTTTTGAAGTAGGCGCCGTAACTGATCCGACTGCATATTTTCAACAGCTGTGTGCTCTCTGTTGAATTCGTGCAGCCTTCTTAATAGACAGTTTGTCCCAGTTTTTCGACAGTTTACGATTGTAGGATGTGAACAGAGTGTATGAGAGAGACAGAGAGAGAGAGAGAGAGAGAGAGAGAGAGAGAGAGAGTACGAGAGAGATGAGAGAGAGAAATGAGAGAGTGAAATGAGAGAGAGAGAGAGAGAGAGAAAGAAAAATGAGAGAGAGAGAGAAAAATGAGAGAGTAAGAGAGAAAGAGAGAGTGAGAGAGAGAAATGAGAGAGAAATGAGAGTAAAAGAGGGAGAGAGAGAGAGTAAGGGAGAGAGAGTGAGAGAGAGAAAGAGACAGAGAATGAGAGTATTTGAGAAAAAAAGGGAGAAAATGTGAGTATTTGAACGAAAAAGAGAGAAAATGAGTCTTTGAAAGAGAAAAAGAGAGAGATTGAAAGTATTTGAGAGAAAAAGAGAGAAATTGAGAGTGTTTGAGAGAGAAAAAGAAAGAAAGAGAGAGAGTTTGAGCGAGATACGGTACGATCGAAATCGAGTAAATTAATTAATTCGATCGCGTGATTGATCATACTCCTTTTCCTCTCCTAGACAAAGCAGATTCTGTGTCTGTCCCAATTTTCCAACCTCAATCATGAACGTAATAAACTAGAAAAGATGCTTGTGAAAAAAAATTAGTTTACAAAAGGTTAGCCACTCCTGAACTAGCTATTCGTTCAAATTAGCTTAGGTTATGTATAATATATTGGACTTGGAAAGTGGAACGAATTTATTATCAAATTTATCGAGAAAACGTGATATATTTTATACTTATGTAATTTGTAATATCATAATTCCGTTGAGACAACTTCGTATAACTTTAACTTTATTGTAAATTATATTTGAGGACTTTGTTTATCGCTCTATGCTGCTCGCTTGAATTGTACACTTTTTGTGCACATATATTCTACTTGTTAATTACCTTTAGATCGATGATTTACATACGCATTTCTATTTCTTGTTACAGAAATCGCTAAAGTCCGGGCGAGTCTCTTCCAAATCAGTGGCGTCAAAAAGAGAAAGTCTATGTACCTGTTAAAGAACATCCAGATGTGAGTTTTCTTTACTTTTCTTATCATGTTATTTTGTAAGCGGACTTAATATCCAACGATTAGTTTGGTTTCTACTTAAAGTCCAGTTATAAAGCAACAATATTTGACTTTATAATTTGTGATTCATTAATGACACGTTAAAATAAGTTTTAGAAACTGTCTAATAACACTTGATGACTTGTTTAAAATTTCATTAGAAGCTTGCAGTTTTCCTATTCATTAAAGAATAAAGTAAATTCTGTTGCATAACTACATTTAAATACATTTTATATGTATTATGCATGTACTGGTTCATAGTAATGCATAATAATGGGAAAGTAAAGTTATATGGTACATATGTTAACAAAATATTTAGTATAAAACATTTTACAAAAGATTGGGTACATTGAGACAAATTATAAGTAAAAACTATTTGACAAACTGTTGTGATGACTGCTTTGTTTCTGAAAACTATTATTTATAGGATTTCTATTTCTAAATGCATTAAAATGTAATATTTATATTAAATACAGCATAGAAGTAATCATATCTATTTTAAAATATTTACTTAAATTAATCGTAGCTTTTTGTAAGGGATAGTTTGAGAAAGGAACTAATATGTTATAAAAGTAAATAAGAGATGTTCCTAGCAAAGAATATTAAAATATTATTTTTCTACTGAAACCTAAATTCTTTTGCATTTGTAAGAAATTTGTAAAGAGCAGATCCAAGCGGTTTTCATTTCCATTGTGGTTGGTCGCAACCAGATAGAAAACAAAATATTAGTTTCCTTAAATTCTTTTATTCTTTTAATTAAATTCTTCGATTATTTCTCTTAAATTCCTTTGGGCTTGCAAGAAATTTGTAATGAGGAGATCCAAGCGGTTTTCATTTCCATTTTTGTTGATCGTAACCAGATAGAAAACAATATATTAGTTTCCTTAAATTCTTTTATTCTTTTAATTAAATTCTTCGATTATTTCTCTTAAATTCCTTTGGGCTTGCAAGAAATTTGTAATGAGGAGATCCAAGCGGTTTTCATTTCCATTTTGGTTGATCGCAACCAGATAGAAAACAATATATTATTTTTCTTAAATTCTTTTATTCTTTTAATTAAATTCTTCAATTATTTCTCTTAAATTCCTTTGCGCTCGTAAGAAATTTGTAAAGAGATCCAAGTGGTGTGTTTCTATAATTTGCAATTGGTTGATCGTAACAAAAGGAGAAGTTGTTTAATAAAAAAGGAACAGCATTTACTAGAGTCGCCAAAGGAATTCTCAAAAAGGAAAACATAAGCTTGATTTATATGAAAAATTTTAGAAAGGGAAAGATGCGTCTAATTCTATTGATACAAGTAATGAAAAAGTTTGCTAAAGATATAAAAAAAAGGCAAAAGAAGGATTATACTTCTAAAGAAAAGATCTTACAAGTATTGTTGCGCATATTAATTAAAGCACAATAAATGCAGTGACGTAAGGAAAAGTTTTTCAGACTCTTAAATTCTTTTTATCCAGATAAACGATATTGCGTTACAGAAGAAAATGTTGCAAAAATGAAAAATTTGAAAAAAGGGGAAGATGCTTCTAATTTTATCGATACAAATAATGAAAAAGCTTGCAAAAAATATTAAAAAAAGGCAAAAGGAGGATTATACTTCTGAAGAAAGTACTGTTTAGAAAAGCTTTCAATTAAAGCACAGTAAATGCAGTGACGTAAGAAAAAGCTTTTCAGACAAATCATTTTTTACGTATTCATATAAATTCTTTTTATATGGATAAACGATATTGCATTACAGAAAAAAATTTTGCAAAAATGAAAAATTTTAAAAAAGAAAAAAATGCTTTTAAATCTATCGATACAAATAATGAAAAAGCTTGCTAAAAATATGAAAAAATGGCAAACGAAGGATTGTATTATTTTGAAGAAAAGCTTTTATAAGTATTGTCGCGCATATTAATTAAAGCACAATAAATGCAGTGACGTAAGAAAGAGTTTTTCAGACGCATCATATTTTGCGTATTCATATAAATTCTTTTTATTCGGATAAATATTATATGGTGTTGCAGAAGAAAATGTTGCAAAAAACGATTGTTACATTTTGCATTGCAAATCAGGATGAATAAACTGAGAGTAAAGTAATTGCTATTTCGCAAATTCGCAGTCGTAACCAACGTGTGCAATTATTTGTACACATTCTACCAAGTTGTTAGCATACTGTTTGCATATTTCTTGCATACTTGCATCTCTTTTAGCTGCATAAAAACCTGCAAATCCTAATCCACGTACATTTGTCGCAATTCTGTTGCGTAAAATTCGATTTTACAATTTCGATTTTATAAAATTTAAAGATTCAAGATTCAAAATTTAAGTACAAAAATTCATTCTAATATTGTAATAATTTTTTTAAAATCGTGAAATAAAATAAAATTGATAAGTGAAAATTTATTTAATATTAATAAAATTTATATAAATTTCCTCAATTATACAAATTTATTTAATATTGATAAAATTGAATTTATTAAAAAATAAAATTGATCAATGAAAATTGATATTATGAATAAAATTTGAGTACAAAAATTCATTCTAATATCGTAATAATTTTTTTAAAATCGTGAAATAAAATAAAGTTGATAAATGAAAAGACCCTAAGCGATAAAAAATTCAGGACCTTGCACCAAAAAAATGCAACTTAGAAGCCATAAATTTGACATTTTGATTTTAGTTGTTGTGAAACTTCAAATTCAGGGATGGATCAAGACACGTGGGGTCCCAAGCGGTAAAAAATTTGGGGCCTTATACCAAAAAAGTGCAACTCAGAGGCTATGAATTTGACATTTTGTTTTTAGATTTTAAAAGACTTCAGATTCAGGGGCAGACCGAGACAAATGGGGCCCTAAGTATTAAAAAATTTGGGGCCTTATAACAAAAAAGTGCAATTCAGAGGGCATAAATTCGACATTTTGTTTTTAGATTTGTTCGATTACTTTATCGAGGGTTTTTTGAAGGCCCTACGCAGTTGCTTAGTTCACTTACTGCTTAATCCGTCCCTCATAATTTATTAGAGAGAATTACAATTTTACAATATATAAATAAATTTAACATTTTGTATTTAGATTTCTTCGATTACTTTTCGATGATTCCCAAAATTTTTAAGTTAAGATATTTTAAGACTTCGGGGTCCTTTGCTATCCAGGGCTTAATCCACCCCTGATAATTTGTTAGAGAGAATTACGATCTTACAGTATATAAATAGGTTAGGTTAAAATATCTCAACTTAACAAAATATTAAGATTAAGATATTTTGAGACCTCGGGGCCTTTGCTATTCAGGGACCTCTACGCAGTCACTTAGTTTTCTTGATAAAAATTATGAAAATCACAGAGAAGTTAGAAGAAAAGAATCTAAAAACAAAATGTTAAAGTTAAGATATTTTAAGACTTTGGGGCCCTTTGCTATCCAGGGCCCTACACGATCACTGACTCCATTTTGATAACATATTAGTGAGAATTACAAACTCAAATATCCTGGCGTATCCATTATTCTTTAATAATACATGTATACGTCTACAAATCGGAATATTCTCAACGAATCAACGTTACCTAAAAATTATTTTAACGTGTCTCGTATCTAATATGTTCGTACAACATGAAATGTTCAGTCATGCTAATGAAAATAATAAAAGGGACAATGCAAAGTATAAATATTTACAGCAATTTGATACTAAAAGTCATACAAACACAGTCGCACAGATAGAGCATTATATTTAAGTACACAAGTTATATATTTCTATCCGATAATGATTTTATAATTTTCTTTGTTACAGTTTAACTTTGTTGGAATTTTAATTGTTGTTAATTGTTGCTCTATGAAGTACACAAGTTATATATTCTTTATAATTTCGTTTGTTACAGTTTAACTTTGTTGGAAGAATTCTTGGGTCACGTGGAATGACAGCTAAGCAATTAGAGCAAGAAACAGGATGTAAAATTATGGTTAGGGGAAAAGGCTCTATGAGGGATAAGAAGAAGGTAAAAGCTTTACACCGTTTACTAATTAACGCTTAACTAAAACTTGTTACAATGTCCCTTTATATTACATTTAAATGTCTCTTAATTCTTCCACAGTATTTCTTATCGAACCAATGTTTCGCACGAGTAAGAAAACTGTACGATTTGTTGCGCAGTGGTTTCGAGTCAGTAGTCGACCATAGTAGACGATCATATTTGGCATCGGTACTTGACCATCCGGATAGTTAAGTTTAAATAGCGCTGAGTTGTTAAATAACAGGCAAATTACAACTCAGCGTTTTATTTGAAATACAAAATATCAGAGCTTGTTAGAAGTTACTTAACACTAAGTTTACCAAGCAGTCATTTTGTTGACCCCTGTGAGAAAACTTTTTGTTAAACTTTCTGTAAACGTATCGATGGGCACGGTGTGTGTGTGTGTGTGTGCGCGCGCGCGCGCGCGCGCGTGTGTGTGTGTGTGACGTTGCCATGGTCAGATCATCTTTTGTTTTCCAGTTTAGGTTCTTGCATGCGAGTTTAGTCCTTTGTCCGCCTCCGGAACAGCACGATGTGTACCATTAAACGTATAATATATATATAAGTGAATATTGTTTCATATTAAAAACCTAACAGGTTATGGGCCCAGGTCACAAACTGTAATTACTGTGCTGATAAGTTTTGATTGTGCAAAAAAAAAAAAAAAAAAAAAAATGGCTAGTGCAAACGCGTTCGGAAATATTGAAAAATTAAACGAGAACAACTACGAATTGTGGAAGGTGCAGATGAAAAGTGTTTTAGTATACAATAACTCGAAAGCTTTAGCTCTTATAAATCTAAGTATTACGCATGTTCAATTGAACCACGTAAAAAAGGCGAAGACATCAAAAGAAATTTTTGAATCACGTGGTCCCATACGAAAGGCAGCATTATATAAACAGTTACTAAGAATGGAAAAGAAGAAGAACGTTTCGATGAGGCAGCAAGGCTGAGCAACTTGAAGAAGCGGGAATAAAGCTTCCAGACGAACTTTTATCAATTATGTTGCTTTCGTCTTTACCAGCCGAGTATGAAAATTTCAGCGTAGTGATAGAATCGCGTGACGATGTGCCATCGTTAGAGAATCTTCAAATTAAATTGAAAGAGGAAGAAGCAAGACAAAGTGATCGTGATGAAAAATCAACCGATAATGGAAACAAAAGTGACGCGTTATTAACAAAAGGATACGTTAACAGCGAAAAACACAATAAAGTGAATTAAAGACACGTGGGGATATAAGGCGAGGTTCGCGTAAATTTTTCTGATCAAGTGCTTTAGACTGGAATCGAACGGTGTAACCGATGCGATGACTGCGATCGCCTGCAATATAGAACCACTGAGATCGGACGCATGGTTTATAGACAGTGGTGCTTCGAAACACATGTGTAACAATGAACGCAAATTCGAGACATTAAACGAAGAACAAACGAAAGTGTATACAGCCGCTGAACATTTTATAGATTCAACTGGTACAGGTAATGTTAAGTTAAGTACTAAGACAAACAATCGTGCGACAAATTTAATAAAATTGAAAAATGCGTTATGCGTGCCAGGATTACGGATAACGGTTATACGGTGGTGAAGTTTGAAAAGAATTACAGCAGTAGAATATCATTCATAGATGAGAAAAAAATTGTTTAAAATTAAAACAAACAAGTAACGAGAATGTTTAAATGAAACGATCTTCAAATGATCAGTTTTCTTCTTATTGTTCATGTTATTTTCCAAATTCTCAACTTTGTTAATGCTGATATTCTAATTTCTGATAGTTTGCAGTAATATTTTGCATAGCAAAGTAAAAAATAGTTGACGATTAAAAGAAATAAGCAACGCAATTACTTAAATGAAACAATTTTCAACTAGTCATTTTTCTTATTATCGCTCATGTTATTTTCCAAACTCCCAACTTTCTTAATGGTAATATGCTGATTTCTGATAGTTTGCAGTAATATTTTGCATAATATTAATTACAGAAGTAGAATATCATTCGTAGATAAAAAAAAGATAGTTGACGATTAGAAAAAACAAGCAACGCAACTACTTAAATGAAACAATCTTCAACCGTTCAATCTTCTCATTATCGTTCACATTATTTTTCAAATTCTCAACTTTCTTAATGCATATTTGCAACCCTTTTGTAGCGAACAATTATCTATAAAAAAATACCATAAACTCCATTACATACAAATTAATTATTTAATTTTTCATATATTATTCTAATCGTTAATATAATGTAAATTGCTATTATAATTTATGTATGTACATACATTAATCTCTGATACCCATGTAAATATCTAACTAATATCTATTCCAATGTAATTGAAAAAAATGGTAAGAAATTAACAAAACGCTTGAACCGTTAAGCCAAAATTTTGATCGTTTGCTAAGTAATACATGTATTTACAAGCTGCGTGCGATCAGTGAGATAGAAATTTATTGTAAGTATACGCATAAAGTAACAGCGTCAAGACGCAAAGTTTATTTTCAGTTTTACATATTTAAAAATATCTTCACACGATTATCCGTAAACGTATTTACATTAGATGTGTGTATATTTCATTTCCTAACAAAACGGAATGTATTCAACAATTAGTATCTTCATTTAATTCACGTTTAAATAAGTGCATGCAAATATTGATTTTCTTGTTTTTCGTTTATTAATTTCAGCACAGATTATCATACACATGCAATATATGCATAGCATGTTCGCAACGACAGTTTACATCATAATGGCAATTCTTTGAACGTATTCGTAGCAAGAGAACTTTCTTTCGTTACTCTTTTTAAATATAAGCTATGTTAATAATGCGTAATAATATATACACATATACAATATCAATTCCTTTACCAGGAAGAGTTAAACCGAGGTAAACCAAACTGGGAACATCTGACAGATGAACTGCATGTTTTACTAACAGTTGAGGATACTGAAAATCGTGCCACTTTGAAACTTGCCAGAGCTGTAGAAGAAGTCAAGAAACTTCTTGTTCCCGTGGTGAGAAAGTTCCTATTATTAACTAATAATAATACTTAATTTCACTGTAACAATTTTTTCTCTTTTTTTTTTATCAGTTCGTTAGTTTCTTTTTACCACTAAAAATACTTCTTCTGTGCATAGTTTTTACGTAGACTAGGAGAGTAAGCTCACAGTGAATGTAACCAGGCTGTTTTAGTTACGCATTTAGAGGAAGCTTCATTTCTGAGACACTTGGTAATATCTGTACGAAAGTTGTCGACGATCTTGTCGAAAAGGCTCCTCGTTTCCACGTGGATTTGAACGTTAAGTTTCTTAGTCGTCTTGTTACGATGTACATGCATCGAAGAGGATGCTGAAAGGGTGTACAGTACTTAATTTCATGTGACTGCTTTTTTAATCACTCTGTTATGATATATGAATAGTTAGTCGAGTTCGTTGAGTTTCAATAACTTTGGAAAATTTCTTTGTTCTAACGGAACTATTCGCTTTACAGCAGTCATTATAGAATAGCTCAATCCTAGCGCAACGCTTAAAATACATTTGTGCTATTGCTTACAGTTACGATAAGAATGAAAAATAATTAAGTCTATTATTGAATTTAATAAGTTATTTTGGTATTTCTTTGCCATTTCAATATTGCATCAAAATTATAATAGATGCGGCACACACAAGTGATTTGTCATTATTAATTCAATATTCTTCTAAATCTTCTGTAGCGGTCCTTCGACACTTGTCATCAGAAGGACAGCAGTAGATATATTCTTCCGCAAGCTCTGACTTCTGACTGCAGTACCTATATAAGAAAATTTTGATCCATCCTTAAGACTGGAACCTCCTTTCTTTTTCCTCGCATCCTTCATTTCTATCTGCTTCCATAAATATTCTCAAAACTGTTAAACGCAGTACATTCTTCTAAATCTTCTGTAGCGGTTCTCCGACTCTTGTCTTCAAAAGGACAGCAGTAGATATATTCTTTTACAAGCCCTCACATCTGACTTCAGTTCTTATATAACAAAATTCTGATCCATCTGCTAGGTTCCACTAGCGAGCCAAACACTGGAACCTCCTCCTTTCCTTTCCTTTACGCTCCTCATTTCTATCTGCTTCCATAAATATTCTAAAAATTGTTAAAAGCAGTAGTGTAAAAAACATTGTTATTTAATTATATTTTATAATAATAGTAGCCAAATATGTATTTAAACAAGTATACATACAATGCGTTTCTCAGTAGCTTTGATTAATCGTTCAGTCTTGAATGTTACAGCTTGTGACGAGGAGTGGAGACGTGTAACAGCAGCTGCTGCAGAGACACAGCGGCTTTTCCCAGGCTTGGCGACACCTATGAGAACACCCAGTGCTCCTCTGGGAGCACCGTTAATACTCTCACCACCGCTATCTGTTCCAACAACCGCGGCATCCCTCCTGAATGGTTCTGGTCCTCCGTCTCTTCTCTCTGCTGGTGATCGCCATGGGTTAATTTACACGCCATACGCCGATTACGCCAACTACGCAGCCTTGGCAGCCTCTCCTCTCCTCACGCATTACACTACTGCTGATCATTCTGGTGGGTTGTTTGCTCGCTGATCTTAGTTGCAACATCGTTTTCACCATAAATATTTTTTATTATTATTATTACTATTATTGTCATTATTATTATTACTATTATTATTATTATTATTATAGCTACTTTTCTCGTTTAATCTCTTCTAGATCTTCTAGCACAATTTAGTTAGACAAATAAGAATGTGCGAGGAAAAGAAAGCGGAAGAGAGAAAAAGGCATAATAGAGGTAAATGAAATATTATATATATATCTATATATATTTTTACTTTTTATCAAGTTCTATTCTTAAACTAGTAGTCCTTAGTGGAGAATCTTCTTTTGTTACAAATTTGTATTTTTCAAACTACTACGTACAGCATTTTTAATTATTATCTTAAACGACGTGCTGTATATTCGCAATTTTTTTTTATTAGTACAAAAAGATTCAGACGGATATTTAATCGGTGTTATAGAATATGGATGGATAATGAATAATTGGATCCAAGTGTAATTCTGTACACACGCTATGTCTTACCATTCAGGTTTTTCTCCAAATTTTGGTAAATATATTGGGCGCAGTCAAGCGATGGTACAAATACGAGTCGATTTCTTGTGTAACAACGAATCGAAGGTGTAGAATAATATCTTTTCATCTAAAACTCAGTTTTCGCTAAAGTATATGTATCTATGCACTTACGTACAGCAGTTGATGCGTAGCGACATCAGTCACAGCATGTTAAAACAATTGATTGTGCATTCGCAGTACAGATTTGTAATAATTTTGGACTATTGTACTTTCTTGCATCTTCTATTGGGATTTGTAAATGTAATTTTAAAGCATCGAACAAGAATTCGTCTCTTTTATACAATCGAAAAGGTTTTTTCTCCGACTATGATGCTCCGTCATGATGTAAAAAGTTTATGAGAGATGTATCGTTAGCAATACTAAAATGTATTCCATATATCATGCAATTTCAACTATTATTTAGCTCTACAATTGTTATGGAATATGTTACGATGAGTAACTTACTGAGAATAACATTATTTGGATTGATAATAGCCATTCGCAGCTTCGTATGCAATAATGATTAAACTGATTTCAATAATTCCTTAGCTGGTAAAATATCGCTAACAAAAACAGTCATTATAAGATCATAATATTCTGAGTAAGTGCATGCGTACATGATAGATCCTCAAAATTGAGATTCTCGAAAGCTAAGTTTCAGAAGAAACTAACAGCATCTATTCTAATATTTTTATTTATTCTTCCATAAGAGATCATTTTTATCTATCCCCTTGTACCATCAATTCAAACGCACCCTTTATATTTCAGTTGGTGAACATCGCTAAATAACATCAAGTGGTAATCTTTATCCTTAACGATGAGATGTTCTACGATCTTTACTATCAACAGAAAATCATTCGACTTTGAGATCTGATTGAAATAACTTTGGACAACGTTCTTAAAGAAATGAGAGCAAGCGATATTGTGTATAACAGTGTTGACGAGTTATGTGCGTATTCATAGCACACATAAATTGTTAGCATCGTTGCACAGAATGCGGCTTGCAGGAATTCTTTAAGAGTACCATACCATAATAAATATATTAAATATTATATATGTAGTATAAGGTGTATATACTATATATGACAGGGTGTTTGGCTATGTACAAGCGAAACAGAAGGGTGCATTCTATGGCGTAGACGCCTGACGAAGCAGCGAAGAGCTGCAGGAGACTGAGCCGCGGAGCAATGATGTTGCAAACGTACAACCGTGTGTATATATGTGCAGGCTCGTTCTTGTAGGATTAAATAGTAGACATTCTTAAGTGCTCCAGTGTTCGTTGCTATGACACACGTACCTACAATCTATCGTACGCCTATTTATTACAATATCTCACATGTTTACTTACTTCTACTTTACATATATTATATGGTTTTCGATGAAAGATAATTATATTCAGAAATTGTACAAAATTAGCAGTAATTTTTGTTGATCGCATTAAAAGATATTCTGCTTTTCTATTCGAAGTGGACAAATTTTCAAAGAACTTTCTCGATCCCTCTAACGAGCAGTCGTATAAAGCGGCATATCAGTGTCGAGTAATTTTCATAGCTTTCCTGAGTAACTCTGGGTCAATATCTCTGTTATACTTTAACTTTTTAAATATATGTGTATTAGCGAAACTCTTTAAAATGTATATAATTGTATGTAAAGCCTTAATTTTGTCGCCCCTTTATTTCGAGGCTCTCCGGCTTGTTAGAAAATATCTTGAGGTCCCTCCGTTCGAGGATTGCTCTGCTACGGATCGCTTGATGATATCCAATCTCTTTTGGCTGTGCATTCCTGTTCCGTGGATGAAACAAGAGGGAAGTTCATTGTTTATGGAAGAGACATATGATTTCGCAATCCTAGATTCCCATCTTATTTAGGCTTCCGGAATGGCCCTTCTCGTTTCCAGCCAACAAACAGCGAAACACCCTGTATGCTGTCTATTGTTTTTACATGTTTTATATGTTTATATGCACATGTATGTGTGTGTCTGTGTGCGAGTATTGCTTCCTTCTAGCTTCTCGAAACAGCAATACATAATAAAAGGAATGTGTTCTCCACTATTCAACGGAAAGATGCGTATCCGCATATGTATGTACATATGTACGTATATATATATATATATATATATATTTTTTTTTTTTTATTTCAATTTGTATTATAACCGTAGCTATCTTATCGCAGTTGGAGATAATTATTTACCATTGCTGCTACTGTTATTACTCTTTACCATCACATAGACTATCGATAATGTCCCACTATTATTCTTTTTATTATTATTAGTAGTATTATCGCTTTATTATTATTGTTTGGATTATCATCATTCTACATGTTTTATTGCCATTTTTTTTTTTTTGTTGTAGGAAATTATCATTGAGAGCAATGGATTATATGGTGGTGTTAGCGTGGAGGTCGCAGTGGTTTTAAGATTGAGACACGAGAGTCGTTGAAAATTTGGAATGCATAGTATTTAGACGATATTATTTTTATTCTAACGTTAAGAGAGTCACATCAGTCATTTGCTAGTCTTATCAGTTTTGATAATTATTTAACAGCGGATATGTTCAATGATATTATAATTTGCATTTCTAAAGCAATCGTTAGTAGCAGATAATAGAGGTATTTAACGTATTGCGAGGGCAAAATCTTAGACTGGCACAAGTAGCATTACTCGATAGACAAAAGATGATTAAATTTGTAATATTATATACGGTCTGTGTCATATCATATATTTATGCAAGGAGAAGCTTTGTCAAGCTTTGTAGCGACAATTGTTTCTGAACATTTAGATAACTTTCGAAACAATTCACACGTGCTGCGTGCTGTATATTTCACGTAACAGTGCCAGTTACTTA
This sequence comes from Xylocopa violacea, assembly GCA_963969225.1. Classification (NCBI taxonomy): domain Eukaryota; kingdom Metazoa; phylum Arthropoda; class Insecta; order Hymenoptera; family Apidae; genus Xylocopa; species Xylocopa violacea. The sequence continues at coordinate 2,551,160 of CAXAJV010000015.1, forward strand.
TTTTATACGCACAGCTCATGATCGTTCCCCTCTTTTATGGTCAAAGTTTTGTACGTCGTTCAATTTTTTACTTTTAGAGTCTCTAAAGATGTTAATCGAACGTACCAGAAATTATTCGTGCAATAGCAAATTTGTAAAAATAAATTTTGATTGATTAATGGTACAGCTTATCGTATTCGCTTTGTTCAGTGTTCATCGTAGTGCTCGATGGAAGTATCATTAATATTGTGGCGCTCGAATTTTATCACGTGTTTCGGAACGAACAAGCTTTCAATAAACGCAGTATTCAAACTCTTGCGCAGTAAACGTAAGGCTCCCCATTCGCATATACATATGTATATATACCTAGACTAAATGCATATATGAACTTATCGATCAAAGGGAAAGACAAATCTTCTCCTCGTGAATGAAAAATACTCTGTTATCGTATGACAAATCATACTTATACATTCCTTACCATTTACTACACATTATAGCGTAGATCATGAATGTGTTCGTTAGGTACGATACGTTTGAAAAATGAAATCTCTTGGCGTAATAGCAATGTCTAATCGAAACCTTATCTAACGATAACAATAGCTTCGCTGTTAGTTTTACATGGAAAATAAAAATTGGTTCGTTATATTTGCCCTCACAGCAACACTTGTAATATTATCTTATCGTTATATCTTTTCCATATGATTTTCTGTTGTACGATAATTGCAAATGGTACGTCTACTATCATTTCTTTCGTACTATTTACTGCAATGGTGCTACTGCATTTAACATGCGTTGCAATAAGTAAATACTCGTAGTGTAAAATTTGTTAGTAATCGGTACCTGCTGGCAAAGATTTATTCAGATCTGAAGGCTTTCATGCTCAGAAATACAGTGTATATCAACGATTTTAAAAATAAGGCTTCTACTTTTGAAACTTATCATGTCTTGTGACATGCTACGTATTCTATTTGTATTATTTAAAGGAATATTAAAAGAAACGAATGTGCACACGTGCAATACGTTTGTACGTTCGATTCTGTAGTGCATTGCCATATATTATTTATTTGTTATAATTTTAATAGAAATAAATAAATTTTACTGTAATTTATAGAGTAGAAGTTAAAAAACGAAATAAGCTGATTTCTCGTCGAAGCAAATATTAGATTTTTGCTCCTTCTGTGTTGTACGATTCTATTTACAAATTATGAACTATTTATTTTGTATAAATATATTTAATCAGAACATCTTCAAAGTTTCAATAAGAATAGAACTAATTAAAGTAATACATTTGTATCGTAAAGTCGAGTGGTACTCGTACTGTCTGAAATATTAAAAAATTCTACGTTATAAAGTTCGCTGATGATTTATTATGTTCTATATGTTATCGTACCACATTATTGGAGGATAGTAATTGAAATTCTTCAACACAAAATGATTGCGAACTCAATAGTTTCAAATTATGCAAAGTTAAATTTACTGTTCTCTCGTTATTTTTATTCGCACGAGAAATTTGCTTATTCTCAGTTGTAAAGTAATTTAAGGCCTTCTACAAGAAAATGAACGACTTTAAAAATAGCATTTGAAACACGAAAATACCTTTTAGTCAAGAGTAAGCCATTTCTTATATTTATATATACGATATTACTCTACTTATTGAATTGTTACATTACAAATAAAATGAACATGAAATGCACGCTTATTAAATTTATGCAGAGTCTAGTGTACAGAGATTTGGTATAATTTATAAGTAAACGTACCTACATTTCTGATATATATATATATATCTATTATTGCATACTTTTAATTGTTTCGCAGATATTGCACAGGGCGCAGCATTTAACAGTAACAATAAAATTTGCTGTTTGAAACATTCTTTTTATGCAACGAAGGGAATAACGAGTAAATTTTGATGGTACGATTAATTGATTCATCCTGCGCATATAAATTATATATTTACACGTAGCTCGCACACACACACGTATAGATATATTCATTTATATTATCATGATTATATTTAATTATGATTTATAATCCTGATAATATATTTTGGTATTCGTATTTGTGAGCGCAGTTGCTTTCGTGTGTGCGTACGTACAAAAATATCTTCAAATTCTTTTATTATCTACGATTACTTAAGGAACTTAAACGAAATAAGAACATATCACATTAGTCGCTAAGTTTTATGTTAAAAAGTAGCAGATTTTTCAAATATAACAGTCTACAAATTATTCTATACGTCGAAGATTAGAAACAGAAAAATTGAACGAATTGTTTAAGAAACGAGACAATCAAATTGTACTCAATTCCTTGTGATACGTTGGATATAAAATAGATTTGTCGTACAGAAAAAAATATATTAGACGTTTTTTTTTAAACGTATTGCTTGGTGGTTGTTGTTTGGTATAATTAAAGATACACAACATTCATAAATGTTTGTTTTATCCGCTTTTCAATCGTTTGAGAATGATCGATTAAAATTCAGATTGATTGTAAGGAACAATAGTTGCTATTTTTCTACGTAGTAGTTTAGTAGAAAAATACGAGAATAAGTAGAGAGGTGAATTCTTATAGATCATTGTGCTAAAAATGCAGGTTTAGAAAAAAAGTACTGTTTTATATGTTCTACAAAGGTTTATAGAAATTGCGAATGCTGCGTCTGAATGTTGTTTTCAGTTATCATTATATATTGCATAGCAAAACACAGAGAATACAATATTGAAATATTATGATAGTACGATACTGAAATGTTATGATTATTGCAATATTGTACACATCATGGGTGCGCATATTAGTTTAGAGAAATTAAAAAGAAGAAATAGCTTATTCGCAGAAATAAATCATTCATAATATGTTTAAAAAAAGCATACTGTTTCATATATTTTACAAAGGTTTATAGAAATTCTGAATGCTACGTCTGAATGCTATTTTCATTTATTATTATATATTGTAGAGTAAAATACAGAGAGTACGATATTGTGCTTTTAAATTTCTGAAAGGAAAAACTTACTACTACAAACTACTATTGTGATACGTATGAATACTACTTTCAATTATTATTATATATTGTATAGCAACACACATATTATGATAGTACGATACTGAAATATTATGATTTTTGCAATATTGCGCACCTCATGGATGCGCATATAAGCTTAGAGAAAATAAAAAGAAAAAGTAGCTTCCTTGCCGAAACAAATTATTCATAAAGTACTATTTTATACGTATGAATAATACTTTCAATTATTATTAGCAACACACAGAGACTACGAAACTAAAATATTATGATTATTGCAATATTGCACGCCTCATGGACGACAATAAACATCAATAAACGATAAAAAAGAAGATATTAATGCGTCGTTCACTATTTTGGCGATACAATTTGGTATCAAACGCGTTTAGTACGAATCCAATTTGAAATTTACGATCCCAACAACGAAACATTAGACAAAAATATTGAATTAATTTTTTAATTAAAAGTAGAGCAATTCTTGTTGTCTACTGCAGTGGTTCTCAACCTTGTTTCGTCTGTTGTCCAGCAAAAAAAATTTCATAGCACGTTTCTGTCATAAAAACAGATTTTACAGCTAAAATGTTAAATCTTAGTGAAAATTAAATACGCAGTTTGAGAACCCATGGTTTACACGTATTTCATTGCTTTCACGTAGAATTAAGATGTTAAAAAATTTATATTACACACATAACAGAATAAGTTAGAAATATTTGACGAAGGATTTGATTTTTAAATGGAAATACATATATGCGTGTATGTGTTGTAATAATTAACAATGTTTTAATTACGAACGAAAGATGTAGAAATTTTCAGTGTTGGTAATCGATGGACTAAAGAAAGACAAGCTGACTAGTCAACGAAGAAACATGTACATTTTATGACTTATAATATTTTACATTTATTTTCAGAAGTTTTGTAGAGAAAACAGAAAATTTGTAGAGAAAAGAGAAAAAAGGAGTGCAATGTTTTCTGAAGAACTTGCGATTGAATGCAAACTGATTAAGAATCGCGAGTATAGTGTATATTGGGTTGACGAGAAAGTGTTTTCGCTTTTGTAGTGCGAAATAAGGCCCATTTTTTTGTACAATGAATAAGTTAACAGTTACAAACAAAATTATAACTTGTTTGTGAACAAACATAAATTTGGTTTTTGAGGCGGATTAAGCGTCCACGTAGGGCACCAGATCGCATAGAGCCCCGATGTCTGAAAACATTTTTCACTTAAAAATTTTGAAAATGACAGAAAAGGTTCAAAAAAATATTTCATAAAATAATTGAACAAATCTAAAAACACAATGTTAAATTTTGGATGGGGGTCCCAAAATTTTTATCTCATAATTCCCCCACTTGTCTTGGATACACTCCTGAGAGATCAAGAAAATTTTATCGCTTTTTTTTTGATCCGCCCCTGAGGGGCCCAAAAATTTTTTCGTTTGAGGTCCCTATTTGTCTTGGCCCGCCCCTGAATTTGGAGTCTTTTAAAATTTTAAAGCAAAGTTTTTAATTTATAGCCTTAAAGTTGCATTTTTTTGGAGAAGGCAAAATTGATCTGCCCCTGAATCTGCGGTTTCAAAATTGAAAAGCTAAATATTAAATTTATAGTCTCAATGTTACATTATTTTGATGGAGAGAGCAAAATTTGTATTGCTTAGGGCCCTCACTTGTCTTGATCCGTCCCTGAATTTGAAATCTTCCAAAATCTGAAAACAAAATGTTAAATTTATGGCCTCTGTGGAGGGCGCATAAAAATTACACTTTTTTTTTTATTACTTAGGATTCCACTTGTCTTAATTCGAGCCTGCAAATGTAACTAATACCAAATAATTACAATGCTATCTATGCGCGAACACCGAAATTACTTTCTTGCCAACCCAATTTGAGCATCGTGTTGTAAGAAGAATATTTAACCGTTTTAGTGCCATGAACTTTTCGAGAAATCCAATCGAAAAGTGCTAAATAGAGCGCAATAGAGCTATTCTCTATTTATCATTTAAAAAATGCTGGGTTACTGTTTCTGCACAATTCTTACAGATATCCATGTGCAGCAAATTTTAGAATTCTCATCGAGTAATTGGTAATTTTAAACACTAAACAGAAGTGCAATCGTATCGCCTGGCATTCAGACGGTTAACTTTTTACACTCGAATGTCATCTCTGAGTGAATTGATCGCTTAAAAAGTTTTCTAAAAAGTTTTGCGAAAGTTTGCTATCGAAATGAAAATATTCTATTGCTAGTAGATAGTTGCTTAGTAATAGTTTCTTCTATTGCTAACTTTTACCAGCAATAGAAAATTGCTAATGGGATTAACCCTTTGCACTCTACTCCTTCCTGGATGATGGCAATAGAAGCTCGAAATATTGCTAAAATAGCAATATTTTAGCAATAGTTCCTATTGATAAAATAGCAATATCTTAGCAATATTTTGGCTGCAGTTTCTATTGCTAAAATAGCAATATTTTTGCAATAGTTTCTAATGCTGTGATAGCAATATTTTAGCGATACTTTAGCAAAAGTTTCTATTGCTATCATTTTTCTCAAGTTTTCTATTGAAATGGAAATTTTCTAATGCTGGAAGACGTTGGCAATAGAAGCTAGAAAACATTGTTATTTTAGTAATATTTAGCCATAGTTTCTATTGCCAACGTCTCCCAGCAATACAAAATTCTCATTTCAATAAAAAACTCGAGAGTCAACACATCTCTCAAAAAGCTGCGCAGTTACAATTTCAATCCCTAATCAATCCTAATACCCCCTCAGAGCAGACATCAGAGCGCAAACTCCAAAAAGAAACCATAACAAAGAGAAAACAGAAAAGAGAATCAATCGATCACAAAGTTCCTCCCCAGAAGTGAGGACAATTTTAATCTTTTATTACTGTTTATATAGTGGCAAATTAAGTCGCCTGCAGAGGACTGGAGATTGATAAACGCATTTGGGAAGAAATGAATTATAGACGTTTGCGAGAAATTACAAATTTGCAATATCTCTTTGTAACAAATTTGAAATTTGCAATATTTCATTTGCTACAAATTACAAATTTATAAGTTATGAATTTGCAATATTTTAATTTTTGACAAGTTATGAATTACAAAACCTAACCTAACCTAACCTAACCTAACCTAACATTATTGGAAATGGGTAAAATAAAAGAGACAAAAAAATAAGGGAGATTTGAACTCGCAAATTTTTTGATCACTGGGATACTGTGACTCCATCTATCGGTTAAACTTGAAAATACATCGCTCATTATATATAATCTAGTATGGTAAATAATTATTAAGAATGGTAAATAATGCAACTAAGCAGGGTAAATGATCAAATGCCGGTACATGATCATTCCGTAAACAGTTCGTTCGGAAAGTAAGTTGACAGCAACGTGGAGTTAGCCACCGTTTAGATACGTGTAACCGGGCAATAATTATACCATTGCCACACGCAGCGATCATTTAATATTGCCGAAATAGTGTCAGAAAATCTGAAGCTCTTCCATAATAAATCATAATAAAATCATAATAAATTAGGACAAAATCTTAGAAAATAAGAAGGAGCGCAAGAGTAGTCTCGTATATAAAGCGTATCCTCGATAAAACCGGGAATAATAATTAAATAATAGCAATGCAGTCCAGGCGACAGTTTCCCTGTGGGTATATATATATAACTACATCTCTCTCTGCGTACCAGAAAAATCTTTTGTTTTTATTTTCTCTTATTCTATGCTACATAGTATACATTGATATTCAATAGTATTATAATTGAATTAGAGTAGAAAACAAGGAGCGCTCGCGTTGTTTATCCTGGGGCTGAGTGAAATCATGGCGATCGTCGGTACCGGCCCTCTCGCTGCGAGGAAGGTGGAGGGTTGTCAGAAAAAAAAGGGCAGTTATCGAATCGAAAAATGCCAGCGCTTCTCAAGTTCTACGTTTTAAGGTTCCAAACTGCACGATGGCTGTTTTTTCTTTTCTTTCTTTTTAACCTTGGTTGCCCATGGCCTATAGGCTTGTAGTGTTAACAATGGAATCCACTCGTCCCGTGCTAACACCTGGACTCTGGAACAGCATTCGCGTTCGATCAGTTCACCAACCAGATGACTACCTTCGCCGTTCGCATCACCAGCCCTGTTGTTCGTCAAGTTTATATCTGAAGCGCTCGTTGTCGACACCGTGTTGGTGGGGGCTGAACGCCTGGCTTCAATTATACTGTTGTAAAGAGAACGTGAGAGGGTAGGAAGGAAAAAGAGAGGGAAGAACGTTTCGTCCTGGGCCTGCTAGTGGACTCATCAGTAAGGCTACCTAGCAGACCCTGCCTTAGACGCTGGGATGGTAGGGATAGGTCCGAATTTCTATTATATAGAAACGGAGTAGGACATGGAGTGCTCGCGGGAAACTGACGAGTGTGCTGTCCCCCTAGTGGCGAAGACCGCCACATATCCATCCTGTTTACCCTCTTCGTGTCTCTTAAATTGTACAGCTTTGTTTTGTCGCTAGTCAATCACTTTTACTAGCGCCTCCTTACCGTTCAACGGGTGATTAACCCTTTACACTCGGCTCCTTCGTTACCAATGGAGACTGTCGCTAGAACAGCAATATCTCAGCAATAGCTTAGCGATAGCTTCTATTGCTAACGTCTCCTGGCAAACAGAAAGCTTCAGGGAAACGTGCATTTCCCGAGAAGTTGCGCTGGAACAAGTTTGTCCAACGCGATCGCTAATCAATGCTGATGTCCCCTCTGAGGGGACGTGCCAAGTGCAAAGGGTTCAGCCTCTGACTGCGAGTTACTTAACTCGAGAAAGGATCAACCGTTTATTCTCAGCTGCGATTCTTAGCGCGCGCGACTCCGCAGCAATAAGTCCGAAAGGAATGTCGATTTTCGATACTCGGTTTTCAGCGCGAACGAACGAACGAACGAACAGCTTTAGAGAGTTGGTTCTCCTGCTAGAAACTCTGAACAGATCGCAAACGTCTCTGCCAGCTTTGTCGTGCGATCACCAGTTCGGACAGATGGCCCGATTATAATCTCGTTTTAAACTAACTTTGTATAAAGATCTGACTTTTTATTTTTCTAGTACTTTCTACCTGAGAATTATCGATCTTTTCTGGTACATTAACTTACTTATTGTTAAGACGCTAAATTGCAACGGACACTTTGGTATAAAGAATCGTTTCACACGGTGTGATATAATGCAAAAATGATGAGTGAGAAAGTGAAAATTTGAACGATTCCTTGAGACACTTTAACATTTCGAATCATGCTTGTTCGAGTCATCGAATATTATATATATCCTTAATATTTTTTTTTAATATTGCGCATGTTATTAATTCCTTTCGCATTGGATATTTATTTACAGTTTAGATGGAATATTCATTACTTAAAGAGGCAGTGTACGTGTATGCGTGTGCTTTACAAAAATCGAATGATCTATAACATAAACATGCTCACAGATACACATCAAGTATATTTATATAAAAGCTATTAATTGGTACTGCAAAGACGATCGATACAAGTTGTTGTGTTCATGAATATATATTCATCGTTGAAGTAAATCATTATTTTAATCAGTAGCGCACAGTGCGACTAAGCAATCATTTGGCTGCGCTTTGTGCGCAGAGTTTAATTTACATCTAACAATCTGCAGAGGGTATTGCTTTCTCAATCATTGGCGAAGAAAGCAATTCTACAAATGAATTGATCGAACACGAAGGAAATCTCATTTTTCTGTTATATCACACTTCTCGCATAGATGGTATGTTAAAAATTTGGTTCCAAGACATCCTGCGATATACACATTCTTCTATTTAAATTAGTTATTACGAACTACGAGAGAAAGTTGCATAAAGTTATATCAAGCTTTTAGTACTTGCTAATATATATATATTTTACATTAAATAAGAAAGTAACATGTCAACAAAATTTGTTTCCATTTTGATATTCCTTAAGTGAAATTAAAACTATGACTGCGTAAGTTTATAGTTCGACTCAGGATAATTAATAGCTGTGTAACTTATTAACAATATATAAAATATGTAACAAGTACAGGATAAAATATAAAATAATTTTATTTTTAAATTACTCGACTGATTTGTTCATTGAGAATACGACTTTTTACAATCTTTTAACGTTCGCCAGAATATCTGCGCAGGTGTTTTATCAATTTTTAAGAACAGCCACTGTACGATTGCAGAAATAGCTTTTCGATGTTCTAGAGTACGAAGGAATCTGAAATTTTCATTCGATTGGTGTTCAGTGATACAGCGCAGCACTGAAACGTACATTCAGCAGTCGCGAGTAGTTGGGAGGAGATAATTCCTTCAACTCGCTTTCAAATTAGAATCGCCACAAACAACATCGACTACCAAAAAGAAAAACTGAAGAAAATATCCATCCTTTGCTTCAGTTCTACTAGAAGCAGTAGCAAAGAAATGTGCAGACCAAAGCAAGAACAAGGACTGGTATCATAGACCTTTGATCTGCACTCATTCTGGATCGCAGACTGCTCATCGCCATGCGCAAAATGGAAAAATTCCATCTCCTTGATTAGAAACTTTGAGCTGATGCTTTCCAGAGCCGATAAAGGGATAATAGCTATCACTGCAATTATTCTTCTCAAAATAGTAAGTCAACGATGCCCAAAGTTCCCAAACAATATCAACATGTTGTCCGCAGTTAACGCAGCTTATAGATTGGCATCATTATATTGAAGTCGCTGAAGAAAAAACTGGTAGCGAACTAGATTTCGCTAGAGACTTTGGACTTGAGTTTGGTGTCCATTTCTAAAAAATTCTCCAAGTTTTGCTGTTTTGTTTCGCAAGGAAGTTAAACAAAAAATGAAGCCAAAACAAACATTACTATAACAGATTATTTTAATTTCAAGCGAGTTTCTCTTTAGCCAATACGCTTCTCGCCAGAAATACAGGATCCCGGGCGTGTCGGTCCCTACTTCTCCGTGGAAACGCTATATACGTCTGTAAGTTAATATAACCTCACTTAATCGAAACCAACCTCTCGGATGTAATATTTTACGACATTCCTGGCGTGTCGGACCCTACTTCTCGGTGGGAACATTATATACTTCTGTAGCGTAATATAACCTAACCTAACATAACACAACCTAACCACTCCGTGATGTCACATTACAGTAATAATATAAACGTAATATAACCTAACATAACACAACCTAACATCTCGGTGTGAATGTTCTACAAGATCCCGCGCGTTTCGGCTGCCACATCTTGGTGGGTAGATTATATGTAAAAAGAACCTTTTTTTTTTTTTTTGTCGCAGGGAAATCCTCATGGATACCGTGGATTTTTTGGGAAATCCGCGGTTATGTCGGACTCTTAACGACTAAAACCCTGCGGTGGTCAACCTACACTTTTAGCGGGTAGCCGGGAACTCTTTCGAACGCGTCCAGCATCCCGCCTCGTGTCTGAGTTCGTTGAACTCTCTGCACATAGCTCGCGTGCGATTTCATACTTTAGACTGGCAACGACCGCAACCACCGCAGTCGTTGGCCTCTCCTCGGTCGAGCGCGTGCCGGATAGACTTTGACCCAAATGCTGTCTAGCCGGCGCTCGGCGGCTCTTTCTGTTTTTTCTTATTTACTTTTTCTTTGCGCAATCTTTTCTGTTACGCTTGTGTGCGAATGCATGCATTCGCACGCGTACCTCTTTGTCGAATTTCTTGCGCCTGTATTCTATCTTCGAAGTCGTCTTCCTCTTCTCCCGCTGGCGGCGTTTGAAATGGACGGCGGCGGCGAAGCTCCGCTCCCCGATGGGTACTTTGGTGCGGCTCTCGGGCCCTGAAGGACGAGAGTCCCCTACCTTGGAGTGGAACGTGGCAAACGTCCACGACGCCGACCACGTAAGGCTCGTCGAGCAGAGAGCGTGCGCTCCCTTTCGCGCTCGGCGGCTTCCTTCGCAGCCATCACTTTGTTGCAAAACAAGGTAACGGCTCGCCAATATCTCTCCCCTTCCAGCATCTTCGGCAGGATGCTGGTCGGAGAGAGATCCGGTCCGATCTCTGCTACAAGAGCGTGGCGCAGCGTTTCCCACGCCGGACAGAGTTCCAGAGTATGCTGCGCAGAGTCGTCTGCGTCTCCGCAATGGTGACATTCGGCCGTGGCTTTTTTTCCGATCTTGCAGAGGTACTGACCAAAACAACCGTGTCCAGTCAGCACCTGCGTCACTCTGAAGGTGAGCTGCCCTCTCGTGTTTTCTACCCAGTTTTCCAAGATGGGTAGAATCGCTCCGACGATTCTGTGGTTGGTCGCAGGTGCCAGTTTCTCCTTCCATTTAAAGAAAGTGAAGCGAAGATTCTTCTAATCTCATCCCTTGTCGGAGCAGGTGCACCTTCTTCTTCTACCTGGCGCATTGTACGAAGGGTTTCGTACACTATCATGTCTTCCTACGTCAGGTATTCCAGGGGTACGAGACCCGCCAGCATTGTTGCCGCGTCGTAAGAAATCGTGCGATATCCTCTTACGACCCGAATGGCTATTCTTCGCCACGCGCTTCGCAGCAGCTGCAGCTTTCTGTCTTCTTTGTTAAGCGCGTCGCTCCATACCGGCGCTCCGTAAAGCGCTATGCTTCTTATCACCCCGGCATAGAGTTTCCTTACTTTCTCGTCCGGTCCGTGCAGATTCGGCATGATACGGCTTAGGTAATTCGCCGCAGCATCCAGTCGAACGGCCTGACGAGCGAAGTGGAAACCAAAGTTCCATTTATCGTCGAGGAGCAGTCCGAGATACTTCATCTCGCTCCCCACTGTAACTTTGGCTGGTCCGATGTTGACCACGTCGTTTCCTCCTCGCGGGTCTCTTCTTCGTCCCCTGAAGCACAGGATTTTAGATTTCTCCGGTACCATCTGGAGCCCCATCTTCTTGATGGTATTAGCCACGACCGCAACTGCCATTTCGGCCCGGCAGATTGCGCGTTGCCGGCACGTGTCGATTGCCAACACCATCGTGTCATCCGCGTAGCACGTGAGATGCACGCCGGACGGCATTGGCAGCTTCAGGACCGCGTCGTACCCGAGGTTCCAGAGAAGCGGTCCGAGGACCGATCCCTGGGGAACGCCTCGATCAATCTTCTTCTTCTCGATTCCGTGCCGGCTATCGTAGAGAATCGCGCGGTCGCTCAGGTGATTTTCCACGACCCTTCGCAGGTATCGCGGAAATCCGTTCTTTTCGAGCGCTCTATGTATCGTGCTCCATTCGAGGGAGTTGAACGCATTCTTAATATCTAGCGATATTGAGATTACGACTCCCCCGGCGGCGATCGCGTTTTCGGCCAAACTTTTCACTTGTCGAATCGCGTCGATCGTTCTTCTCGGAAACCGAACTGGTTCTCGGCTAAGTTCGGCCCGGTTCGCGACAGGTGCTCGACGAGGCGGTTGTGGATTATCCTTTCAAATAATTTTCCGATCTTGTCAAGCAAAACTATCTGCCTGTACGCGGCCGGTGAATCCTCCGGTTTTCCCGGCTTTCGGAGCAACACTAATCTGCCGGTTTTCTATCTTGCTGGCAACATGCCCGTCTTCAAGCATGCTGTAAATAACTTTCGCAATCTTGAATTCAGGACACTGAGTGCCATCGACCAGGCACGGCCGGGAATTCCGTCCGGTCCGGGCGCGGTGTTCTTCTGTGTCATGCGCTTTATGGCGCGAGCCATTTCCTCCTCGGTGACGTCGTCGTCCTGCGACCAGATGATCGGGTCGATGTATGCTGAAATTTGCGAGTTGCTCGCCGACGTACCCTCTTCCGGTGGGAAGAGCGTGTCGACAACTCGCTTCCGTTAACGAGGGCGCCCACGGTCGTAATTTATTCATTACTATCTTATACGGCCGCCCCCACGGATCCTCGCGCAGTGTTTCCAGCAGCCCGTCCCATGCTCGTGCCTTCGATGTCTTTATGGGGATTCCTCCGTTTCCGGTATCTCGTATATTGCCTCCGTGCGTTTGTGCTCTCCGCACGGAGAAGAGCGATCTCGTTCCATCACCAATATACGGGTTTACGAGTGAGGTTCGACCTTATTTTCGGCATGCTTGCGTTGCATACCGAGGTCAACGTCCTTGTAAACCATTCGGCTTCTCGCTCGACTACGGCCGTTTCGGTCGGTTCGCTCGGCCAGGTAACGACGAGGGTAGCCGCCATAAACATATCCTCGTTCAACTTTCGCAACGACCATTTATTTTGTTTTTCAGTCGTTGTTTTTCTTCTTTGTATGGTTGACACGTCGATCCTTATGTATAGATGATCAGATAAGGTTTCGGTCGTGTCAACTTTCCAGCCGGTGACTCTTCGGGATGCTGCGTCGTTCGCGAACGAGAGGTCGATCGTGCTCTCGCCCTGCTGACGCACGCACGTACTGGCAGATCCTTAATTCAGCAGCCTGAGATTCACGGATGCTGCCCAGTCCATCGTCGAGTGTCCGCGCTGGTTCGTTCTGGAGGAGTGCCACATAGTTGCGTGAGCATTAAAATCTCCCAGAACGAATGTTGGAGGGGGGGGTGGCTTCGTACTACCCCCTCCACTTCAACTAAGAGCCGGTCGTAATCTTCCAGCGACCAGCTCGGCGGAGCGTATATTCCGATGACGACGCAGTCCGACCACGATACGGCTAGGTAACCACGCCCTTGCGCGATGAGAGTAATCGGACGGATGCGTGTCGGCGTCGCCTGAATAATTGCCACTGTCTTATCTTTGTTTGCTATCCACGACGGCTTGTCGTGGATAGAATACGGCTCCGCTGCAACGACTAATTCGACTACGCCGCTGTTTAAGCTCTCGAGCATCAAATGTTGTGCTCTCGCGGCGTGATTCAAATTAGTTTGCAGTATTTGAGATTTCGCGTTGAGTATTACGCGATTTCCATTTTCTCCTCGTGGCTGGTGGACGCCTTCGGAGATTCGCGCGCTTTCTCCACTGCAGGTATAGATTTGGCTGCCGCAGCGGCCTCTTCTTTCTTCTGTGCAGGTGCACCTGCCGATTTCGCGCCGGGTTTAGCGGCGGTCGCTCTGTCTTCCGTCGCCGGCGGCGAAGCAGAGCAGGCCTTACTACCTGCTCTATGTCCGTGCGGACGGCCTGCCGATTTGCAAACCGGGCACGTCGGCGACTTCTCTTTGCAATTTGTCGCAAGATGTCCTTTCTCGCCGCACCTGTAGCAGGTTTCGGTGCGGTCCACGTTCGCTGTGCATTTTGCGATCACGTGGCCGATCGTCCAGCATTTGAAACAGATTAACTGCCTTTCCTCTATATGTTCGACTCGGACGCACGTCCAGCCGACTTTAACCTTGCCGCTCTCCGTTACTTTTCTCGCGGCGGCGATCGGACATTGCATGAGTATTGTGCCCATGCCATTATTTGCTGTCCTCGGGCCGACTTTTACGTCATTGGTAGTGCAGCCGCCTTGCACGGCGACTGCCTCGACGATTTCGTCAACCGTTAGAGAGTCTTCCATTCGGAAAACTCTCAAGGCCGCCCGCTTGCATGGGCGCGTGACCTTCACGCCACACGTCGTCGCGAATAATTGGCTGAGTCTTAGCGCGAGCTTATCCGCTTTTTCCTCCTCTTCTATGCCCAGTTCCGATAATTTAATGTTTTGCCGGGCTGACGTCATTAGCTCGGCATACGTCGTGCGGTTGTCCTTATTAATAGTAATAACTACTGCAGCCGTACTCGGATTCTTCGCTATTTTTGTTTTCTCCTTTGGCACCGTTTTCGCTTTCACAGTCGCTACCTGCGATGGTACCTTTTTCTGTTCGCTGGTGGGCTTAATTGCCGCGGCCACTGTCTCCTTCTTCGTCTTGCGGCCAAGGACCTTTGTCCACGGCGTTTCTGTCCCGCTCGCACTCGTGCTCGGCGCGGCCGGTGCGGTTGCTGCGGGAGAAGATTTCCTCTCGCTCTCTTTCCGCATCTGCTCTTTCTGTATACCTTCCATCCTCTTCTGGATGGTCGACTTCTTTTCCTGCGTCTTCGCAGGTTGCATCACCGTCGGAACGGGGGGTATCGCCTCTCTTCCTCCGCCGGACATTTCCTCCTTTATCGGCGCAGCTTTCTTTATCGCTTTCGCAGGTTCTTCACATTGCGCCGGTTTTCTCGCCGTTGATCTTGACCGTTCCTCTTTCGGAGCGAAGCGCTTTTCCGCCCTCTCCCAGAAGCTCGTTAAGCGGTTGTTAATAATCTATGTAAATAGAACCTAATATAACCTAATCTAATCCAACCTAGATCCCTTTACAGGATCCCGAGCGTGTTGGTCCCTACCATTTAATACCATAACTGGAGCCTCAAGAATTAGTTCCATTTAATCACATATTAACTCTGTGTTGTCATTAACGGCACCAACAGTTTCCCGCGCGCGCAATTCGAATCCCATGGCCGGAGATGCCATACCTAGGCCCTGCAGAGGTGGGTTCATATAACATCTTATGGCTCTGAGGCATTAGTAATTGCTGCAACACTTCCACAGCCGACTAATTCGACCCATAGGAGCGGACATATCGTAACTGAGACCTCAAGAATTGGTTTCATTTTATCACTTATGGTCGCTGTGTTGTTATTAACCGCTCCAACGGTTATCTGTTCACCTATTTCGAATCACATGGCCGGAGAGATCATACCTATGCCGTGCAAAATTGGGTTCATATAACTACCTATTGATTCTGGGACATTAGTAATCATTCAGGAATCTTAGTCGAATATCTCTTCCGACTGCTCGTTTTGGATTCTTCGCCATCTCCCAACCTCCAAGAATCCACGATACCTTCACCCTGAAAATAGTCCATAGTCCTCTGACCACCTTATCGGATCTTTTCATGCGAAGACCTCGAAGCTCGTCACTGTTTTATCGTTGCGACGAGGAATTTTCGATTAATTCCATTCGCGCCTACCGCTTTTAAAACATCCACGATGCAATAACGAACCAGTAAATATCTCAGCGAGTGTTGCACATTTTCGAAATTACAGAAGGATACCGCATAGTTGGAACTCCGAGCGTTACACGTGCATAGTCAAAGCAGGAACTAACCTCGATCGAACATTGGCTATCGGTTAAGCTTGGAATATTGCCATTAAATTTCTCGTATTCAAATCGAACGAGCCAGCGACCGCAAGAGGCGCATGAGGAGTCTTGGTGCGCCATTGTACATATTTTAGCATCGGCGTACTGATTAATTGTGTTCAGTGCGTTTATACTAAATTCTCCATCACTCATGATAGTACCTTCAAGTGACTGTAAAAGTTGTAAAATCGATCTATTTAAACAGCGTCTCGCTGGAAATCTCGCTCGCCAATGCTTTTTGTAGTTATA
The DNA here is from genome assembly GCA_963969225.1 of Xylocopa violacea. NCBI lineage: Eukaryota > Metazoa > Arthropoda > Insecta > Hymenoptera > Apidae > Xylocopa > Xylocopa violacea. The sequence goes on from CAXAJV010000015.1 coordinate 2,567,454, forward strand.
ATACGTTGAACCGATTACACTTAGTACACGCGTTTTCATTTGGTTGGCACGGAGCTAAATTGCGATTTGATCGAGAGTGATTTGCCTAGTTTTTAGAAATCAGATTTACCGATCGCTTTTCTATGCATCGATACGATCAGCGGTATCTTCCTCCGCGGCTAATTTCAACGTTGACTTTCATTTCTTAATCTTCTCTTATCCGTGGGTGATAATTTGAATGGAATATCCGAAGGATTCATTTTCTATCTTTCAGTTGTTGAAATCAATTATTCATGTTCTAAGTCGTTCATTTCTGTTTTATCGCTTGACAAATTCACTAGAGAATATGACGGTTTACGGAAAGTAACCAGCATGAATAAGAAACTTAAAAAGTTGTTTGAAAAGAGAGCAACAATAGCTGGACATGGTGAATACTGGGTGGTACATATTACTATCTGGATGTGGGCGTTGGGAAAAATGCCTTCATCGAGAGAAAATAAAAAATCCATTATTCTTTAAGAATACCAACCGCAGCACTTCCAAAAAATTCAAGAATTCTTCCATTGCTCGTGTTTGAACATTTTTTTCATCTACCCCCGTATTTCGAGGGATAAAGTTAAACTGATAACAAATATTACGTACAAGAGTGCACGTTTTCGTGAAATTTTATCACGACAATCTACTACTATCCTCAACAGCGAAAATTAGTAGCCAAAATTATGTTCCGTGCCTTCTCAACACCCGCATTACAGTTTCTAAAAGGCTTTGGACATCCTGTAGAATTCGTAACTGAAGAGGTTACCGTGAATACATTTCTAATTGAAGTAGCCCGTCGAAGTAATCTGATGCTCTGATCCTGCAAACGATCTGAATCGAATTGGGCCAAATATCCCGTGTAATCTAACAACAGTGTCTTGTCTAATGGAGTTGTGATCGATGGTTTTAGTAGATTAGTAAATATCGTTAATTACAGTGGTGTTGACTGTGCGTGTGACCCGCGTTTAACAGAAATAATCTGTCGTGAATTTATCCAAACGGAATCTGAATTGTCGTCTTTTAAAGTTCGATCTCTTAATCGCGTTCAGAAGAAGGAATTCAGCGCGAAGCGATCAGCGAATCCTCATTGTTGGGTATTTTAACTGGTGCAGGTAATTGGTCTGGTTCGAGCCGCTGACATCTGCATTGTCCATGACAATATACGTTGTCGTAACTTGCTCAATCGTATTCGGGGTCCGTACAATTATGCAGGCTTGATCGGTACATGTGCGCGAAACAGATGGCTGTGATCACGTGTCTACGGAGGATTCGATTCCTCTTTGGTTCGATCGAGGAATCCGCGTGGCATTTCTCTTAGGATTTTAATCACTTCGACGAATTCCATGACGGCGTTTCCCCCTGGCATTCGTTCGACTCTCGATCAATTCGCGACAATATCTCGTTAAAGGCTCTAAAAAGACGGTAACTTATTCAATTTGCATGGAAATGCAGGTGGTAAAAAATATTTTTCGTCGAGAGAATTCCACGGATGCAATTTCGAACGTGGTCACGTACGTTCTTCCGTCCGCGAGAAGAAAGAACCCATGGAATGGAGATCCGGGGCGACGCAGTATCCCGTGCAATTCAAAAGGGGACCAAGGAGAGAACAAAGGGGATCCTTAATGTCACGCGAAGTCGAGAATGGATGAATATCGGAGGCATGCGCGAGCGAACCAACTGCTGGGAAATAATTGAAGACAAAAGTCTCCATTCCTCTTAATGTGTATCGCGAGACGAAAAACTGTTTGTGATTTTCAAAATATTCGTGTGATTCCTTTTTACCAGCATTCAGTGGAACTGCTCGTATGATATTTTCGAAGCAAAAATAAACGTTTCAATGGCTCAAAGTAGATTGACTATTCTTTGGAAGATATATTTTAGTTCGATTACACAGAACTGCCCTTTAGAAGAGGGAAGTTGTTTTTGTTCTCAATATGTGTCACTCGTCTACTATCGAGAACACTCGTTAATTGAGAGATTTTTCCATTTGATGGCTTTACATCCTTTCAGCGGCCGTGCTTTTTTTGTTTCACGAGCGATTTCGCGGCCGGCGCAAGGGTCTGCGCTTTAATCTCCCGGATAGACGGTGAGAATGGACCTTTAATCTCCTCCGAACGAATGGCCCGTGCTACCTATTTTGAAAAGCAAGCAATGTATCGTTAACTTTGGATCCTTTTCAACCGACCTTTAAATCGGCGATCCGGTTTAAACGCGCGGCAGAGGGAGAGAAAAAGGAAAGCGAGGGACGATACTAGATTGAACCGTGATCCGTTGACGAGCTTAACCGTCCCCTTTTTTTTTGTTTGTCCGCTACGATGTGCCACGGTCGATAAACTATGGCGATCAACGACTGGAACGTGATGAGAGGAATTTTTATCGGAAGCCAATGAACGATTTTTACCCAGAGAAAGCTTTTATAAACGCAGCAAGGTTTTATTTATTATGTTACTTTGATGCTCTTGTAATTTTCATTAAAGGTTTTATTAAAACTTCATGAAGGTTTAAGGTGAGTTTTTCTTCCCTCCGCGGATAGGAAGGATCGCGAGATTTTTGCTAGAAATTTCGTCGACTGGCTTTAAGCAGCTTTCGTTGTACCTTGCATTTTCTTATCGCCGTTGTTAGGAAATGATACGATGAACTTTTTGAACTAGAAGTTTGTTGATACAGTTTTATAACCGCCTATAGCACCGTATAACTGAGGAAGTGTGGCACGTTCGCGTAAGCGTACACGACGCGATATAGGATACGAGGAATTCATTTTTGCATTTTCAGCATTGATTGCAAAATCTTCGGAATATTTCAGAGGGCTTCCAGCTGAGAGTTACTCGGACGCAAAAAGTATTCACGCGTTCCAATTTTTCGCAGCTCCCTTATATATATCGCGCACGTGCAACTGCGAGAATTGAGAAAGTTCTTCACCGGCATTTTTTATTAGAGCTCTTCGTTCGCGGGTACGTGAACTGCGAAGTTCATGAACATTAAGTCGGAGCATAATTTCAAACCTGTCAATTGATAATCCAGCGATTATTCGACGAGATCAATTCATCGATAAAGGAAGAAATATTAAAATTTCCAGGTGGTAGCACTTTTTTGTACAATTTGGAGAAGTATTAATTGAATATTCGTACACTTGTATCAATTTATTCCTGAAAATAAAATTATCGTTCCTCGAATTTTCCTTGCAAGATCACCAGCGTACATTTCACGGTAACTCGTCGAAACTTCGTGTTTCTTCCACGTTTGTTCATAATCAGAATGGATCCAGTTTCTCAAGAAATAATTTACAAGAAGAAGAAGTTACAAGTTCGAAGACGAGAGAAAAAGGTTGGCGGTCAGTGCACGCCCCGACCGTTTATCATGGTTCAACCCGCGTGGGTAAGCCGAGCACCTTGTCTGCTCGTAGGTAACCCTTTACTTACCGAAAAAATCGTGGCGATCGTTCTCGTCCGCGCAGACTGACCGTCTGCGCGCCTACTTTTTCCTTCCTTAATTCCAGGCATTCGTACATTTCCCGAGGAAAAATAAATGTCCACGCAAAAGACACAAACAGCCGAGCATGAAACAAACATACGTGTGTCGTATTAATACTGTCGTTCTCAAAGGAAAACGGGACAACGTCGTTGATTTAAAACTGCAGATTGTTTTTAGCGCTCGTCGGGGTCGTAGAAGAGCGGATTACACTCTGGCGAAACAAAAAGTCCGAGAAAAAGCGCGAGCTCCTAAGAGGTGACCTTCCAAAGGGATGGTTAGCATAGAGTCTTAATGCTCGCAGATGTGTCTGCGAACAAAAATTGCAATCAGTGACATTTCGCGTTTGTATCTATTTCGGGGATCTCATGATTTCAATACCTCCTTGACACCGCATAATTCCGCGAATTTCGCAATTAATAGTAACGTATCCGCTACCGCTCCAGGAGTTCGCCAGCCGCGAAATACGACACCTAGCAGCTAACATACCGTATCTCGGGCCTCTAGAATTAGTTTCATGTAAGTACACATTGGCCCTGGGCCATTAGTGATCACTCCAAGTGTTCCACAGACCACTAATTCAGCACATAGGAGAGGACATACTGAAAATGCGGCCTGTAGAATTGGTTTCATTTAATCACCTCTTGACGCTGTGTAGTTTCACGGGCGCCTAATTCGAATACCATGGCCGGAGGTGCCATACCTGTGCCCTGCAGAGTTAGATTCATATATCTGCTTATTGTCTCTGCGGCATTAGTATTCGGTCCAGGAGATCTACAGCCGCCTAATTCGACTCAAAGGAACGGACATACCGTAACTGGGGCCGGATAGCCTGTCCAATCCTCGGCTATTCTGGAGACATAACAGCGCGAGTCGCTGGCAATCGCCAACATTGTTGCACGGGGATATCTGCCGGTGAAATTCAGCACACCCGCGCGTCGGCTAATCTGGAGACATATACGTAAGAACATATACGTAAATGAAGGAAACGCATTCCTTATGCGTTAGTTTGCGCTGTGCTCGCGCAACACGCCAACATCTTTCTTTATCACCCATAATGCCTATTCCATAGCTAACACTTTGCGAGTTGAAGATTATTATGTTAATATAAAGTGTTATACACACCTAACAACATGTGCATCTCGATATAATATACCATTTCGATATATACAGCATAATAATAAAACAGATTAGCTTCAAGCATATTTTTTATAAAAAATAGTATAATACTTCCATCGGTTTAATTTTATTCGAAACGCGCGACGTTATTGGTGATGCATCAAATGGCGGGATATTTGAAAAAAGAATCAAGCCTGAAAAGGTTACGCATGCGCGTATACTTGAAAAGCAAATATTGACGAAAGAAAAATGTGTCTAATGTTAATGTATTGTGGCGGTCTTCGCCACTAGGGGGACAGCACACTCGTCAGTTTCCCGTGAGCACTCCATGTCCTACTCCGTTTCTATATAATAGAAATTCGGACCTATCCCTACCATCCCAGCGTCTAAGGCAGGGTCTGCTAGGTAGCCTTACTGATGGGTCCACTAGCAGGCCCAGGACGAAATGTTCTTCCCTCTCTTTTTCCTTCCTAACCTCTCACGTTCTTCTTTACAACAGTATAATTGAAGCCAGGCGTTCAGCCCCCACCAGCACGGTGTCGACAAAGCGCTTCAGTATTTATATAATATTTAATAATTAAACGTATTTATAAAATTATGATTGAAAATTGAGTCGCAAATACTAAAAAGTTGAGAATCACTGCTCTAGTTTTAAGTATATTTTTTATAAGAAATAGTATAATACCTCCAACTCTTCGATTTTATTCGAAACGCGCGACGTTATTGGTGATGCATCAAATGGCGGGAAAAAATTATTTTTGCAAATATAATTAATTAGGATAATATTTATTTATTCCAAAATATAAGCTATTAGGAAGATTCCTTGTTGCGTCCTTAGATTCGCCTCGCAAAAATGCTCGATTGGAATACCAAGAACAACTTTTTTTTATAGTAAACTTGAAGTATGATTCAGTGTCGAAGGAAGCAGAGTTTTTAAAGGATCCAGCTCTTAATTTTGTTAACGTTTAGTCGAAGCTGTTTCTTCTTAGTATAATTTGACACTGTCTTAAATTTCCAAAATGTACATTTATTAGGTTGGAAACTATGAAACGGCCTTTTTTTGTTTAGTCTGTGTTCAGCTGCGACTGAGAGAGATACATTATAATGTGCGCTCGATATTTTTATTTAGAAAGCTGAAAGGTATTCTTCTTACTCATTTTGTACAATTTTTTCGTCTTTGCATCCCATTTTTATTTTATTTTCATCCTAAACCAGATGGAAACGAAACGCGATTTACATCCACTCTTCTTGTACGAGTTTAAATTAAATCGTACCGCAGCTCAATCTTCGGGAAATATTAATCAAGATCAGAAATGGATCCAGCAATGAAAAGAATGGTTCGAAAATTGGTATATATTGGAATGGAATATATTGGTTCGAAAAATTTCGTTCTGGCAACTTGAGTATCGTCGATGAGCCTCGAGGAAGAACACCAGCCCATATTGATAACGAGGAATTAATTCATTTTTATGATACGTCAATATAGCTATTGAAGTGAGGAGGAATTAAAAATGAGAATCTTTACAAGTTCTATGTTTTTAGTAAGAACGTTGTAGGTTATGTTACGTTGCATTTCTTATTCGAAATTGTTATTAATGCTAATATAACTCAATCTAACACTTTGTTTTTAATAAAAAGATTATACAGGTTACGTTACGTTGCATTTGTTCTTTGAAATTATTATTAATACTAAAATAACCTAACCTATAACACTTTCTGTGCGTTTTTTAGTAAGAACGTTGTAGGTTATGTTACGTTGAATTTATTCCTCAAAATTGTTATTAATATCAAACTGTGTTTTAAAGTATTTACTTATCGAAATGTATTAATTAATTATATTAATTATATTCAATTACGTTTATGATATATTTATTTATTTAATGAACGAACCATAACCTCAATATTAACTTCATTTAGAAAGCTTTTCAAGTTTAGAAGCTTTTATGTTTTACTATGACCTCGCGACGATCATTTTTCTAATAGTTCTACATTTTGCGATTAAAAATCCTAAACATGAATGAACCATAACCTCAAACTTGACACCATCTTTAATCAAATCTCTATACATCTTATATTTCTATATATCGCTTATCTCTTATCTCTTAATATCGCTTTCAAAGGATATTATTTAATGAACCAACCGTAACCTCAATATCAACTTAATTCCACTGAAATAAATGAAATTTAAACGCTTTTATCGTTTGCTATTACAGCCAGCCCTCGACTTTCGTACATAATTGCAATATATATATTGATAACGAAGTTAACGAGGCGTGTGTAACTGCTTTCGGGTATTTTCCTTGCAAACTTGTCAAGAGTTAATCGAATACCATACGTTCCTTTCTTTTAGGAAATTTTAGAAAATTTGAAATTCATAGAGGAAAATTGTACAAAATTGAAAATTCACAGAGAAGAATTTTACAAAATTTAAAATTCACGAAGTAAAATTTTACAGATTCGAAATTTGCAGAGAAGAATTTTCGAAAATTTGAAATTCATAGAGGAAAATTGTACAAAAGTCGAAATTCACGGAGGAGAATTTTCGAAAATTAGAGATTCACGGAGGAGAATTTTCGAAAATTTGGAATTCATGGAAAAGAATTGTAGAAAATTTGAAATTCGCGGAGAATTTTAGACAATTGGAAATTCACGCAAGCGAATTTTACAAAATTGGAAATTCACAAAGCAGAATTTTAAAGAATTTGAAATTTACAGAGCAGAATTTTAGAGAATTTAAATTCACAGATCAGAGTTTTACAAAATTCGAAATTCATTCCGTAATAGCCAAAAATTTGTCAAGATTTATGAACGCTTCGTTCATATATTTAATTATCAAAGTCTTGACCTTTTTATTAGCTTCTTTCGTCCACGTTTCCATTATGTATTTCATTGTTGCTCGATTAAGTGTTTAGACAAAAATATTGAAAAAGTTGAAACTTTAAAGATGTGCGAATATCGAGGGTCGACTGTATTAGGTTAGGTTAAGTTAGGTTATCTCTATATTAAAAAATTCAATCCTACATGTATAAAAATACCTTTATAAAAAAAATATACTGGTTGAAGTTTTCGATGACGTTTCCTTACGAAAGTATAAAGTTAGATTAGGTTAGGTTATCTGTGCATTATGAAATTCAAACCTACATATATAAAAATACCTGCAGAAACAAAGGATATAAAAAGAAATTTTCGATACGTTTCTCTACGAAAGTGTTAGGTTAGGTTAGGTTATTATCTGTGCACGATTAAACGGACGATGCGCGTCAGCGTTCGAATCCTACGAGCGGCGACTACGGAAGCTGAACAACGCGCCAGCCGCGCCATCGCCGGAACAGCAGGCGATCAGGAATTCAGCCTTATTAAAGCTAAGGCTGAAAAACTGGAGAAGGAGAATGCCCTTCTCAAGGAGAGGCTGACCGCCCTAGAAAATAGGGCAAACAGCCAATTATCGCCGGCGATCAAAAGGATGGAAATCGCCGAGCGTAGTGAAAAAGGAACAGGACGGCAATCGCTGCCTACGAAGCAGGAGGAAGCCAGCATCCCCGACACCGGTCTCGTACTGCTAATGGAGCAGATTGGAACCGTTGTCAACGAGCGCCTCACACAATTTTGGGAGAAGGCGGACAAGCGCTTCGCTCTAAAAGAGGAACGTCCGCTGTCGGCAGCACGGAACGCTGCGCGACGCGAAGAACCCGCGAAAGAGGGAACAAGCACCGCAATCATAAAGAAGGAGAAGTCCGGTGGGAAGAGAGAGGCGATGTCCCCTCCACCGGTGAAGAAATCCGCGAAAGCGAAAACAAAGAAATCCCCCATCCAGAAGAGGATAGAGGAGATTCAAAAGGAGCAGGTTCGCAAGGAGAGCGAAAAGGAGTGTCTAACAGCGAGCGCACCTGCTCCGCAGAACAAGATGAAGACGGAGACGCCGTGGACGAAAGTCCTCGGCAGAAAGTCGAAAAAGGAGACGACGGCCGCCGTAAACAAGACCGCGAGCGCAGGCAAGAAGGCACCGACGCAGGTAGCAACTGCGAAGTCGATGCCAAAAGAAAAGCCGAAAGTGATGAAAACCCCGAGCACGGCCACTGTCGTAATCACCATAGAGGAGGGCAGTAAATCGACATACGCCCAGCTTATGAGGACGGCGCGGCAGAAGATCAAACTGTTGGACCTGGGAATCGATGAGGTCAAACCCAGGAAAGCGCTGACCGGAGCGCTTCTTCTCGAAATAAGCGGCGAGGGTAAAGAAGAGAAGGCGAACGCGCTCGCCAACAAGTTAAACGGGCTATTCGCGATCACGAGGGGTGTAAAAATCACGCGCCCCTGCAAGAGAGCGGCCCTGAGAGTCTTCAGGATGGAAGACTCGATCACGGTCGGTGAGGTCGTCGAAGCAGTCGCCGCACAAGGCGGCTGCACCGCCGACGAGATAAAAACCGGTCCGAGGAGGATGCTTATGCAATGCCCGGTCGCCGCCGCAAAGAAGGTTACCGAAAACGGTAAAGTAAAGGTCGGATGGACGTCCGTCCGCGTTGAACACATCGAAGCACGACAACTTATCTGCTTCAAATGTTGGGAAATCGGGCACGTAATCGCGAAATGCTCCGCGACCGTGGACCGAACGGAGGCGCGTTACCGGTGCGTTGAAAAGGGACACCGCGCTGCGGAATGCAAATCGGCGAGCCGCCCGCATGGACACAGAGCAGGTAGCAAAGCCTGCTCAGTCCCGCCGCCGGCAAAAAAAGGACAAAAGAACGCTACTCGATCGAACGCTAAATCCTCGGGTAAGGATAAGAAACCTGAGGAAAAGAAGGAAAAAGCTGCAGCAGCAGCCAAATACAACCATGAAGAGGAGAAGAAGCGCCAAACTCTGAAGGCGAGCACCAGCCGCGAGGAGGCGATGGATCTGGCGTAACTTTCAATATGAAATGCCAGATCCTGCAAACTAATTTAAATCACGCCGCGAGAGCACAAGATCTTATGCTCGAAAGCCTGCAAAGCGGCGTGGTTGCCGTATTTTATCCACGACAAGCCGTCATGGATAGTAAACAGGGAGAAAACGGTTGCAATAATTCAGGCGACGCCGACACGCATCCGACCGATCACTCCCATCGCGCAAGGGCGTGGCTACGTCGCAGTATCGTGGTCGGATTGCGTCGTTATTGGAATATACACGCCGCCGAGCTGGTCGTTGGAAGATTTCGATCAGCTTCTGGACGAAGTGGAGGGTGTAGTGCGAAATCACGCCACGCAACCGACATTCGTACTGGAAGATTTCAACGCGCACGCGACTATGTGGCGCTCTTCCAGAACGACTCAGCGTGGACACTCGACGATGGACTGGGCAGCATCCGCGAATCTCAGACTGCTGAATCAAGGATCTACCAGTACGTGCGTGCGTCCACAGGGCGAGAACAAGGTCGACCTCTCGTTCGCGAACGACGCAGCATCTCGAAGAGTCACAAGCTGGAAAGTGGATCCGATCGAAACATTATCTGATCACTTATATATAAGGATCGACGTATCCACGGTACAAGGAAGAAGGGCAGCGAAAAATCGACGAAGATATGTTTATGGCGGCAACCCTCGCCGCTACCTGGCCGAGCGAACCGACCGAAGCGGCCGTAGTCGAGCGAGAAGCAGAATGGTTTACGAGGACGTTGACATCGGTATGCAACGCAAGCATGCCGAAAATAAGGTCGAACCCCACTCGTAAACCCGTATATTGGTGAAGGAACGAGATCGCTCTTCTCCTTGCGGATACCACAAACGCACGGAGGCAATATACGAGATACCGGAAACGGAGGAATTCCCATAAAGACATCAAAGGCACGAGCATGGGACGGGCTGCTGGAAACGCTCCGCGAGGATCCGTGGGGGCGGCCGTACAAGATAGTAATGAAAAAATTGCGACCGTGGGCGCCCTCGTTAACGGAGACGATGGAGACGCCGTTCTTGAAGCGAGTTGTCGACACGCTCTTCCCACCGGAAGAGGGTACGTCGGCGAGCAACTCGCAAAACCGGAGGATTCACCGGCCGCGTACAGGCCGATAGTTTTGCTCGACGAGGTCGGAAAATTATTTGAAAGGATAATCCACAACCGCCTCGTCGAGCACCTGTCGCGAACCGGGCCGAACTTAGCCGAGAACCAGTTCGGTTTCCGAGAAGGACGATCGACGATCGACGCGATTCGACAAGTGAAAAGTTTGGTCGAAAACGCGATCGCCGCCGGGGGAGTCGTAATCGCAATATCGCTAGATATTAAGAATGCGTTCAACTCCCTCGAATGGAGCACGATACATAGAGCGCTCGAAAAGCACGGATTTCCGCGATACCTGCGAAGGGTCGTGGAAAATTACTTGAGCGACCGCGCGATTCTCTACGATAGCCGGCACGGAATCGAGAAGAAGAAGATTGATCGAGGCGTTCCCCAGGGATCGGTCCTCGGACCGCTTCTCTGGAACCTCGGGTACGACGCGGTCCTGGAGCTGCCAATGCCGTCCGGCGTGCATCTCACGTGCTACGCGGATGACACGATGGTGTTGGCAATCGACACGTGCCGGCAACGCGCAATCTGCCGGGCCGAAATGGCAGTTGCGGTCGTGGCTAATACCATCAAGAAGATGGGGCTCCAGATGGTACCGGAGAAATCTAAAATCCTGTGCTTCAGGGGACGAAGAAGAGACCCGCGAGGAGGAAACGACGTGGTCAACATCGGACCAGCCAAAGTTACAGTGGGGAGCGAGATGAAGTATCTCGGACTGCTCCTCGACGATAAATGGAACTTTGGTTTCCACTTCGCTCGTCAGGCCGTTCGACTGGATGCTGCGGCGAATTACCTAAGCCGTATCATGCCGAATCTGCACGGACCGGACGAGAAAGTAAGGAAACTCTATGCCGGGGTGATAAGAAGCATAGCGCTTTACGGAGCGCCGATATGGAGCGACGCGCTTAACAAAGAAGGCAGAAAGCTGCAGCTGCTGCGAAGCGCGTGGCGAAGAATAGCCATTCGGGTCGTAAGAGGATATCGCACGATTTCTTACGACGCGGCAACAATGCTGGCGGGTCTCGTACCCCTGGAATACCTGGCGCAGGAAGACATGATAGTGTACGAAACCCTTCGTACAATACGCCAGGTAGAAGAAGAAGGTGCACCCGCTCCGACAAGGGATGAGATTAGAAAAGAAGCGAGACACTTCACTTTCTCTAAATGGAAGGAGAAACTCGCACCTGCGACCAACCACAGGATCGTCGGAGCGATTATACCCATCTTGGAAAACTGGGTAGAAAACAGGAGAGGGCAGCTCACCTTCAGAGTGACGCAGGTGCTGACTGGACACGGTTGCTTCGGTCAGTACCTGTGCAAGATCGGGAAAGAAGCCACGGCCGAATGTCACCATTGCGGAGACGCAGACGACTCTGCGCAGCACACGCTGGAACTCTGTCCGGCGTGGGAAACGCTGCGTCACGCTCTCGTGGCAGAGATCGGACCGGATCTCTCGCCGACCAGCATCCTGCCGAAGATGCTGGAAGGGGAGAGATATTGGCGAGCCGTTACCTTGTTTTGCGACAAAGTGATGGCTGCGAAGGAAGTCGCCGACCGCGAAAGGGAGCGCACGCTCTCTGCTCGATGAGTCGCGAGGGTCGCTCCAAAGTACCCACCGGGGAGCGGAGCTTCGCTGCCGCCGTCCATCTCAAACGCCGCGAGCGGGAGAAGAGGAAGACGACGTCGAACGAAAGAATACAGGCGCAAGAAATTCGACAAAGAGATACGCGTGCGAATGCATGCATTCGCACACAAGCGTAACAGAAAAGATTGCGCAAAGAAAAAGTAAATAAGAAAAAACAGAAAGAGCCGCCGAGCGCCGGCTAGACAGCATTTGGGTCAAAGTCTATCCGGCACGCGCTCGACCGAGGAGAGGCCAACGACTGCGGTGGTTGCAGTCGTTGCCACTCTAAAGTATGAAATCGCACGCGAGCTATGTGCAGAGAGTTCAACGAACTCAGACACGAGGCGGGATGCTGGACGCGTTCGAAAGAGTTCCCGGCTACCCACTACAAGTGTAGGAAGACCACCGCAGGGTTTTAGTCGGTAAGAGTCCGACATAACCGCGATTTTCCCAAAAATCCACGGTATGCATGAGGATTTCACTGCGACCAAAAAAAAAAAAAAAGAAAAAAAAGGCTAGGTTAGATTGACTGTTACGAGAATATCGAATACATACTTGCGAGAGGATTGCAACACGCAATTGATTCTGGTAATTGATTCTCTGTTATAATAAAATAAATTCGACAATCCATATTTTTATGAACAACAATAGGTTAGGTTAGGTTGACTGTTACGAGAATATCGAATACATACTTGCGAGGCGATTGCAACACGCTCGCAACTGATACTCTCTTACAATACAGTAAATGATCTACACGTTTATTTAACAACAAGTACGATGTACAATTAGAGCAGGTTTTTGTTCGCAGCGTTCCTTTAAACGAGCTACAACTAATAGTGGGAAGTAATTGTGTACAATGCTTCGAGCGGAGGCACAGTCCCCAGAAAGATTATAATTCTAAGCAGACTGTGGATACTTATGCAAAATACGTAGTTTTTTGTGTTGTATCTGTCTCGCATAGTTTTCATAAAAGAGCTTGCATCAAAGAGCTTGAAACGCAGCGTATTACCCTCTGCGTTTTTCATTAGATGCTGTAACTAGCCTATGATTAATTTATAATAAAAAATACCTGTACATTTCAAACGGAATGTACGTTGTATTAAATAAATTCATTTGTGTTTCAATTATTTGTAAGTAATGTGCTTAACGAAATTATAAAGTTTAATCGTAACGTTTAAACATATAAGAGAATTATTTCATTATATTCCTTATTACTATTACACTTGTATACCTGAATTTGCTTACAAAAAGTTATAGTAGGCTGTGAGAAATATTTATCTGTAACATATCTAACATGTTTTCGTTACACGGAATACGTAAAAAAATAGAAGTAGTTTTATTATTGTTTTTACGCAATTGGTGTTAATTCTTTATTCCATAAGTAATTACTTTTTTCTCTCGGCTGGATCTAACGCTACAATGCTGTTTGTATATCTACACGTAGGCACAGTTCTTAGATGTGTCCCCAAATTTATGTAGAAAAAAGTTACGAAGAACTAATTCTAGGTAGATTTGAAAAGAAGTTATAAAAGAGTTTAGTTTGTTTTTAGAAGTTTATACAATTTGTTTTATAGTTTTTAGAAATTTGTTGTATTTCAAAAGCTAAAAAATAGTTTGAGAAAGGAACTAATATGTTATAAAAGTAAATAAGAGATGATCCTAGCAAAGAATATTAAAATATTATTTTTCTACTGAAACCTAAATTCTTTTGCATTTGTAAGAAATTTGTAAAGAGCAGATCCAAGCGGTTTTCATTTCCATTGTGGTTGGTCGCAATCAGATAAAAAACAAAATATTATTTTTCTTAAATTCTTTTATTCTTTTAATTAAATTCTTCAATTATTTCTCTTAAATTCCTTTGCGCTTGTAAGAAATTTGTAAAGAGATCCAAGCGGTGTGTTTCTATAATTTGCAATTGGTTGATCGTAACAAAAGGAAACATAAGAAGTTGTTTAATAAAAAAGAGACAGCATTTACTAGAGTCGCCAAAGGAATTCTCAAAAAGGAAAACATAAGCTTGATTTATATGAAAAATTTTAGAAAGAGGAAGATGCGTCTAATTCTGTTGATACAAATAATGAAAAAGTTTGCTAAAGATATAAAAACAAGGCAAAAGAAGGATTATACTTCTGAAGAAAAGATCTTACAAGTATTATTGCGCATACTAATTAAAGCACAATAAATGCAGTGACGTAAGGAAAAGTTTTTCAGACGCATCATATTTTGCGCATTCATATAAATTCTTTTTATTCGGATAAATATTATATGGTGTTGCAGAAGAAAATGTTGCAAAAAACGATTGCTACATTTTCCATTGCAAATCAGGATGAATAAGCTGAGAGTAAAGTAATTGCTATTTCGCAAGTTCGCAGTCGTAACCAACGTGTGCAATTATTTGTATACATTCTACAAAGTTGTTAGCATACTGTTTGCATATTTCTTGCATACTTGCATCTCTTTTAAAATTCGATTTTACGATTTCGATTTTATAAAATTTAAAGATTCAAGATTCAAAATTTAAGTACAAAAATTCATTCTAATATTGTAATAATTTTTTTAAAATCGTGAAATAAAATAAAATTAATAACTGAAAATTTATTTAATATTAATAAAATTTATATAAATTTATTTAATATTGATAAAATTGAATTTTTTAAAAATAAAATAGATAAATGAAAATTGATATTATGAATAAAATTTAAGTACAAAAATTCATTCTAATATCGTAATAATTTTCTTAAAATCGTGAAATAAAATAAAATTGATATATGAAAAGACCCTAAGCGATAAAAAATTCAGGACCTTGCACCAAAAAAATGCAACTTAGAGGCCATAAATTTGACATTTTGATTTTAGTTTTTGTGAAACTTCAAATTCAGGGGTGGATCAAGACACGTAGGGCCCCAAGCAAAAAAAATTTTGGGGCTTACAACAAAAAAGTGCAACTCAGAGGCCATGAATTTGACATTTTGTTTTTAGATTTTAAAAGACTTCAGATTCAGGGGCAGACCGAGACAAATGGGGCCCTAAGTATTAAAAAATTTGGGGCCTTATAACAAAAAAGTGCAATTCAGAGGGCATAAATTCGACATTTTGTTTTTAGATTTGTTCGATTACTTTATGGAGGGTTTTTTGAAGGCCCTACGCAGTTGCTTAGTTCACTTACTGCTTAATCCGTCCCTGATAATTTATTAGAGAGAATTACAATTTTACAATATATAAATAAATTTAACATTTTGTATTTAGATTTCTTCGATTACTTTTCGATGATTCCCAAAATTTTTAAGTTAAGATATTTTAAGACTTCGTGGTCCTTTGCTATCCAGGGCTTAATCCACCCCTGATAATTTGTTAGAGAGAATTACGATCTTACAGTATATAAATAGGTTAGGTTAAAATATCTCAACTTAACAAAATATTAAGATTAAGATATTTTGAGACCTCGGGGCCTTTGCTATTCAGGGCCCTCTACGCAGTCACTTAGTTTTCTTGATAAAAATTATGAAAATCACAGAGAAGTTAGAAGAAAAGAATCTAAAAACAAAATGTTAAAGTTAAGATATTTTAAGACTTTGGGGCCCTTTGCTATCCAGGGCCCTACACGATCACTTACTCCATCTTGATAACTTATTAGTGAGAATTACAAACTCAAATATCCTGGCGTAGCCATTGTTCTTTAATAATACATGTATGTGTCTACAAATCAGAATATTCACAACGAATCAACGTTACCTAAAAATTATTTTAACGTGTCGTATCTAATATGTTCGTAATGAACATGAAATGTTCAGTCATGCTAATGAAAATAATAAAAGGGACAATGCAAAGTATAAATATTTACAGCAATTTGATACTAAAAGTCATACAAACACAGTCGCACAGATAGAGTATTATATTTAAGTACACAAGTTATATATTTCTATCCGATAATGATTTTATAATTTTCTTTGTTACAGTTTAACTTTGTTGGAAGAATTCTTGGGCCACGTGGAATGACAGCTAAGCAATTAGAGCAAGAAACAGGATGTAAAATTATGGTTAGGGGAAAAGGCTCTACGAGGGATAAGAAGAAGGTAAAAGCTTTACACCGTTTACTAATTAACGCTCAACTAAAACTTGTTACAATGTTTCTTTATATTACATTTAAATGTCTCGATTCTTCTAGAAGTATTTCTTATCGATCCAATGTTTCACACGAGTAAGAAAACTGTACGATTAATATATGAAAAGTGTTAACAGTCAGTAGTTGACCATAGTAGATGATCATATTTGGCATCGGTACTTGACCATCCGGATAGTTAAGTTTAAATAGCTCTGAGTTGTTAGATAACAGGCAAATTACAACTCAGCGTTTTATTTGAAATACAAAATATCAGAGCTTGTTAGAAGTTACTTAACACTAAGTTTACCAAGCAGTCATTTTGTTGACCCCTCTGAGAAAACTTTTTGTTAAACTTTCTGTAAACGTATCGATGGGCACGGTGTGTGTGTGTGTGTGTCTGTGTGTGACGTCGCCATGGTCAGATCATCTTTTGTTTTCCAGTTTAGGTTCTTGCATGCGAGTTTAGTCCTTTGTCCGCTTCCGGAACAGCGCGATGTGTATCATTAAACGTATAATATATATATAAGTGAATATTGTTTCATATTAAAAACCTAACAGGTTATGGGCCCAGGTCACAAACTGTAATTACTGTGCTGATAAGTTTTGATTGTGCAAAAAAAAAAAAAAAAAAAAATGGCTAGTGCAAACGCGTTCGGAAATATTGAAAAATTAAACGAGAACTACGAATTGTGGAAGGTGCAGATGAAAAGTGTTTTAGTATACAATGACCTGTCGCAATATGTTGAATGCAACGAAGCCATAACGGCAGAAAATACAGTGGAATGGGCGAGAATGGACTCGAAAGCTTTAGCTCTTATAAATCTAAGTGTTACACATTGTCAATTGAACCACGTAAAAAAGGCGAAGACATCAAAAGAAATTTTTGAATCAGGTTAAGAATGGAAAAGAAGAAGAACGTTTCGATGAGGCAGCAAGGCTGAGCAACTTGAAGAAGCGGGAATAAAGCTTCCAGACGAACTTTTATCAATTATGTTGCTTTCGTCTTTACCAGCCGAGTATGAAAATTTCAGCGTAGTGATAGAATCGCGTGACGATGTGCCATCGTTAGAGAATCTTCAAATTAAATTGAAAGAGGAAGAAGCAAGACAAAGTGATCGTGATGAAAAATCAACCGATAATGGAAACAAAAGTGACGCGTTATTAACAAAAGGATACGTTAACAGCGAAAAACACAATAAAGTGAATTAAAGACATGTGGGGATATAAGGCGAGGTTCGCGTAAATTTTTCTGATCAAGTGCTTTAGACTGGAATCGAACGGTGTAACCGATGCGATGACTGCGATCGCCTGCAATATAGAACCACTGAGATCGGACGCATGGTTTATAGACAGTGGTGCTTCGAAACACATGTGTAACAATGAACGCAAATTCGAGACATTAAACGAAGAACAAACGAAAGTGTATACAGCCGCTGAACATTTTATAGATTCAACTGGTACAGGTAATGTTAAGTTAAGTACTAAGACAAACAATCGTGCGACAAATTTAATAAAATTGAAAAATGCGTTATGCGTGCCAGGATTACGGATAACGGTTATACGGTGGTGAAGTTTGAAAAGAATTACAGCAGTAGAATATCATTCATAGATGAGAAAAAAATTGTTTAAAATTAAAACAAACAAGTAACGAGAATGTTTAAATGAAACGATCTTCAAATGATCAATTTTCTTCTTATTGTTCATGTTATTTTCCAAATTCTCAACTTTGTTAATGCTGATATTCTAATTTCTGATAGTTTGCAGTAATATTTTGCATAGCAAAGTAAAAAATAGTTGACGATTAAAAGAAATAAGCAACGCAACTACTTAAATGAAACAATCTTCAACCGTTCACTCTTCTCATTATCGTTCACATTATTTTTCAAATTCTCAACTTTCTTAATGCATATTTGCAACCCTTTTGTAGCGAACAATTATCTATAAAAAAATACCATAAACTCCATTACATACAAATTAATTATTTAATTTTTCATATATTATTCTAATCGTTAATATAATGTAAATTGCTATTATAATTTATATATGTACATACATTAATCTCTGATACCCATGTAAATATCTAATTAATATCTATTCCAATGTAATTGAAAAAAATGGTAAGAAATTAACAAAACGCTTGAACCGTTAAGCCAAAATTTTGATCGTTTGCTAAGTAATACATGTATTTACAAGCTGCGTGCGATCAGTGAGATAGAAATTTATTGTAAGTATACGCATAAAGTAACAGCGTCAAGACGCAAAGTTTATTTTCAGTTTTACATATTTAAAAATATCTTCACACGATTATCCGTAAACGTATTTACATTAGATGTGTGTATATTTCATTTCCTAACAAAACGGAATGTATTCAACAATTAGTATCTTCATTTAATTCACGTTTAAATAAGTGCATGCAAATATTGATTTTCTTGTTTTTCGTTTATTAATTTCAGCACAGATTATCATACACATGCAATATATGCATAGCATGTTCGCAACGACAGTTTACATCATAATGGCAATTCTTTGAACGTATTCGTAGCAAGAGAACTTTCTTTCGTTACTCTTTTTAAATATAAGCTATGTTAATAATGCGTAATAATATATACACATATACAATATCAATTCCTTTACCAGGAAGAGTTAAACCGAGGTAAACCAAACTGGGAACATCTGACAGATGAACTGCATGTTTTACTAACAGTTGAGGATACTGAAAATCGTGCCACTTTGAAACTTGCCAGAGCTGTAGAAGAAGTCAAGAAACTTCTTGTTCTCGTGGTGAGAAAGTTCCTATTATTAACTAATAATAATACTTAATTTCACTGTAACAATTTTTTCTCTTTTTTTTTTATCAGTTCGTTAGTTTCTTTTTACCACTAAAAATACTTCTTCTGTGCATAGTTTTTACGTAGACTAGGAGTATAAGCTCACAGTGAATGTAACCAGGCTGTTATAATTACGCATTTAGAGGAAGCTTCATTTCTGAGACACTTGGTAATATCTGTACGAAAGTTGTCGATGATCTTCCCGAAAAGGCTCCTCGTTTCCACGTGGATTTGAACGTTAAGTTTCTTAGTCGTCTTGTTACGATGTACATGCATCGAAGAGGATGCTGAAAGGGTGTACGATACTCAATTTCATGTGACTGCTTTTTTAATCACTCTGTTATGATATATGAATAGTTAATCGAGTTCGTTGAGGTTCAATAACTTTGGAAAATTTCTTTGTTCTAGCGGAACTATTCGCTTTACAGCAGTCATTACAGAATAGCTCAATCCTAGCGCAACGTTTAAAATAAATTTGTGCTACTGCTTACAGTTACGATAAGAATGAAAAATAATTAAGTCTATTATTGAATTTAATAAGTTATTTTGGTATTTCTTTGCCATTTCAATATTGCATCAAAATTATAATAGATGCGGCACACACAAGTGATTTGTCATTATTAATTCAATATTCTTCTAAATCTTCTGTAGCGGTCCTTCGACACTTGTCATCAGAAGGACAGCAGTAGATATATTCTTCTGCAAGCCCTCACATCTGACTTCAGTTCTTATATAACAAAATTCTGATCCGTCTGCTAGGTTCCACTAGCGAGCCGAAGACTGGAACCTCCTCCTTTCTTTATCCTCCTGCCCTTCATTTCTATCTGCTACCCTAAATATTCTAGAAATGGTTAAAAATACTTGTCATCAAGAGGATAGCAGTAGATATATTCTTCCACAAGCCCTCACATCTGACTTCAGTTCTTATATAACAAAATTCTGATCCATCTGCTAGGTTCCACTAGCGAGCCAAAGGCTGGAACCTCCTCCTTTGCTTATCTTCACGCCCTTCATTTCTATCTGCTTCCACAAATATTCTAAAAATTGTTAAAAGTAGTTAAAAGTATTATTATTAATTCAACATTCTTCTAAATCTTCTGTCACGGTCCTTCGACACTTGTCTTCAGTTCCTGTATAAGAAAATTGTAATCCATCCCTAATGCATGGGTCTGCTAGGTTCCACTAGCGAACCAACAATGGAACCTCTTCCTTTCCTTTCCTTTACGCTCCTCATTTCTATCTGCTTCCATAAATATTCTAAAAATTGTTAAAAGCAGTAGTGTAAAAAACATTGTTGTTTAATTATATTTTATAATAATAGTAGCCAAATATGTATTTAAACAAGTATACATACAATGCGTTTCTCAGTAGCTTTGATTAATCGTTCAGTCTTGAATGTTTCAGCTTGCGACGAGGAGTGGAGACGTGTAGCAGCAGCTGCTGCAGAGACACAGCGGCTTCTCCCAGGCTTGGCGACACCTATGAGAACACCCAGTGCTCCTCTGGGAGCACCGTTAATACTCTCACCACCGCTATCTGTTCCAACAACCGCGGCATCCCTCCTGAATGGTTCTGGTCCTCCGTCTCTTCTCTCTGTTGGTGATCCCCATGGGTTAATTTACACGCAGTACGCCGATTACGCCAACTACGCAGCCTTGGCAGCCTCTCCTCTCCTCACGGATTACACTACTGCTGATCATTCTGGTGTGTTGTTTGCTCGCTGATCTTAGTTGCAACATCGTTTTCACCATAAATATTTTTTATTGTTATTATTACTATTATTGTTTTTATTATAGCTACTTTTCTCGTTTAATCTCTTCTAGATCTTCTAGCACAATTTAGTTAGACAAATAAGAATGTGCGAAGAAAACAAAGCGGAAGAGAGAAAAAGGCATAATAGAGACAAATGAAATATTATATATATATATATCTATATATATTTTTACTTTTTATTAAGTTCTATTCTTAAACTTTTCAATTTACTTAAATTTTTCAAACTGCTATGTACAGCATTTTTAATTATTATCTTAAACGACGTGCTGTATATTCGCAATTTTTTTTTATTAGAACAAAAAGATTCAGACGGATATTTAATCGGTGTTATAGAATATGGATGGATAATGAATAATTGGATCCAACTGTAATTCTGTACACACGCTATGTCTTACCATTCAGGTTTTTCTCCAAATTTTGGTAAATATATTGGGCGCAGTCAAGCGGTGATACAAATAGGAGTCGATTTCTTGTGTAACAACGAATCGAAGGTGTAGAATAATATCTTTTCATCTAAAACTCAGTTTTCGCTAAAGTATATGTATCTATGCACTTACGTACAGCAGTTGATGCGTAGCGACATCAGTCACAGCATGTTAAAACAACTGATTGTGCATTCGCAGTACAGATTTGTAATAATTTTGGACTATCGTACTTTCTTGCATCTTCTATTGGGATTTGTAAATGTAATTTTAAAGCATCGAACAAGAATTCGTCTCTTTTATACAATCGAAAAGGTTTTTTCTCTGACCATGATGCTCCGTCATGATGTAAAAAGTTTATGAGAGATGTATCGTTAGCAATACTAAAATTTATTCCATATATCATGCAATTTCAACTAGTATTTAGCTCTACAATTGGTATGGAAAATGTTACGATGAGTAACTTACTGAGAATAACATTATTTGGATTGATAATAGCCATTCGCAGTTTCGTATGCAATAATGATTAAACTAATTTCAATAATTCCTTAGCTGGTAAAATATCGCTAACAAAAACAGTTATTATAAGAGCATAATATTCTGAATAAGTGCATGCGTACGCGATAGATCCTCAAAATTGAGATTCTCGAAAGCTAAGTTTCAGAAGAAACGAACAACATCTATTCTAATATTTTTATTTATTCTTCCATAAGAGATCATTTTTATCTATCCCCTTGTACCATCAATTCAAACGCACCCTTTATATTTCAGTTGGTGAACATCGCTAAATAACATCAAGTGGTAATCTTTATCCTTAACGATGAGATGTTCTACGATCTTTACTATCAACAGAAAATCATTCGACTTTGAGATCCGATTGAAATAACTTTGGACAACGTTCTTAAAGAAATGAGAGCAAGCGATATTGTGTATAACAGTGTTGACGAGTTATGTGCGTATTCATAGCACACATAAATTGTTAGCATCGTTTCACAGAATGCGGCTTGCAGGAATTCTTTAAGAGTACTCCCTAAATACCATAATAAATATATTAAATATTATATATGTAGTATAAGGTGTATAGTACAGGATGTACTATATAGTACAGGGTGTTTGGCTATGGACAAGCGAAACAGATGGGTGCATTCTATGGCGTAGACGCCTGACGAAGCAGCGAAGAGCTGCAGGAGGCTGAGCCTCGGAGCAATGATGTTGCAAACGTACAACCGTGTGTATATATGTGCAGGCTCGTACTTGTAGGATTAAATAGTAGACATTCTTAAGTGCTCCAGTGTTCGTTGCTATGACACACGTACCTACAATCTATCGTACGCCTATTTATTACAATATCTCACATGTTTACTTACTTCTACTTTACATATATTATATGGTTTTCGATGAAAGATAATTATACTCAGAAATTGTACAAAATTAGCAGTAATTTTTGTTGATCACATTAAAAGATATTCTGCTTTTCTATTCGAAGTGGACAAATTTTCAAAGAACTTTCTCGATCCCTCTAACGAGCAGTTGTATAAAACGGCATATCAGTGTAGAGTAATTTTCATAGCTTTCCTGAGTAAATCTGGGTCAATATCTCTGTTATACTTTAACTTTTTAAATATATGTGTATTAGCGAAACTCTTTAAAATGTATATAATTGTGTGTAAAGCCTTAATTTTGTCGCCCCTTTATTTCGAGGCTCTCCGGCTTGTTAGAAAATATCTTGAGGTCCCTCCGTTCGAGGATTGCTCTGCTACGGATCGCTTGATGATATCCAATCTCTTTTGGCTGTGCATTCCTGTTCCGTGGATGAAACAAGAGGGAAGTTCATTGTTTATGGAAGAGACATATGATTTCGCAATCCTAGATTCCCATCTTATTTAGGCTTCCGGAATGGCCCTTCTCGTTTCCAACCAACAAACAGCGAAACACCCTGTATGCTGTCTATTGTTTTTACATGTTTTATATGTTTATATGCACATGTATGTGTGTGTCTGTGTGCGAGTATTGCTTCCTTCTAGCTTCTCGAAACAGCAATACATAATAAAAGGAATGTGTTCTCCACTATTCAACGGAAAGATGCGTATCCGCATATGTATGTACATATGTACGTATATACGATATATTTTTTTTTATTTCAATTTGTATTATAACAGTAGCTATCTTATCGCAGTTGGAGGTAATTATTTACCATTGCTGCTACTGTTATTACTCTTTACCATCACATAGACTATCGATAATGTCCCGCTATTATTCTTTTTATTATTATTAGTAGTATTATCGCTTTATTATTATTGTTTTGATTATCATCATTCTATATGTTTTATTGCCATTTTTTTTTTTTTTGTTATAGGAAATTATCATTGAGAGCAATGGATTATATGGTGGTGTTAGCGTCGAGGTAGCAGTGGTTTTAAGATTAAGACACGAGAATCGTTGAAAATTTGGAATACATAGTATTTAGACGATATTATTTTTATTCTAACGTTAAGAGAGTCACATCAGTCATTTGCTAGTCTTATCAGTTTTGATAATTATTTAACAGCGGATATGTTCAATGATATTATAATTTGCATTTCTAAAGCAATCGTTAGTAGCAGATAATAGAGGTATTTAACGTATTGCGAGGGCAAAATCTTAGACTGGCACAAGTAGCATTACTCGATAGACAAAAGATGATTAAATTTGTAATATTATATACGGTCTGTGTCATATCATATATTTATGCAAGGAGAAGCTTTGTCAAGCTTTGTAGCGACAATTGTTTCTGAACATTTAGATAACATTCGAAACAATTCACACGTGCTGCGTGCTGTATATTTCAAGTAACAGTGCCAGTTACTTATTTTATACGCTCAGCTCATGATCGTTCCCCTCTTTTATGGTCAAAGTTTTGTACGTCGTTCAATTTTTTACTTTTAGAGTCTCTAAAGATGTTAATCGAACGAACCAGAAATTATTCGTGCAATAGCAAATTTGTAAAAATAAATTTTGATTGATTAAGGGTACAGCTTATCGTATTCGCTTTATTCAGTGTTCATCGTAGTGCTCGATGGAAGTATCATTAATATTGTGGCGCTCGAATTTTATCACTTGTTTCGGAACGAACAAGATTTCAATAAACGCAGTATTCAAGCTCTTGCGCAGTAAACGTAAGGCTCCCGATTTGCATATACATATATATATGTACATAGCCTAAATGCATATATGAACTTATCGATCAAAGGGAAAGACAAATCTTCTCTTCGTGAATGAAAAATACTCTGTTATCGTATGACAAGTCATACTTATACATTCGTTACCATTTACTACACATTATAGCGTAGATCATGAATGTGTTCGATAGGTATGATACGTTTGAAAAATGAAATCTCTTGGCGTAATAGCAATGTCTAATCGAAACCTTATCTAACGATAACAATAGCTTCGCTGTTAGTTTTACATGGAAAATAAAAATTGGTTCGCTATATTTGCTCTCGCAGCAACACTTGTAATATTATCTTATCGTTATATCTTTTCCATATGATTTTCTGTTGTACGATAATTGCAAATGGTACGTCAACTATCATTTCTTTCGTACTATTTACTGCAATGGTGCTACTGCATTTAACATGCGTTGCAATAAGTAAATACTCGTAGTGTAAAATTTGTTAGTAATCGGTACCTGCTGGCAAAGATTTATTCAGATCTGAACGCTTTAGTGTACATACTCAGAAATACAGTGTATATCAACGATTTGTGACATGCTACGTATTCTATTTGTATTATTAAAAGGAATATTAAAAGAAACGAATGTGCACACGTGCAATACTTTTGTACGTTCGATTCTGTAGTGCATTGCCATATATTATTTATTTGTTATAATTTTAATAGAAATAAATAAATTTTACTGTAATTTATAGAGTAGAAGTTAAAAAACGAAATAAGCTGATTTCTCGTCGAAGCAAATATTAGATTTTTGCTCCTTCTGTGTTGTACGATTCTATTTACAAATTATGAACTATTTATTTTGTATAAATATATTTAATCAGAACATCTTCAAAGTTTCAATAAGAATAGAACTAATTAAAGTAATACATTTGTATCGTAAAGTCGAGTGGTACTCGTACTGTCTGAAATATTAAAAAATTCTACGTTATAAAGTTCGCTGATGATTTATTATGTTCTATATGTTATCGTACCACATTATTGGAGGATAGTAATTGAAATTCTTCAACACAAAATGATTGCGAACTCAATAGTTTCAAATTATGCAAAGTTAAATTTACTGTTCTCTCGTTATTTTTATTCGCACGAGAAATTTGCTTATTCTCAGTTGTAAAGTAATTTAAGGCCTTCTACAAGAAAATGAACGACTTTAAAAATAGCATTTGAAACACGAAAATACCTTTTAGTCAAGAGTAAGCCATTTCTTATATTTATATATACGATATTACTCTACTTATTGAATTGTTACATTACAAATAAAATGAACATGAAATGCACGCTTATTAAATTTATGCAGAGTCTAGTGTACAGAGATTTGGTATAATTTATAAGTAAACGTAGCTACATTTCTGATATATATATATATATATATCTATTATTGCATACTTTTAATTGTTTCGCAGATATTGCACAGGGCGTAGCATTTAACAGTAACAATAAAATTTACTGTTTGAAACATTCTTTTTATGCAACGAAGGGAATAACGAGTAAATTTTGATGGTACGATTAATTGATTCATCCTGCGCATATAAATTATATATTTACACCCAGCTCGCACACACACACGTACAGATATATTCATTTATATTATCATGATTGTATTTAATTATGATTTATAATCCTGATAATATATTTTGGTATTCATATTTGTGAGCGCAGTTGCTTTCGTGTTTGCGTACGTACAAAAATATCTTCAAATTCTTTTATTATCTACGATTACTTAAGGAACTTAAACGAAATAAGAACATATCACATTAGTCGCTAAGTTTTATGTTAAAAAGTAGCAGATTTTTCAAATATAACAGTCTACAAATTATTCTATACGTCGAAGATTAGAAACAGAAAAATTGAACGAATTGTTTAAGAAACGAGACAATCAAATTGTACTCAATTCCTTGTGATACGTTGGATATAAAACAGATTTGTCATACAGAAAAAAATATATTAGACATTTTTCTTTAAACGTATTGCTTGGTGGTTGTTGTTTGGTATAATTAAAGATACACAACATTCATAAATGTTTGTTTTATCCGCTTTTCAATCGTTTGAGAATGATCGATTAAAATTCAGATTGATTGTAACGAACAATAGTTGCTGTAATTTAAAAAACAGTAACAGCAGTTTCAGAAATAAACTATTCTTTTAGCTTTATCGATTACTGTTTGTACGTCTAGGTTTTTGTAGATTAAAATCATTTTTAGCGAAATGAAATGAACATTCGGTGAAAAACTTTTTATTACAGAATAAGTCCTGAAGAAAAACAGAGATTTGCTTCGTTCTATGATTAGGAATTTGAGAATATTGCAAAAAAAATGAAAGAAGTTACAAAGAAGTTACAATAAGCGACATTTTATTATTAATCAATAGATTCTTATCTTCTTTGTTAAATATACAAGCATATATGTATATATATATACAGTACGTAATATTACAGAAATAACCATAATTGCAATATTTTTATTATAGAATATTAATATTAAATTATATATTACTCGTGTTGTACTTTTCTACGTAGTAGTTTAGTAGAAAAATACGAGAATAAGTAGAGAGGTGAATTCTTATAGATCATTGTGCTAAAAATGCAGGTTTAGAAAAAATGTACTGTTTTATATGTTCTACAAAGGTTTATAGAAATTGCGAATGCTACGTCTGAATGTTATTTTCGGTTATTATTATATATTGCATAGCAAAACACAGAAAATACGATATTGAAATATTATTATTATTGCAATATCGCACACCTCATGGGTGTACTTTTAAATTTCTGAAAGGAAAAAGTAGCTCTTCCGCTGAAATAAATGATTTATAAAGTACTATTGTGATACGTATGAATACTACTTTCAATTATTATTAGCAAAACACAGAGAGTACGATATTGAAATATTATGATTATTGCAATATTGCAGACCTGATGGCTGTGCTTTTAAATTTTGGAAAGGAAAAAGTAGATCATCTGCTGAAATAAATTATTTATAAAGTACTAATTTTATAAGTATAAATACTATATTCAATTATTATTATATATTGCATTGCAACATTCAGAGAGTACGATATTGAAACATTATGATTATTGCAATATTGCACGCCTAATGGGTGTGCTTATAAGTTTCTGAAAAGAAAAAGTAGCTTTTCCGCTGAAGCAAATTATTTGTACAGTTCTACTTTTATACATATGAATACTATATTCAATTATTACTATATATTGCATTGCAATACACAGAAACTACGATATTGAAATATTATAATAGTACGATACTAAAATATTATGATTATTGCAATATTGCACGCCTCATGGATGGGCTTATGAGTTTCTGAAAAGAACAAAATAGCTTTCTCGCAAATCCTCAGCTGAAACAAATCATTCATAAAATTCTATTTTCTACACATTTCTTAACAATGTTTCAACATTTTTTGAAATGTATAAAAATATTTGGTCCAGCATCGATATTCGTTCGATACACTCATTGGTAATGTAACGCAAGCCTCGATTGGACCATTTTGAAAAATTACGTGTTCGAAATACGTTCAATTGTAACGATTCTGCTAATTGGTTAGACTTTAACACGTTGAAACGCCATGGCGAACATCTACTATTTCTAATTACAAAAGTTGAATGAAAATTCAACTTTCATATCAAAATATAAAATTTAATTGAAAAACATCTGTTGAAAGCATCGAATGATGTTACGTAAGACAGCGAAAATTTGAATATAAAATATTTTTTTTAATTAATTTAAAAGTAAATATTGTTTAAAGTGTAATCATTGCAGATTATCAAAAAATTTGATTAAAAATTACAGATCAAGAAAACGTATGAAACACGTGTATTCAATTGATGCATTTTATTATGAAACACGTGTATTGAATTTCATTATTACGCGTATTACATTGTTTATTTTTCTTTTTCTTTCAATTAATGTTGCTGTTCAATAGAACAGCATTGTACGCTGTTTATCAGGTTTTAATGCATTGTATATTCAGATAAACGATAAAAAAGAAGATATTAATGCGTCGTTCACTATTTTTGCGATACAATTTGGTATCAAACGCGTTTAGTACGAATCCAATATGAAATTTACGATCCCAACAACGAAACATTAGACAAAAATATTGAATTAATTTTTTAATTAAAAGTGAAGCAATTCTTGTTGTCTACTGCAGTGGTTCTCAACCTTGTTTTCGTCTCTTGTCCAGCAAAAAAAATTTCATAGCACGTTTCTGTCATAAAAACAGATTTTACAGCTAAAATGTTAAATCATAGTGAAAATTAAATACGCAGTTTGAGAACCCCTTGTTTAAAAAATTTATATTACACACATAACAGAATAAATTAGAAATATTTGACGAAGGATTTGATTTTTAAAGGGAAATACATATATGCGTGTATATCTGTTGTAATAATTAACAATGTTTTAATTACGAACGAAAGATGTAGAAATTATCAGTGTTGGTAATCGATGGACTAAAAAAAGACAAGCTGACTAGTCAACGAAGAAACATGTACATTTTATGACTTATAATATTTTACATTTATTTTCAGAAGTTTTGTAGAGAAAACAGAAAATTTGTAGAGAAAAGAGAAAAAAGGAGTGCAATGTTTTTTGAAGAACTTGCGATTGAATGCAAACTGATTAAGAAACGCGAGTATAGTGTATATTGGGTTGACGAGAAAGTGTTTTCGCTTTTGTAGTGCGAAATAAGGCCCATTTTTTTGTACAATGAATAAGCTAACAGTTACAAACAAAATTATAACTTCTTTGTGAACAAACGTAAATTTGGTTTTTGAGGCGGATTAAGCGTCCACGTAGGGTCCCAGATCGCATAGGACCCCGATGTCTGAAAATATTCTTCACTTAAAAATTTTGAAAATGACAGAAAAGGTGCAAAAAAATATTTCATAAAATTTTTATCTCTTAGAACTCCCCCACTTGTCTTGACACGCCCCTGAGAGACCAAGAAATTTTTATCGCTTGGTGTCCCCACCTTTTTTGATCCGCCCCTGAGGGGCCAAAAAATTTTTTCGTTTGAGGTCCCTATTTGTCTTGGTCCGCGTCCCTGAATTTGGAGTCTTTTAAAATTGAAAAGCAAAATTTTTAATTTATAGCCTTAAAGTTGCATTTTTTTGGAGGAGGCAAAATTTTTATATTTTTTAGGGCCTACCACCATTGTCTTGTAATGATCCGCCCCTGAATATAAAGTTTCAAAATTGAAAAGGAAAATTTTTAATTTATAGCCTCAAAGTTGCACTTTTTTGGAGTGGCAAAATTTTTATATTTCTTAGGGCCCACCACCCTTGCCTTGTCTTGATCTGCCCCTGAATTTGAAATCTTCCAAAATCTGAAAACAAAATGTTAAATTTATGGACTTACTTAGGATTCCACTCGTCTTAATTCGAGCCTGCAAATGTAACTAATACCAAATTTCAACAGCAAAAAATCATAACAAACAGAATTCTTTTAAAATAATTACAATGCTATCTATGCGCGAACACCGAAATTACTTTCTTGCCAACCCAATTTGAGCTTGTAAGAAGAATATTTAACCGTATTAGTGCCATGAACTTTTCGAGAAATCCAATCGAAAAGTACTAAATAGAGCGCAATGGAGCTATTCTCTATTTATCATTTAAAAAATGCTGGGTTACTGTTTCTGCACAATTCTTACAGATATCCATGTGCAGCAAATTTTAGAATTCTCATCGAGTAATTGGTAATTTTAAACACTAAACAGAAGTGCAATCGTATCGCCTGGCATTCAGACGGTTAACTTTTTACACTCGAATGTCATCTCTGAGTGAATTGATCGCTTAAAAAGTTTTCTAAAAAGTTTTGCGAAAGTTTGCTATCGAAATGAAAATATTCTATTGCTAGTAGATAGTTGCTTAGTAATAGTTTCTTCTATTGCTAACTTTTACCAGCAATAGAAAATTGCTAATGGGATTAACGCTTTGCACTCTACTCCTTCCTGGATGATGGCAATAGAAGCTCGAAATATTGCTAAAATAGTAATATTTTAGCAATAGTTCCTATTGATAAAATAGCAATATCTTAGCAATATTTTGGCCGCAGTTTCTAGTGCTAAAATAGCAATATTTTTGCAATAGTTTCTAATGCTGTGATAGCAGTATATTTTAGCGATACTTTAGGAACAGTTTCTATTGCTAACATTTTCCTCAAGTTTTCTATTGAAATGGAAATTCTCTATTGCTGGGAGACATTGGCAATAGAAGCTAGAAGTATTGTTAAAATAGCAATGTTTTAGCAATATTTAGCAGTATTTCACTAGATGTTTTTCTGAAGCATCAAACAGCAAACTTTGAACGTTACGCATGAAAAGAAATCAATATTACTTGTTGAAACTGTTTCAATAATTTAAAACGCAGGAATTAGAAGTAAAAGATACCTTAGTAATTCCCAAATTGCTATTAAAGCACTAAAAGTACTAAATTTTAATATTTGTTGCTTAGAAATCGCAGTAGTTGATTACAAATACAAAACCATTCTTTACGATTAACTCTTTGCCCTCTGCTTCTTCCTGGACGTTGGCAACGGAAGCTAAAATTATTGCTAAAACGGCCATGTTTTTACAATATTTAGCAACAGTTTCTATTGCTAATGTCTCCCAGCAATAGAAAACTTCCATTTCAATAAAAAACTTGAGGGAAATTGGATATTGCTGAGAGTCGTTAGCACATAAACTTGTTAAAATATTGCTATTTCAATATCTGCCATAAAATATTGCTAAAATAGCAATGAGATTTCTATTGAAATGAAAATTTTCTATTGTTGGGAGACGTTAGCAATAGAAGCAAGAAATATTGCTAAAATAACAATATTTTAGCAATATTTAGCAATGGTTTCTATTACTAACGTTTCTCAGCAATAGAAAAATTCCATTTCAGTAGAAAGCTTGAGGGAAAATGGTAATTTTCTATTAATGGGAGACGTTGGCAATAGAAGATAGAAATATTGCTAAAAGAGCAATGTCTTAACAATATTTAACAATAGTTTCTATTGACAACGTCTCTCAGCAGTAAAAAATTTCCATTTCAATAGGAAAATTAAAGGAATATGGAAATTTCCTATTACTGGGAGACATTGGCAATAGAAGTTAGAAATATTTGGGTAATATAGCAAAGTTTTAGCAATATTTAACGATAGTTTCTATTGCTGGGAGACTTTGGCAATAAAAGCAAGAAATATTGCTAATACAGAATATTTTACAATATTTTTTCCATTTCAATAGAAAACTTGAAAGAAAATGCAAATTTTCTATTGCTGGAAGACGTTGGCAATAGAAGCTAGAAAACATTGTTATTTTAGCGATATTTAGCCATAGTTTCTATTGCCAACGTCTCCCAGCAATACAAAATTCTCATTTCAATAAAAAACTCAAAAAGCTGCGCAGTTACAATTTCAATCCCTAATCAATCCTAATACCCCCTTAGAGCAGACATCAGAGCGCAAACTCCAAAAAGAAACCATAACAAAGAGAAAACGGAAAAGAGAATCAATCGATCACAAAGTTCCTCCCCAGAAGCGAGGAGATTGATAAATGCATGTGGGAAGAAATGAATTATAGACGTTTGTATGTTGAAGCAGGTGCAGCAGCCGCTGCGAAACAACGTAGGCACTTGGGTCAGATTCGCGAGCACCCTTATCAAAGGGCTGGTCATGCTTTGTCATGAATCCGGAGAGCGCAATTGCAGTACGCGCCTCCGTGAAAAGGTTAGTTTCCTCCAAACATATTATTTTTTAATTACAAATTTGCAATATTTCATTTACCACAAATTACAAATTTTCAATATTTCAGTTGCTACAAATTACAAATTTGCAATATTTCGTTTATCACAAATTAGAAAAATGCAATATTTCAGTTGCTACAAATTAGAAATTTGCAATATTTCAGTTGCTACAAATTACAAATTTGCAATATTTTATTTGTGACAAGTTACAAATTTGCTATATTTCATTTACCACAAATTACAAATTTGCAACAGATTACAAATTTGTAACAAATTTCAAATTGGCAATATTTTATTTGTGACAAATTACAAATTTGCTATATTTCGTTTGCGAGAAATTACAAATTTGCAATATCTCTTTGTAACAAATTTGAAATTTGCAATATCTCTTTGTAACAAATTACAAATTTACAACAAGTTATGAATTTGCAATATTTTAATTTGTGACAAATTACGAATTAAGAAAGCTAACCTAACCTTTACGAAATTTGCAATATTTTAATTTCCAACAAATTACGAATTTGCAATATTTTAATTTGTGACAAGTTATGAATTACAAAACCTAACCTAACCTAACCTAACCTAACCTTATTGGAAATGGGTAAAATAAAAGAGACTATATCTACTATTAACACAAAAATACTTTATTTTAAGGCCTTAGAAAGGAACGTCTTTACTGCTCGAGATCTATACGAAATGTGAGGACGCTCCGTAGAAAATGTGAGGTTCTCCCTCTTAAGAAAAGTTGACGACGCAAAGTCTGCACGTGTTTTTTTCTTTCGGGCCCCTAGGTATAAACAGTCGGGGTCCCTACTCGAACCGATAGGTCTCATTTACAGTTTATATACTCTGACTCTATTTCCTAACACAAGATTCATTTTTGTTTCTCCGTTGACATGTTGAAATAATCCAACAAGCCTTTATGAAATTTGCAACAAATTACAAATTTGGACTATTTTAATTTGCAATAAATTACAAATTTGTATCGAATTACAAATTTGCAATATTTCATTTGCAACAAATTATAAATTTGCAACATTTAAATTTGCAATATTTCATTTGTGATAAATTACAAATTTGGAGTATTTTAATTTGCAATAAATTACAAATTTGTATTTGTAATGATTTATATGCAATATTTTAATTTGCAACAATTTCCAAATTTGCACTATTTTATTTGCAACAATTTCCAAATTTGTAGTATTTTAATTTGCAACAATTTCCAAATTTGCACTATTTTAATTTGCAACAATTTCCAAATTTGCACTATTTTAATTTGCAATGTTTTAATTTGTAGCAAATTATGAATTAGTAATATTTTAATTTGTAGCAAATTATGAATTTGCAATATTTTAACTTGTGACAAATTACCAATTACAATACCTAACCTAACTAATATGAAATTTGCAATATTTTAATTTGTAACAAATTGTATTACAAACCAAAGAATGAATTATCAAACAGGAAAAGTAGGATATTTATTAACAAAATATCAACATAAACTTCAAATTTCATGCTTCACACACACACACACACATGTACGTGTATGCGAGGACACTCGCTGCTTGCGATTGATTTCGAATTTAACGATATACAAATATTTTCAAAAAGCGTGGTTTAAACAAATTTCGAAATAACCATCACTTTGTATAATTAACATAATTCTGCGGTTTTTATGTATCGTTGAATTATTTTGATAAAACATTATAAGAGAAAAATGATTAATTGTTGTTAATAAATAGTCGTAAACCATGGCTCCCAGCAATTAGAGAGCAAATTAATTATTATTATTTATTCAAAGGAAGTCTTTATTTCTTCTTTAGGTCTTAGTTGTATCCATATATAATAAATAATTCAATTGTTAGGACTAGAGAATTGTTTTTAAATTTCATACCAAGTACCTGTAATATTTGCCAATATTGCAAACTATTAAAAATGAATTAAAAATAAAAGTAGAAATAAATATTAGAATTTAGAAACGTTTCGAAATAGAAAAGAATATTGAAACACAATTTTAAGTCATCAAGTAATTTACTTTTTCTTAGATTAGAAATTAGAAATAAAATTAGAAACAGAAAAGAATATTGAAACACAATTTTAAGTTCTCCCAGAAAAATGTAAAAAAAGAAATTAGTCATTTGAAATAGTCCATAGAAAAATAATTTACTTTTTCTTAAATCTTTTTCCACAAATTTCGATAAAAAATCTAAAACAAAAAGCATCATTAATTAAGACAAAAATTCGAATCATTCTTTATTTCTCACTAAAAAAATGCAACGATAAGTCGAATAATATTTTGTTGCATGACCAACCCTATTACAACATTGATAATACAGCATAAACTCCTTTCTGAATCATAGTTCCGAATTCCAACTTCTCTAACCTCCCGTATCCTACTCACTTATCCTGCCCTTTGATTGTCCGTTAACCTTCGTACCTCAGATTACTCACCCTCAACCCTATAAATACTAACCACTCTTCGCCCATAGTCAGAATACTGTAGTCGTCTCTTACGTGCGGAACCAGTGTTTCAATAAAGCTCTGAAAGTCTCTTCGTAAAAATGTTGCTTTGATTCCGTCGCGTTCGTCGGATACCGGAATCCAACAATTTTCAATAAAAAAAATTTCTTTCAGAAGATTTCAATTAATTAATAGCTCCGCACAAATGATCGTTTTATACATTCGCGAGCGTCCTGCGATTTACAATCGTCGGAGTTTTTAAGTTTTAAGACAATGTTAACTGCCCGCAATTAGGTTTGTAAAGACTAGACGTCCTCGAGACGATTTGTTCTCTTCTTTCCTTGTATCATCGCGCGCAAGAAGCCGAACGATGAAAACACGGTACGGTATGGGTGCGCACCTACCTATTCTTTACATTTCACACGATTATTTCGTGACAATAATCGTGTGCTAGCTATAAATTACTGTGAGAAAGGTTGAAGTGAAGGAGAAAAGAAGAAACGAAAGAAAGATGCTGATTTTCGAAAACTGTACAGTTTGCGTTGTAAAAATTATTTAATTGGACGATTCTATTTGGTTTTTAACGATCTTGAATCACATATTTCTTATAGAAAATGAAATAATTAATGAAAGTAACGATAGATGAATGATATTACTCAAACGTGAACAATTTTAAGTCAAGAATTATTGATAGAAGAAAGTGTTGGCTAAGCGTTAATATTTCCGTGTATCTACTTAACATACTTTTGTTGTATTTTTTTTTTTATTTTTCTCTTGCCAACTTGTGCCTGTGG
This sequence comes from Xylocopa violacea, assembly GCA_963969225.1. Taxonomy (NCBI): domain Eukaryota; kingdom Metazoa; phylum Arthropoda; class Insecta; order Hymenoptera; family Apidae; genus Xylocopa; species Xylocopa violacea. Next base: position 2,603,047 of record CAXAJV010000015.1, read on the forward strand.
AACACTTATTCATTCCATTTCGTCTGCCCTTTTTTATGCGTCCACAGACACGTTTGCGGACGTGCACGTCGTACGCGTATTTGAATAAGTATTCGTGCAAGTTGTGTGCTATGCAAATCAGATATATGTTACCGTGAAAGACTGAAATTGGAGATTATCGATATTTTTCTGTGAACGTCGACGCGTACCAAATGTGTCACTGAGAGATCGAATATTTGGTTACGTTTGTTCGAACAATGGTTGGGACATGTCGACAAACAGAGATAAACTCTGGTGAAGGTTGAAACGTAAGAGAGAGAGGACGCAGTCAGAGAGAAGAAAAGAAAATTATGCTATGCTATACTAACCCTTTGCACTCGGATGTTTCCTTCGAGGGGACATTAGAATTGACATTAGAAACAAGAAAATTTCTCCTAAATTTTCTATTGGAACGGAAATTTTCTATTGCTGAGAGTCGCTAGCGTTAAAAACTATTGCCAAAACATTGCTATTTTAGCAATGTTTCTAGCTTCTATTGCCAACGTCTCCCAGCAATAGAAAACTTCCATTTTTCCTCAAGTTTTCTATTGAAATATTGCCAACGTCCAGAAAGCAGTAGAGTGCAAAGGGCTAAATAAAGTAAAATGCAGGGACGAATTAACCCTTTGCACCCGACGCTTTTTTAGCAGTTTTCTATTGCTGAAACAAAAGTTAGCGATAGAAACTATTACCAAGCAAATTTTCTAGCAACAGAAAGTTTCCATTTCGATAGAAAGCTTTGGGGAAATTGTGCGTTCTTCAAAAACTTGCAATGGAATAAGTTTTTAACTTTCGTAATCAGCCATCAATTTCTTCAGAATTGCGACATCCGAGTGTGCAAAGTGTTGAATTAACACAAATGGGGCCGTCATCATTAAAAATTTCAGTCTTCAGGGGCGGATCAAGACAAGTGAGAGTCCTGAGCAGTGAAAATTTAATTCTTAGGGATGGATTAATGCAAATGGGGCCCTCATCATTGAAAATTTTGGGGTACTCAGGAGTGTATCAAGGGAAATGGGGGCATTCAGTAATGAAAATCTCAAGATTCTCTCAAGGACGGATTAAGACAAGTGGGGGCCCCAAGCATTGCAAATTTACGGATCCCCAGGAGTGTATCAAGGAAAATGGGGGCTCTAAGTAATGAAAATTTCAAGATTCCTTCAGAGACGAATTAAGGCAAACGGGGGCCCTAAGCATTGCAAATTTTGGAGTCCTCAGGGACGGATTAAAGCACCTGGGGAGCTCATCGGTGAAAATTGTGGGTCCTCAGGTGCATATCAAGGAAATTGGGGGCCCCAAGTGGTAAAAGTTTCAATTTCCCGCAGGTGCAGTTCTAGACACGTGGGGGCCCTAGATGGTAAAAATTTTGTCCCACTTCCAAAAAAATGTAAAAAGTGCAAAATTTTTTTTAAAATTACCGAAATAGTTAAGAAAAACCATGAAATAATCGAACAAATCTAAAAACGAAATTTTAATTTTATGGCCATTAAATTGCACTTTTTTTTGGGGGGGGGGGGGTGCAAAATTTTTACTACTTAGGGTCCTAACTTCTCTTGATCCACCCCTGAGGGCTTCAAAATTTTCAATGCTTAGGGCCTCCACTTGTTTTCATTCGCCCCTGGGGAAATTTTATAATTTTCATTGCTCAGGGCTTCCATTTTCCTTGATACGCCTCTGGGGATCCCAAAATTTGCAACGCTTAGGATCTCCATGTGTCTTAATCCGCCCCTGGGGGAAATCTGAAATTCTCCTGGGAAGAATCTTGAAATTTTCATTAGTCAGGGCGCTCATTTTCCTTGAGACGCGCCTGCAGATCCCCAAATTTGCAATGCTTAGAATATTCTGAACCCGGCCCCGGGAGGGGGCACGAGTCTGCTACCTCGCCTTAAGGGCATACGCAGTTTGCAATGCTTAGAGAATATTCTAAGCACGGCCCCGGGAGGGGGCTCGGACATGCTACATTGCCATTTATGGCATACGCGTAAGATATACCCATAACCCCACTCCCCCGGCGAGCCACTACCGAGAGAGCGGACAGGGAGAAACTAGCACCGCCATGCACCACTCATTTTTCGTCATTTAAGTTCTTTGACTTATTCGTACATTTTGTACATTGTGTTATTTTTTCAACACCTTTTGCGTAGGGGAAGACCCGCTTGACTCATCGTCGGCTGTAAGGATATTTGATCTATAAATGCATTTACATGGTTGAGTAAATTTTATGGATTACCCAATCTGTCCCATTTGCGTTCAATGTTCGAATTCGCAGTGGCAGCACTTTGCTTCGCCCACACAACCGTGTCTGTGCTACTACTGACGGCGGGAACCTCGTGAAGGTGGCTGCTTGCTAACTATGGCCCGTAGGAGTTCACAGACGTCCTATCTGCTATCCTAGGGGTTTGCACATGCCGCCATCGCAACAGTGGGGATAAATCCCCGACGCCATCTTAAATCCCCGTGGAGCCATAGCTTCTCCCGCCTTGCAATGCTTAGAGTTCCCATGTGTCTAAATCCGCTCCTGGAATCTGAAATTTGCACTACTCAGAGCCTCTAATTGTCTCGATTCGCCCCTGGATCGCGCCATCTGACACTTAAAACAATTAAACTTTCTCCTATTTCCACATAAATGACACATTAAAACGTTGCGTTCTTGTCTCAACGCAATATAGAAATATTTTTATTCAACCGAATGTCGACATCTGCCTGCATAATTACTCAGCAAACATCTCGTACATTCGCCAAGCGATTTTCCGAATTCTCAGATTCACCGGACGCCGACGTTCGCTAGATATCGATTTTTCACGGTAATATGTAGAAGAAGTAAGAGGTAGTCTATCATTTTGGGAAAGATGGCAGGGGTGGTATTACGACACGATGCGAAGGTTTTAAACTACCAGCGAACATTTGAAGTATATTCTGTTCTAAATTCGGATGTCCTCGAATGTTCCACTTGAATCCAGGATATTACTTATTATGCGGCGTCTAGAAGTATACATACATCCACCTGAAATTTGCCTGTGACATATCACAATAATTTTAATATAACCGCCCTCACGCGAACGTTCCGCGAGAGCTTTAACGGACTAATCCGTATTGTTAATTTCGAGTTTCTTTCTATACATCGTAAACGATCTATCTTTCACGGCCAAGTTGACGCTAACTTAATATCTCTGTTCGCATACATATCTTTGAAAAATCTGAGCGAGACCGAAAAGTCGAAACTGCATGTGATTAGAATTTTTTAAAAGCATTCGAGCCAATCGCGAAGTGCGCTCGGTTTGAAAATTTTGCCGCGAGAAATTAAATGTTTGCTCGATCACCGTCTGAGTTTATTTCGCGCACGAACGATCCAGAAGAAACGTTCTCTCTTTGGTACACGTCTCCCTGAACGATTAACAGCACAGTATTTATATATCGTATATAGATGTTAACACCATGCAATGGTACGCTTTTTTTTTCAGAGATTGTACAGTAGACTCTCTCATCTCATTGTACGGCACGCGTGCAAAAATTCTCTGGCCTTCTGACACCTGCTTACCGATAGGATTTGTTACAGTTTTAATACGATTCACAGTAATAATACAAGTGGCTGTAATTATATGTATTTAATAATCGTACACACGTTCAATGTAATTTAACGCTACTAGATGGTGGGACAGGTGCACACCCAAGCTGCCTAAAACAAAACCAAAAAAACAAAAAAAAAAAACAATTCTTGGGAAAATAACGTACTTCTCGCATTTCGAATAACTAAAAATCATCTCTAAACTTATCACCTTCCAAATTCCAAAGTCTGCTTTTTTTAAAACTTCCGCGGGTATTCTCGAGAATCATTGTATCCGCGTTCTACAGTTGTTACGTAGAATTATTTTCACGAGTATCCTAAACGCGGGGAGAGCACATGATTATGCGAAACATGCAACCAAAAGTAACAACACAATTCAATTGTCTAATTATCGACCCGCGATTCTTTGTCCCCGCAGGAGAAAGCCTGCCGTCTTTTTCGATATCTTGAAACAAAATTTTGAAACTTGCAACCAATGAAATGATCGGAAAATTTGGATAACTCTGAATCGCGCGTAAATGTTCGCAATCGTTCGATAATTAGAGGGGCATTGAAAGTAAACGATGAATGGCAAATAACGAAGTATCAGCTTCATTTTGTTAATATAACAATATTCCAACAAAAAATGTTTCCACCACGTATCATGTTTTATATGAAACAAATGCTTATACACACTCTAATATCGATCAAAGGATAGTGCAAAGCAGTTGCTTGTTAAACGCAAAAGTTATACTCCATCGTATTCGCTTTTTCTTTCACATCAATTTTCGTTCGCTTAAAAAAAAAAGAGTAAAATCTAGATCTCAGCGGTTCTCAAACTTTTTTCAGGGCAGTTATCGAACCCGCCTCTGGGCCCTTGAGGTGGACGGTGTTTACTTTTAACCGTTCACCAGCCCCAGAGGCGGAAAGTCATCTCTCCGCCGGGGGAAAATCCGGCTCCTCCACAGGAACAAGGAGGATGGGGAATAATAATAGGGACGAATAATAACGCATTAAACGTTTAACCACGGTATAGAATATAACAGGTATTAAATAGATAGATAAATAATAAAATCGTAGAGAAAATAGAGAAATAGTATATAATAATAGTATTAAGAGTAAATTAGGATTGAATAAGAATAAAAATAAAAAAAAAATAAGGGAGACTTGAACTCGCAAATTTTTTGATCACTGGGCTACTGTGACTCCATCTATCGGTTAAACTTGAAAATACATCGCTCATTATATATAATCTAGTATGGTAAATAATTATTAAGAATGGTAAATAATGCAACTAAGCAGGGTAAATGATCAAATGCCGGTACATAATCATTCCGTAAACAGTTCGTTCGGAAAGTAAGTTGACAGCAACGTGGAGTTAGCCACCGTTTAGACACGTGTAACCGGGCAATAATTATACCATTGCCACACGCAGCGATCATTTAATATTGCCGAAATAGTGTCAGAAAAGCTGAAGCTCTCCCAAAATAAATCATAATAGATAATAAATCATAATAAATAAGAACAACTTTTTTTTATAGTAAACTTGAAGTATGATTCAGTGTCGAAGGAAGCAGAGTTTTTAAAGGATCCAACTCTTAATTTTGTTAACGTTTAGTCGAAGCTGTTTCTTCTTAGTATAATTTGATACTGTCTTAAATTTCCAAAATGTACATTTATTAGGTTGGAAACTATGAAACGGGCTTTTTTTGTTTAGTCTGTGTTCAGCTGCGACTGAGAGAGATACATTGTAACGTGCGCTCGATATTTTTTTTTTAAAAGCTTAAAGGTATTCTTCTTACTCATTTTCTACAATTTTTTCTTTTTTGTATCCCATTTTTATTTTATTTTCATCCTAAACCAGATGGAAACGAAACGCGATTTACATCCACTCCTCTTGTACGAGTTTAAATTAAATCGTACCGCAGCTCAAGCCTCGAGAAATATTAATCAGGATCAGAGATGGATCCAGCAATGAAAAGAATGCTCGATATTGGTTCGAAAAATTTCGTTCTGGCAATTTGAGTATCGTCGATGAGCCTCGAGAAAGAACACCAGCCCATATTGATAACGAGGAATTAAGGACGACTGTGGAATACGATCCACGCACAACTAGTCGAACAACTTGGGTCTAAACTAGGAACTAGTCGTACAGCTGTGTTAAAACATTTCCGTGCAATAAATAAAGTGAAAAAATTCGACTCATATGTGCCGCACGAATTGACGCAACTGCAGATGATCGCTCGTTTCATAGTTTCCAACCTAATAAAAGAGATTAGAGTTTGAAATTTGTAAATGGCATTTAACCCTTTGCACTCGACCACTTTTTCGGTCTCACGTCATTTTTTCTATCACTAATCTCTTGGTGAATACAACTGATCTAATTTTTCGACAGCTGAAAATCAATTTCATCCTCGCTCGAGCTAATTTCACCTTCGAAATTCATTTTTGTAGGGCTTCAAAAGTTCAAATCAGTCGATGAAAAACTCCAGCTGCTGTGCGAAACACCGTGGCGAGTCGCCTCTCGAGCGTAAAGGGTTAACCCTTTGCAGTCAGAGTTATTTTTCAATTTAGCAGCTCAGTCGTCGACAACTCCCTATTATTTCAAGTGTTTCGTGTGAAATTCACTTTTTTATCGTTTGCTATTACAGCCAGCCCTCGACTTTCGTACATAATTGCTTCCTGAAAATATCTACGAACGTTGAACGTTCGAAAGCAGAGGAATGTAAAAAAATGTGTTTTAAACTATTTGCTTATCAATATATATATTGATAATGAAGTTAACGAGGCGTGTGTAACTGCTTTCGGATATTTTCCTTGCAAACTTTGTCAAGAGTTAGTCGAAGACCACCCTTTTCTTTCTTTTAGAAAATTTTCCAATATTTTTAATTCATAGAGGAAAATTGTACAAAATTTGAAATTCATAGAGGAAAATTGTACAAAATTTGAAATTCACAGAGCAGAATTGTACAAAATTGGAAATTCACAAAGCAGAATTTTAAAGAATTTGAAATTTACAGAGCAGAATTTTAGAGAATTTAAAATTCACAGATCAGAGTTTTACAAAATTCGAAATTCATTCCGTAATAGCCAAAAATTTGTCAAGATTTATGAGCGCTTCGTTCATATATTTAATTCTCAAAGTCTTGACCTTTTTATCAGCTTCTTTTGACCACGCTTCCATTATGTATTTGATTGTTGCTCGATTAAGTGTTTGGACAAAAATATAGAAAAAGTTGAAACTTTAAAGATGTGCGAATATCGAGGGTCGTCTGTATAACATATTTACATGAAACGAAAGAGAATGATCGACAAGATTAGGAAAATCGAAACAAGGGTCAACTTTTGCTGATCTGAGGAACGTTTTCGACGATAGAAGTACAGAAACGTAATGGATTCCAGACTCGTTGCATCGCGTTAGAGAAAAAGGTCGTAAACGTTGTACAGATAGCCAAGTATCGGCAGTTAGGCTTGTTTACAATAGAAGAAAGATTCCTCGCAATCATATTTTGAACGGTATTCGTGAAATTACAGCGGGCGTTTGCAGAAGCCACGGTATTGGTGGTATAAAATTTCTTGGCCACCGATTTATAAATATATCCCCGTGATTCAGAGTATGAAAATACGTAGCGAATTGCTTCAGACGCTCTGGCTACTGAGACGTACATAACCTCAATATACAGTGACATTGATTTAAATCGGAACTAGTAATACAGTTAAAACTTTTTCTCGTATCGGTTTTAGACTAGATTTGCCTGCGTTAATAAATGTAGAATTAGTGCGTAGCTTGTGTGGGATATGTATGGGTGCGTGGCAGGGATTCTTAACTTGGATGCGACGAGAGATCGTCGAGGGTTTTTGACGAATAATTAAAATTGCATGGGTTTTGTAACTTTCAAATAGTGTTTGTAACTACTTCAAAGGTTACTAAAAGAATCTTATACTATATCTGTAGATATATATATGGCAGGGTTTCTCAATCTATGTGCCACGAGAGATTGTTAAACCTGTCGCAAGGGTTTTTGATGAATAATTAAACTTGCAATTGAAATAGCATTTGTAATTACCTCAAAGGTGACTAAAAAAATCTTACACTATGTATATGTATATACATACACATATAGCAGTGTATTTGACAAATAATTAAAATTGCATGAGTTTTCTAACTTTGAAATAGTATTTCTAATTATCGCAACGGTTACTAATGAAGTCTTATCCTATATGTAAATGCTTCGCAAATAATTGCAGATGTTTTTAGTGTACCGTCAACCAAAAAAGGTTGAGAATACAACACTGATATATATAGCATATTGATAAAATTAGGGTGCAAAACGTGAGGATGTGAAAATTATTGGTTATACGTCTCTCTCTCTCTCTCTCTCTCTCTCTCTCTCTCTCTCTCTCTCATTCTCTCCCCCCCCTCTCATTCCCTTTCTCTCTCCTCTCTCTTCCACTCTCTCATTCTCCTGTTAAAAGAATACATTATATGTCAGTTAATTAGTTTATAAGACACTCATGTATAACAAGTTTTTATTAGTTTGACATTTTACTCTATGAATTTCAGATTTTCTAAAATTTTCTAAAAGAAAGAAATGGGTGGTATTCGACTAACTCTTGACAAGTTGACAAGAAAATTACCTAGTATTGATAAGCAAACACTTTAAAACACAGTTTTTGTTCCTTATCTTTTTCCATCCCACTACTTTCGAAGATTGAACATTCGCACACATCTTCAAGAACCAATTACGTGCGAAAGTCGAGGGTTGTCTTGTCATAACATCACATAAACCATCGAAGTGTGCACGCGACTTCAACTAAATCTTATTACTTAATCCATATAAAGTAACATTCAGCACGTACTTTTGAATTACGCGAGAATAGAACAGAAAATTTAAAAATAATTGTAGAAAGGTTCGAAACGTTCGAAATTCAAATAATCGCGATTAGAACGAATAATTCTCTGTGCTGTCGGTTAATCGTTTGCCCTCTCGAGACGCAATCGTCTACAAGGAGCATTTGATCTGTGTCATGGATCATAGTTTTTGTGATTATGCCATCGATGATGTCATAGACGCAGCATCGATTCAACACGACGGCCTACGCGAAGTGTTTCCACTCAGACGCGTTACGGAAATGCTTGCATCACATTTCTACCAGCCATTGAATATCTTTATGTTTCTGCGTGTACTTTTCTTCATGCAGAATTGAATTTTCTAATGGATGGATAGCCTAACTTAATGCTTTTGTATCGAAAAGATTGTATCAGAAGTGTATCGAAAGCTTCTTTTTATATCTTTTTTTCTGCAAGTATTTTGATACATCTGGGATTCAATTTTATAACGTACAGATAATAATCTAATCTAATAAATATTGTGGCGGTCTTCGCCACTAGGGGGACAGCACACTCGTCAGTTTCCCGCGAGCACTCCATGTCCTACTCCGTTTCTATATAATAGAAATTCGGACCTACCATCCCAGCGTCTAAGGCAGGGTCTGCTACGTAGCCTTACTGATGAGTCCACTAGCAGGTCCAAGACGAAACGTTTCTTCCCTCTCTTTTTCCTTCCTACCCTCTCACGTTCTTCTTTACAACAATATAATTGAAGCCAGGCGTTCAGCCCCACCAGCACGGTGTCGACCAGCGCTTCAATATAATAATCGAAAAATTTCTATTCTCCTTCGTAGAGAAACGTATTGAAAATTTCTTTTTATATAAAATTTATTATTATTGTTATTACTATTCATATATTTTCTTCTGCAGAGATTTTTATACATGCAAAATTGAATTTTCTAACATATAGTTAGTAACCAAATCTAACTTAATATTTTCGTAGAGAAATGTATAGAAAATTTCTTTTTATATTTTTTTTTTACGAGTGTTTTGATACATTTGGCATTGAATTTTATAATTTCGTAGAGAAATGTATCGAAAACATATTATTATTATTTCTATTCGTATATTTTCTTTCTACAGAAGCTTTTCTACATGTAGATTTGAATTTTATAATGTACGGATAACCTAACCTAATATTTTCGTAGAGAAATATAACAAAAACTTATTATCATTATTTCTATTCGTATATTTTCTTCTACAGAAACTTTTCTCCATGTAGGATTGAATTTTATAATGTACAGATAATAACCTAACCTAACTTAACTTTATACTTTCGTAGAGAAAGGTATGAAAAACTGTGAGGAATATTACTATCGAATCAAGAATTTCTCATTTGCTATGCAAAATTACGTACGTGCAACAATTAAGTAACTGCATTTTCATCGTTATTATTTTAATAGAAACGCTAGAAAACTTCTTTGTATCTTCATAAAGCGTATTACTATGAAATTTACAATTTCTTAATTGCTATATAAAATTTGGTAAACGCAAGAATGAAGTAACCACGTCTTCATTGTTACTATTTGAATAGAAACGGTCGAAAAATCGCAAAGATAAAAGAAGCTATAAGAATGTAATACAGCTGATGTCAACTGTAATGAGCAATGTTGTTAAAATTGAATATGATGCTGTATTCTTCTGGCGTGGTGCACGTTGTTACGTATGTATATGTCCGCTGTGCCCACCCTTTTCATTCTGATTCTTGCGTTCGCGAGCCTGCTGTGGTATGTGGCAAATGTGCACTCTATACACGTACACATCCTACGATATTCGACAAAAAATTTCTCTTTTAAATACAGCTTTTGTTCGGATTAATTCAAAAGCTCTACAAACATTTTTCTTAATTCTGCGAATATTCTTTGATCATTTTGGAGAAACGTGTGGTCACCAACTTTTCAGCTATTTATCAGCTTTTAGTTACTTTCTTCGTGAAAAAAATTCTTTAAAAACAGCTTTTATTCAGATTAATTCAAAAGCTTGAAAGAAATTTGTAATTTTGCAAATATTCTTTGATAATTTTGAAGAAATGTGTTTTCGCCACCTCTCCAGCTATTTTTTAACTTTTAGTTACTTTCTCCTTTAAATACAGCTTTTATTAAGATTAATTCAAAAGCTCGAAAGAAATTTGTAATTCTATTTATAATTTGTAATTCTATTTCTATTTAATTCTGCAAATATTCTTTGATAATTTTGAAGAAACGTATATTCGCTATTTCTCTTTAGCTATTTATCAAGTTTTAGTTACTTTCTTCGCGTTCTTCAAAGCGAATACCTGTAGTTACACGTGTTATTCAAAAGTTGGACCGCAAGTGCGCTGTAGCCACAAGCCAGATCCGGTCAGGTACAGTTGCTTATGAAAGTTTTGAGCCAAATTTTCTTTAGAGATACATTATAAAACACTGAATTACTCTAAACATTGTTTGCATAACAATTACGTACAAACAATAGTGCGACATTAAAATTTTCTGTTAGTTTAGTTAAGTAATATTTACAGTGGCATGCAAAAGTTTTGAGCAAAATTTTCTTTAAAAATAGTTGCGATGAATAAAGAAGAAACTATGACTCGAAAACAGTAGCAGTAATTGTTGCAGCTTCGCGAAAATGGAATCTTCGATCGAGCGATTTCTGTGGAATCTTAGAATATTCGTTACGACATGTGCCAACAGTAGGAAATTAAAAGAACACTTTAGGCTTTGTATGCAATACAATTTTTGCGTGCAGAAGAACCTTGCATGTATAAAATGAAGTATCAGAAAATATGTAATATAATTAAAATTCAAATGTAATCATTAATATCTGAAAAATTAACGTTAAAAGTTATTTAAAAAATTGTTTTAAAAATTGTATAATATACATATATTATATAATTTAAAAATTAATTATTATCTAATATAATTATATTTTAATTTTAATTATATTATATAAAAATAAAAAATTATATTATACAATTATTAATATCTGAAAAACTAACGAGAGAGTTAGGTTAGGTTATTATCTGTACATTATTATTATTATTATTATTATTATTATTATAGAAATAATAAGAAGTTTTATATAAATAAAAATTTTCAATACGTTTCCCTACGAAAGTGTTAGGTTAGGTTATTATCTGCACATTCTAAAATTCAAATCAGAGTTAACGAATCGTGTGTAACTGTTTTGCAAACTTGTCAAGAGTTAGTCGAAAACCACCCTTTTCTTCCTTTTAGGAAATTTTAGAAAATTTGAAATTCATAGAGGAAAATTGTACAAAATTGAAAAATCACAGAGAAGAATTTTACAAAATTTAAAATTCACGAAGTAGAATTTTACAAAATTTAAAATTTACGAAGTAAAATTTTACAGATTCGAAATTTGCCGAGAAGAATTTTCGAAAATTTGAAATTCATAGAGGAAAATTGTACAAAATTTGAAATTCGCAGAGAAGAATTTTACAAATTTAAAATTCACGGAGTAGAATTTTACAAAATTTAAAATTTACGAAGCAAAATTTTACAAAATCGAAATTTGCAGAGAAGAATTTTCGAAAATTTGAAATTCATAGAAGAAAATTGTACAAAAGTCGAAATTCACGGAGGAGAATTTTCGAAAATTTGGAATTCATGGAAAAGAATTGTACAAAATTTGGAATTCGCGGAGAATTGTAGACAATTGGAAATTCGCGCAAGCGAATTTTACAAAATTGGAAATTCACAAAGCAGAATTTTACAAAATTGGAAATTCACAAAGCAGAATTTTAAAAAATTTGAAATTCACAGATCAGAGTTTTACAAAATTCGAAATTCATTCCATAATAGCCTAAAATTTGTCAAGATTTATGTACGCTTCGTTCATATATTTAATTGACAAAGTCTTGACGTTTTTATCAGCTTCTTTTATCGTCCACGTTTCCATTATGTATTTGATTGTTGCTCGATTAAGCGTTTAAACAAAACTATTAAAAAAGTTGTAATTTTAAAGATGTGCGAATATCGAGGGCCGTCTGTATATCGTTTTTTTCTTATTATAATCTAAGGATGTTCGAATGGAGTTTCTCGAGTTCGTTCCGGAGTAATTTGATTCTGCGCGCCTTCCTCCTCGACACTGCCAAGGCCCTCAGCCTGCGAGCTTTGTTGGGTCTCCACGGTGACAAGTGTGCTTGCTTCCGTTTTGACTGTCGTTCTGCTTCCGGCTCTGACTGTTCTCGTTACAAGACGAAGGGTTTCTAATTTCCAATAACTTCTGTCTCTTGCACAGAAAAAAGAAAGAAAAGAGAAAAACACTTGTTTCTATTATATTTTCAGTTTTTATGAGAATAAAAGTAAAAATAGAGGAATATGTGAAATTGGAGGCCCACTAAGGAAGAGGAAATTTTGTAATCATTGCTTGGTATAGGATTTGTTATCGTTCTGGATAATTGTATAATAATTCTTCGTAGGTTTTTATTTAGTTTGGTTGTTTAGGTTATTGGTGGGTTTTATTTTTGACAGTTTGCATTATTGATGCAGGATATTAGTATTTTTCAAGAGTAATAATACTCGAGAATATTAAGATTGTTCGAGAGTAATAATATTCAAGAATATTCATATTGTTCGAGAGTAATAACATTCAAGAATACTAATATTATTTCAGGGTAGTAATATTTAACAATATTAATATTGTTCGAGAGTAATAATCCTCAAGTATATTAATATTATTCGAGAGTAATAATATTCAAGAATATTAATATTGTTCAAGAACACTAATATTGTTTAAAAGTAATAATATTTAAGAATATTAATATTATTCAAGAATGATAATATTGTTCGAGAGTAATAATATTCAAGAACATTAAAATTATTCAAGAATATTAATATTGTACGAGAGTAATAATACCCAACAATATTAATATTATCCAAGAGTGTTGAATTCCGTGATTCGCCAAACTTGAAGAAATAAAACGCAACACTTGTACCAAGACTCGTTTAGCGGTTGGTTCATTCTGCACAAGTTACGCACGCAAGTAATCACTGCAGTAATGTGAGGCTCGTACGCAACTGACTGTCCAATTACGTAAAACCCTAAATGTCCGTTACTCCTTTATCGTCCGTGTAAGTATGGGTATCCGTTTCCAAACCGCACTCAGCGTCAGTTTGAGTGGGGATGGCGGTCGTTGCGTTGTAGAAAATGGATTCGAGTAGAAGCACAGTGTACAGGGTGGGTCAACAACTATTAGCAGATCTCTTCGAAACTATAAGTTTCACAGGAATATTTGCTTATAGAAAATTGCACAATACGAAGGGAGCCATCCGTTGGCGATAATAATTTTTTCGCAGCTGGAGGTACTTTGAACATTTGAAGGTCACCTCCATTTTTTTAAATGGATCAGTATGTTTTTGCTTCCGTATTACGATAGACGATCTTCGAAAACGAGTTCAACGACCTATAACACAAGATCATTGAATGTCATAAAAAGTAGAGAAGGGCGATAATACAGCCGCGCATGCGCACTCCATTCTGGACTTGACAAAATCGCGACAGCTTCGCTGCTCTGTATGTAGCATATATAAGTAGGACGAGCGTAGATGAGAACAGCCAAGGAGTGGGGAGAGACTCTCCGTGAATCATGGATGCAAATCAGATTAGTCTCTTAATCTCGAGAATACTCGAGTTTAAAAACTCTGCCAGAACTGTTGGGAATATTTAAAACGATTAACGTAAGCATAGAAGATCGAATTACTTTCGTCAGTAAATTTTCTGTTTTTCATTCGTTTTCATTGGGTGAATGTAAACGATTTTTTGTTAAGGTCGGAGGTTGTTGTTATGCAAACACGTATTTATGTTGGTTCTTCGTTATCGATTATTCATTGGTTCTTAGAATTGGAAATGTTTGATATTTTCTTGTTAAACTTGGATGCGTAGATTCGATCGTTTCAGATTTTAATGGGTACAGCAGACTTTAGCCGTTGATTTTGCGTCTCTTGTGAAATTAATATCAATTAAGAGACTCTTAATGTAGAATATTTTTAGTTGAGACGATCTCAGAGATTTAATATTTCAAATAAAATAGAAAAATTGAAAAGTTTAGGAACTCTTGACTTGAGTTATCAATATTTAAGATTTTAACTCAAATCTAAGCAAATGTATAATAATTATATAAACGTAGAGACTCTTATTGTAGAGTCTTTTTAGTTGAAACCATTTCCGAGATTTAAATCTTTGCATTTGACGCTTTCCTAACAGTTTTTTATTGCTGGTAAAAATTAGCAATAGAAACAATTACCAAGCAATCTTCTAGCAATAGAAAATTTTCATTCCAAGAGGAAACTTTGGAGAAATGTGCGTTCTTCGAAAAATTGCAATAGAATAAGTTTTTAACTTTCGCCATTAATTCTTTTAGAGGCGACATCTGAGTGCAAAGGGATAATATTTGAAATAAAATAGAAAAATTGAAGATATTAGGAATTTTTTACTTGAATTCAATGAATCAATATTTAAGATTTTAACTAAATTCTAAGCAAATAATAATTATACAAATGTAGAGATTCTTAATGTAGAATCTTTTTAGTTGAGAGAATCTTAGAGATTTAATATTTGAAATAAAATAGAAAAATTGAAGACATTAGGAATTTTTGACTCGAGTTATCAATACTTAAGATTTTAACTCAAATCTAAGCAAATAGCTAATAATTATACAAATGTAGAAATTGAAAATGTAGAATATTTTTAATTGAAACAATCTCAAAGATTAGTTTTGAAACTTGACTTGAGTTATCAATATTTAAGATTTTAACTGAAATCTAAACAAATAGATAATAATTATACAAACGTAAAGAATCTTAATGTAGAATATTTTTAGTTGAGACGATCTCAGAGATTTAGTTTTGAAATAAAATAAAAACATAGCGACTGAAAATGCAGAATATTTTTACTTTTGATAATCTCAGAGATTTAATTTTGAAATAAAATAAAATAAGTTGAAAACGTTAGAAACTTGACTTGAGTGATTAATATTTGAGATTTTTACCAAAATCTAAGCAAATAGATAATAATTACACAAATTTAGAGACTCTTGATGTAGAATCTTTTTAGTTTCGAGAATCTCAGAGATTTAATTTTGAAATATAATAAAAAGGCTGAAATGTTAAGAATTCTTGATTTGAGTGATCAATATTTAAGATTTAGTTTTGAAATAAAATAGAAAAGCTGAAAACGTGAGAAACTGAACTCGAGTGATCAATATTTAAGAAATTAACGTTGATAATAATTACCATTTTACTTACTATAACTTACTATAAAAAAATTTAACGTATTTGAAAGAAATATTCATTGAACAAATTAATTTCGATTTTCTAACGTCTCGTGACATTGGATTATTTAAGTACTACCGCGTATATTCTTTAGTATTCTATCGTAGCCGTGAAAACGAATTAGAAAGAGGAAAGTGACTGCATTGTTATGCGAGGTGGTGAGATTACGCGTTTCTTGCATTTTCTAGCCATTCGTCAAAAGCCAGTGTCGTATCTTTTTTTTTCTGCATCCACGAGTCTCAAAAGAAGCGATTTCAACTCGATATTCGCACATCTTTAAAGTTTCAATTTTTCAATATTTTTGTCTAAACTCTTAATCGAGCAACAATGAAATACATAATGGAAAGCGTGGACGAAAAAAGCTGATAAAAACGCCAAGACTTTGACAAAATTTACTAAAAGTAAAAAGAAAGTGTTAGATTAGGTTAGATTAAGTTATTTTAGTGTCGATATCAAATTATTTTGGTATTAATAACAATTTCGAAGAAGAAATGCAACGTAACATAACCTGCAACGTTCTTTTACTAAAAACAGAAAAAGAATGTTAGATTAGGTTATGTTATTTTAGTATTAATAACAATTGCGAAAAGCAAATATAACATAACATAACCTGCAAAATTTTTACTAAAGGCAAAAAGAAAGTGCTTGATTAGGTTAGGTTAAGTTATTTTAGTGTTGATATGAAATTATTTTAGTATTAATAACAATTTGGTATTAATAACAAAGTGTTATATTCTCTCAAAAATACTTCCTAATAACTTATATTTAGAATAAACAAATAAATTAACAGATATTATTCTAGTACCTTACATTTGCAAAAATAATTTTTCTTGAAAGAAACTTCTTAATAGCTTATATTTTGGAATAAATAAATATTATCCTAATAACTTATTTGCAAAAATAATTTTTCTAAAAGAAATTTCTCAATAACTTAAATTTGTAAAAATACTCATTCTTAAAGGAAACAGTTATTGTCATGAAACAAAAATACCATTTAACTCTTCGCCAACGATTGCCATTTAGAAACCAAACAACCAGAATCCGCTGATGCTGGCCAAAATACAGACAACCCTCGATATTCGCACAATTCGTTATTTCGCACATCTTTAAAGTTTCAACTTTTTCAATATTTTTATCCAAACACTTAATCGAGCAACAATCAAATACATAATGGAAGCGTGGTCAAAAGAAGCTGATAAAAAGGTCAAGACTTTGAGAATTAAATATATGAACGAAGCGTTCATAAATCTTGACAAATTTTTGGCTATTACGGAATGAATTTCGAATTTTGTAAAACTCTGATCTGTGAATTTTAAATTCTCTAAAATTCTGCTCTGTAAATTTCAAAATCTTTAAAATTCTGCTTTGTGAATTTCCAATTTTGTAAAATTCGCTTGCGTAAATTTCCAATTGTCTAAAATTCTCCGCGAATTTCAAATTTTCTACAATTCTTTTCCATGAATTCCAAATTTTCGAAAATTCTCCTCAGTGATGTCTAATTTTCGAAAATTCTCCTTCGTGAATTTCGACTTTTGTACCTGATTCCTTTAGGAATCTCAAATTTTCTAAAATTTTCTAAAAGAAAAAAAAGGGTGGTATTCGATTAACTCTTGACAAGTTTGCAAGAAAAATACCGGAAAGCAGTTATACTCGGCTCGTTAACTTCATTATGAATACATATTGATAAGTAAATACTTTGAAACACAATTTTTTACATCCCTCTGCTTTCGAACGTTAAACGTTCGTAGATATTTGCAGGAAGCAATTATGTACGAAAGAGGCGCGTTGCATCCTCGCGTTTACTTGTTCTTTTGAAATAGGCGCCGTAACTGAATCCGACTGCATATTTTCAACAGCTGAGTGCTCTCTGTTGAATTCGTGCAGCCTTCTTATTCGCCAGTTTGTCCCAGTTTTTCGACAGTTTACGATTGTAGGATGTGAACAGAGTGTATGAGAGAGAGAGAGAGAGAGAGAGAGAGTGAGAAAAAGAAAAATGAGAGAGAGAGAGAGAGAGAGAGTGAGAAAAAGAAAAATGAGAGAGAGAGAGAGAGAGTGAGAGAAGGAAAAATGAGAGAGAGAGAGAGTGAGAAAAGGAAAAATGAGAGAGAGAGAGAAATGAGAGAGTAAGAGAGAAAGAGAGAGTGAGAGAGAAAAAGAGAGAAATTGAAAGTATTTGAGAGAAAAAGAGACAAATTGAGAGTGTTTGAGAGAGAAAAAGAAAGAAAGGGAGAGAGTTTGAGTGAGATGCGGTACGATCGAAATCGAGTAAATTAATTAATTCGATCGCGTGATTGATCATACTCCTTTTCCTCCCCTAGACAAAGCAGATTCTGTGTCTGTTCCAATTTTTCAACCTCAATCATGAACGTAATAAACTAGAAAAGATGCTTGTGAAAAAAAATTAGTTTACAAAAGGTTAGCCACTCCTGAACTAGCTATTCGTTCAAGTTAGCTTAGGTTATGTATAATATATTGGACTTGGAATGTGGAACGAATTTATTATCAAATTTATCGAGAAAACGTGATATATTTTATACTTATGTAATTTGTAATATCATAATTCCGGTGAGACAACTTAGTATAACTTTAACTTTATTGTAAATTATATTTGAGGACTTTGTTTATCGCTCTATGCTGCTCGCTTGAATTGTACACTTTTTGTGTACATATATTCTACTTGTTAATTACCTTTAGATCGATAATTTAGTCTCTTCCAAATCAGTGGCGTCAAAAAAGAGCCAATCTGGTTCTACCAGAACCAGAAGGTCAAATCGCAATGCTTATGGAGAAAGTCTATGTACCTGTTAAAGAACATCCAGATGTGAGTTTTCTTTACTTTTTTTATCATGTTATTTTGTAAGCGGACTTAATATCCAACGATTAGTTTGGTTTCTACTTAAAGTCCAGTTATAAAGCAACAATATTTGACTTTATAATTTGTGATTCATTAATGACACGTTAAAATAAGTTTTAGAAACTGTCTAATAACACTTGATGACTTGTTTAAAATTTCATTAGAAGCTTGCAGTTTTCCTATTCATTAAAGAATAAAGTAAATTATGTTGCGTAACTACATTTAAATACATTTTATATGTATTATGCATGTAATGGTTCATAGTAATGCATAATAATCGGAAAGTAAAGTTATGTGGTATATATGTTAACAAAATATTTAGTATAAAACATTTTACAAAAGATTGGGTACATCGAGACAAATTATAAGTAAAAACTATTTGACAAACTGTTGTGATGACTGCTTTGTTTCTCAAAACTATTATTTATGGGATTTCTATTTCTAAATGCATTAAAATGTAATATTTACATTAAATACAGCATAGAAGTAATCATTAATAATTAATATAACAAATTTTCTTTGGGATAGTCTATTTTAAAATATTTACTTAAATTAATCATAGCTTTTTGTACGGGATAGTTTGAGAAAGGAACTAATATGTTATAAAAGTAAATAAGAGATGATCCTAGCAAAGAATATTAAAATATTATTTTTCTACTGAAACCCTAATTCTTTTGCATTTGTAAGAAATTTGTAAAGAGGAGATCCAAGCGGTTTTCATTTCCATTTTGGTTGGTCGCAACCAGATAGAAAACAAAATATTAGTTTTCTTAAATTCTTTTATTCTTTTCATTAAATTCTTCAATTATTTCTCTTAAATTCCTTTGCGCTCGTAAGAAATTTGTAAAGAGATCCAAGCGGTGTGTTTCTATAATTTGCAATTGGTTGATCGTAACAAAAGGAAACATAAGAAGTTGTTTAATAAAAAAGGAACAGCATTTACTAGAGTCGCCAAAGGAATTCTCAAAAAGGAAAACATAAGCTTGATTTATATGAAAAATTTTAGAAAGAGAAAGATGCGTCTAATTCTATTGATACAAATAATGAAAAAGTTTGCTAAAGATATAAAAAAAAGGCAAAAGAAGGATTATACTTCTGAAGAAAAGATCTTACAAGTATTATTGCGCATATTAATTAAAGCACAATAAATGCAGTGACGTAAGGAAAAGTTTTTCAGACGCATCATATTTTGCGCATTCATATAAATTCTTTTTATTCGGATAAGTATTATATGGTGTTGCAGAAGAAAATGTTGCAAAAAACGATTGCTACATTTTCCATTGCAAATCAGGATGAATAAGCTGAGAGTAAAGTAATTGCTATTTCGCAAGTTCGCAATCGTAACCAACGTGTGCAATTATTTGTATACATTCTACAAAGTTGTTAGCATACTGTTTGCATATTTCTTGCATACTTGCATCTCTTTTAGCTGCATAAAAACCTGCAAATCCTAATCCACGTACATTTGTCGCAATTCTGTTGCGTAAAATTCGATTTTACGATTTCGATTTTATAAAATTTAAAGATTCAAGATTCAAAATTTAAGTACAAAAATTCATTCTAATATTGTAATAATTTTTTTAAAATCGTGAAGTAAAATAAAATTGATAACTGAAAATTTATTTAATATTAATAAAATTTATATAAATTTATTTAATATTGATAAAATTGAATTTTTTTTAAATAAAATAGATAAATGAAAATTGATATTATGAATAAAATTTAAGTACAAAAATTCATTCTAATATCGTAATAATTTTCTTAAAATCGTGAAATAAAATAAAATTGATATATGAAAAGACCCTAAGCGATAAAAAATTCAGGACCTTGCACCAAGAAAATGCAACTTAGAGGCCATAAATTTGACATTTTGATTTTAGTTTTTGTGAAACTTCAAATTCAGGGGTGGATCAAGACACGTGGGGCCCCAAGCGGTAAAAAATTTGGGGCCTTATACCAAAAAAGTGCAACTTAGAGAACATAAATTTAACATTTCGTTTTTAAATTTTGAGACTTCAGATGCAGAGGCAGACCGAGACAAATGGGGCCCTAAGTATTAAAAAATTTGGGGCCTTATAACAAAAAAGTGCAATTCAGAGATCATAAGTTCGATATTTTGTTTTTAGATTTGTTCGATTACTTTATGGAGGATTTTTTGAAACTTTCGGGTCATTTTCTAATCTAGGGCCCTACGCAGTTGCTTAGTTCACTTACTGCTTAATCCGTCCCTGATAATTTATTAGAGAGAATTACAATTTTACAATATATAAATAAATTCAACATTTTGTATTTAGATTTCTTCGATTACTTTTCGATGATTCCCAGAATTTTAAAGTTAAGATATTTCAAGACTTCGGGGTCCTTTGCTATTCAGGGCCCTCAACGCAGTCACTTAGTTTTCTTGATAAAAATTATGAAAATTACAGAGAAGTTAGAAAAAAAGAATCTAAAAACAAAATGTTAAAGTTAAGATATTTTAAGACTTTGGAGCCCTTTGCTATCCAGGGCCCTACACGATCACTTACTCCATCTTGATAACTTATTAGTGATAATTACAAACTCAAATATCCTGGCGTAGCCATTGTTATTTAATAATACATGTATATGTCTACAAATCAGAATATTCGCAACGAATCAACGTTACCTAAAAATTATTTTAACGTGTCGTATCTAATATGTTCGTAATGAACATGAAATGTTCAGTCATGCTAATGAAAATAATAAAAGGGACAATGCAAAGTATAAATATTTACAGCAATTTGATACTAAAAGTCATACAAACACAGTCGCACAGATAGAGCATTATATTTAAGTACACAAGTTATATATTTCTATCCGATAATGATTTTATAATTTTGTTTGTTACAGTTTAACTTTGTTGGAAGAATTCTTGGGCCACGTGGAATGACAGCTAAGCAATTAGAGCAAGAAACAGGATGTAAAATTATGGTAAGGGAAAAGGCTCTACGAGGGATAAGAAGAAGGTAAAAGCTTTACACCGTTTACTAATTAACGCTCAACTAAAACTTGTTACAATGTTTCTTTATATTACATTTAAATGTTTCGATTCTTCTAGAAGTATTTCTTATCGAACCAATGCACGAGTAAGAAAACTGTACGATTAATATATGAAAAGTGTTAACAGTCAGTAGTTGACCATAGTAGATGATCATATTTGGCATCGGTACTTGACCATCCGGATAGTTAAGTTTAAATAGCTCTGAGTTGTTAGATAACAGGCAAATTACAACTCAGCGTTTTATTTGAAATACAAAATATCAGACCTTGTTAGAAGTTACTTAACACTAAGTTTACCAAGCAGTCATTTTGTTGACCCCTCTGAGAAAACTTTTTGTTAAACTTTCTGTAAACGCACCGATGTGCACGGTATATGTGTATGTGTGTGTGTGTGTGTGTGACGTCGCCATGGTCAGATCATCTTTTGTTTTCCAGTTTAGGTTCTTGCATGCGAGTTTAGTCCTTTGTCCGCTTCCGGAACAGCGCGATGTGTATCATTAAACGTATAATATATATATAAGTGAATATTGTTTCATATTAAAAACCTAACAGGTTATGGGCCCAGGTCACAAACTGTAATTACTGTGCTGATAAGTTTTGATTGTGCAAAAAAAAAAAAAAAAAAAAAAAATGGCTAGTGCAAACGCGTTCGGAAATATTGAAAAATTAAACGAGAACTACGAATTGTGGAAGGTGCAGATGAAAAGTGTTTTAGTATACAATGACCTGTCGCAATATGTTGAATGCAACGAAGCCATAACGGCAGAAAATACAGTGGAATGGGCGAGAATGGACTCGAAAGCTTTAGCTCTTATAAATCTAAGTGTTACGCATGGTCAATTGAACCACGTAAAAAATTGCGAAGACATCAAAAGAAATTTTTGAATCACGTTAAGAATGGAAAAGAAGAAGAACGTTTCGATGAGGCAGCAAGGCTGAGCAACTTGAAGAAGCGGGAATAAAGCTTCCAGACGAACTTTTATCAATTATGTTGCTTTCGTCTTTACCAGCCGAGTATGAAAATTTCAGCGTAGTGATAGAATCGCGTGACGACGTGCCATCGTTAGAGAATCTTCAAATTAAATTGAAAGAGGAAGAAGCAAGACAAAGTGATCGTGATGAAAAATCAACCGATAATGGAAACAAAAGTGACGCGTTATTAACAAAAGGATACGTTAACAACGAAAAACACAATAAAGTGAATTCAAGACATGTGGGGATATAAGGCGAGGTTCGCGTAAATTTTTCTGATCAAGTGCTTTAGACTGGAATCAAACGGTGTAACCAATGCGATGACTGCGATCGCCTGCAATATAGAACCACTGAGACAGTGGTGCTTCGAAACACATGTGTAACAATGAATGCAAATTCGATATATTAAACGAAGAACAAACGAAAGTGTATACAGCCGCTGAACATTTTATAGATTCAACTGGTACAGGTGATGTTAAGTTAAGTACTAAGACAAACAATCGTGCGACAAATTTAATAAAATTGAAAAATGCGTTATGCGTGCCAGGATTACGGATAACGGTTATACGGTGGTGAAGTTTGAAAAGAATTACAGCAGTAGAATATCATTCATAGATGAGAAAAAAATTGTTTAAAATTAAAACAAACAAGTAACGAGAATGTTTAAATGAAACGATCTTCAAATGATCAGTTTTCTTCTTATTGTTCATGTTATTTTCCAAATTCTCAACTTTGTTAATGCTGATATTCTAATTTCTGATAGTTTGCAGTAATATTTTGCATAGCAAAGTAAAAAATAGTTGACGATTAAAAGAAATAAGCAACGCAATTACTTAAATGAAACAGTTTTCAACTAGTCATTTTTCTTATTATCGCTCATGTTATTTTCCAAACTCCCAACTTTCTTAATGCTAATATGCTGATTTCTGATAGTTTGCAGTAATATTTTGCATAATATTAATTACAGAAGTAGAATATCATTCGTAGATAAAAAAAAAGATAGTTGACAATTACAAAAAACAAGCAACGCAACTACTTAAATGAAGCAATCTTCAACCGATCACTCTTCTCATTATCGTTCATATTATTTTTCAAATTCTCAACTTTCGTAATGCATATTTGCCACCCTTTCTAGCGAACAATTATCTATAAAAAAATACCATAAACTCCATTATATACAAATTAATTATTTAATTTTTCATATACTATTCTAATCGGTAATATAATGTAAATTGCTATTATAATTTATATATGTACATACATTAATCTCTGATACCCATGTAAATATCTAATTAATATCTATTCCAATGTAGTTGAAAAAAATGGTAAGAAATTAACAAAACGCTTGAACCGTTAAGCCAAAATTTTGATCGTTTGCTAAGTAATACATGTATTTACAAGCTGCGTGCGATCAGTGAGATAGAAATTTATTGTAAGTATACGCATAAAGTAACAGCGTCAAGACGCAAAGTTTATTTTCAGTTTTACATATTTAAAAATATCTTCACACGATTATCCGTAAACGTATTTACATTAGATGTGTGTATATTTCATTTCCTAACAAAACGGAATGTATTCAACAATTAGTATCTTCATTTAATTCACGTTTAAATAAGTGCATGCAAATATTGATTTTCTTGTTTTTTGTTTATTAATTTCAGCACATATTATCATACACATGCAATATATGCATAGCATGTTCGCAACGACAGTTTACATCATAATGGCAATTCTTTGAACGTATTCGTAGCAAGAGAACTTTCTTTCGTTACTCTTTTTAAATATAAGCTATGTTAATAATGCGTTATGTGTATATATATATATACACATATACAGTATCAATTCCTTTACCAGGAAGAGTTAAACCGAGGTAAACCAAACTGGGAACATCTGACAGATGAACTGCATGTTTTACTAACAGTTGAGGATACTGAAAATCGTGCCACTTTGAAACTTGCCAGAGCTGTAGAAGAAGTCAAGAAACTTCTTGTTCCCGTGGTGAGAAAGTTCCTATTATTAACTAATAATAATACTTAATTTCACTGTAACAATTTTTTCTCTTTTTTTTTCAGTTCTTTAGTTTCTTTTTACCACTAAAAATACTTCTTCTGTGCATAGTTTTTACGTAGACTAGGAGAGTAAGCTCACAGTGAATGTAACCAGGCTGTTTTAATTACGCATTTAGAGGAAGCTTCATTTCTGAGACACTTGGTAATATCTGTAGGAAAGTTGTCGACGATCTTGTCGAAAAGGCTCCTCGTTTCCACGTGGATTTGAACGTTAAGTTTCTTAGTCGACTTGTTACGATGTACATGCATCGAAGAGGATGCTGAAAGGGCGTACGATACTCAATTTCATGTGACTGCTTTTTTAATCACTCTGTTATGATATATGAATAGTTAATCGAGTTCGTTGAGTTTCAATAACTTTGGAAAATTTCTTTGTTCTAGCGGAACTATTCGCTTTACAGCAGTCATTACAGAATAGCTCAATCCTAGCGCAACGTTTATAATAAATTTGTGCTACTGCTTACAGTTACGATAAGAATGAAAAATAATTAAGTCTATTATTGAATTTAATAAGTTATTTTGGTATTTCTTTGCCATTTCAATATTGCATCAAAATTATAATAGATGCGGCACACACAAGTGATTTGTCATTATTAATTCAATATTCTTCTAAATCTTCTGTAGCGGTCCTTCGACACTTGTCATCAGAAGGACAGCAGTAGATATATTCTTCCACAAGCTCTGACTTCTGACTTCAGTACCTATATATGAAAATTTTGATCCATCCTTAAGACTGGAACCTCCGTTCTTTTTCCTCGCATCCTTCATTTCTGTCTGCTTCCATAAATATTCTCAAAACTGTTAAATGTAGTACATTCTTCTAAATCTTCTGTAGCGGTTCTCCGACTCTTGTCTTCAAAAGGACAGCAGTAGATATATTCTTCTGCAAGCCCTCACATCTGACTTCAGTTCTTATATAACAAAATTCTGATCCGTCTGCTAGGTTCCACTAGCGAGCCGAAAACTGGAACCTCCTCCTTTCTTTATCCTCCTGCCCTTCATTTCTATCTGCTACCATAAATATTCTAAAAATGGTTAAAAATACTTGTCATCAAGAGGATAGCAGTAGATATATTCTTCCACAAGCCCTGACTTCTGACTTCAGTTCTTATATAACAAAATTCTGATCCATCTGCTAGGTTCCACTAGCGAGCCAAAGGCTGGAACCTCCTCCTTTCCTTTCCTTTACGCTCCTCATTTCTATCTGCTTCCATAAATATTCTAAAAATTGTTAAAAGCAGTAGTGTAAAAAACATTGTTATTTAATTATATTTTATAATAATAGTAGCCAAATATGTACTTAAACAAGTATACATACAATGCGTTTCTCCGTAGCTTTGATTAATCGTTCAATCTTGAATGTTTCAGCTTGTGACAAGGAGTGGAGACGTGTAACAGCAGCTGCTGCAGAGACACAGCGGCTTCTCCCAGGCTTGGCGACACCTATGAGAACACCTAGTGCTCCTATGGGAGCACCGTTACATACTCTCACCACGGCTATCTGTTCCAACAACCGCGGCATCCCTCCTGAATGGTTTTGGTCCTCCCTCTCTTCTCTCTGCTGGTGATCCCCATGGGTTAATTTACACGCCGTACGCCGATTACGCCAACTACGCAGCCTTGGCAGCCTCTCCTCTCCTCACGGATTACACTACTGCTGATCATTCTGGTGGGTTGTTTGCTCGCTGATCTTAGTTGCAACATCGTTTTCACCATAAATATTTTTTATTGTTATTACTATTATTGTCATTATTATTATTACTATTATTATTTTTATTATAGCTACTTTTCTCGTTTAATCTCTTCTAGATCTTCTAGCACAATTTAGTTAGACAAATAAGAATGTGCGAGGAAAAGAAAGCGGAAGAGAGAAAAAGGCATAATAGAGGTAAATGAAATATTATATATATATCTATATATATTTTTACTTTTTATCAAGTTCTATTCTTAAACTAGTAGTCCTTAGTGGAGAATCTTCTTTTGTTACAAATTTGTATTTTTTAAACTACTACGTACAGCATTTTTAATTATTATCTTAAACGACGTGCTGTATATTCGCAATTATTTTTATTAGAACAAAAGGATTGAGACGGATATTTAATCGGTGTTATAGAATATGGATGGATAATGAATAATTTGATCCAAGTGTAATTCTGTACACACGCTATGTCTTACCATTCAGGTTTTTCTCCAAATTTTGTAAATATATTGGGCGCAGTCAAGCGATGGTACAAACAGGAGTCGATTTCTTGTGTAACAATAAATCAAAGGTGTAGAATAATATCTTTTCATCTAAAGCTCAGTTTTCGATAAAGTATATGTATCTATGCACTTACGTACAGCAGTTGATGCGTAGCGACATCAGTCACAGCATGTTAAAACAATTGATTGTGCATTCGCAGTACAGATTTGTAATAATTTTGGACTATCGTACTTTCTTGCATCTTCTATTGGGATTTGTAAATGTAATTTTAAAGCATCGAACAAGAATTCGTCTCTTTTATACAATCGAAAAGGTTTTTTCTCCGACTATGATGCTCCGTCATGATGTAAAAAGTTTATGAGAGATGTATCGTTAGCAATACTAAAATGTATTCCATATATCATGCAATTTCAACTATTATTTAGCTCTACAATTGTTATGGAATATGTTACGATGAGTAACTTACTGAGAATAACATTATTTGGATTGATAATAGCCATTCGCAGCTTCGTATGCAATAATGATTAAACTGATTTCAATAATTCCTTAGCTGGTAAAATATCGCTAACAAAAACAGTCATTATAAGATCATAATATTCTGAGTAAGTGCATGCGTACATGATAGATCCTCAAAATTGAGATTCTCGAAAGCTAAGTTTCAGAAGAAACTAACAGCATCTATTCTAATATTTTTATTTATTCTTCCATAAGAGATCATTTTTATCTATCCCCTTGTACCATCAATTCAAACGCACCCTTTATATTTCAGTTGGTGAACATCGCTAAATAACATCAAGTGGTAATCTTTATCCTTAACGATGAGATGTTCTACGATCTTTACTATCAACAGAAAATCATTCGACTTTGAGATCTGATTGAAATAATTTTGGACAACGTTCTTAAAGAAATGAGAGCAAGCGATATTGTGTATAACAGTTTTGACGAGTTATGTGCGTATTCATAGCACATATAAATTGTTAGCATCGTTTCACAGAATGCGGCTTGCAGGAATTCTTTTAGAGTACTCCCTAAATACCATAATAAATATATTAAATATTATATATGTAGTATAAGGTGTATAGTACAGGGTGTTTGGCTATGGACAAGCGAAACAGATGGGTGCATTCAAACAGATGGGAGGCTGAGCCGCGGAGCAATGATGTTGCAAACGTACAACCGGGTGTATATATGTGCAGGCTCGTACTTGTAGGATTAAATAGTAGTAGACATTCTTAAGTGCTCCAGTGTTCGTTGCTATGACACACGTACCTACAATCTATCGTACGCCTATTTATTACAATATCTCACATGTTTACTTACTTCTACTTTACATATATTATATGGTTTTCGATGAAAGATAATTATACTCAGAAATTGTACAAAATTAGCAGTAATTTTTGTTGATCGCATTAAAAGATATTCTGCTTTTCTATTCGAAGTGGACAAATTTTCAAAGAACTTTCTCGATCCCTCTAACGAGCAGTCGTATAAAGCGGCATATCAGTGTCGAGTAATTTTCATAGCTTTCCTGAGTAACTCTGGGTCAATATCTCTGTTATACTTTAACTTTTTAAATATATGTGTATTAGCGAAACTCTTTAAAATGTATATAATTGTATGTAAAGCCTTAATTTTGTCGCCTCTTTATTTCGAGGCTCTCCGGCTTGTTAGAAAATATCTTGAGGTCCCTCCGTTCGAGGATTGCTCTGCTACGGATCGCTTGATGATATCCAATCTCTTTTGGCTGTGCATTCCTGTTCCGTGGATGAAACAAGAGGGAAGTTCATTGTTTATGGAAGAGACATATGATTTCGCAATCCTAGATTCCCATCTTATTTAAGCTACCGGAATGGCCCTTTTCGTTTCGAGCCAACAAACAGCGAAACACCCTGTATGCTGTCTATTGTTTTTACATGTTTTATATGTTTATATGCACATGTATGTGTGTGAATGTGTGCGAGTATTGCTTCCTTCTAGCTTCTCGAAACAGCAATACATAATAAAAGGAATGTGTTCTCCACTATTCAACGGAACGATGCGTATCCGCATATATATGTACATATGTACGTATATATATATATATTTTTTTTTTATTTCAATTTGTATTATAACAGTAGCTATCTTATCGCACTTGGAGATAATTATTTACCATTGCTGCTACTGTTATTACTCTTTACCATCACATAGACTATCGATAATGTCCCACTATTATTCTTTTTATTATTATTAGTAGTATTATCGCTTTATTATTATTGTTTGGATTATCATCATTCTACATGTTTTATTGCCATTTTTTTTTTTTTTTTTGTTATAGGAAATTATCATTGAGAGCAATGGATTATATGGTGGTGTTAGCGTGGAGGTCGCAGTGGTTTTAAGATTGAGACACGAGAGTCGTTGAAAATTTGGAATACATAGTATTAGACGATATTATTTTTATTCTAACGTTAAGAGAGTCACATCAGTCATTTGCTAGTCTTATCAGTTTTGATAATTATTTAACAGCGGATATGTTCAATGATATTATAATTTGCATTTCTAAAGCAATCGTTAGTAGCAGATAATAGAGGTATTTAACGTATTGCGAGGGCAAAATCTTAGACTGGCACAAGTAGCATTACTCGATAGACAAAAGATGATTAAATTTGTAATATTATATACGGTCTGTGTCATATCATATATTTATGCAAGGAGAAGCTTTGTCAAGCTTTGTAGCGACAATTGTTTCTGAACATTTAGATAACTTTCGAAACAATTCACACGTGCTGCGTGCTGTATATTTCACGTAACAGTGCCAGTTACTTATTTTATACGCACAGCTCATGATCGTTCCCCTCTTTTATGGTCAAAGTTTTGTACGTCGTTCAATTTTTTACTTTTAGAGTCTCTAAAGATGTTAATCGAACGTACCAGAAATTATTCGTGCAATAGCAAATTTGTAAAAATAAATTTTAATTGATTAAGGGTACAGCTTATCGTATTCGCTTTGTTCAGAGTTCATCGTAGTGCTCGATGGAAGTATCTTTAATATTGTGGCGCTCGAATTTTATCACTTGTTTCTGAACGAACAAGATTTCAATGAACGCAGTATTCAAACTCTTGTGAGAGTATATTATATTTATATATACATATAAATTACGTGTTCGAAATACGTTCAATTGTAACGATTCTGCTAATTGGTTAGACTTTAACACGTTGAAACGCCATGGCGAACATCAACTATTTCTAATTACAAAAGTTGAATGAAAATTCAACTTTCATATCAAAATATAAAATTTAATTGAAAAACATCTGTCGAAAGCATCGAATGATGTTACGTAAGACAGCGAAAATTTGAATATAAAATATTTTTTTTAATTAATTTAAAAGTAAATATTTTTTAAAGTGTAATCATTGCAGATTATCAAAAAATTTGATTAAAAATTACAGATCAAGAAAACCTATGAAACACGTGTATTCAATTGATGCGTTTTATTACGAAAGACGTGTATTGAATTTCATTATTACGCGTATTACATTGTTTATTTTTCTTTTTCTTTCAATTAATGTCGCTGTTCAATAGAACAGCATTGTACGCTGTTTATCAGGTTTTAATGCATTGTATATTCAGATAAACGATAAAAAAGAAGATATTAATGCGTCGTTCACTATTTTTGCGATACAATTTGGTATTAAACGCGTTCAGTACGAATCCAATATGAAATTTACGATCCCAACAACGAAACATTAGACAAAAATATTGAATTAATTTTTTAATTAAAAGTAGAGCAATTCTTGTTGTCTACTGCAGTGGTTCTCAACCTTGTTTCGTCTTTTGTCCAGCAAAAAAAATTTCATAGCACGTTTCTGTCAAAAACAGATTTTATAGCTAAAATGTTAAATCTTAGTGAAAATTAAATACGCTGTTTGAGAACCCCTTGTTTAGAAAATTTATATTACACACATAACAGAATAAGTTAGAAATATTTGACGAAGGATTTGATTTTTAAATGGAAATACATATATGCGTGTATGTGTTGTAATAATTAACAATGTTTTAATTACGAACGAAAGATGTAGCAATTTTCAGTGTTGGTAATCGATGGACTAAAGAAAGACAAGCTGACTAGTCAACGAAGAAACATGTACATTTTATGACTTATAATATTTTACATTTATTTTCAGAAGTTTTGTAGAGAAAACAGAAAATTTGTAGAGAAAAGAGAAAAAAGGAGTGCAATGTTTTCTGCAGAACTTGCGATTGAATGCAAACTGATTAAGAAACGCGAGTATAGTGTATATTGGGTTGACGAGAAAGTGTTTTCGCTTTTGTAGTGCGAAATAAGGCTCATTTTTTTGTACAATGAATAAGCTAACAGTTACAAACAAAATTATAACTTGTTTGTGAACAAACGTAAATTTGGTTTTTGAGGCGGATTAAGAGTCCACATAGGGCCCCGATGTCTGAAAACATTCTTCACTTAAAAATTTTGAAAATGACAGAAAAGGTTCAAAAAAATATTTCATAAAATTTGTATTTCTTAGAACTCTCTCACTTGTCTTGATACACTCCTGAGAGACCAAGAAAATTGTATCGCTTTTTTTTTTGATCCGCCCCTGAGGGGCCAAACAATTTTTTCGAAAGCAGAAAAATCTGGAAGATGCTACAACTGCGGCGGGTATGACCACATCTTTTATAATTGCCCGCTGAAGAGAAGAGGATCATGTAAACGTATCGATGTGCACGATCGGTATATGTGTGTGTGTATGTGTGTGTGACGTCGCCGTGGTCAGATCATCTTTTGTTTTCCAGTTTAGGTTCTTGCATGTAGGTTCAGTCATTTGTCCGCCTCCGGAACAGCGCGATGTGTATCATTAAACGTATAATATGTATATATATATATATATAAGTGAATATTGTTTCATATTAAAAACCTAACAGGTTATGGGCCCAGGTCACAAACTGTAATTACTGTGCTGATAAGTTTTGATTGTGCAAAAAAAAAAAAGAAAAAATGGCTAGTGCAAACGCGTTCGGAAATATTGAAAAATTAAACGAGAACAACTACGAATTGTGGAAGGTGCAGATGAAAAGTGTTTTAGTATACAATGACTCGAAAGCTTTAGCTCTTATAAATCTAAGTGTTACGCATGTTCAATTGAACCACGTAAAAAAGGCGAAGACATCAAAAGAAATTTTTGAATCACGTGGTCCCATACGAAAGGCAGCATTATATAAACAGTTACTAAGAATGGAAAAGAAGAACGAATTCGATGACGCGGTACGTAAATGAATTTAACAGCAATAAAGCTTCGAGACGAACTTTTATCAATTATGTTGCTTTCGTCTTTACCAGCCGAGTATGTGGCTCCGACGATTCTGTGGTTGGGCGCAGGTGCGAGTTTCTCCTTCCATTTAGAGAAAGTGAAGCGTCTCGCTTCTCTTGTAATCTCATCCCTTGTCGGAGCAGGTGCACCTTCTTCTTCTACCTGTCGCATTGTACGAAGGGTTTCGTACACTATCATGTCTTCCTGCGCCAGGTATTCCAGGGGTACGAGACCCGCCAGCGTTGTTGCCGCGTCGTAAGAAATCGTGCGATATCCTCTTACGACCCGAATGGCTATTCTTCGTCACGCGCTTCACAGAAGCTGCAGCTTTCTGCCTTCTTTGTTAAGCACGTCGCTCCATAACGGCGCTCCGTAAAGCGCTATGCTTCTTATCACCCCGGCATAGAGTTTCCTTACTTTCTCGTCCGGTCCGTGCAGATTCGGCATGATACGGCTTAGGTAATTCGCCGCAGCATCCAGTCGAACGGCCTGACGAGCGAAGTGCAGACCAAAGTTCCATTTATCGTCGAGGAGCAGTCCGAGATACTTCATCTCGCTCCCCACTGTGACTTTGGCTGGTCCGATGTTGACCACTTCGTTTCCTCCTCGCGGGTTTCTTCTTCGTCCCTTGAAGCACAGGATTTCAGATTCCTCCGGTGCCATCTGGAGCCCCATCTTCTTGATGGCATTAGCCACGACCGCAACTGCCATTTCGGCCCGGTAGATTGCGCGTTACCGGCACGTGTCGACTGCCAACACCATTGTGTCATCCGCGTAGCACGTGAGATGCACGCCGGACGGCATTGGCAGCTTCAGGACCGCGTCGTACCCGAGATTCCAGAGAAACGGTCCGAGGACTGATCCCTGGGGAACGCCGCGATCAATCTTCTTCTTCTCGATTCCGTGCCGGCTATCGTAGAGAATCGCGCAGTCGCTCAGGTAATTTTCCGCGACCCTTCGCAGGTATCGCGGAAACCCGTGCCTTTCCAGCGCTCTACGTATCGTACTCCATTCGAGGGAGTTGAACGCATTTTTAATATCTAAAGATATCGCGATTACGACTCTCCCGGCGGCGATCGCCTTTTCGGCGAAACTTTTCACTTGTCGAATCGCGTCGATCGTCGATCGTCCTTCTCGGAAACCGAACTGGTTCTCGGCTAAG
The DNA here is from genome assembly GCA_963969225.1 of Xylocopa violacea. Lineage (NCBI taxonomy): Eukaryota > Metazoa > Arthropoda > Insecta > Hymenoptera > Apidae > Xylocopa > Xylocopa violacea. The sequence goes on from CAXAJV010000015.1 coordinate 2,636,356, forward strand.
TTCGGCCCGGTTCGCGAAAGGTGCTCGACGAGGCGGTTGTGGACTATCCTTTCAAATAATTTTCCGACCTCGTCGAGAAAAACTATCGACCTGTAGGCGGCCGGTGAATCCTCCGGTTTTCCCGGCTTTCGGAGCAACACTAATCTGCCGGTTTTCCAGCTTGCTGGCAATGTTCCCGTCTTCAAGCATGCTGTAAATAACTTCCGCAATCTTGAATTCAGGACACTGAGTGCCATCGATCCGCCATTTCCTCCTCGCTGACGTCGTTGTCCTGAGACCAGATGATCGGGTCGATGTGTGCTGAAATTTGCGAGTTGTTCCCCGGCGTAGCCTCTTGCAGCGGGAAGAGCATGTCGACGACTCGCTTCAGGAACGGCGTCTCCATCGTCTCCGTTAACGTGGGCGCCCACGGTCGTAATTTATTCATTACTATCTTGTACGGCTGCCGCCACGGATCCTCGCGCAGCGTTTCCAGCAGCCCGTCCCATGCTCGTGCCTTTGATGTCTTTATGGGGATTCCTCCGTTTCCGGTATCTCGTATATTGCCTCCGTGCGTTTGTGCTCTCCGCACGGAGAAGAGCGATCTCGTTCCTTCACCAATATACGGATTTACGAGTGGGGTTCGACCTTATTTTCGGCATGCTTGCGTTGCATACCGATGTCAACGTCCTCGTAAACCAATCTGCTTCTCGCTTGACTACGGCCGCTTCGGTCGGTTCGCTCGGCCAGGTAGCGGCGAGGGTAGCCGCCATAAACATATCCTCGTCCAACTTTCGCAACGACCATTTATTTTGTTTTTCAGTGGTTGTTTTTCTTCTTTGCATAGTTGACACGTCGATCCTTATGTAGAGATGATCAGATAATGTTTCGGTCGCGTCAACTTTCCAGCCGGTGACTCTTCGGGATGCTGCGTCGTTCGCGAACGAGAGGTCGACTGTGCTCTCGCCCTGCTGACGCACGCACGTACTGGCAGATCCTTAATTCAGCAGCCTGAGATTCGCGGATGCTGCCCAGTCCATCGTCGAGTGTCCGCACTGGTTCGTTCTGGAGGAGTGCCACATAGTTGCGTGAGCATTAAAATCTCCCAGAACGAATGTTGGACGGGGGGCGTGGCTTCGCACTACCCCCTCCACTTCATCTAAGAGCCGGTCGTAATCTTCCAGTGACCAGCTCGGTGGAGGGTATATTCCGATGACGACGCAGTCCGACCACGATACGGCTACGTAACCACGCCCTTGCGCGATGAGCGTGATCGGACGGATGCGTGTCGGCGTCGTCTGAATAATTGCCACTGTCTTCTCTTTGTTTGCTATCCACGACGGCTCGTCGTGGATAGAATACGGCTCCGCTGCAACGACTAATTCGACCACGCCGCTGTGTAAGCTTTCGAGCATCAAATCTTGTGCTCTCGCGGCGTGATTCAAATTAGTTTGCAGTATTTGAGATTTCGCGTTGAGTATTACGCGGATTTCCATTTTCTCCTCCTGGCTGGTGGACGCCTTCGGAGATTCGCGCGCTTTCTCCACTGCAGGTATAGATTTGGCTGCTGTTGCAGCCTTTACCTTCTTCTGTGCAGGTACACCTGTCGATTTCGCGACGGATTTAGCGGCGGTCGCTCTCTCTTTCGTCGCCGGCGGCGAAGCAGAGCAGGCCTTACTACCTGCTCTGTCCGTGCGGGCGGCCTGCCGATTTGCAAACCGGGCACGTCGGCGACTTCTCTTTGCAATTTGCCGCACGATGTCCTTTCTCGCCGCACCAGTAGCAGGCTTCGGTGCGGTCCACGTTCGCTGTGCATTTTGCGATCACGTGGCCGATCGCCCAGCATTTGAAGCAGATTAACTACCTTTCCTCTATATGTTCGACTCGGACGGACGTCCATCCGACTTTAACCTTGTCGCTCTCTGTTACTTTTCTCGCGGCGGCGATCGGACATTGCATGAGCATTGTGCCCATGCCATTATTTGCTGTCCTCTTCGGGCCAACTTTTACGTCATTGGTAGCGCAGCCGCCTTGCGCGGCGACTGCCTCGACGCTTTCGTCGATCGTTAGAGAGTCTTCCATTCGGAAAACTCTCAAGGCCGCCCGCTTGCATGGGCGCGTGACCTTCACGCCGCACGTCGTCGCGAATAATTGGCTCAGTCTTAGCGCGAGCTTATCCGCTTTTTCCTCCTTACCGTCGCCGCTTATCTCCAAAATAAGTGCGCCGGTTAGCGCCTTTCTGGGCTTCACCTCTTCTATGCCCAGTTCCGATAATTTAATGTTTTGCCGGGCTGACGTCATTAGCTCGGCATACGTCGTGCGGTTGTCCTTATTAATAGCAATAACTACTGCAGCCGTACTCGGATTCTTCGCTATTTTTGTTTTCTCCTTTGGCACCGTTTTCGCTTTCACAGTCACTACCTGCGATGGTACAGTTTTCTGTGCGCTGGCGGGCTTAATTGCCGCGGCCACTGTCTCCTTCTTCGTCTTGCGGCCAAGGACCTTTGTCCACGGCGTTTCTGTCCCGCTCGCACTCGTGCTCGGCGCGGCAGGTGCGGTTGCTGCGGGAGAAGATTTCCTCTCGCTCTCTTTCCGCATCTGCTCTTTCTGTATACCTTCCATCCTCTTCTGGATGGTCGACTTCTTTTCCTGCGTCTTCGCAGGTTGCATCACCGTCGGAACGGGGGGTATCGCCTCTCTTCCTCCGGCGGACATTTCCTTCTTTATCGGCGCAGCTTTCTTTATCGCTTTCGCAGGTTCTTCACATTGCGCCGGTTTTCTCGCCGTTGATCTTGACTGTTCCTCTTTCGGAGCGAAGCGCTTTTCCGCCCTCTCCCAAGAAGCTCGTTAAGCGGCTGTTAATAATCTATGTAAATAGAACCTAATATAACCTAATCTAATCCAACCTAGATCCCTTTACAGAATCCCGAGCGTGTTGGTCCCTACCATTTAATACCATAACTGGGGCCTCAAGAATTAGTTCCATTTAATCATATATTAACTCTGTGTTGTCATTAACGGCTCCAACAGTTTCCCGCGCGCGCAATTCGAATCCCATGGCCGGAGATGCCATACCTAGGCCCTGCAGAGGTGGGTTCATATAACATCTTATGGCTCTGAAGCATTAGTAATTGCTGCAACACTTCCACAGCCGACTAATTCGACCCATAGGAGCGGACATATCGTAACTGAGACCTCAAGAATTGGTTTCATTTTATCACTTATGGTCGCTGTGTTGTTATTAACCGCTCCAACGGTTATCTGTTCACCTATTTCGAATCACATGGCCGGAGAGATCATACCTAGGCCGTGCAAAATTGGGTTCATATAACTACCTATTGATTCTGGGACATTAGTAATCATTCAGGAATCTTAGTCGAATATCTCTTCCGACCGCTCGTTTTGGTTTCCTCGCCATCTCCCAACCTCCAAGAATCCACGATACCGTCACCCTGAAAATAGTCCATAGTCCTCTGACCACCTTATCGGATCTTTTCATGCGAAGACCTCGAAGCTCGTCACTGTTTTATCGTTGCGACGAGGAATTTTCGATTAATTCCATTCGCGCCTACCGCTTTTAAAACATCCACGATGCAATAACGAACCAGTAAATATCTCAGCGAGTGTTGCACATTTTCGAAATTACAGAAGGATACCGCATAGTTGGAACTCCGAGCGTTACACGTGCATAGTCAAAGCAGGAACTAACCTCGATCGAACATTGGCTATCGGTTAAGCTTGGAATATTGCCATTAAATTTCTCGTATTCAAATCGAACGAGCCAGCGACCGCAAGAGGCGCGTGAGGAGTCCTGGTGCGCCATTGTACATATTTTAGCATCGGCGTACTGATTAATTGTGTTCAGTGCGTTTATATTAAATTCTCCATCACTCGTGATAGTACCTTCAAGTGACTGTAAAAGTTTAATACCCTGGAAATCCATCTATTTAAACAGCGTCTCGCTGGAAATCTCGCTCGCCAATGCTTTTTGTAGTTATAATACGTTGAATCGATTACACCAAATTGCGATTTGATCGAGAGTGATTTGCCTAGTTTTTAGAAATCAGATTTACCGATCGCTTTTCTATGCATCGATACGATCAGCGGTATCGTCAATCGAACACCGTTGAGCAGTTAATCGAATAAAATTTTAATGATCCGAGAATTGGATAGCTTAGGAACGAAGTTATCGCGATGTCGATATAATCTATAAAATCGGTGCAGAATTAATTACCACTCGGTTAACACTCTTCCGAAAGCCAATACAATCTCTCTGAACGACATCTTATCGTTGCCAGGCCGCGCAGTGATAATCGTTATATTCTATCTAACCGTGGATCGTCGCGATTCAACGCGAGCATCCATTATTTTAACGCTGCACGCGCGTGTCACGGTTTCATCACTTACTCGGTCCGTTTCGAGGCATGGTCTTTCCTCGTTGTCCAATAAATTTCGCGCATCTGCGTTTAGCCAGTACGTTCGACCACTTAATCCGACAGAGAGTTATTGAATCTTTCCTCTTCGTCCTGTCTAGAAGCCAGAGTCCTGGCGGAATGCCTCGGAACCGATGGTTAGATTACTTGATCTCCTTTCCGGGACTCGTGTCCAAGTTTGACGCGTTCGCCGGAACTATAGGAATTACAGGGTTTCAATAAGGCCGTTATTTTATCGAGGGGCAGCTGCGATTGATAGGATTGAATCGTACGAAATGAACCCCGTTTCACATGCCAGGTTTGTTGTCGGATATATCGACAGAAACGGCGATTTCGTGGGGACAGCGATAGGCTGGAAGGAATCGGTACGTCCGCTCGAGCCTCGTTGAACGGTTATTGGACGATGTAGGTGTTAAATTTGGTCTTCGATTCTAACGACATTTTCTACCTTAAATTGACGTCTTGGAGTCTTCAGTTCGATTATCTCCACGGCTAATTTCAACGTTGACTTTCATTTCTTAATCTTCTCTTATCCGTGGGTGATAATTTGATTGGAATATTCGAAGGATTCATTTTCTATCTTTCAGTTGTTGAAATCAATTATTTCTAAATTAGTTCTAAGTCGTTCATTTCTGTTTTATCGCTTGACAAATTCACTAGAGAATATGACGGTTTACGGAAAGGAACCAGCATGAATAACAAACTTAAAAAGTTGTTTAAAAAGAGAGCAATAATAGCCTGGATGTGGGCGTTGGGAAAAATGCCTTCATCGAGAGATAATAAAAAATCCATTATTCTTTAAGAATACCAACCGCAGCACTTCCAAAAAATTCAAGAATTCTTCCATTGCTCGTGTTTGAATATTTTTTTCATCTACCCCTGTATTTCGAGGGATAAAGTTAAACTGATAACAAATATTACGTACAAGAGTACACGTTTTCGTGAAATTTTATCACGACAATCTACTACTATCCTCAACAGCGAAAATTAGTAGCCAAAATTGTGTTCCGTGCCTTTTCAACACCCGCATTACAGTTTCTAAAAGGCTTTGGACATGCTGTAGAATTCGCAACTGAAGAGGTTACCGTGAATACATTACTAATTGGAGTAGCCCGTCGAAGTAATCTGATGCTCTGATCCTGCAAACGATCCGAATCGAATTGAGCCAAATATCCCGTGTCGTCTAACAACAGTGTCTCGTCTAATGGAGTTGAGATCGATGGTTTTAGTAGATTAGTGAATATCGTTAATTACAGTGGTGTTGACTGAGCGTGTGACCCGCGTTTAACACATATAATCTGTCGTGAATTTATCCAAACGGAATCTGAATTGTCGTCTTTTAAAGTTCGATCTCTTAATCGCGATCAGAAGAAGGAATTCAGTGCGAAGTGATCAGCGAATCCTCATTGTTGGGTCGTTTAACTGGTGCAGGTAATTACGACGGTAGATTGTACATTTGTGTCAGCTCCTCGCCCTAATTGGTCTGGTTCGAGCCACTGACATCTGCATTGTCCATGACAACATACGTTGTCGTAACTTGCTCAATCGTATTCGTGGTCCGTACAATTATGCAGGCTTGATCGGTACATGTGCGCGAAACAGATGGCTGTGATCACGTGTCTACGGAGGATTCGATTCCTCTTTGGTTCGATCGAGGAATCCGCGTGGCATTTCTCTTAGGATTTTAATCACTTCGACGAGTTCCATGACGGCGTTTCCCCCTGGCATTCGTTCGACTCTCGATCAATTCGCGACAATATCTCGTTAAAGGCGCTAAAAAGACGGTAACTTATTCAATTTGCATGGAAATGCAGGTGGTAAAAAATATTTTTCGTCGAGAGAATTCCACGGATGCAATTTCGAACGTGGTCACGTACGTTCTTCCGTCCGCGAGAAGAAAGAACCCATGGAATGGAGATCCGGGGCGACGCAGTATCCCGTGCAATTCAAAAGGGGACCAAGGAGAGAACAAAGGGGATCCTTAATGTCACGCGAAGTCGAGAATGGATGAATATCGGAGGCATGCGCGAGCGAACCAACTGCTGGGAAATAATTGAAGACAAAAGTCTCCATTCCTCTTAATGTGTATCGCGAGACGAAAAACTGTTTGTGATTTTCAAAATATTCGTGTGATTCCTTTTTACCAGCATTCAGCGGAACTGTTCGTATGATATTTTCGAAGCAAAAATAAACGTTTCAATAGCTCAAAGTAGAATGACTATTCTTCGGAAGATATATTTTAGTTCGATTACACAGAACTGCTCTTTAGAAGAGGGAAGTTGTTTTTGTTCTCAGTAGGTATCACTCGTCTACTATCGAGAACACTCGTTAATTGAGAGATTTTTCCATTTGATGGGTTTACATCTTTTCAGCGGCCGTGCTCTTTTTGTTCCGCGAGCGATTTCGCGACCGGCGCAAAGGTCTGCGCTTTAATCTCCCGGATAGACGGAGAAAATGGACCTTTAATCTCCTCCGAACGAATGGCCCGTGCTACCTATTTTGAAAAGCAAGCAATGTATTGTTAATGTTGGATCCTTTTCGACCGACCTTTTAAATCGGCACTCCGGTTTAAACTCGCGGCAGAGGGAGAGAAAAAGGAAAGCGAGGGACGGGACTAGATTGAGCCGTGATCCGTTGACGAGCTTAACCGTCCCCCCCTTTTTTTTTTTGTTTGTCCGCTACGATGTGCCACGATAACCTATGGCGATCAACGACTGGAACGTGATGAGAGGAATTTTTATCGGAAGCCAACGAACGATTTTTCTCCAGAGAGAGCTTTTATAAACACAGCAAGGTTTTATTTATTACGTTACTTTGATGCTCTTATAATTCTCATTAAAGGTTTTATTAAAACTCCACGAACGTTCAAGGTGAGTTTCTCCCCCCTCCGCGGATGGGAAGGATCGCGAGATTTTTGCTAGAAATTTCGTAGACTGGCTTTAAGCAGCTTAATTGAATATTCGTACACTTGTATCAATTTATTCCTGAAAATAAAATTGTCGTTCCTCGAATTTTCCTAGCAAGATCACCAGCGTGCATTTCACGGTAACTCGTCGAAACTTCGTGTTTCTTCCACGTTTGTTTACCATTAGAATGGATCCAGTTTCCCAAGAAATAATTTACAAGAAGAAGAAGTTACAAGATCGAAGACGAGGGAAAAAGTTGGCGGTCAGTGCACGCCCCGACCGTTCATCACGGTTCAACCCGCGTGGATAAGCCGAGCACCTTGTCTGCTCGTAGGTAACCCTTTATTTACCGAAAAATTCGTGGCGATACTTTCTCCTTCCTTAATTCCAGGCATTCGTACATTTCCCGAGGAAAAATAAATGTCCACGCAAAAGACACAAACAGCCAAGCATGAAACAAACATTTGTGTGTCGTATTAATACTGTCGTTCTCAAAGGAAAACGGGACAACGTCGTTGATTTAAAACTGCAGAGTGTTTTTAGCGCTCGTCGGGGTCGTAGAAGAGCGGATTACACTCTGGCGAAACAAAAAGTCCGAGAAAAAGCGCGAGCTCCTTAGAGGTGACCTTCCAAAGGTGTGGTTAGCATCGAGTCGTAATGCTCGCAGATGTGTCTGCGAATAAAAACTGCAATCAGTGACATTTCGGGGATTTGTATCTATTTCGGGGATCTCATGATTTCAATACCTCCTTGACACCACATAATTCCGCGAATTTCGCAATTAATAGCGGAGACACGCGTGTATCGTAACGTATCCGCTATCGCTCCAGGAGTTCGCCAGCCGCGAAATACGACACCTAGCAGCTGACATACCGTATCTCGGGCCTCTAGAATTGGTTTCATTTAAGTACATATTGGCTCTGGGCCATTAGTGACCACTCCAGGTGTTCCACAGACCACTAATTCAGCACATAGGAGAGGACATACTGAAAATGCGGCCTGTAGAATTGGTTTCATTTAATCACCTATTGACGCTGTGTTGTTATTAAACGCTCCAACTGTTATCCGGGAGCATAATTCGAATCACATGGCCGGAGATGCCATACCTGTGCTCTGCAGAGTTAGGTTCACATATCTGCTTGTTGGGTTTCTGTGGCATTAGTAATCGGTCCAGGAGTTCTGCTGCCCCCTAACTCGACACATAGGAGTGAGCATACCGCAACTGGTTCCTGTAGAATTGGTTCCATTTATTCACCTCTTGACGCTGTGTACTTATTCCCCGCTGTAACGGTTTCACGGGCGCCTAATTCGAATATCATGGCCGGAGGTGCCATACCTGTGCCCTGCAGAGTTAGATTCATATATCTGCTTATTGTCTCTGCGGCATTAGTATTCGGTCCAGGAGATCTACAGCCGTCTAATTCGACTCAAAGGAACGGACATACCGTAACTGGGGCCGGATAGCCTGTCCAATCCTCGGCTATTCTGGTGGCATAACAGCGCGAGCCGCGGGCAGCCGCGAACTTTGTTGCACGTGGAAATATGCCGGTGACATTCAGCATGTCCGCGCCTCGGCTAATCTGGAGACATAATATCGCTTGTAGCGTGCAGCCGCAAACTTTGTTGCACGGGGAATCGGTCGGTAAAATTCAGCCTCTCCGCGCCTCGGCTTATCTGGAGACATAATATCGCGAGTCGCTGGCAATCGCCAACATTGTTGCACGGGGATATCTGCCGGTGAAATTCAGCAAACCCGCGCGTCGGCTAATCTGGAGACATATACGTAAGAACATATACGTAAATACAGTTTTAATGGTTCTACCACTTCATGCGACACTAATAGAAACGCATTCCTTATGCGTCAGTTTGCTCGCGTAACACGCCAACATCTTTCTTTATCACCCATAATGCCTATTCCATAGCTAACACTTTGCGAGTTGAAGATTATTATGTTAATATAAAATGTTATACACACCTAACAACATGTCCATCTCGATATAATATACCATTTCGATATATACAGCATAATAATAAAACAGATTAGTTTCAAGCATATTTTTTATAAAAAATAGTATAATACTTCCATCTGTTTAATTTTATTCGAAACGCGCGACGTTATTGGTGATGCATCAAATGGCGGGAAAAAATTATTTTTGCAAATATAATTAATTAGGATAATATTTATTTATTCCAAAATATAAGCTATTAGGAAGATTCCTTGTTGCGTCCTTAGATTCGCCTCGCAAAAATGCTCGATTGGAATACCAAGAACAACTTTTTTTTATAGTAAACTTGAAGTATGATTCAGTGTCGAAGGAAGCAGAGTTTTTAAAGGATCCAGCTCTTAATTTTGTTAACGTTTAGTCGAAGCTGTTTCTTCTTAGTATAATTTGACACTGTCTTAAATTTCCAAAATGTACATTTATTAGGTTGGAAACTATGAAACGGCCTTTTTTTGTTTAGTCTGTGTTCAGCTGCGACTGAGAGAGATACATTATAATGTGCGCTCGATATTTTTATTTAGAAAGCTGAAAGGTATTCTTCTTACTCATTTTGTACAATTTTTTCGTCTTTGCATCCCATTTTTATTTTATTTTCATCCTAAACCAGATGGAAACGAAACGCGATTTACATCCACTCTTCTTGTACGAGTTTAAATTAAATCGTACCGCAGCTCAATCTTCGGGAAATATTAATCAAGATCAGAAATGGATCCAGCAATGAAAAGAATGGTTCGAAAATTGGTATATATTGGAATGGAATATATTGGTTCGAAAAATTTCGTTCTGGCAACTTGAGTATCGTCGATGAGCCTCGAGGAAGAACACCAGCCCATATTGATAACGAGGAATTAAGGACGACTGTGGAATACGATCCACGCACAACTAGTCGAACAACTTGGGTCTAAACTAGGAACTAGTCGTACAGCTGTGTTAAAACGTTTGCGTGCAATAAATAAAGTGAAAAAATTCGACTCATATGTGCCGCACGAATTGACGCAACTGCAGATGATCGCTCGTTTCACAGTTTCCAACCTAATAAAAGAGATTAGAGTTTGAAATTTGTAAATGGCATTTAACCCTTTGCACTCGACCACTTTTTCGGTCACACGTCATTTTTTCTATCACTAATCTCTTGGTGAATACAACTGATCTAATTTTTCGACAGCTGAAAATCAATTTCATCCTCGCTCGAGCTAATTTCACCTTCGAAATTCATTTTTGTAGGGCTTCAAAAGTTCAAATCATTCGATGAAAAACTCCAGCTGCTGTGCGAAACACCGTGGCGAGTCGCCTCTCGAGCGTAAAGGGTTAACCCTTTGCAGTCAGAGTTATTTTTCAATTTAGCAGCTCAGTCGTCGACAACTCTCTACTATTTCAAGTGTTTCATTTGAAATTCATTTGAAAATGTTGTCAGTTGCAGGACAATTACTCGACTGCTACTTGCAAACTCTAAAACTTTGTTGTAATTTATATTCGCTTTTTTTTTTCATTTAGCGATGTCGAATCACACTCGACAATGGGTTAATTTCGTATTTTGTATCAATTTTTATGATACGTCAATATAGCTATTGAAGTGAGGAGGAATTAAAAATGAGAATCTTTACAAGTTCTATGTTTTTAGTAAGAACGTTGTAGGTTATGTTACGTTGCATTTCTTATTCGAAATTGTTTTTCATGCTAATATAACTCAATCTAACAATTTGTTTTTAGTAAAAAGATTATACAGGTTATGTTACGTTATATTTGTTTTAACGAGGCGTGTGTAACTGCTTTCGGATATTTTCCTTGCAAACTTGTCAAGAGTTAGTCGAGTACCACCCTTTTCTTTCATTTAGAAAATTTTCCAATATTTTAAATTCATAGAGGAAAATTGTACAAAATTTGAAATTCACAGAGCAGAATTGTACAAAATTGGAAATTCACAAAGCAGAATTTTAAAGAATTTGAAATTTACAGAGCAGAATTTTAAAAAATTTGAAATTCACAGATCAGAGTTTTACAAAATTCGAAATTCATTCCGTGATAGCCAAAAATTTGTCAAGATTTATGAACGCTTCGTTCATATATTTAATTGTCAAAGTCTTGGCGTTTTTATCAGCTTCTTTCGTCCACGCTTTCCATTATGTATTTCATTGTTGCTCGATTAAGAGTTTAGACAAAAATATTGAAAAATTGAAACTTTAAGGATGTGCGAATATCGAGTTGAAATCGCTTCTTTTGAGACTCGTGGATGCAGAAAAAAAAGATACAACACTGGCTTTTGACGAATGGCTAGAAAATGTAAGAAACGCGTAAGCTCGCCACCTCGCAAAACAATGCAGTCACTTTCCTGTTTCTGATTCGTTTTCGCGGCTACGATGGAATACTAAAGAATATACGCGGTAGTACTTAAATAATTCAATGTCACGAGACGTTAGATAATTGAAATTAATTTGTTCAATGAATATTTCTTTCAAATACGTTAAATTTTTTTATAGTAAGTTATAGTAAGTCAAATGGTAATTATTATCAACGTTAATTTCTTAAATATTGATCACTCGAGTTCAGTTTCTAACGTTTTCAGCTTTTCTATTTTATTTCAAAAATAAATCTTAAATATTGATCACTCAAATCAAGAATTCTTTACATTTCAGCTTTTTTATTATAATTCAAAATTAAGTCTGTGAACTAAAAATATTCTGCATTAAGAATCTCAAAGTTTGTAATTAATATCGACTTGCTTAGAGTTTGATTAAAATCTCAAATATTGACCACTGAAATCAAATTTTTCAAGTTTTCAGCCTTTTTATTATATTTCAAAATTAAATCTCTGAGATTCTGGAAACTAAAAAGATTCTGTATCAAGAGCCTCTAAATTTGTGTAATTATTATCTATTTGCTTAGATTTTGGTAAAAATCTCAAATATTAATCACTCAAGTCAAGTTTCTAACGTTTTCAACTTATTTTATTTTATTTCAAAATTAAATCTCTGAGATAGTCAAAACTAAAAATATACTGCATTTTCAGTCGCTATATTTTTATTTTATTTCAAATATTAAGTCTCTGAGATCGTCTCAACTAAAAATATTCTACATTAAGAGTTTCTAAGTTTGTATAATTATTATCTATTTGCTTAGATTTGAGTTAAAATCTTAAATATTGATCACTCGAGTCAAAAATTCCTAACATCTTCAACTTTTCTATTTTATTTCAAATATTAAATCTCTAAGATTCTCTCAACTAAAAAGATTCTACATTAAGAACCTCTACATTTGTATAATTATTATTTATTTGCTTAGAATTTGGTTAAAATCTTAAATATTGATTCATTGAATTCAAGTAAAAAATTCCTAATGCCTTCAACTTTTCTATTTTATTTCAAATATTAAATCTCTAAGATTCTCTCAACTAAAAAGATTCTACATTAAGAGTCTCTAAGTTTGTATAATTATTATCTATTTGCTTAGAATTTGGTTAAAATCTTAAATATTGATAACTCAAGCCAAGAGTTCCTAAACTTTTCAATTTTTCTATTTTATTTGAAATATTAAATCTCTGAGATCGTCTCAACTAAAAATATTCTACGTTAAGAGTCTCTAAATTGATATTAATTTCACAAGAGTCGCAAAATCGACTGCTAAAAGCTGTTGTACCCATTAAAATCTGAAACGATCGAATCTACGCATCCAAGTTTAACAAGAAAATATCAAACATTTCCAATTCTAAGAACCAATGAATAATCGATAACGAAGAACCAACATAAATACGTGTTTGCATAACAACAACTTTCGACCTTAACAAAAAATCGTTAACATTCTCCCAATGGAAACGAATGAACAACAGAAAATTTACTGACGAAAGTAATTCGATCTTCTATGCTTACGTTAATCGTTTTAAATATTCCCAACAGTTCTGGCAGAGTTTTTAAACTCGAGTATTCTCGAGATTAAGAGACTAATCTGATTTGCATCCATGATTCACGGAGAGTCTCTCCCCACTCCTTGGCTGTTCTCATCTACGCTCGTCCTACTTATATATGCTACATACAGAGCAGCGAAGCTGTCGCGATTTTGTCAAGTCCAGAATGGAGTGCGCATGCGCGGCTGTATTATCGCCCTTCTCTACTTTTTATGACATTCAATGATCTTGTGTTATAGGTCGTTGAACTCGTTTTCGAAGATCGTCTATCGTAATACGGAAGCAAAAACATACTGATCCATTTAAAAAAATGGAGGTGACCTTCAAATGTTCAAAGTACCTCCAGCTGCGAAAAAATTATTATCGCCAACGGATGGCTCCCTTCGTATTGTGCAATTTTCTATAAGCAAATATTCCTGTGAAACTTATAGTTTCGAAGAGATCTGCTAATAGTTGTTGACCCACCCTGTACACTGTGCTTCTACTCGAATCCATTTTCTACAACGCAACGACCGCCATCCCCACTCAAACTGACGCTGAGTGCGGTTTGGAAACGGATACCCATACTTACACGGACGATAAAGGAGTAACGGACATTTAGGGTTTTACGTAATTGGACAGTCAGTTGCGTACGAGCCTCACATTACTGCAGTGATTACTTGCGTGCGTAACTTGTGCAGAATGAACCAACCGCTAAACGAGTCTTGGTACAAGTGTTGCGTTTTATTTCTTCAAGTTTGGCGAATCACGGAATTCAACACTCTTGGATAATATTAATATTGTTGGGTATTATTACTCTCGTACAATATTAATATTCTTGAATAATTTTAATGTTCTTGAATATTATTACTCTCGAACAATATTATCATTCTTGAATAATATTAATATTCTTAAATATTATTACTTTTAAACAATATTAGTGTTCTTGAACAATATTAATATTCTTGAATATTATTACTCTCGAATAATATTAATATACTTGAGGATTATTACTCTCGAACAATATTAATATTGTTAAATATTACTACCCTGAAATAATATTAGTATTCTTGAATGTTATTACTCTCGAACAATATGAATATTCTTGAATATTATTACTCTCGAACAATCTTAATATTCTCGAGTATTATTACTCTTGAAAAATACTAATATCCTGCATCAATAATGCAAACTGTCAAAAATAAAACCCACCAATAACCTAAACAACCAAACTAAATAAAAACCTACGAAGAATTATTATACAATTATCCAGAACGATAACAAATCCTATACCAAGCAATGATTACAAAATTTCCTCTTCCTTAGTGGGCCTCCAATTTCACATATTCCTCTATTTTTACTTTTATTCTCATAAAAACTGAAAATATAATAGAAACAAGTGTTTTTCTCTTTTCTTTCTTTTTTCTGTGCAAGAGACAGAAGTTATTGGAAATTAGAAACCCTTCGTCTTGTAACGAGAACAGTCAGAGCCGGAAGCAGAACGACAGTCAAAACGGAAGCAAGCACACTTGTCACCGTGGAGACCCAACAAAGCTCGCAGGCTGAGGGCCTTGGCAGTGTCGAGGAGGAAGGCGCGCAGAATCAAATTACTCCGGAACGAACTCGAGAAACTCCATTCGAACATCCTTAGATTATAATAAGAAAAAAACGATATACAGACGGCCCTCGATATTCGCACATCTTTAAAATTACAACTTTTTTAATAGTTTTGTTTAAACGCTTAATCGAGCAACAATCAAATACATAATGGAAACGTGGACGATAAAAGAAGCTGATAAAAACGTCAAGACTTTGTCAATTAAATATATGAACGAAGCGTACATAAATCTTGACAAATTTTAGGCTATTATGGAATGAATTTCGAATTTTGTAAAACTCTGATCTGTGAATTTCAAATTTTTTAAAATTCTGCTTTGTGAATTTCCAATTTTGTAAAATTCTGCTTTGTGAATTTCCAATTTTGTAAAATTCGCTTGCGCGAATTTCCAATTGTCTACAATTCTCCGCGAATTCCAAATTTTGTACAATTCTTTTCCATGAATTCCAAATTTTCGAAAATTCTCCTCCGTGAATTTCGACTTTTGTACAATTTTCTTCTATGAATTTCAAATTTTCGAAAATTCTTCTCTGCAAATTTCGATTTTGTAAAATTTTGCTTCGTAAATTTTAAATTTTGTAAAATTCTACTCCGTGAATTTTAAATTTGTAAAATTCTTCTCTGCGAATTTCAAATTTTGTACAATTTTCCTCTATGAATTTCAAATTTTCGAAAATTCTTCTCGGCAAATTTCGAATCTGTAAAATTTTACTTCGTAAATTTTAAATTTTGTAAAATTCTACTTCGTGAATTTTAAATTTTGTAAAATTCTTCTCTGTGATTTTTCAATTTTGTACAATTTTCCTCTATGAATTTCAAATTTTCTAAAATTTCCTAAAAGGAAGAAAAGGGTGGTTTTCGACTAACTCTTGACAAGTTTGCAAAACAGTTACACACGATTCGTTAACTCTGATTTGAATTTTAGAATGTGCAGATAATAACCTAACCTAACACTTTCGTAGGGAAACGTATTGAAAATTTTTATTTATATAAAACTTCTTATTATTTCTATAATAATAATAATAATAATAATAATAATAATGTACAGATAATAACCTAACCTAACTCTCTCGTTAGTTTTTCAGATATTAATAATTGTATAATATAATTTTTTATTTTTATATAATATAATTAAAATTAAAATATAATTATATTAGATAATAATTAATTTTTAAATTATATAATATATGTATATTATACAATTTTTAAAACAATTTTTTAAATAACTTTTAACGTTAATTTTTCAGATATTAATGATTACATTTGAATTTTAATTATATTACATATTTTCTGATACTTCATTTTATACATGCAAGGTTCTTCTGCACGCAAAAATTGTATTGCATACAAAGCCTAAAGTGTTCTTTTAATTTCCTACTGTTGGCACATGTCGTAACGAATATTCTAAGATTCCACAGAAATCGCTCGATCGAAGATTCCATTTTCGCGAAGCTGCAACAATTACTGCTACTGTTTTCGAGTCATAGTTTCTTCTTTATTCATCGCAACTATTTTTAAAGAAAATTTTGCTCAAAACTTTTGCATGCCACTGTAAATATTACTTAACTAAACTAACAGAAAATTTTAATGTCGCACTATTGTTTGTACGTAATTGTTATGCAAACAATGTTTAGAGTAATTCAGTGTTTTATAATGTATCTCTAAAGAAAATTTGGCTCAAAACTTTCATAAGCAACTGTACCTGACCGGATCTGGCTTGTGGCTACAGCGCACTTGCGGTCCAACTTTTGAATAACACGTGTAACTACAGGTATTCGCTTTGAAGAACGCGAAGAAAGTAACTAAAACTTGATAAATAGCTAAAGAGAAATAGCGAATATACGTTTCTTCAAAATTATCAAAGAATATTTGCAGAATTAAATAGAAATAGAATTACAAATTATAAATAGAATTACAAATTTCTTTCGAGCTTTTGAATTAATCTTAATAAAAGCTGTATTTAAAGGAGAAAGTAACTAAAAGTTAAAAAATAGCTGGAGAGGTGGCGAAAACACATTTCTTCAAAATTATCAAAGAATATTTGCAAAATTACAAATTTCTTTCAAGCTTTTGAATTAATCTGAATAAAAGCTGTTTTTAAAGAATTTTTTTCACGAAGAAAGTAACTAAAAGCTGATAAATAGCTGAAAAGTTGGTGACCACACGTTTCTCCAAAATGATCAAAGAATATTCGCAGAATTAAGAAAAATGTTTGTAGAGCTTTTGAATTAATCCGAACAAAAGCTGTATTTAAAAGAGAAATTTTTTGTCGAATATCGTAGGATGTGTACGTGTATAGAGTGCACATTTGCCACATACCACAGCAGGCTCGCGAACGCAAGAATCAGAATGAAAAGGGTGGGCACAGCGGACATATACATACGTAACAACGTGCACCACGCCAGAAGAATACAGCATCATATTCAATTTTAACAACATTGCTCATTACAGTTGACATCAGCTGTATTACATTCTTATAGCTTCTTTTATCTTTGCGATTTTTCGACCGTTTCTATTCAAATAGTAACAATGAAGACGTGGTTACTTCATTCTTGCGTTTACCAAATTTTATATAGCAATTAAGAAATTGTAAATTTCATAGTAATACGCTTTATGAAGATACAAAGAAGTTTTCTAGCGTTTCTATTAAAATAATAACGATGAAAATGCAGTTACTTAATTGTTGCACGTACGTAATTTTGCATAGCAAATGAGAAATTCTTGATTCGATAGTAATATTCCTCACAGTTTTTCATACCTTTCTCTACGAAAGTATAAAGTTAAGTTAGGTTAGGTTATTATCTGTACATTATAAAATTCAATCCTACATGGAGAAAAGTTTCTGTAGAAGAAAATATACGAATAGAAATAATGATAATAAGTTTTTGTTATATTTCTCTACGAAAATATTAGGTTAGGTTATCCGTACATTATAAAATTCAAATCTACATGTAGAAAAGCTTCTGTAGAAAGAAAATATACGAATAGAAATAATAATAATATGTTTTCGATACATTTCTCTACGAAATTATAAAATTCAATGCCAAATGTATCAAAACACTCGTAAAAAAAAAATATAAAAAGAAATTTTCTATACATTTCTCTACGAAAATATTAAGTTAGATTTGGTTACTAACTATATGTTAGAAAATTCAATTTTGCATGTATAAAAATCTCTGCAGAAGAAAATATATGAATAGTAATAACAATAATAATAAATTTTATATAAAAAGAAATTTTCAATACGTTTCTCTACGAAGGAGAATAGAAATTTTTCGATTATTATATTGAAGCGCTGGTCGACACCGTGCTGGTGGGGCTGAACGCCTGGCTTCAATTATATTGTTGTAAAGAAGAACGTGAGAGGGTAGGAAGGAAAAAGAGAGGGAAGAAACGTTTCGTCTTGGACCTGCTAGTGGACTCATCAGTAAGGCTACGTAGCAGACCCTGCCTTAGACGCTGGGATGGTAGGTCCGAATTTCTATTATATAGAAACGGAGTAGGACATGGAGTGCTCGCGGGAAACTGACGAGTGTGCTGTCCCCCTAGTGGCGAAGACCGCCACAATATTTATTAGATTAGATTATTATCTGTACGTTATAAAATTGAATCCCAGATGTATCAAAATACTTGCAGAAAAAAAGATATAAAAAGAAGCTTTCGATACACTTCTGATACAATCTTTTCGATACAAAAGCATTAAGTTAGGCTATCCATCCATTAGAAAATTCAATTCTGCATGAAGAAAAGTACACGCAGAAACATAAAGATATTCAATGGCTGGTAGAAATGTGATGCAAGCATTTCCGTAACGCGTCTGAGTGGAAACACTTCGCGTAGGCCGTCGTGTTGAATCGATGCTGCGTCTATGACATCATCGATGGCATAATCACAAAAACTATGATCCATGACACAGATCAAATGCTCCTTGTAGACGATTGCGTCTCGAGAGGGCAAACGATTAACCGACAGCACAGAGAATTATTCGTTCTAATCGCGATTATTTGAATTTCGAACGTTTCGAACCTTTCTACAATTATTTTTAAATTTTCTGTTCTATTCTCGCGTAATTCAAAAGTACGTGCTGAATGTTACTTTATATGGATTAAGTAATAAGATTTAGTTGAAGTCGCGTGCACACTTCGATGGTTTATGTGATGTTATGACAAGACAACCCTCGACTTTCGCACGTAATTGGTTCTTGAAGATGTGTGCGAATGTTCAATCTTCGAAAGTAGTGGGATGGAAAAAGATAAGGAACAAAAACTGTGTTTTAAAGTGTTTGCTTATCAATACTAGGTAATTTTCTTGTCAACTTGTCAAGAGTTAGTCGAATACCACCCATTTCTTTCTTTTAGAAAATTTTAGAAAATCTGAAATTCATAGAGTAAAATGTCAAACTAATAAAAACTTGTTATACATGAGTGTCTTATAAACTAATTAACTGACATATAATGTATTCTTTTAACAGGAGAATGAGAGAGTGGAAGAGAGAGGAGAGAGAAAGGGAATGAGAGGGGGGGGAGAGAATGAGAGAGAGAGAGAGAGAGAGAGAGAGAGAGAGAGAGACGTATAACCAATAATTTTCACATCCTCACGTTTTGCACCCTAATTTTATCAATATGCTATATATATCAGTGTTGTATTCTCAACCTTTTTTGGTTGACGGTACACTAAAAACATCTGCAATTATTTGCGAAGCATTTACATATAGGATAAGACTTCATTAGTAACCGTTGCGATAATTAGAAATACTATTTCAAAGTTAGAAAACTCATGCAATTTTAATTATTTGTCAAATACACTGCTATATGTGTATGTATATACATATACATAGTGTAAGATTTTTTTAGTCACCTTTGAGGTAATTACAAATGCTATTTCAATTGCAAGTTTAATTATTCATCAAAAACCCTTGCGACAGGTTTAACAATCTCTCGTGGCACATAGATTGAGAAACCCTGCCATATATATATCTACAGATATAGTATAAGATTCTTTTAGTAACCTTTGAAGTAGTTACAAACACTATTTGAAAGTTACAAAACCCATGCAATTTTAATTATTCGTCAAAAACCCTCGACGATCTCTCGTCGCATCCAAGTTAAGAATCCCTGCCACGCACCCATACATATCCCACACAAGCTACGCACTAATTCTACATTTATTAACGCAGGCAAATCTAGTCTAAAACCGATACGAGAAAAAGTTTTAACTGTATTACTAGTTCCGATTTAAATCAATGTCACTGTATATTGAGGTTATGTACGTCTCAGTAGCCAGAGCGTCTGAAGCAATTCGCTACGTATTTTCATACTCTGAATCACGGGGATATATTTATAAATCGGTGGCCAAGAAATTTTATACCACCAATACCGTGGCTTCTGCAAACGCCCGCTGTAATTTCACGAATACCGTTCAAAATATGATTGCGAGGAATCTTTCTTCTATTGTAAACAAGCCTAACTGCCGATACTTGGCTATCTGTACAACGTTTACGACCTTTTTCTCTAACGCGATGCAACGAGTCTGGAATCCATTACGTTTCTGTACTTCTATCGTCGAAAACGTTCCTCAGATCAGCAAAAGTTGACCCTTGTTTCGATTTTCCTAATCTTGTCGATCATTCTCTTTCGTTTCATGTAAATATGTTATACAGACGACCCTCGATATTCGCACATCTTTAAAGTTTCAACTTTTTCTATATTTTTGTCCAAACACTTAATCGAGCAACAATCAAATACATAATGGAAGCGTGGTCAAAAGAAGCTGATAAAAAGGTCAAGACTTTGAGAATTAAATATATGAACGAAGCGCTCATAAATCTTGACAAATTTTTGGCTATTACGGAATGAATTTCGAATTTTGTAAAACTCTGATCTGTGAATTTTAAATTCTCTAAAATTCTGCTCTGTAAATTTCAAATTCTTTAAAATTCTGCTTTGTGAATTTCCAATTTTGTACAATTCTGCTCTGTGAATTTCAAATTTTGTACAATTTTCCTCTATGAATTTCAAATTTTGTACAATTTTCCTCTATGAATTAAAAATATTGGAAAATTTTCTAAAAGAAAGAAAAGGGTGGTCTTCGACTAACTCTTGACAAAGTTTGCAAGGAAAATATCCGAAAGCAGTTACACACGCCTCGTTAACTTCATTATCAATATATATATTGATAAGCAAATAGTTTAAAACACATTTTTTTACATTCCTCTGCTTTCGAACGTTCAACGTTCGTAGATATTTTCAGGAAGCAATTATGTACGAAAGTCGAGGGCTGGCTGTAATAGCAAACGATAATAAAGTGAATTTCAAACGAAACACTTGAAATAATAGGGAGTTGTCGACGACTGAGCTGCTAAATTGAAAAATAACTCTGACTGCAAAGGGTTAACCCTTTACGCTCGAGAGGCGACTCGCCACGGTGTTTCGCACAGCAGCTGGAGTTTTTCATCGACTGATTTGAACTTTTGAAGCCCTACAAAAATGAATTTCGAAGGTGAAATTAGCTCGAGCGAGGATGAAATTGATTTTCAGCTGTCGAAAAATTAGATCAGTTGTATTCACCAAGAGATTAGTGATAGAAAAAATGACGTGTTAACAAAATTAAGAGTTGGACCCTTTAAAAACTCTGCTTCCTTCGACACTGAATCATACTTCAAGTTTACTATAAAAAAAAGTTGTTTTTGGTATTCCAATCGAGCATTTTTGCGAGGCGTTTCTTCTTATTTTCTAATATTTCGTCCTAATTTATTATGATTTATTATCTATTATGATTTAATTTGGGGAGAGCTTCAGCTTTTCTGACACTATTTCGGCAATATTATATGATCGTTGCGTATGGCAATGGTAAAATTATTGTCCGGTTACACGTGTCTAAACGATGGCTAACTCCACGTTGCTGTCAACTTACTTTCCGAACCAACTGTTTACGGAATGATTATGTACCGGCATTTGATCATTTACCCTGCTTAGTTGCATTATTTACCATTTTTAATAATTATTTACCATACTAGATTATATATAATGGGCGATGTATTTTCAAGTTTAACAGATAGATGGAGTCACAGTAGCCCAGTGATCAAAAAATTTGCGAGTTCAAGTCTCCTTTCATTAAATATTTTTTTTTTTAATTTTATTCTTCCTTACCCTATTCTATCTTATGTTATTCTTATAATATTCATTTATTTGAAATTTTTTTATTTTATTAAGCTGGTGCATTGATCCAAAGTGTTATTGGGCCAGCGCGCAGCAACCCAATGATCAAAGTTCGCGAGTTAGAAAGTCTCCCTCATTTTTTTTTTTATTATTTTTATTCTTATTCAATCTCAATACTATTATTATTAACTATTTTTCTATTTTCTACGACTTTATTATTATTTATCTATCTATTTAATACAGCAGCCCAGTGATCAAAGTTCGCGAGTTAGAAAGTCACCCTCATTTTTTTTTTTATTATTTGTATTCTTATTCAATCTCAATACTATTATTATTAACTATTTTTCTATTTTCTACGACTTTATTATTATTTATCTCTCTATTTAATACCTGTTATTATTCTATACCGTGATTAAATATTTAATGCATCATTATACGCCCCTACTATTATTCTTGTGTCATCTCTCCGTCGGGACCGGCCCCATCCTCCT
The DNA here is from genome assembly GCA_963969225.1 of Xylocopa violacea. Lineage (NCBI taxonomy): Eukaryota > Metazoa > Arthropoda > Insecta > Hymenoptera > Apidae > Xylocopa > Xylocopa violacea. The sequence goes on from CAXAJV010000015.1 coordinate 2,658,820, forward strand.
TATTTCAGTGGAGGAACGGGATTTTTCCTCGGCGGAGAGATGACTTTCCGCCTCTGGGGCTGGCGAACGGTTAAAAGTAAACACCGTCCACTTCAAGGGCCCAGAGGCGGGTGTAATAACCGAATGTTACTCTCTATCGATTTCCATTGTTCTTTATCTATATGTTATGTTGCTTTCAATCTTCTATACGATTTATCCCGATCATCACGTCTACACGACTCCTTTTTCGTTAATAATCTTTCATGTATCCTAAATCTGTTCAACTAGTCTAACCTGCTTATCTCTGTATTCTTTTTGTTCGAATACGAGTATTTATCCTACGATCAGGTGAGAATGCACGTATATTTACTGCTAAATTTGCTATTATTTAATTTATGCTTTAATCGGTTTATTTGTCAGTCCATGAGGGCCATTGTTTCATGCTTTATTTGTTTATTTATTTTCATTGTTACTGCTTCCTAAGAAATGCATGTCGCGTCTATGTATATTATCTATTCTATGGCTAGCGCGATAGTAATTTCCCTATATCCACGTGTCTATCTTGTTTCTTATTTATTTAGGATCCGTACTAATATCAGGCACCGTGTTGTACGCGCGTGCATTGCCTTATGTGAAGTAAAGTAATATATAAAGTAAATATAAAGTAAAAAATATATCGAGTTTAGGTTAGGTTAAGTGCATTTAAGCTGTAATTTGAGGTAATTGTCATATATCGAGACTATCGTAAGTAATGTGTAATATATAATAATTTGATTTTAGAGACTAAGTGCATATATACCGAAATTAGGTTAGGTTAGGTGTATTTAAGCTGTAATTTGAGATAACTGTCATATATAGTGTTGAAATTATCGTAAGTAAGTAGAAGTAAAATATATAATAATTTGACTTTAGTTCTAGGATAGTTTTATTACTATTTATTTATACGTTTAGGTTCGTTATTGCGCGCGGTTTGGGAGTCGAGTAACTGTTTTTATTGTTATGTTATTTTTTGTTCGTCGCTGTCTATACGATTGTTACAAATTGAACCTCCAACGTACTTTTCGGTTATATTATCCGGGTAGTATCGCGCTCTTATTTCTATTTTAATATTAAATTTCTTTAAATTATTATACCGAGTATTCATACGGTAACGTATATTTTCTGTATGTATAGAATAGGTTATGCTATTCCCTACGTTGTCTATTTCGTTTCGCAGCGGTATGTCAGGTCTTTGTTCTTTGTTTCCCGGACGTCCAAGGATTGTTATTTTATTTAACTTTTAAACGTTCTTTCGCTCGACGGTTGGTGATATTTTACTTTTGTATATAATTTCCTTTGTTAATTAGCTAACTTGCCCAATTTATTTCCATAGATTAGATTAGGTTAGGTTAGGGTTAGTTTAATTCTGCATTCAAAATTAAATGTTGCATATACTAACTGGATAATTTATATTTAATTTGCAGATTCTTCGCGTATCTAGTCACGTCCAATGTAAGTATTTATACGTTGAAACGATACTATTTTGTACTTTTGGCTATTTATTATTACTTTGAAGCATGATTATTTAAATTTTATCTTATTTTACAGGAGATGCGTTTCCACGATGCGGTTAGATTCGTTCCACAGCGGATACCCATCTATTCCGGAATATATACATTTACTCTTAATATTTTCCATGTTTTCAAGGTAATTTTCCTACTATTTCATGCGTGCATGCAATTATTGTTCGTATATATATTTTCTGTTTCTACTTACATCTTATTCCGCCTCTGATTTTAGTTTCTATTGCAGGTCTGGCGTGGTGCAGCGATCGTTGTCCCTTATTCATACAATTATTCGTCTTGATGGCACTATTGCTTCACTATTATGATTATTAGCGAACGAACGAATATGGTACGTTATTTTACAACCGATATTTCTATTATTTAACTATTAATAGCTAGATAGAGATCTATATATATGTACTATTTAACGACTGGTGTATAAGATGACTTTAGCCGTACCGTGTCCACTAGGCGATTAATTTACAGAGTGACTTGGCTTTGTTCTAAATTGATTAAACAGAAATTCGGTTAAGTCTAATGGTGGGGAGCATAGACGGTGGTGGTGGTGGTGGTGGTGACCGCGCGGACGTCCCAACGGAGTTTGCAATGTTTACGGAGGTACCTCGGAACCGTTGTCTTTCCGTTTGGTTTTCAATTTCTATTTTGACTCGGTTACGATTTTAATCAAATTATGTATTTCTGTATTCTTTTTCGTTTTATCTTTTAATTTTTTTCTTTGTACGTTCCATTTCGGGCAGACGAACAGCGTGTGATACGCGTCGTCTTGCAGTCCTTCGCATAGCGTGCATCTGTTTAATCGAGCTATCCTCCCTTTTCCTATCCTCTTGCGATAGCTGGCGAACGACCCGTGCCCTGTGAATAACTGCGTGGTGTAGAAATTTAGTTGGCATATATCTTTTTTAGCTAGCCATTCTCTGATGTCCGGGATTATTTTCCTCGTCCACTGAGAGTGGCTGATGCTTTGCCAATGTTGTTGCCACAATTCTATAGTCGTATCTTTTTCCTGTATCTTGATTAATTTAATTTGCTTCTTATATTCGGTTTCGTTTATGACACCCGGAAGGAGTTCGTTCTGCAAAATTCTATTCTTTCTTTCGTATATTCTAGTTGTTTCTTTTGCTTTTAGGTGGATCGGAGGGACGCCGGCTAGAACGCATGTCGCATCGGTGGAAACGGTCCTGTACGGGGCGATTATCTTCTGGACCATCGGCCTTTCGGCTCTGGTAAGTATTCCAGTGATATTCTTATATTTCAAGCCCGAGCTCCAGATCGGGGCTCCGTATAAAGTTACGGATTCCCAAACGTTATAATAAAGTTTCCTAGCCTTAGATTTGGGTCCCTTAACATGATTTTGTTTGCTTTAGTTACCTTCTCCGTAATATGCTTGTGAAACTTTTGCGTACCGTCGACTAGGACTCCTAAGTATTTCAAGTATGGTGTGTTTTTAACTATTTGTGTGTTATCGAGATTAACATCGATTTCGCGATGTCCTTTCTTTCTACTCATAATGGTAATTTCGGTTTTTTCAGGGGCTATTGCAAGATCCAGGTCGCCGAGCAATCGGATAACGCGGTGAAAAGTACGAGCGATCAAATCTGTAAGAATGGTAAGGTTTTTCGCTTTGAATAACAAACCGGTATCATCCGCGTAGCCTATAACCTGCGCGTAGTCATTTTCACGTACACGTTAGTCGTTATGTTCCCGGCGTTATTATTATTATAGTATACCACGCTTCTATCGCTAAAATAGTTGCTGATCGATTTGATTAAATACAATGGAATTTTCCTTTCTTTCAACGCGTTTATTATATGCGTCCACTTTAAAGTATTAAATGCGTTTTTAATGTCCAACGTCATGAACGCGCACCATAGTTTCCTATTAGTTGATTCGGTGGTAGTTTCGTATAATTTATTTAAGGCGTCTATCGTGCTTCTGTGTCTTCTAAATCCGTATTGCCTCGGGTGTAGTCGGTTCGACATTCCTTGTTTCTCGATTCTTTTTCGAACTATGGTTTCCCATATTTTGGATAGGTCTCCCAGCACGCATAAGGGCCGATGGTCGTTACTTTTGTCCCCTTTTCTTCCAGGCTTCTTTATCAGAACTAGTCTCGCTCTTTTCCAGTCGTTCGGTATGTATCCGATACGCAATGTGGCATTTACTATATAGCCTCTTCATGTCCTCGGTTTTATTAATAACGAGCCATTTGCTTATAATCAACGGCATACCATCTGCACCTTGCGCTTTATCGAATTGGACCTCTTCTATTACTCGTTGCAGTTCCGTGTCCGTGATCGGCTCCGCTTCTTCTTCTTCTTCTTCTTGTTCCTCCTCGTCGCTACGTTGTTGGTACATTTTCCTTTTTATTTCTATGTTTTCTCTCTCCTCTATAGTCGGAATCGTATGATTTACAGTTATGAACAGGTTCGCTATGATTTGTTTTATATTTTCATGATCCATTGCACCGCCGCTTGTATAGTTGCCCTTCAGTTTCTTCATGACTACTGCCTTGTACGGTTGGCCCCATGGGTCAATATCTATGATTTTAGAAAGTTCTTCCAGCTTGTCTTCTTTACTTTTACGTATCGCTGCTTTAACATTGCTCTTATCGATTTTAAGTTCTTGTCGCAGCTTCGCGTATTCCTCTATTCTTTGAGATTTCCTTATTCTGGTTAGTTTTCTTCTAGTTTTGTTCGCTAGCGTTATCAGATTTTTAATTTCTTCGTGCCACCAGTACTTGGGTTGACATTTTCCCCGATATTGCTTCTTTTTACGTAGCGAGGTTTCTACCGTTTGGGCGATGGTTCTATTGTATTCTTCAATCCATAGCTTGTCCTGTTGCATATCTCTAAGTCGTTTCGTTCTCATTATTTTTTCGTATGCCTGTTCGAATCGATTCCAATCTATATTTTTCCCATCGTATCGGATGTGGCTATCTTTTTTGATTTGATTATTTTCTGGTTTCAGGTCTATTTCGTGGTACACGTACAGGTGATCCGTTGCCGTATACCATTCGAGTGTCTTGGACGTTCCGACGTACGGGTATAAAGTTGCGTTTACGAATGCGATATCGATTTTTGATTTCTTACCATCTCTGTAGAACGTGTGGTCGCCTACGGTGTCTATGATCGCGTAATCGTTGGTTATTGTGAATTCTATTATGCTCTGGCCCCTTGGATTAGTTATTCTATCCCCCCATTCTTTGCCTCTCGCATGAAAGTCTCCTGTGACAACGATTTTCTTGCATTTACTTTTAGTTTTGCTATTTATTATTATTTCCTGCAGTATTTGGATTCTCTTCGTGAACGAATCAAAATCTATATTCGGAGAGATGTACACGCTAGCGACAAGGATATCTTGGATTCCTACAGCTGCTATTCCTTTCTCGGAGCATTCCGTCCCGTACGTGTAATTTATATTATTATATCCGGTTCCATTTTATACGGTTCAGTTATCGCGACCACGTCCACTTTGAGCATAATATCTTGCGCTATTCTGCATCTATTAAGGTTTATTTGCAATATTTTTACGAAGATGGTAGCATTCTTGCCTCCGCTAGTTGTTTCTTATACATTGGGCAGTTGTACGCTCCTGCTACGTGTTTTATTTTGGGATCGGTTAATCCTGCCGCCAGGCATAGTATGCATTTAGGCTTGGATGCCAAACAGGTGGATATATTATGCCCGTCCTTGCCGCATCTTCTGCATATTTCTTTCCCTTCTAGTATTTTCTTACATTCTCTGGTTTGGTGTCCGAACTCGTGGCATTTAAAGCATCGTATAATCCTAGGAAGGTATCTAAAGTTACATCGCGTAAGTCCTAATCTTAGCTTGCTAATTTTCTTTAATTCTTCCGCAACGTTCTGTGTGACTTCGAAGATGGCCACTTGGTTGCCGTTCATGGTAGATTTTAACATTTTAACTATTATTTCTCCTTCTTTCTCGATATTTAAATTACTCTGCAGGTCTTGTCTCAGTTCATCCCTTGTGATGATAGCTATCTTCGATTGGGGATGCACCGTGTTAAATTTATCTTCCAATTGTTTCCTTATGCCGCTTATTCGCTCGTTTACGCCGTCTTTCCGCGAGAATTCCATTAATATGTTCCGGTTTCTTGTCTTTCTGACTTCTTCTACCTCTTTTAACTCGATTCTCACTTTACCTACAACCTCTCTGTACGTATCTTCATACGTTCTACCTTCGGTGACTTTTACTATCATCGCTTCGTTTCTTCTTGCTCTGTTCGGTATGTCGTATCTTCTTGTTTCTATTTTGGCTTTATCCGCGTAGCTGATTTTATCTTGGGGCAGGTTGGTATCGTCGTTGTTGCCCATTGCGTTTCTTCGCGGACGTACCAATGTCCATTCTTCCTCTCGTGTTCTTGGATGTAACGTGTTCTTTGCCGTATCCGGGGTCCAATTTCCGCTGTTGCATCTTAGTTCTTTTTACGAATTCTTGATCGTACTGCGGTGAGATCTCTTTTCTTTTGGTGTTTCTAAGTTCTTCCGGTGCAGTTGGGTGAATCGATGCAGTGGTTTGCGTATTCTTCTCAGCGGTTTGTTTGCGCGTTTGCGATTCCGGGTTCTCGTCCACGTATTGCTTACATTCCTTCAGAGTTTTAACATCTTCCGACATGTACTTTATTTTCTGTAGTAGGAGCATCATATGTGGAGGTACAGCATCGTGGTGGAGGGAGCGGGCAGCAACCGGAGCGGGTACACCCAACCATTGGTCCTCCCGGTATTCCGGGGGGCTCCGGCTACTGTTTACCTTTCCGGAACACTCGGACGAAGGGAGCTCGCTCGTCAATCCGATATGGGGCTCCGACACCCCATATGCAACCACCATTACCCTGCCAAGGTACCGAAGCGGTCGGTTCCGGGCGTATTTTCGAGAAAATACAGGAGGAGCGGGTAACGGCGGGGATATTGCAGGCCCATCCACCAATCCTAATGCCTGCACCGTTCCCGCATTCGCCACTCCCGATGAGCCACCGGCTACGGTCAGCATCGATTCGTCTAATCCCATCGGTATTCCAGTCGTGTCCTAAGGATATGCCGTTGTCGTCGAGAGACAGTTATCGCTCCTTTTTCTTTTTAATTTTCAATTTACAGTCCTAAACTACCTTATAATGCATTTAAACGTGGAATATAGTTCTCTGCGAAGCGACACCGCTTTTACCATTCTAAATCTATTGTTTTAGGTCTCCTGGGAGCGCTGACAACCCTCCACCTTCCTCGTAGCGGGAGGGCCATAGACAACGCGAGCGCTCCATGTTTTTCTACTCTAATTCAATTATAATACTATTGAACATAAATGTATACTATGTAGCATAAAATAAGAGAAGATAAAAACAAAAGATTTTTCTGGTACGCAGAGAGAGATGTAGTTATATATATATACCCACAGGGAAACTGTCGCCTGGACTGCATTGCTATTATTTAATTATTATTCCCGGTTTTATCGAGGATACGCTTTATATACGAGACTACTCTTGCGCTTCTTCTTATTTTCTAAGATTTTGTCCTAATTTATTATGATTTTATTATGATTTATTATGGAAGAGCTTCAGATTTTCTGACACTATTTCGGCAATATTAAATGATCGCTGCGTGTGGCAATGGTATAATTATTGCCCGGTTACACGTGTCTAAACAGTGGCTAACTCCACGTTGCTGTCAACTTACTTTCCGAACGAATTGTTTACGGAATGATTATGTACCGGCATTTGATCATTTACCCTGCTTAGTTGCATTATTTACCATTCTTAATAATTATTTACCATACTATATTATATATGAGCGATGTATTTTCAAGTTTAACCGATAGATGGAGTCACAGTAGCCCAGTGATCAAAAAATTTGCGAGTTCAAGTCTCCCTTATTTTTTTTTATTCTTATTCAATCCTAATTTACTCTTAATACTATTATTATATACTATTTCTCTATTTTCTCTACGATTTTATTATTTATCTATCTATTTAATACCTGTTATTATTCTATACCGTGGTTAAACGTTTAATGCGTTATTATTCGTCCCTATTATTATTCCCCATCCTCCTTGTTCCAGTGGAGGAGCCGGATTTTCTCCCGGCGGAGAGATGACTTTCCGCCTCTGGGGCTGGTGAACGGTTAAAAGTAAACACCGTCCACCTCAAGGGCCCAGAGGCGGGTTCGATAACTGCCCTGAAAAAAGTTTGAGAACCGCTGAGATCTAGATTTTACTCTTTTTTTTTTAAGCGAACGAAAATTGATGTGAAAAAAAAGCGAATACGATGGAGTATAACTTGTGCGTTTAACAAGAAACTGCTTTGCACTATCCTTTGATCGATATTAGAGTGTGTATAAGCATTTGTTTCATATAAAACATGATACGTGGTGGAAACATTCTTTGTTGGAATATTGTTATATTAACAAAATGAAGCTGATACTTCGTTATTTGCCATTCATCGTTTACTTTCAATGCCCCTCTAATTATCGAACGATTGCGAACATTTACGCGCGATTCAGAGTTATCCAAATTTTCCAATCATTTCATTGGTTGCAAGTTTCAAAATTTTGTTTCAAGATATCGAAAAAGACGACAAGCTTTCTCCTGCGGGGACAAAGAATCGCGGGTCGATAATTAGACAGTTGAATTGTGTTGTTACTTTTGGTTGCATGTTTCGCATAATCATGTGCTCTCCCCGCGTTTAGGATACTCGTGAAGATAATTCTACGTAACAACTATAGAACGCGGATACAATGATTCTCGAGAATACACGCGGAAGTTTTAAAAAAAGCAGACTTTGGAATTTGGAAGGTGATAAGTTTAGAGATGATTTTTAGTTATTCGAAATGCGAGGAGTACGTTATTTTCCCAAGAATTGTATCATTTTTTTTGTCTTTTCTTTTTTTTGGTTTTGTTTTAGGCAGCTTGGGTGTGCACCTGTCCCACCATCTAGTAGCGTTAAATTACATTGAACGTGTGTACGATTATTAAATATATATAGTTACAGCCACTTGTATTTTTACTGTGAATCGTGTTAAAACTGTAACAAATCCTATCGGTAAGCAGGTGTCAAAAGGCCAGAGAATTTTTGCACGCGTGCCGTACAATGAGATGAGAGAGTCTACTGTACAATCTCTGAAAAAAAAAGCGTACCATTGCATGGTGTTAATATCTATATACGATATATAAATACTGTGCTGTTAAGCGTTCAGGGAGACGTGTACCAAAGAGAGAACGTTCCTTCTGGATCGTTCGTGCGCGAAATAAACTCAGACGATGATCGAGCAAATATTTAATTTCTCGCGGCAAAATTTTCAAACCGAGCGCACTTCGCGATTGGCTCGAATGCTTTTAAAAAATTCTAATCACGTACAGTTTCGACTTTTCGTTCTCGCTCAGATTTTTCAAATATATGTATGCGAACAGAGATATTAAGTTAGCGTCAACTTGGCCGTGTGGAGCATTTTTGGTTAGTTTCATAAAGACAACGCATAAGTATGTAGTTACACGACTCGTGTGACAGAATGAGATCACTGTTTGTAATAAATGTGCCGTTACAAATTATGCGTGGTATTGTGTTAGTGGTGATACATAGAAAAAATAAATATATGTATATATAAATAAAATAAATAATAAATAGGACAGAATGCATGTCTAGGATTAAGATACAAAACATTTTATTTCTACGCGAGAGTGCTCGCCAAAAATCGCTACTCGAAAGATAGATCGTTTACGGTGTGTAGAAAGAAACTCGAAACTAACAATACGGATTAGTCCGTTAAAGCTCTCCCGGAATGTTCACGTGAGGACGGTTATATTAAAATTATTGTGATATGTCACAGGCAAATTTCAGGTGGATGCATGTATACTTCTAGACGCCGCATAATAAGTAATATCCTGGATTCAAATGGAACATTCGAGGACATCCGAATTTAGAACAGAATATATTTCAAATGTTCGCTGGTAGTTTAAAGCCTTCGCATCGTGTCGTAATACTACCCCTGCCATCTTTCCCAAAATGATAGACTACCTCTTACTTCTTCTACATATTATCGTGAAAGATCGATATCTAGCGAACGTCGATATTCTCCGGTGAATCTGAGAAATCGGAAAATCGCTTGGGCGAATGTACGAGATGTTTGCTGAATAATTATGCAGGCAGATGTCGACATTCGGTTGAATAAAAATATTTCTATACTGCGTTGAGACAAGAACGCAACGTTTTAATGTGTCATTTATGTGGAAATAGGAGAAAGTTTAATTGTTTTAAGTGTCAGATGGCGCGATCCAGGGGCGAATCGAGACAATTAGGGGCTCTGAGTAGTGAAAATTTCAGATTCCAGGAGCGGATTTAGACACATGGGAACTCTAAGTATTGCAAGGCGGGAGAAGCTATGGCCCCATTGGGGTTTAAGATGGCGTAGGGGAGCACCCCCCCTCGTTGCATACGCCATGTGCAAACCTCTAGGATAGCAGGTGGGAAGGATAAAAATACCTGTGAACTCCTACGGGCCATAGTTAGCAAGCAGCCACCTCCTCGTGGTTCCCGCCTCAGTAGTCCCACAGCTAGATCTGTGTGGGTGAAGCAAAGGGCTGCCACTGCGAATTCGAACAAAAATAATCGAACGTAATTTGTCGGGTTGGGAATTAAAAACAAAGTTAATCCTGACCTATTGGTGCGTTAGTAGATCAAATATCCTTACAGCCGACGATGAGTCAGGACTGGGTCTTCTCCCTACGCAAGAGGTGTTGAAAGATAACACAATGTACAAAATGTACGGATAAGTCAAAGGACTTAAATGACGAAAAATATGAGTGGTGCATGGCGGTGCTGGTTTCTCCGCGCCCGCTCCCTCGGTATTGGCTCGCCGGGGGAGTGGGGTTATGGGTATTTTTACGCGTATGCCATATATGGCGATGAAGCATGTCCGAGCCCCCTCCCGGGGCCGGGCTTAGAATATTCTAAGTATTGCAAATTTGGGGATCTCCAGGCGCGTCTCAAGGAAAATGAGCGCCCTGACTAATGAAAATTTCAAGATTCCTCCCAGAAGGATTTCAGATTTCCCCCAGGGGCGGATTAAGACACATGGAGATCCTAAGCGTTGCAAATATTGGGATCCCCAGAGGCGTATCAAGGAAAATGGGATCCCTGAGCAATGAAAATTATAAAATTTCCACAGGGGCGAATGAAAACAAGTGGAGGCCCTAAGCATTGAAAATTTTAAAGCCCTCAGGGGTGGATCAAGAGAAGTTAGGATCCTAAGTAGTAAAAATTTTGAACCCCCCCCCCCCAAAAAAGTGCAATTTAATGGCCATAAAATTATAATTTCGTTTTTAGATTTGTTCGATTATTTCATGGTTTTTCTCAACTATTTCGGTAATTTAAAAAAAAATTTTGCATTTTTTACATTTTTTTGGAAGTGAGACAAAATTTTTACCATCTAGGGCCCCCACGTGTCTAGAACCGCCCCTGAGGGAAATTGAAACTTTTACCACTTGGGGCCCCCAATTTCCTTGATATGCACCTGAGGACCCACAATTTTCACCGACGTGCTCCCCAGTTGCTTTAATCCGTCCAAGAGGACTCCAAAATTTGCAATGCTTAGGGCCCCCGTTTTCCTTAATTCGTCTCTGAAGGAATCTTGAAATTTTTATTACTTAGAGCCCCCATTTTCCTTGATACACTCCTGGGGATCCGTAAATTAGCAATGCTTGGGGCCCCCACTTGTTCTAATCCGTCCTTGAGAGAATCTTGAGATTTTCATTACTCAATGCCCCCATTTCCCTTGATACACTCCTGAGTACCCCAAAATTTTCAATGATGAGGGCCCCATTTGTCTTAATCCGTCCCTAAGAATTAAATTTTCACTGCTCAGGACTCTCACTTGTCTTGATCCGCCCCTGAAGACTGAAATTTTTAATGATGAGAGCCCCATTTGCGTTAATTCAACCCTTTGCACACTCGGATGTCGCAACTCTGAAGAAATTGATGGCTGAATACGAAAGTTAAAAACTTATTCCATTGCAAGTTTTTGAAGAACGCACAAATTCCCCAAAGCTTTCTATCGAAATGGAAACTTTCTGCTGCTAGAAAATTTGCTTGGTAATAGTTTCTATCGCTAACTTTTGTTTCAGCAATAGAAAACTGCTGAAAAAGCGTCGAGTGCAAAGGGTTAATCCGCCCCTGCATTTTACTTTATTTAGCCCTTTGCACTCTACTGCTTTCTGGACGTTGGCAATATTTCAATAGAAAACTTGAGGAAAAATGGAAGTTTTCTATTGCTGGGAGACGTTGGCAATAGAAGCTAGAAACATTGCTAAAATAGCAATATTTAGCAATAGTTTTTAACGCTAGCGACTCTCGGCAATAGAAAAATTCCGTTCCGATAGAAAATTTGAGAGAAATTTTCTTATGTTTCTAATGTCAATTCTAATGTCCCCTCAGAAGAGACATCTGAGTGCAAAGGGTTATTATAGCATAGCATAATTTTCTTTTCTTCTCTCTGACTGCGTCCTCTCTCTCTTACGTTTCAACCTTCACCAGAGTTTATCTCTGTTTGTCGACATGTACCAACCATTGTTCGAACAAACGTAACCAAATATTCGATCTCTCAATGACACATTTGGTACGCGTCGACGTTCACAGAAAAATATCGATAGTCTCCAATTTCAGTCTTTTACGGAAACATATATCTCATTTGCATAGCACACAACTTGCACGAATACTTATTCAAATACGCGTACGACGTGCACGTCCACAAACGTGTCTGTGGACGCATAAAAAAGGGCAGACGAAATGGAATGAATAAGTGTTCCACAGGCACAAGTTGGCAAGAGAAAAATAAAAAAAAAAATACAACAAAAGTATGTTAAGTAGATACACGGAAATATTAACGCTTAGCCAACACTTTCTTCTATCAATAATTCTTGACTTAAAATTGTTCACGTTTGAGTAATATCATTCATCTATCGTTACTTTCATTAATTATTTCATTTTCTATAAGAAATATGTGATTCAAGATCGTTAAAAACCAAATAGAATCGTCCAATTAAATAATTTTTACAACGCAAACTGTACAGTTTTCGAAAATCAGCATCTTTCTTTCGTTTCTTCTTTTCTCCTTCACTTCAACCTTTCTCACAGTAATTTATAGCTAGCACACGATTATTGTCACGAAATAATCGTGTGAAATGTAAAGAATAGGTAGGTGCGCACCCATACCGTACCGTGTTTTCATCGTTCGGCTTCTTGCGCGCGATGATACAAGGAAAGAAGAGAACAAATCGTCTCGAGGACGTCTAGTCTTTACAAACCTAATTGCGGGCAGTTAACATTGTCTTAAAACTTAAAAATTCCGACGATTGTAAATGGAAATCTTCTGAAAGAAATTTTTTTTATTGAAAATATTATTCGACTTATCGTTGCATTTTTTTAGTGAGAAATAAAGAATGATTCGAATTTTTGTCTTAATTAATGATGCCTTTTGTTTTAGATTTTTTATCGAAATTTGTGGAAAAAGATTTAAGAAAAAGTAAATTATTTTTCTATGGACTATTTCAAATGACTAATTTCTTTTTTTACATTTTTCTGGGAGAACTTAAAATTGTGTTTCAATATTCTTTTCTGTTTCTAATTTTATTTCTAATTTCTAATCTAAGAAAAAGTAAATTACTTGATGACTTAAAATTGTGTTTCAATATTCTTTTCTATTTCGAAACGTTTCTAAATTCTAATATTTATTTCTACTTTTATTTTTAATTCATTTTTAATAGTTTGCAATATTGGCAAATATTACAGGTACTTGGTATGAAATTTAAAAACAATTCTCTAGTCCTAACAATTGAATTATTTATTATATATGGATACAACTAAGACCTAAAGAAGAAATAAAGACTTCCTTTGAATAAATAATAATAATTAATTTGCTCCCTAATTGCTGGGAGCCACGGTTTACGACTATTTATTAACAACAATTAATCATTTTTCTCTTATAATGTTTTATCAAAATAATTCAACGATACATAAAAACCGCAGAATTATGTTAATTATACAAAGTGATGGTTATTTCGAAATTTGTTAAACCACGCTTTTTGAAAATATTTGTATATCGTTAAATTCGAAATCAATCGCAAGCAGCGAGTGTCCTCGCATGCACGTACATGTGTGTGTGTGTGTGTGAGTGTAAAGCATGAAATTTGAAGTTTATGTTGATATTTTGCTAATAAATATCCTACTTTTCCTGTTTGATAATTCATTCTTTGGTTTGTAATACCATTTGTTACAAATTAAAATATTGCAAATTTCGTATAAGTTAGGTTAGGTTTTGTAATTGGTAATTTGTCACAAGTTAAAGTATTGCAAATTCATAATTTGCCACAAATTAAAATATTACAAATTCATAATTTGCTACAAATTAAAACATTGCAAATTAAAATAGTGCAAATTTGGAAATTGTTGCAAATTAAAATAGTGCAAATTTGGAAATTGTTGCAAATTAAAATAGTACAAATTTGGAAATTGTTGCAAATTAAAATATTGCAAATTTCGGAAAGATTAGGTTAGGTTAGGTTTTGCAATTCGTAATTTACCACAAATTAAAATATTGCAAATTTGTAATTCGTTGCAAATTAAAATATTGCAAATTTGTAATTCGTTGCAAATTAAAATATTGCAAATTTGTAATTCGTTGCAAATTAAAATATTGCAAATTTGTAATTTGTTGCCAATTTCATAAAGGTTAGGTTAGGTTTCGCAATTCATAATTTGCCAGAAACTAAAATATTTCAAATTTGTAATTTATCACAAATGAAATATTGCAAATTTAAATGTTGCAAATTTATAATTTGTTGCAAATGAAATATTGAAAATTTGTAATTCGTTATAAATTTGTAATTTATTGCAAATTAAAATAATCCAAATTTGTAATTTGTTGCAAATTTCATAAAGGTTAGGTTAGGTTAGGTTAGGTTAGGTTAGGTTAGGTTTTGAAATTCACCAGGAATTCAGCCTTATTAAAGCTAAGGCTGAAAAACTGGAGAAGGAGAATGCCCTTCTCAAGGAGAGGCTGACTGCCCTAGAAAATAGGGCAAACAGCCAATTGTCGCCGGCGATCAAAAAGATGGCGATCGCCGAGCGTAATGAAAAAAGTACACGACAACAATCGCTGACCACGAAGCAGGAGGAAGCCAGCATCCCCGACACCGGTCTCGTACTGCTAATGGAGCAGATTGGGACCGTTATCAGCGAGCGGCTCACTCAATTTTGGGAGAAGGCGGAGAAGCGCTTCGCTCCGAATGAGGAACGCCCGCGGTCAGCGGCACGGAACGCTGCGCGACGGGAAGAATCCGCGAAAGAGGGAACAAGAGCCGCAACCATAAAGAAGGAGAAGGTAGGAAGAGAGAGGCAATGCCCCCTCCACCGGTGAAGGAATCCGCGAAAGCGGATACAAAGAAATCCCCCATCCAGAAGAGGATAGAGGAGATTCAAAAGGAGCAGGTTCGCAAGGAGAGCGAAAAGGAGTGTCTAGCAGCGAGCGCATCTGCTCCGCAGAACAAGATGAAGACGGAGACGCCGTGGACGAAAGTCCTCGGCAGAAAGTCGAAAAAGGAGACGACGGCCGCGGTAAACAAGACGGCGAGAGCAGGCAAGAAGGCACCGACGCAGGTAGCAACTACGAAGCCGGTGCCAAGAGAAAAGCCCAAGATGACGAAAAATCCGAGCACGGCCGCTGCTGTTGTTATCACCATAAATAAGGGCAGCAATACCACATACGCCGAGCTCATGACTACAGCGCGGCAGCAGATCAAGCTGTCGGATCTGGGTATTGACCGGGTCAAACCCAGAAAAGCGCTGACCGCGCGGAGCGCTTATTCTTGAAATAAGCGGTGAAGGCCGAGAAGAAAAGGCGAACGCGCTCGCCAATAAACTGTGCGGGCTATTCGCGACCACGAGGGGCGTAAAAGTTACACGCCCCTGCAAGAGAGCGGCCCTGAGAGTCGCCAGGATGGAAGACTCGCTGACGGTCGGTGAAGTCGTCGAAGCAGTCGCCGCGCAAGGCGGCTGCACAGCCGGCGAAATAAAAACCGGCCCGCGGAGGACGGCGTACAACGGCATGGTCACGATGCTGATGCAATGCCCGGTCGCCGCCGCGAAGAAAATTACCGAGAATGGTAAAGTGTAGGTCGGATGGACATCCGTCCGTGTCGAACACACTGAAGCACGACAGCTGATCTGCTCCAAGTGTTGGGAAATCGGGCACGTGATCGCGAAATGTACCGCAACCGTGGACCGAACAGAGGCATGCTACAGGTGCGGTGAAAAGGGTCACCACGCAACCGAATGCAAAGAAAAGTCGCCGACGTGTCCGGTCTGCAAATCTGCAGGCCGCCCGCACGGACACAGAGCAGGTAAGGATAAGAAACATGCGGAGAAGGAAGAAATAGCTGCAGCAGCAGCAAAAGACAACAATGAAGAGGAGAAGAAGCGCGAAACTCTGAAGGCGAGCACTAGCCGCGAGGAGGCGATGGACCTGGAGTAACTTTCAATATGAAATGCCAGATCCTGCAAACTAACTTAACTCTCACGCCGCGAGAGCACAAGATCTTATGCTCGAAAGCCTACAAAGCGGCGTGGTTGAATTAGTAGTTGCAGCGGAGCCATATTTTATCCACGACAAACCGTCGTGAATAGCAAACAGGGAGAAAACGGTTGCAATAATTCAGGCGACGCCGACACGCATCCGACCGATCACGCCCATCGCGCAAGGGCGTGGCTACGTCGCAGTATCGTGGTCGGATTGCGTCGTCATTGGAATTTACGCGCCGCCGAGCTGGTCGTTGCAAGATTTCGATCAGCTCCTGGACGAAGTGGAGAGTGTAGTGCGAAATCACACCCCGCAACCGACATTCGTACTGGGAGATTTCAACGCGCATGCAAATATGTGGCGCTCTTCCAGAACGAATCAGCGTGGACACTCGACGATGGACTGGGCAGCATCCGCGAATCTCAGACTGCTGAATCAAGGAACTGCCAGTACGTGCGTGCGTCCACAGGGCGAGAGCAAGGTCGACCTCTCGTTCGCGAACGACGCAGCATCTCGAAGAGTCACGAGCTGGAAAGTGGATCCGATCGAAACATTATCTGATCACTTATATATAAGGATCGACGTATCCACGGTACAAGGAAGAAGAGCAGCGGACCAGAAGCAAAATAGATGGTCGTTGCGAAAAATCGACGAAGATATGTTTATGGCGGCAACCCTCGCTGCTACCTGGCCGAGCGAACCGACCTTGACGGCCATAGTCGAGCGAGAAGCGGAATGGTTTACGACGACGTTGACATCGGTATGCAACGCAAGCATGCCGAAAGTAAGGTCGAACCCCCCCTCGTAAACCCGTATATTGGTGGAGCAACGAGATCGCTCTTCTCCGTGCGGAGAGCACGAACGCACGAAGACAATATACGAGATACCGGAAACGGAGAAATCCCAAACCGGTAAGGAAAGCGCAGCTCTATGAAAGATATAAAGAGAGGAAAACGGAGCTGCAAGCCGCCGTAAAGACATCAAAGGCACGAGCATGGGACGGGCTGCTGGAAACACTGCGCGAGGACCCGTGGGGGCGGCCGCATAAAATCGTAATGAACAAATTACGGCCATGGGCACCCCCACTGACGGAAACAATGGAGACGCCGTTCCTGAAGCGAGTCGTCGACACGCTCTTCCCGCCGGGAGAGGCTGTGCCGACGATTAATGCGGAAAGTGCTACAAACACCGACCTTATCACCTGGTCGCAGGAAAACGACGTTACCGAAGTGGAAATGACTCGCGCAATCAAGCGAATGACAAAGAAGAACACCGCGCCCGGACCGGATGGAATACCTGGCCGTGCCTGGTCGATGGCATTAAGCGTGCTAAATTCGAGACTACGCGGACTGTTCTCCGCGTGCTTGAAGACTGGCACGCTGCCAAAAAGTTGGAAAACCGGCAATCGCAATATCTCTGGATATTAAAAATGCGTTCAACTCTCTCCAATGGAGTGCAATTCGTAAAGCGCTGAAAAGGCACGGATTCCCACAATACCTGCGAAGGGGCGTGGAAAACTACCTGTGCGACCGCGCGATATTCTACGAAAGTCGCGACGGAATACAAAGAAAGAAGATCGAACGTGGCGTTCCCCAGGGATCAGTTCTTGGACCGCTGCTCTGGAATCTGGGGTACGACGCGGTTTTAAAAGTGCCAATGCCGGCGGGAGTGCATTTGACTTGCTACGCGGATGACACTCTGGTACTGGCGTTCGATACGGACCGTAGCAGAGCAATCTGCCGGGCGGAAGTGGCAGTCGCGGTCGTGGCAGACGCGATCAAGAGGATGGGCCTCGAAATAGCACCGGAGAAATCTGAAATCCTGTGCTTCAAAGGTCGAAGAAGAGACCCGCGAGGAGGAAACGAAGTGGTCCACATCGGACCAGCCAAAGTTACAGTGGGGAGCGAGATAAAGTATCTCGGACTGCTCCTCGATGATAAATGGAACTTTGGTCTCCACTTCACTTGTCAGGCCGTTCGACTGGCTGCTGCGGCGAATTACCTAAGCCGTATCATGCCGAATCTGCACGGACCGGACGAGAAAGTAAGGAAACTCTATGCCGGGGTGATAAGAAGCATCGCGCTTTACGGAGCCCCAGTATGGAGCGACGCGCTTAACAAAGCAGGCAGAAAGCTGCAGCTGCTGCGAAGCGCGTGGCGAAGAATAGCCATTCGGGTCGTAAGAGGATATCGCACGATTTCTTACGACGCGGCAACAATGCTGGCGGGTCTCGTACCCCTGGAATACCTGGCGCAGGAAGACATGATAGTGTACGAAACCCTTCGTACAATGCGCCAGGTACAAGAAGAAGGTGCACCTGCTCCGACGAAGAACGAGATTAGAAGAGAAGCGAGACGCTTCACTTTCTCTAACTGGAAGGAGAAATTCGCGGAAGGAGAAGACGACTTCGAAGATAGAATACAGGCGCAAGAAATTCGACAAAGAGGTACGCGTGCGAATGCATGAATTCGTACACAAGCGTAACAGAAAAGATTGCGCAAAGAAAAAGTAAATAAGAAAAAACAGAAAGAGCCGCCGAGCGCCGGCTAAACAGGATTTGGGTCAAGTCTATCCGGCACGCGCTCGACCGAGGAGTCTAAAGAATGAACTCGCGCGCGAGCTATGTGCAGAGAGTTCAACGAACTCAGACACGAGGCGGGATGCTGGACGCGTTCGAAAGAGTTCCCGGCTACCCGCTACAAGTGTAGGAAGACCACCGCAGGGTTTTAGTCGGTAAGAGTCCGACATAACCGCGGATTTCCTAAAAAATCCACGGTATCCATGAGGATTTCCCTGCGAAAAAGAAAAAAAAAAAAAGGTTAGATTAGGTTTTGTAATTTGTTAGGTTTTTAATATGAAACAATATTCTTTCGCGTTGTCGGTGCGGAGTACTTTTATTTTTCGACTCGTTTCATTTTCTACTTTACGCTTATAATCTTTAAACGCTTGTAACACTTCGGATCGATTTCGAAGTATCCTCGTTTCGATATATCTACTACAGTCATCGATTCTGTGTTCATGGGACCGCAGATGTGCGAATGTACTAACCCTAAAATTTCTGTGGAACGATTTAACGATTGTTTAAATGGTTGGACGTGAATCTTACATCTTGCTCATACGTTACAATTTATTTTCTCCATTTTAGTTTCAAAATCCATACCGCAAACTAAGTTATCATTCTTCATTCTTTTTAAATCGTGAATATTTAAATGCCCATATCTTTGATGCCATTTCAATAATTTCATATCGCACGAAGTATTCGCAAGCATTGCCCTATCGTTGCCGCCAATGCCACGGACCCGTCCTTACGTGCTACTATTGCGCGATTCTTTTCAAAATTCACCACCGTATAACCGTTTTCCGTAATCCTGGCACTGGATTGTTTGCCTTAGTACTTAACTTAACATCACCTGTACCAGTTGAATCTATAAAATGTTCAGCGGCTGTATACACTTTCGTTTGTTCTTCGTTTAATATCTCGAATTTGCATTCATTGTTACACATGTGTTTCGAAGCACCACTGTCTCAGTGGTTCTATATTGCAGGCGATCGCAGTCATCGCATCGGTTACACCGTTTGATTCCAGTCTAAAGCACTTGATCAGAAAAATTTACGCGAACCTCGCCTTATATCCCCACATGTCTTGAATTCACTTTATTGTGTTTTTCGTTGTTAACGTATCCTTTTGTTAATAACGCGTCACTTTTGTTTCCATTATCGGTTGATTTTTCATCACGATCACTTTGTCTTGCTTCTTCCTCTTTCAATTTAATTTGAAGATTCTCTAACGATGGCACGTCGTCACGCGATTCTATCACTACGCTGAAATTTTCATACTCGGCTGGTAAAGACGAAAGCAACATAATTGATAAAAGTTCGTCTGGAAGCTTTATTCCCGCTTCTTCAAGTTGCTCAGCCTTGCTGCCTCATCGAAACGTTCTTCTTCTTTTCCATTCTTAGTAACTGTTTATATAATGCTGCCTTTCGTATGGGACCACGTGATTCAAAAATTTCTTTTGATGTCTTCGCCTTTTTTACGTGGTCCAATTGACCATGCGTAACACTTAGATTTATAAGAGCTAAAGCTTTCGAGTCCATTCTCGCTTCGTTGCATTCAACATATTGCGACAGGTCATTGTATACTAAAACACTTTTCATCTGCACCTTCCACAATTCGTAGTTCTCGTTTAATTTTTCAATATTTCCGAACGCGTTTGCACTAGCCATTTTTTTTTTTTTTTTTTTTTTGCACAATCAAAACTTATCAGCACAGTAATTACAGTTTGTGACCTGGGCCCATAACCTGTTAGGTTTTTAATATGAAACAATATTCACTTATATATATATTATACGTTTAATGATACACATCGCGCTGTTCCGGAAGCGGACAAAGGACTAAACTCGCATGCAAGAACCTAAACTGGAAAACAAAAGATGATCTGACCATGGCGACGTCACACACAACACGCACACATGCACATATACCGTGCCCATCGGTACGTTTACAGAAAGTTTAACAAAAAGTTTTCTCAGAGGGGTCAACAAAATGACTGCTTGGTAAACTTAGTGTTAAGTAACTTCTAACAAGCTCTGATATTTTGTATTTCAAATAAAATGCTGAGTTGTAATTTGCCTGCTATCTAACAACTCAGAGCTATTTAAACTTAACTATCCGGATGGTCAAGTACCGATGCCAAATATGATCATCTACTATGGTCAAATACTGACTGTTAACACTTTTCATATATTAATCGTACAGTTTTCTTACTCGTGCGAAACATTGGATCGATAAGAAATACTTCTAGAAGAATCGAGACATTTAAATGTAATATAAAGAAACATTGTAACAAGTTTTAGTTGAGCGTTAATTAGTAAACGGTGTAAAGCTTTTACCTTCTTCTTATCCCTCGTAGAGCCTTTTCCCTTACCATAATTTTACATCCTGTTTCTTGCTCTAATTGCTTAGCTGTCATTCCACGTGGCCCAAGAATTCTTCCAACAAAGTTAAACTGTAACAAACAAAATTATAAAATCATTATCGGATAGAAATATATAACTTGTGTACTTAAATATAATGCTCTATCTGTGCGACTGTGTTTGTATGACTTTTAGTATCAAATTGCTGTAAATATTTATACTTTGCATTGTCCCTTTTATTATTTTCATTAGCATGACTGAACATTTCATGTTCATTACGAACATATTAGATACGACACGTTAAAATAATTTTTAGGTAACGTTGATTCGTTGCGAATATTCTGATTTGTAGACATATACATGTATTATTAAAGAACAATGGCTACGCCAGGATATTTGAGTTTGTAATTATCACTAATAAGTTATCAAGATGGAGTAAGTGATCGTGTAGGGCCCTGGATAGCAAAGGGCTCCAAAGTCTTAAAATATCTTAACTTTAACATTTTGTTTTTAGATTCTTTTTTTCTAACTTCTCTGTAATTTTCATAATTTTTATCAAGAAAACTAAGTGACTGCGTTGAGGGCCCTGAATAGCAAAGGACCCCGAAGTCTTGAAATATCTTAACTTTAAAATTCTGGGAATCATCGAAAAGTAATCGAAGAAATCTAAATACAAAATGTTGAATTTATTTATATATTGTAAAATTGTAATTCTCTCTAATAAATTATCAGGGACGGATTAAGCAGTAAGTGAACTAAGCAACTGCGTAGGGCCCTAGATTAGAAAATGACCCGAAAGTTTCAAAAAATCCTCCATAAAGTAATCGAACAAATCTAAAAACAAAATATCGAACTTATGATCTCTGAATTGCACTTTTTTGTTATAAGGCCCCAAATTTTTTAATACTTAGGGCCCCATTTGTCTCGGTCTGCCTCTGCATCTGAAGTCTCAAAATTTAAAAACGAAATGTTAAATTTATGTTCTCTAAGTTGCACTTTTTTGGTATAAGGCCCCAAATTTTTTACCGCTTGGGGCCCCACGTGTCTTGATCCACCCCTGAATTTGAAGTTTCACAAAAACTAAAATCAAAATGTCAAATTTATGGCCTCTAAGTTGCATTTTCTTGGTGCAAGGTCCTGAATTTTTTATCGCTTAGGGTCTTTTCATATATCAATTTTATTTTATTTCACGATTTTAAGAAAATTATTACGATATTAGAATGAATTTTTGTACTTAAATTTTATTCATAATATCAATTTTCATTTATCTATTTTATTTAAAAAAAATTCAATTTTATCAATATTAAATAAATTTATATAAATTTTATTAATATTAAATAAATTTTCAGTTATCAATTTTATTTTACTTCACGATTTTAAAAAAATTATTACAATATTAGAATGAATTTTTGTACTTAAATTTTGAATCTTGAATCTTTAAATTTTATAAAATCGAAATCGTAAAATCGAATTTTACGCAACAGAATTGCGACAAATGTACGTGGATTAGGATTTGCAGGTTTTTATGCAGCTAAAAGAGATGCAAGTATGCAAGAAATATGCAAACAGTATGCTAACAACTTTGTAGAATGTATACAAATAATTGCACACGTTGGTTACGACTGCGAACTTGCGAAATAGCAATTACTTTACTCTCAGCTTATTCATCCTGATTTGCAATGGAAAATGTAGCAATCGTTTTTTGCAACATTTTCTTCTGCAACACCATATAATATTTATCCAAATAAAAAGAATTTATATGAATGCGCAAAATATGATGCGTCTGAAAAACTTTTCCTTACGTCACTGCATTTATTGTGCTTTAATTAATATGCGCAATAATAATTGTAAGATCTTTTCTTCAGAAGTATAATCCTTCTTTTGCCTTTTTTTTATATCTTTAGCAAACTTTTTCATTATTTGTATCAATAGAATTAGACGCATCTTTCTCTTTCTAAAATTTTTCATATAAATCAAGCTTATGTTTTCCTTTTTGAGAATTCCTTTGGCGACTCTAGTAAATGCTGTTCCTTTTTTATTAAACAACTTCTTATGTTTCCTTTTGTTACGATCAACCAATTGCAAATTATAGAAACACACCGCTTGGATCTCTTTACAAATTTCTTACGAGCGCAAAGGAATTTAAGAGAAATAATTGAAGAATTTAATGAAAAGAATAAAAGAATTTAAGAAAACTAATATTTTGTTTTCTATCTGGTTGCGACCAACCAAAATGGAAATGAAAACCGCTTGGATCTCCTCCTAAGAAATTTCTTACAAATGCAAAAGAATTTAGGTTTCAGTAGAAAAATAATATTTTAATATTCTTTGCTAGGATCATCTTTTATTTACTTTTATAACATATTAGTTCCTTTCTCAAACTATTTTTTAGCTTTTGAAATACAACAAATTTCTAAAAACTATAAAACAAATTGTATAAACTTCTAAAAACAAACTAAACTCTTTTATAACTTCTTTTCAAATCTACATAGAATTAGTTCTTCGTAACTTGTTTCTACATAAATTTGGGGACACATCTAAGAACTGTGCCTACGTGTAGATATACAAACAACATTGTAGCGTTAGATCCAGCCGAGAGAAAAAAGTAATTACTTATGGAATAAAGAATTAACACCAATTGCGTAAAAACAATAATAAAACTACTTCTATTCTTTTACGTATTCCGTGTAACGAAAACATGTTAGATATGTTACAGATAAATATTTCTCACAGCCTACTATAACATTTTGTAAGCAAATTCAGGTATACAAGCGTAATAGTAATAAGGAATATAATGAAATAATTCTCCTATGTGTTTAAACGTTACGTTTAAACTTTATAATTTCGTTAAGCACATTACTTACAAATAATTGAAACACAAATGAATTTATTTAATACAACGTACATTCCGTTTGAAATGTACAGGTATTTTTTATTATAAATTAATCATAGGCTAGTTACAGCATCTAATGAAAAACGCAGAGGGTAATACGCTGCGTTTCAAGCTCTTTGATGCAAGCTCTTTTATGAAAACTATGCGAGACAGATACAACACAAAAAACTACGTATTTGCATAAGTATCCACAGTCTGCTTAGAATTATAATCTTTCTAGGGACTGTGCCTCCGCTCGAAGCATTGTACACAATTACTTCCCACTATTAGCTGTAGCTCGTTTAAAGGAACGCTGCGAACAAAAACCTGCTCTAATTGTACATTGTACTTGTTGTTAAATAAACGTGTAGATCATTTACTTTATTGTAAGAGAGTATCAGTTGCGAGCGTGTTGCAATCGCCTCGCAAGTATGTATTCGATATTCTCGTAATAGTAAACCTAACCTAACCTATTGTTGTACATAAAAATGTGGATTGTCGAATTTATTTTATTATAACAGAGAATCAATTACGAGAATCAATTGCGTGTTGCAATCCTCTCGCAAGTATGTATTCGATATTCTCGTAACAGTCAATCTAACTTAGCCTTTTTTTTCTTTTTTTTTTTTTGGTCGCAGTGAAATCCTCATGGATACCGTGGATTTTTGGGAAAATCGCGGTTATGTCGGACTCTTACCGACTAAAACCCTGCGATGGTCTTCCTACACTTGTAGCAGGTAACCGTCTGAGTTCGTTGAACTCTCTGCACATAGCTCGCGTGCGAGTTCATACTTTAGACAGGCAACTTTGACTCAAATCCTGTCTAGCCGGCGCTCGGCGGCTCCTTCTGTTTTTCCTTATTTACTTTTTCTTTGCGCAATCTTTTCTGTTACGCTTGTGTGCGAATGCATGCATTCGCACGCGTACCTCTTTGTCGAATTTCTTGCGCCTGTATTCTTTCGTTCGACGTCGTCTTCCTCTTCTCCCGCTCGCGGCGTTTGAGATGGACGGCGGCGGCGAAGCTCCGCTCCCCGGTGGGTACTTTGGAGCGACCCTCGCGCCGTGAAGGACGAGAGTCCCCTACCTTGGAGTGGAACGTGGCAAACGTTTACGACGCCGACCACGTAAGACTCGTCGAGCAGAGAGCGTGCGCTCCCTTTCGCGCTCGGCGGCTTCCTTCGCAGCCATCACTTTGTCGCAAAACAAGGTAACGGCTCGCCAATATCTCTCCCCTTCCAGCATCTTCGGCAGGATGCTGGTCGGCGAGAGATCCGGTCCGATCTCTGCCACGAGAGCGTGGCGCAGCGTTTCCCACGCCGGACAGAGTTCCAGCGTGTGCTTCGCAGAGTCGTCTGCGTCTCCGCAATGGTGACATTCGGCCGTGGCTTCTTTTCCGATCTTGCACAGGTACTGACCGAAGCAACCGTGTCCAGTCAGCACCTGCGTCACTCTGAAGGTGAGCTGCCCTCTCCTGTTTTCTACCCATTTTTCCAAGATGGGTAGAATCGCTCCGACGATCCTGTGATTGGTCGCGGTATTCCAGTGGTGCGAGACCCGCCAGCATTGTTGCCGCATCGTAAGAAATCGTGCGATATCCTCTTACGAGCCGAATGGCTATTCTTCGCCACGCGCTTCGCAGCAGCTGCAGCTTTCTGCCTGCTTTGTTAAGCGCGTCGTTCCATACTGGCGCTCCGTAAAGCGCGATGCTTCTTATCACCCCGGCATAGAATTTCCTTACTTTCTCGTCCGGTCCGTGCAGATTCGCCATGATACGGTTTAGGTAAATCGCCGCAGCATCCAGTCGAACGGCCTGACAAGTGAAGTGGAGACCAAAGTTCCATTTATCGTCGAGGAGCAGTCCGAGATACTTCATCTCGCTCCCCACTGTAACTTTGGCTGGTCCGATGTTGACCACTCCGTTTCCTCCTCGCGGGTCTCTTCTTCGTCCCCTGAAGCACAGGATTTCAGATTTCTCCGGTGCCATCTGGAGCCCCATCTTCTTGATGGTATTAGCCACGACCGCAACTGCCATTTCGGCCCGGCAGATTGCGCGTTGCCGGCACGTGTCGACTGCCAACACCATCGTGTCATCCGCGTAGCACGTGTGATTCACGCCGGACGGCATTGGCAGCTTCAGGACCGCGTCATACCCGAGATTCCAGAGAAGCGGTCCGAGGACCGCTCCCTGGCGAACGCCGCGATCAATCTTCTTCTTCTCGATTCCGTGTCGGCTATCGTAGAGAATCGCGCGGTCGCTCAGGTAATTTTCCACGACCCTTCGCAGGTATCGCGGACACCCGTTCCTTTCAAGCGCTCTACGTATTGTGCTCCATTCGAGGGAGTTGAACGCATTCTTAATATCTAGCGATATTGCGATTACGACTCCCTCGGCGGCGATCGCGTTTTCGGCGAAACTTTTCACTTGTCGAATCGCGTCGATCGTCGATCGTCCTTCTCGGAAACCGAACTGGTTCTCGGCTAAGTTCGGCCCGGTTCGCGACAGGTGCTCGACGAGGCGGTTGTGGACTATCCTTTCAAATAATTTTCCGACCTCGTCGAGCAAAACTATCGGCCTGTACGCGGCCGGTGAATCCTCCGGTTTTCCCGGCTTTCGGAGCAACACTAATCTGCCGGTTTTCTATCTTGCTGGCAACGTGCCCGTCTTCAAGCATGCTGTAAATAACTTCCGCAATCTTGAATTCAGGACACTGAGTGCCATCCACCAGGCATGGCCGGGAATTCCATCCGGTCCGGGCGTGGTGTTCTTCTTTGTCATGCGCTTTATGGCGCGAGCCATTTCCTCCTCGCTGACGTCGTTGCCCTGAGACCAGATGATCGGGTCGATGTGTGTTGAAATTCGCGAGTTGTTCCCCGACGCAGCCTCTTGCGGCGGGAAGAGCGTGTCGACAACTCGCTTCAGGAACGGCGTCTCCATCGTCTCCGTTAACGAGGGCGCCCACGGTCGTAATTTATTCATTACTATCTTGTACGGCCGCCCCCACGGATCCTCGCGCAGCGTTTCCAGCAGCCCGTCCCATGCTCGTGCCTTTGATGTCTTTATGGGGATTCCTCCGTTTCCGGTATCTCGTATATTGCCTCCGTGCGTTTGTGCTCTCCGCACGGAGAAGAGCGATCTCGTTCCTTCACCAATATACGGATTTACGAGTGGGGTTCGACCTTATTTTCGGCATGCTTGCGTTGCATACCGAGGTCAACGTCCTTGTAAACCATTCGGCTTCTCGCTCGACTACGGCCGTTTCGGTCGGTTCGCTCGGCCAGGTAACGACGAGGGTAGCCGCCATAAACATATCCTCGTTCAACTTTCGCAACGACCATTTATTTTGTTTTTCAGTCGTTGTTTTTCTTCTTTGCATGGTTGACACGTCGATCCTTATGTATAAATGATCAGATAAGGTTTCGGTCGCGTCAACTTTCCAGCCGGTGACTCTTCGGGATGCTGCGTCGTTCGCGAACGAGAGGTCGACCGTGCTCTCCACCTGCTGACGCACGCACGTACTAGCAGATCCTTGATTCAGCAGCCTGAGATTCGCGGATGCTGCCCAGTCCATCGTCGAGTGTCCGCGCTGGTTCGTTCTGGAGGAGTGCCACATAGTTGCGTGAGCATTAAAATCTCCCAGAACGAATGTTGGACGGGGGGCGTGGCTTCGCACTGCCCCCTCCACTTCATCTAAGAGCCGGTCGTAATCTTCCAGCGACCAGCTCGGCGGAGGGTATATTCCGATGATGACGCAGTCCGACCACGATACGGCTACGTAACCACGCCCTTGCGCGATGAGCGTGATCGGACGGATGCGTGTCGGCGTCGTCTGAATAATTGCCACTGTCTTCTCTTTGTTTGCTATCCACGACGGCTCGTCGTGCATAGAATACGGCTCCGCTGCAACGACTAATTCGACCACGCCGCTGTGTAAGCTTTCGAGCATCAAATCTTGTGCTCTCGCGGCGTGATTCGAATTAGTTTGCAGTATTTGAGATTTCGCGTTGAGTATTACGCGGATTTCCATTTTCTCCTCCTGGCTGGTGGACGCCTTCGGAGATTCGCGCGCTTTCTCCACTGCAGGTATAGATTTGGCTGCCGCAGCGGCCTCTTCTTTCTTCTGTGCAGGTGCACCTGCCGATTTCGCACCGGGTTTAGCGGCGGTCGCTCTCTCTTTCTTCGCCGGCGGCGAAGCAGAGCAGGCCTTACTACCTGCTCTACGTCCGTGCGGACGGCCTGCCGATTTGCAAACCGCGCACGTCGGCGACTTCTCTTTGCAATTTGTCGCACGATGTCCCTTCTCACCGCACCTGTAGCAGGCTTCGTTGCGGTCCATGTTCGCTGTGCATTTTGCGATCACGTGGCCGATCGTCCAGCATTTGAAACAGATTAACTGCCTTTCCTCTATATGTTCGACTCGGACGCAGGTCCAGCCGACTTTAATCTTGCCGCTCTCCGTTACTTTTCTCGCGGCCGCGATCGGACATTGCATGAGCATTGTGCCCATGCCATTATTTGCTGTCCTCCTCGGGCCGACTTTTACGTCATTGGTAGTGCAGCCGCCTTGCGCGGCGACTGCCTCGACGATTTCGTCGACCGTTAGAGAGTCTTCCATTCGGAAAACTCTCAAGGCCGGCCGCTTGTATGGGCGCGTGACCTTCACGCCGCACGTCGTCGCGAATAATTGGCTGAGTCTTAGCGCGAGCTTATCCGCTTTTTCCTCCTTACCGTCGCCGCTTATCTCCAAAATAAGTGCGCCGATTAGCGCCTTTCTGGGCTTCACCTCTTCTATGCCCAGCTCCGATAATTTAATGTTTTGCCGGGCTGACGTCATTAGCTCGGCATACGTCGTGCGGTTGTCCTTATTAAATGTAATAACTACTGCAGCCGTACTCGGATTCTTCGCTATTTTTGTTTTCTCCTTTGGCACCGTTTTCGCTTTCACAGTCGCTACCTGCGATGGTACCTTTTTCTGTTCGCTGGTGGGCTTAATTGCCGTGGCCACTGTCTCCTTCTTCGTCTTGCGGCCAAGGACCTTTGTCCACGGCGTTTCTGTCCCGCTCGCACTCGTGCTCGGCGCGGCAGGTGCGGTTGCTGCGGGAGAAGATTTCCTCTCGCTCTCTTTCCGCATCTGCTCTTTCTGTATACCTTCCATCCTCTTCTGGATGGTCGACTTCTTTTCCTGCGTCTTCGCAGGTTGCATCACCGTCGGAACGGGGGGTATCGCCTCTCTTCCTCCGCCGGACATTTCCTTCTTTATCGGCGCAGCTTTCTTTATCGCTTTCGCAGGTTCTTCACATTGCGCCGGTTTTCTCGCCGTTGATCTTGACCGTTCCTCTTTCGGAGCGAAGCGCTTTTCCGCCCTCTCCCAAGAAGCTCGTTAAGCGGCTGTTAATAATCTATGTAAATAGAACCTAATATAACCTAATCTAATCCAACCTAGATCCCTTTACAGGATCCCGAGCGTGTTGGTCCCTACCATTTAATACCATAACTGGGGCCTCAAGAATTAGTTCCATTTAATCATATATTAACTCTGTGTTGTCATTAACGGCTCCAACAGTTTCCCGCGCGCGCAATTCGAATCCCATGGCCGGAGATGCCATACCTAGGCCCTGCAGAGGTGGGTTCATATAACATCTTATGGCTCTGAAGCATTAGTAATTGCTGCAACACTTCCACAGCCGACTAATTCGACCCATAGGAGCGGACATATCGTAACTGAGACCTCAAGAATTGGTTTCATTTTATCACTTATGGTCGCTGTGTTGTTATTAACCGCTCCAACGGTTATCTGTTCACCTATTTCGAATCACATGGCCGGAGAGATCATACCTAGGCCGTGCAAAATTGGGTTCATATAACTACCTATTGATTCTGGGACATTAGTAATCATTCAGGAATCTTAGTCGAATATCTCTTCCGACCGCTCGTTTTGGTTTCCTCGCCATCTGCCAACCTCCAAGAATCCACGATACCGTCACCTTGAAAATAGTCCATAGTCCTCTGACCACCTTATTGGATCTTTTCATGCGAAGACCTCGAAGCTCGTCACTGTTTTATCGTTGCGACGAGGAATTTTCGATTAATTCCATTCGCGCCTACCGCTTTTAAAACATCCACGATGCAATAACGAACCAGTAAATATCTCAGCGAGTGTTGCACATTTTCGAAATTACAGAAGGATACCGCATAGTTGGAACTCCGAGCATTACACGTGCATAGTCAAAGCAGGAACTAACCTCGATCGAACATTGGCTATCGGTTAAGTTTGGAATATTGCCATTAAATTTCTCATATTCAAATCGAACGAGCCAGCGACCGCAAGAGGCGCATGAGGAGTCTTGGTGCGCCATTGTACATATTTTAGCATCGGCGTACTGATTAATTGTGTTCAGTGCGTTTATACTAAATTCTCCATCACTCGTGATAGTACCTTCAAGTGACTGTAAAAGTTGTAAAATCGATCTATTTAAACAGCGTCTCGCTGGAAATCTCGCTCGCCAATGCTTTTTGTAGTTATAATACGTTGAACCGATTACACTTAGTACACGCGTTTCCATTTGGTTGGCACGGAGCTAAATTGCGATTTGATCGAGAGTGATTTGCCTAGTTTTTAGAAATCAGATTTACCGATCGCTTTTCTATGCATCGATACGATCAGCGGTATCGTCAATCGAACACCGTTGAGCAGTTAATCGAATAAAATTTTAATGATCCGAGAATTGGATAGCTTAGGAACGAAGTTATCGCGATGTCGATATAATCTATAAAATCGGTGCAGAATTAATTACCACTCGGTTAACACTCTCCCGAAAGCCAATACAATCTCTCTGAACGACATCTTATCGTTGCCAGGCCGCGCAGTGATAATCGTTATATTCTATCTAACCGTGGATCGTCGCGATTCAACGCGAGCATCCATTATTTTAACGCTGCGCGCGCGTGTCACGGTTTCATCACTTACTCGGTCCGTTTCGAGGCATGGTCTTTCCTCGTTGTCCAATAAATTTCGCGCATCTGCGTTTAGCCAGTACGTTCGACCACTTAATCCGACAGAGAGTTATTGAATCTTTCCTCTTCGTCCTGTCTAGAAGCCAGAGTCCTGGCGGAATGCCTCGGAACCGATGGTTAGATTACTTGATCTCCTTTCCGGGACTCGTGTCCAAGTTTGACGCGTTCGCCGGAACTATAGGAATTACAGGGTTTCAATAAGGCCGTTATTTTATCGAGGGGCAGCTGCGATTGATAGGATTGAATCGTACGAAATGAACCCCGTTTCACATGCCAGGTTTGTTGTCGGATATATCGACAGAAACGGCGATTTCGTGGGGACAGCGAAAGGCTGGAAGGAATCGGTACGTCCGCTCGAGCCTCGTTGAACGGTTATTGGACGATGTAGGTGTTAAATTTGGTCTTCGATTCTAACGACATTTTCTACCTTAAATTGACGTCTTGGAGTCTTCAGTTCGATTATCTCCACGGCTAATTTCAACGTTGACTTTCATTTCTTAATCTTCTCTTATCCGTGGGTGATAATTTGAATGGAATATCCGAAGGATTCATTTTCTATCTTCCAGTTGTTGAAATCAATTATTCATGTTCTAAGTCGTTCATTTCTATTTTATCGCTTGACAAATTCACTAGAGAATATGACGGTTTACGGAAAGGAACCAGCATGAATAACAAACTTAAAAAGTTGTTTAAAAAGAGAGCAACAATAGCAGGACATGGTGAATACTGGGTGGTACATATTACTATCTGGATGTGGGCGTTGGGAAAAATGCCTTCATCGAGAGAAAATAAAAAATCCATTATTATTTAAGAATACCAACCGCAGCACTTCCAAAAAATTCAAGAATTCTTCCATTGCTCGTGTTTGAACATTTTTTTCATCTACCCCCGTATTTCGAGGGATAAAGTTAAACTGATAACAAATATTACGTACAAGAGTACACGTTTTCGTGAAATTTTATCACGACAATCTACTACTATCCTCAACAGCGAAAATTAGTAGCCCGTCGAAGTAATCTGATGCTCTGATCCTGCAGACGATCCGAATCGAATTGGGCCAAATATCCCGTGTAATCTAACAACAGTGTCTCGTCTAATGGAGTTGTGATCGATGGTTTTAGTAGATTAGTGAATATCGTTAATTACAGTGGTGTTGACTGAGCGTGTGACCCGCGTTTAACACATATAATCTGTCGTGAATTTATCCAAACGGAATCTGAATTGTCGTCTCTTAAAGTTCGATCTCTTAATCGCGATCAGAAGAAGGAATTCAGCGCAAAGTGATCAGCGAATCCTCATTGTTGGGTATTTTAACTGGTGCAGGTAATTACGACGGTAGATTGTACATTTGTGTCAGCTCCTCGCCCTAATTGGTCTGGTTCGAGCCACTGACATCTGCATTGTCCATGACAACATACGTTGTCGTAACTTGCTCAATCGTATTCGTGGTCCGTACAATTATGCAGGCTTGATCGGTACATGTGCGCGAAACAGATGGCTGTGATCACGTGTCTACGGAGGATTCGATTCCTCTTTGGTTCGATCGAGGAATCCGCGTGGCATTTCTCTTAGGATTTTAATCACTTCGACGAGTTCCATGACGGCGTTTCCCCCTGGCATTCGTTCGATTCTCGATCAATTCGCGACAATATCTCGTTAAAGGCGCTAAAAAGACGGTAACTTATTCAATTTGCATGGAAATGCAGGTGGTAAAAAACATTTTTCGTCGAGAGAATTCCACGGATGCAATTTCGAACGTGGTCGCGTACGTTCTTCCGTCCGCGAGAAGAAAGAACCCATGGAATGGAGATCCGCGACAACGCAGGATTCCGTGCAATTCAAAAGGGGACCAAGGAAAGAACAAAGGGGATCCTTAATGTCACGCGAAGTCGAGAATGGATGAATAGCGGAGGCATGCGCGAGCGAACCAACTGCTGGGAAATAATTGGAGACAAAAGTCTCCATTCCTCTTAATGTGTATCGCGAGACGAAAAACTGTTTGTGATTTTCAAAATATTCGTGTGATTCCTTTTTACCAGCATTCAGTGGAACTGCTCGTATGATATTTTCGAAGCAAAAATAAACGTTTCAATGGCTCAAAGTAGATTGACTATTCTTCGGAAGATATATCTTTGTTCGATTACACAGAACTGCACTTTAGAAGAGGAAAGTTGTTTTTGTTCTCAATAGGTATCACTCGTCTACTCGACTCGATACTAGATTGAGCCGTGATCCGTTAACGAGCTTAACCGTCCCCTTTTTTTTTTGTTTGTCCGCTACGATGTGCCACGATAACCTATGGCGATCAACGACTGGAACGTGATGAGAGGAATTTTTATCGGAAGCCAACGAACGATTTTTCCCCAGAGAAAGCTTTTATAAACACAGCAAGGTTTTATTTATTACGTTACTTTGATGCTCTTGTAATTTTCATTAAAGGTTTTATTAAAACTTCATGAAGGTTTAAGGTGAGTTTTTCTTCCCTCCGCGGATAGGAGGGATCGCGAGATTTTTGCTAGAAATTTCGTAGATTGGCTTTAAGCAGCTTAACTGAATATTCGTACACTTGTATCAATTTATTCCTGAAAATAAAATTGTCGTTTCTCGAATTTTCCTAGCAAGATCACCAGCGTGCATTTCACGGTAACTCGTCGAAACTTCGTGTTTCTTCCACGTTTGTTCACCATCAGAATGTATCCAGTTTCCCAAGAAATAATTTACAAGAAGAAGAAGTTACAAGATCGAAGACGAGGGAAAAAGTTGGCGGTCAGTGCACGCCCCGACCGTTCATCACGGTTCAACCCGCGTGGGTAAGCCGAGCACCTTGTCTGCTCGTAGGTAACCCTTTACTTACCGAAAAATTCGTGGCGATACTTTCTCCTTCCTTAATTCCAGGCATTCGTACATTTCCCGAGGAAAAATAAATGTCCACGCAAAAGACACAAACAGCCAAGCATGAAACAAACATTCGTGTGTCGTATTAATACTGTCGTTCTCAAAGGAAAACGGGACAATGTCGTTGATTTAAAACTGCAGAGTGTTTTTAGCGCTCGTCGGGGTCGTAGAAGAGCGGATTACACTCTGGCGAAACAAAAAGTCCGAGAAAAAGCGCGAGCTCCTAAGAGGTGACCTTCCAAAGGGGTGGTTAGCATAGAGTCGTAATGCTCGCAGATGTGTCTGCGAACAAACATTGCAATCAGTGACATTTCGCGTTTGTATCTATTTCGGGGATCTCATGATTTCAATGCCTCCTTGACACCGCATAATTCCGCGAATTTCGCAATTAATAGCGGAGACACGCGTGTATCGTAACGTATCCGCTATCGCTCCAGGAGTTCGCCAGCCGCGAAATACGACACCTAGCAGCTGACATACCGTATCTCGGGCCTCTAGAATTGGTTTCATTTAAGTACATATTGGCTCTGGGCCATTAGTGACCACTCCAGGTGTTCCACAGACCACTAATTCAGCACATAGGAGAGGACATACTGAAAATGCGGCCTGTAGAATTGGTTTCATTTAATCACCTATTGACGCTGTGTGGTTATTAAACGCTCCAACTGTTATCCGGGGGCATAATTCGAATCACATGGCCGGAGGTGCCATACCTGTGCCCTGCAGAGTTAGATTCATATATCTGCTTATTGTCTCTGCGGCATTAGTATTCGGTCCAGGAGATCTACAGCCGTCTAATTCGACTCAAAGGAACGGACATACCGTAACTGGGGCCGGATAGCCTGTCCAATCCTCGGCTATTCTGGAGGCATGACAGCGCGAGCCGCGGGCAGCCGCGAACTTTGTTGCACGTGGAAATCTACCGGTGACTTTCAGCCACCTGCGCCTAGGCTAAGCTGGAGACAAGACAGCGCTAGTCGTGATCGGTCGCCAACATTGTTGCACGGGGAATCGGCCTGTAAAATTCAGCCTCTCCGCGCCTCGGCTTATCCGGAGACATAATATCGCGAGTCGCTGGCAATCGCCAACATTGTTGCACGGCTATATCTGCCGGTGAAATTCAGCACACCCGCGCGTCGGCTAATCTGGAGACATATACGTAAGAACATATACGTAAATACAGTTTTAATGGTTCTACCACTTCATGCGACACTAATAGAAACGCATTCCTTATGCGTCAGTTTGCGCTGTGCTCGCGCAACACGCCAACATCTTTCTTTATCACCCATAATGCCTATTCCATAGCTAACACTTTGCGAGTTGAAGATTATTATGTTAATATAAAGTGTTATACGCACCTAACAACATGTGCATCTCGATATAATATACCATTTCGATATATACAGCATAATAATAAAACAGATTTGTTTCAAGTATATTTCTTATAAGAAATAGTATAATACCTCCAACTCTTCGATTTTATTCGAAACGCGCGACGTTATTGGTGATGCATCAAATGGCGGGAAAAAATTATTTTTGCAAATATAATTAATTAGGATAATATTTATTTATTCCAAAATATAAGCTATTAGGAAGATTGTTTGTTGCGTCCTTAGATTCGCCTCGCAAAAATGCTCGATTGGAATACCAAGAACAACTTTTTTTTATAGTAAACTTGAAGTATGATTTAGTGTCGAAGGAAGCAGAGTTTTTAAAGGATCCAACTCTTAATTTTGTTAACGCGTCATTTTTTCTATCACTAATCTCTTGGTGAATACAACTGATCTAATTTTTCGACAGCTGAAAATCAATTTCTTCCTCGCACGAGCTAATTTCACCTTCGAAATTCATTTTTGTAGGGCTTCAAAAGTTCAAATCAGTCGATGAAAAACTCCAACTGCTGTGCGAAACACCGTGGCGAGTCGCCTCTCGAGCGTAAAGGGTTAACCCTTTGCAGTCAGAGTTATTTTTCAATTTAGCAGCTCAGTCGTCGACAACTATCTACTATTTCAAGTGTTTCGTTTGAAATTCACTTGAAAATGTAGTCAGTTGCAGGACAATTCCGCGACTGCTACTTGCAAACTCTAAAACTTTGTTGTAATTTATATTCGCTTCTTCTTTTCATTTAACGATGTCGAGTCACACTCGACAAAGGTCCGCAAAGGGTTAATTTCGTATTTTGTATCAATTTTTATGATACGTCAATATAGCTATTGAAGTGAGGAGGAATTAAAAATGAGAATCTTTACAAGTTCTATGTTTTTAGTAAGAACGTTGTAGGTTATGTTACGTTGCATTTCTTATTCGAAATTGTTATTAATGATAATATAACTCAATCTAATACTTTGTTTTTAGTAAAAAGATTATACAGGTTACGTTACGTTGCATTTGTTCTTTGAAATTATTATTAATACTAAAATAACCTAACCTATAACACTTTCTGTGCGTTTTTTAGTAAGGACGTTGTAGGTTATGTTACGTTGAATTTATTCCTCAAAATTGTTATTAATATCAAACTGTGTTTTAAAGTATTCACTTATCGAAATGTATTAATTAATTATATTAATTATATTCAATTACGTTTATCTTATATTTATTTATTTAACGAACGAACCATAACCTCAATATTAACTTCATTTAGAAAGCTTTTCAAGTTTAGAAGCTTTTATGTTTTACTATGACCTCGCGACGATCATTTTTCTAATAATTCTACATTTTGTAATTAAAAATCCTAAACATGAATGAACCATAACCTCAAACTTCACGCCATCTTTAATCGAATCTCTATACATCTTATATTTCTACATATCGCTTATCTCTTATCTCTTAATATCGCTTTCAAAGGATATTATTTAATGAACCAACCGTAACCTCAATATCGACTTAATTCCACTGAAATAAATGAAATTTAAACGCTTTTATCGTTTGCTATTACAACCAGCCCTCGACTTTCGTACATAATTGTAATATATATATTGATAATGAAGGTAACGAGGCGTGTGTAACTGCTTTCGGGTATTTTCCTTGCAAACTTGTCAAGAGTTAATCGAATACCACCCTTTTTTTTCTTTTAGAAAATTTTCGAAAATTTGAAATTCATAGAGGAAAATTGTACAAAAGTCGAAATTCACGGAGGAGAATTTTCGAAAATTAGAGATTCACGGAGGAGAATTTTCGAAAATTTGGAATTCATGGAAAAGAATTGTACAAAATTTGAAATTCGCGGAGAATTTTAGACAATTGGAAATTCACGCAAGCGAATTTTACAAAATTGGAAATTCACAAAGCAGAATTTTAAAGAATTTGAAATTTACAGAGCAGAATTTTAGAGAATTTAAAATTCACAGGTCAGAGTTTTACAAAATTCGAAATTCATTCCGTAATAGCCAAAAATTTGTCAAGATTTATGAACGCTTCGTTCATATATTTAATTATCAAAGTTTGACGTTTTTATCAGCTTCTTTCGTCCACGCTTCCATTATGTATTTCATTGTTGCTCGATTAAGTGTTTGGACAAAAATATTGAAAAATTGAAACTTTAAAGATGTGCGAATATCGAGGGTCGACTGTATTAGGCTAGGTTAAGTTAGGTTATCTCTATATAGAAAAAATTCAATCCTACATGTATGAAAATACATTTATAAAAAAAATATACTGGTTGAAGTTTTCGATGACGTTTCTTTACGAAAGTATTAGGTTAGATTAGGTTAGGTTATCTGTACATTATGAATACTTTTCAAATCATTATGTATACTTTTCAAACCTATATATATAAAAATACCTGCAGAAACAAAGGATATAAAAAAAAAAATTTCGATACGTTTCTCTACGAAAGTGTTAGGTTAGGTTAGGTTATTATCTGTGCACGATTAAACGGACGATGCGCGTCAGCGTTCGAATCCTGTGAGCGGCGACTACGGAAGCTGAACAACGCGCCAGCCGCGCCAACGCCGGAACAGCAGGCGATCAGGAATTCAGCCTTATTAAAGCTACGGCTGAAAAACTGGAGAAGGAGAATGCCCTTCTCAAGGAGAGGCTGACCGCCCTAGAAAATAGGGCAAACAGCCAATTATCGCCGGCGATCAAAAGGATGGAAATCGCCGAGCGTAGTGAAAAAGGAACAGGACGGCAATCGCTGCCTACGAAGCAGGAGGAAGCCAGCATCCCCGACACCGGTCTCGTACTGCCAATGGAACAGATTGGGACCGTTGTCAACGAGCGCCTCACACAATTTTGGGAGCAGGCGGAGAAGCGCTTCGCTCCGAAGGAGGAACGTCCGCGGTCGGCAGCACGGAACGCTGCGCGACGCGAAGAACCCGCGAAAGAGGGAACAAGCGCCGCAATCATAAAGAAGGAGAAGTCCGGTGGGAAGAGAGAGGCAATGCCCCCTCCACCGGTGAAGAAATCCGCGAAAGCGAAAACAAAGAAATCCCCCATCCAGAAGAGGATAGAGGAGATTCAAAAGGAGCAGGAGCACTCAAGGAGAGCGAAAAGGAGTGTCTAGCAGCGAGTGCACCTGCTCCGCAGAACAAGATGAAGACGGAGACGCCGTGGACGAAAGTCCTCGGCAGAAAGTCGAAAAAGGAGACGACGGCCGCCGTAAACAAGACCGCGAGCGCAGGCAAGAAGGCACCGACGCAGGTAGCAACTGCGAAGTCGATGCCAAAAGAAAAGCCGAAAGTGATGAAAACCCCGAGCATGGCCACTGTCGGAATCACCATAGAGGAGGGCAGTAAATCGACATACGCCGAGCTTATGAGGACGGCGCGGCAGAAGATCAAACTGTCGGACCTGGGAATCGATGAGGTCAAACCCAGGAAAGCGCTGACCGGAGCGCTTATTCTCGAAATAAGCGACGAAGGTAAAGAAGAGAAGGCGAACGCGCTCGCCAACAAGTTAACCGGGCTATTCGCGATCACGAGGGGTGTAAAAATCACGCGAGTCTTCAGGATGGAAGACTCGATCACGGTCGGTGAGGTCGTCGAAGCAGTCGCCGCACAAGGCGGCTGCACCGCCGACGAGATAAAAACCGGTCCGAGGAGGATGCTTATGCAATGCCCGGTCGCCGCCGCAAAGAAGGTTACCGAAAACGGTAAAGTAAAGGTCGGATGGCCGTCCGTCCGCGTTGAACACATCGAAGCACGACAACTTATCTGCTTCAAATGTTGGGAAATCGGGCACGTAATCGCGAAATGCTCCGCGACCGTGGACCGAACGGAGGCGCGTTACCGGTGCGGTGAGAAGGGACACCGTGCTGCGGAATGCAATGAGAAGACACCGACGTGCCCGGTATGCAAATCGGCGAGCTGCCCGCATGGACACAGAGCAGGTAGCAAAGCCTGTTCTGTCCTGCCGCCGGCAAAAAAAGGACAGAAGAACGCTACTCGATCGAGCGCTAAATCCTCGGGTAAGGATAAGAAACCTGAGGAAAAGAAGGAAAAAGCTGCAGCAGCAGCCAAATACAACCATGAAGAGGAGAAGAAGCGCGAATTTTCAATATGAAATGCCAGATCCTGCAAACTAATTTAAATCACGCCGCGAGAGCACAAGATCTTATGCTCGAAAGCCTGCAAAGCGGCGTGGTTGCCGTATTTTATCCACGACAAGCCGTCATGGATAGTAAACAGGGAGAAAACGGTTGCAATAATTCAGGCGACGCCGACACGCATCCGACCGATCACTCCCATCGCGCAAGGGCGTGGCTACGTCGCAGTATCATGGTCGATTTGCGTCGTTATTGGAAT
This sequence comes from Xylocopa violacea, assembly GCA_963969225.1. Classification (NCBI taxonomy): domain Eukaryota; kingdom Metazoa; phylum Arthropoda; class Insecta; order Hymenoptera; family Apidae; genus Xylocopa; species Xylocopa violacea. The sequence goes on from CAXAJV010000015.1 coordinate 2,698,373, forward strand.
ATACGCGCCGCCGAGCTGGTCGTTGGAAGATTTCGATCAGCTTCTGGACGAAGTGGAGGGTGTAGTGCGAAATCACGCCTCGCAACCGACATTCGTACTGGGAGATTTCAACGCGCACGCGACTATGTGGCGCTCTTCCAGAACGACTCAGCGTGGACACTCGACGATGGACTGGGCAGCATCCGCGAATCTCAGACTGCAGAATCAAGGATCTACCAGTACGTGCGTGCGTCCACAGGGCGAGAGCAAGGTCGACCTCTCGTTCGCGAACGACGCAGCATCTCGAAGCGTCACGAGCTGGAAAGTGGATCCGATCGAAACATTATGTGGTCACTTATATATAAGGATCGACGTATCCACGGTACAAGGAAGAAGGGCAGCGAAAAATCGACGAAGATATGTTTATGGCGGCAACCATCGCCGCTACCTGGCCGAGCGAACCGACGAATCTACGCGGATGACACTCTGGTACTGGCGTTCGATACGGACCGTAGCAGAGCAATCTGCCGGGCGGAAGTGGCAGTCGCGGTCGTGGCAGACGCGATCAAGAGGATGGGCCTCGAAATAGCACCGGAGAAATCTGAAATCCTGTGCTTCAAAGGTCGAAGAAGAGACCCGCGAGGAGGAAACGAAGTGGTCCACATCGGACCAGCCAAAGTTACAGTGGGGAGCGAGATGAAGTATCTCGGACTGCTCCTCGACGATAAATGGAACTTTGGTCTCCACTTCACTTGTCAGGCCGTTCGACTGGATGCTGCGGCGATTTACCTAAACCGTATCATGGCGAATCTGCACGGACCGGACGAGAAAGTAAGGAAATTCTATGCCGGGGTGATAAGAAGCATCGCGCTTTACGGAGCGCCAGTATGGAACGACGCGCTTAACAAAGCAGGCAGAAAGCTGCAGCTGCTGCGAAGCGCGTGGCGAAGAATAGCCATTCGGCTCGTAAGAGGATATCGCACGATTTCTTACGATGCGGCAACAATGCTGGCGGGTCTCGCACCACTGGAATACCGCGACCAATCACAGGATCGTCGGAGCGATTCTACCCATCTTGGAAAAATGGGTAGAAAACAGGAGAGGGCAGCTCACCTTCAGAGTGACGCAGGTGCTGACTGGACACGGTTGCTTCGGTCAGTACCTGTGCAAGATCGGAAAAGAAGCCACGGCCGAATGTCACCATTGCGGAGACGCAGACGACTCTGCGAAGCACACGCTGGAACTCTGTCCGGCGTGGGAAACGCTGCGCCACGCTCTCGTGGCAGAGATCGGACCGGATCTCTCGCCGACCAGCATCCTGCCGAAGATGCTGGAAGGGGAGAGATATTGGCGAGCCGTTACCTTGTTTTGCGACAAAGTGATGGCTGCGAAGGAAGCCGCCGAGCGCGAAAGGGAGCGCACGCTCTCTGCTCGACGAGTCTTACGTGGTCAGCGTCGTAAACGTTTGCCACGTTCCACTCCAAGGTAGGGGACTCTCGTCCTTCACGGCGCGAGGGTCGCTCCAAAGTACCCACCGGGGAGCGTCCGACATAACCGCGGATTACCTAAAAAATCCACGGTATCCATGAGGATTTCCCTGCGAAAAAAAAAAAAAAAAGGTTTTGTAATTCATAACTTGTCACAAATTGAAATATTGCAAATTCGTAACTTGTTGCAAATGAAATGTTGCAAATTTGTAATTTGTGGTAAATGAAATATTGCAAATTTATAATTTGTGGTAAACGAAATATAGCAAATTCGTAACTTGTTGCAAATGAAATGTTGCAAATTTCTAATTTGTTGTAAATGAAATATTGCAAATTTGAAATTTGTAGCAACTGAAATATTGAAAACTTGTAATTTGTCACAAACGAAATATTGCAACATTTTAATTTAAAACAGATTACAAATTTACCAACTTTCAATTTATAATTTATAACAAACTAAAATATTACAAACATTTTAACACCTGCGTTATATATTTCTGATACAAAATAATCATAATAAATACATACAAAACAAAACAAAAAACAATATGAACGCACACACATGTACGTCCCCATAGAAAAATAAATAAAAATACTGAATAGCTTCAAAATACTGAAATAAGACGGTACAAATACATTAAAAATACGAAGAATAATATTTTCCAAATCTCAACGACCTTCCTCGAACTTTTAAATTTCCACATAAACAATTTCAAAAATCAACAATAATTCAATCCTTCCATTCTAGGTTCTATAAAAAAATACTACAAATCCAATTTATTCGAAACTACTTCGAAAATTAAAATTTATATTCATTTCAATTAAATGACTAAATCAATAACCAGCAATTAAAAAATTTTTATAGAATAAAGTTTAAGAAAGGTAAATCGACCTGTAAGAAGAAATTTATTCCTGTAAGAAGCACGAACCTTATGAAACAATGCCAACATGGCGGCATGTTGCACGAACATATGATTTCCACGTATCTTACGTCTGTTTATGCGGACGTTTTCGTTCATGAACTGACGTGGATGCAGGAAATATCGCGGGAAAATGAGAATAAGAGGTAAAAAATGATACGTCTGGAGGAAACTAACCTTTTCACGGAGGCGCATACTGCAATTGCGCTCTCCGGATTCATGACAAAGCATGACCAGGCCTTTGATAAGGGTGCTCGCGAATCTGACCCAAGTGCCTAGGTTGTTTCGTAGCGGCTGCTGCACCTGCTTCAACATACAAACGTCTATAATTCATTTCTTCCCACATGCATTTATCAATCTCCAGTCCTCTGCAGGCGACTTAATTTGCCACTATATAAACAGTAATGAAAGATTAAAATTGTCCTCGCTTCTGGAGAGGAACTTTGTGATCGATTGATTCCCTTTTCTGTTTTCTCTTTGTTATGGTTTCTTTTTGGAGTTTGCGCTCTGATGTCTGCTCTGAGGGGGTACTAGGATTGATTAGGGATTGAAATTGTAACTGCGCAGCTTTTTGAGAGATGTGTTGACTCTTGAGTTTTTTATTGAAATGGAAATTTTCTGTTGCTGGGACACGTTAGTAATTGAAACTATTGCTAACTATTGTTAAAACTTGCTATATTAGCAATATTTCTAACTTCTATTGCCAACGTCTCTCAACAATAAAAAATATTCTTCAAGTTTTCTAGTGAAATGGAGACTTTCTTTTGCTGAGAGACGTTAGCAATAGAAACTGTTGCTAAATATTGCTAAAACATTGCTATTTTAGCAATATTTCTGGTGTCTATTGCCAACGTCGCCTCAGCAATAGAAATCTTCTATTGCTGAGAGACGTTAGCTATGGAAACTATTGATAAATGTTGTTAAAACATTGCTATTTTAACAATACTTCTAGCTTCTATTGCCAATGTCTCCCAGCAATAGAAAATTTCCATTTCAATAAAAAACTTGAGGAAAAAATGTTAGCAATAGAAACTGTTGCTAAAGTATCGCTAAAATATTGCTATCACAGCATTAGAAACTATTGCAAAAATATTGCTATTTTAGCAATAGAAACTGCAGGCAAAATATTGCTAAGATATTGCTATTTTAGCAATATATCGAGCTTCTATTGCCATCATCCAGGAAGGAGTAGAATGCAAAGGGTTAATCCCATTAGCAATTTTCTATTGCTGGTCTGGTGAAAGTTAGCAATAGAAGATACTATTACTAAGCAACTATCTACTAGCAATAGAATATTTTCATTTCGATAGAAAACTTTCGCAAAACTTTTTAGAAAACTTTTTAAGCGATCAATTCACTCAGAGATGACATTCGAGTGCAAAAAGTTAACCGTTTGAATGCCAGGCGATACGATTGCACTACTGTTTAGTGTTTAAAATTACCAATTACTCGATGAGAATTCTAAAATTTGCTGCACATGGATATCTGTAAGAATTGTGCAGAAACAGTAACCCAGCATTTTTTAAATGATAAATAGAGAATAGCTCTATTGCGCTCTATTTAGCACTTTTCGATTGGATTTCTCGAAAAGTTCATGGCACTAAAACGGTTAAATATTCTTCTTACAACACGATGCTCAAATTGGGTTGGCAAGAAAGTAATTTCGGTGTTCGCGCATAGATAGCATTGCAATTATTTTAAAAGAATTCTGTTTGTTATGATTTTTCGCTGTTGAAATTTGGCATTAGTTACATTTGCAGGCTCGAATTAAGACAAGTGGAATCGTAAATAATAAAAAAAAAATTGTAATTTTTATGCGCCCTCCACAGAGGTCATAAATTTAACATTTTGTTTTTAGATTTTGGAAGATTTCAAATTCCGGAGCGGATCAAGACAAGTGAGGGCCTTAAGCAATACAAATTTTGTTTGCTGGACAAGAGACGAAACAAGGTTGAGAATCACTGCAGTAGACAACAAGAATTGCTCTACTTTTAATTAAAAAATTAATTCAATATTTTTGTCTAATGTTTCGTTGTTGGGATCGTAAATTTCATATTGGATTCGTACGAAACGCGTTTGATACCAAATTGTATCGCAAAAATAGTGAACGACGCATTAATATCTTCTTTTTTATCGTTTATCTGAATATACAATGCATTAAAACCTGATAAACAGCGTACAATGCTGTTCTATTGAACAGCAACATTAATTGAAAGAAAAAGAAGAATAAACAATGTAATACGCGTAATAATGAAATTCAATACACGTGTTTCGTAATAAAACGCATCAATTGAATACACGTGTTTCATAGGTTTTCTTGATCTGTAATTTTTAATCAAATTTTTTGATAATCTGCAATGATTACACTTTAAAAAATATTTACTTTTAAATTAATTTAAAAAAAATATTTTATATTCAATTTTCGCTGTCTTACGTAACATCATTCGATACTTTTGACAGATGTTTTTCAATTAAATTTTATATTTTGATATGAAAGTTGAATTTTCATTCAACTTTTGTAATTAGAAATAGTTGATGTTCGTCATAGCGTTTCAACGTGGCGTTTAAAGTCTAACCAATTAGCAGAATCGTTACAATTGAACGTATTTCGAACACGTGATTTTTCAAAATGGTCCAATCGAGACTTGCGTTGCATTACCAATGAGTGTATCGAACGAATATCGATGCTGGACCAAATATTTTTATACATTTCGAAAAATGTTGAAACATTGTTAAGAAATGTGTAACATATGTAGCAAATGTATGAACATTTTTAGAAATGTATGAAAATAGAATTTTATGAATGATTTGTTTCAGCTGAGGATTTACGAGAAAGCTATTTTGTTCTTTTCAGAAACTCATAAGCCCATCCATGAGGCGTGCAATATTGCAATAATCATAATATTTCAATATCGTACTCTCTGTGTTTTGCTAATAATAATTGAAAGTAGTATTCATACGTGTAAAATAGTACTTACTTTATGAATAATTTGTTTCAGCGAGGAAGCTACTTTTTCCTTTTATTTTCTCTAAACTTATAAGCGCATCCGTGAGGTGCGCAATATTGCAAAAATCATAATATTTCAGTATCGTACTATCATAATATGTGTGTTGCTATACAATATATAACAATAATTGAAAGTAGTATTCATACGTATCACAATAGTACTTTATAAATCATTTATTTCTGCGGAACAGCTACTTTTTCTTTTCAAAAATTTAAAAGCACACCCATCAGGTCTGCAATATTGCAATAATCATAATATTTCAATATCGTACACTCTGTATATTGCTCTACAATATATAATAATAAATGAAAATAGCATTCAGACGTAGCGTTCACAATTTCTACAAATCTTTGTAAAATATATGAAACAGTATGCTTTTTCTAAACATATTATGAATGATTTATTTCTGTGAATAAGCAATTTCTTCTTTTTAATTTCTCTAAACTAATATGCGCACCCATGATGTGTACAATATTGCAATAATCATAACATTCCAGTATCGTACTATCATAATATTTGAATATCGTATTCTCTGTGTTTTGCTATGCAATATATAATAATAACTGAAAACAACATTCAGACGTAGCATTCGCAATTTCTATAAACCTTTGTAGAACATATAAAACAGTACTTTTTTTCTAAACCTGCATTTTTAGCACAATGATCTATAAGAATTCACCTCTCTAAATGAATATATCTGTACGTGTGTGTGTGCGAGCTAGGTGTAAATATATAATTTATATGCGCAGGATGAATCAATTAATCAAATACCATCAAAATTTACTCGTTATTCCCTTCGTTGCATAAAAAGAATGTTTCAAACTGCTCGCTGCATTGTAAAATTAATTATTACATTGTTTGTGATGCCAAACAACAGTCGTTTGAAAACATTTTTTTATACGATGAATGGACGGCCAGTAAATTTTATTGTTACTGTTAAATGCTGCGCCCTGTGCAATATCTGCGAAACAATTAAAAGTATGCAATAATAGATATATATATATCAGAAATGTAGGTACGTTTACTTATAATTTATACCAAATCTCTGTACACTAGACTCCGCATAAATTTAATAAGCGTGCATTTCATGTTCATTTTATTTGTAATGTGAAAATTCAATAAATAGAGTAATATCGTATATATAAATATAAGAAATGGCTTACTCTTGACTAAAAGGTATTTTCGTGTTTCAAATGCTATTTTTAAAATCGTTCATTTTCTTGTAGAAGGCCTTAAATTACTTTACAACTGAGAATAAGCAAATTTCTCGTGCGAATAAAAATAACGAGAGAAGAGTAAATTTAACTTTGCATAATTTGTAACTATTGAGTTCGCAATCATTTTGTGTTGAAGAATTTCAATTACTATCCTCCAGTAAAGTGGTATGATAACATATAGAACATAATAAATCATCAGCGAACTTTATAACGTAGAATTTTTTAATATTTCAGACACTACGAGTACCACTCGACTTTACGATACAAATGTATTACATTAATTAGTTCTATTCTTATTGAAACTTTGAAGATGTTCTGATTAAATATATTTATACAAAATAAAGAGTTCATAATTTGTAAATAGAATCGTACGACTCAGAAGGAGCAAAAATCTAATATTTGCTTCGACGAGAAATCAGCTTATTTCGTTTTTTAACTTCTACTCTATAAATTACAGTAAAATTTATTTATTTACATTAAAATTATAACAAATAAATAATATATGGCAATGCACTACAGAATCGAACGTACAAACGTATTGCACGTGTGCACATTCGTTTCTTTTAATATTCCTTTAAATAATACAAATAGAATACGTAGCATGTCACAAGACACGATAAGTTTCAAAAGTAGAAGTCTCCTTTTTAAAATCGTTGATATACACTGTATTTCTGAGTATGAAAGTGTTCAGATCTGAATAAATCTTTGCCAACAGGTACCGATTACTAACAAATTTTACACTGCGAGTATTTACTTATTGCAACGCATGTTAAATGCAGTAGCACCATTGCAGTAAATAGTACGAAAGAAATGATAGTAGACGTACCATTTGCAATTATCGTACAACAGAAAATCATATGGAAAAGATATAACGATAAGATAATATTACAAGTGTTGCTGCGAGAGCAAATATAACGAACCAATTTTTATTTTCCATGTAAAACTACCAGCGAAGCTATTGTTATCGTTAGATAAGGTTTCGATTAGACATTGCTATTACGCCAAGAGATTTCATTTTTCAAACGTATCATACCTATCGAACACATTCATGATCTACGCTATAATGTGTAGTAAATGGTAACGAATGTATAAGTATGATTTGTCATACGATAACAGAGTATTTTTCATTCACGAAGAGAAGATTTGTCTTTCCCCTTTGATCGATAAGTTCATATATGCATTTAGTCTATGTATATATACATATGTATATGCGAAACGGGAGCCTTACGTTTACTGCGCAAGAGTTTGAATACTGCGTTCATTGAAATCTTGTTCGTTCCGAAACAAGTGATAAAATTCGAGCGCCACAATATTAATGATACTTCCATCGAGCACTACGATGAACTCTGAACAAAGCGAATACGATAAGCTGTACCCTTAATCAATTAAAATTTATTTTTACAAATTTGCTATTGCACGAATAATTTCTGGTACGTTCGATTAACATCTTTAGAGACTCTAAAAGTAAAAAATTGAACGACGTACAAAACTTTGACCATAAAAGAGGGGAACGATCATGAGCTGTGCGTATAAAATAAGTAACTGGCACTGTTACTTGAAATATACAGCACGCAGCACGTGTGAATTGTTTCGAAAGTTATCTAAATGTTCAGAAACAATTGTCGCTACAAAGCTTGACAAAGCTTCTCCTTGCATAAATATATGATATGACACAGACCGTATATAATATTACAAATTTAATCATCTTTTGTCTATCGAGTAATGCTACTTGTGCCGGTCTAAGATTTTGCCCTCGCAATCGTTAAATACCTCTATTATCTGCTACTAACGATTGCTTTAGAAATGCAAATTATAATATCATTGAACATATCCGCTATTAAATAATTATCAAAACTGATAAGACTAGCAAATGACTGATGTGACTCTCTTAACGTTAGAATAAAAATAATATCGTCTAATACTATGTATTCCAAATTTTCAACGATTCTCGTGTCTCAATCTTAAAACCACTGCGATCTCCACGCTAACACCACCATATAATCCATTGTTCTCAATGATAATTTCCTATAACAAAAAAAAAAAAAATGGCAATAAAACATATAGAATGATGATAATCAAAACAATGATAATAAAGCGATAATACTACTAATAATAATAAAAAGAATAATAGTGGGACATTATCGATAGTCTATGTGATGGTAAAGAGTAATAACAGTAGCAGCAATGGTAACTAATTATCTCCAACTGCGATAAGATAGCTACTGTTATAATACAAATTGAAATAAAAAAAAAATATATATATATACGTACATATGTACATACATATGCGGATACGCATCTTTCCGTTGAATAGTGGAGAACACATTCCTTTTATTATGTATTGCTGTTTCAAGAAGCTAGAAGGAAGCAATACTCGCACACAGACACACACATACATGTGCATATAAACATATAAAACATATAAAAACAATAGACAGCATACAGGGTGTTTCGCTGTTTGTTGGCTGCAAACGAGAAGGGCCATACCGGAAACCTAAATAAGATGGGAATCTAGGATTGCGAAATCATATTTCTCTTCCATAAACAATGAACTTCCCTCTTGTTTCATCCACGGAACAGGAATGCACAGCCAAAAGAGATTGGATATCATCAAGCGATCCGTAGCAGAGCAATCCTCGAACGGAGGGACCTCAAGATATTTTCTAACAAGCCGGAGAGCCTCGAAATAAAGGGGCGACAAAATTAAGGCTTTACATACAATTATATACATTTTAAAGAGTTTCGCTAATACACATATATTTAAAAAGTTAAAGTATAACAGAGATATTGACCCAGAGTTACTCAGGAAAGCTATGAAAATTACTCGACACTGATATGCCACTTTATACAACTGCTCGTTAGAGGGATCGAGAAAGTTCTTTGAAAATTTGTCCACTTCGAATAGAAAAGCAGAATATCTTTTAATGCGATCAACAAAAATTACTGCTAATTTTGTACAATTTCTGAGTATAATTATCTTTCATCGAAAACCATATAATATATGTAAAGTAGAAGTAAGTAAACATGTGAGATATTGTAATAAATAGGCGTACGATAGATTGTAGGTACGTGTGTCATAGCAACGAACACTGGAGCACTTAAGAATGGCTACTATTTAATCCTACAAGTACGAGCCTGCACATATATACACACGGTTGTACGTTTGCAACATCATTGCTCCGCGGCTCAGTCTCCTGCAGCTCTTTGCTGCTTCGTCAGGCGTCTACGCCATAGAATGCACCCTTCTGTTTCGCTTGTACATAGCCAAACACCCTGTCATATATAGTATATACACCTTATACTACTTATATAATATTTAATATATTTATTATGGTATGGTACTCTAAAAGAATTCCTGCAAGCCGCATTCTGTGCAACGATGCTAACAATTTATGTGTGCTATGAATACGCACATAACTCGTCAACACTGTTATACACAATATCGCTTGCTCTCATTTCTTTAAGAACGTTGTCCAAAGTTATTTCAATCAGATCTCAAAGTCGAATGATTTTCTGTTGATAGTAAAGATCGTAGAACATCTCATCGTTAAGGATAAAGATTACCACTTGATGTTATTTAGCGATGTTCACCAACTGAAATATAAAGGGTGCGTTTGAATTGATGGTACAAGGGGATAGATAAAAATGATCTCTTATGGAAGAATAAATAAAAATATTAGAATAGATGCTGTTAGTTTCTTCTGAAACTTAGCTTTCGAGAATCTCAATTTTGAGGATCTATCATGTACGCATGCACTTACTCAGAATATCATGATCTTATAATGACTGTTTTTGTTAGCGATATTTTACCAGCTAAGGAATTATTGAAATCAGTTTAATCATTATTGCATACGAAGCTGCGAATGGCTATTATCAATCCAAATAATGTTATTCTCAGTAAGTTACTCATCGTAACATATTCCATAACAATTGTAGAGCTAAATAATAGTTGAAATTGCATGATATATGGAATACATTTTAGTATTGCTAACGATACATCTCTCATAAACTTTTTACATCATGACGGAGCATCATAGTCGGAGAAAAAACCTTTTCGATTGTATAAAAGAGACGAATTCTTGTTCGATGCTTTAAAATTACATTTACAAATCCCAATAGAAGATGCAAGAAAGTACGATAGTCCAAAATTATTACAAATCTGTACTGCGAATGCACAATCAATTGTTTTAACATGCTGTGACTGATGTCGCTACGCATCAACTGCTGTACGTAAGTGCATAGATACATATACTTTATCGAAAACTGAGCTTTAGATGAAAAGATATTATTCTACACCTTCGATTCATTGTTACACAAGAAATCGACTCCTGTTTGTACCATCGCTTGACTGCGCCCAATATATTTACAAAATTTGGAGAAAAGCCTGAATGGTAAGACATAGCGTGTGTACAGAATTACACTTGGATCAAATTATTCATTATCCATCCATATTCTATAACGCCGATTAAATATCCGTCTCAATCTTTTTGTTCTAATAAAAAAAATTGCGAATATACAGCACGTCGTTTAAGATAATAATTAAAAATGCTGGACGTAGTAGTTTAAAAAATACAAATTTGTAACAAAAGAAGATTCTCCATTAAGGACTACTAGTTTAAGAATAGAACTTGATGAAAAGTAAAAATATATATAGATATATATGTATAATATTTCATTTGTCTCTATTATGCCTTTTTCTCTCTTCCGCTTTCTTTTCCTCGCACATTCTTATTTGTCTAACTAAATTGTGCTAGAAGATCTAGAAGAGATTAAACGAGAAAAGTAGCTATAATAAAAATAATAATAGTAATAATAATAATGATAATAATAGTAATAATAACAATAAAAAATATTTATGGTGAGAACGATGATGCAACTAAGATCAGCGAGCAAACAACCCACCAGAATGATCAGCAGTAGTGTAATGCGTGAGGAGAGGAGAGGCTGCCAAGGCTGCGTAGTTGGTGTAATCGGCGTATGGCGTGTAAATTAACCCATGGGGATCACCAGCAGAGAGAAGAGACGGAGGCCCAGAACCATTCAGGAGAGATGCCACGGTTGTTGGAACAGATAGCCGTGGCGAGAGTATGTAACGATGCTCCCAGAGGAGCACTGGGTGTTCTCATAGGTGTCGCCAAGCCTGGGAGAAGCCGCTGTGTCTCTGCAGCAGCTGCTGTTACACGTCTCCACTCCTCGTCACAAGCTGTAACATTCAAAACTGAACGATTAATCAAAGCTACTGAGAAACGCATTGTATGTATACTTGTTTAAATACATATTTGGCTACTATTATTATAAAATATAATTAAATAACAATGTTTTTTACACTACTGCTTTTAACAATTTTTAGAATATTTATGGAAGCAGATAGAAATGAGGAGCGTAAAGGAAAGGAAAGGAGGAGGTTCCATTGTTGGTTCGCTAGTGGAACCTAGCAGACCCATGCGTTAGGGATGGATTACAATTTTCTTATACAGGAACTGAAGACAAGTGTCGAAGGACCGTGACAGAAGATTTAGAAGAATGTTGAATTAATAATAATACTTTTAACTACTTTTAACAATTTTTAGAATATTTGTGGAAGCAGATAAAAATGAAGGGCGTGAAGATAAGCAAAGGAGGAGGTTCCAGTCTTTGGCTCGCTAGTAGAACCTAGCAGACGGATCAGAATTTTGTTATATAAGAACTGAAGTCAGATGTGAGGGCTTGTAGAAGAATATATCTACTGCTGTCCTTTTGAAGACAAGAGTCGGAGAACCGCTACAGAAGATTTAGAAGAATATTGAATTAATAATGACAAATCACTTGTGTGTGCCGCATCTATTATAATTTTGATGCAATATTGAAATGGCAAAGAAATACCAAAGTAACTTATTACATTCAATAATAGACTTAATTATTTTTCATTCTTATCGTAACTGTAAGCAATAGCACAAATGTATTTTAAGCGTTGCGCTAGGATTGAGCTATTCTATAATGACTGCTGTAAAGCGAATAGTTCCGTTAGAACAAAGAAATTTTCCAAAGTTATTGAAACTCAACGAACTCGAGTAACTATTCATATATCATAATAGAGTGATTAAAAAAGCAGTCACATGAAATTGAGTACTGTACACCCTTTCAGCATCCTCTTCGATGCATGTACATCGTAACAAGACGACTAAGAAACTTAACGTTCAAATCCACGTGGAAACGAGGAGCCTTTTCGACAAGATCGTCGACAACTTTCGTACAGATATTACCAAGTGTCTTAGAAATGAAGCTTCCTCTAAATGCGTAATTAAAACAGACTGGTTACATTCACTGTGAGCTTACTCTCCTAGTCTACGTAAAAACTATGCACAGAAGAAGTATTTTTAGTGGTAAAAAGAAACTAACGAACTGATAAAAAAAAAAGAGAAAAAATTGTTACAGTGAAATTAAGTATTATTATTAGTTAATAATAGGAACTTTCTCACCACGGGAACAAGAAATTTCTTGACTTCTTCTACAGCTCTGGCAAGTTTCAAAGTGGCACGATTTTCAGTATCCTCAACTGTTAGTAAAACATGCAGTTCATCTGTCAGATGTTCCCAGTTTGGTTTACCTCGGTTTAACTCTTCATGGTAAAGGAATTGATATTGTGTATGTGTATATATTATTACGCATTATTAACATAACTTATATTTAAAAAGAGTAACGAAAGAAAGTTCTCTTGCTACGAATACGTTCAAAGAGTTACCATTATGATGTAAACTGTCGTTGCGAACATGCTATGCATATATTGCACGTATATGATAACATGTGCTGAAATTAATAAACAAAAAACAAGAAAATCAATAATCGCATGCACTTATTTAAACGTGAATTAAATGAAGTTACTAATTGTTGAATACATTCCGTTTTGTTAGGAAATGAAATATACACACATCTAATGTAAATACGTTTACGGATAATCGTGTGAAGATATTTTTAAATATGTGAAACTGAAAATAAACTTTGCGTCTTGACGCTGTTACTTTATGCGTATACTTACAATAAATTTCTATCTCACTGATCGCACGCAGCTTGTAAATACATGTATTACTTAGCAAACGATCAAAATTTCGGCTTAACGGTTCAAGTGTTTTGTTAATTTCTTACCATTTTTTTCAATTACATTGGAATAGATATTAGTTAGATATTTACATGGATATCAGAGATTAATGTATGTACATATATAAATTATAATAGCAATTTACATTATATTAACGATTAGAATAATATATGAAAAATTAAATAATTAATTTGTATGTAATGGAGTTTATGGTATTTTTTTATAGATAATTGTTCGCTAGAAAAGGGTGGCAAATATGCATTAAGAAAGTTGAGAATTTGAAAAATAATATGGACGATAATGAGAAGAGTAATCGGTTGAAGATTGTTTCATTTAAGTAGTTGCGTTGCTTGTTTTTTGTAATTGTCAACTATCTTTTTTTTATCTACGAATGATATTCTACTTCTGTAATTAATATTATGCAAAATATTACTGCAAACTATCAGAAATCAGCATATTAGCACTAAGAAAGTTGGGAGTTTGGAAAATAACATGAGCGATAATAAGAAAAATGACTAGTTGAAAATTGTTTCATTTAAGTAATTGTGTTGCTTATTTCTTTTAATCGTCAACTATTTTTTACTTTGCTATGCAAAATATTACTGCAAACTATCAGAAATTAGAATATCAGCATTAACAAAGTTGAGAATTTGGAAAATAACATGAACAATAAGAAGAAAACTGATCATTTGAAGATCGTTTCATTTAAACATTCTCGTTACTTGTTTGTTTTAATTTTAAACAATTTTTTTCTCATCTATGAATGATATTCTACTGCTGTAATTCTTTTCAAACTTCACCACCGTATAACCGTTATCCGTAATCCTGGCACGCATAACGCATTTTTCAATTTTATTAAATTTGTCGCACGATTGTTTGTCTTAGTACTTAACTTAACATCACCTGTACCAGTTGAATCTATAAAATGTTCAGCGGCTGTATACACTTTCGTTTGTTCTTCGTCTAATGTCTCGAATTTGCGTTCATTGTTACACATGTGTTTCGAAGCACCACTGTCTCAGTGGTTCTATATTGCAGGCGATCGCAGTCATCGCATCGGTTACACCGTTTGATTCCAGTCTAAAGCACTTGATCAGAAAAATTTACGCGAACCTCGCCTTATATCCCCACATGTCTTGAATTCACTTTATTGTGTTTTTCGTTGTTAACGTATCCTTTTGTTAATAACGCGTCACTTTTGTTTCCATTATCGGTTGATTTTTCATCACGATCACTTTGTCTTACTTCTTCCTCTTTCAATTTAATTTGAAGATTCTCTAACGATGGCACGTCGTCACGCGATTCTATCACTACGCTGAAATTTTCATACTCGGCTGGTAAAGACGAAAGCAACATAATTGATAAAAGTTCGTCCGGAAGCTTTATTCCCGCTTCTTCAAGTTGCTCAGCCTTGCTGCGTCATCGAAACGTTCTTCTTCTTTTCCATTCTTAGTAACTGTTTATATAATGCTGCCTTTCGTATGGGACCACGTGATTCAAAAATTTCTTTTGATGTCTTCGCCTTTTTTACGTGGTTCAATTGAACATGCGTAACACTTAGATTTATAAGAGCTAAAGCTTTCGAGTCCTTTCTCGCCCATTCCACCGTACCAATACATAACCGGTATTTTCTGCCGTTATGGCTTCGTTGCATTCAACATATTGCCACAGGTCATTGTATACTAAAACACTTTTCATCTGCACCTTCCACAATTCGTAGTTGTTCTCGTTTAATTTTTCAATATTTCCGAACGCGTTTACACTAGCCATTTTTTCTTTTTTTTTTTTTTGCACAATCAAAACTTATCAGCACAGTAATTACAGTTTGTGACCTGGGCCCATAACCTGTTAGGTTTTTAATATGAAACAATATTCACTTATATATATATTATACGTTTAATGGTACACATCGTGCTGTTCCGGAGGCGGACAAAGGACTAAACTTACATGCAAGAACCTAAACTGGAAAACAAAAGATGATCGACCATGGCGACGTCACACACACATACACACACACATACACATATACCGTGCGCATCGATACGTTTACAGAAAGTTTAACAAAAAGTTTTCTCACAGGGGTCAACAAAATGACTGCTTGATAAACTTAGTGTTAAGTAACTTCTAACAAGCTCTGATATTTTGTATTTCAAATAAAACGCTGAGTTGTAATTTGCCTGTTATTTAACAACTCAGCGCTATTTAAACTTAACTATCCGGATGGTCAAGTACCGATGCCAAATATGATCGTCTACTATGGTCGACTACTGACTCGAAACCACTGCGCAACAAGTTTCGATCTATAAAATGTCCTAAATTCATCGATGCTGTTAACACTTTTCATATACTAATCGTACAGTTTTCTTACTCGTGCGAAACATTGGTTCGATAAGAAATACTGTGGAAGAATTAAGAGACATTTAAATGTAATATAAAGGGACATTGTAACAAGTTTTAGTTAAGCGTTAATTAGTAAACGGTGTAAAGCTTTTACCTTCTTCTTATCCCTCATAGAGCCTTTTCCCCTAACCATAATTTTACATCCTGTTTCTTGCTCTAATTGCTTAGCTGTCATTCCACGTGGCCCAAGAATTCTTCCAACAAAGTTAAACTGTAACAAACGAAATTATAAAGAATATATAACTTGTGTACTTCATAGAGCAACAATTAACAACAATTAAAATTCCAACAAAGTTAAACTGTAACAAACAAAATTATAAAATCATTATCGGATAGAAATATATAACTTGTGTACTTAAATATAATGCTCTATCTGTGCGACTGTGTTTGTATGACTTTTAGTATCAAATTGCTGTAAATATTTATACTTTGCATTGCCCCTTTTATTATTTTCATTAGCATGACTGAACATTTCATGTTCATTACGAACATATTAGATACGACACGTTAAAATAATTTTTAGGTAACGTTGATTCGTTGCGAATATTCTGATTTGTAGACACATACATGTATTATTAAAGAACAATGGCTACGCCAGGATATTTGAGTTTGTAATTCTCACTAATAAGTTATCAAGATGGAGTAAGCGATCGTGTAGGGCCCTGGATAGCAAAGGGCCCCAAAGTCTTAAAATATCTTAACTTTAACATTTTGTTTCTAGATTCTTTTCTTCTAACTTCTCTGTGATTTTCATAATTTTTATCAAGAAAACTAAGTGACTGCGTAGAGGGCCCTGAAAAGCAAAGGCCCCGAGGTCTCAAAATATCTTAATCTTAATATTTTGTTAAGTTGATATATTGTAACCTAACCTATTTATATACTGTAAGATCGTAATTCTCTCTAACAAATTATCAGGGGTGGATTAAGCCGTGGATAGCAAAGGACCCCGAAGTCTTAAAATATCTTAACTTAAAAATTTTGGGAATCATCGAAAAGTAATCGAAGAAATCTAAATACAAAATGTTAAATTTATTTATATATTGTAAAATTGTAATTCTCTCTAATAAATTATCAGGGACGGATTAAGCAGTAAGTGAACTAAGCAACTGCGTAGGGCCCTAGATTAGAAAATGACCCGAAAGGTTCAAAAAACCCTCCATAAAGTAATCGAACAAATCTAAAAACAAAATGTCGAATTTATGCCCGCTGAATTGCACTTTTTTGTTATAAGGCCCCAAATTTTTTAATACTTAAGGCCCCATTTGTCTCGGTCTGCCCCTGAATCTGAAGTCTTTTAAAACCTAAAAACAAAATGTCAAATTCATAGCCTCTGAGTTGCACTTTTTTGGTATAAGGCCCCAAATTTTTTACCGCTTGGGACCCCACGTGTCTTGATTCATCCCTGAATTTGAAGTTTCACAACAACTAAAATCAAAATGTCAAATTTATGGCCTCTAAGTTGCATTTTTTTGGTGCAAGGTCCTGAATTTTTTATCGCTTAGGGTCATCATTTATCAACTTTATTTTATTTCACGATTTTAAAAAAATTATTACGATATTAGAATGAATTTTTGTACTCAAATTTTGAATCTTCAATCTTTAAATTTTATAAAATCGAAATCGTAAAATCGAATTTTACGCAACAGAATTGCGACAAATGTACGTGGATTAGGATTTGCAGGTTTTTATGCAGCTAAAAGAGATGCAAGTATACAAGAAATATGCAAACAGTATGCTAACGACTTTGTAGAATGTATACAAATAATTGCACACGTTGGTTACGACTGCGAATTTGCGAAATAGCAATTACTTTACTCTCAGTTTATTCATCCTGATTTGCAATGCAAAATGTAACAATCGTTTTTTGCAACATTTTCTTCTGCAACACCATATAATATTTATCCGAATAAAAAGAATTTATATGAATGCGCAAAATATGATGCGTCTGAAAAACTTTTCCTTACGTCACTGCATTTATTGTGCTTTAATTAATATGCGCGACAATACTTATAAAAGCTTTTCTTCAAAATAATACAATCCTTCGTTTGCCATTTTTTCATATTTTTAGCAAGCTTTTTCATTATTTGTATCGAAAAATTAAAAGCATCTTCCTCTTTTTTCAAATTATTCATTTTTGCAACATTTTCTTCTGTAACGCAATATCGTTTATCTGGATAAAAAGAATTTAAGAGTCTGAAAAACTTTTCCTTACGTCACTGCATTTATTGTACTTTAATTAATATGCGCAATAATACTTGTAAGATCTTTTCTTCAGAAGTATAATCCTTCTTTTGCCTTTTTTTTATATCTTTAGCAAACTTTTTCATTATTTGTATCAATAGAATTAGACGCATCTTTCTCTTTCTAAAATTTTTCATATAAATCAAGCTTATGTTTTCCTTTTTGAGAATTCCTTTGGCGACTCTAGTAAATGCTGTTCCTTTTTTATTAAACAACTTCTTATGTTTCCTTTTGTTACGATCCCACGTCCTTGGTTACGAACCAATTGCAAATTATAGAAACACACCGCTTGGATCTCTTTACAAATTTCTTACGAGCGCAAAGGAATTTAAGAGAAATAATTGAAGAATTTAATGAAAAGAATAAAAGAATTTAAGAAAACTAATATTTTGTTTTCTATCTGGTTGCGACCAACCAAAATGGAAATGAAAACCGCTTGGATCTCCTCTTTAGAAATTTCTTACAAATGCAAAAGAATTTAGGTTTCAGTAGAAAAATAATATTTTAATATTCTTTGCTAGGATCATCTTTTATTTACTTTTATAACATATTAGTTCCTTTCTCAAACTATTTTTTAGCTTTTGAAATACAACAAATTTCTAAAAACTATAAAACAAATTGTATAAACTTCTAAAAACAAACTAAACTCTTTTATAACTTCTTTTCAAATCTACATAGAATTAGTTCTTCGTAACTTGTTTCTACATAAATTTGGGGACACATCTAAGAACTGTGCCTACGTGTAGATATACAAACAACATTGTAGCGTTAGATCCAGCCGAGAGAAAAAAGTAATTACTTATGGAATAAAGAATTAACACCAATTGCGTAAAAACAATAATAAAACTACTTCTATTCTTTTACGTATTCCGTGTAACGAAAACATGTTAGATATGTTACAGATAAATATTTCTCACAGCCTACTATAACATTTTGTAAGCAAATTCAGGTATACAAGCGTAATAGTAATAAGGAATATAATGAAATAATTCTCCTATGTGTTTAAACGTTACGTTTAAACTTTATAATTTCGTTAAGCACATTACTTACAAATAATTGAAACACAAATGAATTTATTTAATACAACGTACATTCCGTTTGAAATGTACAGGTATTTTTTATTATAAATTAATCATAGGCTAGTTACAGCATCTAATGAAAAACGCAGAGGGTAATACGCTGCGTTTCAAGCTCTTTGATGCAAGCTCTTTTATGAAAACTATGCGAGACAGATACAACACAAAAAACTACGTATTTGCATAAGTATCCACAGTCTGCTTAGAATTATAATCTTTCTAGGGACTGTGCCTCCGCTCGAAGCATTGTACACAATTACTTCCCACTATTAGCTGTAGCTCGTTTAAAGGAACGCTGCGAACAAAAACCTGCTCTAATTGTACATTGTACTTGTTGTTAAATAAACGTGTAGATCATTTACTTTATTGTAAGAGAGTATCAGTTGCGAGCGTGTTGCAATCGCCTCGCAAGTATGTATTCGATATTCTCGTAATAGTAAACCTAACCTAACCTATTGTTGTACATAAAAATGTGGATTGTCGAATTTATTTTATTATAACAGAGAATCAATTACGAGAATCAATTGCGTGTTGCCATCCTCTCGCAAGTATGTATTCGATATTTTCGTAACAGTCAATCTAACCTAGCCTTTTTTTTCTTTTTTTTTTTTTTTGGTCGCAGTGAAATCCTCATGGATACCGTGGATTTTTGGGAAAATCGCGGTTATGTCGGACTCTTACCGACTAAAACCCTGCGGTGGTCTTCCTACACTTGTAGCGGGTAGCTGGGAACTCTTTCGAACGCGTCCAGCATCCCGCCTCGTGTCTGAGTTCGTTGAACTCTCTGCACATAGCTCGCGTGCGATTTCATACTTTAGACTGGCAACGACTGCAACCACCTGAGACCAGATGATCGGGTCGATGTGTGTTGAAATTTGCGAGTTGTTCCCCGACGCAGCCTCTTGCGGCGGGAAGAGCGTGTCGACGACTCGCTTCAGGAACGGCGTCTCCATCGTCTCCGTTAACGAGGGCGCCCACGGTCGTAATTTATTCATTACTATCTTGTACGGCTGCCCCCACGGATCCTCGCGCAGCGTTTCCAGCAGCCCGTCCCATGCTCGTGCCTTTGATGTCTTTATGGGGATTCCTCCGTTTCCGGTATCTCGTATATTGCCTCCGTGCGTTTGTGCTCTCCGCACGGAGAAGAGCGATCTCGTTCCTTCATCAATATACGGATTTACGAGTGGGGTTCGACCTTATTTTCGGCATGCTTGCGTTGCATACCGATGTCAACGTCCTCGTAAACCAATCTGCTTCTCGCTTGACTACGGCCGCTTCGGTCGGTTCGCTCGGCCAGGTAGCGGCGAGGGTTGCCGCCATAAACATATCTTCGTCGATTTTTCGCTGCCCTTCTTCCTTGTACCGTGGATACGTCGATCCTTATATATAAGTGATCAGATAATGTTTCGATCGGATCCACTTTCCAGCTCGTGACTCTTCGAGATGCTGCGTCGTTCGCGAACGAGAGGTCGACCTTGCTCTCGCCCTGTGGACGCACGCACGTACTGGTAGATCCTTGATTCAGCAGTCTGAGATTCGCAGATGCTGCCCAGTCCATCGTCGAGTGTCCACGCTGAGTCGTTCTGGAAGAGCGCCACATAGTCGCGTGCGCGTTGAAATCTCCCAGTACGAATGTCGGTTGCGTGGCGTGATTTCGCACTACACCCTCCACTTCGTCCAGAAGCTGGTCGAAATCTTGCAACGACCAGCTCGGCGTCGTGTATATTCCAATGACGACGCAATCCGACCACGATACTGCGACGTAGCCACGCCCTTGCGCGATGGGAGTGATCGGTCGGATGCGTGTCGGCGTCGCCTGAATTATTGCAACCGTTTTCTCCCTGTTTGCTATTCACGACGGTTTGTCGTGGATAAAATATGGCTCCGCTGCAACTACTAATTCAACCACGCCGCTTTGTAGGCTTTCGAGCATAAGATCTTGTGCTCTCGCGGCGTGAGAGTTAAGTTAGTTTGCAGGATCTGGCATTTCATATTGAAAGTTACTCCAGGTCCATCGCCTCCTCGCGGCTAGTGCTCGCCTTCAGAGTTTCGCGCTTCTTCTCCTCTTCATTGTTGTCTTTTGCTGCTGCTGCAGCTATTTCTTCCTTCTCCGCATGTTTCTTATCCTTACCTGCTCTGTGTCCGTGCGGGCGGCCTGCAGATTTGCAGACCGGACACGTCGGCGACTTTTCTTTGCATTCGGTTGCGTGGTGACCCTTTTCACCGCACCTGTAGCATGCCTCTGTTCGGTCCACGGTTGCGGTACATTTCGCGATCACGTGCCCGATTTCCCAACACTTGGAGCAGATCAGCTGTCGTGCTTCAGTGTGTTCGACACGGACGGATGTCCATCCGACCTACACTTTACCATTCTCGGTAATTTTCTTCGCGGCGGCGACCGGGCATTGCATCAGCATCGTGACCATGCCGTTGTACGCCGTCCTCCGCGGGCCGGTTTTTATTTCGCCGGCTGTGCAGCCGCCTTGCGCGGCGACTGCTTCGACGACTTCACCGACCGTCAGCGAGTCTTCCATCCTGGAGACTCTCAGGGCCGCTCTCTTGCAGGGGCGTGTAACTTTTACGCCCCTCGTGGTCGCGAATAGCCCGCACAGTTTATTGGCGAGCGCGTTCGCCTTTTCTTCTCGGCCTTCACCGCTTATTTCAAGAATAAGCGCTCCGCGCGGTCAGCGCTTTTCTGGGTTTGACCCGGTCAATACCCAGATCCGACAGCTTGATCTGCTGCCGCGCTGTAGTCATGAGCTCGGCGTATGTGGTATTGCTGCCCTTATTTATGGTGATAACAACAGCAGCGGCCGTGCTCAGATTTTTCGTCATCTTGGGCTTTTCTCTTGGCACCGGCTTCGTAGTTGCTACCTGCGTCGGTGCCTTCTTGCCTGCTCTCGCCGTCTTGTTTACCGCGGCCGTCGTCTCCTTTTTCGGCTTTCTGCCGAGGACTTTCGTCCACGGCATCTCTGTCTCCTTCTTGTTCTGCGGAGCAGGGGCGCTCGCTGCTGGGCACTCCTTTTCGCTCTCCTTGCGAACCTGTTCCTTTTGAATCTCCTCCATCCTCTTCTGGATGGGGGATTTCTTTGTTTCCGCTTTCGCGGATTCCTTCACCGGTGGAGGGGTCATTGCCTCTCTCTTCCTACCGGACTTCTTCTTTATGGTTGCGGCTCTTGTTCCCTCTTTCGCGGATTCTTCCCGTCGCGCAGCGTTCCGTGCCGCTGACCGCGGGCGTTCCTCATTCGGAGCGAAGCGCTTCTCCGCCTTCTCCCAAAATTGAGTGAGCCGCTCGTTGATAACGGTCCCAATCTGCTCCATTAGCAGTACGAGACCGGTGTCGGGGATGCTGGCTTCCTCCTGCTTCGTGGTCAGCGATTGTTGTCGTGTACTTTTTTCATTACGCTCGGCGATCGCCATCTTTTTGATCGCCGGCGACAATTGGCTGTTTGCCCTATTTTCTAGGGCAGTCAGCCTCTCCTTGAGAAGGGCATTCTCCTTCTCCAGTTTTTCAGCCTTAGCTTTAATAAGGTTGAATTCCTGGTGAATTACAAAGCCTAACCTAATCTAACCTAGCCTAACCTTTATGAAATTTGCAACAAATTACAAATTTGGACTATTTTAATTTGCAATAAATTACAAATTTGTATCGAATTACAAATTTGCAATATTTCATTTGCAACAAATTATAAATTTGCAACATTTAAATTTGCAATATTTCATTTGTGATAAATTACTAATTTGAAATATTTTAGTTTCTGGCAAATTATGAATTGCGAAACCTAATCTAACCTTTATGAAATTGGCAACAAATTACAAATTTGCAATATTTTAATTTGCAACGAATTACAAATTTGCAATATTTTAATTTGCAACGAATTACAAATTTGCAATATTTTAATTTGTGGTAAATTACGAATTGCAAAACCTAACCTAACCTAATCTTTCCGAAATTTGCAATATTTTAATTTGCAACAATTTCCAAATTTGTACTATTTTAATTTGCAACAATTTCCAAATTTGCACTATTTTAATTTGCAACAATTTCCAAATTTGCACTATTTTAATTTGCAATGTTTTAATTTGTAGCAAATTATGAATTTGTAATATTTTAATTTGTGACAAATTACCAATTACAAAACCTAACCTAACTTATACGAAATTTGCAATATTTTAATTTGTAACAAATGGTATTACAAACCAAAGAATGAATTATCAAACAGGAAAAGTAGGATATTTATTAACAAAATATCAACATAAACTTCAAATTTCATGCTTTACACTCACACACACACACACACATGTACGTGCATGCGAGGACACTCGCTGCTTGCGATTGATTTCGAATTTAACGATATACAAATATTTTCAAAAAGCGTGGTTTAACAAATTTCGAAATAACCATCACTTTGTATAATTAACATAATTCTGCGGTTTTTATGTATCGTTGAATTATTTTGATAAAACATTATAAGAGAAAAATGATTAATTGTTGTTAATAAATAGTCGTAAACCGTGGCTCCCAGCAATTAGGGAGCAAATTATTATTATTTATTCAAAGGAAGTCTTTATTTCTTCTTTAGGTCTTAGTTGTATCCATATATAATAAATAATTCAATTGTTAGGACTAGAGAATTGTTTTTAAATTTCATACCAAGTACCTGTAATATTTGCCAATATTGCAAACTATTAAAAATGAATTAAAAATAAAAGTAGAAATAAATATTAGAATTTAGAAACGTTTCGAAATAGAAAAGAATATTGAAACACAATTTTAAGTCATCAAGTAATTTACTTTTTCTTAGATTAGAAATTAGAAATAAAATTAGAAACAGAAAAGAATATTGAAACACAATTTTAAGTTCTCCCAGAAAAATGTAAAAAAAGAAATTAGTCATTTGAAATAGTCCATAGAAAAATAATTTACTTTTTCTTAAATCTTTTTCCACAAATTTCGATAAAAAATCTAAAACAAAAGGCATCATTAATTAAGACAAAAATTTGAATCATTCTTTATTTCTCATTAAAAAAATGCAACGATAAGTCGAATAATATTTTGTTGCATGACCAACCCTATTACAACATTGATAATACAGCATAAACTCCTTTCTGAATCATAGTTCCGAATTCCAACTTCTCTAGCCTCCCGTATCCTACTCACTCATCCTGCCCTTTGATTGTCCGTTAACCTTCGTACCTCAGATTACTCACCCTCAACCCTATAAATACTAACCACTCTTCGCCCGTAGTCAGAATGCTGTAGTCGTCTCTTACGTGCGGAACCAGTGTTTCAATAAAGCTCTGAAAGTCTCTTCGTAAAAATGTTGCTTTGATTCCGTCGCGTTCGTCGGATACCGGAATCCAACAATTTTCAATAAAAAAAATTTCTTTCAGAAGATTTCAATTAATTAATAGCTCCGCACAAATGATCGTTTTATACATTCGCGAGCGTCCTGCGATTTACAATCGTCGGAGTTTTTAAGTTTTAAGACAATGTTAACTGCCCGCAATTAGACTAGACGTCCTCGAGACGATTTGTTCTCTTCTTTCCTTCTTCTATCATCGCGCGCAAGAAGGCGAACGGTATGGGTGCGCACCTACCCATTCTTTACATTTCACACGATTATTTCGTGACAATAATCGTGTGCTAGCGCTGAACGAAATTTAGAAGCATCGTTACGATTGCTGAGCCATTCAGCTGACATAAAAGTACGTATAAATTACTGTGAGAAAGGTTGAAGTGAACGAGAAAAGAAGGAACCAAAGAAAGATGCTGATTTTCGAAAACTGTACAGTTTGCGTTGTAAAAATTATTTAATTGGACGATTCTATTTGGTTTTTAACGATCTTGAATCACATATTTCTTATAGAAAACGTGAACGATTGTTTTTGTTGTTTTTGCAAAGAATTGTAAGTAATAAGATAATTAATGAAAGTAACGATAGATGAATGATATTACTCAAACGTGAACAATTTTAAGTCAAGAATTATTGATAGAAGAAAGTGTTGGTTAAGCGTTAATATTTCCGTGTATCTACTTAACATACTTTTGTTGTATTTTTTTTTTTTATTTTTCTCTTGCCAACTTGTGCCTGTGGAACACTTATTCATTCCATTTCGTCTGCCCTTTTTTATGCGTCCACAGACACGTTTGTGGACGTGCACGTCGTACGCGTATTTGAATAAGTATTCGTGCAAGTTGTGTGCTATGCAAATAAGATATATGTTACCGTGAAAGACTGAAATTGGGGATTATCGATATTTTCCTGTGAACGTCGACGCGTACCAAATGTGTCAATGAGAGATCGAATATTTGGTTACGTTTGTTCGAACAATGTTGCGGTATATGTCGACAAACAGAGATAAACCTTGGTGAAGGTTGAAACGTAACCCTTTGCACTCGGATGTCTCTTCTGCGGGGACATTAGAATTGACATTAGAAACATAAGAAAATTTCTCTCAAATTTTCTATCGGAACGGAAATTTTCTATTGCTGAGAGTCGCTAGCGTTAAAAACTATTGCTAAATATTGCTATTTTAGCAATGTTTCTAGCTTCTATTGCCAACGTCTCCCAGCAATAGAAAACTTCCATTTTTCCTCAAGTTTTCTATTGAAATATTGCCAACGTCCAGAAAGCAGTAGAGTGCAAAGGGCTAAATAAAGTAAAATGCAGGGGCGGATTAACCCTTTGCACTCGACGCTTTTTCAGCAGTTTTCTATTGCTGAAACAAAAGTTAGCGATAGAAACTATTACCAAGCAAATTTTCTAGCAACAGAAAGTTTCCATTTCGATAGAAAGCTTTGGGGAAATTGTGCGTTCTTCAAAAACTTGCAATGGAATAAGTTTTTAACTTTCGTATTCAGCCATCAATTTCTTCAGAGTTGCGACATCCGAGTGTGCAAAGGGTTGAATTAACGCAAATGGGGCTCTCATCATTAAAAATTTCAGTCTTCAGGGGCGGATCAAGACAAGTGAGAGTCCTGAGCAGTGAAAATTTAATTCTTAGGGACGGATTAAGACAAATGGGGCCCTCATCATTGAAAATTTTGGGGTACTCAGGAGTGTATCAAGGGAAATGGGGGCATTGAGTAATGAAAATCTCAAGATTCTCTCAAGGACGGATTAGAACAAGTGGGGGCCCCAAGCATTGCTAATTTACGGATCCCCAGGAGTGTATCAAGGAAAATGGGGGCTCTAAGTAATAAAAATTTCAAGATTCCTTCAGAGACGAATTAAGGAAAACGGGGGCCCTAAGCATTGCAAATTTTGGAGTCCTCTTGGACGGATTAAAGCAACTGGGGAGCACGTCGGTGAAAATTGTGGGTCCTCAGGTGCATATCAAGGAAATTGGGGGCCCCAAGTGGTAAAAGTTTCAATTTCCCTCAGGGGCGGTTCTAGACACGTGGGGGCCCTAGATGGTAAAAATTTTGTCTCACTTCCAAAAAAATGTAAAAAATGCAAAATTTTTTTTTAAATTACCGAAATAGTTAAGAAAAACCATGAAATAATCGAACAAATCTAAAAACGAAATTTTAATTTTATGGCCATTAAATTGCACTTTTTTGGGGGGGGTGGTGCAAAATTTTTACTACTTAGGATCCTAACTTCTCTTGATCCACCCCTGAGGGCTTTAAAATTTTCAATGCTTAGGGCCTCCACTTGTTTTCATTCGCGCCTGGGGAAATTTTATAATTTTCATTGCTCAGGGCTCCCATTTTCCTTGATACGCCTCTGTGGATCCCAAAATTTGCAACGCTTAGGACCTCCATGTGTCTTAATCCGCCCCTGGGGGAAATCTGAAATCCTCCTGGGAGGAATCTTGAAATTTTCATTAGTCAGGGCGCTCATTTTACCTTGAGACGCGCTTGGAGATCCCCAAATTTGCAATGCTTAGAGTTCCCATGTGTCTAAATCCGCTCCTGGAATCTGAAATTTTCACTACTCAGAGCCCCTAATTGTCTCAATCCGCCCCTGGATAGCGCCATCTGACACTTAAAACAATTAAACTTTCTCCTATTTCCACATAAATGACACATTAAAACGTTGCGTTCTTGTCTCAACGCAATATAGAAATATTTTTATTCAACCGAATGTCGACATCTGCCTGCATAATTATTCAGCAAACAGCTCGTACCTTCGCCAAGCGATTTTCCGAATTCTCAGATTCACCGGAGAATATCGACGTTCGCTAGATATCGATCTTTCACGATAATATGTAGAAGAAGTAAGAGATAGTCTATCATTTTGGGAAAGATGGCAGGGGTAGTATTACGACACGATGCGAAGGCTTTAAACTACCAGCGAACATTTGAAATATATTTTGTTCTAAATTCGGATGTCCTCGAATGTTCCATTTGAATCCAGGATATTACTTAATATGCGGCGTCTAGAAGTATACATGCATCCACCTGAAATTTGCCTGTACATATCACAATAATTTTAATATAACCGCCCTCACGCGAACGTTCCGCGAGAGCTTTAACGGACTAATCCGTATTGTTAATTTCGAGTTTCTTTCTACACACCGTAAACGATCTATCTTTCGAGTAGCGATTTTTGGCGAGCACTCTCACGTAGAAATAAAATGTTTTGTAACTTAATCCTAGACATGCATTCTGTCCTATTTATTATTTATTTTATTTATATATATATATATTTATTTTTTTTATGTATCACCACTAAGAATACCACGCATAATTTGTAACGGCACATTTATTACAAAAAGTGGTCTCATTCTGTCACACGAGTCGTGTAACTACATACTTATGCGTTGTTTTTATGAAACTAACCAAAAATGCTCCACACGGCCAAGTTGACGCTAACTTAATATCTCTGTTCGCATACATATCTTTGAAAAATCTGAGCGAGAACGAAAAGTCGAAACTGTACGTGATTAGAATTTTTTAAAAGCATTCGAGCCATTCGCGAAGTGCGCTCGGTTTGAAAATTTTGCCGCGAGAAATTAAATGTTTGCTCGACCACCGTTTGAGTTTATTTCGCGCACGAACGATCCAGAAGGAACGTTCTCTCTTTGGTACACGTCTCCCTGAACGCTTAACAGCACAGTATTTATATATCGTATATAGATGTTAACACCATGCAATGGTACGCTTTTTTTTCAGAGATTGTACAGTAGACTCTCTCATCTCATTGTACGGCACGCGTGCAAAAATTCTCTGGCCTTTTGACACCTGCTTACCGATAGGATTTGTTACAGTTTTAATACGATTCACAGTAATAATACAAGTGACAGTAACTATACATATTTAATAATCGTACACACGTTCAATGTAATTTAACGCTACTAGATGGTGGGACTGGTGCACACCCAAGCTGCCTAAAACAAAACCAAAAAAAAAAAAGACAAACAAAAATGATACAATTCTTGGGAAAATAACGTACTCCTCGCATTTCGAATAACCAAAAATCATCTCTAAACTTATCACCTTCCAAATTCCAAAGTCTGCTTTTTTTAAAACTTCCGCGTGTATTCTCGAGAATCATTGTATCCGCGTTCTACAGTTGTTACGTAGAATTATCTTCACGAGTATCCTAAACGAAACATGCAACCAAAAGTAACAACACAATTCAACTGTCTAATTATCGACCCGCGATTCTTTGTCCCCGCAGGAGAAAGCCTGTCGTCTTTTTCGATATTTTGAAACAAAATTTTGAAACTTGCAACCAATGAAATGATTGGAAAATTTGGATAACTCTGAATCGCGCGTAAATGTTCGCAATCGTTCGATAATTAGAGGGGCATTGAAAGTAAACGATGAATGGCAAATAACGAAGTATCAGCTTCATTTTGTTAATATAACAATATTCCAACAAAGAATGTTTCCACCACGTATCATGTTTTATATGAAACAAATGCTTATACACACTCTAATATCGATCAAAGGATAGTGCAAAGCAGTTTCTTGTTAAACGCAAAAGTTATACTCCATCGTATTCGCTTTTTTGTTCACATCAATTTTCGTTCGCTTAAAAAAAAAAGAGTAAAACCTAGATCTCAGCGGTTCTCAAACTTTTTTCAGGGCAGTTATCGAACCCGCCTCTGGGCCCTTGAGGTGGACGGTGTTTACTTTTAACCGTTCACCAGCCCCAGTGGCAGAAAGTCATCTCTCCGCCGGGGGAAAATCCGGCACCTCCACTGGAACAAGGAGGATGGGGAATAATAATAGGGACGAATAATAACGCATTAAACGTTTAACCACGGTATAGAATAATAACAGGTATTAAATAGGTAGATAAATAATAAAATCGTAGAGAAAATAGAGAAATAGTATATAATAATAGTATTAAGAGTAAATTAGGATTGAATAAGAATAAAAATAAAAAAAAAATAAGGGAGACTTGAACTCGCAAATTTTTTGATCACTGGACTACTGTGACTCCATCTATCGGTTAAACTTGAAAATACATCGCTCATATATAATCTAGTATGGTAAATAATTATTAAGAATGGTAAATAATGCAACTAAGCAGGGTAAATGATCAAATGCCGGTACATAATCATTCCGTAAACAGTTCGTTCGGAAAGTAAGTTGACAGCAACGTGGAGTTAGCCACCGTTTAGACACGTGTAACCGGACAATAATTTTACCATTGCCATATGGAGAGATCATATAATATTGCCGAAATAGTGTCCGAAAATCTGAAGCTCTCCCATAATAAATCATAATAAAATCATAATAAATTAGGACAAAATCTTAGGAAATAAGAGGAAGCGCAAGAGTAGTCTCGTATATAAAGCGTATCCTCGATAAAACCGGGAATAATAATTAAATAATAGCAATGCAGTCCAGGCGACAGTTTCCCTGTGGGTATATATATATATATATATATATATATATATATATATATATATAACTACATCTCTCTCTGCGTACCAGAAAAGTCTTTTGTTTTTATTTTCTCTTATTCTATGCTACATAGTATACATTTATATTCAATAGTATTATAATTGAATTAGAGTAGAAAAACATGGAGCGCTCGCGTTGTCTATGGCGATCGTCGGTACCGGCCCTCTCGCTGCGAGGAAGGTGGAGGGTTGTCAGCGCTCCCAGGAGACCTAAAACAATACCCGTCACCCAAATATGGGTGACGCTCTTCTTATTCAAGTTAATAGGACTTGCAGTTGGATTTTTAAAAGGAATGTAATGGAATAAGCACTGAAATATGAATATAGGATATAGAATATAAAAATGCTGAAAATATACATATTATACTATACATGGTGTTGGTTGAAGCATTTCAAACACACTTGAGGTGATTTTGGACAATTTGAACAATAGGTCGTAGTTTTTTTTACATTTTTTCTCGCTTCTTGGCGTTCAGCAGTTTGCCTCCTCTTCTGGTAACATAGGGCACACATTCTCCTTACAGGCTTGTTTTGCTGATTCTTACGTATCTCTAACACATGGGACACGTTCCTTGTTTTATTTCAATTATAGTCGAGCGTAGCATTTTCCGGGGACAACCATTCGGTAACGAGAAGCTCCCGAAATTTTCTTATTTCTATTTTTTTATTTGTGGCCCTCTGGTACACAATGTGAGCATTTACTATACTTGTTCCTAAAAGCAAATGTAATGCTAATTTTTTATACCACTTGATACTTTTACGTATTGTTGTGGCATATGACACCATCTGGTCGCTCCTGTCGATCCCAGTTTTTCCATTATTGTATACCAGTATCGCCAAAGGTTTCTGTTTAGGAGGACGTCCTCGATGAGTAGAATCGGAGGTTGAGGTCATAATAGGTGCATGTTTTGTTGATAACATCCTAACATCGCGAACATCCCTCCACTTGAGCACCACAATACCGTTGTCATCTTCTCTTGCTATCATTTCACCTCTCCTCAATGGGTATGACATTACAAATTGTGGCATACATTTTTTGTTGTACCGCACAGTCTCAACGACATGCGTCTTGAATTTTAAAAATTTGACTGCTAATTCATAGCTTGTGTAAAAGTTGTCGACAAACAAAGTTCGTCCTTCATTTATCAATTTACCTGCGAGTTCAATGCAGACATCTTCAGCTATGCCAACTTGCCTTCTTCCGCTGGCATCTTGTCCAGAATATATTTTCGCAGACCATGTATACCCTTCGGTGGAGCATAATTTGAAAAGCTTTATGCCATATTTATGACATTTTGTTGGGATGTATTGTCTGAATATTAATCGTCCTCTCCAAGGAACCATTGTTTCATCGATTAAAATATCTTCACCCGGTGAAAAAACTTTTTGATAATTGTCGGTCAATAGGTTTAGGAGTGGCAAAACTTTTCCAAGTCTGCTACCCTCTTCTATCGTTTCGTTATTTGCAAAATGCAAATTTGCTAATAGTAATTCGAAACGATTACGGGACATCTTGCTACGCGGCAATGGAAAATTGTAGATAGGGTCCGTTGACCAACATCTAACGAGCGGTGTCTGTACCAAACCCATCCAAATCATTAGTCCTATAAATTTTGTAATTTCTGCAGAAGTGGTCGGTTTCCACCTGTTCAGTCGGGCATGCTCAGACATTTCTTGTTGATGCAACTTCTGCTCTGCATATCTATTAGTCTCTGTAACTAAAAGGCTTATGACTTTGTCGTCTAAGAATAGCGAAAATACTTCACTTGCGCTAATATCAGACGGCAAATCTATCAGAAGCCCAGCTTTCCCGGTGAATGTAAATGAATGTTGCCTGTTAGCAAATTCCTTCCACTGGATATTATCCAATGAATCATCAACAAAGTTCAGCTCCTCTTCTTCGTCTATAGCAAGATTTTCCAATATATCATCTATGTCTTCACTTGTATATGATTCCTCGGTATCCGAGTTTGAACTTGATGCAATTCTATTTATCACTTTTCTTCTAAAACTCACTACTTCGTCATCACTACTCTCCTCACTTTCAATTATATTTTTACGATGTCCAATGAACATATTGAGGATAACTAACGTGCGTCTCGACTAAATGAAAGATCGGGGATAACTGCAGTGAGATCCCAGACAGTCCTCTAGGCCAAAACATTATCGCTCTCCCCATTTCAAAACTAAACACTTTGTAATGAATCGAAGGTTCGAAAACATTACTCGAGTGCCTATTTGAGTTGCATCCCTGTTATATTCCGTTTATGGCTCTGTTTACGTTTCGGAGCTCCGACCGTCGGATTTGGGCCCTGGGAGAAACTCAACCAAATCGCGTTGGGCGACGAACGTGTTAAGGGAGTTTAGGACTGTAAATTGAAAATTAAAAAGAAAAAGGAGCGCTAACTGTCTTTCGACGACAACGGCATATCCTTAGGACACGACTGGAATACCGATGGGAATAGACGAATCGATGCTGACCGTAGCCGGTGGCTCATTGGGAGTGGCGAATGCGGGAACGGTGCAGGCATTAGGATTGGTGGATGGGCCTGCAATATCCCCGCCGTTACCCGCTCCGCCTGTATTTTCTCGAAAATACCGAGATGACCCCACCGGCTGCGGCCCGGAACCGACCGCTTCGGTACCTTGGCAAGCTAGTGGTGGTTGCATATGGGGTGTCGGAGCCCCATATCGGATTGACGAGCGAGCTCCCTTCGTCCGAGTGTACCGGAAGGGTAAAAAGTAGCCGGAGCCCCTCGGAGTACCGGGAAGACCAATGGTTAGGTGTACCCGCTCCGGTTGCTGCCCGCTCCCTCCACCACGATGCGTCGGCTATAATAACAATATGAATTATAACGTAACTGGGGATATTAACAACAAAGAATTATTATTATCATTGAAACAAACACCGATCGAGACGCCAGCTCATGTGACGCTTGATTTGGAAGACGAGGACGTGAGTTTACACTCACCTATGGCAACACAGCGTGACAGGAGCAAGGAACGATTCAAGGATTCCTTGCTAAACGATCTTATCCTGGGCCTAGAAAAGAAAAACACAGAATTATACAAATACGCTAAAGACCTAATCGCGAATATTAGACACATCAAGAAAACGGATATGATGCTCCTACTACAGAAAATAAAGTACATGTCGGAAGATGTTAAAACTCTGAAGGAATGTAAGCAATACGTGGACGAGAACCCGGAATCGCAAACGCGCAAACAAACCGCTGAGAAGAATACGCAAACCACTGCATCGATTCACCCAACTGCACCGGAAGAACTTAGAAACACCGAAAGAAAAGATATCTCACCGCAGTACGATCAAGAATTCGTAAAAAGAACTAAGAAGCAACAGCGGAAATTGGACCCCGGATACGGCAAAGAACACGTTACATCCAAGAACACGAGAGGAAGAATGGACATTGGTACGTCCGCGAAGAAACGCAATGGGCAACAACGACGATACCAACCTGCCCCAAGATAAAATCAGCTACGCGGATAAAGCCAAAATAGAAACAAGAAGATACGACATACCGAACAGAGCAAGAAGAAACGAAGCGATGATAGTAAAAGTCACCGAAGGTAGAACGTATGAAGATACGTACAGAGAGGTTGTAGGTAAAGTGAGAATCGAGTTAAAAGAGGTAGAAGAAGTCAGAAAGACAAGAAACCGGAACATATTAATGGAATTCTCGCGGAAAGACGGCGTAAACGAGCGAATAAGCGGCATAAGGAAACAATTGGAAGATAAATTTAACACGGTGCATCTCCAATCGAAGATAGCTATCATCACAAGGGATGAACTGAGACAAGACCTGCAGAGTAATTTAAATATCGAGAAAGAAGGAGAAATAATAGTTAAAATGTTAAAATCTACCATGAACGGCAACCAAGTGGCCATCGTCGAAGTCACACAGAACGTTGCGGAAGAATTAAAGGAAATTAGCAAGCTAAGATTAGGACTTACGCGATGTAACTTTAGATACCTTCCTAGGATTATACGATGCTTTAAATGCCACGAGTTCGGACACCAAACCAGAGAATGTAAGAAAATACTAGAAGGGAAAGAAATATGCAGAAGATGCGGCAAGGACGGGCATAATATATCCACCTGTTTGGCATCCAAGCCTAAATGCATACTATGCCTGGCGGCAGGATTAACCGATCCCAAAATAAAACACGTAGCAGGAGCGTACAACTGCCCAATGTATAAGAAACAACTAGCGGAGGCAAGAATGCTACCATCTTCGTAAAAATATTGCAAATAAACCTTAATAGATGCAGAATAGCGCAAGATATTATGCTCAAAGTGGACGTGGTCGCGATAACTGAACCGTATAAAATGGAACCGGATATAATAATATAAATTACACGTGCGGGACGGAATGCTCCGAGAAAGGAATAGCGGCTGTAGGAATCCAAGATATCCTTGTCGCTAGCGTGTACATCTCTCCGAATATAGATTTTGATTCGTTCACGAAGAGAATCCAAATACTGCAGGAAATAATAATAAATAGCAAAACTAAAAGTAAATGCAAGAAAATCGTTGTCACAGGGGACTTTCATGCGAGAGGCAAAGAATGGGGGGATAGAATAACTAATCCAAGGGGCCAGAGCATAATAGAATTCACAATAACCAACGATTACGCGATCATAGACACCGTAGGCGACCACACGTTCTACAGAGATGGTAAGAAATCAAAAATCGATATCGCATTCGTAAACGCAACTTTATACCCGTACGTCGGAACGTCCAAGACACTCGAATGGTATATGGCAACGGATCACCTGTACGTGTACCACGAAATAGACCTGAAACCAGAAAATAATCAAATCAAAAAAGATAGCCACATCCGATACGATGGGAAAAATATAGATTGGAATCGATACGAACAAGCATACGAAAAAATAATGAGAACGAAACGACTTAGAGATATGCAACAGGACAAGCTATGGATTGAAGAATACAATAGAACCATCGCCCAAACGGTAGAAACCTCGCTACGTAAAAAGAAGCAATATCGGGGAAAATGTCAACCCAAGTACTGGTGGGACGAAGAAATTAAAAATCTGATAACGCTAGCGAACAAAACTAGAAGAAAACTAACCAGAATAAGGAAATCTCAAAGAATAGAGGAATACGCGAAGCTGCGACAAGAACTTAGACGATAAGAGCAATGTTAAAGCAGCGATACGTAAAAGTAAAGAAGCCAAGCTGGAAGAACTTTCTAAAATCATAGATATTGACCCATGGGGCCAACCGTACAAGGCAGTCATGAAGAAACTGAAGGGCAACTATACAAGCGGCGGTACAATGGATCATGAAAATATAAAACAAATCATAGCGGACCTGTTCATAACGGTAAATCCCACGATTCCGACTATAGAGGAGAGAGAAAACATAGAAATAAAAAGGAAAATGTACCAACAACGTAGCAACGAGGAGGAACAAGAATAAGAAGAAGAAGAAGAAGAAGAAGAAGCGGAGCCGATCACGGACACGGAACTGCAACGAGTAATAGAAGAGGTCCAATTCGATAAAGCGCAAGGTGCAGATGGTATACCGTTGATTATAAGCAAATGGCTCGTTATTAATAAAACCGAGGACATGAAGAGGCTATATAATGAATGCCACATTGCGTATCGGATACATCCCGAACGACTGGAAAAGAGCGAGACTAGTCCTGATAAAGAAGCCTGGATGCAAAGGGGAAAAAAGTAACGACCATCGGCCCTTATGCGTGCTGGGAGGCCTATCCAAAATATGGGAAACCATAGTTCGAAAAAGAATCGAGAAACAAGGAATCTCGAACCGACTACACCCGAGGCAATACGGATTTAGAAGATACAGAAGCACGATAGACGCCTTAAATAAATTATACGAAACTACCACCGAATCAATTAATAGGAAACTATGGTGCGCGTTCATGACGTTGGACATTAAAAACGCATTTAATACTTTAAAGTGGACGCATATAATAAACGCGTTGAAAGAAAGGAAAATTCCATTATATTTAATCAAATCGATCAGCAACTATTTGAGCGATAGAAGCGTGGTATACTATAATAATAATAACGCCGGGAACATAACGACTAACGTGTACGTGAAAATGACTACGCGCAGGTTATAGGCTACGCGGATGATACCGGTTTGTTATTCAAAGCGAAAAACCTTACCATTCTTAGAGATTTGATCGCTCGTACTTTTCACCGCGTTATCCGATTGCTCGGCGACCTGGATCTTGCAATAGCCCCTGAAAAAATCGAAATTACCATAATGAGTAGAAAGAAAGGACATCGCGAAATCGATGTTAATCTCGATGACACACAAATAGTTAAAAACACACCATACTTGAAATACTTAGGAGTCCTAGTCGACGGTACGCAAAAGTTTCACAAGCATATTACGGAGAAGGTAACTAAAGCAAACAAAATCATGTTAAGGGACCCAAATCTAAGGCTAGGAAACTTTATTATAACGTTTGGGAATCCGTAACTTTATACGGAGCCCCGATCTGGAGCACGGGCTTGAAATATAAGAATATCACTGGAATACTTACCAGAGCCGAAAGGCCGATGGTCCAGAAGATAATCGCCCCGTACAGGACCGTTTCCACCGATGCGACATGCGTTCTAGCCGGCGTCCCTCCGATCCACCTAAAAGCAAAAGAAACAACTAGAATATACGAAAGAAAGAATAGAATTTTGCAGAACGAACTCCTTCCGGGTGTCATAAACGAAACCGAATATAAGAAGCAAATTAAATTAATCAAGATACAGGAAAAAGATACGACTATAGAATTGTGGCAACAACATTGACAAAGCATCAGCCACTCTCAGTGGACGAGGAAAATAATCCCGGACATCAGAGAATGGCTAGCTAAAAAAGATATATGCCAACTAAATTTCTACACCACGCAGTTATTCACAGGGCACGGGTCGTTCGCCAGCTATCGCAAGAGGATAGGAAAAGGGAGGATAGCTCGATTAAACAGATGCACGCTATGCGAAGGACTGCAAGACGACGCGTATCACACGCTGTTCGTCTGCCCGAAATGGAACGTACAAAGAAAAAAATTAAAAGATAAAACGAAAAAGAATACAGAAATACATAATTTGATTAAAATCGTAACCGAGTCAAAATAGAAATTGAAAACCAAACGGAAAGACAACGGTTCCGAGGTACCTCCGTAAACATTGCAAACTCCGTTGGAACGTCCGCGCGGTCACCACCACCACCACCACCACCGTCTATGCTCCCCACCATTAGACTTAACCGAATTTCTGTTTAATCAATTTAGAACAAAGCCAAGTCACTCTGTAAATTAATCGCCTAGTGGACACGGTACGGCTAAAGTCATCTTATACACCAGTCGTTAAATAGTATATATATATAGATCTCTATCTAGCTATTAATAGTTAAATAATAGAAATATCGGTTGTAAAATAACGTACCATATTCGTTCGTTCGCTAATAATCATAATAGTGAAGGAATAGTGCCATCAAGACGAATAATTGTATGAATAAGGGACAACGATCGCTGCACCACGCCAGACCTGCAATAGAAACTAAAATCAGAGGCGGAATAAGATGTAAGTAGAAACAGAAAATATATATACGAACAATAATTGCATGCACGCATGAAATAGTAGGAAAATTACCTTGAAAACGTGGAAAATAGTAAGGGTAAATGTATATATTCCGGAATAGATGGGTATCCGCTGTGGAACGAATCTAATCGCATCGTGGAAACGCATCCCCTGTAAAATAAGATAAAATTTAAATAATCATGCTTCAAAGTAATAATAAATAGCCAAAAGTACAAAATAGTATCGTTTCAACGTATAAATACTTACATTGGACGTGACTAGATACGCGAAGAATCTGCAAATTAAATATAAATTATCCAGTTAGTATATGCAACATTTAATTTTGAATGCAGAATTAAACTAACCCTAACCTAACCTAATCTAATCTACGGAAATAAATAAGGCAAGTTAGCTAATTAACAAAGGAAATTATATACAAAAGTAAAATATCACCAACCGTCGAGCGAAAGAACGTTTAAAAGTTAAATAAAATAACAATCCTTGGACGTCCGGGAAACAAAGAACAAAGACCTGACATACCGCTGCGAAACGAAATAGACAACGTAGGGAATAGCATAACCTATTCTATACATACAGAAAATATACGTTACCGTATGAATACTCGGTATAATAATTTAAAGAAATTTAATATTAAAATAGAAATAAGAGCGCGATACTACCCGGATAATATAACCGAAAAGTACGTTGAAGGTTCAATTTGTAACAATCGTATAGACAGCGACGAACAAAAAATAACATAACAATAAAAACAGTTACTCGACTCCCAAACCGCGCGCAATAACGAACCTAAACGTATAAATAAATAGTAATAAAACTATCCTAGAACTAAAGTCAAATTATTATATATTTTACTTCTACTTACTTACGATAATTTCGACACTATATATGACAATTATCTCAAATTACAGCTTAAATACACCTAACCTAACCTAAACTCGATATATATATATGCACTTTACTTCACATAAGGCAATACACGCGCGTACAACACGGTGCCTGAAATTAGTACGGATCCTAAATAAATAAGAAACAAGATAGACCCGTGAATATAGGGAAATTACTATCGCGCTAGCCATAGAATAGATAATATACATAGACGCGACATGCATTTCTTAGGAAGCAGTAACAATGAAAATAAATAAACAAATAAAGCATGAAACAATGGCCCTCATGGACTGACAAATAAACCGATTAAAGCGTAAATTAAATAATAGCAAATTTAGCAGTAAATATACGTGCATTCTCACCTGATCGTAGGATAAATACTCGTATTCGAACAAAAGGAATACAGAGATAAGCAGGTTAGACTAGTTGAACAGATTTAGGATACATAAAAGATTATTAACGAAAAAGGAGTCGTATATACAGTCGTAGACGTGATGATCGGGATAAATCGTATAGAAGGTTGAAAGCAACATAACATATAGATAAAGAACAATGGAAATCGATAGATAGTAACATTCGGTTATTACACCCGCCTCTGGGCTCTTGAAGTGGACGGTGTTTACTTTTAACCGTTCGCCAGCCCCAGAGGCGGAAAGTCATCTCTCCGCCGGGGAAAAATCCGGTTCCTCCACTGAAATAAGGAGGATGGGGCCAGTCACGACGAAGAGATGACACAAGAATAATAATAGGGTCGAATAATAATGCATTAAACATTTAACCACGGTATAGAATAATAAAAGGTATTAAATAGATAGATAAATAATAATAAAGTCGTAGAAAATAGAAAAATAGTTAATAATAATAGTATTGAGATTGAATAAGAATAAAAATAATAAAAAAAAAAATGAGGGAGACTTTCTAACTCGCGAACTTTGATCATTGGGTTGCTGCGCGCTGGCCCAATAACACTTTGGATCAATGCACTAGCTTAATAAAATTAAAAATTTCAAATAAATGAATATTATAAGAATAGCAGGATAGAATAGGGTAAGGAAGAATAAAATTTAAAAAAAAAAATTTAATGATAGGAGACTTGAACTCGCAAATTTTTTGATCACTGGGCTACTGTGACTCCATCTATCGGTTAAACTTGAAAATACATCGCCCATTATATATAATCTAGTATGGTAAATAATTATTAAGAATGGTAAATAATGCAACTAAGCAGGGTAAATGATCAAATGCCGGTACATAATCATTCCGTAAACAGTTGGTTCGGAAAGTAAGTTGACAGCAACGTGGAGTTAGCCATCGTTTAGACACGTGTAACCGGACAATAATTTTACCATTGCCATACGCAACGATCATATAATATTGCCGAAATAGTGTCAGAAAAGCTGAAGCTCTCCCAAAATAAATCATAATAGATAATAAATCATAATAAATTAGGACAAAATATTAGAAAATAAGAAGAAACTCCTCGCAAAAATGCTCGATTGGCATACCAAGAACAACTTTTTTTTATAGTAAACTTGAAGTATGATTCAGTGTCGAAGGAAGCAGAGTTTTTAAAGGATCCAACTCTTAATTTTGTTAACGTTTAGTCGAAGCTGTTTCTTCTTAGTATAATTTGACACTGTCTTAAATTTCCAAAATGTACATTTATTAGGTTGGAAACTATGAAACGGGCTTTTTTGTTTAGTCTGTGTTCAGCTGCGACTGAGAGAGATACATTGTAACGTGCGCTCGATATTCTTTTTTAAAAAGCTTAAAGGTATTCTTCTTACTCATTTTCTACAATTTTTTCGTCTTTGTATCCCATTTTTATTTTATTTTCATCCTAAACCAGATTGACACCATTCTTGTACGAGTTTAAATTAAATCGTACCGCAGCTCAAGCCTCGAGAAATATTAATCAGGATCAGAGATGGATTCAGCAATGAAAAGAATGCTCGATATTGGTTCGAAAAATTTCGTTCTGGCAATTTGAGTATCGTCGATGAGCCTCGAGAAAGAACACCAGCCCATATTGATAACGAGGAATTAAGGACGACTGTGGAATACGATCCACGCACAACTAGTCGAACAACTTGGGTCTAAACTAGGAACTAGTCGTACAGCTGTGTTAAAACGTTTGCGTGCAATAAATAAAGTGAAAAAATTCGACTCATATGTGCCGCACGAATTGACGCAACTGCAGATGATCGCTCGTTTCACAGTTTCCAACCTAATAAAAGAGATTAGAGTTTGAAATTTGTAAATGGCATTTAACCCTTTGCACTCGACCACTTTTTCGGTCACACGTCATTTTTTCTATCACTAATCTCTTGGTGAATACAACTGATCTAATTTTTCGACAGCTGAAAATCAATTTCATCCTCGCTCGAGCTAATTTCACCTTCGAAATTCATTTTTGTAGGGCTTCAAAAGTTCAAATCAGTCGATGAAAAACTCCAGCTGCTGTGCGAAACACCGTGGCGAGTCGCCTCTCGAGCGTAAAGGGTTAACCCTTTGCAGTCAGAGTTATTTTTCAATTTAGCAGCTCAGTCGTCGACAACTCTCTACTATTTCAAGTGTTTCATTTGAAATTCACTTGAAAATGTTATCAGTTGCAGGACAATTCCTCGACTGCTACTTGCAAACTCTAAAATTTTGTTGTAATTTATATTCGCTTCTTTTTTTCATTTAGCGATGTATAACAAGTTTTTATTAGTTTGACATTTTACTCTATGAATTACAGATTTTCTAAAATTTTCTAAAAGAAAGAAATGGTTGGTATTCGACTAACTCTTGACAAGTTGACAAGAAAATTACCTAGTATTGATAAGCAAACACTTTAAAACACAGTTTTTGTTGCTTATCTTTTTCCATCCCACTACTTTCGAACGTTCAACGTTCGTACGTATATTCAGGAAGCAATTATGTACGAAAGTCGAGGGCTGGCTGTAGTAGCAAACGATAAAAGCGTTTAAATTTCATTTATTTCAGTGGAATTAAGTCGATATTGGGGTTATGGTTGGTTCATTAAATAATATTCTTCGAAAGCGATATTAAGAGATAAGAGATAAACGATATATAGAAATATAAGATGTATAGAGATTCGATTAAAGATGGCGTCAAGTTTGAGGTTATGGTTCATTTATATTTAGGATTTTTAATCGCAAAATATGGAATTATTAGAAAAATGATCATCGCGATGTCGTAGTAAAGCATAAAAGCTCCTAAACTTGAAAAGCTGCCAAACTCGAAAAGCTTTCTAAATTCAGTTAATATCGAGGTTATGGTTCGTTCGTTAAAAAAATAAATATAAGATAAATGTAATTGTATATAATTAATATAATTAATTAACCCTTTGTGCTCGAGAGGCGACTGATAGTTGCCATGGTGTTTCATACAGCAACAGGAGTTCTTCATCGATTGATTTTAAGTTTTGAAGCCCCATAAAAATTAATTTGTAAGGTGAAATCAGCTCGAGTGTAGATTAAATTCATTTTCAACTGTTGAAAAATGAGATTAGTTGTATTCTCCAAGAAATTGGTAATAGAAAAAATGATCTGCGACCGAAAAAGTCATCGAGTGCAAAGAGTTAATACGTTACGATAAGTAAAGTAATACTTTAAAACGCAGTTTTTGCTGCATATTTTTTTCCATCCCTCTACTTTCGAAGATTAAACATTCGCACACATCTTCAAGAACCAATTACGTGCGAAAGTCGAGGGTTGTCTTGTCATAACATAACATAAACCATCGAAGTGTGCACGCGACTTCAACTAAATCTTATTACTTAATCCATATAAAGTAACATTCAGCACGTAGTTTTGAATTACGCGAGAATAGAACAGAAAATTTGAAAATAATTGTAGAAAGGTTCGAAATGTTCGAAATTCAAATAATCGCGATTAGAACGAATAATTCTCTCTGCTGTCGGTTAACCGTTTGCCTTCTCGAGACGCAATCGTCTACAAGGAGCATTTGATCTGTGTCATGGATCATAGTTTTTGTGATTACGCCATCGATGATGTCATAGACGCAGCATCGATTCAACATGACGGCCTACGCGAAGTGTTTCCACTCAGACGCGTTACGGAAATGCTTGCATCACGTTTCTACCAACCATTGAATATCTTTATGTTTCTGCGTCTACTTTTCTTCATGCAGAATTGAATTTTCTAATGGATGCATAGCCTAACTTAATACTTTTGTATCGAAAAAATTGTATCAGAAGTGTATCGAAAGCTTCTTTTTATATCTTTCTTTCTGCAATTATTTTGATACATCTGGAATTCAATTTTATAACGTACAGATAATAATCTAATCTAATAAATATAATAAACGAAAAATTTCTATTCTCTTTCGTAGAGAAACGTATTGAAAACTTCTTTTTATATAAAATTTATTATTATTGTTATTACTATTCATATATTTTCTTCTGCAGATATTTTTATACATGCAAAATTGAATTTTCTAACATATAGTTAGTAACCAAACCTAACTTAATATTTCCGTAGAGAAATGTATGGAAAATTTCTTTTTATATTTTTTTTTTTACGAGTGTTTTGATACATTTGGCATTGAATTTTATAATTTCGTAGAGAAATGTATCGAAAATTTCTTTTTATAATTTCTATTCGTATATTTTCTTCTGCAGATATTTGTATATGATAACCTAACCTAATACTTTCGCAGAGAAACGTATCGATAGCTACTTTTTATATAAAACTTATTATTATTATTTCTGGTCATATATTTTCTTCTACAGAAACTTTTCTACATGTAGATTTGAATTTTATAATGTACGGAGAACCTAACCTAATATTTTCGTAGAGAAATATAACAAAAACTTATTATTATTATTTCTATTCGTATATTTTCTTCTACAGAAACTTTTCTACATGTAGATTTGAATTTTATAATGTACAGATAATAACCTAACCTAACTTACCTTTATACTTTCGTAGAGAAAGGTATGAAAAACTGTGAGGAATATTACTATCGAATCAAGAATTTCTCATTTGCTATGCAAAATTTCGTACGTGCAACAATTAAGTAACTGTATCTTCATCGTTATTATTTTACAAGAAGCGTTCGAAAACTTCTTTTTATCGTCGCAAGAAATATTACTGTCAAATCTAGAATTTCTCATTTGCTACGTAAAATTTAGTTTGCGCAAAATTAAATAACTAAGTCTACATAGTTAATATTTTGCTATAAACGCTCAAAATCTTTGTTTTATCTTCATAAAAAATATTCGTTATTATTTCAATAGAAACGCTCGCAAACTTCTTTGTATCTTCATAAAGCGTATTACTATGAAATTTACAATTTCTTAATTGCTATATAAAATTTGGTAAACGCAAGAATGAAGTAACCATGTCTTCATTGTTACTA
The DNA here is from genome assembly GCA_963969225.1 of Xylocopa violacea. Classification (NCBI taxonomy): domain Eukaryota; kingdom Metazoa; phylum Arthropoda; class Insecta; order Hymenoptera; family Apidae; genus Xylocopa; species Xylocopa violacea. The sequence continues at coordinate 2,742,535 of CAXAJV010000015.1, forward strand.
TTTGAATAGAAACGGTCGAAAAATCGCTAAGATAAAAGAAGCTATAGGAATGTAATACAGCTGATGTCAACTGTAATGTGCAATGTTGCTAAAATTGGATATGATGCTGTATTCTTCTGGCGTGGTGCACGTTGTTACGTATGTATATGTCCGCTGTGCCCACTCCTTTCATTCTGATTCTTACGTTCGCGAGCCTGCTATGGTATGTGGCAAACGTGCACTCTATACACGTACACATCCTACGATATTCGACAAAAAATTTCTCTTTTAAATACAGCCTTTGTTCGGATTAATTCAAAAGCTCTACAAACATTTTTCTTAATTCTGCGAATATTCTTTAATCATTTTGAAGAAACGTGTGGTCACCAACTTTTCAACTATTTATCAGCTTTTAGGTACTTTCTTCGCGAAAAAATTCTTTAAAAACAGCTTTTATTCAGATTAATTCCAAAGCTTGAAAGAAATTTGTAATTTTGCAAATATTCTTTGATAATTTTGAAGAAATATGTTTTCGCCACCTCTCCAGCTATTTTTTAACTTTTAGTTACTTTCTCCTTTAAATACAGCTTTTATTAAGATTAATTCAAAAGTTCGAAAGAAATTTGTAATTCTATTTATAATTTGTAATTCTATTTCTATTTAATTGCAAATATTTTTTGATAATTTTGAAGAAACGTATATTCGCTATTCCTCTTCAGCTATTTAACAATTATTTTTAGTAACTTTCTCCTTTAAAAAGAGTTTTTATTGAGATTAATTTAAAAGCTCGAAAGAAATTTGTAATTTTATTTATAGTTTGTAATTCTATTTCTATTTAATTCTGTAAATATTCTTTGATCATTTAGAAGAAACGTATATTCGCTATTTCTCTTTAGCTATTTATCAAGTTTTAGTTACTTTCTTCGCGTTCTTCAAAGCGAATACCTGTAGTTACACGTGTTATTCAAAAGTTGGACCGCAAGTGCGCTGTAGCCACAAGCCAGATCCGGTCAGGTACAGTTGCTTATGAAAGTATTCGAATGCTTGCGTCCACGATGCTTAACCAGTCGAATGGCTGCGATATACAGTGGCGTGCAAAAGTTTTGAGCCAAATTTTCTTTAGAGATACATTAGAAAACACTGAATTACTCTAAACATTGTTTGCATAACAATTTCGTACAAATAACAGTACAGCATAGAAATTTTTTATTTACATATTTTCTATTAATGCAGTTAAGTAATATTTACAGTGGCGTGCAAAAGTTTTGAGCAAAATTTTCTTTAAAAATAGTTGCGATGAATAAAGAAGAAACTATGACTCGAAAACAGTAGCAGTAATTGTTGCAACTTCGCAAGAATGGAATCTTCGATCGAGCGATTTATGTGGAATCTTAGAATATTCGTTACGACATGTGCCAACAGTAGGAAATTAAAAGAACACTTTAGGCTTTGTATGCAATACAATTTTTGCGTGCAGAAGAACCTTCCATGTTTAGAATGAAGTATTAGAAAATATGTAATATAATTAAAATTCAAATGTCTGAAAAATTAACGTTAAAAGTTATTTAAAAAAAAAGCACGCATATTTTTTGTAAAATTTCTCTCTGTTTTAAAAATTGTATACTATACATATATTATATAATTTAAAAATTAATTATTATCTAATATAATTATATTTTAATTTTAATTATATTATATAAAAATAAAAAATTATATTATACAATTATTAATATCTGAAAAACTAACGAGAGAGTTAGGTTAGGTTATTATCTGTACATTATTATTATTATTATTATTATTATTATTATTATTATAGAAATAATAAGAAGTTTTATATAAATAAAAATCTTCAATACGTTTCCCTACGTAAGTGTTACGTAAGGTTATTATCTGCACATTATAAAATTCAAATCTACATGTATAAAAATATCAATAAAAAAAAATAAATAGAAAGAAGTTTTCGTTACGTTTCTCTACAAAAATACAGGCAGCCCTCAACTTTCGCACATAATTGCTTCCTGAAAATATGTTAGAATTTACGAAGTAAAATGTTACAGATTCGAAATTTGCAGAGAAGAAATTTCGAAAATTTGAAATTCATAGAGGAAAATTGTACAAAAGTCGAAATTCACGGAGGCGAATTTTCGAAAATTTGGAATTCATGGAAAAGAATTGTACAAAATTTGAAATTCGCGGAGAATTTTAGACAATTGGAAATTCACGCAAGCGAATTTTACAAAATTGGAAATTCACAAAGCAGAATTTTAAAGAATTTGAAATTTACAGAGCAGAATTTTAGAGAATTTAAAATTCACAGATCAGAGTTTTACAAAATTCGAAATTCATTGCGTAATAGCCAAAAATTTGTCAAGATTTATGAACGCTTCGTTCATATATTTAATTATCAAAGTTTGACGTTTTTATCAGCTTCTTTCGTCCACGCTTCCATTATGTATTTCATTGTTGCTCGATTAAGTGTTTGGACAAAAATATTGAAAAATTGAAACTTTAAAGATGTGCGAATATCGAGGGTCGACTGTATTAGGCTAGGTTAAGTTAGGTTATCTCTATATAGAAAAAATTCAATCCTACATGTATGAAAATACATTTATAAAAAAAATATACTGGTTGAAGTTTTCGATGACGTTTCTTTACGAAAGTATTAGGTTAGATTAGGTTAGGTTATCTGTACATTATGAAATTCAAACCTATATATATAAAAATACCTGCAGAAACAAAGGATATAAAAAGAAATTTTCGATACGTTTCTCTACGAAAGTGTTAGGTTAGGTTAGGTTATTATCTGTGCACGATTAAACGGACGATGCGCGTCAGCGTTCAAATCCTGTGAGCGGCGACTACGGAAGCTGAACAACGCGCCAGCCGCGCCAACGCCGGAACAGCAGGCGATCAGGAATTCAGCCTTATTAAAGCTACGGCTGAAAAACTGGAGAAGGAGAATGCCCTTCTCAAGGAGAGGCTGACCGCCCTAGAAAATAGGGCAAACAGCCAATTATCGCCGGCGATCAAAAGGATGGAAATCGCCGAGCGTAGTGAAAAAGGAACAGGACGGCAATCGCTGCCTACGAAGCAGGAGAAAGCCAGCATCCCCGACACCGGTCTCGTACTGCCAATGGAACAGATTGGGACCGTTGTCAACGAGCGCCTCACACAATTTTGGGAGCAGGCGGAGAAGCGCTTCGCTCCGAAGGAGGAACGTCCGCGGTCGGCAGCACGGAACGCTGCGCGACGCGAAGAACCCGCGAAAGAGGGAACAAGCGCCGCAATCATAAAGAAGGAGAAGTCCGGTGGGAAGAGAGAGGCAATGCCCCCTCCACCGGTGAAGAAATCCGCGAAAGCGAAAACAAAGAAATCCCCCATCCAGAAGAGGATAGAGGAGATTCAAAAGGAGCAGGAGCACTCAAGGAGAGCGAAAAGGAGTGTCTAGCAGCGAGTGCACCTGCTCCGCAGAACAAGATGAAGACGGAGACGCCGTGGACGAAAGTCCTCGGCAGAAAGTCGAAAAAGGAGACGACGGCCGCCGTAAACAAGACCGCGAGCGCAGGCAAGAAGGCACCGACGCAGGTAGCAACTGCGAAGTCGATGCCAAAAGAAAAGCCGAAAGTGATGAAAACCCCGAGCATGGCCACTGTCGGAATCACCATAGAGGAGGGCAGTAAATCGACATACGCCGAGCTTATGAGGACGGCGCGGCAGAAGATCAAACTGTCGGACCTGGGAATCGATGAGGTCAAACCCAGGAAAGCGCTGACCGGAGCGCTTATTCTCGAAATAAGCGACGAAGGTAAAGAAGAGAAGGCGAACGCGCTCGCCAACAAGTTAACCGGGCTATTCGCGATCACGAGGGGTGTAAAAATCACGCGAGTCTTCAGGATGGAAGACTCGATCACGGTCGGTGAGGTCGTCGAAGCAGTCGCCGCACAAGGCGGCTGCACCGCCGACGAGATAAAAACCGGTCCGAGGAGGATGCTTATGCAATGCCCGGTCGCCGCCGCAAAGAAGGTTACCGAAAACGGTAAAGTAAAGGTCGGATGGCCGTTCGTCCGCGTTGAACACATCGAAGCACGACAACTTATCTGCTTCAAATGTTGGGAAATCGGGCACGTAATCGCGAAATGCTCCGCGACCGTGGACCGAACGGAGGCGCGTTACCGGTGCGGTGAGAAGGGACACCGCGCTGCGGAATGCAAATCGGCGAGCCGCCCGCATGGACACAGAGCAGGTAGCAAAGCCTGTTCTGTCCTGCTGCCGGCAAAAAAAGGACAGAAGAACGCTACTCGATCGAGCGCTAAATCCTCGGGTAAGGATAAGAAACCTGAGGAAAAGAAGGAAAAAGCTGCAGCAGCAGCCAAATACAACCATGAAGAGGAGAAGAAGCGCGAAACTCTGAAGGCGAGCACCAGCCGCGAGGAGGCGATGGATCTGGCGTAACTTTCAATATGAAATGCCAGATCCTGCAAACTAATTTAAATCACGCCGCGAGAGCACAAGATCTTATGCTCGAAAGCCTGCAAAGCGGCGTGGTTGCCGTATTTTATCCACGACAAGCCGTCATGGATAGCAAACAGGGAGAAAACGGTTGCAATAATTCAGGCGACGCCGACACGCATCCGACCGATCACTCCCATCGCGCAAGGGCGTGGCTACGTCGCAGTATCGTGTTCGGATTGCGTTGTTATTGGAATATACGCGCCGCCGAGCTGGTCGTTAGAAGATTTCGATCAGCTTCTGGACGAAGTGGAGGGTGTAGTGCGAAATCACGCCTCGCAATCGACATTCATACTGGGAGATTTCAACGCGCACGCGACTATGTGGCGCTCTTCCAGAACGAACCAGCGTGGACACTCGACGATGGACTGGGCAGCATCCGCGAATCTCAGACTGCAGAATCAAGGATCTACCAGTACGTGCGTGCGTCCACAGGGCGAGAGCAAGGTCGACCTCTCGTTCGCGAACGACGCAGCATCTCGAAGAGTCACGAGCTGGAAAGTGGATCCGATCGAAATATTATCTGATCACTTATATATAAGGATCGACGTATCCACGGTACAAGGAAGAAGGGCAGCGAAAAATCGACGAAGATATGTTTATGGCGGCAACCCTCGCCGCTACCTGGCCGAGCGAACCGACCGAAGCGGCCGTAGTCGAGCGAGAAGCAGAATGGTTTACGAGGACGTTGAAATCGGTATGCAACGCAAGCATGCCGAAAATAAGGTCGAACCCCACTCGCAAACCCGTATATTGGTGAAGGAACGAGATCGCTCTTCTCCGTGCGGACAGCTCAAACGCACGGAGGCAATATACGAGATACCGGAAATGGAGGAATCCCCATAAAGACATCAAAGGCACGAGCATGGGACGGGCTGCTGGAAACACTGCGCGAGGATCCGTGGGGGCGGCCGTACAAGATAGTAATGAATAAATTACGACCGTGGGCGCCCTCGTTAACGGAGACGATGGAGACGCCGTTCTGGAAGCGAGTTGTCGACACGCTCTTCCCGCCGCAAGAGGCTGCGTCGGGGAACAACTCGCGGATTTCAACACACATCGACCCGATCATCTGGTCTCAGGACAACGACGTCAGCGAGGAGGAAATGGCTCGCGCCATAAAGCGCATGACAAAGAAGAACACCGCGCCCGGACCGGATGGAATTCCCGGCCGTGCCCGGTCGATGGCACTCAGTGTCCTGAATTCAAGATTGCGGAAGTTATTTACAGCATGCTTGAAGACGGGTACGTTGCCAGCAAAATGGAAAACCGGCAGATTAGTGTTGCTCCGAAAGCCGGGAAAACCGGAGGATTCACCGGCCGCGTACAGGCCGATAGTTTTGCTCGACGAGGTCGGAAAATTATTTGAAAGGATAATCCACAACCGCCTCGTCGAGCACCTGTCGCGAACCGGGCCGAACTTAGCCGAAAATCAGTTCGGTTTCCGAGAAAGACGATCGACGATCGACGCGATTCAACAAGTGAAAAGTTTGGCCGAAAACGCGATCGCCGCCGGGGGAGTCGTAATCGCAATATCGCTAGATATTAAGAATGCGTTCAACTCCCTCGAATGGAGCACGATACATAGAGCGCTCGAAAAGCACGGGTTTCCGCGATACCTGCGAAGGGTCGTGGAAAACTACCTGAACGACCGCGCTATACTCTACGATAGCCGGCACGAAATCGAGAAGAAGAAGATTGATCGCGGCGTTCCCCAGGGATCGGTCCTCGGACCGTTTCTCTGGAATCTCGGGTACGACGCGGTCCTGAAGCTGCCAATGCCGTCCGGCGTGCATCTAACGTGCTACGTGGATGACACGATGGTGTTGGCAGTCGACACGTGTCGGCAACGCGCAATCTACCGGGCCGAAATGGCAGTTGCGGTCGTGGCTAATGCCATCAAGAAGATGGGGCTCCAGATGGCACCGGAGAAATCTGAAATCCTGTGCTTCAAGGGACGAAGAAGAGACCCGCGAGGAGGAAACGAAGTGGTCAACATCGGAACAGCCAAAGTCACAGTGGGGAGCGAGATGAAGTATCTCGGACTGCTCCTCGACGATAAATGGAACTTTGGTCTCCACTTCACTTGTCAGGCCGTTCGACTGGCTGCTGCGGCGAATTACCTAAGCCGTATCATGCCGAATCTGCACGGACCGGACGAGAAAGTAAGGAAACTCTATGCCGGGGTGATAAGAAGCATCGCGCTTTACGGAGCCCCAGTATGGAGCGACGCGCTTAACAAAGCAGGCAGGAAGCTGCAGCTGCTGCGAAGCGCGTGGCGAAGAATAGCCATTCGGGTCGTAAGAGGATATCGCACGATTTCTTACGACGCGGCAACAATGCTGGCGGGTCTCGTACCCCTGGAATACCTGGCGCAGGAAGACATGATAGTGTACGAAACCCTTCGTACAATGCGCCAGGTAGAAGAAGAAGGTGCACCTGCTCCGAAAAGGGATGAGATTAGAAGAGAAGCGAGACGCTTCACTTTCTCTAAATGGAAGGAGAAACTCGCACCTGCGACCAACCACAGAATCGTCGGAGCGATTCTACCCATCTTGGAAAACTGGGTAGAAAACAGGAGAGGGCAGCTCACCTTCAGAGTGACGCAGGTGCTGACTGGACACGGTTGCTTCGGTCAGTACCTGTGCAAGATCGGAAAAGAAGCCACGGCCGCATGTCACCATTGCGGAGACGCAGACGACTCTGCGCAGCACATGCTGGAACTCTGTCCGGCGTGGGAAACGCTGCGCCACGCTCTTGTAGCAGAGATCGGACCGGATCTCTCTCCGACCAGCATCCTGCCGAAGATGCAGGAAGGGGAGAGATACTGGCGAGCCGTTACCTTGTTTTGCGACAAAGTGATGGCTGCGAAGGAAGCCGCCGAGCGCGAAAGGGAGCGCACGCTTTCTGCTCGTCGAGCCTTACGTGGTCGGTGTTGTAGACGTTTGCCACGTTCCACTCCAAGGTATGGGACTCTCGTCCGCCAGGGCGCGAGAGTCGCTCCAAAGTACCCACCGGGGAGCGGAACTTCGCCGCCGCTGGCCATCTCAAACGCCGCGAGCGGGAGAAGAGGAAGACGACTTCGAAGATAGAAGACAGGCGCAAGAAACTCGACAAAGAGGTACGCGTGAGGAATGCATGCATTTGCACACAAGCGTAATAGAAAGGACTGCGCAAAGAAAAAGTAAGTGAGAAAAAAGAGAAAGAGCCGCCGAGCGCCGGCTAAACAGGATTTGAGTCAAGTCTATCCGGCACGCGCTCGATCGAGGAGTCTAAAGAATGAACTCGCACGCGAGCTATGTGCAGAGAGTACAACGAACTCAGACACGAGGCGGGATGCTGGACGCGTTCGAAAGAGTTCCCGGCTACCCGCTACAAGTGTAGGAAGACCATCGCAGGGTTTTAGTCGGTAAGAGTCCGACATAACCACGGATTTCCCAAAAAATCCACGGTATCCATGAGGATTTCCCTGCGTCAAAAAAAAAAAAGGTTAGGTTAGGTTAGGTTAGTAATAATATATAGTAATTTGTTAGGTTTCTAATATGAAACAATATTCTTTCGCGTTGTCGGTGCGGAGTACTTTTATTTTTCGACTCGTTTCATTTTCTACTTTACGCTTATAATATTTAAACGCCTGTAACACTTCGGATCGATTTCGAAGTATCCTCGTTTCTATATATCTACTACAGTCATCGATAACAAAATATCTAGCGCCTGCCAGCGATTCTGTGTTCATGGGACCGCAGATGTCCGAATGTACTAACCCTAAAATTTCTGTCGAACGATTTAACGATTGTTTAAATGGTTGGACGTGAATCTTACATCTTGCGCATACGTTACAATTTATTTTTTCCAGTTTAGTTTCAAAATCCATACCGCAAACTAAGTTATCATTCTTTATTCTTTTTAAATCGTGAATATTTAAATGCCCATATCTTTGATGCCATTTCAATAATTTCATATCGCACGAAGTATTCGCAAGCATTGCCCTATCGTTGCCGTCAATGCCACGGACGGATTCTTTTCAAACTTCACCACCGTATAACCGTTATCCGTAATCCTGGCACTGGATTGTTTGTCTTAGTACTTAACTTAACATCACCTGTACCAGTTGAATCTATAAAATGTTCAGCGGCTGTATACACTTTCGTTTGTTCTTCGTTTAATATCTCGAATTTGCATTCATTGTTACACATGTGTTTCGAAGCACCACTGTCTCAGTGGTTCTATATTGCAGGCGATCGCAGTCATCGCATCGGTTACACCGTTTGATTCCAGTCTAAAGCACTTGATCACAAAAATTTACGCGAACCTCGCCTTATATCCCCACATGTCTTTAATTCACTTTATTGTGTTTTTCGCTGTTAACGTATCCTGTTCTTAATAACGCGTCACTTTTGTTTCCATTATCGGTTGATTTTTCATCACGATCACTTTGTCTTGCTCCTTCCTCTTTCAATTTAATTTGAAGATTCTCTAACGATGGCACGTCGTCACGCGATTCTATCACTACGCTGAAATTTTCATACTCGGCTGGTAAAGACGAAAGCAACATAATTGATAAAAGTTCGTCTGGAAGCTTTATTCCCGCTTCTTCAAGTTGCTCAGCCTTGCTGCCTCATCGAAACGTTCTTCTTCTTTTCCATTCTTAGTAACTGTTTATATAATGCTGCCTTTCGTATGGGACCACGTGATACAAAAATTTCTTTTGATGTCTTCGCCTTTTTTACGTGGTCCAATTGACCATGCGTAACACTTAGATTTATAAGAGCTAAAGCTTTCGAGTCCATTCTCGCCCATTCCACTGTATTTTCTGCCGTTATGGCTTCGTTGCATTCAACATATTGCGACAGGTCATTGTATACTAAAACACTTTTCATCTGCACCTTCCACAATTCGTAGTTCTCGTTTAATTTTTCAATATTTCCGAACGCGTTTGCACTAGCCATTTTTTTTTTTTTTTTTTTTTTTGCACAATCAAAACTTATCAGCACAGTAATTACAGTTTGTGACCTGGGCCCATAACCTGTTAGGTTTTTAATATGAAACAATATTCACTTATATATATATTATACGTTTAATGATACACATTGCGCTGTTCCAGAGGCGGACAAAGGACTAAACTTACATGCAAGAACCTAAACTGGAAACAAAAGATGATCTGACCACGGCGACGTCACACACACATACACACACACATATACCGATCGTGCACATCGATACGTTTACATGATCCTCTTCTCCTCAGCGGGCAATCATAAAAGATGTGGTCATACCCGCCGCAGTTGTAGCATCTTCCAGAGCCTGAATTCCGCGCTTCTCGTTGTTGGGACTCATCGTGATGCCCCTGCCGCGTAGAATACTTAGAACATATAGTGAAGGACGGTATGGTTTGTCCGTCGAAGCATAAAACCGAAGCAGTATCTCTGGAACACTGATGGTGAATTACATAGGCCGAATGGGACTCTTGAAAATTCATATTGTCCATCGAGGACAATAAAAGTATTGTAATAGTTTTACACTATTGAACATCGTCCAGGTAAATGCTGTATCTCTATCCGATATAATTCGCCGTGGGTTCCCGAAAAGAATCGATTGTTTCCTGTCGTTGAAATTCTTCCCGTCGCCGTGGGCCGGATGGTGCTCGCCACGTCGCCATGTTTCCACGCTGCGTTCCTATTTCCCTGCGTTGTAGTCCGGAAAGAAAATCTTTCCATAAGTGGAAGATCGAAAGCAGAAAATATCGAGAGGGCGATCTGGTTGCCATTAGACGGACGCAACAAGGTCCAGGTTTAAAATTCGCAGCGAAGTACTTCGAACTTTATGAAATAACAACGGTGCTACGAAACGATCGTTATGTAGTCAGAAAAATCGGTGAATATGAAGGGCTTCAACAAACCTCCACAGCGGTGGATTATATTAAGCCATGGGTGAGTGGAGATAGTACTTCCCCTTATCGAAGACCAACTAGATCTGTTGCAAGGCGCAAAAGTATAACACAGTCTACACAGTCTACAATTTAGAATATTCTCGAATATCCATTATTCAACAATGCGATTAACGTACAATTCACTCTCTCTAACCGCGTGAAAAGTATCTCAAAAAGGTACTTATTTGCGAGCGTAATCAGTGTTCCAGAGATTCATCAATGTAGTATTTAAAGAATTGATAGCAAGAAAAATAGTTTTAGTCTACATAGATGCAATTTAAAAATTGTGTTAAAAGTTGCGAGCGAAGCAGGGCTAGTGATCAAAATTATTGTGGGATCAGAAGATTTTGCCGAAGAACAAGCAGCTGAAAGAGCTAATCGTACGCTGGTCGAAATGGCAAGATGTATGAAATTACAAGCCAACTTGCCAGATTCGTTATGGGCCGAAATGATTAACACCGCGACATATTTAAGAAACAGATGCGCTACGAAATCTCTAAATGGCAAAACACCATTTGAAGCGTGGTCGGGACGTAAACCGTACGTGGGCTTTTTCAGAACAATCGGTAGTAAAGCAATCGCATTAAATAAAGGACAAAATAGGGGAAAATTCCAACCGAAAGGCGACGAATACATAATAAACTGTAATAGAAGCGAGAGATGTAAAGTTTTTCGAGAAAATTCTACCCGATGAAGAACCGTTGAAAGATATTGTTGAATTGCCGAATTCTGTTCCCAGTGTAGAGGAACATAGGTTCAGCGTACTTGAAAACGCAGAAGAAACAATCAGTGAAGAGTCTGGAAACGAAGACACGCAAGAAAGCGTTCACGAAGGAAGAGAATCAGAGTCGCGTCAAGTTTTACGACGAAAACGGGGTCGTCCAAAAATATTATGAACCGGCCAGGTAGGAAGACCAAGAAAAGTTTATAACACCGAAGCTACGGAATCAGTGGATCCTATGTCGGTAGATGAAGCGTTGAATAGAGTAGACGGAGAAGAATGACTATCCGCCATGCATGAAGAGTATAATACCCTACAATATTGACCAACAGATGGGTGTTTAAAACTAAAATCAATCAAGATGGCCATACCCAACAACACGAAACAATTCGTACGCTACTCGCTGCTGCTGTAAACGAACAAATGCATCTGCATCAGATGGATGTTGTTTCCGCTTATGTACAAGGCGAGTTAAACGACGAAACTTATATGGAACAACCGGAAATGTTCGTGCAGTATAAAAATGAAGATAAGGTTTGTAAATTACTAAAACCATTATACGGTTTGAAACAATCGGAACGTGAATGGTATAAAAAGCTTGATAAACGGACAACAGCTGATCCGTGTGTGTATATTTTTGGACAAGGTATGGAGATCGAGTTATTCTAATCATATATGTGGATAATTTAATATTGGCATCGAAAAATATCAAGGAATTGAATAAGGTTAAATTAAAATTGATGTCTGCGTTCAAAATGGTAGATCTTGGGCAAATAAATAACATTTTAGGAATACACATTGAACGAGATGGTCCAACAGGAAAAATTCGCCTATCACAAAAGAAATGCATAAAAGATTTAATTAAAAGATTCAACATGGTAGATGCTAAAACAGTGTCGACCCCAGTCGAAGCAAATACGAAAATTATAAAAGGAACTAGCCCAATGTCGGAAGAAGAAAAATGCGAAATGAATTGTCGACCTTACAGAGAATCAATTGGTGGATTGGTATACTTGGCTAATGCGACGAGACCAGACATAGCATTCGCTGCCAACGCATTAAGCCGATTTAGTTCTAAAACACGGAAAGTAAATTATGAAATCACATATCGTAAAGACGAAGAAGACCTTAAAGCTTACACAGACTCTGATTGGGCTGGAGATACGGATGATAGAAGATCGTGAAGTCAAAAAAACAAATTTCCGTTGCTTTATCAACGATGGAGGCAGAATATGTAGCTCTAGCGGAAGTGTCGCGCGAAGTCGTTTATATTAAAAGACTATTAAATTGGCAAAAGACGCTGTATTTCATAAGAGAAGTAAACATATCGACATAAAGTATCATTTCACTAGAAAATTAATTGAGCGAAAAGAAATAATAGTAGAGTATTTAAAAACTGACTTAATGATTGCAGATGTATTCACGAAATCCCTGACTAAAGATAAGCATGAGCAGTGTGTACGAATGTTACAAATGTGTGCAAATCGATAGGGGGGCTGTAAACGTATCGATGTGCACGATATATTTGTATGTGTGTGTGTGTGTGTGACGTCGCCATGGTCAGATCATCTTTTGTTTCCAGTTTAGGTTCTTGCATGTAGGTTCAGTTCTTTGTCCGCCTCTGGCACAGCGCGATATGTATCATTAAACGTATAATATATACATATAAGTGAATATCGTTTCATATTAAAACGTCTTCTTATTCATTTGTTCCCACATGCATTTATCAATCTCCAGTCCTCTGCAGGCGACTTAATTTGCCACTATATAAACAGTAATGAAAGATTAAAATTGTCCTCGCTTCTGGGGAGGAACTTTGTGATCGATTGATTCCCTTTTCTGTTTTCTCTTTGTTATGGTTTCTTTTTGGAGTATGCGCTCTGATGTCTGCTCTGAGGGGGTATTAGGATTGATTAGGGATTGAAATTGTAACTGCGCAGCTTTTTGAGAGATGTGTTGACTCTTGAGTTTTTTATTGAAATGAGAATTTTGTATTGCTGGGAGACGTTGGCAATAGAAACTATGGCTAAATATTGCTAAAATAACAATGTTTTCTAGCTTCTATTGCCAACGTCTTCCAGCATTAGAAAATTTTCATTTTAATAGAAAACTTGAGAAAAATGTTAGCAATAGAAACTGTTGCTAAAGTATCGCTAAAATATTGCTATCACAGCATTAGAAACTATTGCAAAAATATTGCTATTTTAGCAATATTTCGAGCTTCTATTGCCATCATCCAGGAAGGAGTAGAGTGCAAAGGGTTAATCCCATTAGCAATTTTCTATTGCTGGTCTGGTAAAAGTTAGCAATAGAAGAAACTATTACTAAGCAACTATCTACAAGAAAGGAATATTTTCATTTCGATAGAAAACTTTCGCAAAACTTTTTAGAAAACTTTTTAAGCGATCAATTCACTCAGAGATGACATTCGAGTGGAAAAAGTTAACCGTTTGAATGCCAGGCGATACGATTGCACTTCTGTTTAGTGTTTAAAATTACCAATTACTCGATGAGAATTCTAAAATTTGCTGCACATGGATATCTGTAAGAATTGTGCAGAAACAGTAACCCAGCATTTTTTAAATGATAAATAGAGAATAGCTCCATTGCGCTCTATTTAGCACTTTTCGATTGGATTTCTCGAAAATTTCATGGCACTAAAACGGTTAAATATTCTTCTTACAACACGATGCTCAAATTGGGTTGGCCAGAAAGTAATTTCGGTGTTCGCGCATAGATAGCATTGTAATTATTTTAAAAGAATTCTGTTTGTTATGATTTTTTACTGTTGAAATTTGGTATTAGTTACATTTGCAGGCTCGAATTAAGACAAGTGGAATCCTAAGTAATAAAAAAAAAAGTGTAATTTTTATGCGCCCTCCACAGAGGCCATAAATTTAACATTTTGTTTTCAGATTTTGGAAGATTTCAAATTCAAGGGCGGATCAAGACAAGTGAGAGCCCTAAGCAATACAAATTTTGTTCTCCTCTCTAAAAAAAGTGCAACTTTGAAACTATAAATTTAATATTTTGCTTTTAAATTTTAAAAGACTGCAGATTAGGGGCGGATCAAGACAAGTGGGGATCCTAAGCAATAAAAATTTCACTCCTTTCCAAAAAAGTGCAACTTTGAGGCTATAAATTTGACATTTTGTTTTTAAATTTAAAAAACTTTCAGATTCAGGGGCGGATCAAGGCAAATAAGGACCCTAAGAAATAAAAATTTTGTTCTCTCCATCAAAATAATGTAACTTTGAGACTACAAATTTAATATTTAGTTTTTCAATTTAGAAACCTCAGATTCCGGGGCAGATCAAGACAAGACAATGGTGGTGGGCCCTAAAAAATATAAAAATTTTGCCTCCTCCAAAAAAATGCAACTTTAAGGCTATAAATTAAAAATTTTGCTTTCAATTTTAAAAGACTCCAAATTCAGGGACGCGGACCAAGACAAATAGGGACCTCAAACGAAAAAATTTTTTGGCCCCTCAGGGGCGGATCAAAAACAAAAGCGATACAATTTTCTTGGTCTCTCAGGAGTGTATCAAGACAAGTGAGAGAGTTCTAAGAGATAAAAAATTTGGGGCCCCAACTAAAAAAATTTTTGGGCCCCTCAGGGGCGGATCGAAAAAAGTGGGGACCCCAAGCGATAAAAATTTCTTGGTCTCTCAGGGGCGTATCAAGACAAGTGGGAGAGTTCTAAGAGATAAAAATTTTATGAAATATTTTTTTGCACCTTTTCTGTCATTTTCAAAATTTTTAAGTGAAGAATGTTTTCATACATCGGGGCCCTATGTGGACTCTTAATCCGCCTCAAAAACCAAATTTACGTTTGTTCACAAACAAGTTATAATTTTGTTTGTAACTGTTAGCTTACTCATTGTACAAAAAAATGAGCCTTATTTCGCACTACAAAAGCGAAAACACTTTCTCGTCAACCCAATATACACTATACTCGCGTTTCTTAATCAGTTTGCATTCAATCGCAAGTTCTTCAGAAAACATTGCACTCCTTTTTTCTCTTTTCTCTACAAATTTTCTGTTTTCTCTATAAAACTTCTGAAAATAAATGTAAAATATTATAAGTCATAAAATGTACATGTTTCTTCGTTGACTAGTCAGCTTGTCTTTCTTTAGTCCATCGATTACCAACACTGAAAATTTCTACATCTTTCGTTCGTAATCAAAACATTGTTAATTACTACAACACATATACACACATATATGTATTTCCATTTAAAAATCAAATCCTTCGTCAAATATTTCTAATTTATTCTGTTATGTGTGTAATATAAATTTTTTAAACAAGGGGTTCTCAAACTGCGTATTTAATTTTTACTAAGATTTAACATTTTAGCTGTAAAATCTGTTTTTATGACAGAAACGTGCTACGAAATTCATTTTGCTGGACAAGAGACGAAACAAAGTTGAGAACCACTGCAGTAGACAACAAGAATTGCTCTACTTTTAATTAAAAAATTAATTCAATATTTTTGTCTAATGTTTCGTTGTTGGGATCGTAAATTTCATATTGGATTCGTACTAAACGCGTTTGATACCAAATTGTATCGCAAAAATAATGAACGACGCATTAATATCTTCTTTTTTATCGTTTATCTGAATATACAATGCATTAAAACCTGATAAACAGCGTACAATGCTGTTCTATTGAACAGCAACATTAATTGAAAGAAAAAGAAAAATAAACAATGTAATACGCGTAATAATGAAATTCAATACACGTGTTTCGTAATAAAACGCATCAATTGAATACACGTGTTTCATACGTTTTCTTGATCTGTAATTATTAACCAAATTTTTTGATAAACTGTAATGATTACACTTTAAAAAATATTTACTTTTAAATTAATTAAAAAAATATTTTATATTCAATTTTCGCTGTCTTATGTAATATCATTCGATACTTTCGACAGATGTTTTTCAATTAAATTTTATATTTTGATATGAAAGTTGAATTTTCATTCAACTTTTGTAATTAGAAATAGTTGATGTTCGCCATAGCGTTTCAACGTGGCGTTTAAAGTCTAACCAATTAGCAGAATCGTTACAATTGAACGTATTTCGAAAACGTAATTTTTCAAAATGGTCCAATCGAGAGGCTTGCGTTGCATTACCAATGAATGTATCGAACGAATATCGATGCTGGACCAAATACTTTTATACATTTAAAAAAATGTTGAAACATTGTTAAGAAATGTGTAACATATGTAGCAAATGTATGAACATTTTTAGAAATGTGTAGAAAATAGAATTTTATGAATGATTTGTTTCAGCTGAGGATTTGCGAGAAAGCTATTTTGTTCTTTTCAGAAACTCATAAGCCCATCCATGAGGCGTGCAATATTGCAATAATCATAATATTTTAGTATCGTACTATTATAATATTTCAACATCGTACTCTCTGTGTTTTGCTAATAATAATTGAAAGTAGTATTCATACGTATAAAATAGTACTTTATGAATAATTTGTTTCAGCGAGGAAGCTACTTTTTCTTTTTATTTTCTCGAAACTTATAAGCGCATCCATGAGGTGCGCAATATTGCAAAAATCATAATATTTCAGTATCGTACTATCATAATATGTGTGTTGCTATACAATATATAATAATAATTGAAAGTAGTATTCATACGTATCACAATAGTACTTTATAAATCATTTATTTCTGCGGAACAGCTACTTTTTTCTTTCAGAAATTTAAAAGCACAATATCGTACTCTCTGTATTTTACTCTACAATATATAATAATAAATGAAAATAGCATTCAGACGTAGCATTCAGAATTTCTATAAACCTTTGTAAAATATATGAAACAGTATGCTTTTTTTAAACATATTATGAATGATTTATTTCAGCGAATAAGCTATTTCTTCTTTTTAATTTCTCTAAACTAATATGCGCACCCATGATGTGTACAATATTGCAATAATCATAACATTTCAGTATCGTACTATCATAATATTTGAATATCGTATTCTCTGTGTTTTGCTATGCAATATATAATAATAACTGAAAACAACATTCAGACGTAGCATTCGCAATTTCTATAAACCTTTGTAGAACATATAAAACAGTACTTTTTTTCTAAACCTGCATTTTTAGCACAATGATCTATAAGAATTCACCTCTCTACTTATTCTCGTATTTTTCTACTAAACTACTACGTAGAAAAATAGCAACTATTGTTCCTTACAATCAATCTGAATTTTAATCGATCATTCTCAAACGATTGAAAAGCGGATAAAACAAACATTTATGAATGTTATCTATCTTCAATTATACCAAACAACAACCACCGGGCAATACGTTTAAAAAAAAATGTCTAATATATTTTTTTCTGTACGACAAATCTATTTTAAATCCAACGTATCACAAGGAATTGAGTACAATTGGATTGTCTCGTTTTTTAAACAATTCGTTCAATTTTTCTGTTTCTAATCTTCGACGTATAGAATAATTTGTAGACTGTTATATTTGAAAAATCTGCTACTTTCTAACATAAAACTTAGCGACTAATGTGATATGTTCTTATTTCGTTTAAGTTCCTTAAGTAATCGTAGATAATAAAAGAATTTGAAGATATTTTTGTACGTACGCACACACGAAAGCAACTGCGCTCACAAATACGAATACCAAAATATATTATCAGGATTATAAATCATAATTAAATATAATCATGATAATATAAATGAATATATCTGTACGTGTGTGTGTGCGAGCTAGGTGTAAATATATAATTTATATGCGCAGGATGAATCAATTAATCGTGTCATCAAAACTTACTCGTTATTCCCTTCGTTGCATAAAAAGAATGTTTCAAACTGCTCGCTGCATTGTAAAATTAATTATTACATTGTTTGTGATGCCAAACAACAGTCGTTTGAAAACATTTTTTTATACGATGAATGGATGGCCAGTAAATTTTATTGTTACTGTTAAATGCTGCGCCCTGTGCAATATCTGCGAAACAATTAAAAGTATGCAATAATAGTATGCAATATATATATATATCAGAAATGTAGGTACGTTCTTATAAATTATACCAAATCTCTGTACACTAGACTCCGCATAAATTTAATAAGCGTGGATTTCATGTTCATTTTATTTGTAATGTAAAAATTCAATAAATAGAGTAATATCGTATATATAAATATAAGAAATGGCTTACTCTTGACTAAAAGGTATTTTCGTGTTTCAAATGCTATTTTTAAAGTCGTTCATTTTCTTGTAGAAAGCCTTAAATTACTTTACAACTAAGAATAAGCAAATTTCTCGTGCGAATAAAAATAACGAGGGAAAAGTAAATTTAACTTTGCATAATTTGAAACTATTGAGTTCGCAATCATTTTGTGTTGAAGAATTTTAATTACTATCCTCCAGTAATGTAGTACGATAACATATAGAACATAATAAATCATCAGCGAACTTTATAACGTAGAATTTTTTAATATTTCAGACAATACGAGTGCCACTCGACTTTACGATACAAATGTATTACTTTAATTAGTTCTATTCTTATTGAAACTTTGAAGATGTTCTGATTAAATATATTTATACAAAATAAAGAATTCATAATTTGTAAATAGAATTGTACGATTCAGAAGGAGCAAAAATCTAATATTTGCTTCGATGAGAAATCAGCTTATTTCGTTTTTTAACTTCTACTCTATAAATTACAGTAAAATTTATTTATTTATATTAAAATTATAACAAATAAATAATATCTGTGATTGTTTCATTAAATATATATATTTATATATATATATATATATTTAATGAAATAATCACACAGATATTATTTATTTTTATATATGTATGTAATCGATATGGCAATGCACTACAGAATCGAACGTACAAACGTATTACACGTGTGCACATTCGTTTCTTTTAATATTCCTTTAAATAATACAAATAAAATACGTAGCATGTCACAAATCGTTGATATACACTGTATTTCTGAGTATGTACACTAAAGCGTTCAGATCTGAATAAATCTTTGCCAACCGGTACCGATTACTAACAAATTTTACACTACGAGTATTTACTTATTGCAACGCATGTTAAATGCAGTAGCACCATTGCAGTAAATAGTACGAAAAAAATGATAGTAGACGTACCATTTGCAATTATCGTACAACAGAAAATCATATGGAAAAGATATAACGATAAGATAATATTACAAGTGTTGCTGCGAGAGCAAATATAGCGAACCAATTTTTACTTTCCATGTAAAACTAACAGCGAGGCTATTGTTATCGTTAGATAAGGTTTCGATTAGACATTGCTATTACGCCAAGAGATTTCATTTTTCAAACGTATCATACCTATCGAACACATTCATGATCTACGCTATAATGTGTAGTAAATGGTAACGAATGTATAAGTATGATTTGTCATACGATAACAGAGTATTTTTCATTCACGAAGAGAAGATTTGTCTTTCCCTTTGATCGATAAGTTCCTATATGCATTTAGTCTATGTACATATACATATGTATATGCGAAACGGGAGCCTTACGTTTACTGCGCAAGAGTTTGAATACTGCGTTCATTGAAATCTTGTTCGTTCCGAAACAAGTGATAAAATTCGAGCGCCACAATATTAATGATACTTCCATCGAGCACTACGATGAACTCTGAACAAAGCGAATACGATAAGCTGTACCCTTAATCAATTAAAATTTATTTTTACAAATTTGCTATTGCACGAATAATTTCTGGTACGTTCGATTAACATCTTTAGAGACTCTAAAAGTAAAAAATTGAACGACGTACAAAACTTTGACCATAAAAGAGGGGAAAGATCATGAGCTGTGCGTATAAAATAAGTAACTGGCACTGTTACTTGAAATATACAGCACGCAGCACGTGTGAATTGTTTCGAAAGTTATCTAAATATTCAAAAACAATTGTCGCTACAAAGCTTGACAAAGCTTCTCCTTGCATAAATATATGATATGACACAGACCGTATATAATATTACAAATTTAATCATCTTTTGTCTATCGAGTAAT
Source organism: Xylocopa violacea (assembly GCA_963969225.1). NCBI lineage: Eukaryota > Metazoa > Arthropoda > Insecta > Hymenoptera > Apidae > Xylocopa > Xylocopa violacea. The sequence goes on from CAXAJV010000015.1 coordinate 2,762,706, forward strand.
GCTACTTGTGCCGGTCTAAGATTTTGCCCTCGCAATCGTTAAATACCTCTATTATCTGCTACTAACGATTGCTTTAGAAATGCAAATTATAATATCATTGAACATATCCGCGGTTAAATAATTATCAAAACTGATAAGACTAGCAAATGACTGATGTGATTCTCTTAACGTTAGAATAAAAATAATATCGTCTAATACTATGTATTCCAAATTTTCAACGACTCTCGTGTCTCGATCTTAAAACCGCTGCGACCTCTCAATGATAATTTCCTATAACAAAAAAAAAATGACAATAAAACATATAGAATGATGATAATCAAAACAATAATAATAAAGCGATAATACTACTAATAATAATAAAAAGAATAATAGTGGGACGTTATCGATAGTCTATGTGATGGTAAAGAGTAATAACAGTAGCAGCAATGGTAAATAATTATCTCCAACTGCGATAAGATAGCTACTGTTATAATACAAATTGAAATAAAAAAAAAAAAAAATATATATATATATATATACGTACATATGTACATACATATGCGGATACGCATCTTTCCGTTGAATAGTGGAGAACACATTCCTTTTATTATGTATTGCTGTTTCGAGAAGCTAGAAGGAAGCAGTACTCATACACAGACACACACATACATGTGCATATAAACATATAAAACATATAAAAACAATAGACAGCATACAGGGTGTTTCGCTCTTTGTTGGCTGGAAACGAGAAGGGCCATTCCGGAAGCCTAAATAAGATGGGAATCTAGGATTGCGATATCATATTTCTCTTCCATAAACAATGAACTTCCCTCTTGTTTCATCCACGGAACAGGAATGCACAGCCAAAAGAGATTGGATATCATCAAGCGATCCGTAGCAGAGCAATCCTCGAACGGAGGGACCTCAAGATATTTTCTAACAAGCCGGAGAGCCTCGAAATAAAGGGGCGACAAAATTAAGGCTTTACATACAATTATACACATTTTAAAGAGTTTCGCTAATACACATATATTTAAAAAGTTAAAGTATAACAGAGATATTGACCCAGAGTTACTCAGGAAAGCTATGAAAATTACTCGACACTGATATGCCGCTTTATACGACTGCTCGTTAGAGGGATCGAGAAAGTTCTTTGAAAATTTGTCCACTTCGAATAGAAAAGCAGAATATCTTTTAATGCGATCAACAAAAATTACTGCTAATTTTGTACAATTTCTGAGTATAATTATCTTTCATCGAAAACCATATAATATATGTAAAGTAGAAGTAAGTAAACATGTGAGATATTGTAATAAATAGGCGTACGATAGATTGTAGGTACGTGTGTCATAGCAACGAACACTTAAGAATGTCTACTATTTAATCCTACAAGTACGAGTCTGCACATATATACACACGGTTGTACGTTTGCAACATCATTGCTCCGAGGCTCAGCCTCCTGCAGCTCTTCGCTGCTTCGTCAGGCGTCTACGCCATAGAATGCACCCTTCTGTTTCGCTTGTCCATAGCCAAACACCCTGTACTATATAGTATATACACCTTATACTACATATATAATATTTAAAATATTTATTATGGTATTTAGGAAGTACTCTTAAAGAATTCCTGCAAGCCGCATTCTGTGCAACGATGCTAACAATTTATGTGTGCTATGAATACGCACATAACTCGTCAACACTGTTATACACAAACTCGCTTGCTCTCATTTCTTTAAGAACGTTGTCCAAAGTTATTTCAATCGGATCTCAAAGTCGAATGATTTTCTGTTGATAGTAAAGATCGTAGAACATCTCATCGTTAAGGATAAAGATTACCACTTGATGTTATTTAGCGATGTTCACCAACTGAAATATAAAGGGTGCGTTTGAATTGATGGTACAAGGGGATAGATAAAAATGATCTCTTATGGAAGAATAAATAAAAATATTAGAATAGATGTTGTTCGTTTCTTCTGAAACTTAGCTTTCGAGAATCTCAATTTTGAAGATCTATCGTGTACGCATGCACTTACTCGGAATATTATGATCTTATAATGACTGTTTTTGTTAGCGATATTTTACTAATTCTAACCATCTATTATAATTTTGATGCAATATTGAAATGACAAAGAAATACCAAAATAACTTATTAAATTCAATAATAGACTTAATTATTTTTAATTCTTAATATAATTGTTAACTTCTAACTTCCACATTTTCTAGCCCTTTGCACTCAGATATCCCCTCTGAAGGCATATCAGAATTGATTAGTGATTAAACTTATTCCACTGGTTTTTTGAGAAATGCATATTTCCCTCAAGTTTTCTCTTGAAATGGAAATTTTCTATTGCTGGAAAACGTTAACAATAGAAATTATTGCTAAATATTGCTAAAATAGCAATATTTCTGGCTCTTATTGGCAATGTCCAAGAAGGAGCAGACTACAAATGGCTAGAATAAATATTTTTCACATTTTGTCGATTAAGTCCTACACTCTTTTTAAAATTCATACATTCGAACGTAAAATTCAGAATAGTAGCTAAATGGAACATTCTGATTCATCATAAAAAGTGAAAAATATTTATTCCAGAATGTGTGGTAGTTACAAATTTACAGTTACGATAAAAATGAAAAATAATTAAGTCTATTATTGAATTACTAACACTGTATAATTTTGAAAAATCTCATTTTTGGTTGCTTCAAATCAGCTGTACTAAATAAAGTAAGTTAATATACGGAGCAAAGTAATATTGCACAATTAATATGCATCGTAACACAAATTACAATTATCTATTTTACAGATAAATTATCTATATTAATTTACTCTTAAAATTAATGTCATATGATAATTTTAGTTAAATAGAATGAACAAATATGTATTTAAGAAAAGTATCTTGTCGTCAATAGTCAAAATATTACGTGAAACGAGTGAAATGAATCATTAAAATGAGATTGAAAATCTCTAATAGAATTATATTTATTGTTAGAGAAATGAAATATATTTATAAACTGGTTTCTTAGTAGATTATTAAAGAAAATTAATTATTTTAGCCCAAACGGCATGCAATATGAGTGGATTAACGCATACAAATTTGTATATTAAAATATTACAGACATATTAGGTAATAATTAACAAAAATATCTGGTTTTTCAACAAATTACTTAATTGTTGTATTGCTGGGTACTCACCATTAGTTAAGGATACGTAACGTTAAACGTAACGTTAAAGGATCTTGACCCATCTCTGGATTACGTGTTACATGCTGAGCAAGCGTGTATAGAGAAAGGAATCTTTTTATGATGGATTAGGCAAACATGGTATATCGTCAGCTCAAATCCTTATTCCAGAAATGTTATTCAATGAATTGACTAAATATACAAATTACTGTAACTGAATCGTAACACCAAATGGTGACGCAATCATTTTACTTATACTTGCGCATCTGTGGTGGCCTATGCACCAATTTGAGATCACTTTATGGCTTATCGTTTGTTTATATATTGTATAAACCAATAGACAAGTAACATAAATAACAGAATTACTTCCAATTGAAGTAAATATTGCAGATATACATCACATATTAATGTGAACAAATAAAGTATAGAGAAATCTATTACGCAATTGTCGAACAATTGTTGTTCTCTTCTGTTCTAAGATAACATTTTATGAGTTCATGTAAAAGTTTCGTTAACTCTTTAAATGATTAATAGAATAAAATTACTTTAGAAGCTAAAGCGATGGATATTGTATATTAACCATGGATCGCAACTCAATTGTTCTCTTGGAAAGTTGACTACTAAATGCTGAAGTTTTATTAACTCTTTAAACGATTAACAGAATAAAATTACTTTAGAAACTAAAGCGATGGATATTGGATAATATTAATTTATATCATATTTAATATTAATGAATTAATGAATTAATGAAGCTTCGACATAATTTTCCAAGCGAACAGTTGATTCGTGATCCTCTTGACGAGTAGAATAGGATGCAATAACAATCAATATAAGCTTCAAAATTATGTTAATTTTCCAGAAACTTTTCTCGTAGATCTTCAGCGATTCGAAGGTGTAAAATATGTCTACGATAGTCAAGAGACTGTCCCCAAGATTCTGTCGAACTGTGTTAAACTCTAAGTGAGAAATTCAACGAGAAGTGACTTTATTTAAAAAATTCTAGATAGTATTAAATAGAGTTAATTAATGTTAACATACCTTGTTTAAAATATTCATTAAAATCATTCATAAAGTAAGCGATTATCCTGTTATAAAGCAAGCACGACATATAGAAATTTTGTTTAGTACAAAAGGAATTACTTTTAAAGTATGTACCTGTTGCTGCGGCAACCTTTGTATTAGAATCTCGATAGGTACCATTGATAGTAGCAAGTTCCATTAATTGTCGCTTCTTCAGTTCATCCTCTCCGTCAGCCTTTTTTTTTTTAGGGGACCGAAACCACCACCGAGTTTGGGTGTTACTCAGCCCGGGCGCGGGGAATCCGCCTCACGGCATAACATCCTTCAACCCGGCGTAGGGTGGCCGGTTGGGGGATAAGGTTAAGTTAAGTTAAGTATAGCCCCTTAGTCGGTACGCCCCTCCCTGTGGGGACGCGGGGTAGCCGCCTTCCAAAGGGTGTTAGGTTCGGTTACGCAATAACTAAAAGAACAACCCTGTATATAACAAAAAACACGCGCTCACGACATCCCGCACTCAAATTACAATCACGCACTCACATCCACACAGTGTCACATTTCATACCCAATTCTCACTAGCATACACGAAGTGCAGCTGTGATTGTCGAAGACTTATGAAAATAAAAAATGATTTAAAATAAAAAATGAAAAATAAAAAAATATATAAATAAATAAATAATACTAAATATCTGCGTCAATGACTAAATATATACATCAGTGTATATTCGTTGAGCTATTTGCACTCAGAGGGCCACTCAATTTGTCACTTGTTCCCCCTATATATCGTTTTCCCATCGTTTTTTATCACTATAATCCATTAAAATTGAATTTTGCTTATTTATTCCTTAGATTACCGGCTGTCGGTAACTGTTATGCATGCGTTGCATACCTCGAGATATAAGTAACGTATTTCTAAGGGTTTTATCACCTGTCGGTGACTTACCTAAGAATTTACCCCTGTCGGTAAATTATCTATGGGTTTATCTCCTGTCGGTAACTTACCTACAGAAGCACTGTGGCTATCTCTAGTTACCGACGGTATTATCGGACGTCGGTAACATGCCATTACTGTCGCAAAAAATCAATAAATACATAAATAAATATGTTATATCGATAAATAATTGATAACTAAGTGCATAATAAGCAATAATTCGCTTGCGTGAATTTCCAATTGTCTACAATTCCAAATTTTGTACAATTCTTTTCCATGAATTCCACATTTTCGAAAATTCTCCTCCGTGAATTTCGACTTTTGTACAATTTTCCTTTATGAATTTCAAATTTTCGAAAATTCTTCTCTGCAATTTTCGATTTTGTAAAATTTTGCTTCGTAAATTTTAAATTTTGTAAAATTCTACTCCGTGAATTTTAAATTTGTAAAATTCTAATTTTATTCTAATTTTAATTTAATTTTTTTATATCTAATTTTATTTTATTTATCTAAATTCGAATTTCAAATTTTGTACAATTTTCCTCTATGAATTTAAAATATTGGAAAATTTTCTAAAAGAAAGAAAAGGGTGGTATTCGACTAACTCTTGACAAGTTTGCAAGGAAAATACCCGAAAACAGTTACACACGCCTCGTTAACTCCGTTATGAATACATATTGATAAGCAAATGCTTTAAAACACAGTTTTGTGCTGCATATTTTTTTCCATCCCTCTACTTTCGAACATTCAACGTTCTGACATATTTTCAGGAAACAATTATGTGCGAAAGTTGAGGGCTGCCTGTATTTTTGTAGAGGAATGTATTGAAAATTTCTGTTTATGTAAAAATTATTATTATTATTATTATTATTTCTATTCATATATTTTTTTCTACAGATATTTTCATACATGTAGATTTGAATTTTAGAATGTGCAGATAATAACCTAACCTAACACTTTCGTAGGGAAACGTATTGAAAATTTTTATTTATATAAAACTTCTTATTATTTCTATAATAATAATAATAATAATAATAATGTACAGATAATAACCTAACCTAACTCTCTCGTTAGTTTTTCAGATATTAATAATTGTATAATATAATTTTTTATTTTTATATAATATAATTAAAATTAAAATATAATTATATTAGATAATAATTAATTTTTAAATTATATAATATATGTATATTATACAATTTTTAAAACAATTTTTTAAATAACTTTTAACCTTAATTTTTCAGATATTAATGATTACATTTGAATTTTAATTATATTACATATTTTCTAATACTTCATTTTATACATGCAAGGTTCTTCTGCACGCAAAAATTGTATTGCAGACAAAGCCCAAAAGTGTTCTTTTAATTTCCTACTGTTGGCACATGTAACGAATATTCTAAGATTCCACAGAAATCGCTCGATCGAAGATTCCATTCTCGCGAAGCTGCAACAATTACTGCTACTGTTTTCGAGTCATAGTTTCTTTATTCTTTCTTTTTTCATTAATAGAAAATATGTAAATAAAAAATTTCTATGCTGAACTGTTATTTGTACGAAATTGTTATGCAAACAATGTTTAGAGTAATTCAGTGTTTTATAATGTATCTCTAAAGAAACTTTGGCTCAGAACTTTTGCACGCCACTGTAAATATTACTTAACTAAATTAATAGAAAATTTTAATATCGCATTATTGTTTGCACGAAATTGTTATGCCAACAATTTTTAGAGCGATTCAGTATTTTATAAGACATCTCTAAAGAAAATTTGGCTCAAAACTTTTGCACGCCACTGTATATCGCAGCCATTCGACTGGTTAAGCATCGTGGAAGCAAGCATTCGAATACTTGCATAAGCAACTGTACCTGACCGGATCTGGCTTGTGGCTACAGCGCACTTGCGGTCCAACTTTTGAATAACACGTGTAACTACAGGTATTCGCTTTGAAGAACGCGAAGAAAGTAACTAAAACTTGATAAATAGCTAAAGAGAAATAGCGAATATACGTTTCTCCAAAATTATCAAAGAATATTTGCAGAATTAAATAGAAATAGAATTACAAATTATAAATAGAATTGCAAATTTCTTTCGAGCTTTTGAATTAATCTTAATAAAAGCTGTATTTAAAGGAGAAAGTAATTAAAAGTTAAAAAAATAGCTGGAGAGGTGGCGAAAACACATTTCTTCAAAATTATCAAAGAATATTTGCATAATTACAAATTTCTCTCAAACTTTTGAATTAATCTGAATAAAAGCTGTTTTTAAAGAATTTTTTTCGCGAAGAAGGTAACTAAAAGCTGATAAATAGCTGAAAAGTTGGTGACCACACGTTTCTTCAAGATGATCAAAGAATATTCGCAGAATTAAGAAAAATGTTTGTAGAGCTTTTGAATTAATCCGAACAAAAGCTGTATTTAAAAGAGAAATTTTTTGTCGAATATCGTAGGACGTGTACGTGTATAGAGTGCACGTTTGCCACATACCATAGCAGGCTCGCGAACGAAAGAATCAGAATTAAAAAAAGTGGGCACAGCGGACATATACATACGTAACAACGTGCACCACGCTAGAAGAATACAGCATCATATCCAATTTTAGCAACATTGCTCATTACAGTTGACATCTGCTGTATTACATTTCTATAGCTTCTTTTACCTTTGCGATTTTTCGACCGTTTCTATTCAAATAGTAACAATGAAGACGTGGTTACTTCATTCTTGCGTTTACCAAATTTTATATAGCAATTAAGAAATTGTAAATTTCATAGTAATACGCTTTATGAAGATACAAAGAAGTTTTCTAGCGTTTCTATTAAAATAATAACGATGAAAATGCAGTTACTTAATTGTTGCACGTAAGAAATTTGATGTAGCAAATAAGAAATTCTAGATTCGATAGTAATATTCCTTATGACGATAAAAAGAAGTTTTCGAACGCTTCTTGTAAAATAATAACGATGGAGATGCAGTTACTTAATTTTGCATTTATCAAATTTTGCACAGCAAATAAGAAATTGTAGATTTGATAGTAATATGCTTTATGAAGATACAAAGAAGTTTTCGAACGTTTCTATTAAAATAATAATGAATATTTTTTATGACGATATAAAGAAGATTTCTAGCGTTTCTATTGAAATATTAACAATGAAGAAGCAGTTACTTAATTTTGCGTAAACTAAATTTTACGTAGCAAATGAGAAATTCTAGATTTGACAGTAATATTTCTTATGGCGATAAGCAGTTACTTAATTTTGCGTAAACTAAATTTTACGTAGCAAATGAGAAATTCTAGATTCGATAGTAAAATTCCTCACAGTTTTTCATACCTTTCTCTACGAAAGTATATAGTTAAGTTAAGTTAGGTTATTATCTGTACATTATAAAATTCAAATCTACATGTAGAAAAGTTTATGTAGAAAGAAAATATACGAATAGAAATAATAATAATAATATGTTTTCGATACATTTCTCTACGAAAATATTAAGTTAGGTTTGGTTACTAACTATATGTTAGAAAATTCAATTTTGCATGTATAAAAATCTCTGCAGAAGAAAATATATGAATAGTAATAACAATAATAATAAATTTTATATAAAAAGAAATTTTCAATACTTTTCTCTACGGAGGAGAATAGAAATTTTTCGATTATTATTATATTGAAGCGCTGGTCGACACCGTGCTGGTGGGGCTGAACGCCTGGCTTCAATTATACTGTTGTAAAGAAGAACGTGAGAGGGTAGGAAGGAAAAAGAGAGGGAAGAAACGTTTCGTCCTGGACCTGCTAGTGGACTCATCAGTAAGGCTACGTAGCAGACCCTGCCTTAGACGCTGGGATGGTAGGTCCGAATTTCTATTATATAGAAACGGAGTAGGACATGGAGTGCTCGCGGGAAACTGACGAGTGTGCTGTCCCCCTAGTGGCGAAGACCGCCACAATATTTATTAGATTAGATTATTATCTGTACGTTATAAAATTGAATCCCAGATGTATCAAAATACTTGCAGAAAAAAAGATATAAAAAGAAGCTTTCGATACACTTCTGATACAATCTTTTCGATACAAAAGCATTAAGTTAGGCTATCCATCCATTAGAAAATTCAATTCTGCATGAAGAAAAGTAGCCCCAGAAACAAAGATATTCAATGACTGGTAGAAACGTGATGCAAGCATTTCCGTAACGCGTCTGAGTGGAAACACTTCGCGTAGGCCGTCATGTGGAATCGATGCTGCGTCTATGACATCATCGATAGCGTAATCACAAAAACTATGATCCATGACACAGATCAAATGCTCCTTGTAGACGATTGCGTCTCGAGAAGGCAAACGGTTAACCGACAGCAGAGAGAATTATTCGTTCTAATCGCGATTATTTGAATTTCGAACGTTTCGAACCTTTCTACAATTATTTTCAAATTTTCTGTTCTATTCTCGAGTAATTCAAAAGTACGGGCTGAATGTTACTTTGTATGGATTAAGTCTCCCTCATTTTTTTTTTTTTTATTATTTTTATTCTTATTCAATCTTAATACTATTATTATTAACTATTTCTACGACTGTTTATACGACTCCTTTTTCGTTAATAATCTTTTATGTATCTTAAATCTGTTCAACTAGTCTAACCTGCTTATCTCTGTATTCTTTTTGTTCGAATACGTGTATTTATCCTACGATCAGGTGAGAATGCACGTATATTTTCTGCTAAATTTGCTATTATTTAATTTATGCTTTAATCGGTTTATTTGTCAGTCCATGAGGGCCATTGTTTCATGGTTTATTTATTTATTTATTTTCATTGTTACTGCTTCCTAAGAAATGCATGTCGCGTCTATGTATATTATCTATTCTATGGCTAGCGCGATAGTAATTTCCCTATATGCACGTGTCTATCTTGTTTCTTATTTATTTAGGATCCGTACTAATATCAGGCACCGTGTTGTACGCGCGTGTATTGCCTTATGTGAAGTGAAGTGCATATATATATCGAGTTTAGGTTAGGTTAGGTGTATTTAAGCTGTAATTGAGTGGTTGTCATATATCGAGAGACTATCGTAAGTAGATAATTTAAATTTTAGAAATTAAATGCATATATACCGAGTTTAGGTTAGGTTAGGTTTATTTAAGCTGTAATTTGAGGTAATTGTCATATATCGAGACTATCGTAAGTAAAGTGTAATATATAATAATTTGATTTTAGAGACTAAGTGCATATATACCGAGTTTAGGTTAGGTTAGGTGTATTTAAGCTGTAATTTGAGATAATTGTCATATATAGTGCCGAAATTATCGCAAGTAAGTAGAAATAAAATATATAACAATTTGACTTTAGTTCTAGCATAGTTTTATTACTATTTATTTATACGTTTAGGTTCGTTATTGCGCGCGGTTTGGGAGTCGAGTAACTGTTTTTATTGTTATGTTATTTTTTGTTCGTCGCTGTCTATACGATTGTTACAAATTGAACCTCCAACGTACTTTTCGGTTATATTATCCGGGTAGTATCGCGCTTTTATTCCTATTTTAATATTAAATTTCTTTAAATTATTATACCGAGTATTCATACGGTAACGTATATTTTCTGCATGTATAGAATAGGTTATGCTATTCCCTACGTTGACTATTTCGTTTCGCAGCGGCATGTCAGGTCTTTGTTCTTTGTTTCCCGAACCTTCAAGGATTGTTATTTTATTTAACTTTTAAACGTTCTTTCGCTCGACGGTTGGTGATATTTTACTTTTGTATATAATTTCCTTTGTTAATTAGCTAACTTGCCCTATTTACTTCCATAGATTAGATTAGGTTAGGTTAGGGTTAGTTTAATTCTGCATTCAAAATTAAATGTTGCATATACTAACTGGATAATTTATATTTAATTTGCAGATTCTTCACGTATCTAGTCACGTCCAATGTAAGTATTTATACGTTGAAACAATACTATTTTGTACTTTTGGCTATTTATTATTACTTTGAAGCATGATTATTTAAATTTTATCTTATTTTACAGGGGATGCGTTTCCACGATGCAGTTAGATTCGGTCCACAGCGGATACCCATCTATTCCGGAATATATACATTTACTTTTACTATTTTCCACGTTTTCAAGGTAATTTTCCTACTATTTCATGCGTGCATGCAATTATTGTACGTATATATATCATACTTACATCTTATTCCGCCTCTGATTTTAGTTTCTATTGCAGGTCTGGCGTGGTGGAGCGATCATTGTCCCTTATTCGTACAATTATCCGTCTTGATGGCACTATTGCTTCACTATTATGATTATTAGCGAACGAACGAATATGGTACGTTATTTTACAACCGATATTTCTATTATTTAACTATTAATAGCTAGATAGAGATCTATATATATATATATATACTATTTAACGACTGGTGTATAAGATGACTTTAGCCGTACCGTGTTCACTAGCCGATTAATTTACAGAGTGACTTGGCTTTGTTCTAAATTGTTTAAACAGAAATTCGGTTAAGTCTAATGGTGGGGAGCATAGACGGTGGTGGTGGTCGTGGTGACGACCGCGTGGACGTCCCAACGGAGTTTGCAATGTTTACGGAGGTACCTCGGAACCGTTGTCTTTCCGTTTGGTTTTCAATTTCTATTTTGACTCGGTTACGATTTTAATCAAATGATGTATTTCTATATTCTTTTTCGTTTTATCTTTTAATTTTTTTTTTTGTACGTTCCATTTCGGGCAGACGAACAGCGTGTGATACGCGTCGTCTTGCAGTCCTTCGCATAGCGTGCATCTGTTTAATTGAGCTTTTCCTATCCTCTTGCGATAGCTGGCGAACGACCCGTGCCCTGTGAATAACTGCGTGGTGTAGAAATTTAGTTGGCATATATCTTTTTTAGCTAGCCATTCTCTGATGTCCGGGATTATTTTCCTCGTGCACTGAGAGTGGCTGATGCTTTGTCAATGTTGTTGCCACAATTCTATAGTCGTATCTTTTTCCTGTATCTTGATTAATTTAATTTGCTTCTTATATTCGGTTTCGTTTATGACACCCGGAAGGAGTTCGTTCTGCAAAATTCTATTCTTTCTTTCGTATATTCTAGTTGTTTCTTTTGCTTTTAGGTGGATCGGAGGGACGCCGGCTAGAACGCATGCCGCATCGGTGGAAACGGTCCTGTACGAGGCGATTATCTTCTGGACCATCGACCTTTGGGCTCTGGTAAGTATTCCAGTGATATTCTTATATTTCAAGCCCGTGCTCCAGATCGGGGCTCCGTATAAAATTACGGATTCCCAAAGGTTATAATAAAGTTTCCTAGCCTTAGATTTGGGTCCCTTAACATGATTTTGTTTGCTTTAGTTACCTTCTCTGTAATATGCTTGTGAAACTTTTGCGTACCGTCGACTAGGACTCCTAAGTATTTCAAGTATGGTGTGTTTTTAACTATTTGTGTGTTATCGAGATTAAAATCGATTTCGCGATGTCCTTTCTTTCTACTCATTATGGTAATTTCGGTTTTTTCAGGGGCTATTGCAAGATCCAGGTCGCCGAGCAATCGGATAACGCGGTGAAAAGTACGAGCGATCAAATCTCTAAGAATGGTAAGGTTTTTCGCCTTGAATAACAAACCGCTATCATCTGCGTAACCTATAACCTGCGCGTAGTCATTTTCACGTACACGTTAGTCGTTATGTTCCCGGCGTTATTATTATTATAGTATACCACGCTTCCATCGCTCAAATAGTTGCTGATCGATTTGATTAAGTATAATGGAATTTTCGTTTCTTTCAACGCGTTTATTATATGCGTCCACTTTAAAGTATTAAATGCGTTTTTAATGTCCAACGTCATGAACGCGCACCATAGTTTCCTATTAATTGATTCGGTGGTAGTTTCGTATAATTTATTTAAGGCGTCTATCGTGCTTCTGTGTCTTCTAAATCCGTATTGCCTTGGGTGTAGTCGGTTCGAGATTCCTTGTTTCTCGATTCTTTTTCGAACTATGGTTTCCCATATTTTGGATAGGCCTCCCAGCATGCATAAGGGCCGATGGTCGTTACTTTTTTCCCCTTTTCATCCAGGCTTCTTTATCAGGACTAGTCTCGCTCTTTTCCAGTCGTTCGGAATGTATCCGATACGCAATGTGGCATTCATTATATAGCCTCTTCATGTCCTCGGTTTTATTAATAATATACCATCTGCACCTTGCGCTTTATCGAATTGGACCTCTTCCATTACTCGTTGCAGTTCCGTGTCCGTGATCGGCTCCGCTTCTTCTTCTTCTTCTTCTTCTTCTTGTTCCTCCTCGTCGCTACGTTGTTGGTACATTTTCCTTTTTATTTCTATGTTTTCTCTCTCCTATGTAGTCGGAATCGTGGGATTTACCGTTATGAACAGGTCCGCTATGATTTGTTTTATATTTTCATGATCCATTGCACCGCCGCTTGTATAGTTGCCCTTCAGTTTCTTCATGACTACTGCCTTGTACGGTTGGCCCCATGGGACAATATCTATGATTTTAGAAAGTTCTTCCATCTTGGCTTCTTTACTTTTACGTAGCTGCTTTAACTTTGCTCTTATCGATTCTAAGTTCTTGTCGCAGCTTCGCGTATTCCTCTATTCTTTGAGATTTCCTTATTCTGGTTAGTTTTCTTCTAGTTTTGTTCGCTAGCGTTATCAGATTTTTAATTTCTTCGTTCCACCAGTACTTGGGTTGACATTTTCCCTGATATTGCTTCTTTTTACGTAGCGAGATTTCTACCGTTTGGGCGATGGTTCTATTGTATTCTTCAATCCATAGCTTGTCCTGTTGCATATCTCTAAGTCGTTTCGTTCTCATTATTTTTTCGTATGCTTGTTCGAATCGATTCCAATCTATATTTTTCCCATCGTATCGGATGTGGCTATCTTTTTTAATTTGATTATTTTCTGGTTTCAGGTCTATTTCGTGGTACACGTACAGGTCCGATCCGATACCATATACCATTCGAGTGTCTTGGACGTTCCAACGTACGGGTATAAAGTTGCGTTTACGAATGCGATATCGATTTTTGATTTCTTACCATCTCTGTAGAACGTGTGGTCGCCTACGGTGTCTATGATCGCGTAATCGTTGGTTATTGTGAATTCTATTATGCTCTGGCCCCTTGGGTTAGTTATTCTATCCTCCCCCCCCCATTCTTTGCCTCTCGCATTAAAGTCCCCTGTGACAACGATTTTCTTGGATTTACTTTTAGTTTTGCTATTTATTATTATTTCCTGCAGTATCACGATTCTCTTCGTGAACGAATCAAAATCTATATTCGGAGAGATGTACACGCTAGCGACAAGGATATCTTGGATTCCTACAGCTGCTATTCCTTTCTCGGAGCATTCCGTCCCGTACGTGTAATTTATTTTATTATATCCGGTTATCCACAGAGCCGCGTAGCTCGAACTATCGGGGATCACTTTGAGCATGATCGCTGTTTGCTACATAATATCTTGCGCTATTCTGCATCTATTAAGGTTTATTTGCAATATTTTTACGAAGATGGTAGCATTCTTGCCTCCGCTAGTTGTTTCTTATACATTGGGCAGTTGCACGCTCTTGCTACGTGTTTTATTTTGGGATCGGTTAATCGTGCCGCCAGGCATAGTATGCATTTAGACTCGGATGCCAAACAGGTGGATATATTATGCCCGTCCTTGCCGCATCTTCTGCATATTTCTTTCCCTTCTAGTATTTTCTTACATTCTCTGGTTTGGTGTCCGAACTCGTGGCATTTAAAGCATCGTATAATCCTAGGAAGGTATCTAAAGTTACATCGCGTAAGTCCTAATCTTAGCTTGCTAATTTTCTTTAATTCTTCCGCAACGTTCTGTGTAACTTCGACGATGGCCACTTGGTTGCCGTTCATGGTAGATTTTAACATTTCAACTATTATTTCTCCTTCTTTCTCGATATTTAAATTACTCTGCAGGTCTTGTCTCAGTTCATCCCTTGTGATGATAGCTATCTTAGATTGGAGATGCACCGTGTTAAATTTATCTTCCAATTGTTTCCTTACGCCGCTTATTCGCTCGTTTACGCCTTCTTTCCGCGAGAATTCCATTAATATGTCCCCGTTTCTTGTCTTTCTGACTTTTTCTACCTCTTTTAACTCGGTTCTCACTTTACCTACAACCTCTCTGTACGTATCTTCATACGTTCTACCTTCGGTGACTTTCGCCATCATCGCTTCGTTTCTTCTTGCTCTGTTCGGTATGTCGTATCTTCTTGTTCCTATTTTGGCTTTATCCGCGTAGCTGATTTTATCTTAGGGCAGGTTGGTATCGTCCTTGTTGCCCATTGCGTTTCTTCGCGGACGTACCAATGTCCATTCTTCCTCTCGTGTTCTTGGATGTAACGTGTTCTTTGCCGTATCCGGGGTCCAATTTCCGCTGTTGCTTCTTAGTTCTTTTTACGAATTCTTGATCGTACTGCGGTGAGATATCTTTTCTTTTGGTGTTTCTAAGTTCTTCCGGTGCAGTTGGATGAATCGATGCAGTGGTTTGCGTATTCTTCTCAGCGGTTTGTTTGCGCGTTTGCGATTCCGGGTTCTCGTCCACGTATTGCTTACATTCCTTCAGAGTTTTAACATCTTCCGACATGTACTTTATTTTCTGTAGTAAGAGCATCATATCCGTTTTCTTGGTGTGTCTAATATTCGCGATTAGGTCTTTAGCGTACTTGTATAATTCTGCGTTTTTCTTTTCTAGGCCCAGGATAAGATCGTTTAGCAAGGAATCCTTGAATCGTTCCTTGCTCCTGTCACGCTGTGTTGCCATAGGTGAGTGTAAACTCACGTCCTCGTCTTCCAAATCAAGCGTCACATGAGCTGGCGTCTCGATCGGTGTTTGTTTCAATGATAATAATAATTCTTTGTTGTTAATATCCCCAGTTACGTTATAATTCATATTGTTATTATAGCCGACGCATCGTGGTGGAGGGAGCGGGCAGCAACCGGAGCGGGTACACCCAACCATTGGTCCTCCCGGTACTCCGTGGGGCTCCGGCTACTCTTTACCCTTCCGGAACACTCGGACGAAGGGAGCTCGCTCGTCAATCCGATATGGGGCTCCGACACCCCATATCCAACCACCACTACCTTGCCAAGGTACCGAAGCGGTCGGTTCCGGGCGTTTTTTCGAGAAAATACAGGCGGAGCGGGTAACGGCGGGGATATTGCAGGCCCATCCACCAATCCTAATGCCTGCACCGTTCCCGCATCCGCCACTCCCGATGAGTCTAACCCCATCGGTATTCCAGTCGTGTCCTAAGGATATGCCGTTGTCGTCGAGAGACAGTTATCGCTCCTTTTTTTTTTTAATTTTCAATTTACAGTCCTAAATACCCTTAACACGTTCGTCACCCAACGCGATTTGGTTGAGTTTCTCCCAGGGTCCAAATCCGACCGCCGGAGCTCCGAAACGTAAACAGAGCCATTAACGGAAAATAACAGGGATGCAACTCAAGTAGGGACTCGAGTAATGTTTTCAAACCTTCGATTCATTACAAAGTGTTTAGTTTTGAAATGGGGAGAGCGATAATGTTTTGGACTAGAGGACTGTCTGGGATCTTACCGCAGTTATCCCCGATCTTTCATTTAGTCGAGACGCACGTTAGTTATCCTCAATATGTTCATTGGACATCGTAAAAATATAATTGAAAGTGAAGAGAGTAGTGATGACGAAGTAGTGAGTTTTAGAAGAAAAGTGATAAATAGAATTGCATCAAGTTCAAACTCGGATACTGAGGAATCATATACAAGTGAAGACATAGATGATATATTGGAAAATCTTGCTATAGACGAAGAAGAGGAGCTGAACTCTGTTGATGATTCATTGGATAATATCCAGTGGAAGGAATTTGCTAACAGGCAACATTCATTTACATTCACCGGGAAAGCTGGGCTTCTGATAGATTTGCCGTCTGATATTAGCGCAAGTGAAGTGTTTTCGCTATTCTTAGACGACAAAGTCATAAGCCTTTTAGTTACAGAGACTAATAGATATGCAGAGCAGAAGTTGCATCAACAAGAAATGTCTGAGCATGCCCGACTGAACAGGTGGAAACCGACCACTTCTGCAGAAATTACAAAATTTATAGGACTAATGATTTGGATGGGTTTGGTACAGACACCGCTCGTTAGATGTTGGTCAACGGACCCTATCTACAATTTTCCATTGCCGCGTAGCAAGATGTCCCGTAATCGTTTCGAATTACTATTAGCAAATTTGCATTTTGCAAATAACGAAACGATAGAAGAGGGTAGCAGACTTGGAAAAGTTTTGCCACTCCTAAACCTATTGACCGACAATTATCAAAAAGTTTTTTCACCGGGTGAAGATATTGTAATCGATGAAACAATGGTTCCTTGGAGAGGACGATTAATATTCAGACAATACATCCCAACAAAATCTCATAAATATGGCATAAAGCTTTTCAAATTGTGCTCCACCGAAGGGTATACATGGTCTGCGAAAATATATTCTGGACGAAATGCCAGCGGAAGAAGGCAAGTTGGCATAGCTGAAGATGTCTGCATTGAACTCGCAGGTAAATTGATAAATGAAGGACGAACTTTGTTTGTCGACAACTTTTACACAAGCTATGAATTAGCAGTCAAATTTTTAAAATTCAAGACGCACGTCGTTGGGGCTGTGCGGTACAACAAAAAATGTATGCCACAATTTGTAATGTCATACCCATTAAGGAGAGGTGAAATGATAGCAAGAGAAGATGACAACGGTATTGTGGTGCTCAAGTGGAGGGATGTTCGCGATGTTAGGATGTTATCAACAAAACATGCACCTATTATGACTTCAACTTCCGATTCTACTCATCGAGGACGTCCTCCTAAACAGAAACCTTTGGCGATACTGGCATACAATAATGGAAAAACTGGGATCGACAGGAGCGACCAGATGGTGTCATATGCCACAACAATACGTAAAAGTATCAAGTGGTATAAAAAATTAGCATTACATTTGCTTTTAGGAACAAGTATAGTAAATGCTCACATTGTGTACCAGAGGGTCACAAATAAAAAAATAGAAATAAGAAAATTTCGGGAGCTTCTCGTTACCGAATGGTTGTCCCCGGAAAATGCTACGCTCGACTATAATAGAAATAAAACAAGGAACGTGTCCCATGTGTTAGAGATACGCAAGAATTAGTAAAACAAGCCTGTAAGGAGAATGTGTGCCCTATGTTGCCAGAAGAGGAGGCAAACTGCTGAACGCCAAGAAGCGAGAAAAAATATAAAAAAAACTGCGATCTATTGTTCAAATTGTCCAAAATCACCTCAAGTGTGTTTGGAATGCTTCAACCAACACCATGTATAGTATAATATGTATATTTTCAGCATTTTTATATTCTATATCCTATATTCATATTTCAGTGCTTATTCCATTACATTCCTTTTAAAAATCCAACTGCAAGTCCTATTAACTTGAATAAGAAGAGCGTCACCCATATTTGGGTGACGGGTATTGTTTTAGGTCTCCTGGGAGCGCTGACAACCCTCCACCTTCCTCGCAGCGAGAGGGCCGGTACTGACGATCGCCATAGACAACGCGAGCGCTCCATGTTTTTCTACTCTAATTCAATTATAATACTATTGAATATAAATGTATACTATGTAGCATAGAATAAGAGAAAATAAAAACAAAAGACTTTTCTGGTACGCAGAGAGAGATGTAGTTATATATATATACCCACAGGGAAACTGTCGCCTGGACTGCATTGCTATTATTTAATTATTATTCCCGGTTTTATCGAGGATACGCTTTATATACGAGACTACTCTTGCGCTTCTTCTTATTTTCTAAGATTTTGTCCTAATTTATTATGATTTTATTATGATTTATTATGGGAGAGCTTCAGATTTTCTGACACTATTTCGGCAATATTATATGATCGCTCCATATGGCAATGGTAAAATTATTGTCCGGTTACACGTGTCTAAACGATGGCTAACTCCACGTTGCTGTCAACTTACTTTTCGAACGAACTGTTTACGGAATGATTATGTACCGACATTTGATCATTTACCCTGCTTAGTTGCATTATTTACCATTCTTAATAATTATTTACCATACTAGATTATATATAATGAGCGATGTATTTCCAAGTTTAACCGATAGATGGAGTCACAGTAGTCCAGTGATCAAAAATTTGCGAGTTCAAGTCTCCCTTATTTTTTTTTTTATTTTTATTCTTATTCAATCCTAATTTACTCTTAATACTATTATTATATACTATTTCTCTATTTTCTCTACGATTTTATTATTTATCTATCTATTTAATACCTGTTATTATTCTATACCGTGGTTAAACGTTTAATGCGTTATTATTCGTCCCTATTATTATTCCCCATCCTCCTTGTTCCAGTGGAGGTGCCGGATTTTCCCCCGGCGGAGAGATGACTTTCTGCCTCTGGGGCTGGTGAACGGTTAAAAGTAAACACCGTCCACCTCAAGGGCCCAGAGGCGGGTTCGATAACTGCCCTGAAAAAAGTTTGAGAACCACTGAGATCTAGGTTTTACTCTTTTTTTTTTAAGCGAACGAAAATTGATGTGAACAAAAAAGCGAATACGATGGAGTATAACTTTTGCGTTTAACAAGCAACTGCTTTGCACTATCCTTTGATCGATATTAGAGTGTGTATAAGCAATTGTTTCATATAAAACATGATACGTGGTGGAAACATTTTTTGTTGGAATATTGTTATATTAACAAAATGAAGCTGATACTTCGTTATTTGCCATTCATCGTTTACTTTCAATGCCCCTCTAATTATCGAACGATTGCGAATATTTACGCGCGATTCAGAGTTATCCAAATTTTCCAATCATTTCATTGGTTGCAAGTTTCAAAATTTTGTTTCAAGATATCGAAAAAGACGACAGGCTTTCTCCTGCGGGGACAAAGAATGGCGGGTCGATAATTAGACAGTTGAATTGTGTTGTTACTTTTGGTTGCATGTTTCGCATAATCATGTGCTCTCCCCGCGTTTAGGATACTCGTGAAGATAATTCTACGCAACAACTGTAGAACGCGGATACAATGATTCTCGAGAATACCCGCGGAAGTTTTAAAAAAAGCAGACTTTGGAATTTGGAAGGTGATAAGTTTAGAGATGATTTTTAGTTATTCGAAATGCGAGTACGTTATTTTCCCAAGAATTGTATCATTTTGTTTGTCTTTTTTTTTTGGTTTTGTTTTAGGCAGCTTGGGTGTGCACCAGTCCCACCATCTAGTAGCGTTAAATTACATTGAACGTGTGTACGATTATTAAATATTTATAGTTACTGCCACTTGTATTATTACTGTGAATCGTATTAAAACTGTAACAAATCCTATCGGTAAGCAGGTGTCAAAAGACCAGAGAATTTTTGCACGCGTGCCGTACAATGAGATGATAGAGTCTACTGTACAATCTCTGAAAAAAAAAGCGTACCATTGCATGGTGTTAACATCTATATACGATATATAAATACTGTGCTGTTAATCGTTCAGGGAGACGTCGTGTACCAAAGAGAGAACGTTCCTTCTGGATCGTTCGTGCGCGAAATAAACTCAAACGGTGATCGAGCAAACATTTAATTTCTCGCGGCAAAATTTTCAAACCGAGCGCACTTCGCGATTGGCTCGAATGCTTTTAAAAAATTCTAATCACGTACAGTATCGACTTTTCGTTCTCGCTCAGATTTTTCAAAGATATGTATGCGAACAGAGATATTAAGTTAGCGTCAACTTGGCCGTGTGGAGCATTTTTGGATAGTTTCATAAAGACAACGCATAAGTATGTAGTTACACGACTCGTGTGACAGAATGAGATCACTTTTTGTAATAAATGTGCCGTTACAAATTATACGTGGTATTGTGTTAGTGGTGATACATAAAAAAAAAAATATATATGTATATATAAATAAAATAAATAATAAATAGGACAGAATGCATGTCTAGGATTAAGTTACAAAACATTTTATTTCTACGTGAGACTGCTCGCCAAAAATCGCTACTCGAAAGATAGATCATTTACGGTGTGTAGAAAGAAACTCGAAATTAACAATACGGATTATTCCGTTAAAGCTCTCGCGGAACGTTCGCGTGAGGGCGGTTATATTAAAATTATTGTGATATGTCACAGGCAAATTTCAGGTGGATGTATGTATACTTCTAGACGCCGCATATTAAGTAATATCCTGGATTCAAATGGAACATTCGAGGACATCCGAATTTAGAACAGAATATATTTCAAATGTTCGCTGGTAGTTTAAAGCCTTCGCATCGTGTCGTAATACCACCCCTGCCATCTTTCCCAAAATGATAGACTACCTCTTACTTCTTCTACATATTACCGTGAAAGATCGATATCTAGCGAACGTCGATATTCTCCGGTGAATCTGAGAATTCGGAAAATCGCTTGGGCGAATGTACGAGATGTTTGCTGAATAATTATGCAGGCAGATGTCGACATTCGGTTGAATAAAAATATTTCTATATTGCGTTGAGACAAGAACGCAACGTTTTAATGTGTCATTTATGTGGAAATAGGAGAAAGTTTAATTGTTTTAAGTGTCAGATGGCGCTATCCAGGGGCGGATCGAGACAATTAGGGGCTCTGAGTAGTGAAAATTTCAGATTCCAGGAGCGGATTTAGACACATGGGAACTCTAAGCATTGCAAATTTGGGGATCTCCAAGCGCGTCTCAAGGTAAAATGAGCGCCCTGACTAATGAAAATTTCAAGATTCCTCCCAGGAGGATTTCAGATTTCCCCCAGGGGCGGATTAAGACACATGGAGATCCTAAGCGTTGCAAATTTTGGGATCCCCTAAGGCGTATCAAGGAAAATGGGGGCCCTGAGCAATGAAAGTTTCAAAATTTCCTCCAGAGACGGATTTAGAAACACAAGGACCCTAAGCATTGCAAATTTTGAGTTTCCCAGGGGCGTATCAAGTAAAATGGGAGCCCTGAGCAATGAAAATTATAAAATTTCCCCAGCGGCGAATGAAAACAAGTGGAGGCCCTAAGCATTGAAAATTTTGAAGCCCTCAGGGGTGGATCAAGAGAAGTGAGGACCCTAAGTAGTAAGAATTTTGCACCCCCCCCCCGAAAAGTGCAATTTAATGGCCATAAAATTAAAATATCGTTTCTAGATTTGTTCGATTATTTCATGGTTTTTTTTAACCATTTCGGTAATTTAAAAAAAATTTTGCACTTTTTACATTTTTTGGAAGTGGGACAAAATGTTTACCATCTAGGGCCCCCAACGTGTCTAGAACCGCCCCTGAGGGAAATTTGAAACTTTTACCACTTGGGGCCCCCAATTTCCTTGATACGTCCCTGGGGACCCCAAAATTTGCAATGCTTGGGGTCCCTACTTGTCTTGATCCGTCCCTGGGGGAATGTTGAAATTTTTATTGCTCAGGGCCCCCCTTTTTCCTTGATACGCACCTGAGTACCCGAAAATTTTCAATGATAAGGGCCCCATTTGCCTTAATCCGTCCCTAAGAATTAAATTTTCACTGCTCAGGACTCTCACTTGTCTTGATCCGCCTCTGAAGACTGAAATTTTTAATGATGAGGGCCCCATTTGCGTTAATTCAACCCTTTGCACACTCGGATGTCGCAATTCTGAAGAAATTGATGGCTGATTACGAAAGTTAAAAGCCTATTCCATTGCAAGTTTTTGAAGAACGCACAATTTCCCCAAAGCTTTTCTATCGAAATGGAAACTTTCTGTTGCTAGAAAATTTGCTTGGTAATAGTTTCTATTGCTAACTTTTGTTTCAGCAATAGAAAACTGCTGAAAAAGCGTCGAGTGCAAAGGGTTAATCCGCCCCTGCATTTTACTTTATTTAGCCCTTTGCACTCTACTGCTTTCTGGACGTTGGCAATATTTCAATAGAAAACTTGAGGAAAAATGGAAGTTTTCTATTGCTGGGAGACGTTGGCAATAGAAGGTAGAAACATTGCTAAAATAACAATATTTAGCAATAGTTTTTAACGCTAGCGACTCTCAGCAATAGAAAATTTCCGTTCCAATAGAAAATTTGAGAGAAATTTTCTTATGTTTCTAATGCCAATTCTAATGTCCCCTCAGAGGAGACATCCGAGTGCAAAAGGTTAGTATAGTATAGCATAATTTTCATTTCTTCTCTCTAACTGCGTCCTCTCTCTTTTACGTTTCAACCTTCACCAGAGTTTATCTCTGTTTGTCGACATATACCGCAACATTGTTCGAACAAACGTAACCAAATATTCGATCTCTCAGTGACACATTTGGTACGCGTCGACGTTCACAGAAAAATATCGATAATCCCCAATTTCAGTCTTTCACGGTAACATATATCTCATTTGCATTGCACACAACTTGCACGAATACTTATTCAAATACGCGTACGACGTGCACGTCCACAAACGTATCTGTGGACGCATAAAAAAGGGCAGACGAAATGGAATGAATAAGTGTTCCACAGGCACAAGTTGGCAAGAGAAAAATAAAAAAAAAAATACAACAAAAGTATGTTAAGTAGATACACGGAAATATTAACGCTTAGCCAACACTTTCTTCTATCAATAATTCTTGACTTAAAATTGTTCACGTTTGAGTAATATCATTCATCTATCGTTACTTTCATTAATTATCTTATTACTTACAATTCTTTGCAAAAACAACAAAAACAATCGTTCACGTTTTCTATAAGAAATATGTGATTCAAGATCGTTAAAAACCAAATAGAATCGTCCAATTAAATAATTTTTACAACGCAAACTGTACAGTTTTCGAAAATCAGCAGCTTTCTTTCGTTCCTTCTTTTCTCGTTCACTTCAACCTTTCTCACAGTAATTTATACGTACTTTTATGTCAGCTGAATGGCTCAGCAATCGTAACGATGCTTCTAAATTTCCAAATGTAAAGAATGGGTAGGTGCGCACCCATACCGTTCGCCTTGTTGCGCGCGATGATACAAGAAGGAAAGAAGAGAACAAATCGTCTCGAGGACGTCTAGTCTTTACAAACCTAATTGCGGGCAGTTAACATTGTCTTAAAACTTAAAAACTCCGACGATTGTAAATCGCAGGATGCTCGCGAATGTATAAAACGATCATTTATGCGGAGCTATTAATTAATTGAAATCTTCTGAAAGAAATTTTTTTTATTGAAAATATTATTCGACTTATCGTTGCATTTTTTTAGTGAGAAATAAAGAATGATTCGAATTTTTGTCTTAATTAATGATGCCTTTTGTTTTAGATTTTTTATCGAAATTTGTGGAAAAAGATTTAAGAAAAAGTAAATTATTTTTCTATGGACTATTTCAAATGACTAATTTCTTTTTTTACATTTTTCTGGAAGAACTTAAAATTGTGTTTCAATATTCTTTTCTGTTTCTAATTTTATTTCTAATTTTTAATCTAAGAAAAAGTAAATTACTTGATGACTTAAAATTGTGTTTCAATATTCTTTTCTATTTCGAAACGTTTCTAAATTCTAATATTTATTTCTACTTTTATTTTTAATTCATTTTTAATAGTTTGCAATATTGACAAATATTGCAGGTACTTGGTATTAAATTTAAAAACAATTCTCTAGTCCTAACAATTGAATTATTTATTATTTATGGATACAACTAAGACCTAAAGAAGAAATAAAGACTTCCTTTGAATAAATAATAATAATTAATTTGCTCCCTAATTGCTGGGAGCCACGGTGTACGACTATTTATTAACAACAATTAATCATTTTTCTCTTATAATGTTTTATCAAAATAATTCAGCGATACATAAAAACCGCAGAATTATGTTAATTATACAAAGTGATGGTTATTTCGAAATTTGTTTGAACCACGCTTTTTGAAAATATTTGTATATCGTTAAATTCGAAATCAATCGCAAAGCAGCGAGTGTCCTCGCATACACGTACATGTGTGTGTGTGTGTAAAGCATGAAATTTGAAGTTTATGTTGATATTTTGTTAATAAATATCCTACTTTTCCTGTTTGATAATTCATTCTTTGGTTTGTAATACAATTTGTTACAAATTAAAATATTACAAATTTCGTATAAGTTAGGTTAGGTTTTGTAATTGGTAATTTGTCACAAGTTAAAATATTGCAAATTCATAATTTGCCACAAATTAAAATATTACAAATTCATAATTTGCTACAAATTAAAACATTACAAATTAAAATAGTGCAAATTTGGAAATTGTTGCAAAGTAAAATATTGCAAATTTCGGAAAGATTAGATTAGGTTAGGTTTTGCAATTCGTAATTTACCACAAATTAAAATATTGCAAATTTGTAATTCGTTGCAAATTTGTAATTCGATACAAATTTGTAATTTATTGCAAATTAAAATAGTCCAAATTTGTAATTTGTTGCACATTTCATAAAGGTTAGGTTAGGTTAGGTTTTGTAATTCATATCTTGTCACAAATTAAAATATTGCAAATTCATAACTTTTGGCAAATGAAATGTTGAAAATTTGTAATTTGTGGTAAATGAAATATTGCAAATTTGTAATTTGTGATAAACCAAATATTGCAAATTTTTAATTTGTGATAAATGAAATATTGTGACAAACGAAATATTGCAAATTTGTAATTTGTAGCAACCTGAAATATTGCAAATTTGTAATTTGTCACAAACGAAATATTGCAAATTTCTAATTTGTCACAAACGAAATATTGCAAATTTCTAATTTGTGGTAAACGAAATATAGCAAATTTCTAATTTGTGGTAAATGAAATCAATAATCAACAATTTTATGCAAAATATAATTTTATTTCAATCAATATCTAACAATTTTATGCGAAATATAAATTTATTTCAGTAGTCAGTAGTTATTTCAGTCAGTTTTCAGTTAAATGAATAAATCAATAACTAAAAGTTTTATGCAAAATCTAAATTTATTTCAATTAAATCATGTATATTTATATTCATTTAATTTCAATTTTATGCAAAATATAAATTGATTTCAATTAAATGACTAAATCAATAACCAACAATTAAAAAATTTTTATAGAATAAAGTTCAAGAAAGGTAAATCGACCTGTAAGAAGAAATTTATTCCTGTAAGAAGCACGAACCTTATGAAACAATGCCTACATGGCGGCATGTTGCACGAATATATGATTTCCACGTATCTTACGTCTGTTTATGCGATACACGGACGTTTTCGTTCATGAACGGACGTGGATGCAGGAAATATCGCGGGAAAATGAGAGTAAGAGGTAAAAAATGATATATCTGGAGGAAACTAACCTTTTCACGGAGGCGTGTACTTCAATTGCGCTCTCCGGATTCATGACAAAGCATGACCAGCCCTTTGATAAGGGTGCTCGCGAATCTGACCCAAGTGCCTACGTTGTTTCGCAGCGGCTGCTGCACCTGCTTCACAATACAAACGTCTATAATTCATTTGTTCCCACGTGCATTTATCAATCTCCAGTCCTCTGCAGGCGACTTAATTTGCCACTATATAAACAGTAATGAAAGATTAAAATTGTCCTCGCTTCTGGGGAGGAACTTTGTGATCGATTGATTCTCTTTTCTGTTTTCTCTTTGTTATGGTTTCTTTTTGGAGTTTGCGCTCTGATGTCAGCTCTGAGGGGGTATTAGGATTGATTAGGGATTGAAATTGTAACTGCGCAGCTTTTGGTGACTTTTGTGGTGACTCTTGAGTGTTTTATTGAAATGAGAATTTTGTATTGCTGGGAGACGTTGGCAATAGAAACTATAGCTAAATATCGCTAAAATAACAATGTTTTCTAGCTTCTATTGCCAACGTCTTCCAGCAATAGAAAATTTGCATTTTCTTTCAAGTTTTCTATTGAAATGGAAAAAATATTGTAAAATATTGTAAAATATTCTGTATTAGCAATATTTCTTGCTTTTATTACCAAAGTCTCCCAGCAATAGAAAATTTCCATTTCAATAAAAAACTTGAGGAAAATGTTAGCAATAGAAACTGTTGTTAAATATTCTTCTTAAAACACGATGCTCAAATTGGGTTGGCAAGAAAGTAATTTCGGTGTTCGCGCATAGATAGCATTGTAATTATTTTAAAAGAATTCTGTTTGTTATGATTTTTTGCTGTTGAAATTTGGTATTAGTTACATTTGCAGGCTCGAATTAAGACAAGTGGAATCCTAAGTAAGTCCATAAATTTAACATTTTGTTTTCAGATTTTGGAAGATTTCAAATTCAGGGGCAGATCAAGACAAGACAAGGGTGGTGGGCCCTAAGAAATATAAAAATTTTGCCTCCTCCTCCAAAAAAGTGCAACTTTGAGACTATAAATTAAAAATTTTCCTTTTCAATTTTGAAACTTTATATTCAGGGACGGATCAAGACAAGACAAAGGTGGTGGGCCCTAAAAAATATAAAAATTTTGCCTCCTCCAAAAAAATGCAACTTTAAGGCTATAAATTAAAAATTTTGCTTTTCAATTTTAAAAGACTCCAAATTCAGGGGCGGATAAAAAAAAACGATACAATTTTCTTGGTCTCTCAAGAGCGTATCAAGACAAGTGAGAGTTCTAAGAGATAAAAAATTCGGGGCCCTAACTAAAAAAATTTTTGGGCCCCTCAGGGGCGGATCAAAAAAAGTGGGGACCCCAAGCGATAAAAATTTCTTGGTCTCTCAGGGGCGTATCAAGACAAGTGGGGGAGTTCTAAGAGATAAAAATTTTATGAAATATTTTTTTGAACCTTTTCTGTCATTTACAAAATTTTTAAGTGAAGAATGTTTTCAGACATCGGGGCCCTATGCGATCTGAGGACCTACGTGGACGCTTAATCCGCCTCAAAAACCAAATTTACGTTTGTTCACAAACAAGTGATAATTTTGTTTGTAACTGTTAGCTTATCATTGTACAAAAAAAATGGGCCTTATTTCGCACTGCAAAAGCGAAAACACTTATAGTTGAATTTTCATTCAACTTTTGTAATTAGAAATAGTTGATGTTCGCCATGGCGTTTCAACGTGTTAAAGTCTAACCAATTAGCAGAATCGTTACAATTGAACGTATTTCGAACGCGAGATTTTTCAAAATGGTCCAATCGAAAGGCTTGCGTTGCATTACCAATGAGTGTATCGAACGAATATCGATGCTGGACCAAATATTTTTATACATTTCAAAAAATGTTGAAACATTGTTAAAAAATGTGTAGAAAATAGAATTTTATGAATGATTTGTTTCAGCTGAGGATTTGCGAGAAAGCTATTTTGTTCTTTTCAGAAACTCATAAGCCCATCCATGAGGCGTGCAATATTGTAATAATCATAATATTTTAGTATCGTACTATTATAATATTTCAATATCGTAGTCTCTGTGTGTTGCAATAATAATGCATATAAAAGTAGAACTGTACAAATAATTTGCTTCAGCGCAAAAGCTACTTTTTCTTTTCAGAAACTTATAAGCACACCCATCGGGTTTGCAATATTGCAATAATCATAATATTTCAATATCGTACTCTCTGTGTTTTGCTAATAATAATTGAAAGTAGTATTCATACGTATAAAATAGTACTTTATGAATAATTTGTTTCAGCAAGGAAGCTACTTTTTCTTTTTATTTTCTCTAAACTTATAAGCGCATCCATGAGGTGCGCAATATTGCAAAAATCATAATATTTCAGTATCGTACTATCATAACATGTGTGTTGCTATACAATATGTAATAATAATTGAAAGTAGTATTCATACGTATCACAATAGTACTTTATAAATCATTTATTTCAGCGGAAGAGCTACTTTTTCCTTTCAGAAATTTAAAAGCACAATATCGTACTCTCTGTATTTTGCTCTACAGTATACAATAATAAATGAAAATAGCATTCAGACGTAGCATTCACAATTTCTATAAACCGTTGTAAAATATATGAAACAGTATGCTTTTTCTAAACATATTATGAATGATTTATTTCTGTGAATAAGCAATTTCTTCTTTTTAATTTCTCTAAACTAATATGCGCACCCATGATGTGTACAATATTGCAATAATCATAACATTTCAGTATCGTACTATCATAATATTTCAATATCGTATTCTCTGTGTTTTGCTATGCAGTATATAATAATAACTGAAAACAAAATTCAGACGTAGCATTCGCAATTTCTATAAACCTTTGTAGAACATATAAAACAGTACATTTTTTCTAAACCTGCATTTTTAGCACAATGATCTATAAGAATTCACCTCTCTACTTATTCTCGTATTTTTCTACTAAACTACTACGTAGAAAAGTACAACACGAGTAATATATAATTTAATATTAATATTCTATAACAAAAATATTGCAATTATGGATATTTCTGTAATATTACGTACTGTATATATATACATATATGCTTGTATATTTAACAAAAAAGATAAGAATCTACTGATTAATAATAAAATGTCGCTTATTGTAACTTCTTTGTAACTTCTTTCATTTTTTTTTTGCAATATTCTCAAATTCCTAATCATAGAACGAAGCAAATCTCTGTTTTTCTTCAGGACTTATTCTGTAATAAAAAGTTTTTCACCGAATGTTCATTTCATTTCGCTAAAAATGATCTTAATTTACAAAAACCTAGACGTACAAACAGTAATCGATAAAGCTAAAAGAATAGTTTATTTCTGAAACTGCTGTGACTGTTTTTTAAATTACAGCAACTATTGTTCCTTACAATCAATCTGAATTTTAATCGATCATTCTCAAACGATTGAAAAGCAGATAAAACAAATATTTATGAATGTTGTCTATCTTTAAATATACCAAACAACAACCACCGAGCAATACGTTTAAAAAAAAATGTCTAATATATTTTTTTCTGTACGACAAATCTATTTTAAATCCAACGTATCACAAGGAATTGAGTACAATTGGATTGTCTCGTTTTTTAAACAATTCGTTCAATTTTTCTGTTTCTAATCTTCGACGTATAGAATAATTTGTAGACTGTTATATTTGAAAAATCTGCTACTTTTTAACATAAAACTTAGCGACTAATGTGATATGTTCTTATTTCGTTTAAGTTCCTTAAGTAATCGTAGATAATAAAAGAATTTGAAGATATTTTTGTACGTACGCACACACGAAAGCAACTGCGCTCACAAATACGAATACCAAAATATGTTATCAGGATTATAAATCATAGTTAAGTATAATCATGATAATATAAATGAATATATCTGTACGTGTGGGTGTGCGAGCTAGGTGTAAATATATAATTTATATGCGCAGGATAAATCGATTAATCGTACCATCAAAATTTACTCGTTATTCCCTTCGTTGTATAAAAAGAATGTTTCAAACAGTAAATTTTATTGTTACTGTTAAATGCTGCTCCCTGTGCAATATCTGCGAAACAATTAAAAGTATGCAATAATAGTATGCAATATATATATATATCAGAAATGTAGGTACGTTCTTATAAATTATACCAAATCTCTGTACACTAGACTCCGCATAAATTTAATAAGCGTGGATTTCATGTTCATTTTATTTGTAATGTAAAAATTCAATAAATAGAGTAATATCGTATATATAAATATAAGAAATGGCTTACTCTTGACTAAAAGGTATTTTCGTGTTTCAAATGCTATTTTTAAAGTCGTTCATTTTCTTGCAGAAGGCCTTAAATTACTTTACAACTGAGAATAAGCAAATTTCTCGTGCGATAAAAAATAACGAGAGAAGAGTAAATTTAACTTTGCATAATTTGTAACTATTGAGTTCGCAATCATTTTGTGTTGAAGAATTTCAATTACTATCCTCCAGTAAAGTGGTATGATAACATATAGAACATAATAAATCATCAGCGAACTTTATAACGTAGAATTTTTTAATATTTCAGACACTACGAGTACCACTCGACTTTACGATACAAATGTATTACATTAATTAGTTCTATTCTTATTGAAACTTTGAAGATGTTCTGATTAAATATATTTATACAAAATAAAGAGTTCATAATTTGTAAATAGAATCGTACGACTCAGAAGGAGCAAAAATCTAATATTTGCTTCGACGAGAAATCAGCTTATTTCGTTTTTTAACTTCTACTCTATAAATTACAGTAAAATTTATTTATTTATATTAAAATTATAACAAATAAATAATATCTGTGTGATTATTTCATTAAATATATATATGTATGTAATCGATATGGCAATGCACTACAGAATCGAACGTACAAACGTATTGCACGTGTGCACATTCGTTTCTTTTAATATTCCTTTAAATAATACAAATAGAATACGTAGCATGTCACAAGACATGATATGTTTCAAAAGTAGAAGTCTCTTTTTTAAAATCGTTGATATACACTGTATTTCTGAGTATGTACACTAAAGCGTTCAGATCTGAATGAATCTTTGCCAACAGGTACCGATTACTAACAAATTTTACACTACGAGTATTTACTTATTGCAACGCATGTTAAAAGCAGTAGCACCATTGCAGTAAATAGTAGGAAAGAAATGATAGCAGACGTACCATTTGCAATTATCGTACAACAGAAAATCATATGGAAAAGATACAACGATAAGATAATATTACAAGTGTTGCTGCGAGAGCAAATATAACGAACCAATTTTTATTTTCCATGTAAAACTAACAGCGAGGCTATTGTTATCGTTAGATAAGGTTTCGATTAGACATTGCTATTACGCCAAGAGATTTCATTTTTCAAACGTATCATACCTATCGAACACATTCATGATCTACGCTATAATGTGTAGTAAATGGTAACGAATGTATAAGTATGATTTGTCATACGATAACAGAGTATTTTTCATTCACGAAGAGAAGATTTGTCTTTCCCTTTGATCGATAAGTTCCTATATGCATTTAGTCTATGTACATATACATATGTATATACGAATCGGAAGCCTTACGTTTACTGCGCAAGAGTTTGAATACTGCGTTCATTGAAATCTTGTTCGTTCCGAAACAAGTGATAAAATTCGAGCGCCACAATATTAATGATACTTCCATCGAGCACTACGATGAACTCTGAACAAAGCGAATACGATAAGCTGTACCCTTAATCAATTAAAATTTATTTTTACAAAT
Source organism: Xylocopa violacea (assembly GCA_963969225.1). Lineage (NCBI taxonomy): Eukaryota > Metazoa > Arthropoda > Insecta > Hymenoptera > Apidae > Xylocopa > Xylocopa violacea. The sequence goes on from CAXAJV010000015.1 coordinate 2,794,890, forward strand.
TTGCTATTGCACGAATAATTTCTGGTACGTTCGATTAACATCTTTAGAGACTCTAAAAGTAAAAAATTGAACGACGTACAAAACTTTGACCATAAAAGAGGGGAACGATCATGAACTGTGCGTATAAAATAAGTAACTGGCACTGTTACTTGAAATATACAGCACGCAGCACGTGTGAATTGTTTCGAAAGTTATCTAAATATTCAAAAACAATTGTCGCTACAAAGCTTGACAAAGCTTCTCCTTGCATAAATATATGATATGACACAGACCGTATATAATATTACAAATTTAATCATCTTTTGTCTATCGAGTAATGCTACTTGTGCCAGTCTAAAATTTTGCCCTCGCAATACGTTAAATACCTACTAACGATTACTTTAGAAATGCAAATTATGATAGCATTGAACATATCCGCTGTTAAATAATTGTCAAAACTGATAAGACTAGCAAATGACTGATGTGACTCTCTTAACGTTAGAATAAAAATAATATCGTCTAAATACTATGTATTCCAAATTTTCAACGACTCTCGTGTCTCAATCTTAAAACCACTGCGACCTCCACGCTAACACCACCATATAATCCATTGCTCTCAATGATAATTTCCTATAACAAAAAAAAAAAAATGGCAATAAAACATATAGAATGATGATAATCAAAACAATAATAATAAAGCGATAATACTACTAATAATAATAAAAAGAATAATAGTGGGACATTATCGATAGTCTATGTGATGGTAAAGAGTAATAACAGTAGCAGCAATGGTAAATAATTATCTCCAACTGCGATAAGATAGCTACTGTTATAATACAAATTGAAATAAAAAAAAATATATCGTATATACGTACATATGTACATACATATGCGGATACGCATCTTTCCGTTGAATAGTGGAGAACACATTCCTTTTATTATGTATTGCTGTTTCGAGAAGCCAGAAGGAAGCAATACTCGCACACAGACACACACATACATGTGCATATAAACATATAAAACATGTAAAAACAATAGACAGCATACAGGGTGTTTCGCTGTTTGTTGGCTGGAAACGAGAAGGGCCATTCCGGAAGCCTAAATAAGATGGGAATCTAGGATTGCGAAATCATATGTCTCTTCCATAAACAATGAAATTCCCTCTTGTTTCATCCACGGAACAGGAATGCACAGCCAAAAGAGATTGGATATCATCAAGCGATCCGTAGCAGAGCAATCCTCGAACGGAGGGACCTCAAGATATTTTCTAACAAGCCGGAGAGCCTCGAAATAAAGGGGCGACAAAATTAAGGCTTTACATACAATTATATACATTTTAAAGAGTTTCGCTAATACACATATATTTAAAAAGTTAAAGTATAACAGAGTTATTGACCCAGAGTTACTCACGAAAGCTATGAAAATTACTCTACACTGATATGCCGCTTTATACGACTGCTCGTTAGAGGGATCGAGAAAGTTCTTTGAAAATTTGTCCACTTCGAATAGAAAAGCAGAATATCTTTTAATGCGATCAACAAAAATTACTGCTAATTTTGTACAATTTCTGAATATAATTATCTTTCATCGAAAACCATATAATATATGTAAAGTAGAAGTAAGTAAACATGTGAGATATTGTAATAAATAGGCGTACGATAGATTGTAGGTACGTGTGTCATACCAACGAACACTTAAGAATGTCTACTATTTAATCCTACAAGTACGAGTCTGCACATATATACACACGGTTGTACGTTTGCAACATCATTGCTCCGAGGCTCAGCCTCCTGCAGCTCTTCGCTGCTTCGTCAGGCGTCTACGCCATAGAATGCACCCTTCTGTTTCGCTTGTCCATAGCCAAACACCCTGTACTATATAGTATATACACCTTATACTACATATATAATATTTAAAATATTTATTATGGTATTTAGGAAGTACTCTTAAAGAATTCCTGCAAGCCGCATTCTGTGCAACGATGCTAACAATTTATGTGTGCTATGAATACGCACATAACTCGTCAACACTGTTATACACAAACTCGCTTGCTCTCATTTCTTTAAGAACGTTGTCCAAAGTTATTTCAATCGGATCTCAAAGTCGAATGATTTTCTGTTGATAGTAAAGATCGTAGAACATCTCATCGTTAAGGATAAAGATTACCACTTGATGTTATTTAGCGATGTTCACCAACTGAAATATAAAGGGTGCGTTTGAATTGATGGTACAAGGGGATAGATAAAAATGATCTCTTATGGAAGAATAAATAAAAATATTAGAATAGATGTTGTTCGTTTCTTCTGAAACTTAGCTTTCGAGAATCTCAATTTTGAGGATCTATCGCGTACGCATGCACTTACTCGGAATATTATGATCTTATAATGACTGTTTTTGTTAGCGATATTTTACCAGCTAAGGAATTATTGAAATTAGTTTAATCATTATTGCATTCGAAGATGTGAATGGCTATTATCAATTCAAATAATGTTATTCTCAATAAGTTACTCATCGTAACATTTTCCATACCAATTGTAGAGCTAAATAATAGTTGAAATTGCATGATATATGGAATAAATTTTAGTATTGCTAACGATACATCTCTCATAAACTTTTTACATCATGACGGAGCATCATAGTCAGAGAAAAAACCTTTTCGATTGTATAAAAGAGACGAATTCTTGTTCGATGCTTTAAAATTACATTTACAAATCCCAATAGAAGATGCAAGAAAGTACGATAGTCCAAAATTATTACAAATCTGTACTGCGAATGCACAATCAATTGTTTTAACATGCTGTGACCGATGTCGCTACGCATCAACTGCTGTACGTAAGTGCATAGATACATATACTTTATCGAAAACTGAGTTTTAGATGAAAAGATATTATTCTACACCTTCGATTCATTGTTACACAAGATCGCTTGACTGGGCCCAATATATTTACCAAAATTTGGAGAAAAACCTGAATGATAAGACATGTGTGTACAGAATTGCACTTGGATCCAATTATTCATTATCCATCCATATTCTATAACACCGATTAAATATCCGTCTCAATCTTTTTGTACTAATAAAAAAAAATTGCGAATATACAGCACGTCGTTTAAGATAATAATTAAAAATGCTGTACGTAGTAGTTTGAAAAATACAAATTTGTAACAAAAGAAGATTCTCCACTAAGGACTACATAGAACTTGATAAAAAGTAAAAATATATATAGATATATATATATAATATTTCATTTACCTCTATTATGCCTTTTTCTCTCTTCCGCTTTCTTTTCCTCGCACATTCTTATTTGTCTAACTAAATTGTGCTAGAAGATCTAGAAGAGATTAAACGAGAAAAGTAGCTATAATAAAAATAATAATAGTAATAATAATAATGACAATAATAGTAATAATAACAATAAAAAATATTTATGGTGAAAACGATGTTGCAACTAAGATCAGCGAGCAAACAACCCACCAGAATGATCAGCAGTAGTGTAATCCGTGAAGAGAGGAGAGGCTGCCAAGGCTGCGTAGTTGGCGTAATCGGCGTACGGCGTGTAAATTAACCCATGGGGATCACCAGCAGAGAGAAGAGAGGGAGGACCAAAACCATTCAGGAGGGATGCCGCGGTTGTTGGAACAGATAGCCGTGGTGAGAGTATGTAACGGTGCTCCCATAGGAGCACTAGGTGTTCTCATAGGTGTCGCCAAGCCTGGGAGAAGCCGCTGTGTCTCTGCAGCAGCTGCTGTTACACGTCTCCACTCCTCGTCACAAGCTGAAACATTCAAGACTGAACGATTAATCAAAGCTACTGAGAAACGCATTGTATGTATACTTGTTTAAATACATATTTGGCTACTATTATTATAAAATATAATTAAACAACAATGTTTTTTACTCTACTGCTTTTAACAATTTTTAGAATATTTATGGATGCAGATAGAAATGTGGAGCATAAAGGAAAGGAAAGGAGGAGGTTCCAATGTTTGGCTCACTAATGGAACCCAGTAGATGGATCAGAATTTTCTTATACAGGAACTGAAGTCAGAAGTGAAGGCTTATGGAAGAATATATCTACTGCTATCCTCCTGATGACAAGTATTTTTAACCATTTTTAGAATATTTATGGTAGCAGATAGAAATGAAGGGCAGGAGGATAAGGAAAGGAGGAGGTTCCAGTCTTCGGCTCGCTAGTGGAACCTAACAGACGGATCAGAATTTTGTTATATAAGAACTGAAGTCAGATGTGAGGGCTTGCAGAAGAATATGTCCACTGCTGTCCTTTTGAAGACAAGAGTCGGAGAACCGCTACAGAAGATTTAGAAGAATATTGAATTAATAATGACAAATCACTTGTGTGTGCCGCATCTATTATAATTTTGATGCAATATTGAAATGGCAAAGAAATACCAAAATAACTTATTAAATTCAATAATAGGCTTAATTATTTTTAATTCTTAACATAATTGTTAACTTCTAACTTCCACGTTTTCTAGCCCTTTGCACTCAGATATCCCCTCTGAGGGCATATCAGAATTGATTAGTGATTAAACATATTCCACTGGTTTTTTGAGAAATGCATATTTCCCTCAAGTTTTCTCTTGAAATGGAAATTTTCTATTGCTGGAAAACGTTAATAATAGAAATTATTGCTAAAGATTGCTAAAATAGCAATATTTCTGGCTCTTATTGCCAATGTCCAAGAAGGAGCAGACTACAAATGGCTAGAATAAATATTTTTCACATTTTGTCGATTAAGTCCTTCACTCTTTTTAAAATTCATACATTCGAACGTAAAATTCAGAATAGTAGCTAAATGGAACATTCTGATTCATCGTAAAAAGTGAAAAATATTTATTCCAGAATGTGTGGTAGTTACAAATTTACAGTTACGATAAGAATGAAAAATAATTAAGTCTATTATTGAATTATTAACACTGTATAATTTTGAAAAATCTCATTTTTGGTTGCTTCAAATCAGCTGTACTAAATAAAGTAAGTTAAGATACGGAGCGAAGCAATATTGCACAATTAATATGCATCGTAACACAAATTACAATTATTTATTTTACAGATAAATTATCTATATTAATTTACTCTTAAAATTAATGTCATATGATAATTTTAGTTAAATAGAATGAACAAATATGTATTTAAGAAAAGTATCTTGTCGTCAATAGTCAAAATATTAGGTGAAACGAGTGAAATGAATCATTAAAATGAGATTGAAAATCTCTAATAGAATTATATTTATTGTTAGAGAAATGAAATATATTTATAAATTGGTTTCTTAGTAGATTATTAAAGAAAATTAATTATTTTAGCCCAAACGCAAAATGCAATATGAGTGGATTAACACATACAAATTTGTATATTAAAATATTACAGACATATTAGGTAATAATTAACAAAAATATCTGGTTTTTCAACAAATTACTTAATTGTTGCATTGCTGGGTACTCGCCATTAGTTAAGGATACGTAACGTTAAAGGATCTTGACCCATCTCTGGATTACATGTTACATGCTAAGCAAGCGTGTATAGAGAAAGGAATCTTTTTATGATGGATTAGGCAAACATGGTATATCGTCAGCTCAAATCCTTATACCAGAAATGTTATTCAATGAATTGACTAAATATACCAAATACTGTAACTGAATCGTAACACTAAATGGTGACGCAATCATTTTACTTATAATTGTGCATCTGTAGTAGCCTATTCACCAGTTTGAGATCATTTTATGGCTTATAATCTAACATAAATAAAAGAATTACTTCCAATTGAAGTAAATATTGCAGATATACATCACATATTAATGTGAACAAATAAATAAAGTATAGAAAAATCTGATACGTATGACTATGCAATTGTCGAACAATTGTTGTTCTCTTCTCTTCTAAGATAACATTTTATGAGTTCTTTGCATACGAGTTGAACCAAAATTTGAAAATTTGTCAATGCAAAACATCTTTTGTGAAAATTATTTACACGTACAAACTGAAAAGGCCTTCGAATTGGTGAAAGTTTGTAGAAAGTTCTCACAAAATTGACCTTGAATATGATCCTCGAGTTCAAAGTTTTTGCTTTTAGATGCTGTTTCATTCAGCACGAGAATAAAAAGTTTCGAAAGAACCATGGATTGCAACTCAATTGTTCTTTTGGAAAATTAACTATTAAATGTTCAAGTTTTATTAACTCTTTAAACGATTAACAGAATAAAATTACTTTAGGAACTAAAGCGATGGATATTGGATAATATTAATTTATATCATATTTAATATTAATGAATTAATGAATTAATGAAGCTTCGACATAATTTTCAAAGCGAACAGTTGATTCGTGACCCTCTTGACGAGTAAAATAGGATGCAATAACAATCAATATAAGCTTCAAAATTATGTTAATTTTCCAGAAACCTTTCTCGTAGATCTTCAGCGATTCGAAGGTGTAAAATATGTCTACGATAATCAAGAGACTGTCCCCAAGATTTTGTCGAACTGTGTTAAACTCTAAGTGAGAAATTCAACGAGAAGTGACTTTATTTAAAAAATTCTAGATAGTATTAAATAGAGTTAATTAATGTTAACATACCTAGTTTAAAATATTCATTAAAATCATTCATAAAGTAAGCGATTATCCTGTTATAAAGCAAGCACGACATATAGAAATTTTGTTTAGTACAAAAGGAATTACTTTTAAAGTATGTACCTGTTGCTGCGGCAACCTTTGTATTAGAATCTCGATAGGTACCATTGATAATAGCAAGTCCCATTAATTGTCGCTTCTTCAGTTCATCCTCTCCGTCAGCCTGCCAACAGTCAACATACTTAGTAAGAAATGTATTAATATTCCTCATACAAATCATAATAATTTGGAACGTTATATTATTTTATGCTTCTCCTCCGATATTTACATATTTATTGTAAATCGTGTAGTTCTTTAAATTCAGTTCAATAGTGATTTTAAATTTGCTCTATCTTCTTATATATAAATATGTACGTCTCATTCATAAAAGTACTAAATTTACACATATTTAAAAATAAAAGCGAACAGAAAATTATGTATTAATTAATTATAAAGAGTTAAACTATTTTACTGTGTTTCAATGAACTTGTAGGAAAAGATTTTGAACGTAACTTCTTCGACCAGTTTGTCGTGATAAAAAAAGAAGAAATAAGAAAGCGCAACTAAATTCATCAAATAAATAAAATGTGCCAGTCGAATTATGCTGGACGTATCAAGTTGAATTAAGTCTTGATTAAAGAAAAGTAGGGCGCAGTAGCACAAATTTATTTTAAGCGTTGCGCTAGAATTGAGCTATTCTATAATGACTGCTGTAAAGCGAATAGTTCCGTTAGAACAAAGAAATTTTCCAAAGTTATTGAAACTCAACGAACTCGACTAACTATTCATATATCATAACAGAGTGATTAAAAAAGCAGTCACATGAAATTAAGTACTGTACACCCTTTCAGCATCCTCTTCGATGCATGTACATCGTAACAAGACGACTAAGAAACTTAACGTTCAAATCCACGTGGAAACGAGGAGCCTTTTCGACAAGATCGTCGACAACTTTCGTACAGATATTACCAAGTGTCTCAGAAATGAAGCTTCCTCTAAATGCGTAACTAAAACAGCCTGGTTACATTCACTGTGAGCTTACTCTCCTAGTCTACGTAAAAACTATGCACAGAAGAAGTATTTTTAGTGGTAAAAAGAAACTAACGAACTGATAAAAAAAAAAGAGAAAAAATTGTTACAGTGAAATTAAGTATTATTATTAGTTAATAATAGGAACTTTCTCACCACGAGAACAAGAAGTTTCTTGACTTCTTCTACAGCTCTGGCAAGTTTCAAAGTGGCACGATTTTCAGTATCCTCAACTGTTAGTAAAACATGCAGTTCATCTGTCAGATGTTCCCAGTTTGGTTTACCTCGGTTTAACTCTTCCTGGTAAAGGAATTGATATTGTATATGTGTATATATTATTACGCATTATTAACATAGCTTATATTTAAAAAGAGTAACGAAAGAAAGTTCTCTTGCTACGAATACGTTCAAAGAATTGCCATTATGATGTAAACTGTCGTTGCGAACATGCTATGCATATATTGCACGTATATGATAACATGTGCTGAAATTAATAAACAAAGAACAAGAAAATCAATAATCGCATGCACTTATTTAAACGTGAATTAAATGAAGTTACTAATTGTTGAATACATTCCGTTTTGTTAGGAAATGAAATATACACACATCTAATGTAAATATGTTTATGGATAATCGTGTGAAGGTATTTTTAAATATGTGAAACTGGAAATAAACTTTGCGTCTTGACGCTGTTACTTTATGCGTATACTTACAATAAATTTCTATCTCACTGATCGCACGCAGCTTGTAAATACATGTATTACTTAGCAAACGATCAAAATTTTGGCTTAACGGTTCAAGCGTTTTGTTAATTTCTTACCATTTTTTTCAATTACATTGGAATAGATATTAGTTAGATATTTACATGGGTATCAGAGATTAATGTATGTACATATATAAATTATAATAGCAATTTACATTATATTAACGATTAGAATAATATATGAAAAATTAAATAATTAATTTGTATGTAATGGAGTTTATAATATTTTTTTATAGATAATTGTTCGCTAGAAAAGGGTTGCAAATATGCATTAAGAAAGTTGAGAATTTGAAAAATAATGTGAACGATAATGAGAAGAGTGAACGGTTGAAGATTGTTTCATTTAAGTAGTTGCGTTGCTTGTTTTTTCTAATCGTCAACTATCTTTTTTTTATCTACGAATGATATTCTACTTCTGTAATTAATATTATGCAAAATATTACTGCAAACTATCAGAAATCAGCATATTACCATTAAGAAAGTTGGGAGTTTGGAAAATAACATGAGCGATAATAAGAAAAATGACTAGTTGAAAATTGTTTCATTTAAGTAATTGCGTTGCTTATTTCTTTTAATCGTCAACTATTTTTTACTTTGCTATGCAAAATATTACTGCAAACTATCAGAAATTAGAATATCAGCATTAACAAAGTTGAGAATTTGGAAAATAACATGAACAATAAGAAGAAAACTGATCATCTGAAGATCGTTTCATTTAAACATTCTCGTTACTTGTTTGTTTTAATTTTAAACAATTTTTTTCTCATCTATGAATGATATTCTACTGCTGTAATTCTTTTCAAACTTCACCACCGTATAACCGTTATCCGTAATCCTGGCACGCATAACGCATTTTTCAATTTTATTAAATTTGTCGCACGATTGTTTGTCTTAGTACTTAACTTAACATTACCTGTACCAGTTGAATCTATAAAATGTTCAGCGGCTGTATACACTTTCGTTTGTTCTTCGTTTAATGTCTCGAATTTGCGTTCATTGTTACACATGTGTTTCGAAGCACCACTGTCTATAAACCATGCGTCCGATCTCAGTGGTTCTATATTGCAGGCGATCGCAGTCATCGCATCGGTTACACCGTTCGATTCCAGTCTAAAGCACTTGATCAGAAAAATTTACGCGAACCTCGCCTTATATCCCCACATGTCTTTAATTCACTTTATTGTGTTTTTCGCTGTTAACGTATCCTTTTGTTAATAACGCGTCACTTTTGTTTCCATTATCGGTTGATTTTTCATCACGATCACTTTGTCTTGCTTCTTCCTCTTTCAATTTAATTTGAAGATTCTCTAACGATGGCACATCGTCACGCGATTCTATCACTACGCTGAAATTTTCATACTCGGCTGGTAAAGACGAAAGCAACATAATTGATAAAAGTTCGTCTGGAAGCTTTATTCCCGCTTCTTCAAGTTGCTCAGCCTTGCTGCCTCATCGAAACGTTCTTCTTCTTTTCCATTCTTAGTAACTGTTTATATAATGCTGCCTTTCGTATGGGACCACGTGATTCAAAAATTTCTTTTGATGTCTTCGCCTTTTTTACGTGGTTCAATTGAACATGCGTAATACTTAGATTTATAAGAGCTAAAGCTTTCGAGTCATTGTATACTAAAACACTTTTCATCTGCACCTTCCACAATTCGTAGTTGTTCTCGTTTAATTTTTCAATATTTCCGAACGCGTTTGCACTAGCCATTTTTTTTTTTTTTTTTTTTTTGCACAATCAAAACTTATCAGCACAGTAATTACAGTTTGTGACCTGGGCCCATAACCTGTTAGGTTTTTAATATGAAACAATATTCACTTATATATATATTATACGTTTAATGGTACACATCGTGCTGTTCCGGAGGCGGACAAAGGACTAAACTCGCATGCAAGAACCTAAACTGGAAAACAAAAGATGATCTGACCATGGCAACGTCACACACACACACACACGCGCGCGCGCGCGCGCGCACACACACACACACACACCGTGCCCATCGATACGTTTACAGAAAGTTTAACAAAAAGTTTTCTCACAGGGGTCAACAAAATGACTGCTTGGTAAACTTAGTGTTAAGTAACTTCTAACAAGCTCTGATATTTTGTATTTCAAATAAAACGCTGAGTTGTAATTTGCCTGTTATTTAACAACTCAGCGCTATTTAAACTTAACTATCCGGATGGTCAAGTACCGATGCCAAATATGATCGTCTACTATGGTCGACTACTGACTCGAAACCACTGCGCAACAAATCGTACAGTTTTCTTACTCGTGCGAAACATTGGTTCGATAAGAAATACTGTGGAAGAATTAAGAGACATTTAAATGTAATATAAAGGGACATTGTAACAAGTTTTAGTTAAGCGTTAATTAGTAAACAGTGTAAAGCTTTTACCTTCTTCTTATCCCTCATAGAGCCTTTTCCCCTAACCATAATTTTACATCCTGTTTCTTGCTCTAATTGCTTAGCTGTCATTCCACGTGACCCAAGAATTCTTCCAACAAAGTTAAACTGTAACAAACGAAATTATAAAGAATATATAACTTGTGTACTTCATAGAGCAACAATTAACAACAATTAAAATTCCAACAAAGTTAAACTGTAACAAAGAAAATTATAAAATCATTATCGGATAGAAATATATAACTTGTGTACTTAAATATAATGCTCTATCTGTGCGACTGTGTTTGTATGACTTTTAGTATCAAATTGCTGTAAATATTTATACTTTGCATTGTCCCTTTTATTATTTTCATTAGCATGACTGAACATTTCATGTTGTACGAACATATTAGATACGAGACACGTTAAAATAATTTTTAGGTAACGTTGATTCGTTGAGAATATTCCGATTTGTAGACGTATACATGTATTATTAAAGAATAATGGATACGCCAGGATATTTGAGTTTGTAATTCTCACTAATATGTTATCAAAATGGAGTCAGTGATCGTGTAGGGCCCTGGATAGCAAAGGGCCCCAAAGTCTTAAAATATCTTAACTTTAACATTTTGTTTTTAGATTCTTTTCTTCTAACTTCTCTGTGATTTTCATAATTTTTATCAAGAAAACTAAGTGACTGCGTAGAGGGCCCTGAATAGCAAAGGCCCCGAGGTCTCAAAATATCTTAATCTTAATATTTTGTTAAGTTGAGATATTTTAACCTAACCTATTTATATACTGTAAGATCGTAATTCTCTCTAACAAATTATCAGGGGTGGATTAAGCCCTGGATAGCAAAGGACCCCGAAGTCTTAAAATATCTTAACTTAAAAATTTTGGGAATCATCGAAAAGTAATCGAAGAAATCTAAATACAAAATGTTAAATTTATTTATATATTGTAAAATTGTAATTCTCTCTAATAAATTATGAGGGACGGATTAAGCAGTAAGTGAACTAAGCAACTGCGTAGGGCCTTCAAAAAACCCTCCATAAAGTAATCGAACAAATCTAAAAACAAAATGTCGAATTTATGCCCTCTGAATTGCACTTTTTTGTTATAAGGCCCCAAATTTTTTAATACTTAGGGCCCCATTTGTCTCGGTCTGCCCCTGAATCTGAAGTCTTTTAAAATCTAAAAACAAAATGTCAAATTCATAGCCTCTGAGTTGCACTTTTTTGGTATAAGGCCCCAAATTTTTTACCGCTTGGGACCCCACGTGTCTTGATCCATCCCTGAATTTGAAGTTTCACAACAACTAAAATCAAAATGTCAAATTTATGGCCTCTAAGTTGCATTTTTTTGGTGCAAGGTCCTGAATTTTTTATCGCTTAGGGTCTTTTCATTTATCAACTTTATTTTATTTCACGATTTTAAAAAAATTATTACGATATTAGAATGAATTTTTGTACTCAAATTTTATTCATAATATCAATTTTCATTTATCAATTTTATTTTTTAATAAATTCAATTTTATCAATATTAAATAAATTTGTATAATTGAGGAAATTTATATAAATTTTATTAATATTAAATAAATTTTCACTTATCAATTTTATTTTATTTCACGATTTTAAAAAAATTATTACAATATTAGAATGAATTTTTGTACTTAAATTTTGAATCTTGAATCTTTAAATTTTATAAAATCGAAATTGTAAAATCGAATTTTACGCAACAGAATTGCGACAAATGTACGTGGATTAGGATTTGCAGGTTTTTATGCAGCTAAAAGAGATGCAAGTATGCAAGAAATATGCAAACAGTATGCTAACAACTTGGTAGAATGTGTACAAATAATTGCACACGTTGGTTACGACTGCGAATTTGCGAAATAGCAATTACTTTACTCTCAGTTTATTCATCCTGATTTGCAATGCAAAATGTAACAATCGTTTTTTGCAACATTTTCTTCTGCAACACCATATAATATTTATCCGAATAAAAAGAATTTATATGAATACGCAAAATATGATGCGTCTGAAAAACTCTTTCTTACGTCACTGCATTTATTGTGCTTTAATTAATATGCGCGACAATACTTATAAAAGCTTTTCTTCAAAATAATACAATCCTTCGTTTGCCATTTTTTCATATTTTTAGCAAGCTTTTTCATTATTTGTATCGATAGATTTAAAAGCATTTTTTTCTTTTTTAAAATTTTTCATTTTTGCAAAATTTTTTTCTGTAATGCAATATCGTTTATCCAAATAAAAAGAATTTATATGAATACGTAAAAAATGATTTGTCTGAAAAGCTTTTTCTTACGTCACTGCATTTACTGTGCTTTAATTGAAAGCTTTTCTAAACAGTACTTTCTTCAGAAGTATAATCGTCCTTTTGCCTTTTTTTAATATTTTTTGCAAGCTTTTTCATTATTTGTATCGATAAAATTAGAAGCATCTTCCCCTTTTTTCAAATTTTTCATTTTTGCAACATTTTCTTCTGTAACGCAATATCGTTTATCTGGATAAAAAGAATTTAAGAGTCTGAAAACCTTTCCCTACGTCACTGCATTTATTGTGCTTTAATTAATATGCGCAACAATACTTGCAAGATCTTTTCTTTAGAAGTATAATCCTTCTTTTGCCTTTTTTTTATATCTTTAGCAAACTTTTTCATTACTTGTATCAATAGAATTAGACGCATCTTTCCCTTTCTAAAATTTTTCATATAAATCAAGCTTATGTTTTCCTTTTTGAGAATTCCTTTGGCGACTCTAGTAAATGCTGTTCCTTTTTTATTAAACAACTTCTCCTTTTGTTACGATTAACCAATTGCAAATTATAGAAACACACCACTTGGATCTCTTTACAAATTTCTTACGAGCGCAAAGGAATTTAAGAGAAATAATTGAAGAATTTAATTAAAAGAATAAAAGAATTTAAGAAAAATAATATATTGTTTTCTATCTGGTTGCGATCAACCAAAATGGAAATGAAAACCGCTTGGATCTCCTCATTACAAATTTCTTGCAAGCCCAAAGGAATTTAAGAGAAATAATCGAAGAATTTAATTAAAAGAATAAAAGAATTTAAGGAAACTAATATATTGTTTTCTATCTGGTTACGATCAACAAAAATGGAAATGAAAACCGCTTGGATCTGCTCTTTACAAATTTCTTACAAATGCAAAAAAATTTAGGTTTCAGTAGAAAAATAATATTTTAATATTCTTTGCTAGGAACATCTCTTATTTACTTTTATAACATATTAGTTCCTTTCTCAAACTATCCCTTACAAAAAGCTACGATTAATTTAAGTAAATATTTTAAAATAGATATGATTACTTCTATGCTGTATTTAATATAAATATTACATTTTAATGCATTTAGAAATAGAAATCCTATAAATAATAGTTTTCAGAAACAAAGCAGTCATCACAACAGTTTGTCAAATAGTTTTTACTTATAATTTGTCTCAATGTACCCAATCTTTTGTAAAATGTTTTATACTAAATATTTTGTTAACATATGTACCATATAACTTTACTTTCCCATTATTATGCATTACTATGAACCAGTACATGCATAATACATATAAAATGTATTTAAATGTAGTTATGCAACAGAATTTACTTTATTCTTTAATGAATAGGAAAACTGCAAGCTTCTAATGAAATTTTAAACAAGTCATCAAGTGTTATTAGACAGTTTCTAAAACTTATTTTAACGTGTCATTAATGAATCACAAATTATAAAGTCAAATATTGTTGCTTTATAACTGGACTTTAAGTAGAAACCAAACTAATCGTTGGATATTAAGTCCGCTTACAAAATAACATGATAAGAAAAGTAAAGAAAACTCACATCTGGATGTTCTTTAACAGGTACATAGACTTTCTCTTTTTGACGCCACTGATTTGGAAGAGACTCGCCCGGACTTTAGCGATTTCTGTAACAAGAAATAGAAATGCGTATGTAAATCATCGATCTAAAGGTAATTAACAAGTAGAATATATGTGCACAAAAAGTGTACAATTCAAGCGAGCAGCATAGAGCGATAAACAAAGTCCTCAAATATAATTTACAATAAAGTTAAAGTTATACGAAGTTGTCTCAACGGAATTATGATATTACAAATTACATAAGTATAAAATATATCACGTTTTCTCGATAAATTTGATAATAAATTCGTTCCACTTTCCAAGTCCAATATATTATACATAACCTAAGCTAATTTGAACGAATAGCTAGTTCAGGAGTGGCTAACCTTTTGTAAACTAATTTTTTTTCACAAGCATCTTTTCTAGTTTATTACGTTCATGATTGAGGTTGGAAAATTGGGACAGACACAGAATCTGCTTTGTCTAGGAGAGGAAAAGGAGTATGATCAATCACGCGATCGAATTAATTAATTTACTCGATTTCGATCGTACCGTATCTCGCTCAAACTCTCTCTCTTTCTTTCTTTTTCTCTCTCAAACACTCTCAATTTCTCTCTTTTTCTCTCAAATACTTTCAATCTCTCTCTTTTTCTCTTTCAAAGACTCATTTTCTCTCTTTTTCGCTCAAATACTCACATTTTCTCCCTTTTTTCCTCAAATACTCTCATTCTCTGTCTCTTTCTCTCTCTCACTCTCTCTCCCTTACTCTCTCTCTCCCTCTTTTACTCTCATTTCTCTCTCTCACTCTCTCTTTCTCTCTTACTCTCTCATTTTTCTCTCTCTCTCTCATTTTTCTTTCTCTCTCTCTCTCTCTCTCTCTCTCTCATTTCACTCTCTCATTTCTCTCTCTCATCTCTCTCGTACTCTCTCTCTCTCTCTCTCTCTCTCTCTCTCTCTCTCTCTCTGTCTCTCTCATACACTCTGTTCACATCCTACAATCGTAAACTGTCGAAAAACTGGGACAAACTGTCTATTAAGAAGGCTGCACGAATTCAACAGAGAGCACACAGCTGTTGAAAATATGCAGTCGGATCAGTTACGGCGCCTACTTCAAAAGAACAGGTAAACGCGAGGATTCGTACATAATTGCTTCCTGAAAATATCTACGAACGTTGAACGTTCGAAAGCAGAGGGATGTAAAAAAATGTGTTTCAAAGTATTTACTTATCAATATGTATTCATAATGAAGTTAACGAGCCGAGTGTAACTGCTTTCCGGTATTTTCCTTGCAAACTTGTCAAGAGTTAGTCGAATATCACCCTTTTCTTTCTTTTAGAAAATTTTCCAATATTTTAAATTCATAGAGGAAAATTTTACAAAACTTGAAATTCACAGAGCAGAATTGTACAAAATTGGAAATTCACAAAGCAGAACTTTAAAGAATTTGAAATTTACAGAGCAGAATTTTAGAGAATTTGTAATTCACAGATCAGAGTTTTACAAAATTCGAAATTCATTCCGTGATAGCCAAAAATTTGTCAAGATTTATGAACGCTTCGTTCATTTATTTAATTGTCAAAGTCTTGGCGTTTTTATCAGCTTCTTTTGTCCACATTTCCATTATGTATTTCATTGTTGCTCGATTAAGTGTTTAGACAAAACTATTAAAAAAGCTGTAATTTTAAAGATGTGCGAATATCGAGGGCCGTCTGTATATCGCTTTTTTCTTATTATAATCTAAGGATGTTCGAATGGAGGTTCTCGAGTTCGTTCCGGATTCAGCCATCATGGTTAATTTGGTTCTGCGTGCCTTCCTCCTCGACACTGCCAAGGCCCTCAGCCTGCGAGATTTGTTGGGTCTCCACGGTGACAAGTGTGCTTGCTTCCGTTTTGACTGTCGTTCTGCTTCTGGTTCTGACTGTTCCCGTTACAAGACGAAGGGTTTCTAATTTCCAATAACTTCTGTCTCTTGCACAGAAAAAAGAATGGGAAGAGAAAAACACTTGTTTCTATTATATTTTCAGTTTTTATGAGAATAAAAGTAAAAATAGAGGAATATGTGAAATTGGAGGCCCACTAAGGAAGAGGAAATTTTGTAATCATTGCTTGGTATAGGATTTGTTATCGTTCTGGATAATTGTATAATAATTCTTCGTAGGTTTTTATTTAGTTTGATTGTTTAGGTTATTGGTGGGTTTTATTTTTGAGAGTTTGCATTATTGATGCAGGATATTAGTATTTTTCAAGAGTAATAATACTCGAGAATATTAATATTGTTCGAGAGTAATAATATTCAAGATTATAAATAGTATTCGAGAGTAATAATATTCAAGAATATTAAAATTATTCAAGAATATTAATATTGTACGACAGTATTAATACCCAACAATATTAATATTATCCAAGAGTGTTGAATTCCGTGATTCGCCAAACTCGAAGAAATAAAACGCAACACTTGTACCAAGACTCGTTTAGCGGTTGGTTCATTCTGCACAAGTTCCGCACGCAAGTAGCCACTGCAGTAATCTGAGGCTCGTACGCAACTGACTGTCCAATTACGTAAAACCCTAAAAGTCCGTTACTCCTTTATCGTCCGTGTAAATATGGGTATCCGTTTCCAAACCGCACTCAGCGTCAGTTTGAGTGGGGATGGCGGTCGTTGCGTTGTAGAAAATGGATTCGAGTAGAAGCACAGTGTACAGGGTGGGTCAACAACTATTAGCAGATATCTTAGAAACTATAAGTTTCACAGAAATATTTGCTTATAGAAAATTGCACAGTACGAAAGGGGCTATTCCCTTTGGCGATAATAGTTTTTTTGCAGGTGAAGATACTTCGGATATTTGAAAGTCACTTCCAGTTTTTTTAATGGATCGATATATTTTTGCTTCTGTATTATGGTAGAGGATCTTAAAACGAGTTCAACGACTTATAACATAAGGTTATTGAAAGTCGTAGAAAGTAGAGAAGGGTACTTAATACTTACTGTTTTGATAATAAGTGAAACAGTAGAGGAATGTTTACTGTTTACTTTACTGTGAATAAACACTGCTTGAAGGACACTTTAATAGTTCGCAGGATAAGTTAAATATGATAAGATTAGTATCGATACATTGGTTAATCTGTTCTGAGGAACAATAAATGGGGTCTTAAGGGGGGGTCAATAAGTAGGGTCTTCGAAAATTGAATTATTTTTCATTAACTATTTTTTAGCTTAACATTTTTACCTTCAATAGTTGACGCTCGTAGACTTTTTCATAACGAACCGTGTCATAAATGAAGTATTTTCTTTGGGATCAGTCGTAAACGTATGCTTCATTTACTGCCAAAACCACAAGTATTATCGCCCTCCTCTACTTCCTATGACGTTCAATGACCTTACGTTATAGGTCGTTGAACTCGTTTTCGAAGATCGTCTATCGTAATACGGAAGCAAAAGCATACTGATCCATTTAAAAAAATGGAGGTGACCTTCAAATGTCCGAAGTACTGTGCAATTTTATATCAGCAAATATTTCTGTAAAACTTATAGTTTCGAAGATATCTGAGGTGATAATAGTTATTGCCTCACCCTGTACAGTAGCGAAACTATGTTGGTCTCAGTGAAGCCCAGAATGGAGTGCGCATGCGCGAAACTGGCTGTACATCGAATAGAGAGCACTGTTGTTCCAGCAGTTCCGACCCTGACGTTTTATCTTTCCACAATTTGCATTGCAAAAGAATATAATTTGTGGACGGCGTTTGCGAGGGCTCTGCTGTACATAAAATACTTTCTTTGAGTAGATGGCGTTTGCGAGGGTTATTTGCCCTCAAATTGCCCAACGAGAACATCTTTTGATTTATACAAATGTATAGAACAATCTTTTCTTTGGTATTTCATTTTAGGGGCGCTTCTTATTTACTATTCTGCTACATTTTACATTTCTTATACTTCTCTCTCTTTGCTACACTTTCTTTGTACTTTTAGTTTATCGTAATATCATAATTGTTACTTCGTTACTTGTTATTCTTACTATTATTACTAAGTGTTATATTATACAAAGAGCAAGTGAGAGATGTTCATATGACGCTGCGAGACAATTAAATCTCTAATAAATTCGATTTTTAATGCAATTGAAATTTTTGGATAAAGTAGAAATCTAAGAAATGTATTTCTATTGTTTGCATCGATGCGTACATCATTTTCCATTTCTACATTAAAATATTAATTACGAATCGTAATTAAAGTATTCGTATATACGTATCGTAATATAAATTGTAATGCGTTCAGAGTTAACAAGAATGAAAGATTTCAAGTTGATCGAAATTTCTCATAACATTGTCTCTCGTAATTGTGAGAAAGAGAATTTATAAACCTGAAAATTTGAAAAACCTTATTTCAACTTCAAGTTTGGTTAGATGTTTAACCGAATTTCGAACGCTAAGAAAGAAAGAAAGCAAGTGAGAGAAGTTCGTATGACACTGCGAGACAATTAGTCGGTTCTGCGCATGCGCACCTCATTCTGAGCTTCACACAATCGTAGGTCTCACCACTGTATACTGTGCCTCTATAACAAAAATATATATCTTGTAAATGGTGTTTATGAGGGTTTCGCGTCCTCATATTGTCAAACAACAACAGTCCTTATTTTTTTCTACAATATTTTGTCTTTAACCCTTTGCACTCCGAATTATTGTTTAATTTTGTTGCCAACAACTCTCTGTTACTTAAAATGTTTTATTTGAAATTTACTTGATAGGACAGTTCTTCGATTCCTATCTGCAAACAATTTTGTTTACTAATTATATGAAATATAATTCTCAAACTTTGTCGCAATCTATACTTATGGAACTTATATTTGTATCTCGTTTTTTATTTGTTGTAATTTATACTTATGGAACTTATATTTGTTTCCCTTTTTTTATTTACCAATGTCGAGTCAACTCGACAAACTCGACAAAGGAATGCAAATGCTTAATCTATCGCAGTCTTATTAATTACGTTATCACATTTGTTAACATGTGTTTATACTTATCAGTTACTTATTTGTTTGCATTCGTGTTTACATCTATTTTAGCTTTACAATTACTATTCTCTGTCTCTTTCTCTTTTCACACTCGTTTTCTTATACCTTTTTATACTTTCCGTCTTTCTTATCCTAATTTACGTACAGCTTCATACTTATTTTCTAAGCGAAAAGGTGAATTTCATTTGAAAAATCTTATTTCAGTTTCAAGTTTGGTTAGATATTTAACCTGCCTTTCGAACGTTAAGAAAGAAAGAGAGCAAGTGAGAGAAGTTCGTATGACTCTGTAAGACAATTGGTCGGTTCTACGCATGCGCACTTTATTCTGAGCTTCACAAAATCGCGAGAGTTTCGCTACTCTCAATAATCTGTTATAGATAAGATAATAAACAAGATACGATAGTAACAATACTAAGTTAGGTTAGGTTAGAATAGCAATATGAAAATGATGTTTTCTAGCGACCAAATAATTTTTTACTATATCTTCAGAAAAGTGAAAAAATATCTCTCTCAAAATACCTTGTTAGAAACATTAATAATTAATACATGGATCTCCTGGAATTCAAATTTTAACGTACAGAAAGTAAGGACTTAGAAACAAAGAATGTTACGCAGAGTAGAAGTAAATATTATTCGACTCGAGGTCAACTGGAAGAGAATTAATATGTCGTTTCGTCTAAAAAAGAACATTTTCTGAGACGCGCATAACCTTTCCACGGAACTCTATTCCGTTTTAATTGCGTCACCATATATAAACGGAAAAAGTAACTCAGAATATTAATCTTTAAAAATACTACAAGACCATGGAAATTATCGAATAAAGAGCAAGTGAGAGAAGTTCGTATGACTCTGCGAGAAAATTGGTCGGTTTCGCGCATGCGCACTCCATTCTGAGCTTCACAAAATCGCGAGAGTTTCGCTGCTCTATACTATGTCTATATAACAAAAATATATATCTTATAGATGGTGTTTATGAGGGTTCCGCGTCCTCATATTGTCAAACAACAACAGTTTCACAGAAATATTTGCTGATATAAAATTACACAGTACGAAGGCGATCCGTTGGCGATAATTTTTTTGCAGCTGGAGGTACTTCGGACATTTGAAGGTCACCTTCATTTTTTTATATGGATCAGTATGTTTTTGCTTCCGTATTACAATAGACGATCTTAAAACGAGTTCAACGACCTATAACACAAGGTCATTGAATGTCATAAAAAGTAGAGAAGGGCGATAATACATCCGCGCATGCGCACTCCATTTTGGACTTCGCAAAATTGCGAGAGCTTCGCTGCTCTGGATGTAGCATATATAAGTAGGACGAGCGTAGATGAGAACAGCCAAGGAGTGGGGAGAGACTCTCCGTGAATCATGGTTGCAAATCGGATTAGTCTCTTAATCTCGAGAATACTCGAGTTTAAAAACTCTGGCAGAACTGTTGGGAATATTTAAAACGATTAACGTAAGCATAGAAGATCGAATTACTTTCGTCAGTAAATTTTCTGTTTTTCATTCGTTTCCATTGGGAGAATGTTAACGATTTTTTGTTAAAGTCGAAGGTTGTTGTTATGCAAACACGTATTTATGTTAGTTCTTCGTTATCGATTATTCATTGGTTCTTAGAATTGGAAATGTTTGATATTTTCTTGTTAAACTTGGATGCGTAGATTCGATCGTTTCAGATTTTAATGGGTACAGCAGACTTTAGCCGTCGATTTTGCGTCTCTTGTGAAATTAATATCAATTTAGAGACTCTTAATGCAGAATATTTTTAATTGAAACAATCTCAAAGATTAGTTTTGAAACTTGACTTGAGTTATCAATATTTAAGATTTTAACTGAAATCTAAACAAATAGATAATAATTATACAAACTTAGAGATTCATAATGCAGAATATTTTTAGTTCACAGACTTAATTTTGAAATATAATAAAAAAGATGAAAATGTTAGAAACTTGACTTAAGTGATCAAGATTTAAGATTTTAACCAAAATCTAAGCAAATAGATATTAATTACACAAATTTAGAGTCTCTTGATGCAGAATCTTTTTAGTTTCGAGAATCTCAGAGATTTAATTTTGAAATATAATAAAAAAGCTGAAAACGTTAGAAACTGAACTCGAGTGATCAATATTTAAGAAATTAACGTTGATAATAATTACCATTTGACTTACTATAACTTACTATACAAAAATTTAACGTATTTGAAAGAAATATTCATTGAACAAATTAATTTCAATTTTCTAACGTCTAGTGACATTGAATTATTTAAGTACTACCGCGTATATTCTTTAGTATTCCATCGTAGCCACGAAAACGAATCAGGCAGAGGAAAGTGACTGCATTGTTATGCGAGGTGGCGAGCTTACGCGTCTCTTGCATTTTCTAGCCATTCGTCAAAAGCCAGTGTTCTATCTTTTTTTCTGCATCCACGAGTCTCAAAAGAAGCGATTTCAACTCGATATTCGTACATCCTTAAAGTTTCAATTTTTCAATATTTTTGTCTAAACTCTTAATCGAGCAACAATGAAATACATAATGGAAATGTGGACAAAAGAAGCTGATAAAAACGCCAAGACTTTGACAATTAAATAAATGAACGAAGCGTTCATAAATCTTGACAAATTTTTGGCTATCACGGAATGAATTTCGAATTTTGTAAAACTCTGATCTGTGAATTACAAATTCTCTAAAATTCTGCTCTGTAAATTTCAAATTCTTTAAAGTTCTGCTTTGTGAATTTCCAATTTTGTACAATTCTGCTCTGTGAATTTCAAGTTTTGTAAAATTTTCCTCTATGAATTTAAAATATTGGAAAATTTTCTAAAAGAAAGAAAAGGGTGATATTCGACTAACTCTTGACAAGTTTGCAAGGAAAATACCGGAAAGCAGTTACACTCGGCTCGTTAACTTCATTATGAATACATATTGATAAGTAAATACTTTGAAACACATTTTTTTACATCCCTCTGCTTTCGAACGTTCAACGTTCGTAGATATTTTCAGGAAGCAATTATGTACGAATCCTCGCGTTTACCTGTTCTTTTGAAGTAGGCGCCGTAACTGATCCGACTGCATATTTTCAACAGCTGTGTGCTCTCTGTTGAATTCGTGCAGCCTTCTTAATAGACAGTTTGTCCCAGTTTTTCGACAGTTTACGATTGTAGGATGTGAACAGAGTGTATGAGAGAGACAGAGAGAGAGAGAGAGAGAGAGAGAGAGAGAGAGAGAGAGAGTACGAGAGAGATGAGAGAGAGAAATGAGAGAGTGAAATGAGAGAGAGAGAGAGAGAGAGAGAGAGAAAGAAAAATGAGAGAGAGAGAGAGAAAAATGAGAGAGTAAGAGAGAAAGAGAGAGTGAGAGAGAGAAATGAGAGTAAAAGAGGGAGAGAGAGAGTAAGGGAGAGAGAGTGAGAGAGAGAAAGAGACAGAGAATGAGAGTATTTGAGGAAAAAAGGGAGAAAATGTGAGTATTTGAGCGAAAAAGAGAGAAAATGAGTCTTTGAAAGAGAAAAAGAGAGAGATTGAAAGTATTTGAGAGAAAAAGAGAGAAATTGAGAGTGTTTGAGAGAGAAAAAGAAAGAAAGAGAGAGAGTTTGAGCGAGATACGGTACGATCGAAATCGAGTAAATTAATTAATTCGATCGCGTGATTGATCATACTCCTTTTCCTCTCCTAGACAAAGCAGATTCTGTGTCTGTCCCAATTTTCCAACCTCAATCATGAACGTAATAAACTAGAAAAGATGCTTGTGAAAAAAAATTAGTTTACAAAAGGTTAGCCACTCCTGAACTAGCTATTCGTTCAAATTAGCTTAGGTTATGTATAATATATTGGACTTGGAAAGTGGAACGAATTTATTATCAAATTTATCGAGAAAACGTGATATATTTTATACTTATGTAATTTGTAATATCATAATTCCGTTGAGACAACTTCGTATAACTTTAACTTTATTGTAAATTATATTTGAGGACTTTGTTTATCGCTCTATGCTGCTCGCTTGAATTGTACACTTTTTGTGCACATATATTCTACTTGTTAATTACCTTTAGATCGATGATTTACATACGCATTTCTATTTCTTGTTACAGAAATCGCTAAAGTCCGGGCGAGTCTCTTCCAAATCAGTGGCGTCAAAAAGAGAAAGTCTATGTACCTGTTAAAGAACATCCAGATGTGAGTTTTCTTTACTTTTCTTATCATGTTATTTTGTAAGCGGACTTAATATCCAACGATTAGTTTGGTTTCTACTTAAAGTCCAGTTATAAAGCAACAATATTTGACTTTATAATTTGTGATTCATTAATGACACGTTAAAATAAGTTTTAGAAACTGTCTAATAACACTTGATGACTTGTTTAAAATTTCATTAGAAGCTTGCAGTTTTCCTATTCATTAAAGAATAAAGTAAATTCTGTTGCGTAACTACATTTAAATACATTTTATATGTATTATGCATGTACTGGTTCATAGTAATGCATAATAATGGTAAAGTAAAGTTATGTGGTACATATGTTAACAAAATATTTAGTATAAAACAGTTTACAAAAGATTGGGTACATCGAGACAAATTATAAGTAAAAACTATTTGACAAACTGTTGTGATGACTGCTTTGTTTCTGAAAACTATTATTTATAGGATTTCTATTTCTAAATGCATTAAAATGTAATATTTATATTAAATACAGCATAGAAGTAATCATATCTATTTTAAAATATTTACTTAAATTAATCGTAGCTTTTTGTAAGGGATAGTTTGAGAAAGGAACTAATATGTTATAAAAGTAAATAAGAGATGTTCCTAGCAAAGAATATTAAAATATTATTTTTCTACTGAAACCTAAATTTTTTTGCATTTGTAAGAAATTTGTAAAGAGCAGATCCAAGCGGTTTTCATTTCCATTTTTGTTGATCGTAACCAGATAGAAAACAATATATTAGTTTCCTTAAATTCTTTTATTCTTTTAATTAAATTCTTCGATTATTTCTCTTAAATTCCTTTGGGCTTGCAAGAAATTTGTAATGAGGAGATCCAAGCGGTTTTCATTTCCATTTTGGTTGATCGCAACCAGATAGAAAACAATATATTATTTTTCTTAAATTCTTTTATTCTTTTAATTAAATTCTTCAATTATTTCTCTTAAATTCCTTTGCGCTCGTAAGAAATTTGTAAAGAGATCCAAGTGGTGTGTTTCTATAATTTGCAATTGGTTGATCGTAACAAAAGGAGAAGTTGTTTAATAAAAAAGGAACAGCATTTACTAGAGTCGCCAAAGGAATTCTCAAAAAGGAAAACATAAGCTTGATTTATATGAAAAATTTTAGAAAGGGAAAGATGCGTCTAATTCTATTGATACAAGTAATGAAAAAGTTTGCTAAAGATATAAAAAAAAGGCAAAAGAAGGATTATACTTCTAAAGAAAAGATCTTGCAAGTATTGTTGCGCATATTAATTAAAGCACAATAAATGCAGTGACGTAGGGAAAGGTTTTCAGACTCTTAAATTCTTTTTATCCAGATAAACGATATTGCGTTACAGAAGAAAATGTTGCAAAAATGAAAAATTTGAAAAAAGGGGAAGATGCTTCTAATTTTATCGATACAAATAATGAAAAAGCTTGCAAAAAATATTAAAAAAAGGCAAAAGGACGATTATACTTCTGAAGAAAGTACTGTTTAGAAAAGCTTTCAATTAAAGCACAGTAAATGCAGTGACGTAAGAAAAAGCTTTTCAGACAAATCATTTTTTACGTATTCATATAAATTCTTTTTATTTGGATAAACGATATTGCATTACAGAAAAAAATTTTGCAAAAATGAAAAATTTTAAAAAAGAAGAAAATGCTTTTAAATCTATCGATACAAATAATGAAAAAGCTTGCTAAAAATATGAAAAAATGGGCAAACGAAGGATTGTATTATTTTGAAGAAAAGCTTTTATAAGTATTGTCGCGCATATTAATTAAAGCACAATAAATGCAGTGACGTAAGAAAGAGTTTTTCAGACGCATCATATTTTGCGTATTCATATAAATTCTTTTTATTCGGATAAATATTATATGGTGTTGCAGAAGAAAATGTTGCAAAAAACGATTGTTACATTTTGCATTGCAAATCAGGATGAATAAACTGAGAGTAAAGTAATTGCTATTTCGCAAATTCGCAGTCGTAACCAACGTGTGCAATTATTTGTACACATTCTACCAAGTTGTTAGCATACTGTTTGCATATTTCTTGCATACTTGCATCTCTTTTAGCTGCATAAAAACCTGCAAATCCTAATCCACGTACATTTGTCGCAATTCTGTTGCGTAAAATTCGATTTTACAATTTCGATTTTATAAAATTTAAAGATTCAAGATTCAAAATTTAAGTACAAAAATTCATTCTAATATTGTAATAATTTTTTTAAAATCGTGAAATAAAATAAAATTGATAAGTGAAAATTTATTTAATATTAATAAAATTTATATAAATTTCCTCAATTATACAAATTTATTTAATATTGATAAAATTGAATTTATTAAAAAATAAAATTGATAAATGAAAATTGATATTATGAATAAAATTTGAGTACAAAAATTCATTCTAATATCGTAATAATTTTTTTAAAATCGTGAAATAAAATAAAGTTGATAAATGAAAAGACCCTAAGCGATAAAAAATTCAGGACCTTGCACCAAAAAAATGCAACTTAGAGGCCATAAATTTGACATTTTGATTTTAGTTGTTGTGAAACTTCAAATTCAGGGATGGATCAAGACACGTGGGGTCCCAAGCGGTAAAAAATTTGGGGCCTTATACCAAAAAAGTGCAACTCAGAGGCTATGAATTTGACATTTTGTTTTTAGATTTTAAAAGACTTCAGATTCAGGGGCAGACCGAGACAAATGGGGCCCTAAGTATTAAAAAATTTGGGGCCTTATAACAAAAAAGTGCAATTCAGAGGGCATAAATTCGACATTTTGTTTTTAGATTTGTTCGATTACTTTATGGAGGGTTTTTTGAAGGCCCTACGCAGTTGCTTAGTTCACTTACTGCTTAATCCGTCCCTCATAATTTATTAGAGAGAATTACAATTTTACAATATATAAATAAATTTAACATTTTGTATTTAGATTTCTTCGATTACTTTTCGATGATTCCCAAAATTTTTAAGTTAAGATATTTTAAGACTTCGGGGTCCTTTGCTATCCAGGGCTTAATCCACCCCTGATAATTTGTTAGAGAGAATTACGATCTTACAGTATATAAATAGGTTAGGTTAAAATATCTCAACTTAACAAAATATTAAGATTAAGATATTTTGAGACCTCGGGGCCTTTGCTATTCAGGGCCCTCTACGCAGTCACTTAGTTTTCTTGATAAAAATTATGAAAATCACAGAGAAGTTAGAAGAAAAGAATCTAAAAACAAAATGTTAAAGTTAAGATATTTTAAGACTTTGGGGCCCTTTGCTATCCAGGGCCCTACACGATCACTGACTCCATTTTGATAACATATTAGTGAGAATTACAAACTCAAATATCCTGGCGTATCCATTATTCTTTAATAATACATGTATACGTCTACAAATCGGAATATTCTCAACGAATCAACGTTACCTAAAAATTATTTTAACGTGTCTCGTATCTAATATGTTCGTACAACATGAAATGTTCAGTCATGCTAATGAAAATAATAAAAGGGACAATGCAAAGTATAAATATTTACAGCAATTTGATACTAAAAGTCATACAAACACAGTCGCACAGATAGAGCATTATATTTAAGTACACAAGTTATATATTTCTATCCGATAATGATTTTATAATTTTCTTTGTTACAGTTTAACTTTGTTGGAATTTTAATTGTTGTTAATTGTTGCTCTATGAAGTACACAAGTTATATATTCTTTATAATTTCGTTTGTTACAGTTTAACTTTGTTGGAAGAATTCTTGGGTCACGTGGAATGACAGCTAAGCAATTAGAGCAAGAAACAGGATGTAAAATTATGGTTAGGGGAAAAGGCTCTATGAGGGATAAGAAGAAGGTAAAAGCTTTACACCGTTTACTAATTAACGCTTAACTAAAACTTGTTACAATGTCCCTTTATATTACATTTAAATGTCTCTTAATTCTTCCACAGTATTTCTTATCGAACCAATGTTTCGCACGAGTAAGAAAACTGTACGATTTGTTGCGCAGTGGTTTCGAGTCAGTAGTCGACCATAGTAGACGATCATATTTGGCATCGGTACTTGACCATCCGGATAGTTAAGTTTAAATAGCGCTGAGTTGTTAAATAACAGGCAAATTACAACTCAGCGTTTTATTTGAAATACAAAATATCAGAGCTTGTTAGAAGTTACTTAACACTAAGTTTACCAAGCAGTCATTTTGTTGACCCCTGTGAGAAAACTTTTTGTTAAACTTTCTGTAAACGTATCGATGGGCACGGTGTGTGTGTGTGTGTGTGCGCGCGCGCGCGCGCGCGTGTGTGTGTGTGTGTGACGTTGCCATGGTCAGATCATCTTTTGTTTTCCAGTTTAGGTTCTTGCATGCGAGTTTAGTCCTTTGTCCGCCTCCGGAACAGCACGATGTGTACCATTAAACGTATAATATATATATAAGTGAATATTGTTTCATATTAAAAACCTAACAGGTTATGGGCCCAGGTCACAAACTGTAATTACTGTGCTGATAAGTTTTGATTGTGCAAAAAAAAAAAAAAAAAAAAAATGGCTAGTGCAAACGCGTTCGGAAATATTGAAAAATTAAACGAGAACAACTACGAATTGTGGAAGGTGCAGATGAAAAGTGTTTTAGTATACAATGACTCGAAAGCTTTAGCTCTTATAAATCTAAGTATTACGCATGTTCAATTGAACCACGTAAAAAAGGCGAAGACATCAAAAGAAATTTTTGAATCACGTGGTCCCATACGAAAGGCAGCATTATATAAACAGTTACTAAGAATGGAAAAGAAGAAGAACGTTTCGATGAGGCAGCAAGGCTGAGCAACTTGAAGAAGCGGGAATAAAGCTTCCAGACGAACTTTTATCAATTATGTTGCTTTCGTCTTTACCAGCCGAGTATGAAAATTTCAGCGTAGTGATAGAATCGCGTGACGATGTGCCATCGTTAGAGAATCTTCAAATTAAATTGAAAGAGGAAGAAGCAAGACAAAGTGATCGTGATGAAAAATCAACCGATAATGGAAACAAAAGTGACGCGTTATTAACAAAAGGATACGTTAACAGCGAAAAACACAATAAAGTGAATTAAAGACATGTGGGGATATAAGGCGAGGTTCGCGTAAATTTTTCTGATCAAGTGCTTTAGACTGGAATCGAACGGTGTAACCGATGCGATGACTGCGATCGCCTGCAATATAGAACCACTGAGATCGGACGCATGGTTTATAGACAGTGGTGCTTCGAAACACATGTGTAACAATGAACGCAAATTCGAGACATTAAACGAAGAACAAACGAAAGTGTATACAGCCGCTGAACATTTTATAGATTCAACTGGTACAGGTAATGTTAAGTTAAGTACTAAGACAAACAATCGTGCGACAAATTTAATAAAATTGAAAAATGCGTTATGCGTGCCAGGATTACGGATAACGGTTATACGGTGGTGAAGTTTGAAAAGAATTACAGCAGTAGAATATCATTCATAGATGAGAAAAAAATTGTTTAAAATTAAAACAAACAAGTAACGAGAATGTTTAAATGAAACGATCTTCAGATGATCAGTTTTCTTCTTATTGTTCATGTTATTTTCCAAATTCTCAACTTTGTTAATGCTGATATTCTAATTTCTGATAGTTTGCAGTAATATTTTGCATAGCAAAGTAAAAAATAGTTGACGATTAAAAGAAATAAGCAACGCAATTACTTAAATGAAACAATTTTCAACTAGTCATTTTTCTTATTATCGCTCATGTTATTTTCCAAACTCCCAACTTTCTTAATGGTAATATGCTGATTTCTGATAGTTTGCAGTAATATTTTGCATAATATTAATTACAGAAGTAGAATATCATTCGTAGATAAAAAAAAGATAGTTGACGATTAGAAAAAACAAGCAACGCAACTACTTAAATGAAACAATCTTCAACCGTTCACTCTTCTCATTATCGTTCACATTATTTTTCAAATTCTCAACTTTCTTAATGCATATTTGCAACCCTTTTCTAGCGAACAATTATCTATAAAAAAATATTATAAACTCCATTACATACAAATTAATTATTTAATTTTTCATATATTATTCTAATCGTTAATATAATGTAAATTGCTATTATAATTTATATATGTACATACATTAATCTCTGATACCCATGTAAATATCTAACTAATATCTATTCCAATGTAATTGAAAAAAATGGTAAGAAATTAACAAAACGCTTGAACCGTTAAGCCAAAATTTTGATCGTTTGCTAAGTAATACATGTATTTACAAGCTGCGTGCGATCAGTGAGATAGAAATTTATTGTAAGTATACGCATAAAGTAACAGCGTCAAGACGCAAAGTTTATTTCCAGTTTCACATATTTAAAAATACCTTCACACGATTATCCATAAACATATTTACATTAGATGTGTGTATATTTCATTTCCTAACAAAACGGAATGTATTCAACAATTAGTAACTTCATTTAATTCACGTTTAAATAAGTGCATGCGATTATTGATTTTCTTGTTCTTTGTTTATTAATTTCAGCACATGTTATCATATACGTGCAATATATGCATAGCATGTTCGCAACGACAGTTTACATCATAATGGCAATTCTTTGAACGTATTCGTAGCAAGAGAACTTTCTTTCGTTACTCTTTTTAAATATAAGCTATGTTAATAATGCGTAACAATATATACACATATACAATATCAATTCCTTTACCAGGAAGAGTTAAACCGAGGTAAACCAAACTGGGAACATCTGACAGATGAACTGCATGTTTTACTAACAGTTGAGGATACTGAAAATCGTGCCACTTTGAAACTTGCCAGAGCTGTAGAAGAAGTCAAGAAACTTCTTGTTCTCGTGGTGAGAAAGTTCCTATTATTAACTAATAATAATACTTAATTTCACTGTAACAATTTTTTCTCTTTTTTTTTTATCAGTTCGTTAGTTTCTTTTTACCACTAAAAATACTTCTTCTGTGCATAGTTTTTACGTAGACTAGGAGAGTAAGCTCACAGTGAATGTAACCAGGCTGTTTTAGTTACGCATTTAGAGGAAGCTTCATTTCTGAGACACTTGGTAATATCTGTACGAAAGTTGTCGACGATCTTGTCGAAAAGGCTCCTCGTTTCCACGTGGATTTGAACGTTAAGTTTCTTAGTCGTCTTGTTACGATGTACATGCATCGAAGAGGATGCTGAAAGGGTGTACAGTACTTAATTTCATGTGACTGCTTTTTTAATCACTCTGTTATGATATATGAATAGTTAGTCGAGTTCGTTGAGTTTCAATAACTTTGGAAAATTTCTTTGTTCTAACGGAACTATTCACTTTACAGCAGTCATTATAGAATAGCTCAATCCTAGCGCAACGCTTAAAATACATTTGTGCTATTGCTTACAGTTACGATAAGAATGAAAAATAATTAAGTCTATTATTGAATTTAATAAGTTATTTTGGTATTTGTTTGCCATTTCAATATTGCATCAAAATTATAATAGATGCGGCACACACAAGTGATTTGTCATTATTAATTCAATATTCTTCTAAATCTTCTGTAACGGTCCTTCGACACTTGTCATCAGAAGGACAGCAGTAGATATATTCTTCCGCAAGCTCTGACTTCTGACTTCAGTACCTATATAAGAAAATTTTGATCCATCCTTAAGACTGGAACCTCCTTTCTTTTTCCTCGCATCCTTCATTTCTATCTGCTTCCATAAATATTCTCAAAACTGTTAAACGCAGTACATTCTTCTAAATCTTCTGTAGCGGTTCTCCGACTCTTGTCTTCAAAAGGACAGCAGTAGATATATTCTTCTACAAGCCCTCACATCTGACTTCAGTTCTTATATAACAAAATTCTGATCCATCTGCTAGGTTCCACTAGCGAGCCAAACACTGGAACCTCCTCCTTTCCTTTCCTTTACGCTCCTCATTTCTATCTGCTTCCATAAATATTCTAAAAATTGTTAAAAGCAGTAGTGTAAAAAACATTGTTATTTAATTATATTTTATAATAATAGTAGCCAAATATGTATTTAAACAAGTATACATACAATGTGTTTCTCAGTAGCTTTGATTAATCGTTCAGTCTTGAATGTTACAGCTTGTGACGAGGAGTGGAGACGTGTAACAGCAGCTGCTGCAGAGACACAGCGGCTTCTCCCAGGCTTGGCGACACCTATGAGAACACCCAGTGCTCCTCTGGGAGCACCGTTAATACTCTCACCACCGCTATCTGTTCCAACAACCGCGGCATCCCTCCTGAATGGTTCTGGTCCTCCGTCTCTTCTCTCTGCTGGTGATCGCCATGGGTTAATTTACACGCCATACGCCGATTACGCCAACTACGCAGCCTTGGCAGCCTCTCCTCTCCTCACGCATTACACTACTGCTGATCATTCTGGTGGGTTGTTTGCTCGCTGATCTTAGTTGCAACATCGTTTTCACCATAAATATTTTTTATTATTATTATTACTATTATTGTCATTATTATTATTACTATTATTATTATTATTATTATAGCTACTTTTCTCGTTTAATATCTTCTAGATCTTCTAGCACAATTTAGTTAGACAAATAAGAATGTGCGAGGAAAAGAAAGCGGAAGAGAGAAAAAGGCATAATAGAGGTAAATGAAATATTATATATATATATCTATATATATTTTTACTTTTTATCAAGTTCTATTCTTAAACTAGTAGTCCTTAGTGGAGAATCTTCTTTTGTTACAAATTTGTATTTTTCAAACTACTACGTACAGCATTTTTAATTATTATCTTAAACGACGTGCTGTATATTCGCAATTTTTTTTTATTAGAACAAAAAGATTCAGACGGATATTTAATCGGTGTTATAGAATATGGATGGATAATGAATAATTGGATCCAACTGTAATTCTGTACACACGCTATGTCTTACCATTCAGGTTTTTCTCCAAATTTTGGTAAATATATTGGGCGCAGTCAAGCGATGGTACAAATACGAGTCGATTTCTTGTGTAACAACGAATCGAAGGTGTAGAATAATATCTTTTCATCTAAAACTCAGTTTTCGCTAAAGTATATGTATCTATGCACTTACGTACAGCAGTTGATGCGTAGCGACATCAGTCACAGCATGTTAAAACAATTGATTGTGCATTCGCAGTACAGATTTGTAATAATTTTGGACTATCGTACTTTCTTGCATCTTCTATTGGGATTTGTAAATGTAATTTTAAAGCATCGAACAAGAATTCGTCTCTTTTATACAATCGAAAAGGTTTTTTCTCTGACTATGATGCTCCGTCATGATGTAAAAAGTTTATGAGAGATGTATCGTTAGCAATACTAAAATTTATTCCATATATCATGCAATTTCAACTATTATTTAGCTCTACAATTGGTATGGAAAATGTTACGATGAGTAACTTATTGAGAACAACATTATTTGAATTGATAATAGCCATTCACATCTTCGAATGCAATAATGATTAAACTAATTTCAATAATTCCTTAGCTGGTAAAATATCGCTAACAAAAACAGTCATTATAAGATCATAATATTCCGAGTAAGTGCATGCGTACGCGATAGATCCTCAAAATTGAGATTCTCGAAAGCTAAGTTTCAGAAGAAACGAACAACATCTATTCTAATATTTTTATTTATTCTTCCATAAGAGATCATTTTTATCTATCCCCTTGTACCATCAATTCAAACGCACCCTTTATATTTCAGTTGGTGAACATCGCTAAATAACATCAAGTGGTAATCTTTATCCTTAACAATGAGATGTTCTACGATCTTTACTATCAACAGAAAATCATTCGACTTTGAGATCTGATTGAAATAACTTTGGACAACGTTCTTAAAGAAATGAGAGCAAGCGATATTGTGTATAACAGTGTTGACGAGTTATGTGCGTATTCATAGCACACATAAATTGTTAGCATCGTTGCACAGAATGCGGCTTGCAGGAATTCTTTAAGAGTACCATACCATAATAAATATATTAAATATTATATATGTAGTATAAGGTGTATATACTATATATGACAGGGTGTTTGGCTATGTACAAGCGAAACAGAAGGGTGCATTCTATGGCGTAGACGCCTGACGAAGCAGCGAAGAGCTGCAGGAGACTGAGCCGCGGAGCAATGATGTTGCAAACGTACAACCGTGTGTATATATGTGCAGGCTCGTTCTTGTAGGATTAAATAGTAGACATTCTTAAGTGCTCCAGTGTTCGTTGCTATGACACACGTACCTACAATCTATCGTACGCCTATTTATTACAATATCTCACATGTTTACTTACTTCTACTTTACATATATTATATGGTTTTCGATGAAAGATAATTATATTCAGAAATTGTACAAAATTAGCAGTAATTTTTGTTGATCGCATTAAAAGATATTCTGCTTTTCTATTCGAAGTGGACAAATTTTCAAAGAACTTTCTCGATCCCTCTAACGAGCAGTCGTATAAAGCGGCATATCAGTGTAGAGTAATTTTCATAGCTTTCGTGAGTAACTCTGGGTCAATATCTCTGTTATACTTTAACTTTTTAAATATATGTGTATTAGCGAAACTCTTTAAAATGTATATAATTGTATGTAAAGCCTTAATTTTGTCGCCCCTTTATTTCGAGGCTCTCCGGCTTGTTAGAAAATATCTTGAGGTCCCTCCGTTCGAGGATTGCTCTGCTACGGATCGCTTGATGATATCCAATCTCTTTTGGCTGTGCATTCCTGTTCCGTGGATGAAACAAGAGGGAAGTTCATTGTTTATGGAAGAGACATATGATTTCGCAATCCTAGATTCCCATCTTATTTAGGCTTCCGGAATGGCCCTTCTCGTTTCCAGCCAACAAACAGCGAAACACCCTGTATGCTGTCTATTGTTTTTACATGTTTTATATGTTTATATGCACATGTATGTGTGTGTCTGTGTGCGAGTATTGCTTCCTTCTAGCTTCTCGAAACAGCAATACATAATAAAAGGAATGTGTTCTCCACTATTCAACGGAAAGATGCGTATCCGCATATGTATGTACATATGTACGTATATATATATATATATATATATTTTTTTTTTTTTATTTCAATTTGTATTATAACCGTAGCTATCTTATCGCAGTTGGAGATAATTATTTACCATTGCTGCTACTGTTATTACTCTTTACCATCACATAGACTATCGATAATGTCCCACTATTATTCTTTTTATTATTATTAGTAGTATTATCGCTTTATTATTATTGTTTGGATTATCATCATTCTACATGTTTTATTGCCATTTTTTTTTTTTTTTTGTTGTAGGAAATTATCATTGAGAGCAATGGATTATATGGTGGTGTTAGCGTGGAGGTCGCAGTGGTTTTAAGATTGAGACACGAGAGTCGTTGAAAATTTGGAATACATAGTATTTAGACGATATTATTTTTATTCTAACGTTAAGAGAGTCACATGAGTCATTTGCTAGTCTTATCAGTTTTGATAATTATTTAACAGCGGATATGTTCAATGATATTATAATTTGCATTTCTAAAGCAATCGTTAGTAGCAGATAATAGAGGTATTTAACGTATTGCGAGGGCAAAATCTTAGACTGGCACAAGTAGCATTACTCGATAGACAAAAGATGATTAAATTTGTAATATTATATACGGTCTGTGTCATATCATATATTTATGCAAGGAGAAGCTTTGTCAAGCTTTGTAGCGACAATTGTTTCTGAACATTTAGATAACTTTCGAAACAATTCACACGTGCTGCGTGCTGTATATTTCACGTAACAGTGCCAGTTACTTATTTTATACGCACAGCTCATGATCGTTCCCCTCTTTTATGGTCAAAGTTTTGTACGTCGTTCAATTTTTTACTTTTAGAGTCTCTAAAGATGTTAATCGAACGTACCAGAAATTATTCGTGCAATAGCAAATTTGTAAAAATAAATTTTGATTGATTAATGGTACAGCTTATCGTATTCGCTTTGTTCAGTGTTCATCGTAGTGCTCGATGGAAGTATCATTAATATTGTGGCGCTCGAATTTTATCACGTGTTTCGGAACGAACAAGCTTTCAATAAACGCAGTATTCAAACTCTTGCGCAGTAAACGTAAGGCTCCCCATTCGCATATACATATGTATATATACCTAGACTAAATGCATATATGAACTTATCGATCAAAGGGAAAGACAAATCTTCTCCTCGTGAATGAAAAATACTCTGTTATCGTATGACAAATCATACTTATACATTCCTTACCATTTACTACACATTATAGCGTAGATCATGAATGTGTTCGTTAGGTACGATACGTTTGAAAAATGAAATCTCTTGGCGTAATAGCAATGTCTAATCGAAACCTTATCTAACGATAACAATAGCTTCGCTGTTAGTTTTACATGGAAAATAAAAATTGGTTCGTTATATTTGCCCTCGCAGCAACACTTGTAATATTATCTTATCGTTATATCTTTTCCATATGATTTTCTGTTGTACGATAATTGCAAATGGTACGTCTACTATCATTTCTTTCGTACTATTTACTGCAATGGTGCTACTGCATTTAACATGCGTTGCAATAAGTAAATACTCGTAGTGTAAAATTTGTTAGTAATCGGTACCTGCTGGCAAAGATTTATTCAGATCTGAAGGCTTTCATGCTCAGAAATACAGTGTATATCAACGATTTTAAAAAAAAGGCTTCTACTTTTGAAACTTATCATGTCTTGTGACATGCTACGTATTCTATTTGTATTATTTAAAGGAATATTAAAAGAAACGAATGTGCACACGTGCAATACGTTTGTACGTTCGATTCTGTAGTGCATTGCCATATATTATTTATTTGTTATAATTTTAATAGAAATAAATAAATTTTACTGTAATTTATAGAGTAGAAGTTAAAAAACGAAATAAGCTGATTTCTCGTCGAAGCAAATATTAGATTTTTGCTCCTTCTGTGTTGTACGATTCTATTTACAAATTATGAACTATTTATTTTGTATAAATATATTTAATCAGAACATCTTCAAAGTTTCAATAAGAATAGAACTAATTAAAGTAATACATTTGTATCGTAAAGTCGAGTGGTACTCGTACTGTCTGAAATATTAAAAAATTCTACGTTATAAAGTTCGCTGATGATTTATTATGTTCTATATGTTATCGTACCACATTATTGGAGGATAGTAATTGAAATTCTTCAACACAAAATGATTGCGAACTCAATAGTTTCAAATTATGCAAAGTTAAATTTACTGTTCTCTCGTTATTTTTATTCGCACGAGAAATTTGCTTATTCTCAGTTGTAAAGTAATTTAAGGCCTTCTACAAGAAAATGAACGACTTTAAAAATAGCATTTGAAACACGAAAATACCTTTTAGTCAAGAGTAAGCCATTTCTTATATTTATATATACGATATTACTCTACTTATTGAATTGTTACATTACAAATAAAATGAACATGAAATGCACGCTTATTAAATTTATGCAGAGTCTAGTGTACAGAGATTTGGTATAATTTATAAGTAAACGTACCTACATTTCTGATATATATATATATATCTATTATTGCATACTTTTAATTGTTTCGCAGATATTGCACAGGGCGCAGCATTTAACAGTAACAATAAAATTTACTGTTTGAAACATTCTTTTTATGCAACGAAGGGAATAACGAGTAAATTTTGATGGTACGATTAATTGATTCATCCTGCGCATATAAATTATATATTTACACCTAGCTCGCACACACACACGTATAGATATATTCATTTATATTATCATGATTATATTTAATTATGATTTATAATCCTGATAATATATTTTGGTATTCGTATTTGTGAGCGCAGTTGCTTTCGTGTGTGCGTACGTACAAAAATATCTTCAAATTCTTTTATTATCTACGATTACTTAAGGAACTTAAACGAAATAAGAACATATCACATTAGTCGCTAAGTTTTATGTTAAAAAGTAGCAGATTTTTCAAATATAACAGTCTACAAATTATTCTATACGTCGAAGATTAGAAACAGAAAAATTGAACGAATTGTTTAAGAAACGAGACAATCAAATTGTACTCAATTCCTTGTGATACGTTGGATATAAAATAGATTTGTCGTACAGAAAAAAATATATTAGACGTTTTTTTTTAAACGTATTGCTTGGTGGTTGTTGTTTGGTATAATTAAAGATACACAACATTCATAAATGTTTGTTTTATCCGCTTTTCAATCGTTTGAGAATGATCGATTAAAATTCAGATTGATTGTAAGGAACAATAGTTGCTATTTTTCTACGTAGTAGTTTAGTAGAAAAATACGAGAATAAGTAGAGAGGTGAATTCTTATAGATCATTGTGCTAAAAATGCAGGTTTAGAAAAAAAGTACTGTTTTATATGTTCTACAAAGGTTTATAGAAATTGCGAATGCTGCGTCTGAATGTTGTTTTCAGTTATCATTATATATTGCATAGCAAAACACAGAGAATACAATATTGAAATATTATGATAGTACGATACTGAAATGTTATGATTATTGCAATATTGTACACATCATGGGTGCGCATATTAGTTTAGAGAAATTAAAAAGAAGAAATAGCTTATTCGCAGAAATAAATCATTCATAATATGTTTAAAAAAAGCATACTGTTTCATATATTTTACAAAGGTTTATAGAAATTCTGAATGCTACGTCTGAATGCTATTTTCATTTATTATTATATATTGTAGAGTAAAATACAGAGAGTACGATATTGTGCTTTTAAATTTCTGAAAGGAAAAACTTACTACTACAAACTACTATTGTGATACGTATGAATACTACTTTCAATTATTATTATATATTGTATAGCAACACACATATTATGATAGTACGATACTGAAATATTATGATTTTTGCAATATTGCGCACCTCATGGATGCGCATATAAGCTTAGAGAAAATAAAAAGAAAAAGTAGCTTCCTTGCCGAAACAAATTATTCATAAAGTACTATTTTATACGTATGAATAATACTTTCAATTATTATTAGCAACACACAGAGACTACGAAACTAAAATATTATGATTATTGCAATATTGCACGCCTCATGGACGACAATAAACATCAATAAACGATAAAAAAGAAGATATTAATGCGTCGTTCACTATTTTGGCGATACAATTTGGTATCAAACGCGTTTAGTACGAATCCAATTTGAAATTTACGATCCCAACAACGAAACATTAGACAAAAATATTGAATTAATTTTTTAATTAAAAGTAGAGCAATTCTTGTTGTCTACTGCAGTGGTTCTCAACCTTGTTTCGTCTGTTGTCCAGCAAAAAAAATTTCATAGCACGTTTCTGTCATAAAAACAGATTTTACAGCTAAAATGTTAAATCTTAGTGAAAATTAAATACGCAGTTTGAGAACCCATGGTTTACACGTATTTCATTGCTTTCACGTAGAATTAAGATGTTAAAAAATTTATATTACACACATAACAGAATAAGTTAGAAATATTTGACGAAGGATTTGATTTTTAAATGGAAATACATATATGCGTGTATGTGTTGTAATAATTAACAATGTTTTAATTACGAACGAAAGATGTAGAAATTTTCAGTGTTGGTAATCGATGGACTAAAGAAAGACAAGCTGACTAGTCAACGAAGAAACATGTACATTTTATGACTTATAATATTTTACATTTATTTTCAGAAGTTTTGTAGAGAAAACAGAAAATTTGTAGAGAAAAGAGAAAAAAGGAGTGCAATGTTTTCTGAAGAACTTGCGATTGAATGCAAACTGATTAAGAATCGCGAGTATAGTGTATATTGGGTTGACGAGAAAGTGTTTTCGCTTTTGTAGTGCGAAATAAGGCCCATTTTTTTGTACAATGAATAAGTTAACAGTTACAAACAAAATTATAACTTGTTTGTGAACAAACATAAATTTGGTTTTTGAGGCCGATTAAGCGTCCACGTAGGGCACCAGATCGCATAGAGCCCCGATGTCTGAAAACATTTTTCACTTAAAAATTTTGAAAATGACAGAAAAGGTTCAAAAAAATATTTCATAAAATAATTGAACAAATCTAAAAACACAATGTTAAATTTTGGATGGGGGTCCCAAAATTTTTATCTCATAATTCCCCCACTTGTCTTGGATACACTCCTGAGAGATCAAGAAAATTTTATCGCTTTTTTTTTGATCCGCCCCTGAGGGGCCCAAAAATTTTTTCGTTTGAGGTCCCTATTTGTCTTGGCCCGCCCCTGAATTTGGAGTCTTTTAAAATTTTAAAGCAAAGTTTTTAATTTATAGCCTTAAAGTTGCATTTTTTTGGAGAAGGCAAAATTGATCTGCCCCTGAATCTGCGGTTTCAAAATTGAAAAGCTAAATATTAAATTTATAGTCTCAATGTTACATTATTTTGATGGAGAGAGCAAAATTTGTATTGCTTAGGGCCCTCACTTGTCTTGATCCGTCCCTGAATTTGAAATCTTCCAAAATCTGAAAACAAAATGTTAAATTTATGGCCTCTGTGGAGGGCGCATAAAAATTACACTTTTTTTTTTATTACTTAGGATTCCACTTGTCTTAATTCGAGCCTGCAAATGTAACTAATACCAAATAATTACAATGCTATCTATGCGCGAACACCGAAATTACTTTCTTGCCAACCCAATTTGAGCATCGTGTTGTAAGAAGAATATTTAACCGTTTTAGTGCCATGAACTTTTCGAGAAATCCAATCGAAAAGTGCTAAATAGAGCGCAATAGAGCTATTCTCTATTTATCATTTAAAAAATGCTGGGTTACTGTTTCTGCACAATTCTTACAGATATCCATGTGCAGCAAATTTTAGAATTCTCATCGAGTAATTGGTAATTTTAAACACTAAACAGAAGTGCAATCGTATCGCCTGGCATTCAGACGGTTAACTTTTTACACTCGAATGTCATCTCTGAGTGAATTGATCGCTTAAAAAGTTTTCTAAAAAGTTTTGCGAAAGTTTGCTATCGAAATGAAAATATTCTATTGCTAGTAGATAGTTGCTTAGTAATAGTTTCTTCTATTGCTAACTTTTACCAGCAATAGAAAATTGCTAATGGGATTAACCCTTTGCACTCTACTCCTTCCTGGATGATGGCAATAGAAGCTCGAAATATTGCTAAAATAGCAATATTTTAGCAATAGTTCCTATTGATAAAATAGCAATATCTTAGCAATATTTTGGCTGCAGTTTCTATTGCTAAAATAGCAATATTTTTGCAATAGTTTCTAATGCTGTGATAGCAATATTTTAGCGATACTTTAGCAAAAGTTTCTATTGCTATCATTTTTCTCAAGTTTTCTATTGAAATGGAAATTTTCTAATGCTGGAAGACGTTGGCAATAGAAGCTAGAAAACATTGTTATTTTAGTAATATTTAGCCATAGTTTCTATTGCCAACGTCTCCCAGCAATACAAAATTCTCATTTCAATAAAAAACTCGAGAGTCAACACATCTCTCAAAAAGCTGCGCAGTTACAATTTCAATCCCTAATCAATCCTAATACCCCCTCAGAGCAGACATCAGAGCGCAAACTCCAAAAAGAAACCATAACAAAGAGAAAACAGAAAAGAGAATCAATCGATCACAAAGTTCCTCCCCAGAAGTGAGGACAATTTTAATCTTTTATTACTGTTTATATAGTGGCAAATTAAGTCGCCTGCAGAGGACTGGAGATTGATAAACGCATTTGGGAAGAAATGAATTATAGACGTTTGCGAGAAATTACAAATTTGCAATATCTCTTTGTAACAAATTTGAAATTTGCAATATTTCATTTGCTACAAATTACAAATTTATAAGTTATGAATTTGCAATATTTTAATTTTTGACAAGTTATGAATTACAAAACCTAACCTAACCTAACCTAACCTAACCTAACATTATTGGAAATGGGTAAAATAAAAGAGACAAAAAAATAAGGGAGATTTGAACTCGCAAATTTTTTGATCACTGGGATACTGTGACTCCATCTATCGGTTAAACTTGAAAATACATCGCTCATTATATATAATCTAGTATGGTAAATAATTATTAAGAATGGTAAATAATGCAACTAAGCAGGGTAAATGATCAAATGCCGGTACATGATCATTCCGTAAACAGTTCGTTCGGAAAGTAAGTTGACAGCAACGTGGAGTTAGCCACCGTTTAGATACGTGTAACCGGGCAATAATTATACCATTGCCACACGCAGCGATCATTTAATATTGCCGAAATAGTGTCAGAAAATCTGAAGCTCTTCCATAATAAATCATAATAAAATCATAATAAATTAGGACAAAATCTTAGAAAATAAGAAGGAGCGCAAGAGTAGTCTCGTATATAAAGCGTATCCTCGATAAAACCGGGAATAATAATTAAATAATAGCAATGCAGTCCAGGCGACAGTTTCCCTGTGGGTATATATATATAACTACATCTCTCTCTGCGTACCAGAAAAATCTTTTGTTTTTATTTTCTCTTATTCTATGCTACATAGTATACATTGATATTCAATAGTATTATAATTGAATTAGAGTAGAAAACAAGGAGCGCTCGCGTTGTTTATCCTGGGGCTGAGTGAAATCATGGCGATCGTCGGTACCGGCCCTCTCGCTGCGAGGAAGGTGGAGGGTTGTCAGAAAAAAAAGGGCAGTTATCGAATCGAAAAATGCCAGCGCTTCTCAAGTTCTACGTTTTAAGGTTCCAAACTGCACGATGGCTGTTTTTTCTTTTCTTTCTTTTTAACCTTGGTTGCCCATGGCCTATAGGCTTGTAGTGTTAACAATGGAATCCACTCGTCCCGTGCTAACACCTGGACTCTGGAACAGCATTCGCGTTCGATCAGTTCACCAACCAGATGACTACCTTCGCCGTTCGCATCACCAGCCCTGTTGTTCGTCAAGTTTATATCTGAAGCGCTCGTTGTCGACACCGTGTTGGTGGGGGCTGAACGCCTGGCTTCAATTATACTGTTGTAAAGAGAACGTGAGAGGGTAGGAAGG
Source organism: Xylocopa violacea (assembly GCA_963969225.1). Taxonomy (NCBI): domain Eukaryota; kingdom Metazoa; phylum Arthropoda; class Insecta; order Hymenoptera; family Apidae; genus Xylocopa; species Xylocopa violacea. The sequence continues at coordinate 2,837,766 of CAXAJV010000015.1, forward strand.
AAAAAGAGAGGGAAGAACGTTTCGTCCTGGGCCTGCTAGTGGACTCATCAGTAAGGCTACCTAGCAGACCCTGCCTTAGACGCTGGGATGGTAGGGATAGGTCCGAATTTCTATTATATAGAAACGGAGTAGGACATGGAGTGCTCGCGGGAAACTGACGAGTGTGCTGTCCCCCTAGTGGCGAAGACCGCCACATATCCATCCTGTTTACCCTCTTCGTGTCTCTTAAATTGTACAGCTTTGTTTTGTCGCTAGTCAATCACTTTTACTAGCGCCTCCTTACCGTTCAACGGGTGATTAACCCTTTACACTCGGCTCCTTCGTTACCAATGGAGACTGTCGCTAGAACAGCAATATCTCAGCAATAGCTTAGCGATAGCTTCTATTGCTAACGTCTCCTGGCAAACAGAAAGCTTCAGGGAAACGTGCATTTCCCGAGAAGTTGCGCTGGAACAAGTTTGTCCAACGCGATCGCTAATCAATGCTGATGTCCCCTCTGAGGGGACGTGCCAAGTGCAAAGGGTTCAGCCTCTGACTGCGAGTTACTTAACTCGAGAAAGGATCAACCGTTTATTCTCAGCTGCGATTCTTAGCGCGCGCGACTCCGCAGCAATAAGTCCGAAAGGAATGTCGATTTTCGATACTCGGTTTTCAGCGCGAACGAACGAACGAACGAACAGCTTTAGAGAGTTGGTTCTCCTGCTAGAAACTCTGAACAGATCGCAAACGTCTCTGCCAGCTTTGTCGTGCGATCACCAGTTCGGACAGATGGCCCGATTATAATCTCGTTTTAAACTAACTTTGTATAAAGATCTGACTTTTTATTTTTCTAGTACTTTCTACCTGAGAATTATCGATCTTTTCTGGTACATTAACTTACTTATTGTTAAGACGCTAAATTGCAACGGACACTTTGGTATAAAGAATCGTTTCACACGGTGTGATATAATGCAAAAATGATGAGTGAGAAAGTGAAAATTTGAACGATTCCTTGAGACACTTTAACATTTCGAATCATGCTTGTTCGAGTCATCGAATATTATATATATCCTTAATATTTTTTTTTAATATTGCGCATGTTATTAATTCCTTTCGCATTGGATATTTATTTACAGTTTAGATGGAATATTCATTACTTAAAGAGGCAGTGTACGTGAATGCGTGTGCTTTACAAAAATCAAATGATCTATAACATAAACATGCTCACAGATACACATCAAGTATATTTATATAAAAGCTATTAATTGGTACTGCAAAGACGATCGATACAAGTTGTTGTGTTCATGAACATATATTCATCGTTGAAGTAAATCATTGTTTTATTCAGTAGCGCACAGTGCGACTAAGCAATCATTTGGCTGCGCTTTGTGCGCAGAGTTTAATTTACATCTAACAATCTGCAGAGGGTATTGCTTTCTCAATCATTGGCGAAGAAAGCAATTCTACAAATGAATTGATCGAACACGAAGGAAATCTCGTTTTTCTGTTATATCACACCTCTCGCATAGATGGTATGTTAAAAATTTGGTTCCAAGTCATCCTTCGATATACACATTCTTCTATTTAAATTAGTTATTACGAACTACGGGAGAAAGTTGCATAAAGTTATATCAAGGTTTTAGTACTTGCTAATATATATATATTTTACGTTAAATAAGAAAGTAACATGTCCACGCGTAATAGGTGCAATATAAAATCAAAATTTGTTTCCATTTTGATATTCCTTAAGTGAAATTAAAACTATGACTGCGTAAGTTTATAGTTCGACTCAGGATAATTAATAGCTGTGTAACTTATTAACAATATATAAAATATGTAACAAGTACAGGATAAAATATAAAATAATTTTATTTTTAAATTACTCGACTGATTTGTTCATTGAGAATACGATTTTTTACAATCTTTTAACGTTCGTCAGAATATCTGCGCAGGTGTTTTATCAATTTTTAAGAACAGCCACTGTACGATTGCAGAAATAGCTTTTCGATGTTCTAGAGTGCGAAGGAATCTGAAATTTTCATTCGATTGGTGTTCAGTGATACAGCGCAGCACTGAAACGTACATTCAGCAGTCGCGAGTAGTTGGGAGGAGATAATTCCTTCAACTCGCTATCAAATTAGAATCGCCACAAACAACATCGACTACCAAAAAGAAAAACTGAAGAAAATATCCATCCTTTGCTTCAGATCTACTAGAAGCAGTAGCAAAGAAATGTGCAGACCAAAGCAAGAACAAGGACTGGTATCATAGACCTTTGATCTGCACTCATTCTGGATCGCAGACTGCTCATCGCCATGCGCAAAATGGAGAAATTCCATCTCCTTGATTAGAAACTTTGGGCTGATGCTTTCCAGAGTCGATAAAGGGATAATAGCTATCACTGCAATTATTCTTCTCAAAATAGTAAGTCAACGATGCCCAAAGTTCCCAAACAATATCAACATGTTGTCCGCAGTTAACGCAGCTTATAGATTGGCATCATTATATTGAAGTCGCTGAAGAAAAAACTGGTAGCGAACTAGATTTCGCTAGAGACTTTGGACTTGAGCTTGGTGTCCATTTCTAAAAAATTCTCCAAGTTTTGCTGTTTTGCTTCGCAAGGAAGTTAAACAAAAAATGAAGCCAAGACAAACATTACTATAACAGATTATTTTAATTTCAAGCCAGTTTCTCTTTAGCCAATACGCTTCTCGCCAGAAATATAGGATCCCGGGCGTGTCGGTCCCTACTTCTCCGTGGAAACGCTATATACGTCTGTAAGTTAATATAACCTCACTTAATCGAATCTAACCTCCCGGATGTAATATTTTACGACATTCCTGGCGTGTCGGACCCTACTTCTCGGTGGGAACATTATATACTTCTGTAGCGTAATATAACCTAACCTAACATAACACAACCTAACCACTCCGTGATGTCACATTACAGTAATAATATAAACGTAATATAACCTAACATAACACAACCTAACATCTCGGTGTGAATGTTCTACAAGATCCCGCGCGTTTCGGCTGCCACATCTTGGTGGGTAGATTATATGTAAATAGAACCTTTTTTTTTTTTTTTTGTCGCAGGGAAATCTTCATGGATACCGTGGATTTTTTGGGAAATCCGCGGTTATGTCGGACTCTTACCGACTAAAACCCTGCGGTGGTCTTCCTACACTTGTAGCGGGTAGCCGGGGACTCTTTCGAACGCGTCCAGCATCCCGCAACGCCCACGCATGGGCGCGTGACCTTCACGCCGCACGTCGTCGCGAATAATTGGCTCAGTCTTAGCGCGAGCTTATCCGCTTTTTCCTCCTTACCGTCGCCGCTTATCTCCAAAATAAGTGCGCCGGTTAGCGCCTTTCTGGGCTTCACCTCTTCTATGCCCAGTTCCGATAATTTAATGTTTTGCCGGGCTGACGTCATTAGCTCGGCATACGTCGTGCGCCGGTTGTCCTTATTAATAGTAATAACTACTGCAGCCGTAGTCGGATTATTCGCTATTTTTGTTTTCTCCTTTGGCACCGTTTTCGCTTTCACAGTCGCTACCTGCGATAGTATCTTTTTCTGTGCGCTGGCGGGCTTAATTGCCGCGGCCACTGTCTCCTTCGTCTTGCGGCCAAGGACCTTTGTCCACGGCGTTTCTGTCCCGCTCGCACTCGTGCTCGGCGCGGCAGGTGCGGTTGCTGCGGGAGAAGATTTCCTCTCGCTCTCTTTCCGCATCTGCTCTTTCTGTATACCTCCCATCCTCTTCTGGATGGTCGACTTCTTTTCCTGCGTCTTCGCAGGTTGCATCACCGTCGGAGCGGGAGGTATCGCCTCTCTTTCTCCGCCGGACTTTTCCTTCTTTATTCACATTGCGCCGGTTTTCTCGCCGTTGATCTTGACCGTTCCTCTTTCGGAGCGAAGCGCTTTTCCGCCCTCTCCCAAGAAGCTCGTTAAGCGGCTGTTAATAATCTATGTAAATAGAACCAAATATAACCTAATCTAATCCAACCTAGTCCCTCGGTGGTAGTGTTTTACAGGATCCCGAGCGTGTTGGTCCCTACCATTTAATACCATAACTGGGGCCTCAAGAATTAGTTCCATTTAATCACATATTAACTCTGTGTTGTCATTAACGGCTGCAACAGTTTCCCGCGCGCGCAATTCGAATCCCATGGCCGGAGATGCCATACCTAGGCCCTGCAGAGGTGGGTTCATATAACATCTTATGGCTCTGAGGCATTAGTAATTGCTGCAACACTTCCACAGCCGACTAATTCGACCCATAGGAGCGGACATATCGTAACTGAGACCTCAAGAATTGGTTTCATTTTATCACTTATGGTCGCTGTGTTGTTATTAACCGCTCCAACGGTTATCTGTTCACCTATTTCGAATCACATGGCCGGAGAGATCATACCTAGGCCGTGCAAAATTGGGTTCATATAACTACCTATTGATTCTGGGACATTAGTAATCATTCATCATTTTTGGTTTCCTCGCCATCTCCCAACGTCCAAGAACCCACGATATCGTCACCCTGAAAATAGTCCATAGTCCTCTGACCACCTTATCGGATCTTTTCATGCGAAGACCTCGAAGCTCGTCACTGTTTTATTGTTGCGACGAGGAATTTTCGATTAATTCCATTCGCGCCTACCGCTTTTAAAACATCCACGATGCAATAACGAACCAGTAAATATCTCAGCGAGTGTTGCTCATTTTCGAAATTACAGAAGGATACCGCATAGTTGGAACTCTCTATCGGTTATGTTTGGAATATTGCCATTAAATTTCTCATATTCAAATCGAACGAGCCAGCGACCGCAAGAGGCGCATGAGTCCTGGTGCGCCATTGTACATATTTTAGCATCGGCGTACTGATTAATTGTGTTCAGTGCGTTTATACTAAATTCTCCATCACTCGTGATAGTACCTTCAAGTGACTGTAAAAGTTGTAAAATCGATCTATTTAAACAGCGTCTCGCTGGCAATCTCGCTCGCCAATGCTTTTTGTAGTTATAATACGTTGAACCGATTACACTTAGTACACGCGTTTCCATTTGGTTGGCACGGAGCCAAATTGCGATTTGATCAAGTGTGATTTGCCTAGTTTTTAGAAATCAGATTTACCGATCGCTTTTCTATGCATCGATACGATCAGCGGTATCGTCAATCGAACACCCTTGAGCAGTTAATCGAATGAAATTTTAATAATCCGAGAATAGAATAGCTTAGGAACAAAGCTATCGCGATGTCGATATAATCTATACAATCGATGCAGAATTAATTACCACTCGGTTAACACTCTCCCGAAAGCCAATACAATCTCTTTGAACGACATTTTATCGTTGCCAGGCCGCGCAGCGATTCCCTAATCGTTGTATTCTATCTAACCGTGGATCGTCGCGATTCAACGCGAGCATCCATTATTTTAACGCTGCGCGCGCGTGTCACGGTTTCATCACTTACTCGGTCTGTTTCGAGGCATGGTCTTTCCTCGTTGGCCAATAAATTTCGCGCATCTGCGTTTAGCCAGTACGTTCGACCACTTAATCCGATAGAGAAGCGCACGCAACACTCCTTTCCGGGATTCGTGTCCAAGTTTAACGCGTTCGCGGATTAAATATCCGTCGGAACTATAGGAATTGCAGGGTTTCAATAAGGCCGTTATTTTATCGCGGGGCAGCTGCGATTGATAGGATTGAATCGTACGAAATGAACCCCGTTTCACATGCCAGGTTTGTTGTCGGATATATCGACAGAAACGGCGATTTCGCGGAGACAGCGATAGGCTGGAAGGAATCGGTACGTCCGCTCGAGCCTCGCGTTGAACGTTTACTGGACGATGTAGATGTTGGAGTTGACAATTGACGTCTCGGAGTCTTCAGTTCGATTATCTCCACGACTAATTTCAATGTTGACTTTCATTTCTTAATCTTCTCTTATCCGTGGGTGTTAATTTGAATGGAATATCCGAAGGATTCATTTTCTATCTTTCAGTTGTTGAAATCAATTATTCATGTTCTAAGTCGTTCATTTCTGTTTTATCGCTTGACAAATTCACTAGAGAATATGACGGTTTACGGAAAGGAACCAGCGTGAATAAGAAACTTAAAAAGTTTTTGAAAAGAGAGCAACAATAGCTGGACATGGTGAATACTGGGTGGTACATATTACTATCTGGATGTGGGCGTTGGGAAAAATGCCTTCATGGAGAGAAAATAAAAAATCCATTATTCTTTAAGAATACCAACCGCAGCACTTCCAAAAAATTCAAGAATTCTTCCATTGCTCGTGTTTGAACATTTTTTTCATCTACCCCCGTATTTCGAGGGATAAAGTTAAACTGATAACAAATATTACGTACAAGAGTGCACGTTTTCATGAAATTTTATCACGACAATCTACTACTATCCTCAACAGCGAAAATTAGTAGCCAAAATTGTGTTCCGTGCCTTTTCAACACCCGCATTACAGTTTCTAAAACGCTTTGGACATCCTGTAGAATTCGCAACTGAAGAGGTTACAGTGAATACATTTCTAATTGGAGTAGCCCGTCGAGATGCTCTGATCCTGCAAACGATCCGAATCGAATTGGGCCAAATATCCCGTGTAATCTAACAACAGTGTCTCGTCTAATGGAGTTGTGATCGATGGTTTTAGTAGATTAGTAAATATCGTTAATTACAGTGGTGTTGACTGTGCGTGTGACCCGCGTTTAACAGAAATAATCTGTCGTGAATTTATCCAAACGGAATCTGAATTGTCGTCTTTTAAAGTTCGATCTTTTAATCGCGATCAGAAGAAGGAATTCAGTGCGAAGTGATCAGCGAATCCTCATTGTTGGGTAGTTTAACTGGTGTAGTTAATTACGACGGTAGATTGTACATTTGTGTCAGCTCCTCGCCCTAATTGGTCTGGTTCGAGCCGCTGACATCTGCATTGTCCAAGACAACATATGCTGTCGTAACTTGCTCAATCGTATTCGGGATCCGTACAATTATGCAGGCTTGATCGGTACATGTGCGCGAAACAGATGGCTGTGATCACGTGCCTACGAAGGATTCGATTCCTCTTTGGTTCGATCGAGGAATCCGCGTGGCATTTCTCTTAGGATTTTAATCACTTCGACGAGTTCTATGACGGCGTTTCCCCCTGGCATTCGTTCGACTCTCGATCAATTCGCGACAATATCTCGTTAAAGGCGCTAAAAAGACGGTAACTTATTCAATTTGCATGGAAATGCAGGTGGTAAAAAATATTTTTCGTCGAGAGAATTCCACGGATGCAATTTCGAACGTGGTCGCGTACGTTCTTCCGTCCGCGAGAAGAAAGAACCCATGGAATGGAGATCCGCGGCGACGCAGTATCCCATGCAATTCAAAAGGGGACCAAGGAGAGAACAAAGGGGATCCTTAATGTCACGCGAAGTCGAGAATGGATGAATATCGGAGACATGCGCGAGCGAACCAACTGCTGGGAAATAATTGGAGACAAAAGTCTCCATTCCTCTTAATGTGTATCGCGAGACGAAAAACTGTTTGTGTTTTTCAAAATATTCGTGTGATTCCTTTTTACCAGCATTCAGAGGAACTGCTCGTATGATATTTTCGAAGCAAAAATAAACGTTTCAATGGCTCAAAGTAGATTGACTATTCTTCGGAAGATATATCTTTGTTCGATTACACAGAACTGCACTTTAGAAGAGGGAAGTTGTTTTTGTTCTCAATAGGTATCACTCGTCTACTCGACTCGATACTAGATTCAGCCGTGATCCGTTGACGAGCTTAACCGTCCCCTTTTTTTTTTGTTTGTTCGCCACGATAACCTATGGCGATCAACGACTGGAACGTGATGAGAGGAATTTTTATCGGAAGCCAACGAACGATTTTTCCCCAGAGAAAGCTTTTGTAATCACAGCAAGGTTTTATTTATTACGTTACTTTGATGCTCTTGTAATTTTCATTAAAGGTTTTATTAAAACTTCATGAAGGTTTAAGGTGAGTTTTTCTTCCCTCCGCGGATAGGAGGGATCGCGAGATTTTTGCTAGAAATTTCGTAGACTGGCTTTAAGCAGCTTAATTGAATATTCGTACACTTGTATCAATTTATTCCTGAAAATAAAATTGTCGTTCCTCGAATTTTCCTAGCAAGATCACCAGCGTGCATTTCACGGTAACTCGTCGAAACTTCGTGTTTCTTCCACGTTTGTTCACCATCAGAATGGATCCAGTTTCCCAAGAAATAATTTACAAGAAGAAGAAGTTACAAGATCGAAGACGAGGGAAAAAGTTGGCGGTCAGTGCACGTCCCGACCGTTCATCACGGTTCAACCCGCATGGGTAAGCCGAGCACCTTGTCTGCTCGTAGGTAACCCTTTACTTACCGAAAAATTCGTGGCGATACTTTCTCCTTCCTTAATTCCAGGCATTCGTACATTTCCCGAGGAAAAATAAATGTCCACGCAATAGACACAAACAGCCGAGCATGAAACAAACATTCGTGTGTCGTATTAATACTGTCGTTCTCAAAGGAAAACGGGACAATGTCATTGATTTAAAACTGCAGAGTGTTTTTAGCGCTCGTCGGGGTCGTAGAAGAGCGGATTACACTCTGGCGAAACAAAAAGTCCGAGAAAAAGCGCGAGCTCCTAAGAGGCGACCTTCCAAAGGGATGGTTACCACAGAATCGTAATGCTCGCAGATGTGTCTACGAACAAAAATTGCGGACAGTGACATTTCGCGTTTGTATCTATTTCGGGGATCTCATGATGTCAATACCTCCTTGACACCGCATAATTCCGCGAATTTCGCAATTAATAGTAACGTATCCGCTACCGCTCCAGGAGTTCGCCAGCCGCGAAATACGACACCTAGCAGCTAACATACCGTATCTCGGGCCTCTAGAATTGGTTTCATGTAAGTACACATTGGCCCTGGGCCATTAGTGACCACTCCAAGTGTTCCACAGACCACTAATTCAGCACATAGGAGAGGACATACTGAAAATGCGGCCTGTAGAATTGGTTTCATTTAATCACCTCTTGACGCTGTGTAGTTTCACGGGCGCCTAATTCGAATACCATGGCCGGAGGTGCCATACCTGTGCCCTGCAGAGTTAGATTCATATATCTGCTTATTGTCTCTGCGGCATTAGTATTCGGTCCAGGAGATCTACAGCCGTCTAATTCGACTCAAAGGAACGGACATACCGTAACTCGGGCCGGATAGCCTGTCCAATCCTCGGCTATTCTGGTGGCATAACAGCGCGAGCCGCGGGCAGCCGCGAACTTTGTTGCACGTGGAAATATGCCGGTGACATTCAGCATGTCCGCGCCTCGGCTAATCTGGAGACATAATATCGCTTGTAGCGTGCAGCCGCAAACTTTGTTGCACGGGGAATCGGTCGGTAAAATTCAGCCTCTCCGCGCCTCGGCTTATCCGGAGACATAATATCGCGAGTCGCTGGCAATCGCCAACATTGTTGCACGGGGATATCTGCCGGTGAAATTCAGCAAACCCGCGCGTCGGCTAATCTGGAGACATATACGTAAGAACATATACGTAAATACAGTTTTAATGGTTCTACCACTTCATGCGACACTAATAGAAACGCATTCCTTATGCGTCAGTTTGCGCTGTGCTCGCGTAACACGCCAACATCTTTCTTTATCACCCATAATGCATATTCCATAGCTAACACTTTGCGAGTTGAAGATTATTATGTTAATATAAAGTGTTATACGCACCTAACAACATGTCCATCTCGATATAATATACCATTTCGATATATACAGCATAATAATAAAACAGATTAGTTTCAAGCATATTTTTTATAAAAAATAGTATAATACTTCCATCTGTTTAATTTTATTCGAAACGCGCGACGTTATTGGTGATGCATCAAATGGCGGGAAAAAATTATTTTTGAAAATATAATTAATTAGGATAATATTTATTTATTCCAAATTATAAGCTATTAGGAAGATTCTTTGTTGCGTCCTTAGATTCGCCTCGCAAAAATGCTCAATTGGAATACCAAGAACAACTTTTTTTTATAGTAAACTTGAAGTATGATTCAGTGTCGAAGGAAGCAGAGTTTTTAAAGGATCCAACTCTTAATTTTGTTAACACGTCATTTCTTCTATCACTAATCTCTTGGTGAATACAACTGATCTAATTTTTCGACAGCTGAAAATCAATTTCATCCTCGCTCGAGCTAATTTCACCTTCGAAATTCATTTTTGTAGGGCTTCAAAAGTTCAAATCAGTCGATGAAAAACTCCAGCTGCTGTGCGAAACACCGTGGCGAGTCGCCTCTCGAGCGTAAAGGGTTAACCCTTTGCAGTCAGAGTTATTTTTCAATTTAGCAGCTCAGTCGTCGACAACTCCCTATTATTTCAAGTGTTTCGTTTGAAATTCACTTGAAATTTAATTGAAAATGTTGTCAGTTGCATGACAATTCCTCGACTGTTACTCGCAAACTCTAAAACAACTCTAAAATTTTGTATGCAATTTTGTGTGTAATAAATAAAGTCAAAAAATTGGAATCATTCTAGAAGCAGCAGCAGCTAGCCAATCAGCTGACTGAGCTCGATTTTGAGGTGGTGATGGTCGTTGCATGGTCGTGGGCGTAGAAAAACCCATCAGAGTACCTGACTCGAAGGTTACTCGCCTAAACGTACCCTTAACCCTTTGCAGTCAGAATTATTTTTAATTTAGTAGTCCAGTTGCCAATAACTCTCTACTATCTCGAGTGTTTCATTTGAAATTCATTTGAAAATGTTGTCAGTTGCAGGATAATTCCTCGACTGCTACTTGCAAACTCTAAAACTTTGTTGTAATTTATATTCGCTTCTTCTTTTCATTTAGCGATGTCGAGTCACACTTGACAAAGGTCCGCAAAGGGTTAATTTCGTATTTTGTATCAATTTTTATGATACGTCAATATAGCTATTGAAGTGAGGAGGAATTAAAAATGAGAATCTTTACAAGTTCTATGTTTTTAATAAGAACGTTGTAGGTTATGTTACGTTGCATTTCATATTCGAAATTGTTATTCATGCTAATATAACCCAATCTATCACTTTGTTTGTTAGTAAAAAGATTATACAGGTTATGTTACGTTATATTTGTTTTTCGAAATTATTATTAATACTAAAATAACCTAACCTATAACACTTTCTTTGCGTTTTTTAGTAAGAACGTTGTAGGTTATGTTACGTTGAATTTATTCCTCAAAATTGTTATTAATATCAAACTGTGTTTTAAAGTATTTACTTATCGAAATGTATTAATTAATTATATTAATTATATTCAATTACGTTTATGATATATTTATTTATTTAATGAACGAACCATAACCTCAATATTAACTTCATTTAGAAAGCTTTTCAAGTTTAGAAGCTTTTATGTTTTATTATGACCTCGTGACGATCATTTTTCTAATAATTCTAAATTTTGCGATTAAAAATCCTAAACATGAATGAACCATAACCTCAAACTTGACGCCATCTTTAATCGAATCTCTATACATCTTATATTTCTATATATCGCTTATCTCTTATCTCTTAATATCGCTTTCAAAGGATATTATTTAATGAACCAACCGTAACCTCAATATCGACTTAATTCCACTGAAATAAATGAAATTTAAACGCTTTTATCGTTTGCTATTACAGCCAGCCCTCGACTTTCATACATAATTGCAATATATATATTGATAATGAAGTTAACGAGGCGTGTGTAACTGCTTTCGGGTATTTTCCTTGCAAACTTGTCAAGAGTTAGTCGAATACCATCCTTTCCTTTCTTTTAGGAAATTTTAGAAAATTTGAAATTCATAGAGGAAAATTGTACAAAATTTGAAATTCGCAGAGAAGAATTTTACAAATTTAAAATTCACGGAGTAGAATTTTACAAAATTTAAAATTTACGAAGCAAAATTTTACAAAATCGAAATTTGCAGAGAAGAATTTTCGAAAATTTGAAATTCATAGAGGAAGATTGTACAAAAGTCGAAATTCACGGAGGAGAATTTTCGAAAATTAGAGATTCGCGGAGGAGAATTTTCGAAAATTTGGAATTCATGGAAAAGAATTGTACAAAATTTGAAATTCGCGGAGAATTTTCAACAATTGGAAATTCACGCAAGCGAATTTTACAAAATTGGAAATTCACAAAGCAGAATTTTAAAGAATTTGAAATTTACAGAGCAGAATTTTAGAGAATTTAAAATTCACAGATCAGAGTTTTACAAAATTCGAAATTCATTCCGTAATAGCCAAAAATTTGTCAAGATTTATGAACGCTTCGTTCATATATTTAATTATCAAAGTTTGACGTTTTTATCAGCTTCTTTCGTCCACGCTTCCATTATGTATTTCATTGTTGCTCGATTAAGTGTTTGGACAAAAATATTGAAAAATTGAAACTTTAAAGATGTGCGAATATCGAGGGTCGACTGTATTAGGCTAGGTTAAGTTAGGTTATCTCTATATAGAAAAAATTCAATCCTACATGTATGAAAATACATTTATAAAAAAAATATACTGGTTGAAGTTTTCGATGACGTTTCTTTACGAAAGTATTAGGTTAGATTAGGTTAGGTTATCTGTACATTATGAATACTTTTCAAATCATTATGTATACTTTACAAACCTATATATATAAAAATACCTGCAGAAACAAAGGATATAAAAGAAATTTTCGATACGTTTCTCTACGAAAGTGTTAGGTTAGGTTAGGTTATTATCTGTGCACGATTAAACGGACGATGCGCGTCAGCGTTCGAATCCTGTGAGCGGCGACTACGGAAGCTGAACAACGCGCCAGCCGCGCCAACGCCGGAACAGCAGGCGATCAGGAATTCAGCCTTATTAAAGCTACGGCTGAAAAACTGGAGAAGGAGAATGCCCTTCTCAAGGAGAGGCTGACCGCCCTAGAAAATAGGGCAAACAGCCAATTATCGCCGCCGATCAAAAGGATGGAAATCGCCGAGCGTAGTGAAAAAGGAACAGGACGGCAATCGCTGCCTACGAAGCAGGAGGAAGCCAGCATCCCCGACACCGGTCTCGTACTGCCAATGGAACAGATTGGGACCGTTGTCAACGAGCGCCTCACACAATTTTGGGAGCAGGCGGAGAAGCGCTTCGCTCCGAAGGAGGAACGTCCGCGGTCGGCAGCACGGAACGCTGCGCGACGTGAAGAACCCGCGAAAGAGGGAACAAGCGCCACAATCATAAAGAAGGAGAAGTCCGGTGGGAAGAGAGAGGCAATGCCCCCCCCCACCGGTGAAGAAATCCGCGAAAGCGAAAACAAAGAAATCCCCCATCCAGAAGAGGATAGAGGAGATTCAAAAGGAGCAGGAGCACTCAAGGAGAGCGAAAAGGAGTGTCTAGCAGCGAGTGCACCTGCTCCGCAGAACAAGATGAAGACGGAGACGCCGTGGACGAAAGTCCTCGGCAGAAAGTCGGAAAAGGAGACGACGGCCGCCGTAAACAAGACCGCGAGCGCAGGCAAGAAGGCACCGACGCAGGTAGCAACTGCGAAGTCGATGCCAAAAGAAAAGCCGAAAGTGATGAAAACCCCGAGCATGGCCACTGTCGGAATCACCATAGAGGAGGGCAGTAAATCGACATACGCCGAGCTTATGAGGACGGCGCGGCAGAAGATCAAACTGTCGGACCTGAGAATCGATGAGGTCAAACCCAGGAAAGCGCTGACCGGAGCGCTTATTCTCGAAATAAGCGGCGAAGGTAAAGAAGAGAAGGCGAACGCGCTCGCCAACAAGTTAACCGGGCTATTCGCGATCACGAGGGGTGTAAAAATCACGCGCCCCTGCAAGAGAGCGGCCCTGAGAGTCTTCAGGATGGAAGACTCGATCACGGTCGGTGAGGTCGTCGAAGCAGTCGCCGCACAAGGCGGCTGCACCGCCGACGAGATAAAAACCGGTCCGAGGAGGATGCTTATGCAATGCCCGGTCGCCGCCGCAAAGAAGGTTACCGAAAACGGTAAAGTAAAGGTCGGATGGCCGTCCGTCCGCGTTGAACACATCGAAGCACGACAACTTATCTGCTTCAAATGTTGGGAAATCGGGCACGTAATCGCGAAATGCTCCGCGACCGTGGACCGAACGGAGGCGCGTTACCGGTGCGGTGAGAAGGGACACCGTGCTGCGGAATGCAATGAGAAGACACCGACGTGCCCGGTATGCAAATCGGCGAGCCGCCCGCATAGACACAGAGCAGGTAGCAAAGCCTGTTCTGTCCTGCCGCCGGCAAAAAAAGGACAGAAGAACGCTACTCGATCGAGCGCTAAATCCTCGGGTAAGGATAAGAAACCTGAGGAAAAGAAGGAAAAAGCTGCAGCAGCAGCCAAATACAACCATGAAGAGGAGAAGAAGCGCGAAACTCTGAAGGCGAGCACCAGCCGCGAGGAGGCGATGGATCTGGCGTAACTTTCAATATGAAATGCCAGATCCTGCAAACTAATTTAAATCACGCCGCGAGAGCACAAGATCTTATGCTCGAAAGCCTGCAAAGCGGCGTGGTTGCCGTATTTTATCCACGACAAGCCGTCATGGATAGTAAACAGGGAGAAAACGGTTGCAATAATTCAGGCGACGCCGACACGCATCCGACCGATCACTCCCATCGCGCAAGGGCGTGGCTACGTCGCAGTATCGTGGTCGATTTGCGTCGTTATTGGAATATACGCGCCGCCGAGCTGGTCGTTGGAAGATTTCGATCAGCTTCTGGACGAAGTGGAGGGTGTAGTGCGAAATCACGCCTCGCAACCGACATTCGTACTGGGAGATTTCAACGCGCACGCGACTATGTGGCGCTCTTCCAGAACGACTCAGCGTGGACACTCGACGATGGACTGGGCAGCATCCGCGAATCTCAGACTGCTGAATCAAGGATCTACCAGTACGTGCGTGCGTCCACAGGGCGAGAGCAAGGTCGACCTCTCGTTCGCGAACGACGCAGCATCTCGAAGAGTCACGAACTGGAAAGTGGATCCGATCGAAACATTATGCGATCACTTATATATAAGGATCGACGTATCCACGGTACAAGGAAGAAGGGCAGCGAAAAATCGACGAAGATATGTTTATGGCGGCAACCATCGCCGCTACCTGGCCGAGCGAACCGACCGAAGCGGCCGTAGTCGAGCAAGAAGCAGAATGGTGTACGAGGACGTTGAAATCGGTATGCAACGCAAGCATGCCGAAAATAAGGTCGAACCCCACTCGCAAACCCGTATATTGGTGAAGGAACGAGATCGCTCTTCTCCGTGCGGAGAGCACAAACGCACGGAGGCAATATACGAGATACCGGAAACGGAGGAATCCCCATAAAGACATCAAAGGCACGAGCATGGGACGGGCTGCTGGAAACACTGCGCGAGGATCCGTGGGGGCGGCCGTACAAGATAGTAATGAATAAATTACGACGGTGGGCGCCCTCGTTAACGGAAACGATGGAGACGCCGTTCTGGAAGCGAGTTGTCGACACGCTCTTCCCGCCGCAAGAGGCTGCGTCGGGGAACAACTCGCGAATTTCAACACACATCGACCCGATCATCTGGTCTCAGGACAACGACGTCAGCGAGGAGGAAATGGCTCGCGCCATAAAGCGCATGACAAAGAAGAACACCGCGCCCGGACCGGATGGAATTCCCGGCCGTGCCCGGTCGATGGCACTCAGTGTCCTGAATTCAAGATTGCGGAAGTTATTTACAGCATGCTTGAAGACGGGTACGTTGCCAGCAAAATGGAAAACCGGCAGATTAGTGTTGCTCCGAAAGCCGGGAAAACCGGAGGATTCACCGGCCGCGTACAGGCCGATAGTTTTGCTCGACGAAGTCGGAAAATTATTTGAAAGGATAATCCACAACCGCCTCGTCGAGCACCTGTCGCGAACCGGGCCGAACTTAGCCGAGAACCAGTTCGGTTTCCGAGAAGGACGATCGACGATCGACGCGATTCAACAAGTGAAAAGTTTGGCCGAAAACGCGATCGCCGCCGGGGGAGTCCTAATCGCAATATCGCTAGATATTAAGAATGCGTTCAACTCCCTCGAATGGAGCACGATACATAGAGCGCTCGAAAAGCACGGATTTCTGCGATACCTGCGAAGGGTCGTGGAAAATTACCTGAGCGACCACGCGATTTTCTACGATAGCCGTCTCGGAATCGAGAAGAAGAAGATTGATCGCGGCGTTCGCCAGGGAGCGGTCCTTGGACCGCTTCTCTGGAACCTCGGGTACGACGCGGTCCTGAAGCTGCCAATGCCGTCCGGCGTGTGTCACACGTGCTACGCGGATGACACGATGGTGTTGGCAGTCGACAAGTGCCGGCAACGCGCAATCTGCCGGGCCGAAATGGCAGTTGCGGTCGTGGCTAATAGCATCAAGAAGATGGGGCTCCAGATGGCACCGGAGAAATCTGAAATCCTGTGCTTCAGGGGACGAAGAAGAGACCCGCGAGGAGGAAACGACGTGGTCAACATCGGACCAGCCAAAGTTACAGTGGGGAGGGAGATGAAGTATCTCGGACTGCTCCTCGACGATAAATGGAACTTTGGTCTCCACCTCACTTGTCAGGCCGTTCGACTGGATGCTGCGGCGATTTACCTAAGCCGTATCATGCCGAATCTGCACGGACCGGACGAGAAAGTAAGGAAACTCTATGCCGGGGTGATAAGAAGCATCGCGCTTTACGGAACCCCAGTATGGAGCGACGCGCTTAACAAAGCAGGCAGAAAGCTGCAGCTGCTGCGAAGCGCGTGGCGAAGAATAGCCATTCGGGTCGTAAGAGGATATCGCACGATTTCTTACGATGCGGCAACAATGCTGGCGGGTCTCGCACCACTGGAATACCGCGACCAATCACAGGATCGTCGGAGCGATTCTACCCATCTTGGAAAAATGGGTAGAAAACAGGAGAGGGCAGCTCACCTTCAGAGTGACGCAGGTGCTGACTGGACACGGTTGCTTCGGTCAGTACCTGTGCAAGATCGGAAAAGAAGCCACGGCCGAATGTCACCATTGCGGAGACGCAGACGACTCTGCACAGCACACGCTGGAACTCTGTCCGGCGTGGGAAACGCTGCGCCACAAGGGGAGAGATATTGGCGAGCCGTTACCTTGTTTTGCGACAAAGTGATGGCTGCGAAGGAAGCCGCCAACCGCGAAAGGGAGCGCACGCTCTCTGCTCGACGAGTCTTACGTGGTCGGCGTCGTAGACGTTTGCCACGTTCCGCTCCAAGGTAGGGGACTCTCGTCCTTCACGGCGCGAGGGTCGCTCCAAAGTACCCACCGGGGAGCGGAGCTTCGCCGCCGCCGTCCATCTCAAACGCCGCGAGCGGGAGAAGAGGAAGACGACGTCGAACGAAAGAATACAGGCGCAAGAAATTCGACAAAGAGGTACGCGTGCGAATGCATGCATTCGCACACAAGCGTAACAGAAAAGATTGCGCAAAGATAAAGTAAATAAGGAAAAACAGAAGGAGCCGCCGAGCGCCGGCTAGACAGGATTTGGGTCAAAGTTGCCTGTCTAAAGTATGAACTCGCACGCGAGCTATGTGCAGAGAGTTCAACGAACTCAGACGGTTACCTGCTACAAGTGTAGGAAGACCACCGCAGGGTTTTAGTCGGTAAGAGTCCGACATAACCGCGATTTTCCCAAAAATCCACGCTATGCATGAGGATTTCACTGCGACCAAAAAAAAAAAAAAAGAAAAAAAGGCTAGGTTAGATTGACTCTTACGAGAATATCGAATACATACTTGCGAGAGGATTGCAACACGCAATTGATTCTCGTAATTGATTCTCTGTTATAATAAAATAAATTCGACAATCCATATTTTTATGTACAACAATAGGTTAGGTTAGGTTGACTATTACGAGAATATCGAATACATACTTGCGAGGCGATTGCAACACGCTCGCAACTGATACTCTCTTACAATAAAGTAAATGATCTACACGTTTATTTAACAACAAGTACAATGTACAATTAGAGCAGGTTTTTGTTCGCAGCGTTCCTTTAAACGAGCTACAGCTAATAGTGGGAAGTAATTGTGTACAATGCTTCGAGCGGAGGCACAGTCCCTAGAAAGATTATAATTCTAAGCAGACTGTGGATACTTATGCAAAATACGTAGTTTTTTGTGTTATATCTGTCTCGCATAGTTTTCATAAAAGAGCTTGCATCAAAGAGCTTGAAACGCAGCGTATTACCCTCTGCGTTTTTCATCAGATGCTGTAACTAGCCTATGATTAATTTATAATAAAAAATACCTGTACATTTCAAACGGAATGTACGTTGTATTAAATAAATTCATTTGTGTTTCAATTATTTGTAACTACTGTGCTTAACGAAATTATAAAGTTTAAACGTAACGTTTAAGCACATAAGAGAATTATTTCATTATATTCCTTATTACTATTACGCTTGTATACCTGAATTTGCTTACAAAAAGTTATAGTAGGCTGTGAGAAATATTTATCTGTAACATATCTAACATGTTTTCGTTACACGGAATACGTAAAAGAATAGAAGTAGTTTTATTATTGTTTTTACGCAATTGGTGTTAATTCTTTATTCCATAAGTAATTACTTTTTTCTCTCGGCTGGATCTAACGCTACAATGTTGTTTGTATATCTACACGTAGGCACAGTTCTTAGATGTGTCTCCAAATTTACGTAGAAAAAAGTTACGAAGAACTAATTCTATGTAGATTTGAAAAGAAGTTATAAAAGAGTTTAGTTTGTTTTTAGAAGTTTAAACAATTTGATTTATAGTTTTTAGAAATTTGTTGTATTTCAAAAGCTAAAAAATAGTTTGAGAAAGGAACTAATATGTTATAAAAGTAAATAAGAGATGATCCTAGCAAAGAATATTAAAATATTATTTTTCTACTGAAACCTAAATTCTTTTGCATTTGTAAGAAATTTGTAAAGAGGAGATCCAAGCGGTTTTCATTTCCATTTTGGTTGGTCGCAACCAGATAGAAAACAAAATATTAGTTTTCTTAAATTCTTTTATTCTTTTCATTAAATTCTTCAATTATTTCTCTTAAATTCCTTTGCGCTCGTAAGAAATTTGTAAAGAGATCCAAGCGGTGTGTTTCTATAATTTGCAATTGGTTGATCGTAACAAAAGGAAACATAAGAAGTTGTTTAATAAAAAAGGAACAGCATTTACTAGAGTCGCCAAAGGAATTCTCAAAAAGGAAAACATAAGCTTGATTTATATGAAAAATTTTAGAAAGAGAAAGATGCGTCTAATTCTATTGATACAAATAATGAAAAAGTTTGCTAAAGATATAAAAAAAAGGCAAAAGAAGGATTATACTTCTGAAGAAAAGATCTTACAAGTATTATTGCGCATATTAATTAAAGCACAATAAATGCAGTGACGTAAGGAAAAGTTTTTCAGACGCATCATATTTTGCGCATTCATATAAATTCTTTTTATTCGGATAAGTATTATATGGTGTTGCAGAAGAAAATGTTGCAAAAAACGATTGCTACATTTTCCATTGCAAATCAGGATGAATAAGCTGAGAGTAAAGTAATTGCTATTTCGCAAGTTCGCAATCGTAACCAACGTGTGCAATTATTTGTATACATTCTACAAAGTTGTTAGCATACTGTTTGCATATTTCTTGCATACTTGCATCTCTTTTAGCTGCATAAAAACCTGCAAATCCTAATCCACGTACATTTGTCGCAATTCTGTTGCGTAAAATTCGATTTTACGATTTCGATTTTATAAAATTTAAGGATTCTAGATTCAAAATTTAAGTACAAAAATTCATTCTAATATCGTAATAATTTTCTTAAAATCGTGAAATAAAATAAAATTGATATATGAAAAGACCCTAAGCGATAAAAAATTCAGGACCTTGCACCAAGAAAATGCAACTTAGAGGCCATAAATTTGACATTTTGATTTTAGTTTTTGTGAAACTTCAAATTCAGGGATGGATCAAGACACGTGGGGTCCCAAGCGGTAAAAAATTTGGGGCCTTATACCAAAAAAGTGCAACTCAGAGGCTATGAATTTGACATTTTGTTTTTAGATTTTAAAAGACTTCAGATTCAGGGGCAGACCGAGACAAATGGGGCCCTAAGTATTAAAAAATTTGGGGCCTTATAACAAAAAAGTGCAATTCAGAGGGCATAAATTCGACATTTTGTTTTTAGATTTGTTCGATTACTTTATGGAGGGTTTTTTGAAGGCCCTACGCAGTTGCTTAGTTCACTTACTGCTTAATCCGTCCCTCATAATTTATTAGAGAGAATTACAATTTTACAATATATAAATAAATTTAACATTTTGTATTTAGATTTCTTCGATTACTTTTCGATGATTCCCAAAATTTTTAAGTTAAGATATTTTAAGACTTCGGGGTCCTTTGCTATCCAGGGCTTAATCCACCCCTGATAATTTGTTAGAGAGAATTACGATCTTACAGTATATAAATAGGTTAGGTTAAAATATCTCAACTTAACAAAATATTAAGATTAAGATATTTTGAGACCTCGGGGCCTTTGCTATTCAGGGCCCTCTACGCAGTCACTTAGTTTTCTTGATAAAAATTATGAAAATCACAGAGAAGTTAGAAGAAAAGAATCTAAAAACAAAATGTTAAAGTTAAGATATTTTAAGACTTTGGGGCCCTTTGCTATCCAGGGCCCTACACGATCGCTTACTCCATCTTGATAACTTATTAGTGAGAATTACAAACTCAAATATCCTGGCGTAGCCATTGTTCTTTAATAATACATGTATGTGTCTACAAATCAGAATATTCACAACGAATCAACGTTACCTAAAAATTATTTTAACGTGTCGTATCTAATATGTTCGTAATGAACATGAAATGTTCAGTCATGCTAATGAAAATAATAAAAGGGACAATGCAAAGTATAAATATTTACAGCAATTTGATACTAAAAGTCATACAAACACAGTCGCACAGATAGAGCATTATATTTAAGTACACAAGTTATATATTTCTATCCGATAATGATTTTATAATTTTCTTTGTTACAGTTTAACTTTGTTGGAATTTTAATTGTTGTTAATTGTTGCTCTATGAAGTACACAAGTTATATATTCTTTATAATTTCGTTTGTTACAGTTTAACTTTGTTGGAAGAATTCTTGGGTCACGTGGAATGACAGCTAAGCAATTAGAGCAAGAAACAGGATGTAAAATTATGGTTAGGGGAAAAGGCTCTATGAGGGATAAGAAGAAGGTAAAAGCTTTACACCGTTTACTAATTAACGCTTAACTAAAACTTGTTACAATGTCCCTTTATATTACATTTAAATGTCTCTTAATTCTTCCACAGTATTTCTTATCGAACCAATGTTTCGCACGAGTAAGAAAACTGTACGATTTGTTGCGCAGTGGTTTCGAGTCAGTAGTCGACCATAGTAGACGATCATATTTGGCATCGGTACTTGACCATCCGGATAGTTAAGTTTAAATAGCGCTGAGTTGTTAAATAACAGGCAAATTACAACTCAGCGTTTTATTTGAAATACAAAATATCAGAGCTTGTTAGAAGTTAATTAACACTAAGTTTACCAAGCAGTCATTTTGTTGACCCCTCTGAGAAAACTTTTTGTTAAACTTTCTGTAAACGTACCGATGTGCACGGTATATGTGTACGTGTGTGTGTGTGTGTGTGTGACGTCGCCATGGTCAGATCATCTTTTGTTTTCCAGTTTAGGTTCTTGCATGCGAGTTTAGTCCTTTGTCCGCCTCCGGAGAAGCGCGATGTGTATCATTAAACGTATAATATATATATAAGTGAATATTGTTTCATATTAAAAACCTAACAGGTTATGGACCCAGGTCATAAACTGTAATTACTGTGCTGATAAGTTTTGATTGTGCAAAAAAAAAAAAAAAAAAAAATGGCTAGTGCAAACGCGTTCGGAAATATTGAAAAATTAAACGAGAACTACGAATTGTGGAAGGTGCAGATGAAAAGTGTTTTAGTATACAATGACCTGTCGCAATATGTTGAATGCAACGAAGTCATAACGGCAGAAAATACAGTGGAATGGGCGAGAATGGACTCGAAAGCTTTAGCTCTTATAAATCTAAGTGTTACGCATGGTCAATTGAACCACGTAAAAAAGGCGAAGACATCAAAAGAAATTTTTGAATCACGTTAAGAATGGAAAAGAAGAAGAACGTTTCGATGAGGCAGCAAGGCTGAGCAACTTGAAGAAGCGGGAATAAAGCTTCCAGACGAACTTTTATCAATTATGTTGCTTTCGTCTTTACCAGCCGAGTATGAAAATTTCAGCGTAGTGATAGAATCGCGTGACAACGTGCCATCGTTAGAGAATCTTCAAATTAAATTGAAAGAGGAAGAAGCAAGACAAAGTGATCGTGATGAAAAATCAACCGATAATGGAAACAAAAGTGACGCGTTATTAACAAAAGGATACGTTAACAACGAAAAACACAATAAAGTGAATTCAAGACATGTGGGGATATAAGGCGAGGTTCGCGTAAATTTTTCTGATCAAGTGCTTTAGACTGGAATCAAACGGTGTAACCGACGCGATGACTGCGATCGCCTGCAATATAGAACCACTGAGACAGTGGTGCTTCGAAACACATGTGTAACAATGAATGCAAATTCGAGATATTAAACGAAGAACAAACGAAAGTGTATACAGCCGCTGAACATTTTATAGATTCAACTGGTACAGGAGATGTTAAGTTAAGTACTAAGACAAACAATCGTGCGACAAATTTAATAAAATTGAAAAATGCGTTATGCGTGCCAGGATTACGGATAACGGTTATACGGTGGTGAAGTTTGAAAAGAATTACAGCAGTAGAATATCATTCATAGATGAGAAAAAAATTGTTTAAAATTAAAACAAACAAGTAACGAGAATGTTTAAATGAAACGATCTTCAAATGATCAGTTTTCTTCTTATTGTTCATGTTATTTTCCAAATTCTCAACTTTGTTAATGCTGATATTCTAATTTCTGATAGTTTGCAGTAATATTTTGCATAGCAAAGTAAAAAATGGTTGACGATTAAAAGAAATAAGCAACGCAATTACTTAAATGAAACAATTTTCAACTAGTCATTTTTCTTATTATCGCTCATGTTATTTTCCAAACTCCCAACTTTCTTAATGCTAATATGCTGATTTCTGATAGTTTGCAGTAATATTTTGCATAATATTAATTACAGAAGTAGAATATCATTCGTAGATAAAAAAAAAGATAGTTGACAATTACAAAAAACAAGCAACGCAACTACTTAAATGAAGCAATCTTCAACCGATCACTCTTCTCATTATCGTTCATATTATTTTTCAAATTCTCAACTTTCGTAATGCATATTTGCCACCCTTTTCTAGCGAACAATTATCTATAAAAAAATACCATAAACTCCATTATATACAAATTAATTATTTAATTTTTCATATACTATTCTAATCGGTAATATAATGTAAATTGCTATTATAATTTATATATGTACATACATTAATCTCTGATACCCATGTAAATATCTAATTAATATCTATTCCAATGTAATTGAAAAAAATGGTAAGAAATTAACAAAACGCTTGAACCGTTAAGCCAAAATTTTGATCGTTTGCTAAGTAATACATGTATTTACAAGCTGCGTGCGATCAGTGAGATAGAAATTTATTGTAAGTATACGCATAAAGTAACAGCGTCAAGACGCAAAGTTTATTTTCAGTTTTACATATTTAAAAATATCTTCACACGATTATCCGTAAACGTATTTACATTAGATGTGTGTATATTTCATTTCCTAACAAAACGGAATGTATTCAACAATTAGTATCTTCATTTAATTTGCGTTTAAATAAGTGCATGCAAATATTGATTTTCATGTTTTTTGTTTATTAATTTCAGCACATATTATCATACACATGCAATATATGCATAGCATGTTCGCAACGACAGTTTACATCATAATGGCAATTCTTTGAACGTATTCGTAGCAAGAGAACTTTCTTTCGTTACTCTTTTTAAATATAAGCTATGTTAATAATACGTTATGTGTATATATATATACACATATACAGTATCAATTCCTTTACCAGGAAGAGTTAAACCGAGGTAAACCAAACTGGGAACATCTGACAGATGAACTTCATGTTTTACTAACAGTTGAGGATACTGAAAATCGTGCCACTTTGAAACTTGCCAGAGCTATAGAAGAAGTCAAGAAACTTCTTGTTCCCGTCGTGAGGAAGTTCCTATTATTAACTAATAATAACAATTTTTTCTCTTTTTTTTCAGTACGTTAGCTTCTTTTTACCACTAAAAATACTTCTTCTGTGCATAGTTTTTACGTAGACTAGGAGAATAAGCTCACAGTGAATGTAACCAGGCTGTTATAATTACGCATTTAGAGGAAGCTTCATTTCTGAGACACTTGGTAATATCTGTACGAAAGTTGTCGATGATCTTCCCGAAAAGGCTCCTCGTTTCCACGTGGATTTGAACGTTAAGTTTCTTAGTCGTCTTGTTACTATGTACATGCATCGAAGAGGATGCTGAAAGGGTGTACGATACTCAATTTCATGTGACTGCTTTTTTAATCACTCTGTTATGATATATGAATAGTTAATAGAGTTCATTGAGTTTCAATAACTTTGGAAAATTTCTTTCTTCTAGCGGAACTATTCGCTTTACAGCAGTCATTACAGAATAGCTCAATCTTAGGGCAACGTTTAAAATAAATTTTTGCTACTGCTTACAGTTACGATAAGAATGAAAAATAATTAAGTCTATTATTGAATGTAATAAGTTACTTTGGTATTTCTTTGCCATTTCAATATTGCATCAAAATTATAATAGATGCGGCACACACAAGTGATTTGTCATTATTAATTCAATATTTTTCTAAATCTTCTGTAGCGGTCCTTCGACACTTGTCA
The DNA here is from genome assembly GCA_963969225.1 of Xylocopa violacea. Classification (NCBI taxonomy): domain Eukaryota; kingdom Metazoa; phylum Arthropoda; class Insecta; order Hymenoptera; family Apidae; genus Xylocopa; species Xylocopa violacea. The sequence goes on from CAXAJV010000015.1 coordinate 2,862,717, forward strand.
TCAGAAGGACAGCAGTAGATATATTCTTCCGCAAGCTCTGACTTCTGACTTCAGTACCTATATAAGAAAATTTTGATCCATCCTTAAGACTGGAACCTCCTTTCTTTTTCCTCGCATCCTTCATTTCTATCTGCTTCCATAAATATTCTCAAAACTGTTAAATGTAGTACATTCTTCTAAATCTTCTGTAGACTCTTGTCTTCAAAAGGACAGCAGTAGATATATTCTTCTGCAAGCCCTCACATCTGACTTCAGTTCTTATATAACAAAATTCTGATCCGTCTGCTAGGTTCCACTAGCGAGCCGAAGACTGGAACCTCCTCCTTTCTTTATCCTCCTGCCCTTCATTTCTATCTGCTACCATAAATATTCTAAAAATGGTTAATAATACTTGTCATCAAGAAGGTAGCAGTAGATATATTCTTCCACAAGCCCTCACATCTGACTTCAGTTCTTATATAACAAAATTCTGATCCGTCTGCTAGGTTCCACTAGCGAGCCGAAGACTGGAACCTCCTCCTTTCTTTATCCTCCTGCCCTTCATTTCTATCTGCTACCATAAATATTCTAAAAATGGTTAAAAATACTTGTCATCAAGAGGATAGCAGTAGATATATTCTTCCACAAGCCCTGACTTCTGACTTCAGTTCTTATATAACAAAATTCTGATCCATCTGCTAGGTTCCACTAGCGAGCCAAAGGCTGGAACCTCCTCCTTTCCTTGTCTTCACGTTTCTTTCTACACACCGTAAACGATCTATCTTTCGAGTAGCGATTTTTGGCGAGCACTCTCACGTAGAAATAAAATATTTTGTAACTTAATCCTAGACATGCATTCTGTCCTATTTATTATTTATTTTATTTATATATACATATATATATATTTTTTTATGTATCACCACTAACACAATACCACGCATAATTTGTAACGGCACATTTATTACAAAAAGTGATCTCATTCTGTCACACGAGTCGTGTAACTACATACTTATGCGTTGTCTTTATGAAACTAACCAAAAATGCTCCACACGGCCAAGTTGACGCTAACTTAATATCTCTGTTCGCATGCATATCTTTGAAAAATCTGAGCAAGAACGAAAAGTCGAAACTATACGTGATTAGAATTTTTTAAAAGCATTCGAGCCAATCGCGAAGTGCGCTCGGTTTGAAAATTTTGCCGCGAGAAATTAAATGTTTGCTCGATCATCGTCTGAGTTTATTTCGCGCACGAACGATCCAGAAGGAACGTTCTCTCTTTAGTACACGTCTCCCTGAACGATTAACAGCACAGTATTTATATATCGTATATAGATGTTAACACCATGCAATGGTACGCTTTTTCTTTCAGAGATTGTACAGTAGACTCTTTCATCTCATTGTACGGCACGCGTGCAAAAATTCTCTGGCCTTTTGACACCTGCCTACCGATAGGATTTGTTACAGTTTTAATACGATTCACAGTAATAATACAAGTGGCTGTAACTATATGTATTTAATAATCGTACACACGTTCAATGTAATTTAACGCTACTAGATGGTGGGACAGGTGCACACCCAAGCTGCCTAAAACAAAACCAAAAAAACAAAAAAAAAAAAAAACAATTCTTGGGAAAATAACGTACTTCTCGCATTTCGAATAACTAAAAATCATCTCTAAACTTATCACCTTCCAAATTCCAAAGTCTGCTTTTTTTAAAACTTCCGCGTGTATTCTCGAGAATCATTGTATCCGCGTTCTACAGTTGTTACGTAGAATTATCTTCACGAGTATCCTAAAGGAAACATGCAACCAAAAGTAACAACACAATTCAACTGTCTAATTATCGACCCGCGATTCTTTGTCCCCGCAGGAGAAAGCCTGTCGTCTTTTTCGATATTTTGAAACAAAATTTTGAAACTTGCAACCAATGAAATGATGGGAAAATTTGGATAACTCTGAATCGCGCGTAAATGTTCGCAATCGTTCGCTAATTAGAGGGGCATTGAAAGTAAACGATGAATGACAAATAATGAAGTATCAGCTTCATTTTGTTAATATAACGATATTCCAACAAAAAATGTTTCCACCACGTATCATGTTTTATATGAAACAAATGCTTATACACACTCTAATTTCGATCAAAGGATAGTGCAAAGCAGTTGCTTGTTAAACGCAAAAGTTATACTCCGTCGTATTCGCTTTTTCTTTCACATCAATTTTCGTTCGCTTAAAAAAAAAAGAGTAAAACCTAGATCTCAGCGGTTCTCAAACTTTTTTCAGGGCAGTTATCGAACCCGCCTCTGGGCCCTTGAGGTGGACGGTGTTTACTTTTAACCGTTCACCAGCCCCAGAGGCGGAAAGTCATCTCTCCGCCGGGGGAAAATCCGGCACCTCCACTGGAACAAGGAGGATGGGGAATAATAATAGGGACGAATAATAACGCATTAAACGTTTAACCACGGTATAGAATAATAACAGGTATTAAATAGATAGATAAATAATAAAATCGTAGAGAAAATAGAGAAACAGTATATAATAATAGTATTAAGAGTAAATTAGGATTGAATAAGAATAAAAATAAAAAAAAAATAAGGGAGACTTGAACTCGCAATTTTTTTGATCACTGGACTACTGTGACTCCATCTATCGGTTAAACTTGAAAATACATCGCTCATATATAATCTAGTATGGTAAATAATTATTAAGAATGGTAAATAATGCAACTAAGCAGGGTAAATGATCAAATGCCGGTACATAATCATTCCGTAAACAGTTCGTTCGGAAAGTAAGTTGACAGCAACGTGGAGTTAGCCACCGTTTAGACACGTGTAACCGGACAATAATTATACCATTGCCACACGCAGCGATCATTTAATATTGCCGAAATAGTGTCAGAAAATCTGAAGCTCTTCCATAATAAATCATAATAAATAATAAATCATAATAAATAAGAACAACTTTTTTTTATAGTAAACTTGAAGTATGATTCAGTGTCGAAGGAAGCAGAGTTTTTAAAGGATCCAACTCTTAATTTTGTTAACGTTTAGTCGAAGCTGTTTCTTCTTAGTATAATTTGACACTGTCTTAAATTTCCAAAATGTACATTTATTAGGTTGGAAACTATGAAACGGGCTTTTTTTGTTTAGTCTGTGTTCAGCTGCGACTGAGAGAGATACATTGTAACGTGCGCTCGATATTTTTTTTTAAAAAGCTTAAAGGTATTCTTCTCACTCATTTTGTACAATTTTTTCGTCTCAAGCTTGACGCCATCTTTAATCGAATCTCTATACATCTTATATTTCTATATATCGCTTATCTCTTATCTCTTAATATCGCTTTCAAAGGATATTATTTAATGAACCAACCCCAATATCGGCTTAATTCCACTGAAATAAATGAAATTTAAACGCTTTTATCGTTTGCTATTACAGCCAGTCCTCGACTTTCGTACATAATTGCTTCCTGAAAATATCTACGAACGTTGAACGTTCGAAAGCAGAGGGATGTAAAAAAATATGTTTTAAACTATTTGCTTATCAATATATATATTGATAATGAAGTTAACGAGGCGTGTGTAACTGCTTTCGGATATTTTCCTTGCAAACTTGTCAAGAGTTAGTCGAATACCACCCTTTTCTTTCTTTTAGAAAATTTTCCAATATTTTAAATTCATAGAGGAAAATTGTACAAAATTTGAAATTCACAGAGCAGAATTTTAGAGAATTTAAAATTCACAGATCAGAGTTTTACAAAATTCGAAATTCATTCCGTGATAGCAAAAAATTTGTCAAGATTTATGAACGCTTCGTTCATATATTTAATTCTCAAAGTCTTGACCTTTTTATCAGCTTCTTTTGTCCACGCTTCCATTATGTATTTCATTGTTACTCGCTTAAGGATTTAGACAAAAAATATAGAAAAAGTTGAAACTTTAAAGATGTGCGAATATCGAGGGTCGTCTGTATAACATATTTACATGAAACGAAAAAGAATGATCGAGAAGATTAGGAAAATCGAAACAAGGGTCAACTTTTGCTGATCTGAGGAACGTTTTCGACGATAGAAATACAGAAACGTAATGGATTCGTTAAATGTTGATTCGATAAACGTTGTTCAGATAGCCAAGTATCGGCAGTTAGGCTTGTTTACAATAGAAGAAAGATTCCTCGCGATCGTATTTTGAACGGTATTCGTGAAATTACAGCGGGCGTTAGCAGAAGCCACGGTATTGGTGGTATAAAATTTCTTGGCCACCGATTTATAAATATATCCCCGTGACTCAAAGTATGAAAATACGTGGCGAATTGCTTAAGAAGCTCTGACTACTGAGACGTACATAACCTCAATATACAGTGACATTGATTTAAATCGGAACTAGTAATACAGTTAAAACTTATTCTCGTATCGGTTTTAGACTAGATTTGCCTGCGTTAATAAAAGTAGAATTAGTGCGTAGCTTGTGTGGGATATGTAAGGGTGCGTGGCAGGGATTCTCAACTTGGATGCGACGAGAGATCGTCGAGGATTTTTTACGAATAATTAAAATTGCATGGGTTTTGTAACTTTCAAATAGTATTTGTAATTACCTCAAAGGTTGCTAAAAGAATCTTACACTATATCTGTAGATATATATATGGCAGGGTTTCTCAATCTATGTGCCACGAGAGATTGTTAAACCTGTCGCAAGGGTTTTTGAAGAATAATTAAACTTGCAATTGAAATAGCATTTGTAATTACCTCAAAGGTGACTAAAAAAATCTTACACTATGTATATGTATATACATACACATATAGCAGTGTATTTGACAAATAATTAAAATTGCATGAGTTTTGTAACTTTGAAATTTGTTTTTAGTGTACCGTCAACCAAAAAAGGTTGAGAATACAACACTGATATATATAGCATATTGATAAAATTAGGGTGCAAAACGTGAGGATGTGAAAATTATTGGTTATACGTCTCTCTCTCTCTCTCTCTCTCTCTCTCATTCTCTCTCTTTCTCTCTCACTCTCTCTCCCCCCTCTCATCCCTTCCTCTCTCTTCTCTCTTTCACTCTCTCATTCTCCTGTTAATTAGTTTATAAGACACTTATGTATAACAAGTTTTGATTAGTTTGACATTTTACTCTATGAATTTCAGATTTTCTAAAATTTTCTAAAAGGAAGAAATGGCTGGTATTCGACTAACTCTTGACAAGTTGACAAGAAAATTACCTAGTATTGATAAGCAAACACTTTAAAACACAGTTTTTGTTGCTTATCTTTTTCCATCCCACTACTTTCGAACATTCAACGTTCGTACGTATTTTCAGGAAGCAGTTATGTACGAATGTCGAGGGCTGGCTGTAGTAGCAAACGATAAAAGCGTTTAAATTTCATTTATTTCAGTGGAATTAAGTCGATATTTAGGTTATGGTTGGTTCATTAAATAATATTCTTCGAAAGCGATATTAAGAGATAAGAGATAAACGATATATAGAAATATAAGATGTATAGAGATTCGATTAAAGATGGCGTCAAGTTTGAGGTTATGGTTCATTCATATTTAGGATTTTTAATCGCAAAATATGGAATTATTAGAAAAATGATCGTCGCGATGTCGTAGTAAAGCATAAAAGCTCTTAAACTTGAAAAGCTGCCAAACTCGAAAAAAGCTTCCAAACTCGAAAAGCTTTCTAAATTTAGTTAATATCGAGGTTATGGTTCGTTCGTTAAAAAAATAAATATAAGATAAATGTAATTGTATATAATTAATATAATTAATTAACCCTTTGCGCTCGAGAGGCGACTGATAGTTGCCATGGTGTTTCATGCAGCAACAGGAGTTCTTCAACGACTGATTTTAAGTTTTGAAGCCCCATAAAAATGAATTTGTAAGGTGAAATCAGCTCGAGTGTAGATTAAATTCATTTTCAACTGTTGAAAAATGAGATTAGTTGTATTCTCCAAGAAATTGGTAATAGAAAAAATGATCTGCGACCAAAAAAGTCATCGAGTGCAAAGGGTTAATACGTTACGATAAGTAAAATAATACTTTAAAACGCAGTTTTTGCTGCATATTTTTTTCCGTCCCTCTACTTTCGAAGATTAAACATTCGCACACATCTTCAAGAACCAATTACGTGCGAAAGTCGAGGGTTGTCTTGTCATAACATAACATAAACCATCGAAGTGTGCACGCGACTTCAACTAAATCTTATTACTTAATCCATATAAAGTAACATTTAGCACGTACTTTTGAATTACGCGAGAATGGAACAGAAAATTTGAAAATAATTGTAGAAAGGTTCGAAACGTTCGAAATTCAAATAATCGTGCTAAGAACGAATAATTCTCTCTGCTGTCGGTTAACCGTTTGCCTTCTCGAGACACAATCGTCTACAAGGAGCATTTGATCTGTGTCATGGATCATAGTTTTTGTGATTACGCCATCGATGATGTCATAGACGCAGCATCGATTCAACATGACGGCCTACGCGAAGTGTTTCCAATCAGACGCGTTACGGAAATGCTTGCATCACGTTTCTACCAGCCATTGAATATCTTTATGTTTCTGCGTGTACTTTACTTCATGCAGAATTGAATTTTCTAATGGATGGATAGCCTAACTTAATGCTTTTGTATCGAAAAGATTATATCAGAAGTGTATCGAAAGCTTCTTTTTATATCTTTTTTTCTGCAAGTATTTTGATACATCTGGAATTCAATTTTATAACGTAGAGATAATAATCTAATCTAATAAATATAATAATCGAAAAATTTCTATTCTCTTTCGTAGAGAAACGTATTGAAAACTTCTTTTTATATAAAATTTATTATTATTGTTATTACTATTCATATATTTTCTTCTGCAGATATTTTTATACATGCAAAATTGAATTTTCTAACATATAGTTCGTAACCAAAAAGCTAACTTCATATTTCCGTAGAGAAATGTATGGAAAATTTCGTTTTATATTTTTTTTTTTACGAGTGTTTTGATACATTTGTGTATTTGTACGTGCAACAATTCATCGTTATTATTTTAATAGAAACGCTAGAAAACTTCTTTGTATCTTCATAAAGCGTATTACTATGAAATTTACAATTTCTTAATTGCTATATAAAATTTGGTAAACGCAAGAATGAAGAAGTAACCACGTCTTCATTGTTACTATTTGAATAGAAACGGTCGAAAAATCGCAAAGGTAAAAGAAGCTATAGGAATGTAATACAGCTGATGTCAACTGTAATGAGCAATGTTGCTAAAATTGGATATGATGCTGTATTCTTCTGGCGTGGTGCACGTTGTTACGTATGTATATGTCCGCTGTGCCCACTCCTTTCATTCTGATTCTTACGTTCGCGAGCCTGCTATGGTACGTGGCAAACGTGCACTCTATACACGTACACGTCCTACGATATTCGACAAAAAATTTCTCTTTTAAATACAGCTTTTGTTCGGATTAATTCAAAAGCTCTACAAACATTTTTCTTAATTCTGCGAATATTCTTTAATCATTTTGAAGAAACGTGTGGTCACCAACTTTTTAGCTATTTATCAGCTTTTAGTTACTTTCTTCGCGAAAAAAATTCTTTAAAAACAGCTTTTATTCAGATTAATTCGAAAGCTTGAAAGAAATTTGTAATTTTGCAAATATTCTTTGATAATTTTGAAGAAATGTGTTTTCGCCACCTCTCCAGCTATTTTTTAACTTTTAGTTACTTTCTCCTTTAAATACAGCTTTTATTAAGATTAATTCAAAAGTTCGAAAGAAATTTGTAATTCTATTTATAATTTTTAATTCTATTTCTATTTAATTCTGCAAATATTCTTTGATAATTTTGAAGAAACGTATATTCGCTATTTCTCTTTCGCTATTTATCAAGTTTTAGTTACTTTCTTCGCGTTCTTCAAAGCGAATACCTGTAGTTACACGTGTTATTCAAAAGTTGGACCGCAAGTGCGCTGTAGCCACAAGCCAGATCCGGTCAGGTACAGTTGCTTATGAAAGTATTCGAATGCTTGCGTCCACGATGCTTAACCAGTCGAATGGCTGCGATATACAGTGGCGTGCAAAAGTTTTGAGCCAAATTTTCTTTAGAGATGTCTTATAAAATACTGAATCGCTCTAAAAATTGTTGGCATAACAATTTCGTGCAAACAATAATGCGATATTAAAGTTTTCTATTAATTTAGTTAAGTAATATTTACAGTGGCGTGCAATAGTTCTGAGCCAAAGTTTCTTTAGAGATACATTATAAAACACTGAATTACTCTAAACATTGTTTGCATAACAATTTCGTACAAATAACAGTTCAGCATAGAAATTTTTTATTTACATATTTTCTATTAATGAAAAAAGAAAGAATAAAGAAACTATGACTCGAAAACAGTAGCAGTAATTGTTGCAGCTTCGCGAGAATGGAATCTTCGATCGAGCGATTTCTGTGGAATCTTAGAATATTCGTTACATGTGCCAACAGTAGGAAATTAAAAGAACACTTTTGGGCTTTGTCTGCAATACAATTTTTGCGTGCAGAAGAACCTTGCATGTATAAAATGAAGTATCAGAAAATATGTAATATAATTAAAATTCAAATGTAATCATTAATATCTGAAAAATTAACGTTAAAAGTTATTTAAAAAATTGTTTTAAAAATTGTATAATATACATATATTATATAATTTAAAAATTAATTATTATCTAATATAATTATATTTTAATTTTAATTATATTATATAAAAATAAAAAATTATATTATACAATTATTAATATCTGAAAAACTAACGAGAGAGTTAGGTTAGGTTATTATCTGTACATTATTATTATTATTATTATTATTATTATTATTATAGAAATAATAAGAAGTTTTATATAAATAAAAATTTTCAATACGTTTCCCTACGAAAGTGTTAGGTTAGGTTATTATCTGCACATTCTAAAATTCAAATCTACATGTATGAAAATATCTGTAGAAAAAAATATATGAATAGAAATAATAATAATAATAATAATTTTTACATAAACAGAAATTTTCAATACATTCCTCTACAAAAATACAGGCAGCCCTCAACTTTCGCACATAATTGTTTCCTGAAAATATGTCAGAACGTTGAATGTTCGAAAGTAGAGGGATGGAAAAAAACATGCAGCACAAAACTGTGTTTTAAAGCATTTGCTTATCAATATGTATTCATAACGGAGTTAACGAGGCGTGTGTAACTGTTTTCGGGTATTTTCCTTGCAAACTTGTCAAGAGTTAGTCGAATACCATCCTTTCCTTTCTTTTAGGAAATTTTAGAAAATTTGAAATTCATAGAGGAAAACTGTACAAAATTGAAAATTCGAATTTAGATAAATAAAATAAAATTAGATATAAAAAAATTAAATTAAAATTAGAATAAAATTAGAATTTTACAAAATTTAAAATTTACGAAGCAAAATTTTACAAAATCGAAAATTGCAGAGAAGAATTTTCGAAAATTTGAAATTCATAGAGGAAAATTGTACAAAAGTCGAAATTCACGGAGGAGAATTTTCGAAAATTTGTAATTCATGGAAAAGAATTGTACAAAATTTGGAATTGTAGACAATTGGAAATTCACGCATGCGAATTATTGCTTATTATGCACTTAGTTATCAATTATTTATCGATATAACATATTTATTTATGTATTTATTGATTTTTTGCGACAGTAATGGGAAGTTACCGACGTCCGGTAACACCGTCGGTAACTAGAGATAGCCACAGTGCTTCTGTAGGTAAGTTACCGACAGGAGATAAACCCATAGATAATTTACCGACAGGGGGTAAATTCTTAGATAAGTCACCGACAGGTGATAAAACCCTTAGAAATACGTTACTTATATCTCGAGGTGTGCAACGTATGCATAACAGTTACCGACAGCCGGTAATCTAAGGAATACATAAGCAAAATTCAATTTTAATGGATTATAGTGATAAAAAACGATGGGAAAACGATATATAGGGGGACAAGTGACAAATTGAGTGGCCCTCTGAGTGCAAATAGCACAGAGAATATACACTGATGTATATATTTAGTCATTGACGCAGATATTTAGTATTATTTATTTATTTTTTATTTTTTATTTTAAATCATTTTTTATTTTTATAAGTCTTCGACAATCACAGCTGCACTTCGTGTATGCTAGTGAGAATTGGGTATGAAATGTGACACTGTGTGGATGTGAGTGCGTGATTGTAATTTGAGTGCGGGATGTTGTGAGTGCGTGTTTTTTGTTATATACAGGGTTTTTCTTTTAGTTACTGCGTAACCGAACCTAACACCCTTTGGAAGGCGGCTACCCTGCGTCCCCACAGGGAGGGGCGTACCGACTAAGGGGCTATGGCCATAGCCGGTCCCAAGCCCGGTTGAGAAACAGAGGGGCCTAACTTAACTTAACCTTATCCCCCAACCAGCCACCCTACGCCGGGTTGAAGGATGTTATGCCATGAGGCGGATTCCCCGCGCCCGGGCTGAGTAACCCCCAAACTCGGTGGTGGTTTCGGTCCCCAAAAAAAAAAAAAAAAAACTGACGAAGAGGATGAACTGAAGAAGCGACAATTAATGGAACTTGCTATTATCAATGGTACCTATCGAGATTCTAATACAAAGGTTGCCGCAGCAACAGGTACATACTTTAAAAGTAATTCCTTTTGTACTAAACAAAATTTCTATATGTCGTGCTTGCTTTATAACAGGATAATCGCTTACTTTATGAATGATTTTAATGAATATTTTAAACAAGGTATGTTAACATTAATTAACTCTATTTAATACTATCTAGAATTTTTTAAATAAAGTCACTTCTCGTTGAATTTCTCACTTAGAGTTTAACACAGTTCGACAGAATCTTGGGGACAGTCTCTTGACTATCGTAGACATATTTTACACCTTCGAATCGCTGAAGATCTACGAGAAAAGTTTCTGGAAAATTAACATAATTTTGAAGCTTATATTGATTGTTATTGCATCCTATTCTACTCGTCAAGAGGATCACGAATCAACTGTTCGCTTGGAAAATTATGTCGAAGCTTCATTAATTCATTAATTCATTAATATTAAATATGATATAAATTAATATTATCCAATATCCATCGCTTTAGTTTCTAAAGTATTTTTATTCTGTTAATTGTTTAAAGAGTTAATAAAACTTCAACATTTAATAGTCAACTATCCAAGAGAACAATTGTGTTGCGATCCATGATTAATATACAATATCCATCGCTTTAGCTTCTAAAGTAATTTTATTCTATTAATCGTTTAAAGAGTTAACGAAACTTTTACATTTAATAGTTAATTTTCCAAAAGAACAATTGAGTTGCAATCCATGGTTCTTTCGAAACTTTTTATTCTCGTGCTGAATGAAACAGCATCTAAAAGCAAAAACTTTGAACTCGTCGAGGATCATATTCAAGGTCAATTTTGTGAGAATTTTCTACAAACTTTCACCGATTCGAAGGCCTTTTCAGTTTGTACGTGCAAATAATTTTCACAAAAGATGTTTTGCATTGACAAATTTTCAAATTTTGGTTCAACTCCTATGCAAAAAACTCATAAAATGTTATCTTAGAAGAGAAGAGAACAACAATTGTTCGACAATTGCATAGTCATACGTATCAGATTTTTCTATACTTTATTTATTTGTTCACATTAATATGTGATGTATATCTGCAATATTTACTTCAATTGGAAGTAATTCTGTTATTTATGTTACTTGTCTATTGGTTTATACAAAATATAAACAAACGATAATCCATAAAGTGATCTCAAATTGGTGCATAGGCCACCACAGATGCGCAATTATAAGTAAAATGATTGCGTCACCATTTGGTGTTACGATTCAGTTACAGTAATTTGTATATTTAGTCAATTCATTGAATAACATTTCTGGTATAAGGATTTGAGATGACGATATACCATGTTTGCCTAATCCATCATAAAAAGATTCCTTTCTCTATACACGCTTGCTCAGCATGTAACACGTAATCCAGAGATGGGTCAAGATCCTTTAACGTTACGTATCCTTAACTAATGGCGAGTACCCAGCAATAAAACAATTAAGTAATTTGTTGAAAAACCAGATATTTTTGTTAATTATTACCTAATATGTCTGTAATATTTTAATATACAAATTTGTATGCGTTAATCCACTCATATTGCATGCCGTTTGGGCTAAAATAATTAATTTTCTTTAATAATCTACTAAGAAACCAGTTTATAAATATATTTCATTTCTCTAACAATAAATATAATTCTATTAGAGATTTTCAACCTCATTTTAATGATTCATTTCACTCGTTTCACGTAATATTTTGACTATTGACGATAAGATACTTTTCTTAAATACATATTTGCTTGGAAATAATTATTTAAATAGGATTTGTTCATTCTATTTAACTAAAATTATCATATGACATTAATTTTAAGATTAAATTAATATAGATAATTTATCTGTAAAATAGATAATTGTAATTTGTGTTACAATGCATATTAATCGTGCAATATTACTTTGCTCCGTATCTTAACTTACTTTATTTAGTACAGCTGATTTGAAGCAACCAAAAATGAGATTTTTCAAAATTATACAGTGTTAGTAATTCAATAATAGACTTAATTATTTTTCATTCTTATCGTAACTGTAAATTTGTAACTACCACACATTCTGGAATAAATATTTTTCACTTTTTACGATGAATCAGAATGTTGCATTTAGCTGCTATTCTGAATTTTACGTTCGAATGTATGAATTTTAAAAAGAGTGAAGGACTTAATCGACAAAATGAGAAAATCATTTATTCTAGCCATTTGTAGTCTCCTCCTTCTTGGACATTGGCAATAAGAGCCAGAAATATTGATATTTTAGCAATATTTAGCAATAATTTCTATTGGTAACGTTTTCCAGCAATAGAAAATTTCCATTTCAAGAGAAAACTTGAGGGAAATATGCATTTCGCAAAAAACCAGTGGAATAAGTTTAATCACTAATCAATTCTGATATGCCCTCAGAGGGGATATCTGAGTGCAAAGGGCTAGAAAACGTGGAAGTTAGAAGTTAACAATTATATTCAGAATAAAAAATAATTAAGTCTATTATTGAATTTAATAAGTTATTTTGGTATTTCCTTGCAATATCAATATTGCATCAAAATTATAATAGATGCGGCACACACAAGTGATTTGTCATTATCAATTCAATATTCTTCTAAATCTTCTGTAGCGGTCCTTCGACACTTGTCATCAGAAGGACAGCAGTAGATATATTCTTCCGCAAGCCCTCACATCTGACTTCAGTTCTTATATAACAAAATTCTGATCCATCTGCTAGGTTCCACTAGCGAGCCAAAGTCTGGAACCTCCTCCTTTCCTTGTCTTCGCGCCCTTCATTTCTATCTGCTTCCACAAATGTTCTAAAAATTGTTAAAAGTAGTTAAAAGTAGTATTATTAATTCAACATTCTTCTAAATCTTCTGTCACGGTCCTTCGACACTTGTCTTCAGTTCCTGTATAAGAAAATTGTAATCCATCCCTAACGCATGGGTCTGCTAGGTTCCACTAGCGAGCCAAACACTGGAACCTCCTCCTTTCCTTTCCTTTACGCTCCTCATTTCTATCTGCTTCCATAAATATTCGAAAAATTGTTAAAAGCAGTAGTGTAAAAAACATTGTTATTTAATTATATTTTATAATAATAGTAGCCAAATATGTATTTAAACAAGTATACATACAATGCGTTTCTCCGTAGCTTTGATTAATCGTTCAATCTTGAATGTTTCAGCTTGTGACGAGGAGTGGAGACGTGTAACAGCAGCTGCTGCAGAGACACAGCGGCTTCTCCCAGGCTTGGCGACACCTATGAGAACACCTAGTGCTCCTATGGGAGCACCGTTACATACTCTCACCACGGCTATCTGTTCCAACAACCGCGGCATCCCTCCTGAACGGTTTTGGTCCTCCGTCTCTTCTCTCTACTGGTGATCCCCATGGGTTAATTTACACGCCGTACGCCGATTACGCCAACTACGCAGCCTTGGCAGCCTCTCCTCTCCTCACGGATTACACTACTGCTGATCATTCTGGTGGGTTGTTTGCTCGCTGATCTTAGTTGCAACATCGTTTTCACCATAAATATTTTTTATTGTTCTTATTACTATTATTGTCATTATTATTATTACTATTATTATTATTATTATTATAGCTACTTTTCTCGTTTAATATCTTCTAGATCTTCTAGCACAATTTAGTTAGACAAATAAGAATGTGCGAGGAAAAGAAAGCGGAAGAGAGAAAAAGGCATAATAGAGGTAAATGAAATATTATATATATATATATCTATATATATTTTTACTTTTTATCAAGTTCTATTCTTAAACTAGTAGTCCTTAGTGGAGAATCTTCTTTTGTTACAAATTTGTATTTTTCAAACTACTACGTACAGCATTTTTAATTATTATCTTAAACGACGTGCTGTATATTCGCAATTTTTTTTTATTAGAACAAAAAGATTCAGACGGATATTTAATCGGTGTTATAGAATATGGATGGATAATGAATAATTGGATCCAACTGTAATTCTGTACACACGCTATGTCTTACCATTCAGGTTTTTCTCCAAATTTTGGTAAATATATTGGGCGCAGTCAAGCGATGGTACAAATACGAGTCGATTTCTTTTGTAACAAAGGTGTAGAATAATATCTTTTCATCTACACCTCAGTTTTCGATAAAGTATATGTATCAATGCACTTACGTACAGCAGTTGATGCGTAGCGACATCAGTCACAGCATGTTAAAACAATTGATTGTGCATTCGCAGTACAGATTTGTAATAATTTTGGACTATCGTACTTTCTTGCATCTTCTATTGGGATTTGTAAATGTAATTTTAAAGCGTCGAACAAGAATTCGTGTCGTTTATGCAATCGAAAAGGTTTTTTCTCCGACTATGATGCTCCGTCATGATGTAAAAAGTTTATGAGAGATGTATCGTTAGCAATACTAAAATTTATTCCATATATCATGCAATTTCAACTAGTATTTAGCTCTCCAATTGGTATGGAAAATGTTACGATGAGTAACTTACTGAGAATAACATTATTTGGATTGATAATAGCCATTCGCAGCTTCGTATGCAATAGTGATTAAACTAATTTCAACAATTCCTTAGCTGGTAAAATATCGCTAACAAAAACAGCCATTATAAGTTCATAATATTCCGAGTAAGTGCATGCGTACACGATAGAGCCTCAAAATTGAGATTCTCGAAAGCTAAGTTTCAGAAGAAACGAACAACATCTATTCTAATATTTTTATTTATTCTTCCATAAGAGATCATTTTTATCTATCCCCTTGTACCATCAATTCAAACGCACCCTTTATATTTCAGTTGGTGAACATCGCTAAATAACATCAAGTGGTAATCTTTATCCTTAACGATGAGATGTTCTACGATCTTTACTATCAACAGAAAATCATTCGACTTTGAGATCTGATTGAAATAACTTTGGACAACGTTCTTAAAGAAATGAGAGCAAGCGATATTGTGTATAACAGTGTTGACGAGTTATGTGCGTATTCATAGCACACATAAATTGTTAGCATCGTTGCACAGAATGCGGCTTGCAGGAATTCTTTAAGAGTACCATACCATAATAAATATATTAAATATTATATATGTAGTATTAGGTGTATATACTATATATGACAGGGTGTTTGGCTATGTACAAGCGAAACAGAAGGGTGCATTCTATGGCGTAGACGCCTGACGAAGCAGCGAAGAGCTGCAGGAGACTGAGCCGCGGAGCAATGATGTTGCAAACGTACAACCGTGTGTATATATGTGCAGGCTCGTACTTGTAGGATTAAATAGTAGTAGACATTCTTAAGTGCTCCAGTGTTCGTTGCTATGACACACGTACCTACAATCTATCGTACGCCTATTTATTACAATATCTCACATGTTTACTTACTTCTACTTTACATATATTATATGGTTTTCGATGAAAGATAATTATACTCAGAAATTGTACAAAATTAGCAGTAATTTTTGTTGATCGCATTAAAAGATATTCTGCTTTTCTATTCGAAGTGGACAAATTTTCAAAGAACTTTCTCGATCCCTCTAACGAGCAGTCGTATAAAGCGGCATATCAGTGTCGAGTAATTTTCATAGCTTTCCTGAGTAACTCTGGGTCAATATCTCTGTTATACTTTAACTTTTTAAATATATGTGTATTAGCGAAACTCTTTAAAATGTATATAATTGTATGTAAAGCCTTAATTTTGTCGCCCCTTTATTTCGAGGCTCTCCGGCTTGTTAAAAAATATCTTGAGGTCCCTCCGTTCGAGGATTGCTCTGCTACGGATCGCTTGATGATATCCAATCTCTTTTAGCTGTGGATTCCTGTTCCGTGGATGAAACAAGAGGGAAGTTCATTGTTTGTGGAAGAGAAATATGATTTCGCAATCCTAGATTCCCATCTTATTTAGGCTTTCGGAATGGCCCCGTCTTGTTTCCAGCCAACAAACAGCGAAACACCCTGTATGCTGTCTATTGTTTTTACATGTTTTATATGTTTATATGCACATGTATGTGTGTGTCTGTGTGCGAGTATTACTTCCTTCTAGCTTCTCGAAACAGCAATACATAATAAAAGGAATGTGTTCTCCACTATTCAACGGAAAGATGCGTATCCGCATTTGTATGTACATATGTACGTATATATATATATTTTTTTTATTTCAATTTGTATTATAACAGTAGTTATCTTATCGCAGTTGGAGATAATTATTTACCATTGCTGCTACTGTTATTACTCTTTACCATCACATAGACTATCGATAATGTTCCACTATTATTCTATTTATTATTATTAGTAGTATTATCGCTTTATTATTATTCTTTTGATTATCATCATTCTATATGTTTTATTGCCATTTTTTTTTTTTTGTTATAGGAAATTATATTAGGGGATACCATATAGGGGATTATATGGTGGTGTTAGCGTGGAGGTCGCAGTGGTTTTATGATTGAGACATAGTATTTACTAAATACATAGTATTTAGACGATATTATTTTTATTCTAACGTTAAGAAAGTCACGTCAGTCATTTGCTAGTTTTATCAGTTTTGATAATTATTTAACAGCGGATATGTTCAATGATATTATAATTTGCATTTCTAAAGCAATCGTTAGTAGCAGATAATAGAGGTATTTAACGTATTGCGAGGGCAAAATCTTAGACTGGCACAAGTAGCATTACTCGATAGACAAAAGATGATTAAATTTGTAATATTATATACGGTCTGTGTCATATCATATATTTATGCAAGGAGAATTGCCAAGCTTTGTAGCGACAATAGTTTCTGAACATTTAGATAACTTTCGA
This sequence comes from Xylocopa violacea, assembly GCA_963969225.1. NCBI lineage: Eukaryota > Metazoa > Arthropoda > Insecta > Hymenoptera > Apidae > Xylocopa > Xylocopa violacea. The sequence continues at coordinate 2,880,091 of CAXAJV010000015.1, forward strand.
AACAATTCACACGTGCTGCGTGCTGTATATTTCAAGTAACAGTGCCAGTTACTTATTTTCTACACACAGCTCATGATTGTTCCCCTCTTTTATGGTCAAAGTTTTGTACGTCGTTCAATTTTTTACTTTTAGAGTCTCTAAAGATGTTAATCGAACGTACCAGAAATTATTCGTGCAATAGCAAATTTGTAAAAATAAATTTTAATTGATTAAGGGTACAGCTTATCGTATTCGCTTTGTTCAGAGTTCATCGTAGTGCTCGATGGAAGTATCATTAATATTGTGGCGCTCGAATTTTATCACGTGTTTCGGAACGAACAAGATTTCAATGAACGCAGTATTCAAACTCTTGCGCAGTAAACGTAAGGCTCCCTATTCGCATATACATATCTATATATACATAGACTAAATGCATATATGAACTTATCGATCAAAGGAAAAGACAAATCTTCTCTTCGTGAATGAAAAATACTCTGTTATCGTATGACAAATCATACTTATACATTCGTTACCATTTACTACACATTATAGCGTAGATCATGAATGTGTTTGATACGTATGATACGTTTGAAAAATGAAATCTCTTGGCGTAATAGCAATGTCTAATCGAAACCTTATCTAACGATAACAATAGCCTCGCTGTTAGTTTTACATGAAAAATAAAAATTGGTTCGCTATATTTGCTCTCGCAGCAACACTTGTAATATTATCTTATCGTTATATCTTTTCCATATGATTTTCTGTTGTACGATAATTACAAATGGTACGTTTACTATCATTTCTTTCGTACTATTTACTGCAATGGTGCTACTGCATTTAACATGCGTTGCAATAAGTAAATACTCGCAGTGTAAAATTTGTTAGTAATCGGTACCTGTTGGCAAAGATTTATTCAGATCTGAACACTTTCATACTCAGAAATACAGTGTATATCAACGATTTTAAAAAGGAGACTTCTACTTTTGAAACTTATCGTGTCTTGTGACATGCTACGTATTCTATTTGTATTATTTAAAGGAATATTAAAAGAAACGAATGTGCACACGTGCAATACGTTTGTACGTTCGATTCTGTAGTGCATTGCCATATATTATTTATTTGTTATAATTTTAATGTAAATAAATAAATTTTACTGTAATTTATAGAGTAGAAGTTAAAAAACGAAATAAGCTGATTTCTCGTCGAAGCAAATATTAGATTTTTGCTCCTTCTGAGTCGTACGATTCTATTTACAAATTATGAACTCTTTATTTTGTATAAATATATTTAATCAGAACATCTTCAAAGTTTCAATAAGAATAGAACTAATTAATGTAATACATTTGTATCGTAAAGTCGAGTGGTACTTGTAGTGTCTGAAATATTAAAAAATTCTACGTTATAAAGTTCGCTGATGATTTATTATGTTCTATATGTTATCATACCACTTTACTGGAGGATAGTAATTGAAATTCTTCAACACAAAATGATTGCGAACTCAATAGTTACAAATTATGCAAAGTTAAATTTACTCTTCTCTCGTTATTTTTTCTCTCGTTCTTCTACAAGAAAATGAACGACTTTAAAAATAGCATTTGAAACACGAAAATACCTTTTAGTCAAGAGTAAGCCATTTCTTATATTTATATATACGATATTACTCTATTTATTGAATTTTCACATTACAAATAAAATGAACATGAAATGCACGCTTATTAAATTTATGCGCAGTCTAGTGTACAGAGATTTGGTATAAATTATAAGTAAACGTACCTACATTTCTGATATATATATATCTATTATTGCATACTTTTAATTGTTTCGCAGATATTGCACAGGGCGCAGCATTTAACAGTAACAATAAAATTTACTGGCCGTCCATTCATCGTATAAAAAAATGTCTTCAAACGATTGTTGTTTGAAACATTCTCATTATGCAACGAAGCGAATAACGAGTAAATTTTGATGGTACGATTAATTGATTCATCCTGCGCATATAAATTATATATTTACACCTAGCTCGCACACACACACGTACAGATATATTCATTTATATTATCATGATTATATTTAATTATGATTTATAATCCTGATAATATATTTTGGTATTCGTATTTGCGAGCGCATCTTCAAATTCTTTTATTATCTACGATTACTTAAGGAACTTAAACGAAATAAGAACATATCACATTAGTTGCTAAGTTTTATGTTAAAAAGTAGCAGATTTTTCAAATATAACAGTCTACAAATTATTCTATACGCCGAAGATTAGGAACAGAAAAATTGAACGAATTGTTTAAGAAACGAGACAATCAAATTGTACTCAATTCCTTGTGATACGTTGGATATAAAATAGATTTGTCGTACAGAAAAAAATATATTAGACATTTTTTTTTTAACGTATTGCTCGGTGGTTGTTGTTTGGTATAATTAAAGATACACAACATTCATAAATGTTTGTTTTATCCGCTTTTCAATCGTTTGAGAATGATCGATTAAAATTCAGATTGATTGTAACGAACAATAGTTTCTGTAATTTAAAAAACAGTAACAGCAGTTTCAGAAATAAACTGTTCTTTTAGCTTTATCGATTACTGTTTGTACGTCTAGGTTTTTGTAGATTAAAATCATTTTTAGCGAAATGAAATGAACATTCGGTGAAAAACTTTTTATTACAGAATAAGTCCTGAAGAAAAACAGAGATTTGCTTCGTTCTATGATTAGGAATTTGAGAATATTGCAAAAAAAATGAAAGAAGTTACAATAAGCGACATTTTATTATTAATCGATAGATTCTTATCTTTTTTGTTAAATATACAAGTATATATGTATATATATACAGTACGTAATATTACAGAAATATCCATAATTGCAATATTTTTGTTATAGAATATTAATATTAAATTATATATTACTCGTGTTGTACTTTTCTACGTAGTAGTTTAGTAGAAAAATACGATAATAAGTAGAGAGGTGAATTCTTTTAGATCATTGTGCTAAAAATGCAGGTTTAGAATAAGCATACTGTTTCATATATTTTACAAAGGTTTATAGAAATTGTGAATGTTACGTCTGAATGCTATTTTCATTTATTATTGAATATTGTAGAGCAAAATACAGAGAGTACGATATTGTGCTTTTAAATTTCTGAAAGGAAAAAGTAGCTCTTCCGCTGAAATAAATGATTTATATAGTACTATTGTGATACGTATGAATACTACTTTCAATTATTATTATATATTGTATAACAACACACATGTTATGATGGTACGATACTGAAATATTATGATTTTTGCAATATTGCGCACCTCATGGATGCGCTTATAAGTTTAGAGAAAATAAAAAGAAAAAGTAGCTTCCTTGCTGAAACAAATTATTCATAAAGTACTATTTTATACGTATGAATACTACTTTCAATTATTATTAGCAAAACACAGAGAGTACGATATTGAAATATTATGATTATTGCAATATTGCAAACCCGATGGGTGTGCTTATAAGTTTCTGAAAAGAAAAAGTAGCTTTTCCGCTGAAGCAAATTATTTGTACAGTTCTACTTTTATACATATGAATACTATATTCAATTATTATTATATATAGTGCATTGTAACACACAGAGACTACGATATTGAAATATTATAATAGTACGATACTAAAATATTATGATTATTGCAATATTGCACGCCTCATGGATGGGCTTATGAGTTTCTGAAAAGAACAAAATAGCTTTCTCGCAAATCCTCAGCTGAAACAAATCATTCATAAAATTCTATTTTCTACACATTTTTTAACAATGTTTCAACATTTTTTGAAATGTATAAAAATATTTGGTCCAGCATCGATATTCGTTCGATACACTCATTGGTAATGCAACGCAAGCCTCTCGATTGGACCATTTTGAAAAATCACGTGTTCGAAATACGTTCAATTGTAACGATTCTGCTAATTGGTTAGACTTTAAACGCCACGTTGAAACGCTATGGCGAACATCAACTATTTCCAATTACAAAAGTTGAATGAAAATTCAACTTTCATATCAAAATATAAAATTTAATTGAAAAACATCTGTCGAAAGTATCGAATGATATTACGTAAGACAGCGAAAATTGAATATAAAATATTTTTTTAATTAATTTAAAAGTAAATATTTTTTAAATTGTAATCATTACAGTTTACCAAAAAATTTGGTTCAAAATTACAGATCAAGAAAACGTATGAAACACGTGTATTCAATTGATGCGTTTTATTACGAAACACGTGTATTGAATTTAATTTTTACGCGTATTACATTGTTTATTTTTCTTTTTCTTTCAATTAATGTTGCTGTTCAATAGAACAGCATTGTACGCTGTTTATCAGGTTTTAATGCATTGTATATTCAGATAAACGATAAAAAAGAAGATATTAATGCGTCGTTCACTATTTTTGCGATACAATTTGGTATCAAACGCGTTTAGTACGAATCCAATATGAAATTTACGATTCCAACAACGAAACATTAGACAAAAATATTGAATTAATTTTTTAATTAAAAGTAGTGCAATTCTTGTTGTCTACTGCAGTGGTTCTCAACCTTGTTTTCGCCTCTTGTCCAGCAAAAAAAATTTCATAGCACGTTTCTGTCATAAAAACAGATTTTACAGCTAAAATGTTAAATCTTAGTGAAAATTAAATACGCAGTTTGAGAACCCATGGTTTACACGTATTTCATAGCTTTCACGTAGAATTAAGATGTTAAAAAGTTTATATTACACACATAACAGAATAAGTTAGAAATATTTGACGAAGGATTTGATTTTTAAATGGAAATACATATATGCGTGTATATGTGTTGTAATAATTAACAATGTTTTAATTACGAACGAAAGATTTAGAAATTTTCAGTGTTGGTAATCGACGGACTAAAGAAAGACAAGCTGACTAGTCAACGAAGAAACATGTACATTTTATGACTTATAATATTTTACATTTATTTTCAGAAGTTTTGTAGAGAAAACAGAAAATTTGTAGAGAAAAGAGAAAAAAGGGGTGCAAATGTTTTCTGAAGAACTTGCGATTGAATGCAAACTGATTAAGAAACGCGAGTATAGTGTATATTGGGTTGACGAGAAAGTGTTTTCGCTTTTGTAGTGCGAAATAAGGCCCGTTGTTTTTGTACAATGAACAAGCTAACAGTTACAAACAAAATTATAACTTGTTTGTGAACAAACATAAATTTGGTTTTTGAGGCGGATTAAGCGTCCACGTAGGGCACCAGATCGCATAGAGCCCCGATGTCTGAAAACATTTTTCACTTAAAAATTTTGAAAATGACAGAAAAGGTTCAAAAAAATATTTCATAAAATTTGTATCTCTTAGAACTCTCTCACTTGTCTTGATACACTCCTGAGAGACCAAGAAAATTGTATCGCTTTTTTTATTGATCCGCCCCTGAGGGGCCAAAAAATTTTTTCGTTTGAGGTCCCTATTTGTCTTGGCCCGTCCCTGAATTTGGAGTCTTAAAATTTTAAAGCGAAATTTTTAATTTATAGCCTTAAAGTTGCTTTTTTTTGGAGGAGGCAAAATTTTTATATTTCTTAGGGCCCACCACCCTTGTCTTGTCTTGATCTGCCCCTGAATCTGAGGTTTCAAAATTGAAAAGCTAAATATTAAATTTGTAGTCTCAAAGTTACATTATTTTAATGGAGAGAGCAAAATTTTCATTTCTTAGGGTCCTCATTTACCTTGATCCGCCCCTGAATCTGAAATTTTTTAAAATTTAAAAACAAAATGTCAAATTTATAGTTTCAAAGTTGCACTTTTTTTAGACAGGAGAACAAAATTTGTATTCCTTAAGGCCCTCACTTGTCTTGATCCGCTCCGGAATTTGAAATCTTCCAAAAACTGAAAACAAAATGTTAAATTTATGGCTTCTGTGGAGGGCGCATAAAAATTACACTTTTTTTTTTTATTACTTAGTATTCCACTTGTCTTAATTCGAGCCTGCAAATGTAACTAATACCAAATTTCAACAGCAAAAAATCATAACAAACAGAATTCTTTTAAAATAATTACAATGCTATCTGTGCGCGAACACCGAAATTACTTTCTTGCCAACCCAATTTGAGCATCGTGTTGTAAGAAGAATATTTAACCGTTTTAGTGCCATGAACTTTTCGAGAAATCCAATCGAAAAGTGCTAAATAGAGCGCAATGGAGCTATTCTCTATTTATCATTTAAAAAATGCTGGGTTACTGTTTCTGCACAATTCTTACAGATATCCATGTGCAGCAAATTTTAGAATTCTCATCGAGTAATTGGTAATTTTAAACACTAAACAGAAGTGCAATCGTATCGCCTGGCATTCAGACGGTTAACTTTTTGCACTCGAATGTCATCTCTGAGTGAATTGATCGCATAAAAAGTTTTCTAAACAGTTTTGCGAAAGTTTTCTATCATGGGAAATGAAAATATTCTATTGCTAGTAGATTGCTTAGTAATAGTTTCTTCTATTGCTAACTTTTACCAGCAATAGAAAATTGCTAATGGGATTAACTCTTTGCACTCTACTCCTTCCTGGATGATGGCAATAGAAGCTCGATATATTGCTAAAATAGCAATATCAGCAATATTTTGGCTGCAGCTTCTATTGCTAAAATAACAATATTTTTGCAATAGTTTCTAATGCTGTGATAGCAGCATATTTTAGCGATACTTTAGCAACAGTTTCTATTGCTAACATTTTTTCCTCAAGTTTTCTATTGAAATGGAAATTTTCTATTGCTGGGAGACATTGGCAATAGAAGTTAGCAATATTTGGGTAATATAGCAAAGTTTTAGCAATATTTAACGATAGTTTCTATTGCTGGGAGACTTTAGCAATAAAAGCAAGAAATATTGCTAATACAGAATATTTTACAATATTTTACAATATTTTTTCCATTTCAATAGAAAACTTGAAAGAAAATGCAAATTTTCTATTGCTGGAAGACGTTGGCAATAGAAGCTAGAAAACATTGTTATTTTAGCAATATTTAGCCATAGTTTCTATTGCCAACGTCTCCCAGCAATACAAAATTCTCATTTCAATAAAAAACTCAAGAGTCAACACATCTCTCAAAAAGCTGCGCAGTTACAATTTCAGTCCCTAATCAATCCTAATACCCCCTCAGAGCAGACATCAGAGCGCAAACTCCAAAAAGAAACCATAACATAGAGAAAACAGAAAAGAGAATCAATCGATTACAAAGTTCCTCCCCAGAAGCGAGGACAATTTTAATCTTTTATTACTGTTTATATAGTGGCAAATTAAGTCGCCTGTAGAGGACTGGAGATTGATAAATGCATGTGGGAACAAATGAATAAGAAGACGTTTGTATGTTGAAGCAGGTGCAGTAGCCGCTGCGAAACAACGTAGGCACTTGGGTCAGATTCGCGAGCACCCTTATCAAAGGGCTGGTGCTTTGTCATGAATCTGGAGAGTGCAATTGCAGTACGCGCCTCCGTGAAAAGGTTAGTTTCTTCCAAACATATCATTTTTTAATTACAAATTTGCAATATTTCATTTACCACAAATTACAAATTTCCAATATTTCAGTTGCTACAAATTACAAATTTGCAATATTTCGTTTATCACAAATTAGAAATTTGCAATATTTCAGTTGCTACAAATTAGAAATTTGCAATATTTCTTTTACCACAAATTATAAATTTGCAACATTTCATTTACCACAAATTACAAATTTGCAACATTTCATTTGCAACAAGTTACGAATTTGCAATATTTTAATTTGTGACAAGTTATGAATTATGTTAGGTTTTTAATATGAAACGATATTCACTTTTATATATATTATACGTTTAATGATACATATCGCGCTGTGCCAGAGGCGGACAAAGAACTGAACCTACATGCAAGAACCTAAACTGGAAACAAAAGATGATCTGACCATGGCGACGTCACACACACACACACACACATACAAATATATCGTGCACATCGATACGTTTACAGCCCCCCTATCGATTTGCACACATTTGTAACATTCGTACACACTGCTCATGCTTATCTTTAGTCAGGGATTTCGTGAATACATCTGCAATCATTAAGTCAGTTTTTAAATACTCTACTATTATTTCTTTTCGCTCAATTAATTTTCTAGTGAAATGATACTTTATGTCGATATGTTTACTTCTCTTATGAAATACAGCGTCTTTTGCCAATTTAATAGTCTTTTAATATAAACGACTTCGCGCGACACTTCCGCTAGAGCTACATATTCTGCCTCCATCGTTGATAAAGCAACGGAAACTTGTTTTTTTGACTTCACGATCTTCTCTATCATCCGTATCTCCAGCCCAATCAGAGTCTGTGTAAGCTTTAAGGTCTTCTTCGTCTTTACGATATGTGATTTCATAATTTACTTTCCGTGTTTTAGAACTAAATCGGCTTAATGCGTTGGCAGCGAATGCTATGTCTGGTCTCGTCGCATTAGCCAAGTATACCAATCCACCAATTGATTCTCTGTAAGGTCGACAATTCATTTCGCATTTTTCTTCTTCCGACATTGGGCTAGTTCCTTTTATAATTTTCGTATTTGCTTCGACTGGGGTCGACACTGTTTTAGCATCTACCATGTTGAATCTTTTAATTAAATCTTTTATGCATTTCTTTTGTAATAGGCGGATTTTTCCTGTTGGACCATCTCGTTCAATGTGTATTCCTAAAATGTTATTTATTTGCCCAAGATCTACCATTTTGAACGCAGACATCAATTTTAACTTAACCTTATTCCTTGATATTTTTCGATGCCAATATTAAATCATCCACATATATGATTAGAATAACTCGATCTCCATACCTTGTCCAAAAATATACACACACGGATCAGCTGTTGTCCGTTTATCAAGCTTTTTATACCACTCACGTCCCGATTGTTTCAAACCGTATAATGGTTTTAGTAATTTACAAACCTTATCTTCATTTTTATACTGCACGAACATTTCCGGTTGTTCCATATAAGTTTCGTCGTTTAACTCGCCTTGTACATAAGCGGAAACAACATCCATCTGATGCAGATGCATTTGTTCGTTTACAGCAGCAGCGAGTAGCGTACGAATTGTTTCGTGTTATTGAGTATGGCCATCTTGATTGATTTTAGTTTTAAACACCCATCTGTTGGTCAATATTTTAGGGTATTATACTCTTCATGCATGGCGGATAGTCATTCTTCTGCGTCTACTCTATTCAACGCTTCATCTACCGACATAGGATCCACTGATTCCGTAGCTTCGGTGTTATAAACTTTTCTTGGTCTTCCTACCTGGCCGGTTTTTAATATTTTTGGGCGACCCCGTTTTCGTCGTAACACTTGACGCGACTCTGATTCTCCTCCTTCGTGAACGCTTTCTTGCGTGTCTTCGTTTCCAGACTCTTCACTGATTGTTTCTTCTGCGTTTTCAAGTACGCTGAACCTATGTTCCTCTACACTGGGAACAGAATTCGGCAATTCAACAATATCTTTCAACGGTTCTTCATCGGGTAGAATTTTCTCGAAAAACTTTACATCTCTCGCTTTTATTACAGTTTATTATGTATTCGTCGCCTTTCGGTTGGAATTTTCCCCTATTTTGTCCTTTATTTAATGCGATTGCTTTACTACCGATTGTTCTGAAAAAGCCCACGTACGGTTTACGTCCCGACCACGCTTCAAATGGTGTTTTGCCATTTAGAGATTTCGTAGCGCATCTGTTTCTTAAATATGTCGCGGTGTTAATCATTTCGGCCCATAACGAATCTGGCAAATTGGCTTGTAATTTCATACATCTTGCCATTTCGACCAGCGTACGATTAGCTCTTTCAGCTGCTTGTTCTTCGGCAAAATCTTCTGATCCCACAATAATTTTGATCACTAGCCCTGCTTCGCTCGCAACTTTTAACACAATTTTTAAATTGCATCTATGTAGACTAAAACTATTTTTCTTGCTATCAATTCTTTAAATACTACATTGATGAATCTCTGGAACACTGATTACGCTCGCAAATAAGTACCTTTTTGAGATACTTTTCACGCGGTTAGAGAGAGTGAATTGTACGTTAATCGCATTGTTGAATAATGGATATTCGAGAATATTCTAAATTGTAGACTGTGTAGACTGTGTTATACTTTTGCGCCTTGCAACAGATCTAGTTGGTCTTCGATAAGGGGAAGTACTATCTCCACTCACCCATGGCTTAATATAATCCACCGCTGTGGAGGTTTGTTGAAGCCCTTCATATTCACCGATTTTTCTGACTACATAACGATCGTTTCGTAGCACCGTTGTTATTTCATAAAGTTCGAAGTACTTCGCTGCGAATTTTAAACCTGGACCTTGTTGCGTCCGTCTAATGGCAACCAGATCGCCCTCTCGATATTTTCTGCTTTCGATCTTCCTCTTATGGAAAGAGGATATTTTCTTTCCGGACTACAACGCAGGGAAATAGGAACGCAGCGTGGAAACATGGCGACGTGGCGAGCACCATCCGGCCCACGGCGACGGGAAGAATTTCAACGACGGGAAACAATCGATTCTTTTCGGGAACCCACGGCGAATTATATCGGATAGAGATACAGCATTTACCTGGACGATGTTCAATAGTGTAAAACTATTACAATACTTTTATTGTCCCCGATGGACAATATGAATTTTCAAGAGTCCCATTCGGCCTATGTAATTCACCATCAGTGTTCCAGAGATACTGCTTCGGTTTTATGCTTCGACGGACAAACCATACCGTTCTTCACTATATGTTCTAAGTATTCTACGCGGCAGGGGCATCACGATGAGTCCCAACAACGAGAAGCGCGGAATTCAGGCTCTGGAAGATGCTACAACTGCGGCGGGTATGACCACATCTTTTATGATTGCCCGCTGAGGAGAAGAGGATCATGTAAACGTATCGATGTGCACGATCGGTATATGTGTGTGTGTATGTGTGTGTGACGTCGCCGTGGTCAGATCATCTTTTGTTTCCAGTTTAGGTTCTTGCATGTAAGTTTAGTCCTTTGTCCGCCTCTGGAACAGCGCAATGTGTATCATTAAACGTATAATATATATATAAGTGAATATTGTTTCATATTAAAAACCTAACAGGTTATGGGCCCAGGTCACAAACTATAATTACTGTACTGATAAGTTTTGATTGTGCAAAAAAAAAAAAAAAAAAAAAAATGGCTAGTGCAAACGCGTTCGGAAATATTGAAAAATTAAACGAGAATAACTACGAATTGTGGAAGGTGCAGATGAAAAGTGTTTTAGTATACAATGACCTGTGGCAATATGTTGAATGCAACGAAGCCATAACGGCAGAAAATACAGTGGAATGGGCGAGAAAGGACTCGAAAGCTTTAGCTCTTATAAATCTAAGTGTTACGCATGGTCAATTGAACCACGTAAAAAAGGCGAAGACATCAAAAGAAATTTTTGAATCACGTTAAGAATGGAAAAGAAGAAGAACGTTTCGATGACGCAGCAAGGCTGAGCAACTTGAAGAAGCGGGAATAAAGCTTCCAGACGAACTTTTATCAATTATGTTGCTTTCATCTTTACCAGCCGAGTATGAAAATTTCAGCGTAGTGATAGAATCGCGTGACGACGTGCCATCGTTAGAGAATCTTCAAATTAAATTGAAAGAGGAAGAAGTAAGACAAAGTGATCGTGATGAAAAATCAACCGATAATGGAAACAAAAGTGACGCGTTATTAACAAAAGGATACGTTAACAACGAAAAACACAATAAAGTGAATTCAAGACATGTGGGGATATAAGGCGAGGTTCGCGTAAATTTTTCTGATCAAGTGCTTTAGACTGGAATCAAACGGTGTAACCGACGCGATGACTGCGATCGCCTGCAATATAGAACCACTGAGACAGTGACGCTTCGAAACACATGTGTAACAATGAACGCAAATTCGAGACATTAAACGAAGAACAAACGAAAGTGTATACAGCCGCTGAACATTTTATAGATTCAACTGGTACAGGTGATGTTAAGTTAAGTACTAAGACAAACAATCCAGTGCCAGGATTACGGATAACGGTTATACGGTGGTGAAGTTTGAAAAGAATCCGTCCGTGGCATTGACGGCAACGATAGGGCAATGCTTGCGAATACTTCGTGCGATATGAAATTATTGAAATGGCATCAAAGATATGGGCATTTAAATATTCACGATTTAAAAAGAATAAAGAATGATAACTTAGTTTGCGGTATGGATTTTGAAACTAAACTGGAAAAAATAAATTGTAACGTATGCGCAAGATGTAAGATTCACGTCCAACCATTTAAACAATCGTTAAATCGTTCGACAGAAATTTTAGGGTTAGTACATTCGGACATCTGCGGTCCCATGAACACAGAATCGCTGGCAGGCGCTAGATATTTTGTTATCGATGACTGTAGTAGATATATAGAAACGAGGATACTTCGAAATCGATCCGAAGTGTTACAGGCGTTTAAATATTATAAGCGTAAAGTAGAAAATGAAACGAGTCGAAAAATAAAAGTACTCCGCACCGACAACGCGAAAGAATATTGTTTCATATTAGAAACCTAACAAATTACTATATATTATTACTAACCTAACCTAACCTAACCTTTTTTTTTTTTTTTGACGCAGGGAAATCCTCATGGATATCGTGGATTTTTTGGGAAATCCGCGGTTATGTCGGACTCTTACCGACTAAAACCCTGCGATGGTCTTCCTACACTTGTAGCGGGTAGCCGGGAACTCTTTCGAACGCGTCCAGCATCCCGCCTCGTGTCTGAGTTCGTTGTACTCTCTGCACATAGCTCGCGTGCGAGTTCATTCTTTAGACTCCTCGGTCGAGCGCGTGCCGGATAGACTTGACTCAAATCCTGTTTAGCCGGCGCTCGGCGGCTCTTTCTCTTTTTTCTCACTTACTTTTTCTTTGCGCAGTCCTTTCTATTACGCTTGTGTGCAAATGCATGCATTCCTCACGCGTACCTCTTTGTCGAGTTTCTTGCGCCTGTCTTCTATCTTCGAAGTCTTCTTCCTCTTCTCCCGCTCGCGGCGTTTGAGATGGCCAGCGGCGGCGAGGTTCCGCTCCCCGGTGGGTACTTTGGAGCGACTCTCGCGCCCTGACGGACGAGAGTCCCATACCTTGGAGTGGAACGTGGCAAACGTCTACAACGCCGACCACGTAAGGCTCGTCGAGCAGAAAGCGTGCGCTCCCTTTCGCGCTCGGCGGCTTCTTTCGCAGCCATTACTTTGTCGCAAAACAAGGTAACGGCTCGCCAATATCTCTCCCCTTCCAGCATCTTTGGCAGGATGCTGGTCGGCGAGAGATCCGGTCCGATCTCTGCTACAAGAGCGTGGCGCAGCGTTTCCCACGCCGGACAGAGTTCCAGAGTATGCTGCGCAGAGTCGTCTGCGTCTCCGCAATGGTGACATTCGGCCGTGGCTTTTTTTCCGATCTTGCACAGGTACTGACTGAAGCAACCGTGTCCAGTCAGCACCTGCGTCACTCTGAAGGTGAGCTGCCCTCTCCTGTTTTCTACCCAGTTTTCCAAGATGGGTAGAATCGCTCCGACGATTCTGTGGTTGGTCGCAGGTGCGAGTTTCTCCTTCCATTTAGAGAAAGTGAAGCGTCTCGCTTCTCTTCTAATCTCATCCCTTTTCGGAGCAGGTGCACCTTCTTCTTCTACCTGGCGCATTGTACGAAGGGTTTCGTACACTATCATGTCTTCCTGCGCCAGGTATTCCAGGGGTACGAGACCCGCCAGCATTGTTACCGCGTCGTAAGAAATCGTGCGATATCCTCTTAGGACCCGTGGCTATTCTTCGCCACGCGCTTCGCAGCAGCTGCATCTTTCTGCCTCCTGTGATAAGCGCGTCGCTCCATACCGGGGCTCCGTAAAGCGCGATGCTTCTTATCACCCCGGCATAGAGTTTCCTTACTTTCTCGTCCGGTCCGTGCAGATTCGGCATGATACGGCTTAGGTAAATCGCCGCAGCATCCAGTCGAACGGCCCGACAAGTGAAGTGGAGACCAAAGTTCCATTTATCGTCGAGGAGCAGTCCGAGATACTTCATCTCGCTCCCCACTATGACTTTGGCTGTTCCGATGTTGACCACTTCGTTTCCTCCTCGCGGGTCTCTTCTTCGTCCCTTGAAGCACAGGATTTCAGATTTCTCCGGTGCCATCTGGAGCCCCATCTTCTTGATGGCATTAGCCACGACCGCAACTGCCATTTCGGCCCGGTAGATTGCGCGTTGCCGACACGTGTCGACTGCCAACACCATCGTGTCATCCACGTAGCACGTTAGATGCACGCCGGACGGCATTGGCAGCTTCAGGACCGCGTCGTACCCGAGATTCCAGAGAAACGGTCCGAGGACCGATCCCTGGGGAACGCCGCGATCAATCTTCTTCTTCTCGATTCCGTGCCGGCTATCGTAGAGTATAGCGCGGTCGTTCAGGTAGTTTTCCACGACCCTTCGCAGGTATCGCGGAAACCCGTGCTTTTCGAGCGCTCTACGTATCGTGCTCCATTCGAGGGAGTTGAACGCATTCTTAATATCTAGCGATATCGCAATTACGACTCCCCCGGCGGCGATCGCGTTTTCGGCCAAACTTTTCACTTGTCGAATCGCGTCGATCGTCGATCGTCTTTCTCGGAAACCGAACTGATTTTCGGCTAAGTTCGGCCCGGTTCGCGACAGGTGCTCGACGAGGCGGTTGTGGATTATCCTTTCAAATAATTTTCCGACCTCGTCGAGCAAAACTATCAGCCTGTACGCGGCCGGTGAATCCTCCGGTTTTCCTGCCTTTCGGAACAACACTAATCTGCCGGTTTTCCAGCTTGCTGGCAATGTTCCCATCTTCAAGCATGTTGTAAATAACTTCCGCAATCTTGAATTCAGGACACTGAGTGCCATCGACCAGGCACGGCCGGGAATTCCGTCCGGTCCGGGCGCAGTGTTCTCCTTTTTCATGCGCTTTATGGCGCGAGCAATTTCCTCCTCGCTGACGTCGTTGTCCTGAGACCAGATGATCGGGTCGATGTGTGTTGAAATTTGCGAGTTGTTCCCCGACGCAGCCTCTTGCGGCGGGAAGAGCATGTCGACGACTCGCTTCAGGAACGGCGTCTTCATCGTCTCCGTTAACGGGGGCGCCCACGGTCGTAATTTATTCATTACTATCTTGAACGGCCGCCCCCACCGATCCTCGCGCAGCGTTTCCAGCAATCCGTCCCATGCTCGTGTCTTTGACGTTTTTATAGCGGCTTGCAGCTCTATTTTCTTCTCCTTGTAAACTTCATAGAGTTGCGCCTTCCTTTCCGGATCGGGATCTCTCCGTTTCCGGTATCTCGTGTACTGTCTCCGCGCGGTCGTGCTCTCCGCACGGAGATGAGCGATCTCATTGCTCCACCAGTACACAGGTTTACGCGGAGGTTTTGACTTTATTTTCGGCATGCTTGCATTGCATACCGAGGTCAACGTCCTTGTAAACCATTCGGCTTCTCGCTCGACTACGGCCGTTTCGGTCGGCTCGCTCGGCCAGGTAACGACGAGGGTAGCCGCCATAAACATATCTTCATCCAATTTTAGCAACGACTATTTATTTTGTTTTTCAGTCGTTGTTTTTCTTCTTTGCATGGTTGACACGTCGATCCTTATGTAGAGGTGATCAGATAATGTTTTGGTCGTGTCAACTTTCCAACCGGTGACTCTTCGGGATGCTCCGTCGTTCGCGAACGAGAGGTCGACTGTGCTCTCGCCCTGCTGACGCACGCACGTACTGGCAGATCCTTAATTCAGCAGCCTGAGATTCGCGGATGCTGCCCAGTCCATCGTCGAGTGTCCGCACTGGTTCGTTCTGGAGGAGTGCCACATAGTTGCGTGAGCATTAAAATCTCCCAGAACGAATGTTGGACGGGGGGCGTGGCTTCGCACTACCCCCTCCACTTCATCTAAGAGCCGGTCGTAATCTTCCAGTGACCAGCTCGGTGGAGGGTATATTCCGATGACGACGCAGTCCGACCACGATACGGCTACGTAACCACGCCCTTGCGCGATGAGCGTGATCGGACGGATGCGTGTCGGCGTCGTCTGAATAATTGCCACTGTCTTCTCTTTGTTTGCTATCCACGACGGCTCGTCGTGGATAGAATACGGCTCCGCTGCAACGACTAATTCGACCACGCCGCTGTGTAAGCTTTCGAGCATCAAATCTTGTGCTCTCGCGGCGTGATTCAAATTAGTTTGCAGTATTTGAGATTTCGCGTTGAGTATTACGCGGATTTCCATTTTCTCCTCCTGGCTGGTGGACGCCTTCGGAGATTCGCGCGCTTTCTCCACTGCAGGTATAGATTTGGCTGCTGTTGCAGCCTTTTCCTTCTTCTGTGCAGGTACACCTGTCGATTTCGCGACGGATTTAGCGGCGGTCGCTCTCTCTTTCGTCGCCGGCGGCGAAGCAGAGCAGGCCTTACTACCTGCTCTGTCCGTGCGGGCGGCCTGCCGATTTGCAAACCGGGCACGTCGGCGACTTCTCTTTGCAATTTGCCGCACGATGTCCTTTCTCGCCGCACCAGTAGCAGGCTTCGGTGCGGTCCACGTTCGCTGTGCATTTTGCGATCACGTGGCCGATCGCCCAGCATTTGAAGCAGATTAACTACCTTTCCTCTATATGTTCGACTCGGACGGACGTCCATCCGACTTTAACCTTGTCGCTCTCTGTTACTTTTCTCGCGGCGGCGATCGGACATTGCATGAGCATTGTGCCCATGCCATTATTTGCTGTCCTCTTCGGGCCAACTTTTACGTCATTGGTAGCGCAGCCGCCTTGCGCGGCGACTGCCTCGACGCTTTCGTCGATCGTTAGAGAGTCTTCCATTCGGAAAACTCTCAAGGCCGCCCGCTTGCATGGGCGCGTGACCTTCACGCCGCACGTCGTCGCGAATAATTGGCTCAGTCTTAGCGCGAGCTTATCCGCTTTTTCCTCCTTACCGTCGCCGCTTATCTCCAAAATAAGTGCGCCGGTTAGCGCCTTTCTGGGCTTCACCTCTTCTATGCCCAGTTCCGATAATTTAATGTTTTGCCGGGCTGACGTCATTAGCTCGGCATACGTCGTGCGGTTGTCCTTATTAATAGCAATAACTACTGCAGCCGTACTCGGATTCTTCGCTATTTTTGTTTTCTCCTTTGGCACCGTTTTCGCTTTCACAGTCACTACCTGCGATGGTACAGTTTTCTGTGCGCTGGCGGGCTTAATTGCCGCGGCCACTGTCTCCTTCTTCGTCTTGCGGCCAAGGACCTTTGTCCACGGCGTTTCTGTCCCGCTCGCACTCGTGCTCGGCGCGGCAGGTGCGGTTGCTGCGGGAGAAGATTTCCTCTCGCTCTCTTTCCGCATCTGCTCTTTCTGTATACCTTCCATCCTCTTCTGGATGGTCGACTTCTTTTCCTGCGTCTTCGCAGGTTGCATCACCGTCGGAACGGGGGGTATCGCCTCTCTTCCTCCGGCGGACATTTCCTTCTTTATCGGCGCAGCTTTCTTTATCGCTTTCGCAGGTTCTTCACATTGCGCCGGTTTTCTCGCCGTTGATCTTGACTGTTCCTCTTTCGGAGCGAAGCGCTTTTCCGCCCTCTCCCAAGAAGCTCGTTAAGCGGCTGTTAATAATCTATGTAAATAGAACCTAATATAACCTAATCTAATCCAACCTAGATCCCTTTACAGAATCCCGAGCGTGTTGGTCCCTACCATTTAATACCATAACTGGGGCCTCAAGAATTAGTTCCATTTAATCATATATTAACTCTGTGTTGTCATTAACGGCTCCAACAGTTTCCCGCGCGCGCAATTCGAATCCCATGGCCGGAGATGCCATACCTAGGCCCTGCAGAGGTGGGTTCATATAACATCTTATGGCTCTGAAGCATTAGTAATTGCTGCAACACTTCCACAGCCGACTAATTCGACCCATAGGAGCGGACATATCGTAACTGAGACCTCAAGAATTGGTTTCATTTTATCACTTATGGTCGCTGTGTTGTTATTAACCGCTCCAACGGTTATCTGTTCACCTATTTCGAATCACATGGCCGGAGAGATCATACCTAGGCCGTGCAAAATTGGGTTCATATAACTACCTATTGATTCTGGGACATTAGTAATCATTCAGGAATCTTAGTCGAATATCTCTTCCGACCGCTCGTTTTGGTTTCCTCGCCATCTCCCAACCTCCAAGAATCCACGATACCGTCACCCTGAAAATAGTCCATAGTCCTCTGACCACCTTATCGGATCTTTTCATGCGAAGACCTCGAAGCTCGTCACTGTTTTATCGTTGCGACGAGGAATTTTCGATTAATTCCATTCGCGCCTACCGCTTTTAAAACATCCACGATGCAATAACGAACCAGTAAATATCTCACCGAGTGTTGCACATTTTCGAAATTACAGAAGGATACCGCATAGTTGGAACTCCGAGCGTTACACGTGCATAGTCAAAGCAGGAACTAACCTCGATCGAACATTGGCTATCGGTTAAGCTTGGAATATTGCCATTAAATTTCTCGTATTCAAATCGAACGAGCCAGCGACCGTAAGAGGCGCGTGAGGAGTCCTGGTGCGCCATTGTACATATTTTAGCATCGGCGTACTGATTAATTGTGTTCAGTGCGTTTATATTAAATTCTCCATCACTCGTGATAGTACCTTCAAGTGACTGTAAAAGTTTAATACCCTGGAAATCCATCTATTTAAACAGCGTCTCGCTGGAAATCTCGCTCGCCAATGCTTTTTGTAGTTATAATACGTTGAATCGATTACACCAAATTGCGATTTGATCGAGAGTGATTTGCCTAGTTTTTAGAAATCAGATTTACCGATCGCTTTTCTATGCATCGATACGATCAGCGGTATCGTCAATCGAACACCCTTGAGCAGTTAATCGAATAAAATTTTAATGATCCGAGAATTGGATAGCTTAAGAACGAAGTTATCGCGATGTCGATATAATCTATAAAATCGGTGCAGAATTAATTACCACTCGGTTAACACTCTCCCGAAAGCCAATACAATCTCTTTGAACGACATCTTATCGTTGCCAGGCCGCGCAGTGATAATCGTTATATTCTATCTAACCGTGGATCGTCGCGATTCAACGCGAGCATCCATTATTTTAACGCTGCGCGGGCGTGTCACGGTTTCATCACTTACTCGGTCCGTTTCGAGGCATTGTCTTTCCTCGTTGTCCAATAAATTTCGTGCATCTGCGTTTAGCCAGTACGTTCGACCACTTAATCCGACAGAGAAGCGCACGCAATATGATATAGAGGACCCGCATGAGTTATTGAATCTTTCCTCTTCGTCATGTCTCGAAGCCAGGGTCCTGGCGGAATGCCTTGGAACCGATGGTTAGGTTACTTGATCTCCTTTCCGGGACTCGTGTCCAGGTTTAACGCGTTCGCGGATTAAATATCCGTCGGAACTATAGGAATTACAGGGTTTCAATAAGGCCGTTATTTTATCGAGGGGCAGCTGCGATTGATAGGATTGAATCGTACGAAATGAACCCCGTTTCACATGCCAGGTTTGTTGTCGGATATATCGACAGAAACGGCGATTTCGCGGAGACAGCGATAGGCTGGAAGGAATCGGTACGTCCGCTCGAGCCTCGCGTTGAACGTTTACTGGACGATGTAGATGTTGGAGTTGACAATTGACGTCTCGGAGTCTTCAGTTCGATTATCTCCACGGCTAATTTCAACATTGACTTTCATTTCTTAATCTTCTCTTATCCGTGGGTGATAATTTGATTGGAATATTCGAAGGATTCATTTTCTATCTTTCAGTTGTTGAAATCAATTATTTCTAAATTAGTTCTAAGTCGTTCATTTCTGTTTTATCGCTTGACAAATTCACTAGAGAATATGACGGTTTACGGAAACCAGCATGAATAAGAAACGTAAAAGTTGTTTGAAAAGAGAGCAATAATAGCCTGGATGTGGGCGTTGGGAAAAATGCCTTCATCGAGAGATAATAAAAAATCCATTATTCTTTAAGAATACCAACCGCAGCACTTCCAAAAAATTCAAGAATTCTTCCATTGCTCGTGTTTGAACATTTTTTTCATCTACCCCCGTATTTCGAGGGATAAAGTTAAACTGATAACAAATATTACGTACAAGAGTGCACGTTTTCATGAAATTTTATCACGACAATCTACTACTATCCTCAACAGCGAAAATTAGTAGCCAAAATTGTGTTCCGTGCCTTTTCAACACCCGCATTACAGTTTCTAAAACGCTTTGGACATCCTGTAGAATTCGCAACTGAAGAGGTTACAGTGAATACATTTCTAATTGGAGTAGCCCGTCGAGATGCTCTGATCCTGCAAACGATCCGAATCGAATTGGGCCAAATATCCCGTGTAATCTAACAACAGTGTCTCGTCTAATGGAGTTGTGATTGATGGTTTTAGTAGATTAGTAAATATCGTTAATTACAGTGGTGTTGACTGTGCGTGTGACCCGCGTTTATCCAAACGGAATCTGAATTGTCGTCTTTTAAAGTTCGATCTCTTAATCGCGATCAGAAGAAGGAATTCAGCGCAAAGTGATCAGCGAATCCTCATTGTTGGGTATTTTAACTGGTGCAGTTAATTACGACGGTAGATTGTACATTTGTGTCAGCTCCTCGCCCTAATTGGTCTGGTTCGAGCCGCTGACATCTGCATTGTCCAAGACAACATATGCTGTCGTAACTTGCTCAATCGTATTCGGGATCCGTACAATTATGCAGGCTTGATCGGTACATGTGCGCGAAACAGATGGCTGTGATCACGTGCCTACGGAGGATTCGATTCCTCTTTGGTTCGATCGAGGAATCCGCGTGGCATTTCTCTTAGGATTTTAATCACTTCGACGAGTTCCATGATGGGGTTTCCCCCTGGCATTCGTTCGACTCTCGATCAATTCGCGACAATATCTCGTTAGAGGCGCTAAAAAGACGGTAACTTATTCAATTTGCATGGAAATGCAGGTGGTAAAAAATATTTTTCGTCGAGAGAATTCCACGGATGCAATTTCGAACGTGGTCGCGTACGTTCTTCCGTCCGCGAGAAGAAAGAACCCATGGAATGGAGATCCGCGGCGACGCAGTATCCCATGCAATTCAAAAGGGGACCAAGGAGAGAACAAAGGGGATCCTTAATGTCACGCGAAGTCGAGAATGGATGAATATCGGAGACATGCGCGAGCGAACCAACTGCTGGGAAATAATTGGAGACAAAAGTCTCCATTCCTCTTAATGTGTATCGCGAGACGAAAAACTGTTTGTGTTTTTCAAAATATTCGTGTGATTCCTTTTTACCAGCATTCAGAGGAACTGCTCGTATGATATTTTCGAAGCAAAAATAAACGTTTCAATGGCTCAAAGTAGATTGACTATTCTTCGGAAGATATATCTTTGTTCGATTACACAGAACTGCACTTTAGAAGAGGGAAGTTGTTTTTGTTCTCAATAGGTATCACTCGTCTACTCGACTCGATACTAGATTCAGCCGTGATCCGTTGACGAGCTTAACCGTCCCCTTTTTTTTTTGTTTGTTCGCCACGATAACCTATGGCGATCAACGACTGGAACGTGATGAGAGGAATTTTTATCGGAAGCCAACGAACGATTTTTCCCCAGAGAAAGCTTTTGTAATCACAGCAAGGTTTTATTTATTACGTTACTTTGATGCTCTTGTAATTTTCATTAAAGGTTTTATTAAAACTTCATGAAGGTTTAAGGTGAGTTTTTCTTCCCTCCGCGGATAGGAGGGATCGCGAGATTTTTGCTAGAAATTTCGTAGACTGGCTTTAAGCAGCTTAATTGAATATTCGTACACTTGTATCAATTTATTCCTGAAAATAAAATTGTCGTTCCTCGAATTTTCCTAGCAAGATCATCAGCGTGCATTTCACGGTAACTCGTCGAAACTTCGTGTTTCTTCCACGTTTGTTCACCATCAGAATGGATCCAGTTTCCCAAGAAATAATTTACAAGAAGAAGAAGTTACAAGATCGAAGACGAGGGAAAAAGTTGGCGGTCAGTGCACGTCCCGACCGTTCATCACGGTTCAACCCGCGTGGGTAAGCCGAGCACCTTGTCTGCTCGTAGGTAACCCTTTACTTACCGAAAAATTCGTGGCGATACTTTCTCCTTCCTTAATTCCAGGCATTCGTACATTTCCCGAGGAAAAATAAATGTCCACGCAATAGACACAAACAGCCGAGCATGAAACAAACATTCGTGTGTCGTATTAATACTGTCGTTCTCAAAGGAAAACGGGACAATGTCGTTGATTTAAAACTGCAGAGTGTTTTTAGCGCTCGTCGGGGTGGTAGAAGAGCGGATTACACTCTGGCGAAACAAAAAGTCCGAGAAAAAGCGCGAGCTCCTAAGAGGCGACCTCCCAAAGGGATGGTTACCACAGAATCGTAATGCTCGCAGATGTGTCTACGAACAAAAATTGCGGACAGTGACATTTCGCGTTTGTATCTATTTCGGGGATCTCATGATGTCAATACCTCCTTGACACCGCATAATTCCGCGAATTTCACAATTAATAGCGGAGACACGCGTGTATCGTAACGTATCCGCTATCGCTCCAGGAGTTCGCCAGCCGCGAAATACGACACCTAGCAGCTGACATACCGTATCTCGGGCCTCTAGAATTGGTTTCATTTAAGTACATATTGGCTCTGGGCCATTAGTGACCACTCCAGGTGTTCCACAGACCACTAATTCAGCACATAGGAGAGGACATACTGAAAATGCGGCCTGTAGAATTGGTTTCATTTAATCACCTATTGACGCTGTGTGGTTATTAAACGCTCCAACTGTTATCCGGGGGCATAATTCGAATCACATGGCCGGAGATGCCATACCTGTGCTCTGCAGAGTTAGGTTCACATATCTGCTTGTTGGGTTTCTGTGGCATTAGTAATCGGTCCAGGAGTTCTGCTGCCCCCTAACTCGACACATAGGAGTGAGCATACCGCAACTGGTTCCTGTAGAATTGGTTCCATTTATTCACCTCTTGATGCTGTGTACTTATTCCTCGCTGTAACGGTTTCACAGGCGCCTAATTCGAATATCATGGCCGGCGGTGCCATACCTGTGCCCTGCAGAGTTAGATTCATATATCTGCTTATTGTCTCTGCGGCATTAGTATTCGGTCCAGGAGATCTACAGCCGTCTAATTCGACTCAAAGGAACGGACATACCGTAACTGGGGCCGGATAGCCTGTCCAATCCTCGGCTATTCTGGAGGCATGACAGCGCGAGCCGCGGGCAGCCGCGAACTTTGTTGCACGTGGAAATCTACCGGTGACTTTCAGCCACCTGCGCCTAGGCTAAGCTGGAGACAAGACAGCGCTAGTCGTGATCGGTCGCCAACATTGTTGCACGGGGAATCGGCCTGTAAAATTCAGCCTCTCCGCGCCTCGGCTTATCCGGACACATAATATCGCGAGTCGCTGGCAATCGCCAACATTGTTGCACGGCGATATCTGCCGGTGAAATTCAGCACACCCACGCGTCGGCTAATCTGGAGACATATACGTAAGAACATATACGTAAATACAGTTTTAATGGTTCTACCACTTCATGCGACACTAATAGAAACGCATTCCTTATGCGTCAGTTTGCTCGCGTAACACGCCAACATCTTTCTTTATCACCCATAATGCCTATTCCATAGCTAACACTTTGCGAGTTGAAGATTATTATGTTAATATAAAATGTTATACACACCTAACAACATGTCCATCTCGATATAATATACCATTTCGATATATACAGCATAATAATAAAACAGATTAGTTTCAAGCATATTTTTTATAAAAAATAGTATAATACTTCCATCGGTTTAATTTTATTCGAAACGCGCGACGTTATTGGTGATGCATCAAATGGCGGGAAAAAATTATTTTTGCAAATATAATTAATTAGGATAATATTTATTTATTCCAAAATATAAGCTATTAGGAAGATTCTTTGTTGCGTCCTTAGATTCGCCTCGCAAAAATGCTCAATTGGAATACCAAGAACAACTTTTTTTTATAGTAAACTTGAAGTATGATTCAGTGTCGAAGGAAGCAGAGTTTTTAAAGGATCCAACTCTTAATTTTGTTAATACGTCATTTTTTCTATCACTAATCTCTTGGTGAATACAACTGATCTAATTTATCGACAGATGAAAATCAATTTCATCCTCGCTCGAGCTAATTTCACCTTCGAAATTCATTTTTGTAGGGCTTCAAAAGTTCAAATCAGTCGATGAAAAACTCCAGCTGCTGTGTGAAACACAGATTCGTGGCGAATCGCCTCTCGAGCGTAAAGGGTTAACCCTTTGCAGTCAGAATTATTTTTAATTTAGTAGTCCAGTTGCCAATAACTCTCTACTATCTCAAGTGTTTCATTTGAAATTCACTTGAAAATGTTGTCAGTTTCAGGACAATTCCTCGACTGCTACTTGCAAACTCTAAAACTTTGTTGTAATTTATATTCGCTTCTTCTTTTCATTTAGCGATGTATAACAAGTTTTTATTAGTTTGACATTTTACTCTATGAATTTCAGATTTTCTAAAATTTTCTAAAAGAAAGAAATGGGTGGTAATCGACTTACTCTGGACAAGTTGACAAGAAAATTACCTAGTATTGATAAGCAAACACTTTAAAACACAGTTTTTGTTGCTTATCTTTTTCCATCCCACTACTTTCGAACATTCAACGTTCGTACGTATTTTCAGGAAGCAATTATGTACGAAAGTCGAGGGCTGGCTGTAATAGCAAACGATAAAAGCGTTTAAATTTCATTTATTTCAGTGGAATTAAGTCGATATTGAGGTTATGGTTGGTTCATTAAATAATATTCTTCGAAAGCGATATTAAGAGATAAGAGATAAACGATATATAGAAATATAAGATGTATAGAGATTCGATTAAAGATGGCGTCAAGTTTGAGGTTATGGTTCATTTATATTTAGGATTTTTAATCGCAAAATATGGAATTATTAGAAAAATGATCGTCGCGATGTCGTAGTAAAGCATAAAAGCTCCTAAACTTGAAAAGCTGCCAAACTCGAAAAAAGCTTCCAAACTCGAAAAGCTTTCTAAATTCAGTTAATATCGAGGTTATGGTTCGTTCGTTAAAAAAATAAATATAAGATAAATGTAATTGTATATAATTAATATAATTAATTAACCCTTTGCGCTCGAGAGGCGACTGCCAGTCGCCATGGTGTTTCATACAGCAACAGGAGTTCTTCATCGACTGATTTTAAGTTTTGAAGCCCCATAAAAATGAATTTGTAAGGTGAAATCAGCTCGAGTGTAGATTAAATTCATTTTCAACTGTTGAAAAATGAGATTAGTTGTATTCTCCAAGAAATTGGTAGTAGAAAGAATGATCTGCGACCGAAAAAGTCATCGAGTGCAAAGGGTTAATACGTTACGATAAGTAAATTAATACTTTATTCATATTTTTTTCCATCCCTCTACTTTCGAAGATTAAACATTTGCACACATCTTCAAGAACCAATTACGTGCGAAAGTCGAGGGTTGTCTTGTCATAACATAACATGAACCATCGAAGTGTGCACGCGACTTCAACTAAATCTTATTACTTAATCCATATAAAGTAACATTCAGCACGTACTTTTGAATTACGCGAGAATAGAACAGAAAATTTGAAAATAATTGTAGAAAGATTCGAAATGTTCGAAATTCAAATAATCGCGATTAGTACGAATAATTCTCTCTGCTGTCGGTTAACCGTTTGCCTTCTCGAGACGCAATCGTCTACAAGGAGCATTTGATCTGTGTCATGGATCATAGTTTTTGTGATTACGCCATCGATGATGTCCAATACCAGCATCGGAAGCCTTACGGAAATGCTTGCATCACGTTTCTACCAGCCATTGAATATCTTTATGTTTCTGCGTGTACTTTTCTTCATGCAGAATTGAATTTTCTAATGTATGGATAGCCTAACTTAATGCTTTTGTATCGAAAAGATTGTATCAGAAATGTATCGAAAGCTTCTTTTTATATCTTTTTTTCTGCAAGTATTTTGATACATCTGGAATTCAATTTTATAACGTAGAGATAATAATCTAATCTAATAAATATAATAATCGAAAAATTTCTATTCTCTTTCGTAGAGAAACGTATTGAAAACTTCTTTTTATATAAAATTTATTATTGTTATTACTATTCATATATTTTCTTCTGCAGATATTTGTATATGATAACCTAACCTAATACTTTTGCAGAGAAACGTATCGATAGCTACTTTTTATATAAAACTTATTATTATTATTTCTGGTTATATATTTTCTTCTACAAAAACTTTTCTACATGCAGATTTGAATTTTATAATGTACGGAGAACCTAACCTAATATTTTCGTAGAGAAATGTATCGAAAACATATTATTATTATTTCTATTCGTATATTTTCTTTCTACAGAAGCTTTTCTACATGTAGATTTGAATTTTATAATGTACGGATAACCTAACCTAATATTTTCGTAGAGAAATATAACAAAAACTTATTATTATTATTTCTATTCGTATATTTTCTTCTACAGAAACTTTTCTCCATGTAGGATTGAATTTTATAATGTACAGATAATAACCTAACCTAACTTAACTTTATATTTTCGTAGAGAAAGGTATGAAAAACTGTGAGGAATATTACTATCGAATCAAGAATTTCTCATTTGCTATGCAAAATTTCGTACGTGCAACAATTAAGTAACTGTATCTTCATCGTTATTATTTTAATAGAAACGCTCAAAAACTTCTTTGTATCGTCACAAGAAATATTACTGTCAAATCTAGAATTTCTCATTTGCTACGTAAAATTTAGTTTGCGCAAAATTAAGTAGTTGCGTCTTCATTGTTAATATTCTGCTATAAACGCTCAAAAGCTTCTTTTTATCGTCATAAAAAATATTCGTTATTATTTCAATAGAAACGCTCGCAAACTTCTTTGCACTTTCATAAAGCATATTACTATCAAATCTACAATTTTTTATTTGCTATGTAAAATTAAGTAACTGCATCTCCATCGTTATTATTTTACAAGAAGCGTTCGAAAACTTCTTTTTATCGTCATAAGGAATATTACTATCGAATCTAGTATTTCTTATTTGCTACATCAAATTTCTTACGTGCAACAATTAAGTAACTGCATTTTCATCGTTATTATTTTAATAGAAAGGCTAGAAAACTTCTTTGTATCTTCATAAAGCGTATTACTATGAAATTTACAATTTCTTAAGTGCTATGTAAAATTTGATAAACGCAAGAATGAAGTAACCACGTCTTCATTGTTACTATTTGAATAGAAACGGTCGAAAAATCGCAAAGGTAAAAGAAGCTATAGGAATGTAATACAGCTGATGTCAACTGTAATGAGCAATGTTGCTAAAATTGGATATGATGCTGTATTCTTCTGGCGTGGTGCACGTTGTTACGTATGTATATGTCCGCTGTGCCCACTTTTTTTAATTCTGATTCTTTCGTTCGCGAGCCTGCTATGGTATGTGGCAAACGTGCACTCTATACACGTACACGTCCTACGATATTTGACAAAAAATTTCTCTTTTAAATACAGCTTTTGTTCGGATTAATTCAAAAGCTCTACAAACATTTTTCTTAATTCTGCGAATATTCTTTGATCATTTTGAAGAAACGTGTGGTCACCAACTTTTCAGCTATTTATCAGCTTTTAGTTACTTTCTTCGCGAAAAAAATTCTTTAAAAACAGCTTGTGACTCGAAAACAGCAGCAGTAATTGTTGCAGCTTCGCGAAAATGGAATCTTCGATCGAGCGATTTCTGTGGAATCTTAGAATATTCGTTACATGTGCCAACAGTAGGAAATTAAAAGAACACTTTAGGCTTTGTATGCAATACAATTTTTGCGTGCAGAAGAACCTTCCATGTATAGAATGAAGTATTAGAAAATATGTAATACAATTAAAATTCAAATGTAATCATTAATATCTGAAAAATTAACGTTAAAAGTTATTTAAAAAAAAAGCACGCATATTTTTTGCAAAATTTCTCTCTGTTTTAAAAATTGTATAATATACATATATTATATAATTTAAAAATTAATTATTATCTAATATAATTATATTTTAATTTTAATTATATTATATAAAAATAAAAAATTATATTATACAATTATTAATATCTGAAAAACTAACGAGAGAGTTAGGTTAGGTTATTATCTGTACATTATTATTATTATTATTATTATTATTATTATTATTATTATTATTATTATTATTATAGAAATAATAAGAAGTTTTATATAAATGAAAATTTTCAATACGTTTCCCTACGTAAGTGTTACGTAAGGTTATTATCTGCACATTATAAAATTCAAATCTACATGTATAAAAATATCAATAAAAAAAAATAAATAGAAAGAAGTTTTCGTTACGTTTCTCTACAATAATACAGGCAGCCCTCAACTTTCGCACATAATTGCTTCCTGAAAATATGTTAGAATTTACGAAGTAAAATGTTACAGATTCGAAATTTGCAGAGAAGAAATTTCGAAAATTTGAAATTCATAGAGGAAAATTGTACAAAAGTCGAAATTCACGGAGGAGAATTTTCGAAAATTTGGAATTCATGGAAAAGAATTGTACAAAATTTGAAATTCGCGGAGAATTTTAGACAATTGGAAATTGGCGCAAGCGAATTTTACAAAATTGGAAATTCACAAAGCAGAATTTTAAATAATTTGAAATTTACAGAGCAGAATTTTAGAGAATTTAAAATTCACAGATCAGAGTTTTACAAAATTCGAAATTCATTCCATAATAGCCTAAAATTTGTCAAGATTTATGAACGCTTCGTTCATATATTTAATTATCAAAGTTTGACGTTTTTATCAGCTTCTTTTATCGTCCACGTTTCCATTATGTATTTCATTGTTGCTCGATTAAGCGTTTAGACAAAACTATTAAAAAAGCTGTAATTTTAAAGATGTGCGAATATCGAGGGCCGTCTGTATATCGTTTTTTTCTTATTATAATCTAAGGATGTTCGAATGAAGGTTCTCGAGTTCGTTTCGGATTCAGCCAGCATGGCTAATTTGGTTCTGCGTGCCATCCTCCTCGACACTGCCAAGGCCCTCAGCCTGCGAGCTTTGTTGGGTCTCCACGGTGACAAGTGTGCTTGCTTCCGTTTTGACTGTCGTTCTGCTTCCGGTTCTGACTGTTCCCGTTACAAGACGAAGGGTTTCTAATTTCCAATAACTTCTGTCTCTTGCACAGAAAAAAGAATGGGAAGAGAAAAACACTTGTTTCTATTATATTTTCAGTTTTTATGAGAATAAAAGTAAAAATAGAGGAATATGTGAAATTGGAGGCCCACTAAGGAAGAGGAAATTTTGTAATCATTGCTTGGTATAGGATTTGTTATCGTTCTGGATAATTGTATAATAATTCTTCGTAGGTTTTTATTTAGTTTGATTGTTTAGGTTATTGGTGGGTTTTATTTTTGAGAGTTTGCATTATTGATGCAGGATATTAGTATTTTTCAAGAGTAATAATACTCGAGAATATTAATATTGTTCGAGAGTAATAATATTCAAGATTATAAATAGTATTCGAGAGTAATAATATTCAAGAATATTAAAATTATTCAAGAATATTAATATTGTACGACAGTATTAATACCCAACAATATTAATATTATCCAAGAGTGTTGAATTCCGTGATTCGCCAAACTCGAAGAAATAAAACGCAACACTTGTACCAAGACTCGTTTAGCGGTTGGTTCATTCTGCACAAGTTCCGCACGCAAGTAGCCACTGCAGTAATCTGAGGCTCGTACGCAACTGACTGTCCAATTACGTAAAACCCTAAAAGTCCGTTACTCCTTTATCGTCCGTGTAAATATGGGTATCCGTTTCCAAACCACACTCAGCGTCAGTTTGAGTGGGGATGGCGGTCGTTGCGTTGTAGAAAATGGATTCGAGTAGAAGTACAGTGTACAGGGTGAGTCAACAACTATTAGCAGATATCTTCGAAACCATAAGTTTCCCAGAAATATTTGCTTATAGAAAATTGCACAGTACGAAAGGGGCTATCCCCTTTGGCGATAATAGTTCTTTTGCAGGTGAAGATACTTCGGATATTTGAAGGTCATTTCCAGTTTTTTTAATGGATCGATATATTTTTGCTTCTGTATTATGGTAGAGGATCTTAAAACGAGTTCAACGACCTATAACATAAGGTTATTGGAAGTCGTAGAAAGTAGAGAAGGGTACATAAGACTTACTGTTTTGATAATAAGTGAAACAGTAGAGAAATGTTTACTGTTTACTTCACTGTGAATAAACATTGCTTGAAGGACACTTTAATAGTTCGCAGGATAAGTTAAATATGATAAGATTAGTATCGATACATTGGTTAATCTGTTCTGAGGAACAATAAATGGGGTCTTAAGGGGGGGGGGGGTCAATAAGTGGGGTCTTCGAAAATTGAATTATTTTTCATTAACTATTTTTCAGCTTAACATTTTTACCTTCAATAGTTGACGCTCGTAGACTTTTTCATAACGAACCGTGTGACAAATGAAGTATTTTCTTTGGGATCAGTCGTAAACGTATGCTTCATTTACTGTCAAAACCACAAGTATTATCGCCCTCCTCTACTTCCTATGACGTTCAATGACCTTACGTTATAGGTCGTTGAACTCGTTTTCGAAGATCGTCTATCGTAATACGGAAGCAAAAGCATACTGATCCATTTAAAAAAATGGAGGTGACCTTCAAATGTCCGAAGTACTGTGCAATTTTATATCAGCAAATATTTCTGTGAAACTTATAGTTTCGAAGATATCTGAGGTGATAATAGTTATTGCCTCACCCTGTACAGCAGCGAAACTCTATGTTGGTCTCAGTGAAGCCCAGAATAAAGTGCGTATGCCCGAAACTGGCTGTACATCGAATAGAGAGCACTGTTGTTCCAGCAGTTCCGACCCTGACGTTTTATCTTTCCACAATTTGCATTGCAAAAGAATATAATTTGTGGACGGCGTTTGCGAGGGCTCTGCTGTACATAAAATACTTTCTCTGAGTAGATGGCGTTTGCGAGGGTTATTTGCCCTCAAATTGCCCAACGAGAACGTCTTTTGATTTATATAAATGTATAGAACAATATTTTCTTTGGTATTCCATTTTAGGGGCGCTTCTTATTAACTATTCTGCTACATTTTACATTTCTTATACTTCTCTCTCTTTGCTACACTTAAGTGTTATTATTTGCGCTTCTTATTTTATTATATTACTATCTTCTCGATACAAAGAGCAAGTGAGAGAAGTTCATATGACGCTGCGAGACAATTAAATCTCTAATAAATTCGATTTTTAATGCAATTGAAATTTTTGGATAAAATAGAAATCTAAGAAATGTATTTCTATTGTTTGCATCGATGCGTACATCATTTCCCGTTTCTACATTAAAATATTAATTACGAATCGTAATTAAACTATTCGTATACACGTATCGTAATATAAATTGTAATGCGTTCAGAGTTAACAAGAATGAAAGATTTCAAGTTGATCGAAGGCGATACATTGTTTTCAAATTTCTCGCAACAGTTCGTAATTATGAAATTGTGAGAAGAGGAATTTATAAATCTGAAAATTTGAAAAACCTTATTCCAACTTCAAGTTTGGTTAGATGTTTAACCGAATTTCGAACGCTGAGAAAGAAAGAGCAAGTGAGAGAAGTTCGTAGTTCCAGCAGTTCCGACCCTGACGTTTTGTCTTTCCACAATTTGCATTGTAAAAGAATATAATTTGTGGACGGCGTTTGCGAGGGCTTTGTGTTCTCATATCGACCAACGAAAAAACGATCTTTACTTTTCTAACAATCGTTTTATCAGTCTTTGGCATTTAAACGTTTGCTCTCTTCGTACTTATCGTTCCGTCGCACACTTTACGTTATTTTTTTCATTGCATACATCTTACTGTTTTATCTCATCGCGTACCTTTTCTTTGTATTTTTCGAGTATCACGTTGCGTTCCTTGCTTACTATTATAACTTTCGTTTACTTACATTTATATCTATTTATTTATTCATAACTTGCATCATAACTTAACCTCAAAATGTAATAGCGCAATTCTATGTCGACGCCATTGATGCAAGCGTCGCTGAAACTGAAGTGCGCACGCGTGGAACTGACCAATTGTCTCGCAGCTTCATACGAACTTCTCTCACTTGCTCTCTTTCTTTCTTAGCGTTCGAAATTCGGTTAAACATCTAACCAAACTTGAAGTTGAAATAAGGTTTTTCAAATTTTCAGGTTTATAAATTCCCTTTCTCACAATTACGAGAGACGATGTTATGAGAAATTACGATCAACTTGAAATCTTTCATTCTTGTTAACTCTGAACGCATTACAATTTATATTACGATACGTGTATACGAATAGTTTAATTACGATTCGTAATTAATATTTTAATGTAGAAACGGAAAATGATGTACGCATCGATGCAAACAATAGAAATACATTTCTTAGATTTCTATTTTATCCAAAAATTTCAATTGCATTAAAAATCGAATTTATTAGAGATTTAATTGTCTCACAGCGTCATATGAACTTCTCTCACTTGCTCTTTGTATCGAGAAGATAGTAATATAATAAAATAAGAAGCGCAAATAATAACACTTAAGTGTAGCAAAGAGAGAGAAGTATAAGAAATGTAAAATGTAGCAGAATAGTTAATAAGAAGCGCCCCTAAAATGGAATACCAAAGAAAATATTGTTCTATACATTTATATAAATCAAAAGACGTTCTCGTTGGGCAATTTGAGGGCAAATAACCCTCGCAAACGCCATCTACTCAGAGAAAGTATTTTATGTACAGCAGAGCCCTCGCAAACGCCGTCCACAAATTATATTCTTTTGCAATGCAAATTGTGGAAAGATAAAACGTCAGGGTCGGAACTGCTGGAACAACAGTGCTCTCTATTCGATGTACAGCCAGTTTCGGGCATACGCACTTTATTCTGGGCTTCACTGAGACCAACATAGAGTTTCGCTGCTGTACAGGGTGAGGCAATAACTATTATCACCTCAGATATCTTCGAAACTATAAGTTTCACAGAAATATTTGCTAATATAAAATTGCACAGTACGAAGGCGATCCGTTGGCGATAATAATTTTTTTGCAGCTGGAGGTACTTCGGACGTTTGAAGGTCACCTTCATTTTTTTAAATGGATCAGTATGTTTTTGCTTCCGTATTACGATAGACGATCTTCGAAAACGAGTTCAACGACCTATAACACAAGGTCATTGAATGTCATAAAAAGTAGAGAAGGGCGAAAATACAGCCGCGCATGCGCACTCCATTCTGGACTTGACAAAATCGCGAGAGCTTCGCTGCTCTGTATGTAGCATATATAAGTAGGACGGGCGTAGATGAGAACGGCCAAGGAGTGGGGAGAGACTCTCCGTGAATCATGGATGCAAATCGGATTAGTCTCTTAATCTCGAGAATACTGGAGTTTAAAAACTCTGCCAGAACTGTTGGGAATATTTAAAACGATTAACGTAAGCATAGAAGATCGAATTACTTTCGTCAGTAAATTTTCTGTTTTTCATTCGTTTCCATTGGGAGAATGTTAACGATTTTTTGTTAAGGTCGAAGGTTGTTGTTATGCAAACACGTATTTATGTTGGTTCTTCGTTATCGATTATTCATTGGTTCTTAGAATTGGAAATGTTTGATATTTTCTTGTTAAACTTGGATGCGTAGATTCGATCGTTTCAGATTTTAATGGGTACAGCAGATTTGAGTTATCAATATTTAAGATTTTAACCAAATTCTAAGCAAATAGATATTAATTACACAAATTTAGAGTCTCTTGATGCAGAATCTTTTTAGTTTCGAGAATCTCAGAGATTTAATTTTGAAATAAAATAAAAGAACTAAAAACGTTAAAATCTCTTGATTTGAGTGATCAGTATTTAAGATTTAGTTTTGAAATAAAATAGAAAAGCTGAAAACGTTAGAAACTGAACTCGAGCGATCAATATTTAAGAAATTAACGTTGATAATAATTACCATTTGACTTACTATAACTTACTATAAAAAAATTTAACGTATTTGAAAGAAATATTCATTGAACAAATTAATTTCAATTTTCTAACGTCTCGTGACATTGAATTATTTAAGTACTACCGCGTATATTCTTTAGTATTCCATCGTAGATGCGAAAACGAATCAGAAACAGGAAAGTGACTGCATTGTTTTGCGAGGTGGCGAGCTTACGCGTTTCTTGCATTTTCTAGCCATTCGTCAAAAGCCAGTGTTGTATCTTTTTTTTCTGCATCCACGAGTCTCAAAAGAAGCGATTTCAACTCGATATTCGCACATCCTTAAAGTTTCAATTTTTCAATATTTTTGTCTAAACTCTTAATCGAGCAACAATGAAATACATAATGGAAAGCGTGGACGAAAGAAGCTGATAAAAACGCCAAGACTTTGACAATTAAATATATGAACGAAGCGCTCATAAATCTTGACAAATTTTTGGCTATTACGGAATGAATTTCGAATTTTGTAAAACTCTGATCTGTGAATTTTAAATTCTCTAAAATTCTGCTCTGTAAATTTCAAATTCTTTAAAGTTCTGCTTTGTGAATTTCCAATTTTGTACAATTCTGCTCTGTGAATTTCAAGTTTTGTACAATTTTCCTCTATGAATTTAAAATATTGGAAAATTTTCTAAAAGAAAGAAAAGGGTGATATTCGACTAACTCTTGACAAGTTTGCAAGGAAAATACCGGAAAGCAGTTACACTCGGCTCGTTAATATCATTATGAATACATATTGATAAGTAAATACTTTGAAACACATTTTTTTACATCCCTCTGCTTTCGAACGTTCAACGTTCGTAGATATTTTCAGGAAGCAATTACGTACGAAAGTGGCGCGTTGCATCCTCGCGTTTACTTGTTCTTTTGAAGTAGGCGCCGTAACTGAATCCGACTGCATATTTTCAACAGCTGAGTGCTCTCTGTTGAATTCGTGCAGCCTTCTTAATCGCCAGTTTGTCCCAGTTTTTCGACACTTTACGATTGTAGGATGTGAACAGTGTGTTTGAGTCTGTATGAGAGAGACAGAGAAAGAAAATGAGAGAGAGAGAGAGAGAAAGAGTGAGAGAACGAAAAATGAGAGTGAGAGAGAGAGAGAGAGAAATTAGAGAGTGAGAGAGAGATGAGAGTGAGAGAAAAAGAGAGAGAATATGAGAGTATTTGAGAAAAAAAGAGAGAAAATGAGAGTATTTGAGCGAAAAAGAGAGAAAATGAGTCTTTGAAAGAGAAAAAGAGAGAAATTGAGAGTGTTTGAGAGAGAAAAAGAAAAAATGAGAGAGAGTTTGAGCGAGATGCGGTACGATCGAAATCGAGTAAATTAATTAATTCGATCGCGTGATTGATCATACTCCTTTTCCTCTCCTAGACAAAGCAGATTCTGTGTCTGTTCCAATTTTCCAACCTCAATCATGAACGTAATAAACTAGAAAAGATGCTTGTGAAAAAAAATTAGTTTACAAAAGGTTAGCCACTCCTGAACTAGCTATTCGTTCAAGTTAGCTTAGCTTATGTATAATATATTGGACTTGGAATGTGGAACGAATTTATTATCAAATTTATCGAGAAAACGTGATATATTTTATACTTATGTAATTTGTAATATCATAATTCCGTTGAGACAACTTCGTATAACTTTAACTTTATTGTAAATTATATTTGAGGACTTTGTTTATCGCTCTATGCTGCTCGCTTGAATTGTACACTTTTTGTGTACATATATTCTACTTGTTAATTACCTTTAGATCGATGATTTACTCTCTTCCAAATCAGTGGCGTCAAAAAAGAGCCACTGGTTCTACCAGAACCAGAAGGTGAAATCACAATGCTTACGGAGAAAGTCTATGTACCTGTTAAAGAACATCCAGATGTGAGTTTTCTTTACTTTTCTTATCATGTTATTTTGTAAGCGGACTTAATATCCAACGATTAGTTTGGTTTCTACTTAAAGTCCAGTTATAAAGCAACAATATTTGACTTTATAATTTGTGATTCATTAATGACACGTTAAAATAAGTTTTACAAACTGTCTAATAACACTTGATGACTTGTTTAAAATTTCATTAGAAGCTTGCAGTTTTCCTATTCATTAAAGAATAAAGTAAATTCTGTTGCGTAACTACATCTAAATACATTTTATATGTATTATGCATGTACTGGTTCATAGTAATGCATAATAATGGGAAAGTAAAGTTATGTGGTACATATGTTAACAAAATATTTAGTATAAAACATTTTACAAAAGATTGGGTACATTGAGACAAATTATAAGTAAAAACTATTTGACAAACTGTTGTGATGACTGCTTTGTTTCTCAAAACTATTATTTATGGGATTTCTATTTCTAAATGCATTAAAATGTAATATTTATATTAAATACAGCATAGAAGTAATCATTAATAATTAATATAACAAATTTTCTTTGGGATAATCTATTTTAAAATATTTACTTAAATTAATCATAGCTTTTTGTAAGGGATAGTTTGAGAAAGGAACTAATATGTTATAAAAGTAAATAAGAGATGATCCTAGCAAAGAATATTAAAATATTATTTTTCTACTGAAACCTAAATTCTTTTGCATTTGTAAGAAATTTGTAATGAGGAGATCCAAGCGGAAAAACAAAATATTATTTTTCTTAAATTCTTTTATTCTTTTAATTAAATTCTTCAATTATTTCTCTTAAATTCCTTTGCGCTTGTAAGAAATTTGTAAAGAGATCCAAGCGGTGTGTTTCTATAATTTGCAATTGGTTGATCGTAACAAAAGGAAACATAAGAAGTTGTTTAATAAAAAAGAGACAGCATTTACTAGAGTCGCCAAAGGAATTCTCAAAAAGGAAAACATAAGCTTGATTTATATGAAAAATTTTAGAAAGAGGAAGATGCGTCTAATTCTGTTGATACAAATAATGAAAAAGTTTGCTAAAGATATAAAAACAAGGCAAAAGAAGGATTATACTTCTGAAGAAAAGATCTTACAAGTGTTATTGCGCATATTAATTAAAGCACAATAAATGCAGTGACGTAAGGAAAAGTTTTTCAGACTCTTAAATTCTTTTTATCCAGATAAACGATATTGCGTTACAGCAGAAAATGTTGCAAAAATGAATAATTTGAAAAAAGAGGAAGATGCTTTTAATGTTATCGATACAAATAATGAAAAAGCTTGCAAAAAATATAAAAAAAGGCAAAAGAAGGATTATACTTCTGAAGAAAGTACTATTAAGAAAAGCTTTCAATTAAAGCACATTAAATGCAGTGACGTAAGAACAAGCTTTTCAGACAAATCATTTTTTACATATTCATATAAATTCTTTTTATTTGGATAAACAATATTGCGTTACAGAAAAAAATTTTGCAAAAATGAAAAATTTAAAAAAAAAAAAAAATACTTTTAAATCTATCGACACAAATAATGAGAAAGCTTGCTAAAAATATGAAAAAATGGCAAACGAAGGATTGTATTATTTTGAAGAAAAGCTTTTATAAGTATTGTCGCGCATACTAATTAAAGCACAATAAATACAGTGACGTAAGAAAAAGTTTTTCAGACGCATCATATTTTGCGCATTCATATAAATTCTTTTTATTCGGATAAATATTATATGGTGTTGCAGAAGAAAATGTTGCAAAAAACGATTGTTACATTTTGCATTGCAAATCAGGATGAATAAACTGAGAGTAAAGTAATTGCTATTTCGCAAATTCGCAGTCATAACCAACGTGTGCAATTATTTGCACACATTCTACAAAGTTGTTAGCATACTGTTTGCATATTTCTTGCATACTTGCATCTCTTTTAGCTGCATAAAAACCTGCAAATCCTAATCCACGTACATTTGTCGCAATTCTGTTGTGTAAAATTCGATTTTACGATTTCGATTTTATAAAATTTAAAGATTCAAGATTCAAAATTTAAGTACAAAAATTCATTCTAATATTGTAATAATTTTTTTAAAATCGTGAAATAAAATAAAATTGATAAGTGAAAATTTATATTATAATATTAATAAAATTTATATAAATTTATTTAATATTGATAAAATTGAATTTATTAAAAAATAAAATTGATAAATGAAAATTGATATTATGAATAAAATTTGAGTACAAAAATTCATTCTAATATCGTAATAATTTTTTTAAAATCGTGAAATAAAATAAAATTGATAAATGAAAAGACCCTAAGCGATAAAAAATTCAGGACCTTGCACCAAAAAAATGCAACTTAGAGGCCATAAATTTAACATTTCGTTTTTAAATTTTGAGACTTCGGATTCAGGGCCGAATCGAGACAAGTGGTGGGCCCTAAGTATTAAAAAATTTGGGGCCTTACAACAAAAAAGTGCAACTCAGAGGCCATGAATTTGACATTTTGTTTTTAGATTTTAAAAGACTTCAGATTCAGGGGCAGACCGAGACAAATGGGGCCCTAAGTATTAAAAAATTTGGGGCCTTATAACAAAAAAGTGCAATTCAGCGGGCATAAATTCGACATTTTGTTTTTAGATTTGTTCGATTACTTTATGGAGGGTTTTTTGAACCTTTCGGGTCATTTTCTAATCTAGGGCCCTACGCAGTTGCTTAGTTCACTTACTGCTTAATCCGTCCCTGATAATTTATTAGAGAGAATTACAATTTTACAATATATAAATAAATTTAACATTTTGTATTTAGATTTCTTCGATTACTTTTCGATGATTCCCAAAATTTTTAAGTTAAGATATTTTAAGACTTCGGGGTCCTTTGCTATCCAGGGCTTAATCCACCCCTGATAATTTGTGAGAGAGAATTACGATCTTACAGTATATAAATAGGTCTTAAAATATCTCAACTTAACAATTTTGAAAATGACCGAAAAGTAATAAAAATAAAATATTAAGATTAAGATATTTTGAGAGTCACTTATACAGTTTTCTTGATAAAAATTATGAAAATCACAGAGAAGTAATAAAAAACGAATCTAAAAACAAAATGTTAAAGTTAAGATATTTTAAGACTTTGGGGCCCTTTGCTATCCAGGGCCCTACACGATCACTTACTCCATCTTGATAACTTATTAGTGACAATTACAAACTCAAATATCCTGGCGTAGCCATTCTGCTTTAATAATACATGTATATGTCTAGAAATCAGAATATTCTCAACGAATCAACGTTACCTAAAAATTATTTTAACGTGTCTCATATCTAATATGTTCGTACAACATGAAATGTTCAGTCATGCTAATGAAAATAATAAAAGGGACAATGCAAAGTATAAATATTTACAGCAATTTGATACTAAAAGTCATACAAATACAGTCGCACAGATAGAGCATTATATTTAAGTGCACAAGTTATATATTTCTATCCGATAATGATTTTATAATTTTGTTTGTTACAGTTTAACTTTGTTGGAATTTTAATTGTTGTTAATTGTTGCTCTATGAAGTACAAGTTATATATTCTTTATAATTTCGTTTGTTGTGGAATGACAGCTAAGCAATTAGAGCAAGAAACAGGATGTAAAATTATGGTAAGGGAAAAGGCTCTACGAGGGATAAGAAGAAGGTAAAAGCTTTACACCGTTTACTAATTAACGCTCAACTAAAACTTGTTACAATGTTTCTTTATATTACATTTAAATGTCTCGATTCTTCTAGAAGTATTTCTTATCGATCCAATGTTTCGCACGAGTAAGAAAACTGTACGATTAATATATGAAAAGTGTTAACAGTCAGTAGTTGACTATAGTAGATGATCATATTTGGCATCGGTACTTGACCATCCGGATAGTTAAGTTTAAATAGCTCTGAGTTGTTAGATAACAGGCAAATTACAACTCAGCGTTTTATTTGAAATACAAAATATCAGAGCTTGTTAGAAGTTACTTAACACTAAGTTTACCAAGCAGTCATTTTGTTGACCCCTCTGAGAAAACTTTTTGTTAAACTTTCTGTAAACGTACCGATGTGCACGGTATATGCGTACGTGTGTGTGTGTGTGTGTGTGACGTCGCCATGGTCAGATCATCTTTTGTTTTCCAGTTTAGGTTCTTGCATGCGAGTTTAGTCCTTTGTCCGCCTCCGGAGAAGCGCGATGTGTATCATTAAACGTATAATATATGTATAAGTGAATATTGTTTCATATTAAAAACCTAACATAATTCATAACTTGTCACAAATTAAAATATTGCAAATTCGTAACTTGTTGCAAATGAAATGTTGCAAATTTGTAATTAGTGGTAAATAAAATATTGCAAATTTGTAATTTGTTGGAAATTAAAATATTGCAAATTTCGTAAAGGTTAGATTAGCTTTCTTAATTCGTAATTTGTCACAAATTAAAATATTGCGAATTCATAACTCGTAAATTTGTAATTTGTAGCAAATGAAATATTGCACATTCGTTATTAATTTCAGCACATGTTATATATGTGCAATATATGCATAGCATGTTCGCAAGTTCGACAGTTTACATCATAATGGCAATTCTTTGAACGTATTCGTAGCAAGAGAACTTTCTTTCGTTACTCTTTTTAAATATAAGTTATGTTAATAATGCGTTATGTGTGTGTATATATATATATATATATATATATATATATATATACATACATATACATATACAATATCAATTCCTTTACCAGGAAGAGTTAAACCGAGGTAAACCAAACTGGGAACATCTGACAGATGAACTGCATGTTTTACTAACAGTTGAGGATACTGAAAATCGTGCCACTTTGAAACTTGCCAGAGCTGTGGAAGAAGTCAAGAAACTTCTTGTTCCCGTGGTGAGAATAATAATACTTAATTTCACTGTAACAATTTTTTCTCTTTTTTTTTATCAGTTCGTTAGTTTCTTTTCATCACTAAAAATACTTCTTCTGTGCATAGTTTTTACGTAGAATAGGAGAGTAAGCTCACAGTGAATGTAACCAGGCTGTTTTAATTACGCATTTAGAGGAAGCTTCATTTCTGAGACACTTGGTAATATCTGTACGAAAGTTGTCGATGATCTTGCCGAAAAGGCTCCTCGTTTCCACGTGGATTTGAACGTTAAGTTTCTTAGTTGTCTTGTTACGATGTACATGCATCGAAGAGGATGCTGAAAGGGTGTACGATACTCAATTTCATGCGACTGCTTTTTAATCACTCTGTTATGATATATGAATAGTTAATCGAGTTCGTTGAGTTTCAATAACTTTGGAAAATTTCTTTGTTCTAGCGGAACTATTCGCTTTACAGCAGTCATTACAGAATAGCTCAATCCTAGCGCAACACTTAAAATAAATTTGTGCTACTGCTTACAGTTACGATAAGAATGGAAAATAATTTAGTCTATTATTGAATTTAATAAGTTATTTTGGTATTTCTTTGCCATTTCAATATTGCATCAAAATTATAAAAGATGCGGCACACACAAGTGATTTGTCATTATTAATTCAATATTCTTCTAAATCTTCTGTAGCGGTCCTTCGACACTTGTCATCAGAAGGACAGCAGTAGATATATTCTTCCGCAAGCCCTCACATCTGACTTCAGTTCTTATATAACAAAATTCTGATCCGTCTGCTAGGTTCCACTAGTGAGCCAAACACTGGAATCTCCTCCTTTCCCTTCCTTTACGCTCCTCATTTCTATCTGCTTCCATAAATATTCTAAAAATTGTTAAAAGCAGTAGAGTAAAAAACATTGTTATTTAATTATATTTTATAATAATAGTAGCCAAATGTGTATTTAAACAAGTATACATGCAACGCGTTTCTCTGTAGCTTTGATTAATCGTTCAGTCTTGAATGTTTCAGCTTGCGACGAGGAGTGGAGACGTGTAGCAGCAGCTGCTGCAGAGACACAGCGGCTTCTCCCAGGCTTGGCGACACCTATGAGGACACCCAGTGCTCTTCTGGGAGCACCGTTAATACTCTCACCACGGCTATCTGTTCTAACAACCGCGGCAGCCCTCCTGAATGGTTCTGGTCCTCCGTCTCTTCTCTCTGCTGGTGATCCCCATGGGTTAATTTACACGCCATACGCCGATTACACCAACTACGCAGCCTTGGCAGCCTCTCCTCTCCTCACGGATTACACTACTGCTGATCATTCTGGTGGGTTGTTTGCTCGCTGATCTTAGATACAACATCGTTTTCACCATAAATATTTTTTATTGTTATTATTACTATTATTATCATTATTATTATTACTATTATTATTATTATTATAGCTACTTTTCTCGTTTAATCTCTTCTAGATCTTCTAGCACAATTTAGTTAGACAAATAAGAATGTGCGAGGAAAAGAAAGCGGAAGAGAGAAAAAGGCATAATAGAGGTAAATGAAATATTTTATATATATATATATTTTTACTTTTTATCAAGTTCTATTCTTAAACTAGTAGTCCTTAGTGGAGAATCTTCTTTTGTTACAAATTTGTATTTTTCAAACTACTACGTACAGCATTTTTAATTATTATCTTAAACGACGTGCTGTATATTCGCAATTTTTTTTTATTAGAACAAAAAGATTGAGACGGATATTTAATCGGTGTTATAGAATATGGATGGATAATGAATAATTGGATCCAAGTGTAATTCTGTACACATGCTATGTCTTACCATTCAGGTTTTTCTCCAAATTTTGGTAAATATATTGGGCCCAGTCAAGCGATGGTACAAATAGGAGTCGATTTCTTGTGTAACAATGAATCGAAGGTGTAGAATAATATCTTTTCATCTAAAGCTCAGTTTTCGATAAAGTATATGTATCTATGCACTTACGTACAGCAGTTGATGCGTAGCGACATCAGTCACAGCATGTTAAAACAATTGATTGTGCATTCGCAGTACAGATTTGTAATAATTTTGGACTATCGTACTTTCTTACATCTTCTATTGGGATTTGTAAATGTAATTTTAAAGCATCGAACAAGAATTCGTGTCGTTTATGCAATCGAAAAGGTTTTTTCTCTGACTATGATGCTCCGTCATGATGTAAAAAGTTTATGAGAGATGTATCGTTAGCAATACTAAAATTTATTCCATATATCATGCAATTTCAACTATTATTTAGCTCTACAATTGGTATGGAAAATGTTACGATGAGTAACTTACTGAGAATAACATTATTTGGATTGATAATAGCCATTCGCAGCTTCGTATGCAATAATGATTAAACTAATTTCAATAATTCCTTAGCTGGTAAAACAGTCATTATAAGTTCATAATATTCCGAGTAAGTGCATGCGTACACGATAGAGCCTCAAAATTGAGATTCTCGAAAGCTAAGTTTCAGAAGAAACGAACAACATCTATTTTAATATTTTTATTTATTCTTCCATTAGAGATCATTTTTATCTATCCCCTTGTACCATCAATTCAAACGCACCCTTTATATTTCAGTTGGTGAACATCGCTATATAACATCAAGTGGTAATCTTTATCCTTAACGATGAGATGCTCTACGATCTTTACTATCAACAGAAAATCATTCGACTTTGAGATCTGATTGAAATAACTTTGGACAACGTTCTTAAAGAAATGAGAGCAAGCGATATTGTGTATAACAGTGTTGACGAGTTATGTGCGTATTCATAGCACACATAAATTGTTAGCATCGTTGCACAGAATGCGGCTTGCAGGAATTCTTTAAGAGTACCATACCATAATAAATATATTAAATATTATATATGTAGTATAAGGTGTGTATACTATATATGACAGGGTGTTTGGCTATGGACAAGCGAAACAGAAGGGTGCATTCTATGGCGTAGACGCCTGACGAAGCAGCGAAGAGCTGCAGGAGGCTGAGCCTCGGAGCAATGATGTTGCAAACGTACAACCGTGTGTATATATGTGCAGACTCGTACTTGTAGGATTAAATAGTAGACATTCTTAAGTGTTCGTTGCTATGACACACGTACCTACAATCTATCGTACGCCTATTTATTACAATATCTCACATGTTTACTTACTTCTACTTTACATATATTATATGGTTTTCGATGAAAGATAATTATACTCAGAAATTGTACAAAATTAGCAGTAATTTTTGTTGATCGCATTAAAAGATATTCTGCTTTTCTATTCGAAGTGGACAAATTTTCAAAGAACTTTCTCGATCCCTCTAACGAGCAGTCGTATAAAGCGGCATATCAGTGTCGAGTAATTTTCATAGCTTTCCTGAGTAACTCTGGGTCAATATCTCTGTTATACTTTAACTTTTTAAATATATGTGTATTAGCGAAACTCTTTAAAATGTATATAATTGTATGTAAAGCCTTAATTTTGTCGCCCCTTTATTTCGAGGCTCTCCGGCTTGTTAAAAAATATCTTGAGGTCCCTCCGTTCGAGGATTGCTCTGCTACGGATCGCTTGATGATATCCAATCTCTTTTAGCTGTGGATTCCTGTTCCGTGGATGAAACAAGAGGGAAGTTCATTGTTTGTGGAAGAGAAATATGATTTCGCAATCCTAGATTCCCATCTTATTTAGGCTTTCGGAATGGCCCCGTCTTGTTTCCAGCCAACAAACAGCGAAACACCCTGTATGCTGTCTATTGTTTTTACATGTTTTATATGTTTATATGCACATGTA
The DNA here is from genome assembly GCA_963969225.1 of Xylocopa violacea. Classification (NCBI taxonomy): domain Eukaryota; kingdom Metazoa; phylum Arthropoda; class Insecta; order Hymenoptera; family Apidae; genus Xylocopa; species Xylocopa violacea. Next base: position 2,924,813 of record CAXAJV010000015.1, read on the forward strand.
TGTGTGTGTCTGTGTGCGAGTATTGCTTCCTTCTAGCTTCTCGAAACAGCAATACATAATAAAAGGAATGTGTTGTCCACCATTCAACGGAAAGATGCGTATCCGCATATGTATGTACATACGTACGTATATATATATATATATATATATATATATATATATATATATATATATATATTTTTTTTTTATTTTTTTATTTCAATTTGTATTATAACAGTAGCTATCTTATCGCAGTTGGAGATAATTATTAACCATTGGTGCTACTGTTATTACTCTTTACCATCACATAGACTATCGATAATGTCCCACTATTATTCTTTTTATTATTAGTAGTAGTATTATCGCTTTATTATTATTGTTTTGATTATCATCATTCTATATGTTTTATTGCCATTTTTTTTTTTTTTTTTGTTATAGGAAATTATCATTGAGAGCAATGGATTATATGGTGGTGTTAGCGTGGAGGTCGCAGTGGTTTTAAGATTGAGACACGAGAGTCGTTGAAAATTTGGAATACATAGTATTTAGACGATATTATTTTTATTCTAACGTTAAGAGAGTCACATCAGTCATTTGCTAGTCTTATCAGTTTTGATAATTATTTAACAGCGGATATGTTCAATGATATTATAATTTGCATTTCTAAAGCAATCGTTAGTAGCTGATAATAGAGGTATTTAACGTATTGCGAGGGCAAAATCTTAGACTGGCACAAGTAGCATTACTCGATAGACGAAAGATGATTAAATTTGTAATATTATATACGGTCTGTGTCATATCATATATTTATGCAAGGAGAATTGTCAAGCTTTGTAGCAACAATTGTTTCTGAACATTTAGATAACTTTCGAAACAATTCACACGTGCTGCGTGCTGTATATTTCAAGTAACAGTGCCAGTTACTTATTTTATACGCACAGCTCATGATCGTTCCCCTCTTTTATGGTCAAAGTTTTGTACGTCGTTCAATTTTTTACTTTTAAAGTCTCTAAAGATGTTAATCGAACGTACCAGAAATTATTCGTGCAATAGCAAATTTGTAAAAATAAATTTTGATTGATTAAGGGTACAGCTTATCGTATTCGCTTTGTTCAGAGTTCATCGTAGTGCTCGATGGAAGTATCATTAATATTGTGGCGCTCGAATTTTATCACGTGTTTCAGAACGAACAAGATTTCAATAAACGCAGTATTCAAGCTCTTGCGCAGTAAACGTAAGGCTCCCGATTCGCATATACATATGTATATGTACATAGACTAAATGCATATAGGAACTTATCGATCAAAGGGAAAGACAAATCTTCTCTTCGTGAATGAAAAATACTCTGTTATCGTATGACAAATCATACTTATACATTCGTTACCATTTACTACACATTATAGCGTAGATCATGAATGTGTTCGATAGGTATGTCTAATATCATATATCAATGTCTAATCGAAACCTTATCTAACGATAACAATAGCTTCGCTGTTAGTTTTACATGGAAAATAAAAATTGGTTCGCTATATTTGCTCTCGCAGCAACACTTGTAATATTCTCCTATCGTTATATCTTTTCCATATGATTTTCTGTTGTACGATAATTGCAAATGGTACGACTACTATCATTTCTTTCGTACTATTTACTGCAATGGTGCTACTGCATTTAACATGCGTTGCAATAAGTAAATACTCGTAGTGTAAAATTTGTTAGTAATCGGTACCTGTTTGCAAAGATTTATTCAGATCTGAACGCTTTCATACTCAGAAATACAGTGTATATCAACGATTTTAAAAAAGAGACTTCTACTTTTGAAACTTATCATGTCTTGTGATATGCTACGTATTCTATTTGTATTATTTAAAGGAATATTAAAAGAAACGAATGTGCACACGTGCAATATGTTTGTACGTTCGGTTCTGTAGTGTATTGCCATATCGATTACGTACATATATAAAAATAAATAATATCTGTGTGATTATTTCATTAAATATATATATATATATTTAATGAAATAATTCGTTTTTTAACTTCTACTCTATAAATTACAGTAAAATTTATTTATTTATATTAAAATTATAACAATATATATATATTTAATGAAATAATCACACAGATATTATTTATTTGTTATAATTTTAATATAAATAAATAAATTTTACTGTAATTTATAGAGTAGAAGTTAAAAAACGAAATAAGCTGATTTCTCGTCGAAACAAATATTAGATTTTTGCTCCTTCTGAGTCGTACAATTCTATTTACAAATTATGAACTCTTTATTTTGTATAAATATATTTAATCAGAACATCTTCAAAGTTTCAATAAGAATAGAACTAATTAAAGTAATACATTTGTATCGTAAAGTCGAGTGGTACTCGTACTGTCTGAAATATTAAAAAATTCTACGTTATAAAGTTCGCTGATGATTTATTATGTTCTATGTGTTATCGTACCACATTATTGGAGGATAGTAATTGAAATTCTTCAACACAAAATGATTGCGAACTCAATAGTTTCAAATTATGCAAAGTTAAAGTTACTCTTCTCTCGTTATTTTTATTCGCACGAGAAATTTGCTTATTCTCAGTTGTAAAGTAATTTAAGGCCTTCTACAAGAAAATGAACGACTTTAAAAATAGCACTTGAAACACGAAAATACCTTTTAGTCAAGAGTAAGCCATTTCTTATATTTATATATACGATATTACTCTACTTATTGAATTGTTACATTACAAATAAAATGAACATGAAATGCACGCTTATTAAATTTATGCAGAGTCTAGTGTACAGAGATTTGGTATAATTTATAAGTAAACGTAGCTACATTTCTGATATATATATATCTATTATTGCATACTTTTAATTGTTTCGCAGATATTGCACAGGGCGCAGCATTTAACAGTAACAATAAAATTTACTGGCCGTCCATTCATCGTATAAAAAAATGTTTTCAAACGACTGTTGTTTGGCATCACAAACAATGTAATGATTAATTTTACAATGCAGCGAGCAGTTTGAAACCTTCTGTTTATGCAACGAAGGGAATAACGAGTAAATTTTGATGGTACGATTAATTCATTCAACCTTGCGTATATAAATTATTTATTTACACCTAGCTCGCACACACACACGTACAGATATATTCATTTATATTATCATGATTATATTTAATTATGATTTATAATCCTGATAATATATTTTGGTATTCGTATTTGTGAGCGCAGTTGCTTTCGTGTGTGCATACGTACAAAAATATCTTCATATTCTTTTATTATCTACGATTACTTAAGGAACTTAAACGAAATAAGAACATATCGCATTAGTCGCTAAGTTTTATGTTAAAAAGTAGCAGATTTTTCAAATATAACAGTCTACAAATTATTCTATACGTCGAAGATTAGAAACAGAACAATTGAACGAATTGTTTAAGAAACGAGACAATCAAATTGTACTCAATTCCTTGTGATACGTTGGATATAAAATAGATTTGTCATACAGAAAAAAATATATTAGACATTTTTTTTTAAACGTATTGCTTGGTGGTTGTTGTTTGGTATAATTAAAGATACACAACATTCATAAATGTTTGTTTTATCCGCTTTTCAATCGTTTGAGAATGATCGATTAAAATTCAGATTGATTGTAACGAACAATAGTTTCTGTAATTTAAAAAACAGTAACAGCAGTTTCAGAAATAAACTGTTCTTTTAGCTTTATCGATTACTGTTTGTACGTCTAGGTTTTTGTAGATTAAAATCATTTTTAGCGAAATGAAATGAACATTCGGTGAAAAACTTTTTATTACAGAATAAGTCCTGAAGAAAAACAGAGATTTGCTTCGTTCTATGATTAGGAATTTGAGAATATTGCAAAAAAAATGAAAGAAGTTACAAAGAAGTTACAATAAGCGACATTTTATTATTAATCAATAGATTCTTATCTTCTTTGTTAAATATACAAGCATATATGTATATATATATACAGTACGTAATATTACAGAAATATCCATAATTGCAATATTTTTATTATAGAATATTAATATTAAATTATATATTACTCGTGTTGTACTTTTCTACGTAGTAGTTTAGTAGAAAAATACGATAATAAGTAGAGAGGTGAATTCTTTTAGATCATTGTGCTAAAAATGCAGGTTTAGAATAAGCATACTGTTTCATATATTTTACAAAGGTTTATAGAAATTGTGAATGTTACGTCTGAATGCTATTTTCATTTATTATTGAATATTGTAGAGCAAAATACAGAGAGTACGATATTGTGCTTTTAAATTTCTGAAAGGAAAAAGTAGCTCTTCCGCTGAAATAAATGATTTATATAGTACTATTGTGATACGTATGAATACTACTTTCAATTATTATTATATATTGTATAACAACACACATGTTATGATGGTACGATACTGAAATATTATGATTTTTGCAATATTGCGCACCTCATGGATGCGCTTATAAGTTTAGAGAAAATAAAAAGAAAAAGTAGCTTCCTTGCTGAAACAAATTATTCATAAAGTACTATTTTATACGTATGAATACTACTTTCAATTATTATTAGCAAAACACAGAGAGTACGATATTGAAATATTATGATTATTGCAATATTGCAAACCCGATGGGTGTGCTTATAAGTTTCTGAAAAGAAAAAGTAGCTTTTCCGCTGAAGCAAATTATTTGTACAGTTCTACTTTTATACATATGAATACTATATTCAATTATTATTATATATAGTGCATTGTAACACACAGAGACTACGATATTGAAATATTATAATAGTACGATACTAAAATATTATGATTATTGCAATATTGCACGCCTCATGGATGGGCTTATGAGTTTCTGAAAAGAACAAAATAGCTTTCTCGCAAATCCTCAGCTGAAACAAATCATTCATAAAATTCTATTTTCTACACATTTCTTAACAATGTTTCAACATTTTTTGAAATGTATAAAAATATTTGGTCCAGCATCGATATTCGTTCGATACACTCATTGGTAATGCAACGCAAGCCTCGATTGGACCATTTTGAAAAATCACGTGTTCGAAATACGTTCACTTGTAACGATTCTGCTAATTGGTTAGACTTTAAACGCCACGTTGAAACGCTATGGCGAACATCAACTATTTCTAATTACAAAAGTTGAATGAAAATTCAACTTTCATATCAAAATATAAAATTTAATTGAAAAAAATCTGTCGAAAGCATCGAATGATGTTACGTAAGACAGCGAAAATTTGAATATAAAATATTTTTTTTAATTAATTTAAAAGTAAATATTTTTTAAAGTATAATCATTGCAGATTATCAAAAAATTTGATTAAAAATTACAGATCAAGAAAACGTATGAAACACGTGTATTCAATTGATGCGTTTTATTACGAAACACGTGTATTGAATTTAATTTTTACGCGTATTACATTGTTTATTTTTCTTTTTCTTTCAATTAATGTTGCTGTTCAATAGAACAGCATTGTACGCTGTTTATCAGGTTTTAATGCATTGTATATTCAGATAAACGATAAAAAAGAAGATATTAATGCGTCGTTCACTATTTTTGCGATACAATTTGGTATCAAACGCGTTTAGTACGAATCCAATATGAAATTTACGATCCCAACAACGAAACATTAGACAAAAATATTGAATTAATTTTTTAACTAAAAGTAGAGCAATTCTTGTTGTCTACTGCAGTGGTTCTCAACCTTGTTTTCGTCTCTTGTCCAGCAAAAAAAATTTCATAGCACGTTTCTGTCATAAAGACAGATTTTACAGCTAAAATGTTAAATATTAGTGAAAATTAAATACGCAGTTTGAGAACCCATGGTTTACACATATTTCCTAGCTTTCACGTAGAATTAAGGTGTTAAAAAATTTATATTACACACATAACAGAATAAATTAGAAATATTTGACGAAGGATTTGATTTTTAAATGGAAATACATATATGCGTGTATATGTGTTGTAATAATTAACAATGTTTTAATTACGAACGAAAGATGTAGAAATTTTCAGTGTTGGTAATCGATGGACTAAAGAAAGACAAGCTGACTAGTCAACGAAGAAACATGTACATTTTATGACTTATAATATTTTACATTTATTTTCAGAAGTTTTATAGAGAAAACAGAAAATTTGTAGAGAAAAGAGAAAAAAGGAGTGCAATGTTTTCTGAAGAACTTGCGATTGAATGCAAACTGATTAAGAAACGCGAGTATAGTGTATATTGGGTTGTCGAGAAAGTGTTTTCGCTTTTGTAGTGCGAAATAAGGCCCATTTTTTTGTACAATGAATAAGCTAACAGTTACAAATAAAATTATATCTTGTTTGTGAACAAACGTAAATTTGGTTTTTGAGGCGGATTAAGCGTCCACGTAGGGCCCCAGATCGCATAGGGCCCCGATGTCTGAAAACATTCTTCACTTAAAAATTTTGAAAATGACAGAAAAGGTTCAAAAAAATATTTCATAAAATTTTTATCTCTTAGAACTCCCCCACTTGCCTTGATACACTCCTAAGAGACCAAGAAAATTGTATCGCTTTTGTTTTTGAGCCGCCCCTGAGGGGCCAAAAAATTTTTTCGTTTGAGGTCCCTATTTGTCTTGGTCCGCGTCCCTGAATTTGGAGTCTTTTAAAATTGAAAAGCAAAATTTTTAATTTATAGCCTTAAAGTTGCATTTTTTTGGAGGAGGCAAAATTTTTATATTTTTTAGGGCCTACCACCTTTGTCTTGTCTTAATCCGCCCCTGAATATAAAGTTTCAAAATTGAAAAGCAAAATTTTTAATTTATAGCCTCAAAGTTGCACTTTTTTGGAGGAGGAGGCAAATTTTTTATATTTTTTAGGGCCCACCACCCTTGTCTTGTCTTGATCTGCCCCTGTATCTGAGGTTTCAAAATTGAAAAGCTAAATATTAAATTTGTAGTCTGAAAATTACATTATTTTGATGGAGAGAGCAAAATTTTTATTTCTTAGGGTCCTCATTTGCTTTGATTCACCCCTGAATCTGAAATTTTTTAAAATTTAAAAACAAAATGTCAAATTTATAGTTTCAAAGTTGCACTTTTTTAGAGAGGAGAACAAAATTTGTATTGCTTAGGGCCCTCACTTGTCTTGATCCGCCCCTGAATTTGAAATCTTCCAAAATCTGAAAACAAAATGTTAAATTTATGGACTTACTTAGGATTCCACTTGTCTTAACTCGAGCCTGCAAATGTAACTAATACCAAATTTCACCAGCAAAAAATCATAACAAACAGAATTCTTTTAAAATAATTACAATGCTATCTGTGCGCGAACACCGAAATTACTTTCTTGCCAACCCAATTTGAGCATCGTGTTGTAAGAAGAATATTTAACCGTTTTAGTGCCATGAACTTTTCGAGAAATCCAATCGAAAAGTGCTAAATAGAGCGCAATGGAGCTATTCTCTATTTATCATTTAAAAAATGCTGGGTTACTGTTTCTGCACAATTCTTACAGATATCCATGTGCAGCAAATTTTAGAATTCTCATCGAGTAATTGGTAATTTTAAACACTAAACAGAAGTGCAATCGTATCGCCTGGCATTCAGACGGTTAACTTTTTGCACTCGAATGTCATCTCTGAGTGAATTGATCGCATAAAAAGTTTTCTAAACAGTTTTGCGAAAGTTTCCTATCATGGGAAATGAAAATATTCTATTGCTAGTAGATTGCTTAGTAATAGTTTCTTCTATTGCTAACTTTTACCAGCAATAGAAAATTGCTAATGGGATTAACTCTTTGCACTCTACTCCTTCCTGGATGATGGCAATAGAAGCTCGATATATTGCTAAAATAGCAATATCAGCAATATTTTGGCTGCAGCTTCTATTGCTAAAATAACAATATTTTTGCAATAGTTTCTAATGCTGTGATAGCAGCATATTTTAGCGATACTTTAGCAACAGTTTCTATTGCTAACATTTTTTCCTCAAGTTTTCTATTGAAATGGAAATTTTCTATTGCTGGGAGACATTGGCAATAGAAGCTAGAAATATTGTTAAAATAGCAATGTTTTAACAACATTTATCAATAGTTTCCATAGCTAACGTCTCTCAGCAATAGAAGAGTTGTATTGCTGAGGCGACGTTGGCAATAGAAGCCAGAAATATTGCTAAAATAGCAATGTTTTACCAATATTTAGCAACAGTTTCTATTGCTAACGTCTCTCAGCAAAAGAAAGTCTCCATTTCAGTAGAAAACGTGAAGAAAATTTTTTATTGTTGAGAGACGTTGGCAATAGAAGCTAGAAAACATTGTTATTTTACCTATATTTAGCCATAGTTTCTATTGCCAACGTCTCCCAGCAATACAAAATTCTCATTTCAATAAAAAACTCAAGAGTCAACACATCTCTTAAAAAGCTGCGCAGTTACAATTTCAATCCCTAATCAATCCTAATACCCCCTCAGAGCAGACATCAGAGCGCAAACTCCAAAAAGAAACCATAACATAGAGAAAACAGAAAAGAGAATCAATCGATCACAAAGTTCCTCCCCAGAAGCGAGGAGATTGATAAATGCATGTGGGAAGAAATGAATTATAGACGTTTGTATGTTGAAGCAGGTGCAGCAGCCGCTGCGAAACAACGTAGGCACTTGGGTCAGATTCGCGAGCACCCTTATCAAAGGGCTGGTCATGCTTTGTCATGAATCCGGAGAGCGCAATTGCAGTACGCGCCTCCGTGAAAAGGTTAGTTTCCTCCAGACATATTATTTTTTACCTCTTACTCTCATTTTCCCGCGATATTTCCTGCATCCACGTCTGTTCAT